>CM073590.1:150963599-152416932 GCA_037074705.1 Zhengitettix transpicula
CCACATCTGGCGAGGGTCACGTGCACGCTTGCCAGTGCACTCTACCTGCTACACCCACAAAAATGCACCCTGTTTTGGAGGTCCATCTTCAACGAAACACAACTGTTCGATAACCTATCCCATCACGAATTCAACCGAAGTTGAACTTTGTATTTTTCTAGGAGATGGACCACAAGTACCCTATTGATAATATGATTCAAACCTGTAATTGTGTTCACCTCGTGGTTACAAAAGAAAAATCCAATTATGGTAACGTCAACCAAGAGATAAACTTATAAAAAATATTTTTAATACGTGAATTAAGAGAGAGAAACGAACTGAAAATATTTCTACTACGTGTATTCAGTGCGCTGCACAAAATTTGACGTGACAACACTTGCCACTTACTGAAATACGTGTTCAAGAAAACTCTGCCAAATTCCTTTTCAAAAATTGGACGTGACATAAAGCGAAATTTTGCAGTCATCTATTTCAATTAATTATTTACCGAATTATGAAAACAATAGGTATTCAGCTTTGTATTTCACATTTCTTAAATACAGTTCTTCTTTCAGCCTTCATTTATTTACGATTTATCGATCGAAAACATATATGTTGGGTAGCGTTGTTATATCCGATTGCGAATTAATTGCCACACAATTTGATGACACCATTCAGCTCAATAACGTGATATTACTTAAGAATATACTTACGTATTTACAGTCACTGCCTTGTTCAGTCACTAAGTGTTTGACTACATATATATATGAGTCGGTTTTCTGTAAATTTTCTTATGATCCTTAAGAATCATCCTCATCGATTGAAGAATTTACAGTTGATGTAAATTGAACTTTCGAGGGTCATTCCCAAAGTAATGCAATGAACAATTTTTATTTAAAATTATTTTCATTCAACATTTTTGAAGCTTATGGAGTTTATAGATACATCCTTCGCTCTTGTGTTCAAACTTATTTCAACCCGTTCCCGTTATGGTTGCTGTCGTATAATGTCTTCAAGATGGCTGCTGCACACGACATTCGTCAAAAGCAACGCGCTGTTATAGAATTCCCGTGTTGTGAGAACGAGATAGTGGGAAACATCCACAAGAAGTTGAAAAAGGTGTACGGAAGATGCTGCTGTCGGTCGCAGTGGGCAAGCAGATTACGTGTTGAAAAAAGGGCACGCCAATATTCGGGATATTCCTCGCAGCGGCAGACCCCACACTGCACTAAATCCTGATGATGTGCAGTGAGTTTGTGACGTGACACAGGGATGGGGATTATGTGGAAAAACGAAATTTTCTTCATAAGGGATGTATTTACTACACACTGTAAAAGTAGGAAAGCTGTAGGATGAAAATGTAACTTTCAAATAAATGTTATGCATTACTTTTGGAGTGAACTTCGAATGTCTTCCGTTCTATTGCAGAGGTTAATGAGGTTTGTTTTATTTATCTTGCCACAATTTGGAATTTAAATTTTACTATAACTAATTAGTTTTATAGCGACGTTTCGTCCAATCTATTCAACAATTATATATCATCAGCATAAAAAGCCTACCGTACGAAATGGTGTAAATTCAGTTTTACATGGTTCGTTTTCAAATTTTGCCAACTGCAGCTGTTCGCACGTAAATGTTGATATTTTACACAGTTATAGTGAACGAGAACGAAAATCTTCGTAAAACACAATTATCTCCAATTGGTCAATATCGTTCAGTAAACAAGCGCTCGCAAAAAAATCCTCTTAATCAACGACCTGAATAATCATTTGCCTCGCTCGTTTCTAATACATCCAACTTTAAGCTACCGTTGTAAGACTTATTGTTATCTCATAAATCACGTCACTTTCCTTTATTACTATTGTAGTTTTCTCGTTCCTGCGTTCGAGAGTTTGTTTATCGATGATTTTTCCCTAACATTTCTTACAAAATTGGAGGATCTGTTTTACAAATTTTCCAGATATAAGATACTTCCTGAATGACTTAACAAATAGAAGACCGCTACAATATAGAACGAATAAAGCATGAAGCAAAGTTTAGACCTGGTGAATATACTTTAAAGGTTTTTGGATTTATTTCGCCGATAAGGTACACAGTAATATGTAATCGATCCGAAATAGATTTCTATAAACCACAAAACGGGCAATTGTCAGATAAGTCGCCAGGTAGGCTGACTTGGTAAACTAGCGTGATAAGAGATTTTCCGCTCGTAACCAGTGTTAAGTGCAAGGAACTACTACTATAGCACATGTTCGCAGTTGGCATCGTGAGAGGGTTCTCAGGAAACTTTTAATTAGAGCACGCTTTCTAGTCAACGGGATAGAGTATGCATGCATTCCTAGAGCGACAGGTAACCCGATAACGGGACCGTAAAATCGACTCATCCTCTGGCTTTGGCTGATCTCGTTTCCAGTCGATGTGAACATCGAGAAATACCAAAGAAACTTAGATTTCTGTCAAAATATGCAAACTGACAGGCGAGGGTGGAGGTGTTGTACACAAGAAGGGCGTTCAAACTGGTACAGCCAAAGGAAGAAAGGCTGTCGGAGAGTTTTAAATGACTCAGAACTTAAAGAAAGTTTACCATATGCAATTATGCTAAGTTACCGTCGAATTTGAGAGTGAAGTTATCGATCATTCTCGCACAATGTTGTTCACGATGCTCTCACTCTCTCACACAAACTTACTGTGTAATTTGGAAATAATACCCCAATTGTAAATGTATTACGTTAACGAACACTGTAGAGGTAAATACTGTTTTCCGATTGGCAGACGACCGTTCTGTAGCATTATCATATAAGCATGAAAAAACAGAATAGCCCGTGTTGAGCAACGGACCGAGACAACAGTCTCTTCCTGTGAGATTAATGCACTGGCATGGTTTTCACGGTCGCGGCTATGCGAGGGCACGATTCCAAAGCTTGCTCCAATGCCAAGCTCCGATTACAATTGTAATGCCACGCCGGACTACTTAGTGGCAACAGACAGGAAGCTTCAATCGATTTTGTAACTTACTCGAAAATAAACGAATGCCTTTTTTGGAAAATAATAAAGAGACCTGTGGATATTCGCACAATACAAGAGAGTACCGAAAATCACAGTTAAAATTTCAAATACATTTTACAACAAAAGTTATTTACAATTTCTTTTTCGAAACCCAACCAATAGTTTAAGTTACTTCATTATTCCTGATTTCAACATTACAGTTATTTGGAGACAACATACAAATAAAAAACTTAATTATAAATCCATACCCTTTTCATATGCAACTTGAACGATATTTAACATTTGGTCAGCACAGAATAATGTAATTTCAATAATAGTGAGATTATACAAAAATATAATTATAAGAGCAGTCAAGTAAAACAACTTTCGTCTGGAAAAACGCTGTATTACGACACTAAATTCATATTATTTCGGTTAAGATTTTTCATATTGCGCACAAATTTCATACCTACAGGACGACGACCGTATTTCGTTGTTAGTTGATCTACGATAATCTGGCATAGAAGTGCGAAAAGGAACTTAAAATATCAAATCTGAAGTGGTCGAAAGTACTGATCAAAGTATTTTAGAGCAGAAATAATTTAATTGATTGAGCAAAGCAGGAAACCCAGTTTGGCGAACAGCATACTAAGCGAACGACATACAAGCATTAGTAATTCAGTTTCATTTAAGTGATGGTAGGATTTATAGAGCATAAGAATAAGTAAATATAGACGAGGAACGAGCTACATTCCACCAAAAAGTGTGTTTTTTAGGCAATAAATATATTGTCTAAGAGGAAGAGTGTCAGTTTCGAACAGTAAAAAAAATATGTTCGTCTTCAGGAAATAAGGAATATCAATCAGAACTAGGTACACGATTTCCATCCGTCCTTAATGAATACACTTACTAAATCCAGTCATTTCCAGAGATTGCTATCAAGGCCTTTGTATTACTTCCACTTCAACAATGAAAACTCCAAACAGCACACCAATATTACCCCACGACCAATAATCCTATCATCTGGAACCCATAGCACCAATTAAGGATGCTAGGTCGTTGCTGAAACTGGCTAAGATATAAGAGAGTAAATTAATCAATGGATATGATTGAGAGACGCGTTTGAAGGGTGTGATCGATACGCTCACTCGAAGTAAAACTGCAAACATAGAAAAATAGGTAATTTAATAAACATTATTTTGGTATCAAAATATTAGACGATTGTATACGTTGGTTCCCGATTTATACATAAAACCAATAACTTATATTTTCAAATTAATAATTTTAATAAACAAACATATTTATACATACTTATTAGTTTAGTTATGATGAAAAACAAAGTAATGTGTATATAATAGCTTACGTGTGACTCTTTTAAAACGAGACTGGCGACCTGGGGAAAATTCATAAGGAGGTAACTTCCCTATAATGACATAGGAAGGAACAGAAATGTTCAACCAAGCTCCCCCGGCCAGACTTAAGAATCCTACACAGCATTCGCCTAAATGTGTCGCCGGGAAAACCCTAGAGAAACCTGTTCAGGTACGTCACGCTCTCGGTATTTGTCCCAAGCCTTTCTATGAGTACAGGTAGGGTTTTCTGCGGGAACACAGAATTCCCGACTAGGTTCGGAGTTAGTTGACAAACTGTTCCAGTGGGAACAGAAGACAACCCTTAACGTCTACCACTACAGCCCTAGATGTTTCGGCTTATGAGAATCTTAATTTATAAGTAGATAACGTAGAAGGGCATACCCGAGGGTAGCTTTCTTCCCGTACATGTTTTTCATAAGACACGTAATTGATAAATAAGGTTAAAATTGGTTTGTGATAACTCTCTGGCGAGAGATTTGTAATTACGCTTAAATCTAAACGCTGTTGTTTTCCCTACCGCATCCCCCGTTTCAAATTGTCACCACGTGGACCACCCTCATGTAGCCTGCCACTCGCAAAACAAAAACGTGGAGACTTCTGATTGGCGCACGACATTTATGTGATTGACAGTGATGTAACTTCTCTTCCTTGACTTCAAGCTCCTTTTACGTCACACACAAGTCATTATTACCCTAACGCTACAACGAACTGATGTGAAGTAACTTCGGGTGGATTATGAAAAATTACTCAAATCCGTTTACTACTGGGCAAAGAAATTTAAACGTGGCATAATAGACGCTTTAAACGCATTACGTCAGTGTACTCTACAGCATCATAAGAAGTCTCTCTTCAACAAGGAGTGGTCGATTTCTTAAACTAGCGAGACATTATGGCTAAAAAATGTATTCCATTTAGAAATAAATTTGGAAATTACTTTGCTTGGATGTCTAAACTTATCTTCAAGAGTTTATAATAAAAATATATTTACTCTATGTTTGTATTAATGGAGGCGATCTTAAATGTGTCTTTTTATTTAAAATATTAATTGCTCCGTATCTCATCACAGAAAAATTCTAATCAGCCCGGAGTTCAACATAAACTGGAACGGCTAACCTCAAGACCCTTCATGTGGATTTGCGATAACGAAACTATAAAGAAGGCACTCGAACTAAACGCAATAATTATATATTATAATAAATCAACTCACTGCATACAAGTCAAAGGAGTCTAGGTTATAAATTATTCGCAATTCAACCGGTAAACTTTTTGTCAGAACACATCCGCGACAATAATCGCCGCCCCCATGTCTATCTGATGACAGTCGCGGAAACAAGTTCTGATAAGCATTTGAACCCGTTGATAAACATAATTTATTAAATCGATTGACCGTGAAAGCCTACGTACACTAAAATGATTTGGCGAAAATATGACTATAGCCGAAATTCAGAAACCAGTTATATGATATAAACTGTCCAAAGAACCCAATCAGTAAATAATCTATGTATGAAAATGATGGCCAAATGTGTAATAACCTCTAAACGTTACGTTGTTGAACGATACTTCAGCTATGGATGTATGCGAATGACCTCCTAACGAGGGACCTTAATTAAGAAGTCTGGCAAATCTCACTGAGCCGCCAGACACGATCAGTGTTGTCTAGGCAACAGTCTGTGTAATATCACAAATAAACTATGGCCTTTGCGTTTAAGCATGGGTGGAAAGAAGTTTATAATCAGATCAAACGGATTTGCATGAATTATGTCGACTATAAAAACAAACGATTTTATTAGTAAAGTATATTGATTTTCGTCAAATCTTTGTCACACAACGGCGTAGACGACTGGAACCACGCGGACGAAATATTTCTGGCTGATAATGGTTTAGAGATACGGTACATGTTGTTTTGGTCAGAGTACTGGCAACCTTTCTTTCAAATGAACGAAGGGAAGATATCTCCCAAACCATACAAGAAAAGGAGTGATCAACTTATCTACTAAAAATGCAAATGACGGTGACCGCAGGGGTAGTCGACTTCGGTCCTCCTGACGGAGGGAGCCATTGTTATCTGGCAGGAGTGTTACCAGGGGCGGCACCCTATCGGAACAATTAAAACACTGGGCATATACTCTCAACGCGACGGGGAACTAAAACGGAGGGAGAGATTAGTCAGAGAATAAGCCAGGCTTCCAGAAGGGGACACACCAAGCATTTATCCGGATATGAAGCAAGATACTGCGAACGGAATAAGACTAGGTCTGATGTCACGGTTCAATTTAATCTTCGTGGTAGAACTCGAGTAGGAACAGAACTGCTTTTAAAGTAATTTCTCAGCAGAATTCAATTCATAAAAAAAAAACTCAAGTACAAACTTGAATACAAGAAATTGTTTAGATGAATTCATGGAATGGTACTTAACGTAATTTGGCAACTGGAAGTTATTAAACGAAGCACCCAGCAATGAAGATATTACGCGATTTCTTGAATACTAACCCAAATAAAAAACCCAAAAAGTTTGACTTTTGAAGCAAACAGAATAGGGCCTTTTCCACCATTTGATCTAACACTAAAAACTCGGAGGTTCTTTAAGATTTTCAGAGATCTAGTTTCGTTCGTCTCACAACAGAATATTCCGCTTAAATGATGTAATCAACATTTCGCGTAATTGCCAACATAGACCTATAATCTACATTTTCTAGTAACTTCCGGAAAGACAACACGTCAACTAAATAATATTAAGAGTGCATAAATTCACGTTTTCTAGAAAACGCTCAAAGAAACTTTATATTCGCACACCTTGAAACACATGCATTTAAATGTTAACACTTCATTTGAATTTCTTAAAAGTCCGTCTCTTAAAAAGTAATCCTTCGTAGCACAGCTCATTGATTACTAACAATTTTGTCACGAACCACATGAATCGAGGCTCAAATGCTATTGCAATTATTTTAGGTTAAACGAATTTGAACTAAAAATTGGTCTGAATTGGAGTTGTAAACTTTAAAAAATATATATTATTGTCGGGGAGAAATTGATGCATACAAAAGTCTATTTCGTTAATGTAACTATTATAAAGAAAATTAAAAATATAACGATATACAAAAATTAAATCCCAGAGGAAATATAAATCATTAGTTCAAGAAATTGTTCGCTTACTTGTGACCTCAACGAACAAACTGGATAGTATTTTGGAACTCGTAATGAGGTAAAGGTAATATCGTGGCTGCAAATACGAGGTAGGATAAGACCCGAGGACTACGGCAGCGCCCCGCGCCGCCAGGTAACTCCATTACAGGTAATTGACTCATTAGCCTTAATTAACGCAGACCTCGCAGCTTTACAAACGTGCCCACCAAGATGTCTACCACCTGTTGTTAGAGAAAACCACCGGACTCAATTACAGTCCTGATATTTCATCCACTTTATAAGTGCATCCGAATAATGTAAACAGTTACTTAAGTAATATAAGTCAATGAAATCCGCCAGTAATCATCATTCAATTTTTATTTATAATATTGCTCTCTAACATGTAAAATATCAAATACTTTTATTTCTTTCAGGACTTCAATAATAATATTTTAAGGGCGCATCAAATAAAGATAATTAGTGTTCTTGCCCAAAAATGTTAACCTCCAACTGCACATGATAAATACTAATGAAGACAGCACGTCTATTTTCCATGTTAGGTTTATCAAGTCTTCTTGGCTGATTCCATCTACGTTTCTGAAACAGAGGACCGGTTTCCTCAGAAACTGAAGCATTGGAGACGTACTACTGTTTCAATCAACCCTAACTTGTGTTTTCATTTAGCTTATTTTTTAATTTTCGGCTAGTCTACCCTTGACGTCCATCATCACCCTTCAATTCTAAACGACTGAAAGTGACATAAAACTGAATTCGTCATTCCTTATTTTTTTTTGTGAAGTTTTATTTTCACCATCGCCTCAGAAGGGCAATCAATACTCAATTGCCTCCTGCATTGCTCTCTTTCAATTTGCACTAGTCAACTTTTGATTTTACAGTATTCTTGAAGTAGAACTTCAGTAAATTTATAATTTTCTGAACATGTTACACATTAAAGTGAATTATTTTGTGTGCGAGTTAAAATTTGCAGCCATAGCGAGTTACAAAAAAAAAGAACCCGGGTAGACAATACGTCTTGATGACCACATATACAAGCCCCAAAATGCCCCGCATATCCTTGTATGATCCTATTGCGCTATAGAAAAAAGAGGGGGGGGGGAGAGAAATGTCAAACTCGGTCGCCTGAACTAAAATAGAACGTGTTGACAAAGCCGAGACGATAGTTTGGTGCGTGCTTATCGGAAAACTTATAAACCATTTCTCATGTTCTAGACCTGCTCAAAGCGAAGGACGACCTTAATATCCGTGGAAACATTACTTCAGTGTAATATTTTAGTACTGTATTGAAGGCAAAAATTTATTGGATAATGTCTTATAGCATACAATTTTGTCCGACGACCTTAGTCACTTCCGCGAAGCGGGTTCACTCCAATAAAGTCAACAGAAATGCATCACATTTACCTAGTAATTGAGAATCCGTTCATAAAGCAGAAGCTACTATTTCTTAATTTAGAACCTACATTCTAACCGAGACCTTTGTGCATGTTCGAATCTTTAACTTGAGACTCTCTTCCTTTTCCCTGATGTTTCTCTTCTCTACAAGCAAGAGGTCGATTTATCGTTTCCCATTTAAAAATTGTTTCTATAATTGTCAACAAACTTGAAAATTAGAATGGAAAGGATAGTTCGCTTCCGCCACGACGACCTTGGCCTTGCGGACGCGTAACCGGTTGCGCTCCGCCAAACGTGTGAATCGACCATACGGCGTGCCAAATTTCTCCATCGCAAATATCACACGCTCGCTTCAGACACTTATTAGAAAAACAAAATATATTAAGACGTTGTGCGTGGTTAACATTAATGGTAAACCTAAATGTTTCTAGAGTATCACTCGGGGACTGTTTTGGGAAACGTAAGCCAAAGAGATCTGTAACGAAAGAACACGACAGTTGGATGAGGTTAATTAACGTTCTGTAATGTATAATAAAATTATTAATTTAAATGTAAGTTACAATCATGAGGTGTACAACGCTCTACAAAACACGAAGTTGTAATGCTTACGATAAGAGAAAAATTATTTCGTCTATCTGCGCGAATACCTTAAGCAGGCTAAATTATCTTTGGAAATGACTTGCACTAAAACACGGCTAAATTTATTACACAGTTAAGAATGTGTCGCGGAGATATTTCAAGCTCGACAGAATATGGGAATCTTGGTGTATCCCTGAGTAAAGAATAAGCAGAAAAGTTTATTTAGAAAAGGGATGTGTAAAAGTTAACCGCACGACGACAATTGCCAAATTTTTTTAGATAATCACAAATTTCGGACGAGTGAATCAAATAATGTCCAAAAAATATTAAAATCCATTCAACCTGTATAATCGTACCAAGAAACCAATACAATTGCGAAATGAAACGAATGGCGCAAATAACGTGAGGGAAAATAATCATAATTAAATTACGTGTAATACGATTGATTAATTCAAAAACATGTTTCAAGTTGACAAAGTGTTTCCAGGATTACAACCGTGGGAAAATGCAGTAATTTCACGATTTCCAAACCTTCTGGTGAAGATGATAGCAATGCCCGCTATCGAAACGTAGTGGAATAGTTAGTTGCATTCCCGGTTGGAATCCAGTGAACACTTGATTTGGGAAACATACGCCGGAAAACCCGTTCGATTAAGCATGCTAAAAATGATACAGGAATGTCATATTTGAAACACAGTATAGCAGAGTATTATATTTTTAATTTGACATAAAGTTGTTGATCGTAACTTGAAGTGAACGCGGCTGTCGTTAGCGCCAATTATTTTGTTATTTTCCATTTCGAATTAAACAAGTTCATTCATTATCGCTCTAGCGGAACTAATGCCTTAAAAATTGGCATTTACACGAGCGGCAGCTGATTCCATTTTCTTGTAACCGAATGCTGAGTGATTGCTATTTCATAGTTGTAATTCTGCCGAGCTCTCTCCATCGACAGCAGAAATAAATGTCAACCATTAGTTGACGTTTCTCAAGTGAACTGGCATCGATTTTTGTAATGTTTGGATCAGTACAATGAATTATTTATTCTACTTTCGCACGAAAATACGCCAAGTAGCCGACGGTCAGTGAACTTAGCGCGTGGGGCCGTCCTGATACTAAGGTTACAGGCCAACGCCATCTAATTCTCGCAATGTCATACTAATACGAACCCGACCATGAATCACAGGGGCAAGCTAAGTCCTCCAAATCAGACTTGTCGACGTGTAAGTGTGTAATTCAAGTCAGACGTGCACGCATTAAAAGAAAACATCCGTAACTTACCAAATTCAATATTTTCTACTCTATCAGGTGCCATTATGAATGTCGTGCCCAATTGGTAGGTAAAACCGTAAACTTTCTACATAGGCGGAAGCAGGAACGGGCAATTATGAAAAAGAATGTTAACAACTTTTTTTAAAATTTTAACTAGCGAGTATAAATGAAACGGTATAATTACACAATATAAAAAATACATAATTGTTTACAATCGGCTCATGTAAAGTGTATAAATAGAAGTGCGAGAACATAAGGTTTTTTTTCCTGGAGTAAATAACTTTGGCGAAATTCCAGAAGGAAAAGCATTTCCTGTTCAGCGCTGACATTAATATAACTCCATAAGGAAATCACGACGAAAAACTGCTTTAAGGAAATACTGATATTATCATCACACACTGTGAATTTCTTTCGTAATGGAATTAGAGTCAAAACAGGAGAAATTAATGAATCTAAACCGCCAAAGTTCAGAATAGAATGGAGTAGACAAATACTACAGAGCAACTTACGCAGGTTTTCCTGATCGTAAAGAGTTCTTGGGTTTCTAAATGGGTGGCGTAGTAGAAACACGTGTTGGAAACCCAAGTACTCTTTCAACTACTACAGAACAATTTATTTCCCCGCCAAATGATTTGCCATCCCAGTATTTGCCCAAAAATATTTAATGAAACCAAGAGTGTCAGCTTTAGAAATTAAATCCCAGTAATTACTTTTACCAGCGGGTATCCTTACAGGATGCAACAACGATGGATATGTTCAAATGTTTTATGAATTATGAGTCGGTTATATGGTCAGCTCATTTTAATGTTACCTGTGGAAAGACTTTCGTACGTTCATGGAAAAATCAATGTTAAAGTTAGTAACACAGAACACGAATTGCGATATTTATACTGGATGCTGCATGATCTCAACCCCGGCAGCTGTTCTGCCTCCATGCAGCCTGTAATTTGCATAAAATATACACCGCTTTCTTCATTCTAGCTCATACAGATCTGCACGTGTCACGTACGACCAACCAGTATTTTTGCTTCTGTATTGTTGTCTGCGCAATCCTATGGAAACAACAACTAAGAGGAGCGCTTTGATTATATGATAATGAGGACCAACTCTAGTAGAGGAAATACTATATTTTATTATTTAGACTGCATTGAACGTAATAGCCTTTACGATTTCTTAATCAAAAATGAGAAATGCATGATTTGTTAGGGGGAACCAATCAGTACTAATCAGAGGACCTTCGAATACTTTGATTACAACCGCAAGCATCCTATTTTAAATCATCAATCTGAACATTCTAATGTTGTATAAAGATGAAGACTTAATTAAGAGGTTTCTGAAAATTAGCCACGTTCATTGACCATGCTCCCGACAATCACAATAATTGCTGTGTGTCAAATTGCTCATGGAAGAACTATTATCACATTTCAAACGTTTAACACCGACAATCACTGTAATCTTACGTATAATTAACTAATAAATATTTTTTTCGGATGATTACTCATTTTTTAATCCAAAAAAGCAATACGATAAACAATATGAAAAACTGACAGGTTTTGTCAGAAGTTGAATAGTAAATATATTATGCAACTTATTGATATGAATATATGGCTATTACGTGATTAAATGATATATATGAAGGATGAGAAAACTACGTCGAATCGAATAGTACGTTTAGTTCTACGTGGGAACTATGTCGGAGATAGCAATCGAGAAGTGGAGTCCTAAAATGGTTTTAACACAGCTTGAAACTGTACTAA
Organism: Zhengitettix transpicula; assembly: GCA_037074705.1. Lineage (NCBI taxonomy): Eukaryota > Metazoa > Arthropoda > Insecta > Orthoptera > Tetrigidae > Zhengitettix > Zhengitettix transpicula. The sequence goes on from CM073590.1 coordinate 150,976,078, forward strand.
ATAGTACAGGAAAGGACGTAAATACATGCTACTCACAAGCAGACATACTACAGCTGTCGTTACAGCCATACAACACGCGCTAAATCAATAATCCGGAATAAGTAGAATAAGTATGTAGACTTCATGTCCTGCTCTTCATTATCCGGTTTTACTAGTCGATGTCATAAATTTAAAGCAAGATAGCCCTAGCTGTTATCGATTACAAACCTCGGTAAACCCATTGAAAGCGCAAATGCAGTAAACTGGCGAGTTAAACAGCGCATTTGCATCTCTGAAGGGCAACGTTCATCTGATTTAACAAGCGCTTTCCGAAAGTTTAATTCTACAACGGCTAATAATATTATTACAACGAAAGTTTCAGAGTTTGGTTCCCAACAGGTCTAGTGAAAGAAAATTCTGCGACGGACCAATATAAAACGATACCACAAAAGATTACTTTTCATTAAGGAACTTCCAACTTTGAAATAAAATGATTTATTAATACAACGCGAAAGAATTCGCAGAAGAAAAAGCTGATATTAGAAAAATAATATACTTACAGAATCTGGACATTATTTCTTAGCAATCACATCTATAGGGTTTAATTTTTACAGTCATTTTAAAAGATTTTCCACCATTTCTCTAGGGTATTTAAAGAAGGAAATATATAAAACTTAAATATGCACCCACTTCTTGTAGGATTATCTATGAGTATTCAATAATAACGATAGTAAGACTCATTAACTAACAAGTTTTTAGAATTATATGTATTAATAATCTTAATATTGAGTTAGCTGCAAAAAATTTAAATAAGAGCAGAACATATTAAAGTTAAACCGTGCTTACTTCACATTCTTCTTTGCTTACACTGTCTTATTCCTCTCAATACTTTGGTAATGAGTCGGAATATCTTAAAAAAAATTAAAAAAAATTACTTTCGACTTCCGAACAACATTTGTCTGTTTCATGCTTCTCACCCTTTTTTCACGATTGGAACGACTAGCATATTCCTTCAAACTTTAACGGCATTACACAAATCTTGGACATATCGATATTTTTTTAAATCGTTACTTATCTAACTGCTGAGGTTTCTGATCAACGTGCCGAAGAAATATGTGGTGACGTAGCGCCTAATGTAGAATGTCTCCCCTCCAAAATGTTTTACCAATATAACAGAAGTTGACCAGTTCCAATCCGACAGTTTAACCGCATTTCAAGGAAATTATTAATGTTAACCAGGTGAACCAGTGCACAGTTAAGGAACGGTGCCTGTCGCAGTACCTTCCAGCGGATTTCCGGGGCAAAAGTTCAATGTCGGCGGATGTCACGTCGTAAGTGGCTTACGGGAGACCAGTTCCCTCATGACGTACGCCCCTTTCATGCGCTACCGAAACCGGTTCCTCATTCTGCCACAGCAATTGACAGGACAACACCCCCTTTTAATCCTTTCCTCGCTTCTTGTAATACACCATATTTTCCAATCACATTCTGACAATTGACTCGGATGTACCATTAATTTTAGGACGAACGTGCGTATTATGATTAAAGCTATAAGCAGACAAATATAAGGACGAGAGAAAATTAAATAATCCAACCTGAATTTAAGCGGTATTTAAAAATACCTTACCATCACTATCACAGAAATAAATGGATAAACTGGGAAATGAACAAGTACGAACAGCAGTATGTAATTTATTTGGTTAGTATTATAATTATATAAGACCGACACCTAATTCGGTTGGTAGAAAGCGAGGAATCAAGAGCAATGGATACCCGAGTCGGAATCTACTTATTGACATTAGTTTCACTGAATTTTTTACACGGGCCAAACTATCGTAAATGATACCTCACATGAACCAATAATGCCAACATTACAGGAAAGATTTTATAGTGAAAACTAAAACAAAATACAGTCAGGCCTAATACTGAGTATTTTCGTTGAACGATGTATTTTTCTGTTGCAAATAAAACGACCGGGCAGTTATTCGGCTTATGAATATTAAATACCAAAAGGAAAAAAAAAGACAGTTTATAAAAACAGCAGTCTATTTTTTTCGACCCAGGGAAAGATGTCTGCTAAAAGTAGTTAAATCAGCCTTCGTTTAATATGTACAAGAGAATTTCCCGATTGAGAAGATCTCTGTTTTTAAAAATTGTTCTAAAATTAACTGAATTAATTTCGCTCCCACATCGCACGGTTTGAACGTCTGAGACTCTCATAGTAATCTCTGTATCACATGCAATGTGCTTTGTCGAACTGATATTAAGATCACAATTCGACTAGGCCAACAGTCAATCGTTAGAGCGCATTTCCTTCTTATTCTACTATCACCAAATTCCTTCATAACGTAATACAACAATTCGACTCGGCCAACAGTCAATCGTTAGAGCGCATTTCCTTCTTATTCTACTATCACCAAATTCCTTCATGACTTAATACATAGTACAAATCTAGTTATTTTATTTGTATGTGCCATTCGTCGCCTTCTCCCACATTTTTATTCGTTTTATTATACGTTGGAACCTTTCCCTGCTTCGCACAGTTCTAAATCACGTTAACTGTGCAACCCTATAAAATTTTACCATCCACTGCAACCAGAAAACCGAAGAATTATTTATATTCGCGCTGACGGAGACTTGCTTAGGCATCCTAAACATCCTGGTCCAACTATATGCGCCAGAAACGTTACTGGTGAGCTGGGTCCGAGAATTGCTTCCGACTGAACTCCATACTTAAGAAACAGATGGCCCTACAACAATTGCAAATTTCATTTGAATACGCAAGCAAATACAGAGAATAGATTTTGAGGAAACGAACCGGCACTTATTTACGGTAAGACGACGGAGGTCAGTGATCACGTGACCAGGACGAGCTTCCTGCACACGCGTAGTCAGCGTTCGTAGCTCTCAATCATACGTCTTTACTCCATCAGCATATTTAGAATTCCTACAATACATCACAAATCAGTGGTTTTGAATTTTGATGTAAAAGCGTTCACTTTCATCCATATATCGTTCTACAATTAATATACGTATTTACCATTTATGATTCGTGTGGTGCGTTACTAGAAAGACTGAAATATTGAGTTTTTCAGAGTGAATTAGAAACAAAAGTATGTCATTCGATTAGTAGACCCCGATACCGAAAATACTCGTTGAAAATCGAACTACGTATGACCAGATTGGTTCAGCTGTATATTTATCCACTTCGCTGAATACGAATTAAAACTGGAGTTTTACAACGGACAATAATTAGTTTTAAAAGCTGTCATCACCACAAATACGTTAATTTATTACTTAAGTTGACATCTAAGCTTCGGAAAAATATAATGCGAACGCTTGTAATACCCAGACATCTGTTTAATACGAACAGATATTTCAGGCGGATTACGCGAGAATATGAATTTCTACCAAATCTTCGTTTTTCAAATTTACAAATAAATTACGTTTAAAACGATTTCTTTTCTGTAATGCTTTTATAGCTAGGGGACGCTGAAAACCTGGCGGTTGAGACAGGGCTGAAAAGCCAGTTAAATCACTTTTGTGGTTCGATGCGATGTGAGATTCAGGTTACGCCATTAACTTCGCAGAAGTCCCAAGGAAACTGCTCACCCGTAAAGAACCGAAACAGGTTTCATTACACTTGCATACAATAACCACATAACGCGAGTTGCCGCAACAACTTTGAAGTTATATGGACATGAAGCCATTATAGAATACTATCTGGGTGGCTTGCCAGGGTACTTATTTATATTAGTTACGAAAAGTATTTAACACGACACAAATCTCATCTTAAGAGTTAAAAATAGTCCCAGTACCCTAAGAGTGAAAAATACTTGCCCCCCCCCCCCTCCTACCTTATATATGCTGTGTGTGTTCAACCCTTAACATGTTTGTTGTCATGTCAGAATTAAACTCCCCGAATTCCAAAGCCCCGGATTCGACACCAATCTTGTTGTTTTCGTGTTACTTTTATTTAATGCGTCTCCACCTTCTCCCGTAAGGGTGTTCCCCTCCCATGGCGAAATGACTTAAAATTGTACACAAGCTTCAGGAGAAACTATATAGATCTCGACTTGGAAAAATATTTATACGACGCCAATATCGGCAGTTTTCACGTTTTAAAAACTCCCACCCCATTCACTCCGGGGGAGTTGGCTAACGCTTCGAGAGATAGATTGATTTATTCACCATTAGCCCTCTAAAGAGGAAATAGGATTCGTCACAAATGTACAGTAGATACAAATGTACAGTAGAGGCCGACAGATACCTTCGCGAGCGTGCCCACCACAACTAATCAGTTTCGTAGCAATGGGATAAATTAAATATAAACGCATACGAAACAAATATATATTCATTTTTATATGTACAGCATATAATACGAGACTGCAGAGTAAAAAAAAAGGATAACAAAACTATATAATGAAGTATTGAGCGATAATACCGTCGAAAATAGGCAATGAATTGGTATTTAGTCAACCTGTCTATTTTTTCGTGTTGATTTAATTGATATCAAGCATCTAAGGCCGTTATCACAAATCATTTCCAAGCAAGTTAATACTGAAAACATACGTTTATTTTAATATTTGTATAACGCACAAAGTGAAAAATTTAAACAAGAATGAAAAAATATTTGATATATAAGTGTGTGTGCAACACAATTTTTCATAATATGAAATTGTGGATACAACACACTATGAAATTTAGTATTTAGTAAAATGTGTAAAATTGAATTTCATATGTAAAAGGTCCGTAAGTATGTTCGCGCGAGCATTCAGTAACTTTAAAACGAATTATTTTGTTTTGCAGAAAACGTCTTCACAGAATCATCAGAAAATGAAGAGTATAAAAATGTTTAAGTATCTGAGATGAGAGCCTTCTCCATCCGTAACTCTACTCCAGCAGCTTGGATGAAACTCAGATCCTTCCTACAGCTCCCTTCTTAAACTATCAATTTACGAAAGTTCAAGTTTCCACGACGTTGCCTGCAGACCCTGATCAACATAGGTGTCAATATTTTTAAGACACGCCAATAATATACTTGCAAAGACAAATAGTTAAATGTCTGGCACACGGCAGGGATGCGAGACCTCCACACTATTCAAAACTAAATTAAATAAGACAAAGATCAGCAATGAAAAACTAATTCGTTTACGTTACGATCAATGGAAGATGCAACTTACATTATGGATTTTGAGTGGCACGTGTGCCGATTCTGCTGTCTTATCCTCAATTGTTCTTAGAAATTTTTCTCTTATATCAAGACTTCACTTTAGAATCTGCATGAATGATTTTTACAAAGGCAGGGAGACAGGATGGTAATTTCACTTCAGAAATTTTCCTTAAGAAAAATATAAAACTGTGTTCTATGTCGACCAATTGTAAATTACTGCGGCTGACAACCCAGAAACAACGTAAGAAAAACGCTTAATAATTAAATAAACAAATGAATACGAGACCTTGAACGTAAGACTAAATTACTGTGTGCATGACTTTTTCAATCTTACCCATTTACAATATCAAGACAATTCATGGTAGAAATCAGCCATAAATAACTTGACTGGTTGTGGATAGATCAGCAAAATATAAATACATAATTTATGTTCGCGTCGAATTTATTGCCTTATATATCGAAAACAAAAACAATTTTCCATACGACGTAATTATTCCCAGAATAGACTCTAATGTTTTTTTACACTGACACTTAACAACTTACGCAATGTAAACTGCGTCATGAAATTCCTCTTCATGCTTACAGCAGACTTACTCAATCTATTTCCCTACAAACGTATGATACAATGACTGTGCTGCTGGACAAATTGTGCCCGAAATAAATGATTATGGTGGCGGTATTTCTCCTGCTACAGAAAAGCGTTCCGAAGCCTTGGCAGCGTGGAATTTTCTAGTGTTACGCAAGTGACAACCAGATTGTCGTTATCTGTGAGGCTCGCAGCAACATGACGGATATTTGGTAGCAACAACGCCCCCACGTTCTACGAGATATGTCTCCCTTAGGGCGACAACTCCCACAATATGATAGATAACGCTCCAAACTCTAGAATGGTCCTTTTAATCAGAACCAAAATAAAAATATTTTATCGCAAGAACACAATTTTTTTAAAAAGTTTATGTAAATGGAACACATTTTAAATCTTCTTCCATACACGAGATAGATAAATTTCGAATGTTTGCAATAAATATGCAAAAAAAATTATTTTCTTGTTTTAGGTTTAAAACATCTATGGGAAAATACAATTCGGTGTATTATGGATCAAAGTTCACAAGTCACATAGCATATTTGTGAAAGGTCATCAAACAACTTATAGAAGTGCCGTAGATAAAATATTTACATTCACAAAAAAAACATTGAAAAATCAATGCCGTTACAATCCAACGCTACTTAGAATTTTAAAAATTACATCTCAATATTGTTTCAGAGACAACATAAAGCAAGGAAACAGACCCCATTAGATGAGACTATTCTGGTACATTTACAGATAGGAAACAAAAGAATCCAGATTAGTCCTCAATATTTGCCGACTGTTTTCACGTGAAGAAAGTGTATTGATGAAAAATGGTATTGAGCAAAGAAGTCTGCAGAAAGAATAGGTGGACTTAATCCCACCATTGAGCTATTCTACAATAACCCACCCCCTCCTTCACAAAATCGCAGACTAAAACGTTAACTCCCAATTGACATCATCCTCCCCCCCCCTAAATCACTCCGGAATTACCTAACTCTAGCCCCTCCTACCAACTGGCACTACATACTCCCTAAATATCCGTTCTTCCCATATTCCCCCATAACATCCTTAACGCTTCAAACATGTAGTTTCCCCAATAATCAGATTGATCGCTAATGCCGGCTTATATGGTAATATGTGGTAAACAAATTAATCTGTTTTAATCGTCTCTAACTTGGAATGGCAAGGGTCACATCCAAGACCACAAGTTTACATGTGAAATATTTACAAATTGTAAATACCTTGTTATTTGTTTAATCTTACAATTGTAAATACTGTTATTAAATTATCACAACTGTAAAGTCTCCGGACTAAAAGTTAATTTTAATAAATAATAATAATAGAAAAACTGGACCTTTTTAATATAAACAAAGTATACATTTAACTGTAGTACTTATACATTTATGTATGGTACAACCATTTGCTAAGAAAATAATTAAGTTAAAAATAAACAAAGAATATATTTAACTATACTGTAGTTCTTCTGCATTTCTGGTACAGCCACCTGCTGAGAAAATATAGACAAGTTAAAGACTGGTAAACAGATGAATCAGATTAAATAAATGGTTGTTACTAGTATATGCAAGTACAGCGTATGATCGGATAGTTAATCTGACAATATGATTTTCCCTTAAAATCTCAGGTTTTGAAGTAAAATTTCATATTTGTAACATGAATTTTGTTTGTAGAATCACATTTCCAGCTTCACTTGGCTTACATTCCTGAAAGGAACAGAAGGAGATTGTTATAGTGGGTGTCGCAAGGTGGCTTTCAGAGAGAGGCCAACAATGCTAATTAAGGCTTGCCAATCACGCTGATGCGCCGGAGGTCACGCAAAGGTCAAGGTGAAACGCAGATAACGTCCTCAGAGGTTGTCACTTCACAAAACTTTGATACATTCAGCCTACTTAAAATATATTACCATACCACGTTTCGACGTGTAAACAGACTTTTAAAGCGGCCTGCTGAATTAGTAACTTCATTTATGTGATCACAGTTATTCAATTCTGCAGATCGATTCATACGGTACGATCAATCAAAGTCAACCTTGCCGTATACATGTTATATAATATGGGAAATAAATACTTTAATGGAAAAGTAATTACAGACAAAATTAAAATAATGCGCAATTGGCTTTCAATTGAAAGGATATATTTTAAAAAATAAAAATAAATAGTGTGATACTCTTAATCTAGAAGTGGTATCTTATGACGACTATGTTAACGACAGAATCATGCATATAAGCTGCGGAAAATATTCAGATGCATTGAGGGTCTACTCCAGGAAAACGAACAGTGTGACGGTCTACGAATCTTTATCCCTCAACACCGAAATCTCTAGTTTTAAGCGTGATGAATTGGGAAATGAAAGGTGGGGCCAAGGGCAGTGAAATCATTCTACCAGTGAAATTCAGTCCCATATGGAAAGAAAGACGCGGAGTAATCTGTCAACCTAAAAGTCGTATTTAAAAAATCCAGTTTAATTTTAACGACTTCAGACTGTATACGTACAACTGCAGATGGTAGTTTCTCAGTACCGTAACATCTGCTGAAATAGCTGTGATCCTAACGGTCTCTCTCTGGCCAGTTTTAAACTCTACTCAAACCACGGAGACATGTCCTCATCGTAGACTCGATTACTAGCTAGCACATACTCTACACCTTATGAACGAACTTGGTACATATCAAGCGTATAAATACAATAGACAACTTTGATTCTTCAATTGAAGTATTTAAATTTTTTATAAAAATAAATTGTCGACTGCAATAAAGGAGATGTTCAGAAAAATAATTACTATGGACACCAGCAGATTGCACTATAAACATAATTCTATTGAAACGGGACAATGAATGGACTTTGCAAACAGCATTAAAGATCCAATGGACAATGTCATGTGATTAATATTAAATGTTAGTTCAAAAACTATTAAAATAATTCTGACAGAGTATATATTCGTCGAGCAATGCGATGTGCAGGAGGCAGAAATATGGAAAGATGATGACGGTATACATATATCAGCAAAAATCTTATTAAAAAGATTGGAAGTATTTCGCTAAAGCTCACATAAAAACCGAAAGATTCTAGTGAATTTGCAGTGTGATTTTTCCATAGAAATTAACAACTTTAATTACATAAATTAATTAAAGTGAAGAATCCTGGGCTCATAAGCAGTGATGCATCTTATCTCCGTTCTTTTTCATTTGTCTGCAATAAAGGAAACAAAAGTTCACAGAGATAATTAAATTCAAGGACATGGAATACAAATGTTTAGGATCATAAGACTACAAATTCATCACTGAAAAAAATGTCAAAGGGATCACCGGCCGATGCAGATGAATAAACACGGTTGTTAATTTTTTTTTAGAATTTTGGGTAAATTCGTTTTATTTATTATTTTATTGAATTATATATTAAATATTTAGAAGTCCTAGGCCCTATCTCAAATCGTTTAGGAGACGTGAAATAGGATGCAGAGTTGAAACCAATTTAATCATTTCATAGATATTAAAAATTCGTCAAACGTAGCTTAATACTCTTAACTTGGACAACGGGGGAAAAAGTAACAGAAAGAGAATGAATATTTTATTACAGTGTTTTTGGTTATAAGTCCTAAACTTAAGTCTCCTAATTTTTTAACTCACGTATTGTAAGTTATTTTCTAGAAGGACGTACTTCGTACATTGATCCACTATAAAATCGACACTAATATTAGGAGAACGTTTATAAATCGTGAAAATACCCAATGTCGCCCTCGCACTATAAAATGTAGGTCTGTTTATAAATTTATAGGTTTTATTGGAAGAAAATGTAAATAAATTCATTCACCTTAAACTATTAAAATGTTGTGTGTATCGTAGTTTTTTGTATATTTTTATAATTAATTTTTACAACTTTTAGTAGAAGGGCTATGTTTGGATCTATAGTTTTCTCGCCCTTCACAAATACATTTATGAAGAAAATTGAAAGTGTACAACACAATTGTTTTAGAATCATGTCTTATAGAATGAATTTGTCAGACCCATTTACAAAACATAATTATTATAATTAAGTATTGAAACTCAAATCTATGGAATCTGAACATCACTCTAAAGATTTAAATTTTATTTGATCAAGTTGGTTAATAATCTTGTTTGCGTAGATTTACTCGATAAATTTAATTTTTGAGTTCCTTCAAGAACCTCTAGATTGAAGTTGTGTTTGTGGTAAAGGGACATAGAGCAAATTATACATTAAACAATTCCATAATGAGAATGCCAAATTTTGTTAATGCTTTGGATACAGATTTAGGCCTATTTAATTTAAAATTTTCTGAATTATTAATAATCCTTAAAGAATTTCATTTATGTATAATTATTTAAGAAATATTTGATTATATATTATAAATGCAATTTAATTTTGTGTAACTATTTCATTAATGTTAAGTGTTCAAATGTCCGTAACAAATAAGTCAATTATACGGTTATCGATAATAAAATTTATAAATATGTAAAATATTACATAGAAAAATTACGGTAGAAAAGCAAGAAATGTAAGTGGTTTCCAGTGCTCGTATGTAGAGTAGTGTGCTGAAGGTAGGCTGTGACGACGGTGTGCTTGACCTACGCAGCCTGGGAATTTACATAAGCCACATTACGAAACCTGTGCAGGCGAGGACGCTAGCACGTGTAGCAGACCGAGGAATTCAAACATCTCGAACAACGCCATAGAACGAAACAAATATCCAAACATGCCATTGCTTTATCAACCAGGAACGAGATAAGCGGCCATTAACGCGTCTTAAATACACGAGGACTGAAAATCTACATTAAAACACAAGACATAGAACCTTCGCGCCCGCGAAATCGAAATTCTAGTGCATTTAACCACCCAAAAATATAAGACTTCAAACGAAACAAGCAAAAAAATACAACTTTCACCAAATTAGGAAAGGGAGAATAAATTCTGAAGTGTGGACAAGCGATAATAATTCAGAAAAAAATATTTGAGACTGTACCGCCAACTGGATTGACTGTTCATACTTGTGGAAGGGTAAATTTCGCGCTGTTCTAGTTTGCGCAGCTAAGTTTCGCATGCGAACCACATTCCCAGAATTTGATTTATCGGCAATAATGATTAGAAGAATCATTTTTTAAAAAAATTTACTTAATGACTACATCTGTTCTAGAAACAATGTTTTTTCCATAAAAGAAAAAGTGAAGGTAAGTCAGATGCTCGGTCGCGACTGACTGGTCCTCGAAGAAGACCTATTTTTTTCTTCCTGTTAACATTGCAGCCAAGGACTGCGTGACGAAGGATATTGCTTCATTATTTCCAGGGATTTCTAACAATGAATCCATTTAAGGACAGAGATCATAAAAAACACGATGTAATACTAACGACTGGCGTACGTTGAAATATTGTGCGAGGAAAATGCAATCAGACCTTTGGAAAAAGTATTAAATATTTAATTAAAAAACTCTGTTACAACCGTTATATGACAATTTATATTTGGACATCTAATTTTAACACACAGATATAGAAAACTATTACCTGAAGTCCCAAAATTATGGACGAAATATTGTAATTTTTAGTTCTACTTCAATAACTTTTTTCTGATAAATTGACGGATTTTCTGTTCATTTTCAGTGTTCAACCTGATCTCACACTTCGTGTGTTATTTTTAACGCATAAAAAGTCAGAAACGCAGGCCAATTAGGCAACCAGGAACAAATTTTGTGGTGTCTTCATTTTCACGCCTTATCTTTAAACAAAACCAGGAAAAATTTATTCCATTTACTTCTAAAGAAACATGAAATTCTGTGAACAGGTTACAAATTTGCAATTAGGTATAGAAGAGGATCGTGTAGAATAGTATATAGAGAATGAATGTTACAGGATGTAAGATACAAGAAATTTTCGCTTAACATATTATTGCTCTCATTATTATGTACTCGCCAGTCTTCGCCTTTTCAATATATACGAGTCAAAGATATAACAGAAGGCTTTGCATTATTAGTAGAGCTGTAAACTACCGATGAGAAAAGAAATAAATATAACACAGTCCTTGTGACAAATTTTTATTCGCTGTTGTGTTATCTACATTGAACGAAATTACTCAACTAATTATTTTTATCGAATATTAATCTTACTATAGAAAATCGTTACTAAACCTAAATTGGCTACATTAACTTTTTTCCTAATTTTCACGGTTGCTATAAACCCATTAAAAATTTTACAAGAAAAGTTCATCACAAAAGAGGTACAGAACAAAACGATTCCCTGATATATTTATTTCTTACTGCTTGGAAGTATAAAACATGCTTGAAATATTCTGAATACAAATAAAATATTTGACTTACTGTTTCCGGACTAAAAAATATAATGTGCCAACTACTGCTGATTCTTAATTTATGGACGTACCAAGAAAATATGTTACGAATAAAATTATATCCGTTCCTCCATGCATGAAACTCATCCAGTGACTGAAAGGCGACAGTATTCCCGTGATTGATAAAACGGAGTAAAACGGCCAGGTTTAATTACGGTTAAACTTTAGCACAACTGTAAGCAATCTGCTGTTCTATAAACGAATTTATTCTACTCGACGACTTATAACAATATAAAAGATAGCAGTCAGATTAAGAAAATTAAAATTAAATGTCTATAATTTCATTCTGTAATTCAACGCTACTTATTACAGATCACTGGTTGCGGTAATTGAGAAGATAGTGTGGCGTTCAATTGCAGTAGTAGTAATACAATAAATTTGGACGGCCCAAATTCTCTAAATAGACCAATATTTTGATAAAAATTTGAAAAACTAATTGCAAATCCCATAGAGCCCATTTTGTACTGTTGATTTGCCGATAGACCAGTTAGAACAAAATTAAGAAAACGAAAAAAATAAAAATAAATCAGAGGAACTCTTAAATACGTTCAATACTTTAAATAGTATTAACAGAAACATGTGGTGTGTAAAAGGGTAAGCTTAATGGACGGAGAACCTGTGATCGGAAATTCAGATGTGTTCCGGGAATATTATAACTACCTAATTTGACAGAAATATTAATCAGAATGATTTAAGAGTGAAACCTGAACAAGTAATTTAACCACAATGCAGTTAAAGTTTTATAATAATTTGTCTATTTTTGAAGCTTACTGGGGGGGGGGGGATTGAACAATATTTTGAATACATTGCATCTGGTAAATATAAGAAGCAAGTGACATTATATGAGGGCACTTAATACGAATATAAAAAGTTAATGTATGCCCGCATTTAATGGTCAGAAAATCTATTACAACATCGACTGTATCGGCTAATTATTTTAAGCGTATGTAAGTGACTTTGCTTATATAATGCAATCACATAAACAATTACTCTAACTTGCGTACAAATATTTGACAACACTGCAGTAAAACATTTGCATGCGCCCATAAACGAAGAAACTTCCTGAGAAAGCGAAAAGCTTTGAGAATGGTCCGTGTTGTAAAATTAGTGTGTATATAAACGATCAAAAAATCTATTACACTAGCAGTTAACGTTACTTTAATCGCTTATACCCATATTTTGAAAACATTACGTTGACATTTCATGGCTCGTCAAAATAGTCTAACAAAACGGCTGGATACATAGCAACGCCATCTGCATGTGCATTTCCTGCGCCAGTAATCTCGGCGTCTACTCGGCTGCGCATGCGCATACGAGCCGTAGTACTACCGGGCAAAAAAACATTCACGGGCCACGAGCCCGTGTACATGTTTATCGATCTCCGATAATTTCCCATTTATTACTGTCCCCAAGAAGCCGCGCCGTACGATAGTAGGCTAAGGGCCTTATCGAACGAAATCGCGAATATTACGAAGTTCCCTGCTCGAGACTGCAGTTTCTGTAGAGAACAGCGACTCTATGACAACAGATTTCCTGTTAAATACTTCTGAAGGGCAAATAACATTCTCTGGAATAGACCACAGCTTTCACGCAGAACGACTTAGGAATGTGTTATTCAAATGTGGCATCTTGTTCCAGTTTCGCTGAATGGCACGTAGCGCTAACACACAATTAACACGATAATTCTCTCGTAAATTCGGGCGAAAGAAGACCAAGGAATACACGTGTTATAAACGAACTGAATTGAAGGAGAATTGATATAAAATATTGGGAGAAAAATTACAACTGAACGAACAGCATGAACTATTCTTTGTATAACAAAACTGAAACTGGTTGTCTTGAATAACAATGTCTCATCAGAAAATTTAAAAATAATTAGTATAAGGGCCAGAACACACCCACTGCGTCAAAAATAAAATGCTGAAAAATTTGACATTTTGTCTACATGATGTTTAAACCAAATTTGTGAATTACTACACACACAATTTTACCAAAATTACATATCACTTTGCAGGTAAACATATCTTGAATTCAACATTGAATTTTAAAGGTAAAAACAATTTTTGTAAAAACGCCTCCATTGAATTATTTTATTGTAGTCCGATTTTAATTTTTTTTCGAGAAAAACTAAAATGAAAAATATTTTTCAGAACACAGAAAGCCAGTTAATAAGATTAAGATGTCGGCTATAAGGTGCAAATCTTTGTCAGTTGATGTAAACAGAAATTTGTGAAGAATAAGTAAATACCTCCCACTCAAAATCAAACCAGAGTGATAGGTACCAATCGACAAATACGAAGGTTCACGTGTGAGTGTTTATAAAGCATTCACACAATACATTAATTGAGAAAATTAATTCGACGACGGTAAGCGTTTAATTTCAAGAAGTTAATCTAATTTATGCTACGAAAACAAATATCCAGATGCAGCCCCACCTCTATTACATACAGGATTCTTGAAAATAAGCATTCAGTTCTAAATATACCGCAAACACACGTTACTAGTATTTTGCTTGTCACAGGGATTCCTAATTACAGAAGTTTACTTTACCCTCGAGAAATATATATATATATATATATATATATATATATATATATATATATATATATTCCTATGCATTCAAAATATCGCAATCTCACAGACAGCATGAAGGAATCTTAAAATTTTGATTTCCAATCGGTGGTTACTAGACGTACTATATGATATGAATAATTGAAGCACCTACGCATCTAGCTATGAAACCTCTGCTTCAATACGAAACACTTAGGCTTATAAACATGACTAAGAAAATTATTAATATTTTTTTGTGGGAAGAGACGAATCAAACAAATCAACCTAGACATATTTATGAAATTCATAGTCATTGCAGTTACGTAAGCGTGATCCTAATTTCGGCAACTGTCGTACTCTTTTTGTTTTATAAATTATTTTGGTCGCATTTCGTACAAGTATTACGTGCTGGTCGATAGCCCAAAGCCGCCATTCATCTACAGCTGCTGGCGCAGCTTAAGAAATCCAACCAACATATTTAATTCGTATTTGCACAAATGATAACCGACTGTGAAACAATACCGGACAAAAAATGACTGCTTATATGTTTCAAGTTTAATTGGTCCCCATAAACACGTTGCCAACTAACGGCACGTGTATGATTCATACAAAATGGAATCTAAAAATATTTGACACTTCGTTCAGCCCAAACCCGGCAATTGATCATCATTCTCTATTCTTGAATAAAAAAGGGAAATGTGGTTTTTGAGAAGAAGTTTCGGAATGTGAAGAGTTAATCATTTGGTAATCATAAATAATTGTTGTTGTGTCAGTTATGTAGGGATGCTGGATGCGCCAGTGTCTACAGTAACTGGTTGACCTCGATAGCATAGTTAGCAAGGTCGTGTGTTAGACTCCCAGCTAGGCCAACACTGCCTCACAGCGGACATACAATACAGAACTTAAACGAGAAAATAAACTTTCAATAATAGGCCTAGTTGACGTAAAAAAAACACCACCTGATACCGCATTTGTGAATGCAATGAACACTTAAACTGACCTAGAAGTTTAAATACTCTAGATAACCAATTATCAGATGCTAACATGGGGCACCATTATCTCTGATCCGCTGAGTCAGTCTCCACATTTAAAACTACACAATTATTTTATAATGGAATCGAAATGTTCGTTTTACGTCTATATGAAACAAAAACGCCTAACAATTTTATTAACCTAGCCGCATTGTTGAAGATTTGTAGGGGCGTGGCATCCCCCCCTCCCCATACACTTATCGTCAAGTGAGCCCAAGTCACGAAGAAGAACAAAAACGCATTTGCGGAAACAGATAGTTTTGACTACCTAAAAAGCAAGATATATTCGAATTCATTTCCCAAACTGAACAAAAGTGATACACATTGCTTATGACACTACTTACCACTTAGTCATCGACTGCCGCGATTCTTTATCGAAATTAAGTTTTGGTAACTGTTCCAAGTATAACCTTGACTTATAAAATTATATTACAAACTTAATTGCGATCACTTGGTACTAGTAAATATAAATGGAATTTAATAGCTTATTTAGAACAGGTGGATTATACCCAACTGAAGTGACGACGAATATTTGAATATTCGCTCATTCGTCATTGGAAACAATTTTCCTGCATTAATATTAAATTCAGACAGAAAACACGTAAAATTATTGTGTCACGATCTGCAAATTCGATTCGTACACGCGAATGTAATGCCTCATCACGGGAACATCCCTTATTAGCAAACACCAGTCGCCCATCAGCAGTGGAAGCCGAACATGCTCAGAAAAATCAATATCCCATCATGCCGCCTTTCACGTTGCTTTCCGAAGTTGGGAAAACCTATTTTTCCTCAGCTGCGTTGTGAACGGGAAATGGACGGTGAAACACGCTATCCCACAACTGAACTGGGTGGGGTCACGTCACTAATTTCGCAGACACAAAGTATTTACATTGTTAACACGCTTCTCATTTATCTTAAAGTTCATATAAAACACACATACCATCATTTTGTAATTTAGTTTCCTTGGTGCTGCTGCATTTTCCATCCGCACTGCCATGATTTGAAGGTTACTGTCCTTTGCGATGACAAGTATAGGGGTGTGCCTCTGTAGTTTAAACTTGGGGGAAAATCAATTCACCATTCCAGCACTGCTTAACTCTCTAACACACAAGCATTTCATTTGATAAAGGCCACCACTGAATACAATGCACTATTATAAAACCTACTACGATACTAACATACAAAATTAAGAACAAATATAATCCTCTAAGCTGAAATGTCTACGAAGGAAACACCACACCCCACCGGACTAGCCACCATCTTGGCACTGACAGTCAGTTCGTCGCAATAGCCGGCAGAGGCGCTGCAGAAGCGGCAACAGGGCGCACGCGCACCATACCCCTCTCCTCGCTCCTTCCATTACTTACCACTCCGTCATATGAAAATTACTCAGCTGAGAGGGCAAAATATTACGTAACGCAGCAAATTTGTACTCAAGATACCTCAACAGAATGAAATACAAGACTCTTGAGGTTATTTACTGGCACGAGAATAATCGATACAGCGTTGATAACAAAAACTGAAAACGAACGCACAATATAAACACAATGATATTTTATCGGAAGTATATCAACCAAATAAATAATGACCAATACGTCAGAACAGATTTAATGCCAAATATCCATTTCAATAATTACATTGAGATAGAAGTCAACACAAAAAGAAGAACAAAAAAATACGACGTTTCGATTCTGAATTAGAACGTCATCAAATGAACATAATAGTTGAAACCGATAAGAACATAACATTAATTTCTTCAATAATGTTTAATTTTTCTTTTAAATTAATTGTGTTAAGTTCCAATATATTCTATTAGAAAGTTCCAAAAAATATTTAATATAATAGAAAAGAATCTTGAATAAAATTTTACATGGTCTGGCTGTCATGCCAGTTATAACCGAAATACTGCTACAAGCTTCCAAATTTGAAAGACAACAAAATACGGTTCATTTAATTGACCATTATTTTGACTTCGTTTAACTCTCTTCGAGATTTTATGGTTTTACTGAGAACTTCTATTGAATTGGCGATAAAAAACATGCCTATGTCAATACAAAATATTCGTTCCAAAAGACGGGCTTTTAACATTTCAGGTTTCGTCATTAGCAGCTGTATTACGTTTCCTGTACATGTATTTTGATAATCTCTTCGTGCAGTGCGCAGGCATTCCTTTGAACTTAAAATGCATTTCTATAATGTTAACATGGTAAGAGAGAGAAATAAAGTGAAGTGCGAAAACATATTCATAAATTCAGGGACGTTGTCTTTTCCCCCTTTTTAAAGGAATCTACAAATAAATTCAAAATAATTGATATTATTATGCTCAAATACAATTCTGAAATTGTTGAAAGTAGCTGGGCATGTAAACTCCATACATTAAGTTGTGGATAAAAATATTTTTTTAATAACTTGTGCTCGTAAAAATTACTGGTTGAAAAATAAATGATATTTTCTACGGATTAAAATTTCACGTCTTCATCAACGACTGATAGAGTATCCGTTTGAATTTAACACTTCTTTTTTCCTGATTTTTGGCTATTTAATAACCTAATTAGCTTCCCTTTCTCCTAGATCCAGTCACTTGCATCACACGAAACGTCATGTCCCAAATAAAATAGTATAAAATATTAATAATCTTTAGTCTTTTAGTAAAAAAAATTAAAATTCTTACTTATTTTATGAATGGTGTAAACTTCAGTAATTTAAAATCCAAATTTTGCAATGCATATTAAAGTGGAAATTAAAATAAATGATTAAATATTTTTTCCCAGGTTGTCAAGCCGCGTTAACTTATTCGGTGTCTGATTTGTCATTAAGTTTGCAAATAAAGAAACAAATAATTACCAAATAAATCTTCCAAAGTTTTCATGCACGGTAAACCGTAACCCGGAGTTTATTTGCCTGAATCTTTAAATAGGAACAGCTTTCATATTTGGCTGATAAAGCGACTGCAACTACCAGATAAAAGAGCTCACCTAGTCCAAGCCTCCAGCTCGAGATATGACGAGAATTTTCAAGGGTCGATGTCCAAAGGGCAGACCAATCACAACGCTGAAGGCGGTTGCCCTTGCTACAATGTTCAAAATTCGAAAGATAATAATTTTTGACGAAATTACTTGAGTTTCCTAAAATTCTTTGAAGTGAAATTGGTATATTTATCGAGACTCTCGCTGTCCCATGGAAAACCAAGTATTACTCGTGGTTATCGTGGCCATTTACTAGCTGATCAGATATACTATGGTCTAGAGAGGCTGTAGAGGCAAATTAAATTGAATCCTCTAAATAAATGGAACATCAACTTAAATTATATGTTGCCTTATTTTTATCAAAAAAGCATTAGTCGTAATCGAAAATGAATTGAAAATCATAACTCTAGACCCATTTATAAAATATCTATGAGTTGAAAATTAAGTTTTTGGGGTTGAGAGAATAAATAATGATAAATCTCGAAATAATTAAAAGAGCAATATCAGATTGACAACACGATATAAAACGCAGAGCACTGAAATTTAACATTTAATGCTGTATAAAATCGGAATTTGGTAAATAAATGTTTATTCCAAATCTGTGGCATGAAAATGCAAGATCAACTTTTCAAACGTCGCTTCTGTTATTCTACTCTACGACGCACTTCGCTTTGTTTCATTTTTCACTCAAACAGACACTCTTTTATATTTTCCGGTCATCTTACTATAAAATTATTAGTTAAAACATTTAAAATTGTTTATAGATAAAAATGATTATTCTTATAATGAAAATCACAATATAGCAATAATGAAATTTAATTTAAACAAGAACAGTCAGTCCCCAGGCTGGCACATACGTATTTCACTCCATAGTAGTTCATTCATTTGAGCAACTCTTTCTGAACAAAAACAGCACCATTAATGAATAATCGCAGTATAGAACCAATTGCTTTGGACTTCCAAGGAATAATGAAAATAGTCATTACTTCGGTACGGATATAAACCGCGCTGACGAACGTGAATTCATATTTATAACTTTCATCTCCTAAATTTATCTGAATAATGTATTTATATTGTAAATAAATGTAAATACTTTATACACTATTTAGAACCTTTTTTACTATGTATTCATTATAAATACACGAGTGATATTAAAATATATGGCCATAGCCCGGGTTAAATCGAAGAACAGAGGCCTGAAGACATAGGAAAAACTTCCCATAAATTTTATGATTAAGATGCGAAATATTTTTATTAGCGCAGTTGTCAAAGCTTATAAAACTCGTGCGGTTTACAAAATTTTTCTAAATTTCTAAAGAAATATTCATATATATCAAATCATATTTTAAGTAAATGGGATGCAATAGGAAATAAAACATTAAATCGTAATATATATTTAATGGAATATAAAAAGCAGCCAATTATAAAAATATTATTATTCTATTTAAATATTTGTTATAAGAACATTTAGTTTACCAAATATATAACGTTCGGTTAACCCACGCGTTGCGGTCGCATAATAAATTATAATTGAATTGTAACTATACACCTAAAGAGGATCCAATCAGCGACGAAACGTTCTGTCTGATAAATATTATGTTTTAAATAAAATATTAAAATTTTTCTGCTTAATACGCTTTTGTTTTTAATATTTAATCTAAAGTGAAGTAAAATTATTATAATTGTTAAATATATTTAATAGTTTAGGTTGAAATATGTTCTGTAACTAAATGTGAGTTTCGGTTATGAACGGAATATATTATTTAATAAATAAACTATAAATATAAAATTACATATTTTGTAATGAAATATAAAAATCAAAACATATGAAGATAAAACTAATAATCTCTGGAGATGAGATATTTAGATGAATGTCCAGCTTAACTTTTTTTCTTTGTGCAAAAAATCTCACATGGAGTTATTTTTAAGAATTTGCAATATCACTTGTCACTGAAGTATACATAATTGCATAAGAAAATAAGATACACCATTTCTGTATACTTGTACCATAATCATTTATTAACTTCAATACAATTTAAATGCTTTTGATATCAAGTTATTTATCTTATAAGTTAATATTACCACAATATTTAGTAACGAAGGTTCTTTACTTACGATTAAATTACTCTAACCATAAAAATGACTATCCGAATACTCGTGCTTCGATGCGGTGTTTCATAAAAAACATAAAATTGGATGAAGTATACGAAAAGAGGGTGAAAAAGAAAATAATAATTCTGCCATATATATTCTGTCAAATATACATCAGATTTGTTACTCAAAAACAATTAATGCATTAATTTTAAGCTTTTATCAAGGTTGAAACATGAAAATTAACTCTTAGTCTATATACACAATACAGATTTAACAATAAAATACCGTCAAAAATTAAAAATATCACAAAGTAAGATATCAAGATGTTCAGTACGCAAGAGATTGTGATTGGTAATAAATTAAATAATCCTTGATTATAAAACGTGGTTATTTTGTCCGATATAAAGCCGTATATTCGATTTTCTAACATACAAAATTAATTTCCCATTTACTCAGTGTGTTTATATAACTTAAGAGTGACATTTTGAAATGGTAGGTTGTGACGTCACCTCCGTGGCGGAAAAGAGACTCCGAGACACTTTGGAAGCTGAAGAGTGATTTTTCTAGAAACCTGAACATATTTTTATGTAAAACACACGGTATATTTCTGTGCATCTAGACGGGCCCTATTTCGACCTTTCTTGAATTGAAAGTTCTTTACGCAAGCAGGAAACTTAACCAGACATATGGTGAATGCAATACACAATTTTGATTTGCTCAGAGGTAAACGGAAATAGTGAACGCGGGAGGGGGCCTGAGAGCCAGCGCACGCTGGAGTTGATGAATAGTAGACCAGCTAGTCTGCTATTCAACAAAGGTTACTTCCGACAGTGAATTTTTTCAGTGAATAATATAAAATCACGACAGAAGGTTGAATATGAGTATATATTTCCGGTCCCCTCCGCCTGAACGTAGAAATTACATGTGTTACAACACGTTAAAAAGAAACAGCATTTTCATACAAATACGATCAAATCTACAGATAATGAATTACAAAAGTGAATGCTTAGCGTTGTTGGTGTCGTAAGCAGCGTCATTTCTTTCTCTATTCTTCTTTAACAATTCTATTTGTGCGCGATGTTTCTGTTCTGTACTATCACGCATTTCGTATTGTTTCTCTTTTCTAAATTCTTTTTACTTTTTTTATTTTTACCTGTCATCATACAATATAATCTTCAATTTTGTTTAATGCATAATAGATAAAATTATGATCCTTATCATTAAAATTATAATATGAAACAATAATTAAAAGTATATTAAAAATGTAATGCAAAATTATATCAATTTTAGTGGCTCAAAGAAGTAAATAATTGGCGACACTGAATAACCAAATGTAGGTTGATGCTGGAAGTCGAGCTTCAGAAAAAAAATTAGAGAAGTGTGGTAAAATAATAAATATTTATGTATCAATCATTGAAGAAATAAATAATAATTTATTCAATAAGTTTCACTTCTGCGACGTGATCCACAAAGTACACTCATTGTTTTATTGAAATGTGCCCTACATCCTCCATTTCACACTTTCCGTGGTTGAATTTTTTTTAACAAAAAAATTGGTAGTAGTTTCATACATGGTAATATGATACTTATTACAAATTTTACGTTTTGAAATTTGCAGTTTCTGATCTGTTTTCATAGACAGAGATTAAAAGGGAACAGGTCATCCGGATCCCGTTTTCAATTCACGTTTGCATGAGCTGTTGTTTTAAGGTTTTTCTCTGCTACTTCGAGAATTACCCAGAAATGATTTCTAATGGCACCGAAATTCAATCCAAGTTGCTGCAGAGACTGTTTCAGTTCGCTTATTTTAACCGTTATCTGGTTATATTATACTGATAATACCGTTACACAGTTCGGTACAGACTTCAAAATGTTATTGCTCGACTTAATATATTATAGGAGTAAAAATTATCTAATAATTTTTTGCAAATATTTATTTCTAGATGATTAATTCATTACATTTTTGTAGGCCAAACTATAAATAAGCAAAAAAAACCACTTGAGAATGATAGTTTCCCTGAAAGTTTTGGCCGGTAGCAAATAAACACAACAAATCTCTGCAAAAATATACATTTGTAACATAAACTAAAAGTACATGCAAATTGGTAACTAACGATTCGTGATGAGATGAGAGAGATGTGAAAATAAATTTGGAAATAGAATCCCAACTTAAACGACCGCCTACACATTCAGAAGTAATATTCCGTTATTACTGCAAGACAATGTGCGTCCCGAACATTTAATTTATCTTTTGTAAACGACTTTTGTTCACGACAATAGATAAGCATGTTTGCTAGTGCAGAGTTTACAGTGGTTCCCAGAACGAGGACACACACAGCTTCTTTCAGTTTACTAATTATGAAATCAATGGTATTTTATGGTAGTCGGTCGTCGTACAATGTAAGCTACATTGCTTAACGTAGTAATTGTGGGAAAATTTTGCATCCCTTAACTATTTGCAACTTATTTTATGTCTCATCCAGTTAATTTGAATTATCTGCAATTTTTCTAGGCTACTAAACGTTTGGGCAAACATAAGACCCGTTGTAGTAGGTTGTGTCAATAAACCCGGAGAAGTAGTGATAACAGGAGGCCTTCGCATTTACCTGAACATGTTCAAAATAAACCTGGGATAAAGTTACGCCCATTACAACTGTGATCAAACACTGACAATATTATGCCAGTTCAGTTTTGAAATACATTTTAGTTTTATTATTCACTGAAAACGTAATTTCTAGAAACCTGAAAAATTGCCATACTCATAACATTACTCTTCCCCGAAATGTTTCCCGTTACTCCTTTCATTATTTCATTACGTACTACAGCGAATAGGTACTTGGCAACTCCGTAGATGTTACAAGGAAATATTTTAAATGTTACTGTACAAAATAATATTAATATTTAAGTGTGGATTTGTAAAAGCCAAATTACGCCACAACATTACGTTCCGACACTTATATATCGACAAAAATAAACTTACGTTTTATAAGCTGTAATAAAAAATATTGAAATGGACGTCTTGCATTATATTAGCCCATTGTGAACTTCAAGATCTTCCAGATATTTAGTAAAATATGTCATATGAACTATTAAAAAATTTAAAATATACAAATAGGCAAGTTATGATAGAAGAACAGTAGATTTTCAAATTAAGCTGGAGACGGTAACTTGAAATTTTTGGTCTGTTATACGAATAGTACGTAAGGATAAGTGGCCTAATTAGGGTTAGTAGCATTTCTCTCAATTTGCTAATCGCCGCAGAGTATTTATTATCAAATAGAATGTAAAATATTCTGTAATCAAACTAGACTCGGAATTAATAGTATTTAGCAGGAGATACAATACAACGGGCCACACTCAAGTAGACAGAGACCTTATTGGTGTGGCCTAAGAAATTCTAATAAACTGTACGAATTGTTCTTATGGACAGTGAAGTCGTTCCATAAAATTAATATATTAGCTATAACGGACAACCCGGAAACAATGCATATTGATGTTTTTAGAAACGTATACGAGAAAGCACTAATAGTTCAATCTCAGGGATATACGTAGGAGCTCTATAACGGTGGACGGATTAGACAAGGTGACTTATTATCAAATAAATTATTCATAACAACGCTCGATAAGTGCTAACGTGGACGGAAAAAATTGAATAAAATTTATCGGATGGCGTTGCCGTAGTAGAGTGCTATATAATTTGACAAAATTATCTATGAATTGAATGGGATATGAAAGTCGTATAAGCTGGTTGGAATAATAACAATGTTTGTCAAATAGTGTGCATAGGACAAAAAATAGATGTAAATGATCTCTAACACAAATTATTAATGTACAAATCAGATTTCGATTGAGCTTATTGAGGATAATTCTAATGAACTTCAAACCGTATATGCCATTAGTTATTTAGAAATAAACATTTGACTAATGTGATCTTCAATTATTGACACGTATCACAAAATTTCTCTGTTGTACAGAAATCGTATTTTAGGAAAAGGCGAGTGGGATGGACAATGTGGAGGACGTCTACATTGTCTTTGTGGGTAGAATTAGAATTACTAACGAGGTGGAACGTATTAGAAATATGAAGTTGAAGTGGACAGTGCACATTAACTGAATACACGAAGGTAAATGGATACATTGGATTCCTCTGATTATAATAGACCAAGGGAACAGGGATATAAAGTCGAATGAGAGCATTCCCAAAAATGATTGGAATTCTATAAAAGTGTGAAGGAAACTTCACCTGAAAATAGGCTGAAGAACTGATACTGATATTCCAAGGTGCGTAAGCGCCTCGAGTATAAATTTTTTATCATTATGTATTTGTTGATTTCTTAAAATCCATGAAAGAAACCCCATTAGTACCCATATCTTTTGTTCTTCTAATTACATCCAGCACAATCGCCTGCGTTGACTCCAGCGTCCTGCTGACTTGCGCTGGCTCCCTTCCAAAGCAGTTTGAATAAGATAAGCTATTATCATTGTGAATCCTTTGTATACAGAGTTATGCTGAAGCATTAAGATTGGTGAATACTGACATCAGCTATTCCCATTATGAATGTAATGAATGCGAGATACAAATACTAGTTATATTGTTTTCCTCAATATTTTCAGAATGGAAATTCTCTTGTACGTAAGTCCGTTTAATATTGAATAAGTATTTTTTTATATAAAAAATCTCTGATTCACTTAGAAGACAAATAAATTCACAAATTGTGGAAATTCTTCAGTTCTAAAAAAACTATCTCGTTAATCGTTCACAGTTTTCCTAAAACAAACGAACTAATTACAACATGGTATTTGATTTGTCTGAAACGTTTTCTTCTTGATCGGCCCGGGGTGGAGCTATAAAACAGCCTTTGAGTTTTTCACGGTCTATCACAACGTTCCATTTCTTATACCACTGAAGCGTGTCCGTACAAAATGACATACTCGAGCAGGACATGATCTAAAAGCCGGAAATCCGCCATTGTACGTTTGAGTGTTATTCTATCTGAGATCAACACGTTAATAGCATCCATTTATTATTATTCCCTCTTTATAAAAATTTTGCTTTTCAAACATGTGCTCGTGTGCAGTTTTTTTTCTAAATCTTTCGGGAACAGTATGCTTCACCGAAAGGCTCTCAGAAAACAAACCTACAGTTTTAGAGTCGAATTTTGATTCATTTTACTCATCTTTTAACTTCGGTATTAATGACAATACAAAGAAATAAGATATTTAGGTTAAGAATTTCAAACCCACGTTTGTTAAATGAAAAGTGAAAAACATTTTCTGTAGTTGTAAAGAAACTTTTGTGAATACTGGATAAAACTGAAATATATAAGAAATTTAGTATCTAAGAAATGCTGTACAATTATAGTTTGCAAATTATTTATTTGACGGTTCTTACGCTTTCCGTATTATTCATTAAGAAATAAAGTTATATTCTAATAGCAGTACAAGAAACTGATACTTTTCCATAACTCTTAACGATCCCCACTGTTTTATTACATGAATGCCATTGTTTTTGGAATCCCAATTAGTTCTGTATCTTCCTATCACTGGGAACACGTAGTATTCTGATATTAAATGGAATGAAAAGTATTGGTTAAATGATAAAAGAATGAATAAGAAAGATAGACAATTCAGACAAAAAGGTAATATAAATACCACGCAACGTTACCTTTCGTCAGGTGCTAAGAAAAGCCTAGAGCGACACAACTGCACTTGTCAGTTGACAAAAATCTTCTTTGCATCTGACGAAAGGGACAAGGATCCCAGAAACGTTGTGTGGTATTTATATTACGTTTTTGTCTGAATTGGGTATCTTTCTTATTCATTAATTTCAATCAGACGTAAATATTTTCCTTTTAAATGATAAAAGTATAAAATTTCAAAAACAAAAGTGATTTTTTTACAGAAAATAATAATAAATAACAACAATACATATTATTTATTGTTTCAGATGTATGTGGGATGAATGTCATCGTGCTAGTAGCTTTAAGATGTACATATAGTTGCTGTGACATGAAGAAATGAGTCATTATGGTACACAATAGTTGCTGTAATATAAAATAACTGTTACAATGTTTTAAAGTAAAATACATTCATCTGTGCCCACGTGTGCATGCAACTTCTAAGAAATGTTCTGAATTGTTAGCGACGTTTTCATATATAAACACTACATTTAAAATTTTTAACTAGCACTGAGAAATGAAGAGAACAGAATTTAAACTTAATGAGTATGTTATCAAAATAAATACTAATGAAGATATGGTGAGAAATTGTGGAATGGCATTTTGTCCATCTGTGAATCATTATGAAATCAGAAACAGTTTTTTGATTTGATGTTATCTTGAAGTTAATTGCGAATCATGAAGATTTAGTACAGTTCCTAGAAGTTGTTAGAAGGCGTATCTGTTTGAATTACGAGACATCTGCATGCGGCAAGCACGTGGAGCGCGAAGGGAGGGTACGAAGGCAGTACATGGAGGCCGTATTGATTTCCAGCCACGGATATGCCCAAGGAAGTGTCGTGCTGATAGTACGAAGGGCGTCGACCAACCCTAAGGCCCTTCTCTCGTCTCCAGCATCCAGTTGCCTAGTAACGCCACTCGCGAATCAAAGACCATTAGTACATGTCTGGCTAATTACCTTCTATAATGTCAAAAAATCATTTTATACAATAAGATATGTACGATCTTGAGATGTAAATCGTAAAGGAAACACTGAAAAGATCTAAATATGGGCAAATATAATAATCAAAATAAATTACATGGGATAACTTACGATTTTACCACTAATATTTGTACTCGCATGAATTGTTATTAATGTTAATCAAATGGTTTGCACTATTAGATTCAAACTGACTATTCTCTTTCAGATTCTAGTGAACAGACTTCAAAACTATTTTGGAACTGGTTACAAAATGCGAATAACGTTTTTAAATGAGGGCATTCTTAAACACACACATAATATATATATATATATATATGTGTGTGTGTGTATGTAAAACTAAATGAAATATTATCAAACAGTTTATTTTATTTCCAAATAAATTAAACACTTTAAATTCATAAATATACTGGTACCTTATGAAACGGATGTTTTTTTATAATAACAAAACTTTTGTATATAATCCATGGAAAAATTGAGAGGCAAGTTTCTATTGCATTTCCTCTTGAAACCGAAATCATTGTCTCTAATTTTGTGCATTAATTGTATACAAACTGTCCAACCTGAAGAAGTCCTAAAACGAGGACGAAACGTCCGAAAATTAATATTCGTTAACGAAATTTTCTGACTCAAGGCCCTATATTTATTTAAAACGTATTTTTATATAGGTCTACGTATTATATAATACAGTCAGTATTTACAGTATCCAAATCATTATTCTCAATATACCAAATTTTGGTTTCAAGTCGGACACTGTCAATATTGACCATATTCTTTAAAGAGTATATATAGGTTAAAGATATAAAACGTCTTTTAGTAATTAAATAAATAAGTATCCACTTAACAGTCAAAATTTAGCGATAAAATAAATACCACACGTTACTGCCATACTTGTTGCATATGTCAGATGGTTAAAAATCGCAAGAGCCGTAAAAACCAGGTATCGTTTAAATGGTGGTGTATGTGGTATGTCTAAAGCAATATAGACAAATACTTATTTTTATTCTGTCCTACCTTGTAATAGTCATCCATTAAGTCAACCAACAATATGGTGTTCTTCCGTTTATCTGTTTGCTGTATAATGAAAAACATTAGGTATCCACAGAGTTCACAAGAGGAAAAATATTCAACTGACGGCGTCGGGATTCTTCATGCTAAAAGTAACAATGAAAGCAACAATAACATTGAGAGCTCTATTTGACTCGTTGTTCTTCTAAAGAACACAACACGAACACAAATAAAAATAATTTTGCGTTTCCCATCTAATTTCAGAAGTATATATACAATTAGTCCGCTGTACGTTATTCAGGATTAATTGTGAGAGAGTATGGGCACTAAGCTCAATTTTAGTATTTAAACCATATTATGTGCACAATTTTGACACCAATATGTATGTAATCGGTCCATTAGAACAATAAGTAATTGGGATGAAATATATGATATGCAGTCTGTGACTTGTGGGAGTTGCTTCCAGTGAAGACACTCCTCTAATATATATGCTAAAAATATATTATGTTTGATCTGAGTAAATGTCCGTATAAAATCTATATCTTAAGTTATTGGGCTTGAAGGTTTTTAGAAGTCGCATTCACTATCTATCAGGTTTGAACAGTGTCCGCGTGAGCACGTTTGGATGTACCTTTTCAACTTTTCATTTATTTTTTAATTGTTTGTACTTGTAGGTCTTGTGTTATTCTGGAGTTCGAACATACTGTGAGGATTTTACTATCAGTCGTAGTACTTTGTTTTTGAAAGTGTACACAGAATCTGCAAATTCGAGTTGCTTGCTGTGTGTGTCCCACTTTTGAATCTCATAGCTTCAAATGTTTTTTAGGGTAACAGGCTACATGAGTGTAATTCACATGGTGGGGGTTTTAGGTTGAAGTTATATAATAGTAATTTATTTTCGAGCCTGAGTTGGGACCGCCTCCCTATTAGCAACAGCATTTGTCGTTGTTAGAAAACTCGTCTTATTCTTTAAGGATTATATTATAGTATGACTCATTTTTTATTTTGTAATAGATCCCAGGAGGTTTTTTTATCAGCCCCAACAATTAATTTCAGAACTTCAATACTAATTTTTATTTATTTATTTAGAACAACGAGCTTTAGTTAGCGATAGTTAAGCCATTATCATCAACAAATAAAAAATAACTTTATAAAACTTTTACAATTTACAAAATCCTACAATTATATGCCTTCTCAACATTGATTTTTTAAATTTTTATTATAAAATAGTGTCAAAAGCACCTCAGCCTGTTCTGAGAGGTGTATGTTCCGGGGTCGTAGACCTTGGGCATACGTTAAGAGTTGCCCGCTATTCATATTGGAATAGTCGGCCATCTGCCTCCTAAACTGGTCAAGAAACGGCGAGGGAAAAGCTGCGAACCCACAGCAAACCTGTCTATTGCCATCGGAATTGCGTGGGACAAGTACCAAATGCCCGACCTACCTGATGCAGGTTTCTCAAGGGCTTCCCTGCATCACTTTTAGGCGAATTGCCGGGTAGGATCCTAAACCATAGCCCGGGGGCCCTAGTTAACCCTTGGCTACCTTGTTCTACCTTTCCGCATCCCCCCTTTCACTCCTTTCGCTATGCTATATGAGGGGAGTTGTCACTATGTGGATTACCCTATACATAGACCGTCTACACCTACAAAGAAAGTCCCATTATTTTACAAATTATATTCCAAAATTATTCTTTCAATTTGCCAAAAATTTCTAAACGTGAACATCGATTTTCTCTACGCATCGGTTACAACAGGAAATAGTGTCAGTCCTACGTATAATCCAGCACGAATAGTGACTTCGTTCCTGTGGTCCAGATACACATCGGGTATCTAGTCTCACGTTAGAAAATTGTTCAAAAACATAAAATTCAGAAAATTTTCTAAAAGGTGAGAATTCTGAGTATCTTACTTCTATTATAAGCCGTACTAGACGTGTATGTCGATATATAATTATCGACTTTGTAACTTGATTAGTATCGAGATTTAAAAGTGATTTTGTCCAAAACTCTATAATCTGTTAATTGCCTAGAAACAGATTATAGAGTTTTGGCGACATAATTTAAATGTCGATACTTATCAAGTTTAAAAGTCGATAATTATATATCGACGTATACGTCTAGTTCGGCTTATAATCGAAAGAATATACTCAAAAGTGTCATTTTTTTAGAAAGAACCGATCTGAATTTTATGTTTTTTGCGCAATGTTCTAACGGAAGACGAGATAATCGATGTGTATCTGGGCCATAGAAACGTAGTCACTATTCGTTCCTATGTCCTAGTTTAGAAATAAACATTTTTTGGACAAATTGAAGGTATGATTTTGGAATATAATATATAAAATAATTGGGTATTTTGAATATTTTAAAAATTTAATGTTGACAAATTATATAATAATAAAAATTGTAAATGTTTTATAAAGTTTTTTATTTTTTAGGTTATTATGTCTAAACTATCGTCAGTTTTCTTCCTATTAAAATGAATAAAAAAATTATTATTGGACTTCTAAATTTATTTATTGAGACTGATTAAAAACTTGGCGGTTTTTATTACAAAATTAGACAACTCGTTATGAACCTCTACGATGATGTAGATAGTAGAAAATTATGTTGGAATAACTGCACCCAAAGTTCATTTTTCTTATTTTAATTCATTATAATTTTCTACACTACAGATATATCATTCGCTAAAGAAGCACAGGAAACGTGTATACAGACATTGTATTCGTTTCAGCTACAATGTGGTGAAAAACGTGTGGGTGCAATAATCTCGTGAACGTTATTGTTTCAAGGCAGGTGTCTAATGAGAAATATTTACGTAGGCTTCATCAATATTTTTTATAACAGAAGTATATGCAGCTTGTGTTAAAAATTTTTAAATAATTCAGCGATTAGGGCTTTTGGAAAAAAAATGTCTGTATGCCAAATTCGTCTCACCAAACTTTGATATTAGCAAATTTGGTCACGTTACATAATGTGAATAGATTAGAATTTACTCTCCGGAGACATTTTTGGAGGAGAAACCGACCAGCGTCAAACCACAGCCAAAACTTCTGAATTTAGAAACGTAAAATTACTGCGTATCCGAATTCAAATAATTAATTTTTTAAGTTCAACTCTTGATGGTAGCTAAAACTCACCGTTTCAGATACATAATAGCTTTCAGAGAGTCGGGGAGTATCTTTTCTGGTTCGGATGTGACGTCACAATCTTCTCTTCAATGTGCCATATTTTAGCTATCGTAAACACACTGGCTAAATAATAAACCCATTCTTATACAATTGACAGGATTGTTGACAGTGTTATACTGGAGGAACCAAACGTTCTTTAAAAAAGGGTAACTGTTTGAGACGGAGCATAGTAATGTTTACGATTTTATTTTGTGATGTCTTTATCTTTCTGACTGTTATTAATGGTTGCAAAATTTGTATTATATATATAGATTAAGAGTTATTTTTTATGTTAGGACCAAAACCTAATTACTAATGGTTTTTATACACCAACCCACTGACTAGTTTGCACTGTTCTGTTTTATATTTCCACTTTCTTCAAGCAACCGTAATAAGAAATATTTTTACGTTTTTCGGATAGTTATTTATGTTTCGCTAAAATATTTTTAACATTATACCTTCAATTTACAGTTTTATAATTGACATTAAAAATTAATTTGACAACGTTTCTTCTACAATCCGTTGACCTCTTCAGGTATGCATGTTATTTTAGAGTACATTCATAAATGTTGCTGAGATTATGCGTATCGGTTTTAACATTAATGACTGAACACGTAATCTCAGCAACATTTACGACTAGTTTCCTTATGTTTATATAACAATTCAGAGAAAAATGATACTAAGTAATATAATAGGAGGAACGTAGGTTTTCCCGGTGTAGTTGCTGAATGAAGTTCTCTCGGGATTCCAACCGGGTAGCGTAGTTATGTAAACACAACGTTTCGATGGCTTGCACCGCCATCTTCTTCAGGTGAAGAAGATGGCGGTGCAAGCCATCGAAACGTTGTGTTTACATAACTACGCTACCCGGTTGGAATCCCGAGAGAACTTCATTCAATATAATAGGAACTTGCAGACGGCGAAAGAGGAAATAATTATGAAGAAATACCGGAAAAATATTTTTATATAATAATATATATATAAATATAAGATATAGTCACGTAATTTCCACCATTATTCTGCGTTCTAGTCACCCGGAAGAGCGACTCTGTTGAGGACCTTGTGACGGTAAAATGATATAGGATTCTCTCTTTGGCGCGATCTGCTCTCACCGCTGTAATCGCACAAACGCTTTTGAAAACAAGATTATAACGCCGTTTCTGCAGCAGTTAACCACAAACAAGCAGAACACTTTCAGAGCAGGAGTTCGCTGCGCCGTCTGTAACGGTTCGCTAATCCCATTGAACGACCTCTGCACAAACACACAGCCTTCATAAAAGGCGAAGTTCAGTTCAGAAGGAAGTGCAGACCATCACTAACTCTGCTTCCTGCCTTATGAAAGGGCCAAGATGCGTGGAACACTGGCTGTAACGGATTTAACGCTGTTCAAATATGAATTATTGTTATTTCCATTTATATGTAAAAATTAATTCATAATGTCTACAAGTAATTTTGACACGTAAAATATTGAGGTCCGCCTTGAACTGCACATCACACTCCTTCAAGAAGCTAAGTCTAAACTTATTCGAAAGTATAAAATTGAAAGTAAGCATACTGCTCATGCGCCATGTGTACATCAGTTTCATATAGTACCTTTATTTAAAATATTGCAGTTCCTTGATATCAACATTACTTCCAGATTTGAAATTAAATCAGATTTTCCTATTTCAGTATTTATACAAAAATTTGAGCAAAACATTATTTTATATTAACTTATCAAGATCGAAAAATCTCGACCGGACAAAAAACGAACTCGGGTAGCTCAATGGTAGAGCTTCCGCCAGGTAAGCGGAGGTTCCGTGCTCGATACTTGGCCTGGTCGAGATTTTTCCAATCTGATACTTTCATTCAATTAATTAAGTTCATAACCTCAATGGCTTGAGCTTGTGGATGTTTTCTCTCTATTCTTGAATTAAAAATTCTTAAAAACCTTTGATCAATTTACGAACAAAAATCTGTTCTTCATTGCGATACTAAAATTTAGGCAAAGTAAGAACTGTGATTTAGTAAATAGTAGGTGAGCCTGCATCACTTTTAATGAATGTAGGAATTTCACATCGGATCTGGAGTCGACACGGGTAGTTCAGTAGTAGAGTTTCAACCCAGTAAGCGAACAAAACCTATTCTATGAGATGAGAGATTAGCAAATAAGAACTGTATGATTTATTTGCAGTCAAATGAGGAAAATGGTATTTATTAATATATTGTAGTATTTACTATTAAATGGACAATTAAAATAAAATTAAAATTAAAATGATTGGACTTTAATTAAAAAGATCAGAGTTTAAAATATACAACAAAGTTAATTTATTAAAATCAAATTATTATAATCATTGAAATTATATTACATGTTGGTAAAAACTTGATAATATGCCACGTCTTAATCTCAGGACCGACTATCGCGCCTCCAATAAAGAAAATTTACGACAAACAATTAAAATTTACAAGGCGCGAAAATTCTTAATTTAAACAATCAGTAAACTATTGAAATCTGAAATCTGACGATAAATATAATTTACTGTTGGGTTTACACATAATAAATACTTTAATTTACCTAATCGTTTTGCTGTGCGAAACAGAAGGGGCTCGTACACGCTCGATTATTGTTTAACACTTTCATATACAGACCATGTTTCACAGAATTTACTTGTGGTTATTATTTACACATACAACACTTCTGGCTTTCTGTATTTGACCACGCTAATTGTATTGCTGTTTTCGCGCAACATCAGACAACCATTGCGAATTGTAGACTGAAGACTGGAAACCGGCGACTCCTAATACACTCCAGATTTTCATAACATATTCTCCTATGTTCTCCCAAAAACTCACTAATTCTGAATATCTGAGTTTTCTGACTACTTATTGCTTTGCCTCCCAAGAACACACTGAAGCTCCGCGCGTCCAGCAATGTTTCACGACTAACACACAGCAAGCAAGCATTATAGCCCCATATTCTTGTACACAAATATTATGATTACGCCGCCAACAATGCAATTCCCAAAATCTTGTTAATTAATTAATTACGTTTCTTTTTTAATTACCACAATATCTTACTTAAAACTATAAAGTTTCATATGAAAGCG
Source organism: Zhengitettix transpicula (assembly GCA_037074705.1). NCBI lineage: Eukaryota > Metazoa > Arthropoda > Insecta > Orthoptera > Tetrigidae > Zhengitettix > Zhengitettix transpicula. Next base: position 151,010,731 of record CM073590.1, read on the forward strand.
ATTAGATGTCTGACGGAATTGTCATAAGTGTATGTGAGCGAATCTCTATTTAGAAACTATTACTATTATGGGGAAGTATGAAACTAATATTCAATTATCGGCCAGAATAACCTTGTTAGAAGTCACTTTGCTCCTCATTGACAGAACATTTTACTGCTTCGAAGTTCCTCCGTTTTAATACATAAAGAAGGTATCGCAATAAAATCAACCCAGCATTTCTAAGAAATAAAAGTGAATCGTATACTATCAACTCACTGAACATTCTCAAGCTGTTTGGAATGTTGTTATAAGTATTTATTGGGTAATCCATTGTCAGAGAAAAGGGAAGAAAACCGTGAAATTAAAGAACTAGCAATAGTTAACAAGGTCAACGGTAGTGACACATCATAGAGAAAAACAACAATGACAAAAACGCAGAATGATAAAATCAACAAGAAGAATAAACAAAACGGAGAGACGAAGTAATAAAATGTCAAGACGAAAACGCGGTTAAAGGATGGTATAAAATTAAAGCAGAGAATACTCTACATTTGAAACTTAAAGAAACTATCAGGGAAAAGGAAATTCAGAGCTAGTGTACCGGAGTGCGACAACTCATTTAGACATAGACATGTTCGCATTGTCCTTTGATTGAGAGTTACTTCCACATTAGACACAAAAACTGAGAAGCATGAGAGAGATTGCGACTATTTGTACTGATTGAGATAAAGTTTTGATGGTGATGGCAGCTACTAGAAAATTTGAGAGGTCCGAGAAGACGGTGATTTGGAAAACGGTTTTGTTGAGATTGATATAAATGGATTTTACATTTAAAGTTTTGTGACAGGTTATTTGAAATGCATCAAATTTAAACTCACATCCTATAGCACGTTTTACCGGTGCTCGTTTAGGGACGAACACATTAATTTGTAAGTAAAATATTAATTTATTACATATTTCGAGAACTGTAAGTCATAGTGAGTTGTTATTATTTATAAAACCATTGCACATGCAAGGCCAACTTGAAATTGATTGTAAATAATGGCGCGTATTTAACTCGTTAAAGGTAAGGGAATCTTGTTTGATTTGATTTTAGCACGTATTTTTCATGTTCAGGTCTTGCCCGCTGAACGAATGTGCAAATACGGCCAGCTTTCAGTTACCACTTTTATTAGAGAAGCGCTAACGAAGATGATGCTCACCCAGGCGGATCTCCAACCGGAATTACTCTCCAGAGCACCCATATTTCTATAGTTATTTCTAATTACTATAGGTGAGACATTCATATTTATTGGCCTGAACGGCCCGGTTGTTAATATCGTCGCTAGTCGCTACTTCAGCTGTTCTCTAGACGCAAAGTATACAAACTCTGCTTTTCAATTTCACCATTATTTAAGACACATTGAGTGCTTTACAGCCACATTAGAAATATGTCAGATCAGTTTCTTGTAGAAACTATCGACGTACTACACATCTGGTGAAAAAAATTCTTCAAGAAAACATATTGCCTGTTTATGCTTTTCTTTTTCGGTTAGTAGACATCAATAATGTAAATATTATATGATGAATTCGTTTAAATCTATTGATAAGTCTGTAATAATATACAAAGATGCGTTGACTGCAAGTGTAATTTTAGCAAAACAGCAAGTATAATCATTTACTGTACTGAAATAGACAATAGATTACACAAATTTTATAATATGCTTGAACTTTTGTCAACCAAGGATGTTTTTTTCTTTAGGAATGTACCATAACACTGTACATGCTAGCAGTTTTTTTTCACTGCTGCAGTAGCTGTTAAGTTTCTGTATTTGTGTCCCCATTTGTTTTCTTCGTTGAATACAGTCCTAGAAGGACCTTAAGTGACAGAGACGATTGTTTGCCTTGAAACTAAAATAAAGATTTTTCATTTGAGAAGGCTCGTGGCCAGCGTGATGATGCTCGTTAGTTTTATGATGATTCTTTTCTCTTCACCAATTTTGGGAATTACATTCTTCTGAATGAAATGGAAAAACAAAATTTGAAAGACAATTCCTGTAGATTTCGGTTGCTGGACAACGTTGAGTCCTCCATCGTCCACATTCATTATAGTCTACATAAGCCCCTTTGGCACTGGTAGAAGATTGAGATTGTGTCAGTAAGTAAATTCGGGGTCAATTTTGTCAAGAACAAAATGCAATTGTGCTGAACGTGTGGTTCGCCAGTAACGGATGATCATCTCCTTCAGCACACACTAAACAACAGTTGTTTGACAGTTTGGTGATATTGGAAAGGGTATTGCGAATTAGTGGCAAACAATTTTGAACGTCGTGTGTGTGGAATCACAGAGTGTAAAAAAACAAGTTTAGATTTTGTGTGCTGAGAGGATGGTTCACCAATAACGGATGATCACTTTCAGTACACGAAACAACTGTTGCAGAGTCCACCCTCGGTTCTCAGGTAAAGGAAACAATCGATATGTCATAGCATCTATGTTGCTGACACGACGACAGAAACTGTTTACTAAGCCAGATTTAAATTGATTGTTTAATTGATGTATTTAATTAATAATCTAGAATTTAAAAGCTTGACTTTCTGTGTTCAAACAATTACCGGTTATTATTTCTTTTATAATAAAAATTTGGAGTGGATGTTTTAATAATTAGTTTATAGAAATGTGTAAGTTGTTTTTATGAGTAATATTGTGTTTCGAAATACTGATTGTTATAGAAATTGCGTATGGTTACTTCAAAATTCTAAACTAATAAAAGTGTTTTGAAGAAATTTAAAAACTGTACGTTAAATTCAAGGATAGAGAAAAGCTTTCACATGTTCAAGCAATAGAGGCCATGAAATAAAATTGAATTAACGTATCAGGATGTAAAAATGTCGACGGACCAGGGATCTCCCACTTACCGGGATACTTGATAAATGCGATAAATGATATATTGTGAGTGCTAAAAATCTGCGCAAAATTTGGGAATATATAACATAAAATATCAGTCAAAATATGGTTAAATATTTGGAAGACGAAAAACATATTAATAATTTCTTAAGGATGTACCATTGCTTGACATTCTGTGATCAAACCCTGACACCAACAATTTAACAGTTTTAATTTGTTAATAAAGAATTCCATTAATTAATTAAATTATTTATGTAGAGAAATAAAACCCCCAATGATAATAGTGTATATATATATATGTATATATATTGTGGTAATTACGAATATGTAATTATTTAATAAATAAAATTTTACTATTTTCATTATCGGCAGCATAAATGAGGCCATTAATTAGAACACAATCAATGAATAATCTGACTATTAACAATACAAAATATAAAAAAATTAACCTTAAAACAATATGAAATATAAGTGGAAAGAAAGCTGAACTAAATGAACTCTGAACGAAATCTGACTCTATCCTTTTAATTATAGTTTACAAATTTATCAAAGTTTTGTTATTTACGGACCGTCGGCTGGTACCAGAACAATCAATTTTACCTCGTTCGGACACTTTTACACACTTTAATTTTTAATATCAGGCCTTGGTTTTCACTGATTCTACACTTCACTTTAAAATTTGGCAAGATTGGCTGTATTTCGTTGACTGCTCCGCTCCACAATAATTTACCAATGCTCTCCTGGAACAATTCCTCCACGAAGATTTTGGAAAGTTCTATTCTGACAAAAACTGCTATTACTTTCCAATATTTACGATGCAATACTACCGTGAATGTTTTGCTTTGTATTCATTCACAACATTAACTGTTAATACATTAACGACGTCTAGTCTCTGCTCAAGTTTTATTATTCGTTCTGCTCCTTGCAATGTTTCGCAGCCAACTGCCATCCTAGTGCATACCGAGTTTAAAGCGCATTTCCCATTTCGGCTTTCAACAAAGCAACAGAGCTCGGCGTCACTGTCGCTTTGGAAGCTCCTGCCGCTACAATTAAATTTTATTAAAACCAATTAATGGCCTAATTATATATATATATAAATTATCTCACAATTGCATACAAATTATAATTGAAATTTCAGAAACACGAAATAACACAAAATATACTACTAATCGCGTGCAAAGATACGGTTTGTATTCATTTCAGAATCAATGATCCAGCAGTATGTCTGTAAATCTGACATTAATCCATTATTATATAATGAATGTAGCAAGTATTGTGGTCATTTATGTAAATCATACTTACTGTACTATAAGCAATGTATTTAAAAGCCTAGGTTAACTGAAGGAAGTGATATTTATTTATTGGTTACGTGACTGTTGTGAAAATCTGGCTTACTGCCGCTTCTATCAAACTGTTAGCACAAGGGTTTTTTTTTTTAACTGTGGAACGATAACTTACAATATCACTTGCGTAACATGTATAAGAGGAACTGTTCTAATTCGCAGGAAACTATTGGGATGCGAATGAAGTAATATTCCGGCTAAATAGTCGCCACTCAAAAACAGGAAAGCTATTGAATAGTGTGAGTCATAGAGAAAATATTAGAGATGATACATCGAAGTCATGTAACAAAGCACTCAAATGTTAAGGTTGCATTAAGAAAATAAAAGTGCGATTAATATTTAATATTATAAATTTAAAAAATTAACGACCGTTTCAGACATTTTAAAATATTTTATATAACACTTTAACGACGGTTCAGTATATTTTATAATGGCAATTATTACTTCATAAATAGGCATAAAAACGGTCAATTTGTCGTAAAACAACGAAACAAAAAAATTACAAAATTATTACGTTTAGTCCAGAATTTTGGGACTACAATAGAATTTATAACACGTCACCCATCGTCACTAATTTCCTTATAAGAAGTGAAAATTTTCTTTTAAAATCACGTTCACAGTGTACCACAATCCATAACACAGATCAAACGTAAAACTTTTGGTGTCCTACATATTAGGTATTTCTTGTAATCCTTTGTGATTAAGAGAAATTAGATTATATATTTATTATTTTAATCTTACCTTTGAAACAGTTTTGTTCAGATTTGGGGTTCGTCACATTTACCATAATTCCTTTTCACGTCTTATTTTCACACGAATAAACTATCGAGCTGCAGTTTTTTTATATCAAATATTGCCAGATATGCTCATATTCTTACACAGTTTCAAGATGTAGGTCCACCGATAATATATATATATATATATATATATATATATATATATATATATATCACAAAAGAAAATTAAGTTTCAGTTTTGAAATTATTAGATTTTTTGTGATGTTTCACAATAACTATGGTGACTCAAATATTACTTTAAAATTTTAGTGTTACATAATTATATTATCTGGGAAGCAAAAATAATTTCCTTCTAAATTTAGTCAAAGCGCGCAGGAAGGTCGCATGCATATTCGAGGGTGGTCAGGCCTGCCATTGTATTGGAAGGACAGTATTGCCTGGACCTTCCAGATGTTACGGAGGAAGACAAAGGACTTGTGAAGGGTCCGGGAGTTGTCTGGCAGAACATGTGCTTGGAGGAAGGTGGCTCCTTGCTTTGTATTACAAAATTTTATAAAACCCATTTTGAATAACAAAAGGAGTGGCTAGGTTCAGTCTAGCCGACTACAGAAAACAACTTTGATGATCAGCCCGTCAATCAGAGAGATGCGGAAAAACTGACGAAGCCAACTCAACCAGCATCGCTTCCGAACAAGTTCCGGGGGGACCCACGACGAATGTCTCCGGCAGGCACCAGGAAAACACAGTAATCAGCACCTTCCAAACTGTTCAAGCAATTAAAGCCATCCTCGTCTAAGCGCGATATTTTGCATTACAGATTTTATTTCTTTAGAGTCTGCTCACGTTTCTTGGGAGTAGCCATTAGGAGCAACATAAAAAAATTCTTTTTGTTTTCCTGTTACTCCCAGTTAAAAATTTCGGTTTTTTTATATAAATTTAAAACTTATAATACAAATAAAATTTTTAAAATCAAATTTTTTATTTCATCATTTTAAATACCCATTAGAATCTATAGTATGACGCCACATACTACATTAATCTTATTAATGAATACTAGTAGATGAAATTCCCTTTATTCATTAATCATTTCATACTAATAGTAGCAGAACGTACATATTACGAATCGAATTTTACAAATACTTTTGGGAAGTAATGCCAAGTTCTTCTAGCTTCGCTTTCGTCACAGCCATCATAATCCGGGACTACTCCTCGTCATCTACTTCCCTTTGTGTTTTAATCTATTTAATTTTTCACAATGAAGTAGTCGACTGCATGCGGGTCCTTGTATAAGTAATCTTTATTGTATGATTGAGTGATCCTAGTGGAGTAATTTTTTTTATCGATTTTATATCTGGAATTTCTGACATATCAGTAATACAAGTAAAAATTATTTAATGTAGTACCGAAATAGTTGTTGAATCCAGATCACATTTTTTTGCAGCTTACTTTACCGCCAAATTTTAAACCTGTTTTAGCCATTACACATACTAGATCATTTTTTTGGAAGGTTACACACATAATCGTTGTTAAAATCCTGTAATATAATACACTAATTCAAAATTTTAGGGTTCTGTAAGAAAAATAATCAGGGCTTCTCTCTCTAAAGCAGTGTGGTCATGGAGGGAAGGTCTCGGTGACAGATGATGGTTTGGAAATGAGATTGAGACTGAAGGTTCTTCCAGACCATATAGGGACCAGTCAATCTCCTTGAAAATAGAGAATTCCACGTCTTTTGTGATCTCAAGAGATAACGGTACCTTTGTAGAAGTAATTGGTTACCCGAAATAGTTTATTTTCTCGATGTTTAAGAAAGAAACAGAAAAAGAACTAAACATTGTCTAGTAGACAGGAATACTTATCGAACAAAAAAACAAGTAAACTAGCAACACACTCTCTAATATACAGTATAATCCAATTGTTAAAACGTCAAAGCGGTTCTATTGAGGTTATGACTTCAAATTTTTCTGTTTGAAGAATTAGAACCCAAGATTATTTCTGAACGTTGCTACATGCCAACGGAATTGAGTGAATGTGAGAGAACAAGTGGCTCGCGAAAAATCATCGTTATACTCTTGCTAATTTTCCGCTGCGTATATTTGTAATTACAGTAAATACTTTTTTGTAATGATTAAATCGGTATCTAATATTCCATTTTAATTATCATGTCTGATAAGAAGCTTGCAATATAAAATATGTTTATTATTATTTCATTAATATGGGAATAGGGGTCAAGTTTATTGTATTTGGACACCTTTTTAAAAAAATATCAAACACGTCAACATTCTTATTTTGTTGATCTGATGTGCATTTCTCGAGATACCTATTTTTCTATTGTCTTTTTATCCAGTTCGATTTTTTTCCGATTACAGCCACACGTAAGAAATTACATCAATAATAGGCCAAATGTAGTTTTTCCTGCAGAATTCAAATCTGCATGAATAAACCAACAAGCGAGGGGAGTCGAGTTTGTTATCATTGGATTTCCTCCTTCCAGAAGAACAAATTTCTTTTATATAAAATGGTTAGATTTCGATATATTTCAATGTTTTTGGATAAATTGTCAACCATGTATTGTGATTGATTTTTAATTATGATTCCATGTGTTTTTTATTTATTTTACAGATAATAAAGTCTAATTAAGCCGAAAGATAAAAATAGAATATAAATAATTACGACTGAAAAAATTGTTATTTTCCTGATCAAAATTTTAATGTTAAATCTTCTGAGCTTTGTTGTTGCAGCGATGAGGCAAGATGATAACGGCAATGGGTTAATAAGTTGAAGGGAAGTACTGAAACGATGAGGTTGGGCCATGCTAGCTAGCTGTGTGTGTATGTGTGAATGAGAGAGAGAGACTTTATTCGCTGATAGAGAAGAATAAATATGGAGAGAGGGATTAAATTCGTGCTGCAATAATAGAAGTGATTTGGTTGCATTTTTTTACGGAGAACGAAGATGATCATCCAGAACTGATTACTGTAAAACTGTGTTATTTAGCATATTGGAGTATATGATCACTAATTTGATGATTCTTGGTAATAGTATTTATCGGAAGCTTGGATTTTCCGTTAGCGTCGAGTGGCAGCCTAATTCGAGGGACCGTTTGAAGTCGAGAGCGCTCGTGATAAACATTTGTTAGAAAGGAATCAAGCCCCGATCAAGCAACATGAACCACGCAGCCTAACAATATTTTCTGAGTATTTAATTTTGAAGCAAAAAATTTTTGCCACTATAAAACATTAATATGTATAGTTCTATTATTCTCATGTAGAAACCCACATCAACTCTGATGATTATGATTTTCATTTTATATTAATTATAGGACGGCCAAAGACTTGACACATAATATTAATGAAGTAAATGGAAATTATGAAAACTGAAATTGTAATTATTGTGTGATCAGAAGGATAAATGTATTTCAAAAATATATATTAAATAAAATAAATGTAGAAAATGAAAAATTTACGTCTGATTGAAAATAATGAATAAGAATGATAGCCAAATACAGACAAAATAAGTGATAATATAAATACCACACAACGTTTCTGGGATTCTTGAGCCTTTCTTCAGGTGCTAACAAGAGCATAGAGCGACACAACTGCACTCGTCACTTGAAAAAACTCAAAAGCCTCGTTGAGTAGTATTTATATTATCACTTATTTTGCCTGTATTTGGCAATCTTTCTTATTATGAATTTTCTATCAGACTTAAATTTTTTCATTTAAATAATCATTTGCATCACGGCGCTGGTCCTATTATGTTATTCAAATAAAATTAGTTAGCATTATATATATATTGTAATGATTATAATAGAAAGGTTAATTAAATGATATTAATTAACTAAATTTATTAAGAGAAAAAAAACTTTTAATTTGCCATAGATTATTTCAACAGGTGTTCATTTAGTTTTACAACTAAATGGCACGCCGAATTCAATAATTTCAAAATTTACAAAACAAATATTTTTATTTTATAATTGGTGGCGTTCAAAGTAAAATATAATCTTTTATATTTCACAAATGTGGAGGTCAACAACATAAAATGAATAATAAGTTGAACTCCAACTATTAAATATTTATTAAAACAACTTTATAGCACACAAGTATAAGTTTTGATTCGGTCGGACGAGCATAAAGATTAAGACTCTCTGTACAGAAGTTTGTTATTTTATATCTGTTACTACGCAACGCTATGATGACGTCATCTGCGATGTAATCTCTTTGAATCAATTGCGTTGCTCTGTGACTGACAGCCACACAAACAATCAAATTTAATAACTCTTCTTCTCAGGGTCTTTACTGGGTTTGATAAGTAAGAATAATCAAAATTATAAATTAAATAATTAACAATTCAACCAAATTTAAACGAACGGAATACGAAATCTAACAAAATGAAAAGAACTCATTTTCTTCTATGCCAGCATTAAAGGCATTGGTAACTATCAAGTCATATTTATCATGAAGGTGACTATACCCTTAATTACCGTTTACAGAATTTGATTATTTTTGTTTGTACTTACAACTGTCCTGCTGGTACCAGACTTATTTTTGGAGCTTGGGGACACAATTCACTAAAAAGGCCAGTAATCACTGATTCTACACACGATCAAAGCACACGGTTGTAGTTATTGTATTATTCCTCCGGTCAACAGTCGGAGGTATTATTTCAATGCCTTTCTACGGAAAATGTTATTTCGGAACGCCTATGTATCTGAACGTGGCGCTAAACTTTTTGTTTCAGCTTTGCAGGGTTTTTTATAACTTGTCTCTCCGTCCAGACCTTTTTACTTAGATTTTTAAAACATATACGTCTCTCAGTTGAATTTCTATGCTTGGACCACGCTTTTTGTACTCTTAAATTCTGCTCCCTTTCTCGACCATAAGATTCTGCAACCAACTGACCTTCCGTACGCGCAGTTCACAACAAAGCTAGTCTATGTTTTCCATTGTCGTTTTTGATATCGGCGCCGCTAAACAGTTAATCATAATTATATATATATATATATATATATATATATATATGTTTGTGTGTGTGTTACATTGTTAAGTATGAAATCTCAACAACATATTTTTTACCAACAACATGCACTATTTTACGGCATAACTCGGAAATAATTTTTGTTCTTAGTTACAGTCTTCTTCACGACGCGCACTAGAAATAAATTCGGGCCATTCTTAGATTTAACTGATTATTGTGTGGAAGTACGAATATTACGAAGAACACCTGTGCCAATGACACTAGTAGCTAAAATTGTATCTACCATTAAACAAATTTATATGACCCTAGCGTCATTTACTTATATTTAGAGGCATTCCCTCGTCTGTGAATTTGAGTTCTATTTGAGAAAGGATGGAAAGCGGCATGATAAGTAACTGGACAATGGCTTACCGTGTGTCACGGGGAACGACTTGCCCTTGTGACGAACGGACGAGTGGATCAATAGCCAATAATGAAGGGCGGAAACTTCGCACAAATACAGCACAGAACCCTGGCACGAGACGTGTGCTACCTGCGTCAACGGCACACACGCTCAGTGCGAAAGTTTGCAGACATTTATAAACGCAGATACTTCGGTTCACACAAAAATACACAATGTAAAATAAAATTCGCCATATATTGTAAACACCATTGACAGAGTGAAAGTAGGGGAAGAGAGAAACTTCTATTAATGCTCTCAACTATGGTTTCGCAATTTTTTCTCAGCCATTTTAAATCCACAATACTGCATATAGTTAATTACAACATACTGTCGTTTTTTAGTAGACAAATTTCACAAAAATAAATCCCTATAATTTTTATGGGACACATTTGTTTATTGTGCTTCTAAGTGTTTTACGTGTACATACTGTATGTAATTTTGGACTACTTTCGTTGCATTTAAAATATAAAATATTACAAATCAGACTATGTATTTTGCAGTCTGCGATGATAATTCAAAATAGGGAATCTAATGTAAATTCCAAACTACAGGTGGTGATTTTAACGAAGGACAAATTAAATACTTAATACAGGTTGTGATAATGGCTGAATAACTAATATATAATAATAATACACCAGTGATATAAGAATTTGGTTATAATCTGTTACACGTTTATTATGATTGTCGTTTAACAAGATGACCGGAAACTTATTGATTTTTTTATCATCTCGTTAAAATATGAGTTTACTTCATCCGTGTAACTATGAAGATACTATTTTAAATTTTTATTTAATAGCAATCAGAAGCACATTCTATGGATTATTTTTGTCGGCTTAGAATTCATTTACATAATTGAATTCATTACTTTCCTGATGGGGTCCTCTCCAAATATTGGTCTCCGATTACCACGATTTCAGGTCAATTGGCCAGAATTCTTCAGTCTTCTGTTGATTCTGTGCTCCAGCAATGGGTGTATAAGTGGGTTCGTATGTGTTTCTAGTCTTTCATAGTGTTTCATTGCTCTCTCTTGAATTATGTCTTTGATGTATGGTATTCGTAGATCATGGTGTATAGTTAGGTTACTAACATACCAAGGAACATCAACCATGCCTCTGAGTATTCTCGACTGCGATTTTTGTATACTGACCGTATTGCATTCTATCGAACACCATCATAATTCAATGCCGAAGGTCAAAATCGGTTTGATGATGGCTTATCATCATTATAATTATTTTATTTTCAAAAGACACATTAGAACTTCTACCAAGCTCTACAGTTCACGAAGGCGTATGTCCATTTCCTTCTGTTTATTTTCTGTATGTACTAGTTCCGAGTCTAGCTGCATTCCAATATATTTTACATGTGTTGATACCGGGAGTTATTGGTTGTTCATGGTTATTGGAGGGCATTGTTGTCTCCGAAGAGTAAATTTATCTGCACTGATTTTGAGTGGTTCATTTTGATTTTCTATTTATCTATCCATTCCTGAAGTAGATTAAGGTGGTCTTCAAATCATTTTCTTGCTGTTATGTGATCTTCATTTATGGCCATGACGACTGTATCATTAACGACTGTTCCCGTAATTGTACTTGTGGTTGTAGGAAGATCGCAAGTATATATTAAGTATAAGATAGGTACAAGGACACTTACCTTGGGGAACGCCTGCTTTGATTTGATGGAAGGTGGAAATTTCCCCGTTTACTCTCGTTCTGAATTTACGATTTTTGAGGTATGATTGTAATAGCTTAAAGTAAGGCTCCGGCAGTAGGTGTTTGATTTTACATTTAAAATCAATTTTTGCTTTATGAAATACTTTAATTAAGGATCATACATTTTAATAAAATTCTATTATATTTCAAATTTTTAACGTAATGTTACGAACTTATCAAAATAATTTTAATAAATATTGACAAACCAGATCCAGTATCTGATTTTTGTAAATAATTTTTTCCCGTCCAACTATCCTGAATAAGAATACAACGTCTTTGAAATTAACGCTATGATTCAATTTGATAAAGCGTCAACCCGAAATTCCAAAAATAATCCATTTCAGTACAATTTACTGACACACATATGAAGCTAAGTCATTTACTATGACTGTATTTATTTATAGCACACATGCAGAATAATAGTTGAGTCACGTTTTAGTAGTTTCTCAGCAAAAATTTCGTCAATTCAGATATCTGCGCCAGTTAGTACTCGAGATCGAAGAACCCGGAAACTGAAACATTGACACCGTATGGAAAGGGTAATTAATTAAAGTAATACCTGATTTCTTTTTGTAAATAAAATTGCCGATGTCTCGATCCGTTTATCTGTCCACGATACTCGTTCGAATCATAATTAAATAAATGTCACATACAACGGTTTTTCGACGGATAATTATAATTCTTAATATTGTGAATATAGTTAGTTATCTAAATATAAAACATATAAAGGTACATAAGTTATAAATTAATAATTTCTCTTGGTTACTCAACTACGATGTCTTAAAAAAGCACACATGTGATTACTCAATTCACTAAATACTTATCGTAAAACGGAATAAGAGTACGCCTGGATACCTTCGAAAACTGAAAAAATAACAGAACAATTGATCATATGTTTGTTTGTTAAGCCATTCCTTCGTAGAATTTTAAGAGGTAATATGTAAATTTAGATCCTTAAAAATATTTTACAAACAATTGCTACAATACTTTAACAATATTTTAAAATCAATAGTATCATTATACAACACAATAACATTCTTACTAATTTATTCAATGAAAGTTTGCAATATTATTAGCGAGGGAATCTTTGAAGAGCTTAATTTGAAAATATCCGTCAATTTCTTATCGTACTTGTCGGAATTTATAGATATAGTCGAAGAATGATTAAAACCTCTCTTTTATTCAAAAATAATATCCAGCTACTTGCGCTGCTTGCATTTGGGACATTTTTAATATGTACAGAGTCTCTTCGTGATGTATCGGGACAAAGGCATGTTACGAGTATAACACACAAAGAACGTGCTTTTAATCCGGGCTCAGTGACAGTGGTGGACCCTTGGGCAAGAGGGAAATAATACAAGTTGGGAAGTGAAGTTTTGGTACGAGGTCGTGTAATCATTGTAGTGCGCATGGTGGCACCCGCAAACACAGAGAAATCAATCCGACGTAGCCTCTGGCGGCGAAGACAATCCGCACTGCTGGAGTACGAGTACTTCTGAGAAAGCGCAAGCACAAACACTCCGTCATATATTTATTAGAACAAAAAAAATCTCAAAAATACCGTCAAATAATTTGATATTCACCACTTTCTGTTCAATACAAAAAATGCGACAGTCATGCAATATCGAAGAAACATATACAATAAGTAGTTTTAAATTTACATTCAGCTACTTTTTCTCATCGCTCGCTCATATGGCGGTTCAGAAATTTTTAAACCCACTCTTAGATCGTGGTAAAAGAAGTCTTTACAATTGTTCATAAAAATTCTCGTTTTCTTTAAATTAGATTATTTATTAGACCACATATGATGAAATTAGACATGACAAGGCATTAAAAGTATGAATGTGGGAGAATGAACCCTTTTATAATATTTACAATTAATCGCGTTAAGAAAAATACAATGGAAGATTATTAGTTATAGAATAAAATATTCACATATTCTTCAAACAATTTTTAACATTACAATATTGAATATCTTCTTTTATTTAACCTAGAAATGGGCAGTTTGGCAGGTGGCAGATACGTGAAACTACAATAAATAAATATAACTACTTTAAATTATTAATCTAGACATAAGGATATTATTTCAATTATAAATATTGTAATGCCTTGAAAGAAAGGCATTGTTTCAGATTCATGGTCTTAGCCGTCAGAGGAAGTTGTAATGTTGTGTACTGAGGATTGGTATTGAGAATTCAGAGCAAGGCACATGCGGGTGGCCTGTCGCAAGATAAATCTGTTAAGGCAGGCATTGTTTCTGATTAATGGCCTGGAAAGTTCAAATAACAGTTTTTAATGTTGTTTACTTAGGATTGAGGATGCAATTTGGGCGGTCTGGAGAATTTAGAACAGCGCACGTGCGTGCGGGGGTGAGAAGACAAGTCCAAAGTAATTGAGGGTGCAAAGACAAATTAGACCTGTCTCGATTGTCGGCTTTGGGACAAGACAGAGTGGCTAGATATTTGCTAACTAAGGAACTTCAGCTGCAGAATGTAAATCTCGGGATAATGGAGGAAACTGTCATCGGGCAGTTGCGACGTAGTTTTTGGAACAAAGGAAAAAGGAAGGGACTGGGATATATAAGCAAGAGCGGCTTTTGAAAAAGTTAGTTGAGTGTTGGAGTTAGAGTTGTGGAGGCGTACGGCGAGCACCGAGAATGGAGAATTGTGATTGAGATAGGTATGCTGCGAACACCAAAGAATGACTAAGACAGACATCGTTTAAGGGAGGAGAGAAATAGCAAAATTACTCAACGATAAACATTTTTTGTATGCTGAAGTCTAATCTGTTGTAATATCAAAATTAGACTACTGTCTTCGATGGTAGGAGACCAGGACACTGCATCCAGCGTCGAGTAGTTTTCACCACGAGCAAGTGATATGTCCTTCACGAACGGAGAACCAGCTTTCATCAAACCAACAGTGTGTGTTAGAGTCAGTGTTTAAAACGTCCAGTATATAAAGTGTGTGTGTACGAACGAGCCAAATGTTCCTGAGTAATCGTAAGTTGAAATTTTATGGTATTAATATGTGTAAACCGAATTAAAAGATACATTCAGATATCGTTCTTTTCTTTTGTGTTAATAAAATAAACTCTTTAAATTTAGAATCAATCTGGTAGAATAAGTTTGTCAATAATTTTCGTCTATGTCTAGACAAATAAATATTTCTTTTTAATTTAAAGATAAATGTTGGGTTCTTTGATTATTTAAATGTTCTGTCCGTTATCAAACCCAGTAAAGGCCCATGAGAGACTGAGATCCTTTTTATAATTGTATAAATTGCTAATTTTTTTATTTTGACACCCGTTTAATTATTACAATATATATGTATACATAGGCCTAATTATATATCTATACTTCACTGCAATACACTTCACTAACCTTAATTCACTTAAGAGTTCAGATTGAGTGTAAATTTTCTTTCTGTTACAGGACTTTCTCCGAACACTCTTACAGGTAAATTGTTCCAGTTATTTATTGCCTATTTAGAAATGACTATTATCCAACATCATCTATTTTTTACTATCTGCCATTTAATTTCAACAATGTGATGAGTCATCTCGTAGAGAGTCGGTTCTTTCATTCCATCACGAATTCCCTGTCAAGGTATTCGACCTGCAAAGGCATTAAAGAAAACGTAGTCCAGCTCTTTTCCTTCTTGTGTGTAGCGTATCGCAACGTAGCAACATTACTTTTCCGTTCCCATGCCCAGATCTTATCTGTACGAATTTCGCGGCTCTTTCCTGCACCCTTCTAAGAATTCTATATGATTGTTCCCATACGGTACCCAGCATGCTGCACCATATTCCATTAGAGGGCATGCTAATAATAAATATGCCATTTCCTTGGATTTTGCATATCCTTTTTGGAGAGTTTCTGATTACAAAGGGCAAAGTTTTCCATGCTTACCTTGTAGTATACTTTACCTGCTACTTCCAAGCCAGCTGACTGTTGAAATATGAATTTATGAAAGAAATATCTAAAAATAAAATCCACTATAGTTTACTAGCATACAAAATTATTAAAGCAATTATTTAAATAAAGACATTTTACATTATCGAATGATTTTGAGTTTTTGGAACAGATAAAATATTAAAGAAGCAAACAGTCGCCAAATGAGTAAGATATCTATAATAAATTCACAGTCCACTTGGTGAACTTGATGTTTCAATATTAAAAATACTAAACAGATGGAGAAGAAAATCAAAGGACCTACTTTTGACATAAAAGTAAATGATTAATTTTTCAGGGCAAGTATTAAACGGAAATCTGAAGAGAAAATTGAGGGAAACCAAACCATAACTGAGCTCTTTATTTAAGATTGTAATGTAATTTAAACTTGAAATAGTGTGGATTTTTAAAATTGCTTTACGATTACATCTTGTATATACGTTACAGTTTCTAACGGTTTCTTTTTACAACCGTTACATTTCAATAAGTCTCATGGGCAGTACTGGCAGTATTCAAGATTTGAGACTGACGACCCAATCTTTTCCAAATGAGACTGATATTATCATATAACACATCAATTAATCAGTTTCAATATAAGATTAATATAATACGTTATATGTAATATAAGATTTACTTAATATCGTATCTCAATCCGAATAATATACGTGACAATTATCGAAGGTAAACCGTCTGCGTTACAAGTATACTAAATAGATAAATAAATAACCAAGTAACGGACAGAATTAAATACTATACCAAATTTCTGCAATCTTTGTTTTTTATTTAGCTTTTGAGTTCGCCACCTTATTTGTGCGGTGTATCGTTCTTAGACTCTTGCGTGTTTTTTAGCACCAGGCGAATGCAAAAAGGATTGTAGAAACGTTGTGTGGTATTTAATTTAGCACATATTTTAGCCTGTTATTTAGCCTTTATTTATCTAATTAATATGGATGATAATTGATGAAGAAATCCTATTACATTCACTACGTTCCATTCACCAAATTTCTCTTACGAATTGGGGCGTAGGAAGCAGAGACGATTGAACCATAAGGAGGGAACGAGGAGAAGAAAAAAAAGAGATTATCGTTAGGAGTCAGAGACTGACCTAATACAGGAAATCACTAAACGATGCAATGTTAATTACTGCACACCCGTATCGAAGATTGTAGTTACGTAATTGAAGCTGTCTCTAATGGACTTACGTAGCTATCATTTTGAAAGTAGAATAATGGTTATGATACAATCCTAACTAGCATATTACCCGGCGTTGCTGTGCATTTATTTTCGATCTTATATTGCAGTAGGAATTGCTTATATGTATAGTGTACAATCGTATTTTTTTTTACGGAGGAATTTAAAAGTATGAGAAAAATGTAGTGGTATGAAGTAAAGTGTTGTTACAAATTCACAATAACATTAATCTAACTCAAAGTTGATTATGAATATTTCTCCTATATTAAGAGCTCAACCCCTCACCCACCATCAGAGGGCGTGGGAGAAGTACCAAATGCCCGACCTACCTGATGCAGGTTTTTCTAGGCTTTGTCCTGCATCACTTTTAGTCGAATACCGGGAAGGATCCTTAAACCATAGTCCGGAGACCCTAGTTAATCCTTGTCTACCTTCTTCTACCCTTTCGAATCCCCCCTTGCAATCCTTTCCTATGCTATTAAATCAGAGTTACCACCACGTGGATTACCCTAATGTAGCCTGTTACACACACACAAAAAAAGGGCACATTAATTTTCAAAAACTATCAGAAGGTACTTTATCTTCAGTTATTTTCAATTTAGTATGACAATTTTTTATTTCATGCATTTATATATTTGCCTTAACTTTTTCATCAGTCAGTATTTTTAAAAAGGAAATCCTTTTCAATAATTTTCCAAAATTAAATGGGGGTTATTAATGACAGTAGACAATTTTTTGTGAAATAATTATGTATATGACTGTATAAATTGAAATAATTTTAATGTGTATGTTTTTATGTATTATGACTTTGGCAATATTGGCGAAAGATCATCTGGACTAAATTAAAGATTAAATAAATTTTAAAATTTATTAAATATTTTTTTCTTTTTAAAATTGATGATAAACGGTACTGAGATAATGATATAATACTATCACAAGGTTTTACAGAGTTCTAATCGTTTCCACAACCTTATCATCAACGGCGCTACAACCTACTGAGAACTGGCCTCCAACAGACTTCGTCTTGGGTTAATTATTATTGAAATTGTCACCAACCAGTTTAGCGGTCCCGACAACGATGTTCAACTCTAATATCGGTCGAGTTCACGTCTATTCCAACCCCCCCACCCACCACCAACTTTACCACTCCGGCCTTATGGAATCACTAGCCCTTTTTCAAGGTTTGTGAGTCAAAAGAGTACCAAGTTAGCTTGAAATTTCTCCAGGCGTTTCATAGTTATGCTGAATATAAATATATTTTTTTTAGGGCAACAGGCTACATGAGGGTAATCCACTTTGGGCAACTCCCCTTTAATAGCATAGGAAGGGATTTGAAAGGGCGGATGCGGAATTCTCTCGCAGGTAACCTGCGAGGGATTTTCTCTCGCAGGCAGAACCTTTTAGGAGAGATACGAAGGGGCTACCTTTGGGTATGCCTTTTCCTCTCCGTTTTTGAACTAAGGTTCCCACAAGCCGAGGCACCTCGGCCTGTTTTGAGAGGCGTATGTTCCGGGGTCGGAGACCTTGGACATACGGTAAGAGTTGTTCGCTATTCCCATTGGAATAGTCGGCCAGCTGCCTCGTAAACTGGTCGAGGCACGGAGAAGGGAATGCTGCGTCCCCACAGCAAACTCCTCTCCCGCTATCGGAAGGGCGTGGGACAAGTACCCAATGCCCGACCTACCTGATGCAGGGTTTTCCCTGCATTTCTTTAGGTGAATGCCGGGTAGGATCCTTAAAATATAGCCCGGGGGCCGTAGTAACCCTTGGCATCCTTCCTCTACCCTTCAGCATTCGCCCTTTCAAATCCCTTCCTATGCTATTAAAGGGGAGTTGCCCAACGTGGTTTACCCTCATGTAGCCTGTTGCCCTAAAAAAATATAATTAAACCACATCTTTTATTTGCCGAATGTGACGTCTGTTAAAGTGTGTTAATTTGTGAGACTCTGATAATTAAATTTATGAAAACAGCAAAGCGATACATGGACGCTTATTGATATTTATGAACCGTTATTTTTCGATTAAACTCTTTGCAAAATAACACTTGAAACCAATTTAAGTATAAAGACGCTCAAGTGTGAATGGCAGGCTATATAATACTAGATAACAGTAGGAGCTGTTCCCAGATATCACAGTCGGAAGAACCTTCTTGGAGAGACGGATGAGGCTACATTCTTCTTCTCCCTCTGGTTTTGAACTAAGGTTCCCACAAGCCGAGACATCTCGGTCAGTTTTGAGGGGCACATGCTCTGGGGTGGAGACTTTGGGCTTACGGCAAGAGTTGTTCGCTTTTCCTACTACAGTCGGCCAGCTGCTTCATAAACTTGTCGAGGCACGGAGAAAGGAATGCTGCGACCCCACAGCAAACCTCCACTAAGGAAGGACATGGAACAAGTACCAGGAGCCCGTCCTATCTGAAGTAGGTATCATATGTATAATACTATTTTATGGGATATAGCTATTAATCTTCACATATACAATATTTGTTAATATATGTTTACGAGATAGTTGTAATTTTTAGAACTGTATGTAATGAGACTATGCTGTTAATAAACAGAAATGTGAGTAGAATTGCAGCTCTGTGCTTAAAATTTCACAAAATAGCTAACGTAAAATAAGTTACGTGTTGTAAAATTAAAAGATACCAAAGAGGAATTGTTA
The DNA here is from genome assembly GCA_037074705.1 of Zhengitettix transpicula. NCBI lineage: Eukaryota > Metazoa > Arthropoda > Insecta > Orthoptera > Tetrigidae > Zhengitettix > Zhengitettix transpicula. The sequence continues at coordinate 151,030,606 of CM073590.1, forward strand.
TTAATAAAACATAATAGCCATTTCAGGTTGGAAATAGGCTCCAGGTAGATAAGTAAGAAGAGCATGAAGAGTTAATATCACTAAATTTAAAAACCGAGATAGCGTCTTCTGATAAGACACTTGTCTACATGTGTCTGATTTAGGGCTAACAAGATAGAAATTTTTATCTAAGCAACTAAAGGAGTTATTGAATTTGAAAGAAACATACTAAAATAATTAAAAACAAGATCATAAATTAAACATTCACCCACTATGTAATAAAATGAACTAATTTCAAATTTATAATAATTATTTTAGTCAGTTCCCAGTGTTAAATAAGCTAATTAACCATTTTCAGCCTATTGGCAGTAAAAGTGAAGTTTAAAAACATTATTTTCCTTATAAATATACTATCATTCTGTTCTAGGATGTGGGATAGTTATTAATTTTTAGATTTTTTCTTTATTAAAAAACATCAATGAAATGTTTCCACATACTACCCAGATCAGATATTCCGGTGACAGCTACATAGCCGTCTAACTCAATACGTTCTAAAATCAATAGGAGGCAACGTATCCACTCTGTTGGAAGCATTTTATCAGTCCATGCTTTGTTTTATGAAGCGACCAGCTCCCCCAACAAACTATTAGTGGGACAATGCTTTTAAAATCTATAGAATTCATAGATGAACGCTCAGGGGTTGTGCCGCTAATACTATTGCTACTATAACTGAGTAATTAAACGTTTGTTTGGTGATAGAGTAGAACTTTGATAATTCATAGGTAAAATTCTTAAAACTATGTATCGCAAATAAAAACTCTATTTCTAAATATTTTTTTCTGTAAATGGTTTAACTCTGAGCTGTAATAAAATAAACACTAGTATATTTCACACAGTAAATTCCACATTAAATCAGTAACTTTTGGAAGATTTAATTAATGAAGTAGAAAGTAGAAAATTCCTGTCTTTCAATCGATAATAAACTAAATTGGAAAGAATGACAATATATTAACAAATTAACTCAGCTCAGTAACATATGGGCAGTTATGTTAAATACTAAGATTTACGAAAACTGTAATACAGTTATATAGGGCGTATTTACATTCCTTAATTTCTTATGAAATAATATTTTGGGATAACTCTACGGGTAAAGATAATATCGTTTTATCCCAAAAGCCTGTAATTAGGATAATGTGTCAGATAAATTCTAGGGCTTCATTCAGAGAGTTATTCAGTAAATTAGGTTTACGTTCTCTCTTAAGTCAATTCATTTACTCGTTGACAGAATTAGGCAGAACCTTGACGGAGGTACCTTTGGGGTAGGATCCTTAAACTATAGCACGCGGACCGTAGTTAACTCTTAGCTACCTTCCTTTACCCTTCCGCATCCTACCTTTCAAATCCCTACCAATACTATTAAAGGGGAGTTGCCACCATGTGGATTACCCTCAAGTAGTCTGCTACTCTAAAAAAAAAGATATACTTTCATTTAACACAAGAAGTAAAAATAATTTCTCAGTTTCAAAAAAAGGTGTGGAATTTACCGTAATATCAAATCATCACTAACTTTTTCCATAACATGAAATAATGAAGAAACACTACAGTTGCATTTAAAAACGACCTTTAACAATTTCTTCTCAGCCACTCCTACCCTGTAAAATAGTGTTTCCCAAATAATTTTATTCATACATAAAAGTTTTATTAGGGAACTATTAGTATTTGGTTATTGCAATATTTTAGAGGGAAAATAATAATAGCTACATTGATTTTATACTGTAGAAACTTAGTTTATTTACATAAATCAGATAAAATACGTTATTTGTTGTCTTATTATACATGATTCTTACGTAAATTAAGTGATTAATTATAGGATCAAAACAATTTAAAATGTATGACTCTTTCCACATTCTTGATGCTTTTCTTCTCATGAGAACTTATTTCTATTCACCTGTAAGCTACTTTTATACTAGTGTATTTACAATATATTTATAGTTTTCGGCAAATATGCTGAATAGACATTGAAAGATGGTAATCAGTCAAAACAAGGAAGTTAAATTTGATTATCAGAACGTAAATTTGAAGGACAATTTGTTACATTTTCCATTGATTCAAGTATTATTATGATCAGAAATTTAATCCATCGAAGCTAAATGTAGTTCAGAGTTTTTAAAAAGGAAACAAAGTAACGTTGAAACTGACTCCACAATTAAGAGCTGATCTATCGAAGGTCAGAGTTTGGAGAAGGGAAACAAAGTAACGTTGAAACTGTCTAGACAAATTTTAACTGAGTGCTGATTTAATAAAACGATTTTCCCTAAAGTGTGTTTCATAAAGAATACAATTTTGTGAATATTCCAAAAAAAGTTAACGATGTTGAACATAATTAATCAACGTTCGTCCCTCAATTTGTTTTTAATAAAGTCAATGCATTTATGAAATTGTAAGGTAGAAGGATTTGTATTATAGAAATATAAAGCAACGTTGGAACTTTAAATAGCTCTCTTACTCAATTATACATCTATTTTTTCAACTTTTCATTTGATCAATGGAAACACATGCAGCTTGCGTTATTAATAATCTTTACTCAAATAAATTCGTAATTACAATATATTTATACTTATATTGGTTAGTTGTTTGTAACTCATCAATTAAATACTACATTCATTGGCATCCGTATCGTGTTAAAGTAATTCACACATTGCTCAATATCCCGCCAATGATTCTTTTTTATATTTTGTAGGAACATCGTGATCTGCATTATGAAAATCATATTTCTGTTTATACTCTACTCGGAAGGAATAAAAAATATGAAAATGAATCAGAGTAAATTAAGGAAAAATATAGAATAAATCTGATGCATTTGTGTGCTCAGTTCACAGGTGGTAGTGATAGCCTTGAGCGTAGCTCCTTCGCCAGTTAGGTTACGACAATCTGGGAAATGATTCGGCGTGGATTTCATTCAAACCGGTTCACGCTCAGTATCAGTTTCCGCTTTTCTATTGCCTTGAAATTTAATGTGTTTTAAAGGCATTGGAAGAAGCCAAAACATATTAATTCGTTAACTCGTTAAAACGTAGAACACGTGAACCGTTTTGTATAGACTCCAAATGGCCTCAGGTCACTTAATCTCTCTAGAAAAGTGACATCTTTGTAACTACCAGCTTGCCATTAATGACTTTATTTGAGAATAGGGACAATATCGTATTCCTCTAATTGTCAGGTATTTCAGAATTATTAAAATGAATTTGCAATAATGCTCTAAACTCTTTAACATTAATTAAATTACTCTGTCATTCTCATCCGTGGATGCTCCAAATTCTAAAAAGCTTTTTCCTATTATTTTAAATCACTTAATTATTTTAAGTCACTTTATGGAGGTTAATATTTCGTCCTCACGTTTACGTCACATAAAATTGATAAAACTTGCGCCAGCTATCATACTATGAGTATTTTCTATAGATATTTATTTTGAGGCTAAGAATTAGTCTTTAAACATTTCTTGTCTGGGTTTACCGATTTCCCGCCCGATTCTCTCGTTATCCATCTTCCTCTGATGTACATTTCTTGTACTTATGTCTAATATTTTAAATTATGAGTTGAAGTAGTCTTGATAAGCAAAAATTTCGACAGAACTAATTTATTTGCCGTTTTAAGACACTTAAGTCATTGACATATTTACCCTCTACCTGAATCATTGACGGAATAAAGCCCTAAATCCGTCAGCATTTTACATGTTTAACTGAAATACTTTTTTCCCCATTGGAATTTTCCTTGTGATTTTCCCTTATTATCTACAAGGACTTTGCCCTGTGACTACTCACGGAACGACCAGAGAGGTTGAGAAGACTAACCGAATTAATTGTATTAGATATTTAAAACTATTCCCAGCACGTAGCGATTCTAAAGCATGAATGGTTATTTTCTTTATTCAGTGGTTACGCTAATTGCATTACTAGCGACGTGGCAAAGAAATTGTCAAATTTAATATAGATTTAACTATCTCTTAGATAATATGTAGATCAATTTCATTCATTGGTGTAGTATTTAATATATAACGATTTAGTAGACCTTACATGCACCTCGTGCCCACTTAAGGATCAATAAAGTTATAAGATGCTGTTGATAATATCAAGCCGGGCTGAATACATTACAAATTAGCAATTCCATACCTTATATAAATACGAAATTGGATTATTCTAACAGCTAGCATATGTTGGTTTAAATAGTAACAGTTCTTACTGACTTTAAAATATTAATTATTATGTTGTGATAATTGTTGCTTCCTACAGAACTCTCTAAAATAATTAAATATAAGTATTGGATAGTGAACACATGGCTTGCAAATAGTAGTACACTTCATCCATAGCCAGTGTAGTACAACCCCTAAGCAAAATTAACATTTATTAATCCCTACCTTATTTACACATATCCATACGGATCACAAACATCGACAATGATTATTAACAAAATAAAAAATATAATTGGTAACTTTTCACAATTATTTCTTAAACACGTACTGAGAGAAATATCGCGTTACAATTATTAATGCAGATATTTTTTATACTGAGAAAAAAACAAAAAATTGATTTAAAAACATGTAAATTATATTTCAATATCTTCCCTGTAGGACTAAGATGTCTTCGTATTTATATAATCAATTAAAGTGTCAAATTGAAAAGTTACGTGCTTAAAATATAATATTGCTATTTGCCTTATTTTAAGACAGTAACTGATGCCATTTGGTAAAGTTATTTTTCCAAAAAAGTCTAAAGAATACATTTATATATTGGTTTAAAGCAACTTCATAAAATTATTTTAAAAATCTTTCCGAGACCCATTATTTTTTTAAAAAATTCTTTACTCACATTAGGTAGGGAGTGTTTAGGAGAATATGATTCGACTTTTCCTCTTGGCTAAAGACGTGTTTGCACAACAGACTCAAGGGTTCGACCGAATATAATCCCCTCAACACTTGATCGAATAAGCACTACCACCGGATTGTGTGACGCGCATCATTTCCCCTTCCTTCCCTAATATCCGCTTTTACCCTCTACTACTGTGGATAATTCTCTCATTCATTCAAGGAGGGTGAATTTAAAGTTTACTTCACCGCTTTAACTGCGCTATACCTTGCATATAATGTGAGTAATGTAAAAAAAATCTCTTTCATTACGTTTTTATAGTATAATTATCCGAGGTTACGAATAACAAGAGCATTCGTAACTCAGTTTACAGTCTTAAGATAGGGCAATAATTTTACTATATACTTTTTGAGTAACTATAACACACCAGTTTCATGAAAGTGTCTCCGTGGCATGGACCTAATTTAGGATTTTCACAAAATAGTACCGCAGTGAACTTGATGTGTCGATTTTACTCCAAATTTATATTACCATGCTCATATAATACAGATCAAGTAGTTTACGTCTTAGACGACCATAGCAGAAGTCATATGTTAAATAGTAGTTTCGCTTAACTATTAAATCATTCATGTATATATTATAAAACTAAAAAACTAATAAAGTTCATACATGCCATTTTCATTAAAAACGCTCAAGAGTTTTGATCATTTAATTGAATTTAATTCCGTGATAATTCACCACATTTTAATACTCATCTGTATTTCACTTCATAGTTAAGAATTCAATTCTAATAAAATAGGAGGAAATATGTTTTTTTATTAATTAGATCTATTAATATTGGCAAAGAGATAATTTAAACCACTCAGATTGCAGATGAAATGAAAATAGGTTTAGAGAAAGAGAATTTGATTATGTGATATGCTAAAGGGAGATAGGAGTGAAAAGATCGACTCGACGTTTGAATCAACTCTATTCGCATTCAGGAAGTAAGCAGTTTTGGCCGTAGATTATATTTCATTAATATACATCTGTGTAACCTTAAGAGAGGCAATGCTTTAAGGAAGTGGAAATTGTGTAGTTCTACAGGGCTTTTAATTAAATTAGAATTCATTTCTTAGTAAGTACAATAACATGTTTTTATTATATTATTCATGCAGACCATTTATACTGTTATAAATATTATATGATTAAAAATTTAAAATTAGTAAGAGTGCATTCTAATTATGCACAATATAAAAGACTTTGGTTTGCAAACAAAAATCTTAAAAAATACTTTGAAATTTAAAACTTTTACGTTTTGAAATATTTTTTTCAATATCTAGTCTGAAATCAAGGTCAACGCTTTTTTTAAATCAACATCAGACGTTAAATATATAATAATAAGAACAATACTGTACTATGTTTAATTTTTAAAGATTTATTAATTCCTGTGATATATCGAGAATGGATAATCAGAATTTAGTGATGATCAAATTTGAATTTAAGTGGAGTATTTCTAATTTCCTTCATAGTGGCTATAAGTTCTTAAACTCCTACACTTGTGCTATCGATAATGGCTGAAAAAAGTTGATGACAAATAGCATGAATGATTATAAATAAACATGAAAGAGAAGGTAGGCCTACAGTTTTTTATAACTATGGATCTTGATTCTAACGCCATTTATGATAGTGATGACACGTGTTAGCATTAAAATCTCAAAACTGTCCGAAACTCTTTCAGATATGAACCAATTAGATTCAAATCTGGTCAGGTTCCTGCGTCCATCAGTGACTTTTAAATTTCAAAGTGAAGACAAAAAATTTAAAGTACGATTTCTTCCAAACCACAGCCTTGTTAAAATCCACTTTCATCTTCGTTTCACACAATTATAGACACAACAGAATAATAATAATAACGTCATATTCCGTATATCCCTTATAGAAGCCAATCTTTAAGGATGTGGAATGTGTCAGGGTATACATTTTTTGTTTATTTTAATTTAATATATTGTAATACCCAGTTAAGAAGGACATAAATTTGTTCTTATTTCATCAGATTTGTTTACCAACTCAGACTGGGGATTCTTGAGTGGTTCGTATAAAAAAATAAAGATAATAATAAAATTATGGATAAGCGGCTCTTAGAGAAGTGAAGAACTATAATTGGACGTTTAGCGGCTCTTAGAGCTAATGGTTTTGACAGACATCGGTACGAAACCCTAAAGGCATAATGACAGAAGTTTTATGGACACACAATTATATTAAAAGGAAATGTTTATTTTCATTGTATTGAGTGGCTCTCGGAGCGTGAGAAAGCCAACAGTTGGTGTTTGTTTGGCGAACGTGGAAACTCAAAAACTGTGAAAAAGGGAATATTCTGGAGAGGGGGAAGCAGATAAAAGTTAGTTGGACTGGAGACCTCAGAGGAGATGGACGTGGAGTGTGGTGCCAGAATCTGAACGAGAAAGACATAGGAGTTGAAATGTAGGCCGCAAATGAGGAGGACGAGGAAGCGGTGATAAATATTCGGTCAAATTGAATGGTGGCCGTGCCTAAAAATAAAATAAACATTCTAGTCCATGCAAGCTGTCAGGAGTCGGGATATCAAAAAGGATAAAGTGATCGTGCCTGTGAAGCGTGTGTAAAAGTCTGTGCACAGAAGGGCATTGTAGATTAAAGTTCATTCCTGAAAAACCCAAATAAAATTGTAAGTAGACATTCAGTAATAAATTCTGAAAATTGTTAAATAAGGGTAATCAGTCAGATTTCGTTTTCATTTTATTTAATTGCATTGTTTAAATTGTAAATTTTAGTTTTCCGTTTCCTTATCAACCCAGTAAAGACCCTGGGGTACAGAGTCTCATTCATAAAATGTAACTGGATTATTAGTGTAATTTAATTGTTGAGGTAAAAGGATATAAAAAAAATATACAGATATTTTCTTGAGTTGTATTCTAGATTAATAAAATTGTTTTGTTTATAAAATTTAATAACTTGTTTAATTTAAATTCCTATAATCATAATTATCTATAGTTTGTGTATTCAATGGGAGCAAATTGATTAACTTTCATGTTTCAAAATAAAAATTTAACAATAATTATCAAAAAGTTGGGTATTACAATATTAATAATTTTATACAAGTGCTACCTTGTGCATAATAATTCAGTTATGGTATTAATAAAACATGCCAACAATTTACAATTAGAAAAATTTATAAGAATAATTCGAATGATATTTGCGAATATTTATTAATCATAATATTTTCTTTGTGGGGAAACCTCAAAATATATAAGAGAGTAGTTTCCAGATATTCTCGAATATATTCGTGGTGACACTGGGAAAATTTAGTGACCTAGTAAATAATTCTTAATTAGATTTCTGCTAACATTTTATGATTTCTTTCAAGTTGTAAGTATAGATTTTATGATAGTAAATTTGTAATTCTTAATTATATATATATATATATATATAGATCATATTTAATATCAAGAAGAAGTGATGTGACCCACCAGCAAAAATTTTTGTGAATAACAAATTGAAAAATGACCCACTTGCAAAAAAAAATCGTTGCCGACCATTGATGAAACGTTTGACTACACTTGACAAGTCAGACAAGTGTCGAGTTGAATTACAGCTACTCTCTTCAAAGAAGTATGCACTTATAAACTGTAACATACAGTATTTCGCATTACATGACCATGAAACTTTTCATAGAATAAATTTCTTTCTCCCTGTAGCTTTGTGCCGTGAGGCGCGTGTTACGGCGATTCTTTGGTCAATTGTCACGCTTTCATAAAGCGTTATTGTCGTCACAAAGATGATGGAATACAGCCGTTTGTCGCAGCAGCATTGAGCGCGCAACGCGTGACGCTTGCTAAGGGCCAAAGTTCACCAGGCTCAGAACTCAAACAGAGGGATACAGATAAAAGCATCCGGCCACGTACCTAACTCTAACAAAGAGCAAGGACTCTGCTACCCCACAACCAAAACCATTCTCTCAAATTCAGACATTAAAATTCTCACTTCAAAGTATTAAGTTGCTCAAAATGATTCACTGAGTCTTTCGTCACATAGAAGAAATAAAGCTTATATAAATGGTCTTATATAGACCATAGCAGTGAAAACAGTAAATCTACTTCGTCTTTGAGTACTAATATATGAAATTAACTACCTTAATGACAAAAGTGATGCTAAGTTTCGCAGTAGTAAAGTTTGGAATTGCGTATTTAAATAGGCGAAAACTGCAAATAAGCAGTTAGATTATTTATTATTTCAATTAGAAACGAAATAAATGGTACTACAGTTATTTAAAAGAATTCTCCAATGATCAAAAAATTGTTAATCAGACCGACATTTCAAGGTATAAAAATTAGTGGTTAAAAACACACACACTAAGACATTCGCATTTATCGTATAGAATAAAATAACAATTATACAATCTAAAAACCATAAACTTTCGTTTAAAATATCGCTATTTTTACATACATTATCGCCAATTTCCACCAAGTCGAAGCACAATTTTAGCAGCACGTCTCATGACGTTGAGAAGTATCGTTCAGTACCTATTGCTAATTTATTTATTCCCTAGCTGAATGCCCGCGTTGACCGGGTTGTCATATATCCATGACCCCCGATTTGACTCCAAACTCTTATTTTTATGTAACGCACCTCGACCCCTATCCTAATGTGCTCACCTCCCATGTCAGGAAGTTGAACTCATTGATCCCGAAAAAGTTTCTTTCGACGAATATATCGGCAAGTACTTTAATTTTCTCTTTCTCTTTCCATTTCAGTTTCCCTTCAACCCTCTCAGCTATTCCGTACTGTTTTTAAATTCTGGATTTTTACTGTTTTTCATTATTTTTCATTCCTCCATCTTATCTACGTTGTGACATTTTCTTCTAACTGTGGATTAAACAGAAAGTAGAGTGTCATAATTAAACTCAGCGACATTCATTACCCCGGATTTGACTGGTATCTTGAATTTATTTTTGCGTTATTTTTATTTAACGATCCTCCACCTCCACCCCTAAGCATGCCCCCATCCCATGCCGAAAGGGGATGATATTATACACAAACATCATCAGTAGAAATACTATCAATGTCATTGACGACAAATATTTATTCCACGCAAATATCGAACATTTAACATATTTGAAAATTTCCAGACCAGTTCACCCCCGCCCGCATGGTGGAGTTAAACGGCAAGTTGAATGCCATAATTAAACTCAGTGACAACCATAACCCCGGATTCGACTCCAATCTCGATATTTTACCTTATTTTTCTGTAATGCCACTCCACACCCACCCTTAAGAGTGTTCTCATCCCAAGCTCGATTAGGGTTGTAATTATACCCAGAGAACATGTAGAGAAATTTTATGAATCTCATTGATCCCTAAAAATATTTATACGACGCAATAATCGGCCGTTTAATGTCACTTCAACAGTATTTGTTTCCTGGCCACAAAGAACACGTGTACGAAATTTGGTGATTGTTGCTCCACGGTTGTAGATTGTATCGATATAAGTAATTTAAGAAGCGGTAATTTAAAAATTAGTATTAGGACACGGGAAACGAGTTTATATTAAAATATTTTTAGGGTTGGACGACGTTCCTGAGTGGATTTTTTTTATGATTAACAACTTATTCAGGAGTAATACTACCTTATTAGCTGAGTTGAATCTTCCTTCTCAATTCTATGGATTAACTGATTTATCACGTCTATTTTACTCAAGAACAAAAGAAATATTATAAGTAGATTTGCGTATATAATTTATTGAACATATTAGCATAATTTTTAAAATTTTGAATTTGGATTTGTTTTTTATGCAGTCATGATAATAATACAATTGTAACAATTTAAAGGTTCTATTTTAAACAGAGGTTAGTAATTATATTTATTGAAATAGCCTAATTTTTTGTTTCAACCTAAAAAATTTAACTTTGGACTTTATATATAGAAGGCGTTTTTTTTAGGGCAGCAGGCTACATGAGGGTAATCCACGTTGGGAAACTCCCCTTTAATAGCATAGGAAGGGATTGGAAAGGGGGGATGCGGAAGACACCCGAAAGCTATTTAGACAACAACAACAACAAAAATACTGAAAGAAATAATCATTTAATTTGCGAATGATTTAAACTTGGATTTTCATTGGATTAATGGAATATGTACAGCGTCAATTAAAATTTTCAATACTTAAAGGAATATTAAATTTAACTAACACTCTGATACCCTCCCATCATGCTAACGAGTTTTTGAAAACCTATATATATATTTGGAAACTCAGCACAACATAGTAAATATCAGAATGAACTACTATTATTAATATACATTATCAATTGTATTTAAAAAATACGAGTATGATGTTAAAAAAATACAGACCGAAACCTACGTAAAACTCATTACTTGTCTCATATCTCTGAAGCTTTGCTTCTCGAGAGGATATATGGAAAATGATATTTTACATCAGCACGGTCATGAAGAGTGATAGTTGTAGTCTGGACGATAAATCAATCAGTATAATGTATTTATATTTTCATTTTGAAGATACTATTCGAGATTATAGAAAGTGATGGGAAATTTGATATTTGTAAATGATACGTCGGCAAATTTCTGAAATATTACTGGAACTATTGTACCTACTACGAACTGCAAAATAAACAGGAAACCCACTGAATATCCACTGTCTGGTAGTGGTTGGAACGTGAAATTGTAAAGGAATGCAGATATAAGGCGAGTAGAGAATGGAAAATATAAGTTGAATGAACGTTAATTCTAAGAAATCAACTAAAGAGTTAAAGTGAAATCTGCGTTACAAAACAATAAGAAAACCCTGCTCCTTTCAATGTATCAGGAAGAGATTATTCTGACGTGAACCTTCTTGGATCAGCCCTAGAAAGAGAACAATATCCGCGTTCTTATGCACAAGATTATGTGGGGACGGTGGCATGGGTAGATTTTTGAGATTTTACATAATTTATTCTCTAACGCAAAACCAGTGTCTTCATTGGAAAATTGATTAAAGCTCTGTGGCCGGAATTGAAGTGTAGTAGTGCTGATTAATTAATTTTTTTAAATTAATATAGAATTTAAAATGTATGTGTATTGTAAGGTTTTTACATTAAGCGCTTCTTTTAGTATTTACTTTGGAGACGGAAGACAGTGCTTTATTGAAGAAACTATAATCATTATTCCTTAATTCTTTAAATAATATGATTTTAGTATTGCCATTTTCATAAGTTAAACAATGACTTATCAGCAACAGTTGTCAAGACTTAGATGTATGATATTCTATCGAATCTCCCGGGCCGAGAAATGCAATAGTGGGTGTGAAAATACAATCATAAGTAGGCAGTTTCATTGAGGTGAAACAGGGATTGAAACAAGGAGGCGGGCTGAAAGTCGAACAAGAGGAACAGTTTAACTTGTATATGAAGAATTATAGTCAATGAACAAAAGACGAAAGTAATAGTGAAGGCTCTGAGGAGATATATGGAGGAACAGCTGGTTATGGAAGGAAAAAAAGTGCAGACAACAAAGAAGATCAAATAACTGACTATACATTTAACCAACAATAATGAGGAAACGATTGAAGAACAGGCAAGAACAGGTTGCCGATAGATCATATTTTGAAACAGAAATAGGGATGTGATTCAACCGTTAATTATAATGTTGAATGTGAATATGAATATATGATGATTAAATTTATTTGAATATTGAACATTTCCATGAAAATTTTCTTCACCCATTTATATATTACCGACTGTTAATTACTGGCCGATTAAATTGTACAATATAAAGAGTACTGAGCAAAACAAACATGATGATGAAAATATATTTAAGAAATTTTTATTCTATCACAGAGAATGTATAATTAAAAATCTTCTTTTAAATAGTTATTATTTTAAAAAGCAAGATAGTTTTAGTACGTTTAGAGTACATTTTTTTAAAAAAACTATATGAGATTATTTATTACAAAAAAAAACTTTTAGCGAGAGGCATTTCAGAGGTTAGCATCGAGCTGAGAAAATATACCGCACGACTCAGCGCGTGGATAAGTCGATTCGACGACGCCATTACGTCATCGTTGCACTCAAACACGCCACAACAAGATGCCAGGCGAAAAGAGTGCTACTAAGGCAAGTACACAAGTACTTGTCACGTAAAAGGAATAAAAGGGAACATAGTTTGTGACAAAAGCGGCACTGCAGAAGGAACAAATTTGTCTTTGTTTCACAATATTCTACTACGGCATAGGAAAAATAATACATCTAAAACTTTATAAAATTAAACCATACAAAGAAAACTATTGCGGCATAGAATATTGAATGGCGTCTGCGGAGTGACAGAAAGCATGTGAGAGAAAGAACGTCGAACAGCATGTGCCGCAACCGTCTACTTGGAATGAAACGATATCGACTTCAAATGTCAAGTGTCGATAAGTGAAACGTGTAGTTGTATTTTTAAAAAAATTGGGTTCCTTATCTGATACTCGCGTTTTAACCATTCTCGGTAGCGCAAGTCCCGACACCACAGAAACTCGTAGATACAGTACATATCTTGCTTTTCATATTAACTATACTAACTCGTGTAGTCCACAAATTTAATCAAATTCTGCTCAAATTTTAGAATTAAGTTCAATGTGAGTAATATATAAACACAGTGCATTGTTAAATGGAATATTCTTTCCTTGTCCTGTATAGACGTTGTCATGCCCGTAACACAGGCAATCAGTGCTCTTTCTCAAATGAAATTAAAATTTAACTTCAGTTTTACCATGATTGGTATTTTAATTTACCAAATTAATTATTTTTTATATTCTCACGGCACGTTTTCTGTCGAGTTCTATTTATTTCAAGTACGCTGCTCTTTATTTATGTAAATGAATCGAAACAGGTGATATGAAAAGTAAAGAGTTTCATTTCGCCTTGTTTGTTGCCAAACCGTGTTCTCTAATAGTAGAATCCTTCAAAATGAAACAAACAAGGATATATGCCAAACCTCTTCCGCTTGTCGGATCTGTCTGTCATTCAATATGTCTCCCTGAAATGAAGAACGCGAACTCAAGTAAACGACTCCAGTTCCGGCCTTGTTTGTCACTGTCAAGAAGACAAGCCTCAGCGAACGTCACCCTACAAAATATTCCAAGCTTGTGAATATTTTGAGATGGAGTTCTGTTTGAAACACACTCTCTGAATTATAGGATCCTCGAGTCTATCTAAAGCTTTGATTTTGACACGTGTTTCTCCGTCAGGTGAACAAATTCCCCATAAAATATTCCCTAGTATTATTATTATTTAAATACAAGCTTCGTATCCATCCTACGTAATAAAGTAATACATGCTTGACAACCTTAGCATAATAATGTAACGTTTTATTTTCGGGTTGACTTAATAAGTAAAATAGAACTGGTAATGTATAAACTAAAAAAGTCTGTGTGAAACAATTAAGATTGTTTCATGTTTTAATAAATGTTTTACATTTGACAGATGATAGCTGGTAATACTGTGCTAATTTAATTCAATAATTATAGTGCAACCTATTCTCAAGCCATTTTTTTAAATTAAAATTATTCATTAAGTTCATACTGTATACAGCTAGCTTTTCTTTACAACAGAGAACAAATCCAGTCTTGACCTATGCATCTACATGACGTGATCCCAGTTGTTTCACTCACGCAATGAACAGATAATTGAATTTAAAGTACAACAGTTACATATTTTGAATTATGAAACTGAAAAAAAAGCAGCATTGAACTTCATTAATATGGAACTAAATTAAAACCAGCTGGTATGACCAGATGATAAAATGTCAAATAAAATATATCCTTTAAACAAGTAAGAATCTCAAAAGTTTAAAACACAGACTTAAAATTTCAGATAGGACTATTTTTGTGCTCCTCGTTTTGTCTTAAACTTCCCTTTGCTGAGACTTGTCCCTTTACTTGGGAAACCTTTCCCACTAGTAAATCAGTCGTAAAATTTTATAAAATTAAGACTCTAGATTAAGTGTACAATGGCTTGAAATTTTTAAAAAATGTCTATTTTCTAACAAAGTTATTATGAGCGTGTTATATTTTTCAGTACGAGTAATATTTAAATGAGATTAATTTCTATCTTCCTTCTGGTGCTTTTAATCTGTAATTGGTTGCTTGGAAATTTTTCGAGTCCAGAGTGTTAAACTCCATACATTTTCGTAATTGCCCAATAAATTCACACAACAATTTTTAACAAAAAAACTATTTCTTAATTTCCAACATCTATTAACATTAATCATTGTCGAACTTACTTTTGCATTCAAAAACAACTCGCGTTCATAATTCCGATTTGGAAGTAAATTGATTTGTTCATATTTTACCATTTCATTTAATCGAAAATAATTATGTGGATTTGTACAAAATGTAATAGGCCTAATTTATAAAAACCCAAAATTTTATTAGAAACATGTTTGAGAATAATTTTTTAGAGAGTGACAGGCTACATGAAGGTAATCCACATGGTGGAAACTCCTCTTTAATAGCATATGAAAGGATTTGAAATGGGGGATGCGGAAGAGTAGAGCAAGGTAGGCAAGGATTAACTTGAGCCCCCGGGCTATATTTTAAGGATCCTACCCTGCATTCGACTAAAAGTGATGCAGGACACTCCTACAAAACCTGCATAGGTATATCGGGCGCTTGGTACTTGTCCCACGACCTTCCGATAGCGGGAGAGGAGTTTTCTGTGGGGGATGCAGCATGTCCCTACTTCATACTTCGACCAGTTTAGGAGGCAGCTGGCCGACTGTTCCAATGGGAGCATAACAATTCTTACCGTATGCCCAAGGGTTGCGATCTTGGAACATACACATTTCAAAACTGACCGAGGTGCCTCGGCTTGTGGGAACATTAGTGCAAAAACGGATGGACAAGAAGACATCCCCAAAGGTAGTCCCTCTCTTTCTCATCAGAAAGATTCTGCCTGCGAGAAAACAGCTCTCATTTGCTAGTATTTTAGCCGTAGCACCTCTATGAAACAAATTTCGACTGATTTACCTCCGAATCGAATTTAAATATGGAGTTTTCAAAGGTATTGCTGAGAATATTATGGGAGAAGGAAAATATTGACTTCAACATTTTCAACCACGCTTCACTCTTTATAGAACTAACCTACAAACTTATTTGATTTTGCATGACATTGCGTAATTCCCATATATACACGATTAAAACAATAGATACATTCTTTTTAAGTAGAGGAAGCTGCAAAAATACAATATGCCTTGTATAAAATATTAAATGAATCCTGATATTAAAAACTGACACCTTTATGAAAAATAAAAAAATTCTGAAAATACCCTTAGTATTTTTAATAATTCAATTAATTACATTAAATTTGTTAAAAGTTTAAGTGTTACGTCAGTTTTTGAATTAATAAATCTATTATATAAATCTATTGGGGACTCATTCTGATGCTTTATAAAATGTAAAAAAAATATATATATGGCCAAGGTCAGAATAAGTTGTTGAGGAAAGTCTAAATTATACATTAATCGAATATTAAACATTTGAAAAGGTCCCAAACGAAGGGATGAATCGTTGTGTTTTGCTTTTATTTTCATTGTAAACTTAAACTTTTTAATGTAATAAAATTGTTCTGTTTATATCATTCATATGTATTATTATTCTGGCGATCGATTGCCTTGTTTTCTTGGAGAAGAAATGTGTGAAATAAATGGTAGAAACCGTTCAAAGCCGTGGACGGTCATGTCTTCGAGCTTGGCAGAACCGATTTGGCCCACTACCGTAAGGGTTCAGCACTCATGTACCTGTATCACGAACCTATGCTTATTAATCCCTGAAAGCAAACAAAAGTGATAACTAGCGTAAGTTTTCCCGACGTATATTCTGTATAAAGAGTTCTCGTTTCCATGGCTGACACCGCCATCTTCGTCAGGTGAACAGTGTCAGCGGTGTCAGCCATGGAAACGATGTGTTCAAATCACGTTACCCGACCGGAAACCCGAGAACTCTTTATACAAAAGTGACAACTGTTTGTAACGCCGTTGTATCCTTCCGAATAAATTACCTTCATTCCCCAGATATATTTTACACTCCACCAAATCTGAATATGGAACACCCGAAAATATTATAGCCTTCTTGTAAAATAGTATCTCTATCTAGATGATTTTACGTCTCATTATTTAATCGTGTTAAGTGAATTACCACGGTTCAAATACCTCTGATTCTTTCAGAATTATGTGTATGTTTCGAATTATTAACACTTTCGCTATTTTCAGCATTAATTTTAGACAGGCAATCTAGAAATGTGGTTGGGTGCAAAACTAAAAATACTCTATCCTCGAGATGTTTAAATTTCTTTCATACTATATTTTAATAAATGCTGCAGGGCTAGAGAATGTTTTCAAAAATTTCTCGTAGTAGTCGGGCTTTAGTTAGGATCACTCCAGGCGCGAATGCGTAGTAGGATTCTCTTCTCGAAGAAGATTTACTGAGAAATTTCTTTCCATGCTGCAGAAGTAGGAAAGAGGTTTGCTATTTAGGGACTGCAGGAAGGGCGCAGCG
Source organism: Zhengitettix transpicula (assembly GCA_037074705.1). Taxonomy (NCBI): domain Eukaryota; kingdom Metazoa; phylum Arthropoda; class Insecta; order Orthoptera; family Tetrigidae; genus Zhengitettix; species Zhengitettix transpicula. The sequence continues at coordinate 151,047,988 of CM073590.1, forward strand.
CGGAAGCCATCAGAAGAAAGGATAGCGAAGTCTCAGTAAATCTTCTTCGAGAAGAGAATCCTACTACGCATTCGCGCCTGGAGTGATCCTAACTAAAGCCCGACTACTACGAGAAATTTTTGAAACCATTCTCTAGCCCTGCAGCATTTATTAAAATATAGTATGAAATAGATACTAAAACAATTATCAATGAAATGAGCACCAACATTAAAGGATCAAACCAAATGATTTCAGCAAATTCTTAACAACAAGAATAAAAGAAATGATTAAATTCAGTGGTGCATAAATTGAAATTCTGCCTAATCACAACAAGCTGAAGATTATACATATTATTTTTATCTCAATTTAATTTTAGACTCATCTTTCTATTCATTATAAATTTCAGTCTTTCAGGAGTACCTTTTCTGTCTTTAACTATAATAGACTTTCCTGGTCAGACTAGACACGCGACGTACGACAATTTCCGTCAAACTACGGAATGAGAAATTTTAGACAGCAATTCACCAGTGAGCTACCAAAAAAAATCCAAAAAATATATTTTGAGGCACTAAATTGACGGGTGTTGGTTATAACACAAGTTGTGCAGTGTAGTATGAAGGGTCAGTGATGGAGAAAGCGAGATTGTGAACAGCTTCCACCGGAACGACTGATAACTGAAAAAAATATTTTATCTGGTAGATCGCAACCTATCAACGTCCGGAAGAATTTCGTGACCTAGTACCTCTTTCTCTCGGCGACAGGGATAATGGATCTACTCGACTATGAAATATCTGCTCTCACTTTTTTGCAAAGAGACTTGTAATGGCGCTGCTAGCAGTGCAGGAAGCTATCAAACAAAACTTTTGTACTGTTTAATGGAGTAAACGAAGTGGGTCCTTGTGTAACTTTCTCTTTCAGTCATGGAAATTACGGCTCTAATGCACTTCCGTCGCAGCCTTGACGACAGTATCACTAACAATGTACCGTGCTTCGCTTGAAGCTATTTTCACCTTCATCCAGATAACAGAAATTTATGACGGAAGCGGCGTTGAACTTTTACCGTTATTGACAGAAAGTCTATGGACAAGATTAACTCAAATAGTGAACAATCATTTTACGCACGATTCACAAGACTTGTAGGCCACAACAGCCTAGAAACAAATTTCACTGAATATTTAAATTTTTTGACTAAAATTAAACAATTACACATCAAAAGATGGTTTGCATTTATCCCAACACTTTTATTTCACGTTCGACAAGTCTCTTCTAACATTCAGTGGCAGTTCACAAATAGTTGAAAAATACCACGGTGTTTGCTTGGAGGGCTCTGATAATATTGATCTAAGTAAAATATTTGAGTGTTATGACGATCAGGCCGTAACACACGATCCAAGATAATTTTAAAAAGAAAGATATATAATTTGAATAAATAAAACTTATAGAATTAAATATAGAACTCAAACGATTAAATGCAGTACAGTCGAATATGGATGCATAACATATATACTAACACAATTGAAATATTATAGAACGCTTTTTTTAAAAATTAATGAGTAATGTCTAATGTCTACTTCACTACCAATAACGAAATAATTTTTTGCATACGCTGTTATTATTAATATTACACTACACATAAATTTTACATTAGCGTTAATTTAGTCGCTCATGAACAATTATAATTTCATTCTAATCTGTTAACTGTGCTAGTAATCTAAACGAGTTAACTTCTTTAATAAAACTACATAGGATCAAATAAGTTCGGAGAAAAAAATTATTTATATAACACAACGTTAATGATAAACATGCGAATATAGCCGTGCCGACAAATCTTATGTGAGGTTCAGAAACCTTTATATTTACACGTTCCGCTAAGAAACGGGAAGGACGAGTGAAAACGATATTCTTAGCACAACTGCGAACCATCGCCCAGTTACGCGACGCAATATCAAGTATTGATTCCCGGAACTAATTATCCACCAGGTCTGGGTTTTAGCCGCTATGAATACTTTCTACTCAAAGGCAGTCTGTGCGATTGCTTTCTAAATGTAACTGTTAGCTCGCCACATTCCTCGGGTGACTTGTACTGTTCACTTGAGTTTACATAAAACTACGATAGCGCATTATAATATACATATTCATGATGGAAATTTTGACGTACTATAACTGCATTTATCAGAAATTTTATAAGGAACATATTAATATATATTTTTAAAAAAAATAGAATATGAAGTTTTTCAGACGCAGAAGTAATTTTATTATATTTTTATTTTAGTTAAATTATGGGAAAATATTAATTGCCATTACCCAATATAGCACTGAAAATTTACGAAGTCGAGCAAAGAGTAGACTGACAATGAACAGTTACAAATCTTTGGACGTGAGTGCGCTCAATATTTTTGTAGCAGCAGAGCAAGAAATATCGATTGCTTTTACTGTGTCACTGTGTCACTATCCACGTCAAGCAATGCGGTAACTGAATGACACAAATTTGTAGAATAATACGTATTTTCCGATTATACGGGGATAAACTTTAGATATAGGAGGAACATTAGAAAAATCTTACTTTAAGGAAAAATGCTCTGATTGACGAATCACATTTTTCAAACGTACTTTTTAAAGTAAAATGTGATGCAGGTAAACTCTAGATAACCATGAATCAGGTAAGACGGGCACCAGGTACTTTGCACACGTACTTCCGATGACTGAAGGTGAGGTTTGCTGTATTGACGCAGCATTCCCAACTCCATGCCTTGACCTAGTTTGTGTGTAGGTGGCAGACTTTTCCAATGGGAGCATTGTACCTTCTTGCCATATATATGCCTACGACCCGCGTATAATACAGGGAATTGGGACGTTTCGGCGCGGGGAGGTTTAGGCGCAGGATCGTTTCACCGACTCAGAGTTGTTATTAATCCTATTTGTCCCTGGTTGGTAATAATTATTAAAAGCTAAATTGATTAAACCTACCATAAGTGCCGTTGAGAAGCTTACAATTACTTAATTTAAGAATGGAACACACAAATTCCACTGAACAAAATAACTACGAATATAATAAAATTTGTACAATTAAGTAATAGTTTTAAGGCGAATGCAATTGAATAAGTATGATGGAACACATTAAACTTAATTAACATAATTATGAGTACAAGATGATATTTAAAGAGACTACATACAATTTTTAAATACTTTTTTAGAGCAGGGACAAATAAAAAACTCACTGTGCGAAAATGATTATTTATTCAGGCCTGTATTATTATTATCTGAATTTGAGAAATATTTTCCTCCCATAAAATAAATTTTATCGCGATTATACGATAAACTAAATAATGGAAAGTTTTATTTTTACAAGTGAAAATATTTACAGTTATAGGACCGAAATAAATTTCAATATAGAATTAAAAATTTTCTGACATTTTTAAAGATATAATAAAAATATTAATGGCGAGAATACACAAATTACAAATTATTCATACAAATTTGTTAAATGTACACAAAGTTTTGCACTTACATTAGGATCTCTTCAGGTATTAAATAATTTGTAGACCGTTAAAATATAAAACTTACATAATTACGTGCAATTACGCCTACTGCTTCAACATTCATGAATAAAACCAATACATTAAATTTTAAAATTGAATGATAAAATAATTACTCTTGGCTGCAAGCTAACGAATACGTACAATATTGAAGTAAACAAAGAAATATACAGCTAAAAATCCCCTTAAATTTTCGAATTGAGACAATACGGAGAAGAATAAGCACAATTAAGTGCACAATAAAGTCCCTGCAGGCAAATTCCATGAATGTGAGTGAGAGCACAATCTAGTCGACCCAACCTGAATTACGTGTACAACCTCAAACGTCTCCCCTTCCTTTTCATAATGCATTAGCCAAACTATTTCGCATTCTCCAGTTCACCATCCCCAACATAGACCACAATACTACATCTAATCTCCCTCCAGGGAAGTTTATCGACCTACAAATAGATACCTCATTGACCTTGATTCCCAAGAAGATCCTTAGGGCAAGTGCTACAGCTCACCTCTATGCGCTTATAAAGAAGCATGGAAACCCTACATTGGTTTACACAGATGCCTCAAAAACGGAAGTAGGCACTGCCTGTGCGGTGATTCTTCCATACTTCACCAGGAAAATAGCCAACCATAATTCTGCTTGTAGCACCACCACTGAAACCTTCGCCATAGCAATGGCAGTTGAATACTGACTGGAATCTTCAATCAACAGAATTATGATCCTAACAGACGCTTTGCAATCACTAAAGCACTTACGAGACCCTAAAATAAGGAATGGCTCCATCAACGCCATCAGAGCTACCCTACATCTCTGCTGTTCGCGAGGGAAATCCGTGCAGCTTGTCTGGATCCCGGCTCATGCGGGCATCGCAGGGAAACGAGGAGGTGGACGCACTGGCGGCCACTGCACAAGAAGATCTACCATTGTTCGAAGCCCCAACATGTACAGCCTCGGACATTCGAAATGAATGTACAAGAAAAGTGGAGGGTAGCTGTCAGGACACGAGGAGAGGAGGAAATAACGGCTTCTTCCATCAGAACCTGCATACATCAGCAGATCTGTGCCACCTCAACATCTCAAGATAACAACAAATAATAGTCTCCAGAATTAGAACTTTCCACACCCAACTCACACACGAATATCTTTTTTCCAGAACAGATCAGCCCACCTGTGATGTATATGATCAAGCCCTCACCATCCAGAATATTCTATTTGAATGCACAAAATATGAGGATATACGCAGGAGAACTTTAGCCGAGTTCTATGGGAGAAGACTTCTGCATACACACCACGGCGATCAAGAGCCTCCTGGAGTTCGTCTCCGACGCAAAACTGACATCCGCTATTTGAAACGTTGTTCACAATTGGAAATTTTCTAACCTGCTGTAACGTAATTATGTAAATACTTTTAGAGGGTCGCCAATAACCAACAGGTTGACGCGACCATAAATCAATTTTAAAAAAAGTAATATATACCAAATATAATATTAATTGAATTAAAGGCTTTTTCAGACATTTAGATATTTTATTTAACATTTTAATGACGTTTTAAGTACTTTGTTGTATTTTCATTACGTTTTAATCAGGTTGTTATGTAACTAATAGAACAATTTTTTGTCATAATATTTCAAATCTAAATTTTAAAGTATATATTAGTTCTTATTCTTCTAACATAATACTTAAAATCAAATAATAAATTTTCAACATTCTTGAAATTTAGTAATAAATGTTACCAATCATAAAGTAACCTAAATTTGTTTCAATTCAAAATTACAAATTTGTAGTAAATTTTGTAAAAATTAAAAAAATAATAGATTGTAAATATTACTTTATTTTAAGGTATAATTATATTAAATTAATGTGTTAAAAGTTGTTTTGGCATACAGAATTCGTGATAAATTACCTTTTCAAAATTTTTGTAAATTTCCGTATTATTATAATCAAATTCATGACATCTTCTAATTTATGTAGTGTTAAAAAATTATGACTTATAGTTTTGTAATTGTTTTTATGTTATTTTAATTGGGTTTCAAAAGCACGTTTAGGTTGCTCTATATAATTTTTCTACGATTACGTTGACCATGATGAAATATGTAATACCATAAAGAAATAATTAAAATTTAAAAAATATTTGACTAATAATGGCTACCCATTAAATCTTATAAATAAAGATATGTCAAACTAAATTAATAACCATAAATGTAATGCTAAATTTAAGAAGAATAAAACTAATGAAATTAAAAATAATCTAGATTAAAAGTACTTATATATTTCATAATCTTACTTTATGGGAACATAAGTAAAATAATAAAGGAATATATACAAATTTGAATTTTATTGAAATCTTTCAAAATAATTACAAACTTCAAATTATATCAGAGGTAATGACTAAATTAAAGAAAAAAATAGCATAATGTCATTCATTAAATTAATTTTTTGGTCAACAGAATTGTGGGAAATGCTACATAGGGCAAACTGTAAATGATCTTGAAACTAGATTAAAAAAACAGAACAATAAAAAAACTCTAACTCAATGTTGTAAATTTACAATAGAATCATTAATTTTATTTGAGTATTGTGCAAATTTTAGACACTGAACGGAATTGAGTAAATCGTAATTTATCAGAATTCTGTGCATTAAAACAAATTTCAACTCACTCATTACACCTATTTACACCTTAAAGATAAGTAATATTTATAATTATTTGTTAACATTAGAGAAAATTTTATAAAATTTAATATAAATTTATCATTTTAATTTGAAACAAATTTAGGTTCTTACTTAATTTCTGATTTGTAACATTTCTCATAAAATTGCATGCTTGTTGAAAATTTGTTATAAGATTTTAAGTGTTATAGTAGAAGAATAAGATTGATATCTGCTGTTTTATACTGTAAATTTATGATTTGAAATATGGCACGACACAAAATTGTTACCGGAGTTACATAAACTGATGGAAACCTGATGAAAATGCAAAACGTACTGAATCGTTGTTATAGCGATAAATAAAATATTGTGAATGTCTCAAAAGCTCGTTAATTTTGGAAAAAAAAGTTTGAAACAAGCGTCCTGCGAATTGCCGTTTCTCGCGTCGAAACGTCCCCGCGCCGAACTGGCCACGCCGAAACGTCCTAGACCCGATAATACACAACTCTCCTTACTCATCGAGGTGTCTCGGATTAATTCAAAAACAGAGAGAGAAGACATCTCAGCAGGTGGCTTCCTTGGTCAAACTCATAATTCCGTACATTTCATACGCATTAATTTTTTAATAACTTTCAATACTTTTATACTCTTTTACTGTCGAAATATCGTTCGGTTTATAGTATTTGACGCCAGCCGCCCTTCGACACGGGAAAATTTCGTGATCTACTAGCATACCCAATTTTAATTGATTTTTCCAACTCTTGGCAGTAAATTAAATTCCAGCAATATTAAATTTTAGTTTTCAGCACCCATCACATCCCTGGGAGAAAGAGATTCTGAATTCATTAATAACCGTGTTTACTAGTCACATTAAATTATTATGTTATTAAATTAAATGTTCTATTCAATCAACAACCCCATAAATATAAGAACATTTGTTACAGTTTTCAAATCCATAAGAGTTATGGATTAACAACTTCTAATATTCTACATGAAAAACGATATTAAATAAATTAATTAATAATTATAATTCTGATTATAATAAATAATTTATTCTGCTTCCACACACATATTTTAACATTGGAAAGATAGGGCCTTCCGACTTCCCTTAAAAGGACTGTACGTGATAACACCCGGAAAAGATTTATTATTAATTGTGTTGAGTGGACTGAATCGATGACTCGTAGAGAAAGGTAGGTGAGGGACTTTCGGAGTACTGCGTCAGCTGCTGACGTAAGCCGACTGCACTGACACCCAGAGCAAGCGTCACCTGTTGCATTCCACTAAATCAAATCTCGTCTGCTCTCGCTTAAAGCGGATCTTCCTAAAGATGTGCTTCAACTATTTAAACACAATTCTCATCCATATTTCCTTTCAAGCACAATCCAATAAAGTATACTTCAAACAGAACAGCCTTCTAACGTTTCGTATAATGTAATGGTGAAGTTAGTGTACATATACATTCCATTCACTGCATTTAAATTAAATTAAGATCATTTCAATATCCGTACCCATCTGCATCCTATATTTTACACGTTTCATATCTATACGTTACCCGCTGAATTTCTTATTTCTTTAATTGAAATAGATAAAATTGGAATGTTGTCTGCTGGTCTGTCCATCATTTAACCAAAATTTGAATGGCTTCATGTGCAACATAAGGTTGTGGAGCAGTAAGACTGTAAGAAATCATGATGTACATAGAGAAAATTTTTTTTCTAAGAATAATTGTAATATATGAGTGGAAACTGATACAGCGCCAGAAAAATTTTCATTTTCTTAAGCTGATGTCATCACGATGGAATCATTGATTTTACACACATTGTCAGTCGAAGAACGAATGTCGCAACATTTATAATGGAATATACTACTTCAAATCCTCCCTGATCCTTGGCGAGATTTCTTTAAAAAATTGTTATTTTGAGTCAGAAACTGATTTCCCGTGGCATGTCCGTTCACTCTTCACGGTTCTGAATACAATAGTCATCGTGAAATTTGTCATAATTACGATGCAACAAAAACATCAGCAACGACGCTGTCCGATGACATGGTTAACCACGTCTTAAACAGCGAAAAAATGTCTTCAATTCTTTTTATTTAATAATTATGGGAACACTGATGTAAAAAGCTAATAGCATCACATAATAAATTATTGAAAACTGTTCTAAATAACTATAACGCAAATAAAAGTTTTCAAATCAAAGTACAATTAAAGGCGCGACGTGAAAACGTAACATGAAATTATTACATAATCATTATTCTATTATACCATCATTATTAGCCACGCTGAATTACTGGAAGAATGTAATTCCTGTGTTTGGAGTTATAGTGAATAAGTCAAATAGTTCTTCAAATGGCTAATTCTCCGTTTACTTAGATTATTGGCGAGCTGAGGCTAAACGTATAAGAAAGTTTTCGGATTAGGTGAAAACTCCTACTCGTTAATAATAAAAATATAATTATAGGAGCAGGACAAATAGAACTAAATGTTTGGAAGTCTTCTCGCCATAGGCACGTCTGGTTTTCATTGAGAAAAAGAAAATTGCTTATTATTTTAAGCTATAAGTATGCTGAATATTGAAATGAAAAAATTTACGTCTTAGTGAAAATTACAAATAAGATTTATAATTCATAGAGTCAATTATTTTGCTAATTTAATTGTCTCAAGTCTGTTCGGATTCAGTTCCCGGAAGTGTATGTTAATTAAAACTCTTTTATTAATATTATATATTTGTTATCAGGAAAATACTTTTTAATGGCAGGATTTATTCTTTACTTTCAATTGAAATTATAAACATTGTCCACCGTCAGTCTACTCGGATTCTTATCATATTGATATACTGCAGACGTTTTTAACTTCTATTATCTATTTTTTCAGTAACCATGCTGTTAGTCCATTTTTTCTTGGAGACAGCTGATATTACGGTTGTGTACGTTGTGGCAACTCCACTCTAATAGCATAGGAAGGGAATTTGAAAGAGGGGGGAGATGCGGAAAGTAGAACAAGGAATCCAACGGACTGTAGCTTAAGAATCCTACCCAACATTCGCTTAAAAGTGTTGCAGGATAAACCCTAGAAACCCGACAACGGGAGTTGGTTTTCCGAAGGCGCACAGAATCAGTCTCCATGCCTCGATGAGCTTTGGAGGCAGCTGGCCGACTATTGTAATAGGAACAGCGTTCTATTTTTACCGTAAGCCCAAGGTATGCAACCGGAGAACACACACACTTCTCAAAACTGACCGATGTGTCTCGTCTTGTGGGAACTTTAATTCAAAGAGGAACCTATGGATCCAAATGACAAATTTTCGCACCGTGTTCTACCCACGCCATTTCAAAAATTTTACTCTATTGCCTATGAATGTAACTCGTGGCCTAAATTATCACAAATTAACTTCTTGAAAGATATAGTTTAGTGTTTCCTAACGTGGAATGTTTTTAACAGTTCTCAGCGTTATTGATGTTTTGTGTACATTTTCTCCCTCTTACTAGAATGTCGGACAATGACATATTCCAGTTTAAATTTTTCCATTCAATTTAAATATTAATAAATGACGTGACACCTTTCATTTAAAATATATTTACTTCCCTCTACTTATTAATTGAACATGCGCTTGTTTTCTCTGACGTAATATTTAGTCCTGCCTACTTGTTTACGACATTCAATTTTCTAATTTATTTTGGTATTTACAGGGTTAAGTACAATCTGTAAAGTTCAGATGATGTATGCATTCTCCGTAAATATTCAACAGCAGAACTTCCGCTGTGACATTAAAGGTCGTTCATTCTTTCCTGGCAAAATAATTTCTCGTTGCTTCTAAATGAGGTTTTGGCAATCACAAAGTTGATAACGTGAAGTTTAGTAAAAATTGGTCCATGATGTCCAAATGATAAACGATTACGTTTGTTATAGGCTCAACTAGGAAGATTTTTAAGAAGTCAAATTATAATTCGGGTGAGCCAAATTGTACATTTATTTTGGCAATAAATTGAGCTAAATTTAAACATATTTGCCTTTTTTTGAACGCAACATATATTATATTTTATAACAACAAAATTTCGCAAAGTTATAACTGTAACTTCTAAATGCATGCACATCACTACGGGCAGTGATCTCGTTTCAGCGGCTAAGAACAAAACAAATGTTTATGATTTTCCGTACATTCCCCGATGTTAAGGTCTTCCGAAGGCCACTGAAGAATGCGTGGCTTCACAACTAAGTAACTGTAAGTATTACGCTGACTGCAAACACGTTCTTCAAGGTCACATATCTTCAACTGCAAGCCCTAACAAAACTTTTAACCTTTTAAAAGCGGTCAGCAATCAGGAAATCACCTCAATATTAACTGAATAAAAAACCACAATGTCTTTATAAATACAATAACATCCCTTAGCATTTAAAGATTCTAAAAGATCATTGTAACATTTCTCTTCTCCTAAAAAATTTGTATCCTCTCTTGGTTTATCCGTCCTTCATATGGGGATGAAAACATTATGCACGTTGCGGTTAGACTTGAACCTTTTAGCCGTTTTTCAGAGAACAAAGTCCCTGCCAAGGCAATTAAAATTAGATCTGAATATAATTTGACAATGATCATTTAATAAGCAATACAGCAAATATGACAGTAATATTTATCAATTAATTAAACCAAAATTTTGTTTAAGTACCATACATTAAAAATTGTATTTTACTTGACTACCTGATGAAGTCCCAAAATTGTGCTCGAATCTTTGTATTCAAACGAATTGTTGGTTTAACTAATTAATACATATTTCTGACATATTAGCTATATTGATTATTCATTTATTAAAATTAGATTTTGAAACGCCATCCTTCTTATTATGTCTGCAGATGGGGGATGGCAGTTTGATGTTAATAAAATCATTTTTGTGGCTCTACAAGTTTGAAGTACCCATGGACATTTATTATTCTACAATCTGATCTTTCTAGGTCAATGAGTAGATTTTGGATAACTTAAAATACTAAAATGGAGCTTGAAGCTAAGTTTCACTCCTTAGAATTCTGTTAAATAGTCTTGGTACACATACACTTAATTACAAACTACGTTTCACTGGACTAATTCGAAAGTGCGGCTCTATATAACAACGAAGACAGCCGTACCATTTTCTCGTGAAAATCTAACAAAATCAGCGGCGCAGATAGTTGGATTTAAATTAGGTTAGTTTCGATGTGCTTATTGCAGGAAACTAGAATACTCGATTCCAAGACATGTACAAACAAAACTGTTTTATTTAAATATATTTTCAATTTTATCAAACGGGAAAAGTTACTAATAAAGTACGTATTTGATTTAGCATTGGCATTTTTTGAGAGAGTTGCAGACATCATAATTCAGACAACTGCTACCGATTTGGTATACATGCCCCATTATCCTCAACTACTAAATTTTATCCAATAAAGAAAGAATATGTGCAGTTATTTTAAAATTTATTGGACTCTTCGAGTTGAAACAAATTTACTTTATGTTTATTGCAATAATATTAATTATAAAAATTTACAAAAGTTCATTCAAATAAATATAACTAATTTCTCTGTGTTTGTGGGAGTGTGTACAGAAGCTGAAAAGTATGAAAATAATATTAAACCGAATTAAAAAAATAAAAGTACATAGATAAAAGAGATTTAGGCCAAAGATATCTTGATGGAATGATAAAATTGTGAGAGTGTGTACTTAGAAGTCACGCAATCTTTCTTAAATATGGAATGGATAACACGACAGGTGTCTGTTTACGTCTCGTTGGATACTTTGCTGATGATGTCTGTGTGACTGATCTTTCTGTAGTGTTTCCGATTAAATTAGCTGGTGCCTCCGACCAAATGTTTCTCAGTTAATCTCCACAACGACGGGGATTTACAACTGCCAAAAAAATTCTACAAGCGACTCCGTCGAAGACTGCTTTCCAACTGACTGCATCGGGAAGTAATGAATAGCACTGACCCTTCACATCAAGAGAGAATGTTCTTCTTAGCGGAGTTCAGAAAAAAAAGCTGCACCTTCCACGAGCAAGAATCGCGACCAACAGAAACTATTTTTTATTTTATGAATATTTAGAAACCTAGTTCGCCAAAGCATTTCAGTCTTCATTTTTGTAAACAATTTCAGAAATAATTAATTAATTACTAAGCAATATACATTTTTTAATGGACAAGAGTACTTTAAGTTGCCCTCAAAATTACGACAAATATATATCACTTCTGTTAGTGTGACAATAAACAAAGACAGTCCATACCTGGAGTGAACTTATTACTTATTACTTTGTATAATAGAATAGTTTGAAGTATGTCCGAGGTCAGGCAGACGTATTTTTTTTTTACTTACGAACTATCACTAACATCCCAAATGATTACTTTAATATGGTCTCTTCTAAAATAAAATTACGAATGAATAGGTATGGAAACAAAGAGGTTCACATCTTCTCTTTATGCAATACAAGATTTTCTAAAAAAATTCATAACCATTCCAAATAATAATTCAACAACTATGTTACTTTTATTACGACAATTTTTTCCCTAATTTAACTGGAAATGGAAACATCAGACTATTCAAAGAAATTTGGAGTTCACGTTTACTTTAACGCTGTTTCCACTTCCGCTATTAAAACCATCAACCGTCAAAATGACTATCTATAATTTACCTCACATAAACTCTATACTAATAACAGCCAACGGCTACAAAACATGTTTTCCTAGTCTCGGCCATTATAATCGTTCTCTCGATTTCAAACACGGTAATTAAGAACATAATAGCCTTACTAATGTACCCTTATACAACTTAATTGTAATGAGAATTATAGAAAATGCTACACGTCAACTAAGAAAAGTTATGTCCAGCAAACGTCAAATCATAGTAATAAAAATAGCCAAATACAAATGAAAGAAGTGATGATATAAATACCACACTACGCTTCTGGAAGACTTGTTCCTTCCTTTAAAAGAGCTTTGGAGTTTTGTCAATTGTATTGAGTCACTCTAGGTTCTTGTGTTTTATTTAAGTGTTCTTAGCACCTGAAGAAAGGAATTAAGTTTCCAGAAACGTTGTGTGGTATTTATATAATCACTTATTTTGTCTGTATTTGGCTATTTTTCTTATTATCATTTTCATAACAGACGTAAATTTTTCATTTTAAATATCAACTAATTGGAAGTTCTGGCTAACTCAGAAAAATGATTCTTTTTCTTTGAGATGATATCCTTAGACATTGACTGGTATATCTACTGATTTTAGAAAAAAATTTAAATTCAAGACGAATCTTAGATCACTGCATGATTAATTAATCCTCTTATATCAGGGAATAGCAACGAGAAACAAAAAGCTCATAAAAAATAAGAACAAAACGCATGCAAGATAAATACCTTCATATGAAAATACTAAATTAATAACACGGGCTAATTGTTGATCAGAAAAAAGAGGAATATACATACTAGAAAAATATAGCCTATGAGATATATATGAGATGAAAACATCTAAACCGAGAAAAACTGATACTTAAATATTCATGTAGATAACAGAAATAAATTATGAGAACATTTAATCAATTTACCGTTTGCTATTATTATTATCATTATTATAAACATATACTATTCAGACGGACGCTTCATAATGTCAGTGCTTTGTGACGAATGGCAGTCTAAATCAAGCGATAACGGAGCTGTTAGCAACTTCATTCGGTGTAAAATACGCACTAAACAATACGATATTTATATAAACATTTTATTTTAGTAATTGAAGTCATTATGGCGTAATTTAGTGGGTAATTACAACCAAAGTTGTTGATAAATTTAAATATCATTCGGTCAACAACTGTTATTAAATCTTGATTATATCGTAAAGACATCTTTTACAGACCCATCCATGAGATCGATATCCAATGTACCTTCCAAGATCATGTAAATTACAACAAAATTTTCCACCATTCAATTTCTGGTTAAACCCGTAACTCGGGAGGATTTATTTAGAGTTTTTTTATTCAGTTTTATTATATTATTTTTAAAAAATAATCGAGATACATACTGTTCTTAGCATCAGAAAAATAAAATATCTGTTCGTTCAAAATAAGAAAATACCTAATAGTAGTTTAAAGTTTTTCTTATTTTTTTCATCAAAACACGCAGTAGGGAAAAAGTGAATCCAGATTTTCTTGAAAAATTATAGAATATTTGGAAACAATGACAAAGTATTTTGTTGAAAATAACAAGTACGACTAACTGTAAAAATTATTTAAGCAGGCGTGCATGATTCGGAATTAAATAGGGATCCTCCTAAAAATTAATTAAAATGCTTTGTAAAGTTTCTTTATCTATTGCGTAAATTAAATATGAAAATGCTTCTGCAGTGATTATAATTTCATTGCGAGGATAGGAAATTAAGAACTGTTTCGAATTTTCGCGTTCCAACTTTTAATGAGAAGCCAAGCTATTCCCGCTTCCTGCAGTTCCGCTTCTCTTCCATGCCAAAGCAAAAAACAGGCTCGACATAGCGTCAAATATGAAACGAAGCTATAATTGCTAGTAAAATCTTAAAAGTGATATCAGAGTATTATTATCGATAGTTTCTAGATTCACCTTATTTTTAAAGGGCAAGTGGAAATTGTTTTCCAGCGGATTGGACGAATAGACATGAGAACAGGAAATTTCATGTTTCCAAAACTACAAATTATTAGAGGTCTCAATCTGTGATATCCAATAAACAATAATCAACAATAGTAAATTGCGTAAAACAATAAAAATATAAATAGTCTTTAATGAAATAGTAATTTAAATTATAGAGATTTTTCAGCTATCTTGGAATTCTGACAGTAATAGACTTCAAATGGATTGCACTAACATAATTTACGTTTAAATTCATAATTTATATTTATCTGACATTTAAGTGTAACAAAATTAATATATTAGCCAGTCGAGAGTTAGAAAATATTTAATGTATTGCCAAGTTCAAAAATTTCATATACAGTGGATGTTTGTATACCAAATAGATTACAACGTTTCGTCCCGAGTTCGGCACTTCAGGTGATACATATACATTAATGAAAAAAACTATCCTTATTTAATAAACTTATAGAATATAAAAATTTCTTCTTGTCATTGAAGTAGGAGATTTGGATTCCAATAAGTTAAATAAATTTAATTAAAAAGTTCCATTTCACATGATAAAGAAATTTTAAAATATTTATGAATTGCATCCTCCTTGCAAGTTAAAGCTGAAATTGCGGGTTATAACGTTGGACTACAGAATTTCTCTCGTAAACATCTGAATTTATCTAAATATCTTTGTAACATTACCCTAATACGTGTCTTTAAATAGAAGATAATAATTTTTATTACTTTCAACATTTTTATGAGAACTATACTGTAGTCTGTTTTGGTAATTATAACTGATGAACTAAACTAAATCTATGAACTGTGACATTAAAGCTCTTTGAATGATTAACTGAATTTTTATATGTAATCAGACGTTAGACTACTCCGTCTAGAATTGCAAATAAATCATTCAACAGTACGTAAAGATGACAATATAATTTAACACTAATTCTAGTGAATTTTGATTGCAAGCACACGTCAGCTTAAACGTGAATTTATTACTATTTATGACATCAAAGTTAAAAACATAATAAGTCTTGATACCGTGAGCATAATACATTTGCGAAGCGGTCAAAATTTCGTGTACTAAGGAAAAAATACAGACTTGGAAGTTACCGAGCTATTTCAAGAAACGGCGTGTAATACAAACACATCTTGAAGGTCACCGTCGCGATGTCCTCAAATGTCACCGCAGTATCCGCAGTTACCTCAGTTCAAAGGTTTCCACCGCATAATCTTGCGTCCGCTCTAATTATCTCTTAAAAACAACGACAAACATTAATCTTTATGCCATTCATGAAAACGCGTGTTTTAAGGCACTAAACTCTTAAACAACTGTGTAAAACAATTTCAGTACCTACACCCAGTTTTTAGGACCTAGTCTTGCTGATACGATTTTATAACGACCACAACCTCCTCGTCAATTTACTTGTCGACTTTTTGATTTGTCCAACACTCTGTGGGGTTAATAATACACTTAAATATCAAATAATGTGAAACATTTCTTTGTGCTTAAATGTAAGCTCAAAACAGCACCTGCAGTCACTGCAAAATGACTCAGAGCCATAAGTTTTATTCTTAATTAGCATCACCAAAGATTATACAAGTCAATTAATGGACACTTCGCGAAAAACTTATTTCTATTAATTTAGTGTAACCAGGTGAATACAGTGTGACGAACAAGTAACAAGGGAACAAAGATATAACAAGTTCATGTCTTGCATTATTTATTAACAGTCTAATACGAGTGGTCTAAACTTTCAGAGGGTCTAAAAACGCTACTTCAGGTGAATCCAGCCCATTCAGGCAAAGCTGACGCTGTGCTAAAAGGTTCCCACGCATTATTTGTAAATAGCTCGCCCAAGGGACCCGCGTGTGTCTAGCTAAGCAGTGGGGAGCAGGCAATAATTAACGAAGAGAAATCTTGTTGAAAATAGCGAAAATGGCTATATTGGAAGGGCGCGGTTGTTTACCTCGGCAGCTTTGAGGGAAGGTAAAAATTAGGTATTGATTGCACAAGCGGACAAGAGTGACTTAAATGTATGGTGAGAGAGTCAGTGCATAGCAGAATGACGTACTTCGAATCAACTTTTGCAGCAATATCCCCAGACGTCGCAGAAATCATATCAACAGGAGCACAAATCAGGCTTCTAGTGTAATGTTTCTTATTTAAGTAAATTTATTTAAAATAAAAGTTTTGAAACGTTGAATTAACAACAACAAATTTCTAAAAAAATGTTCGGCACAACTTTGCGGATTATGAATATTTTAGTTAACATAAAAACAGAGCATTGAGAATATTAATCACATGTGTGATCATGGTGACTATAGCTGATTATTGGCAGAATCCTATCAGTCTCGACGCTATAATAAGCTGCCAAGGTAAGCGTTAAGTTACAAAAAAAAATTGTTCTGCAGAGATCTTTCGGTATTACGGACGGCCATATTTTCTCCAACTTCCAGTCACTACTTGCTTGCTTCCAAACAACATAAAAAATTTTCATAACCCCAAAATAATGATCACCCAAGTTCAACATAGTAATTCAAACAATTAGCCACTCCCATGACAATAACAATTGCTCCGCAGCTCCTTTTAAAAACAATTAGTTTCCACCTCACTTCTCGAAAACTTTCTCTCTTTAATTAATTAATTAAATTTCGCGATCTTCTCTAACTCTACTTGTAGCGCCCACGTTTTTTTTTTCTTAGACAAATTTTTGTTCGGTCTACGGTGGTGGTATTTTTGATTTCTGATCTGACGCTGGTAGCCCTTTATCCTCAGCGATCGAGACTGTCTGGTGCCAACTAACTGACCAGGTGTCCAGTCTGGAGCAAACAAGCTCGTAAAGCTACCAACAGTACATCTCTGTAACCTACGCTATGGGACAAATCCAAATATTTAACTCTATACGACTAAGCGCCCGCTTGTACGTTTTATACCAATTACGCTAGTAACTTTAGGTCTGAAAATTTAAGTCACGTATCTGTGACTCATAGAAGCAAGATTGATGCCATTTTTATTCATACCGCAGGCTTGAAATGGACGTAAATATTATTGTACAGTATAACCAGACTATTTTGTAATTTCAACTTCAAGTTAATATTTTGCTGTACCATAAAACCCACAAATATCAATTTATTTTTAATTAATATGTAAGTTAAAGAGACGATTTGGGACTTATTAAGCGGCACTTACACCGTTATATGAACTTTCTTAAAATGACTATGGCTTATATTTTTACTCCAGGCTGGAGAGGAAGTCAGCAGACTCGGCGATAACCTTTGATGTCTAAAAGGGTTACCTCAACGGTATTTGAACCACCCATTGCGTTGATATATACTGTCTATTATAAAATTCCACTTAAAAGCTGAAAAATATTCGTAATGACAGACAAAAAGCAGATACTGAGACGCAATCTCGGAATTTGGCACTAATCGACGGAGACACAATGAAAGGAACGTATGTGTTTTAAAAATAATAATAAAGTGATACAGGTAGTAGTGTTATAATAAGAACTCGTATCTCCAAGCAAGAGTAACTGAAAATGGTAGATCATATGATCAACGACTACAAAATTGCATTCAACACAGAAACTCTCACCATTTGATAAGATCTTTATGAGACAAATAACTAGAATGATTTCTTTAATTTATGTGAACACAACATAAACGTTCGTGAGAATATAACAATGTAAATAAGGTTTTATGGTCAACTAACTAACCAGTTAGGAAGCTTGAATGAATCAACTAAGAAGAGTGTATTTCAGAGGAAATGTTCTGGTCGAATTAAAACTAAGTATGTTATCACTGCATGCACGTATCACTGATGCCGACGATGCGCTTATAACAGCTAACATTAATCGGTTTTCTTTATAAGAATTAAATCAATATATCTGTGTAAATCAATTTGATAATAAAACAGCCAATAACAGATATTAAAATGTATTTTATTTTATTTTTAATTAATTAAATTACGACATGTTTCGGTCCTCATGTGGACCCTCTTTAAGCAAAGATAACATAAATACAGAGATGTGTACATCATAAAGAGATTATTTCAGGAAAATGAATCATTTATAATTATAAATAAGCGATACAGAAGAAATAGAAAGTTGACAAACACATTGCAAAATTAATAATAAAAAAGATACCCAAGTACAGACAAAAGAAGTGATAATGTAAATACCACACTACGTTTCTAGAAGCCTTGTTCCTTTCTACAGGTGCAGAAAAAACACTACAGCCTAGAGAGACACAACTGCACAGGTCAGTTGACAAAACTCAAAAGAGTTGTCTGTATTTGGCTATCTTTCTTATTATTAATTTTTCAATCATAAGTAATTTTTCATTTTAATATATTAAATCAGGTACGTAAATAAAAATTTCCTGCAAATACTCACGCATTAGGACGTCTACTTAAAAAAATTACGTTATTATATATTCTAAATCTTCGTAATACTTGATATACTTTATGTGAAAGGGTTCTGCCGCGTAAGATACTCATTGATTCGATAGCTTCAGTTGGATAATTTGATAGGAGAAATACTTGACGTTAATGAAATATCAAAAGAAATAACTCAATTCAGCAAAATACGAATGATTATTACGAGAAAAGTCCGAATTAGCAGGAACTGATTGAATTTGTAATACGTAATGCGGTTTACTACAACTGATTTCAATATATTTGCTTTGTTTTATACTGAACAATTGAAGACAGTATTTAAGAGATAATTGTTTGAGAAAAAATTTGGTAATTTTGAAAGATTTAAATCATAAAAATTACAAGATTCTGCGTTGCATTTAAATCAATATAGTTCAGTAAGACAAATATTTATGTACATCGCTAACGTGTAAATGGTCAAATAAATTATTTGTAATTGCTAATAATTCCATGCTCCATTGACTGATTTAGGAAATAAGTTGGTGAATTGTGAGAAGTTGGTGGGGATTAGCGAAAGGTAGACGACATATTACAGGTTACAGAGGAAGGAGTGGTAGATAAATGTACATCAGTTCAGTAGGTTTTAATAATTTTGTCCATTTCCGAAATATCAGTCTAAATTCTCACATCCTCTCTAAAACCAAGTCATACAGAAAATTATCTCTATATAAACCTGCCCAACACAGTTTTTACCGTATTCATTTCAAAATTGTCAACTAAGGGTTATTCAATTCGTGTTGTGTCTTTAGTCAGCTCTACAGAATTATAAATATTAAATCAGGTACGTAAATAAAAATTTCCTGCAAATACTCACGCATCAGGACGTCTACTTAAAAAAAATACGTTATTATATATTCTAAATCTTCGTAATACTTGATATATTTTATGCGAAAGGGTTCTGCCGCGTAAGATACTCATTGATTCGATAGCTTCAGTTGGATAATTTGATAGGAGAAATACTTGACGTTCTGTTCCATAAGAGCATGCGTTGAAAGTCTTATGACTTTTACGACGCCGGTTTTTTTTGTTTCGTCTCTCGCTGACGGAGGCACGCTGTAAACAGTGGGGTCTTGTATATAGTACTTACTTGGCGAAATGAATGCTGAGCAATAGTAGATAACACTACGCCCACGCTGTCCAGAGCGCAGATGCAAGGGAAGGACCGACGCGGGCCCGCTTGGCCTGTCGCCAGCCCGCAGCACCACAAAACCACGAATCACAGTCCAACAAACATTTCATTCTCAACCCCCACAAACAAGTAACAGAGTCCTGTCCTCCTCATTTGTAAATTCCAAGGTTGGCTCAAAGATACCGAAATCGTCTCCAGACCTGATTATTAAAACATTGTTTTATAATTTCGACACCTTTATAAAAAATTATCATCTAAGTAGAAACTTATTCTCAAAATTAACAATTTCAGAATTTTTAGAAAGTTTTATTCGTCACACCCTGAAGAAGGTCCAAAACAAGGGGTGAAACGTAAATATTTGTTGTCAAGTAGGAAAAAATAAATAATTACTATAATAATTTTCTGACTTACGTGCTATTGAATTGATTTTATAATAATTAAATGTCGGACATAAAATAATAATTTTAAACTTTTCCAAAGCTGTCGGACAGTAAAGTGTGGATATATAGTAATACAAATCAGAGTGTTTAAAGTCTAATACTCAGTGCGTTGTGCAAATAATTCAAACTATCTTTAATAATTATACTTATCTGACACTTTTAATAAATTAAATAATATCAGTCAATTAGTCAGAAATTTATTAAGGCTATTTAAAACATTATGAAAACACTACGCTTCGTCCATAAATTCACGTTTAAAATTTTTACTTAAAATAAAAATACGTAATAATTAATTACATGAGATTCGGTGAATATGAATTTCAAAGGTGCGGGTTTTCACAAACGTTGCAGCCGAATTATTTTTTATAATTATTTTAATAATTTTAAACCATTAAGCTACATCAGATATGTAGACGACATATTTTACATCATCCCCAAAATTGAGCAGAATAATTTGCTTAATACTTTCAATAATTACAATCCTAAATTAGACTTCTCTTTTGAAATTGTGAAGGATCACTCTCTTTTTTGATGTTTTGGTCATACATTAAAATAATAATATATTTACCAATTGGTATCAAAAATCCAAATATTCAGGAAGGGTCCTTAATTACATGTCAAATCGCCCCTTTAGGAACAAAAAGGGCATGATTTTAAACTAGTAGATAAGTAAGACAAATTAGCTCATCATTGGTATAATTAAGATAACCACGTCAAAATTGTTAATATCCTTTTTCTAAATTCTAACCCTATACAATTTATTTACCAGTATATTACAATTAGAATGGTTAAAATCAAATTAATTACTAACAAATTACCAATTAATAAACCTAAGAACAACTTTTTAACGTACCACCAATTTTTGAAAATATGCAATATGAACATATATTATAAATGTTTACTCATTATGGAATTCGAATAATTTTTAAAACTCCAATACTTAATATTAAGGGGACAATTAACACTTTAGATAGACTTTTCTATAATACCAGAAATGTTATTAACAAAATTAATTTTTAAATTTTAATTCTTGTTATAACGGGCAAACGAAACGACGTCTGAAGATTAGAATAAATCAATATAAAAATAATTTGAAATTTAACGTCCAAAATGTATTCAGTTGTGCCCAAACATATTTACTTAAAAAACATAATTTCTATTGGCACAATGTAAAAATTGTAGATGAAGGATGTAAATATTACCCCAGATGAATGTAATGTTACACATTAGATTTAATGTTTCAGCGATTAATGTTAAAAATGACACAAATAATTTATATAAAATTTATGATTCTGTATTACTGTCATCTATCTGTTTCGTCATATAATTTTTTTTTCATTATTATCTTAAATTGCAATAATACTCGTAACAGCTGTGTCAAACCTGTCATTTCTGCCACAACGTGTTTTTTTTAACCTAATTTTTTATAATATATTCTAAGTAACGTTATAAATTATACATATATAATTGCATTAAAAATTATCATTCATGTAAGACTTTGTTTCTTAATTTATTTTTTAAATTTTTGAATGTAACTATGCATCTGAAGAGGTTCCAATCAGGTACGAAACGTTGTGTCTGATAATATTATTTTTTATCACTAATAAGCTGTCATATTTAACATTTCTTCTTTTATAATGTTTTGAATTGCTCTTAATAATTCTTTCTTTATTTTTTAAACCAATACTTTTCGATTGTGCTCTTCGTGTAAGTCATAATTAGATCATGCAAACGCACAAGCCATAAAATACAAGTTTTATGTATCTCATAGCTCGTATAATACTATATATTATGCCGAGAATTTGTGTAATTAACGAACCCAGAATTAAAATTTTCAAATCTGTATCGATAAAGTCGGTATCTTAGACAATACAGAGTCTAATATTTTACAATTAATTGATATTATTATGAAAAATACAATAAAGTAACTAACTACTATGGAACATAGAAAAATGAGTTACCATTATTAATAGTCCAATATAATATTTATAATGCCTATTAATAAAAAAATCTTTAAAGACATTTGAAACAAAGACTGAGAACTACTCCATACAAAATCGAGATCAGAGTCACTCGAAACACGACACAATAACGACGGACAAGCCTCTCCTCGGAGCTGAGCGACGAGAAATCGGACTTTCCGTAGTTACTCCTCCTGGCTGTATATGAAACAAAAAAGAGAGCAGAAAAAAACTCAGTAGAGAATAAGCAAGATGTGAAATATATTATTTAACAAAGAAATACGTTCGACAGGTTTACAGTATAAATAATTAAACAATTGGGGGAACTGGTAAGAAACTCTTGTACTAAATAAAACGTTCATTTCAATCAAATATTCTTACAATGATTCAGTAAACTTCTGCAGTTATTATTCTTTTTAATCTCTGGAGGAAGACAATTACGAGAAACTATCTCTGTGTGGTGAATTCTTTTCTAGTCGAGAGCAAGACGATGCTTGTCCCATCTTGGAGCTGAGCGATTTCCAGTCCATGATCTGTGAAATTCGCCATTCGTTTGAAACAGATTTATGTTCCATTTTATAAGCAATAAAATTTCACTGCCTACTCACTAGGCAGAGTTAGTATCTGTAAACTTTTGAAGAAATATTTACAACTATATCTGTAATCCGTACTAGAAAGTATTCTGAATGCACGTTCCTGAAACTTGAATATTTCAGTGCTCCTGGAGAAACTTTCCCAATTTTGCGTCACCGTAGCACATAATTCAATGAAAATACGCAAAGTAAGCCGTTTTCATTGTGTTTCTGTCAATGTGTTGCATTTATATTCTGAACGAATAACCATCTGAATCAAAAATATCTATTTGTCGAGTACAATTCAATTTGTCATCAATCTGATGAACCACTAAGGGTGTATCAACTGAAAATTTCTTTACAGCTCTGCTACGAGCGTGAAAAATATTAGTCAAAATATCAATACCTAAAATTAATTTTAAGAAAGATGTTTTTCTTTAATAGAATTGATTAAACTTGAGGGTAGGTAAAGTTAAGTGTTGAAACAATTTGACCTTTGCGTAATAAAACAGAATCTGGACATTTATGGAAATAAATATATTCTAATTTAAATTGGAATTAAATGAGTTGTATTTTCGGAGAACATTTATCCCAAGCGTATAGAAAAATTACTCTTAACCTCAATTACGACTAAGAGGGTAGAATGTACCAGAAAAATAAAATGAGATAATCACGCAGTATTTAATTAAAGTAATTGAGTTACAATATAATTTATGTTTAAGGAAGAAGGAAATATCTATATATGACTCGAACTATAAGGAGAACAGGAGTACAGAAAACCAATCAATTATTTGCAGTTGAATTATTTTATGAATTTTAGGATTCTGTCTATAATAATTTGGCCAAAATCTGTTTTCTAATTTACGATTATCAAGTTATTGATCCCATAAATGTTATAGGAATTAAAATTGTCAAATTAATAAATTATTTTTATAATACTTTTCAGGATGAATAGTAACCTTTTTGGTTATCTTGTATGATTGCTGCTAATTGTTCAATTTGCTGACCCGCCTTTTTACAATAATGCCTTACTAGTAGTGACAAGGCTACACGAAGACCTTGAACAGTCTGACACAGCAAGGATAGCATTGCAAACCAAATGAACCCATGTACAAATCATTGCCTCATCCAGCTCATTGTCACACGTTTTTGTTGCAATGAACAGACTTCACTTGAATACTTGAAACATCGAGTATAAATAGGCAAAGGTGTTACGCACAGAACCACGTTCTACAAGACGATTCAAATATGTGTTGCTAATAAGTGGACCACTTGAGGGCTAAGTGAAAGCATTCATTAAAAACCATGTAATGCTTCTTATCCCATTATTATCGTAATTATTAGCGTGTGTCAGAATATCGTTGAATTTTAATCATATGCATATTCAAAACTGTGTAATGGGTTGTATATAAGGAATACATCCAGATTTTCATTTTTGATCGTATATATGATTGATATTAGGCCGAAACAATGTTTCGTTTAAGACAACCCAACAAAGGTGGTATCAGAGGATATATAACTTTTCAGTCTTGCTGTATCTGCCATTCCTTTTCTCTATAGTTTTCCCTGGATAAAATAAATTTGGGTTAAGAGTATGAAATTAGCAGACTGAAAAATAAAATTCGGTCACCTTCGGCAAAGATCGGAAAACACAACACAGGCGATAATAGTTGCTGTAGTCTCTACAAATTTTAAAGTAAAAAAGTTCGATATCCTTTATTTGTTCAGGGAACGAATCTTTCAGAAATTCTTTAAAATATGATTCCAAAGACTGTTCTTTGTTTTTATTTATGTTTACTTTTAATTTATATTCTGCATCATGGACATTTCAACGATTTAGATTACATTCAAAACGGAGTTTTCCCTAATTATTATAAGTCCTGATCCGTGTTATATCACTGACTTACTTTTGGACTACAGAGTTTTCACACGGGATATCTAATAAACAATATAAAATAGGAAAATTGTATCTCATGCACTTTTTTTCTGGAAATGAGTTTAATATGTATGACAATGACGAGTGCATTTTCAATTATTAATTTTAAACGTGTTCATATCTGCCCCAGATATAAAAATCACAATGTTTCTGCCGTAATATACCTTCAATTTTCGTATTTGACACGTTTGTGGTGTACAGTATACGAGTAGAATATGCAGTTTCATACAGAGCTAAATAAATCATTTTACTGATCCTCAATTTGAATTCAGATTAATCGAACGCAAGTGTCTTTTTGTTAATAGAAAAAATGATGATAATTAATCGTTTTAAAGCAAATAATAATAAACTTGAAATATACAAAGTTTAATAGATAAAAAAGCATTAAAAGGCGCAAAGACCATTGTAAATAAAAGTAAAAGAGTATTTTGATTTATACGGTAATTCTATTTTGTTCAATATTAAGCAATATATTTCAATAATTTTATGTGTGAAAATAATGAATAATAAAGATAGCGAATACAGACAAAAAAGTGATAATATAAATATCACACAACGTTTCTAGGATCCTTGTCGTCAGGTGCGAAGAAGGATCCCAGAAACGTTGTGTTGTATTTATATTATCACTTTTTTTTGTCTGAATTGGCTGTCTTCCTTATTCATTTTCTATCAGGCGTAAATTTTTAATTTTAATTTTATGTGGTATGAATAATAATAAAAACAACTTTTATATTATAATTAACGTCCGCCTGTTACTTTTTTTTAAAAGTTGCACTGGATTACAGACATAAATTATTGAAGATATATTTGAACAAAAAACCTATATTCCGAATCAGGGAAGCGTAATTAATGACTATTTTATTCTCACACACACTTTCAAAACATTATTTTACCAAATGTTTTGAACTTTAAAATAACGCATGCTCCCACTAATTGCAAAATGTTCTAAAACAAAAAAAAAGAATATGTCTGTTACACACAATTGAAGTAATATTAATGTTCTTTTAAAAACTGTTTTTTACTGCGACCTAATATAAAATAATTCTTTACCTATATTAATGAAATGCATTCAAAGGTCAAGTTAGTGGTCCGGAAAACTAATTGTAGTTATAAATTAGTTTAATTACTATAAAATGTGTATATTTCCATTGGTACAACCTGCATATATTCTTATTAAAAAATAATAGCGTGCAGCAAGACACCTTTAACCATTTCGTTTTACTTAGATTCTGCGGCCAATCGTCTACAATTAATCGGAATTTCTCAAGGGTTGGAAAATTATTGTTAAATATAATGTCCATAGAAGTTATATATAGTAATACGTGGGTAATCACAACAACCACCATGCAAGTCTTGGTCAGTTGAGTTATCAAGTGCTGAACAAAGTCAAAGTGGCAGAAGGGAAGCGAATCCGACACGCTTACAACTAAAAGGGATGAAAGGCCAGGGATTATTGTTAACGAAGTTAAAGCGCTGGTTACTTGTTGGAGAGATGGGGAAAGAGTCACATGAGGCCCATAACAGAAAGGAAAGAGGCAGGAGAGGTCGTGAGTATTTTATAGTTCCGTACTTTAAAATCCATCAAATAATCACAAGAAATATTATTGTTATTCTAAAGCTAGAAACATGGTTATTTTTGTTTAATAATTCAATTTTATACAATTTTAACTTTCTTCCGCCCCAAAAGTAAGGTTTAGGCATTACAATCTAATTGAAAGTATGTGCATGTAAATTAACTAGTTCTGGCCATAGCACAACTTGTGCATACAGTAACATTTGGCCAACACATGTACATTGTACTCATATACAAAGAAATTATAGGTTTATTTATCCGGAACGTTTACTGCTATCTAATTTGTATGGACCATTTGCTGGAATAGACGAGAATTACACAGTCGCCATTGAATAGAAAACCTGTAGCGCTCTTAGGCATGCTTTTGGCTCTGGCACTCCTCGCCCGTCCCGTGTTGGCAGAGGACTTCGTTACACACAGACTCGTTTTAGTCGCAACATGAGTCAGGAAATCACTGCCAATTTCTCCAACACGTTTGAGAAGTGAAGTTAAAATCAGATTGTTAGGCCTAGAATAATTATAATTAACGTTTGAAAAAGGTTACTATTTATTAAATAATTAAAATATAATTACCTAAGTTCATCGACTTCTGATAATTCTTTGTTTGAGCTATTGAGTATAATCTTTCTTTATTTTTGTGTCAAATGACATATAGGAATTATATATATATATATATGTATATATATGGTAGTATTTAATTTTTAAACAATTTATTTAAAACAAAGCCCCACGTTGAGGTTTTTTTTTGTTGAGGTGTAGACAGGCTAAGTATAGGGTAATCCAGTGGCAACTCCCCTCTTATAACATAGGAAAGGGATTTGAAAGGGGGGATGCGGAAGGGTAGAGGAAGGTAGCCAAGGGTTAACTAGGGCCCCTGGGCTATGGTTTAAGGATCCTACCCGGCAATTCGCCTAAAAGTGATAAGTGATGCAGGGAAAACCCTAGAAAAACCTGCATCAGGTAGGTCGGGCATTTGGTACTTGTCCGTTCCAATTTGTAGTATTTAATTAAATACAAAGGAAAATTAACTGCAGTTTGGAGTGCCAATTTGTAGTGATTCTAATTTTATAATTACACTACAAAATCGGGCGTCCAATAAAATAATTACCAGAACAATTAAAATTTTTACTAAGAAAAACCACACGTTGACGACGCCAATTTTGTAGTGAAACTATTAAAATGATCGGATGTTTCAATTGAAAATTAAGATTTAAACTATACAAACAAATTAATTTATTTAAGCAAATTATTTAAATCTCATTACATATTAATACTTTACAATAATACCACGGCGATTTCTCAGGGCCGATCACCGGGCCTTCAATAAAGAATACTTATTAAACAATAAAATTCACAAAGCTATAAAGGCATTAATTCATACAATCAATAGAACATTACAATATAAAATATGAGATATGAAATTTAAAATCTCAACTCGGAAATCTGACGAACGTATAATTTACTTGCATGTTTACAAATAGCAAGCTGTGCAGTTTTACCTTAATGTTTTTTTGTACAAAGGTCACGGGCTCGTTCACACACACAATTACTAACACTTAATAGATACACTGAATTTAATGGGCAACACATACTGCTTGTCAAATTGACTCACTACACTTGCTTCGCTGTTCCTTCTATAAAATCCTACTACCACACTCAAAGGTTTGTTATCTGCTGGATGCAACAACCTGGGGCTCCCAATAATTGAAGAAAAATGTCTAACCCATGAATGTAAGCTAGTCTCTGAACTATTTCGCCTCAGGGAAAATAATAGTCGGCGTTTCATCGTTGCAGTTATTCGCTCATAGACTCGAACACCGTAGATAGTTCTGGATATTATAGCTGCTAGACTATATACAGCCACACACTTTCTGAATTTATGTCCTTTCTCTACCGTCTCCTGCCATACACTCTGGAGCACTGCTCCCCACAAACTCGAGCCGCCAACAATAAGAGTCCAAATTTTGTTCATTAATCAATTATTTCCTTTTAATTACCACAATATATAATATTTAGTTTTATCTGTGTAATTTAAACAATTCACACACACACACTCACACGTATATATATACATATATATATATATATATATATATATATATATATATACATTGATAGGAAACCATGGCGGAATAGTATCATATCAAATAAAAACGGGTTTTCATCGCGTCCACTTTTCAGTTTAGTTAGGTGTTACTCATTACATCACTTTTCTTACAGTTCAACAAATTAGGCAAAGAATCAAAACGGAAACTTAATCTTTTTTCACAAACACTTTTGTTTGCAGTTAAACGTAACAGTCTGTTTCAGTATTCTTCAAAGAATGGTTAGCATTCTGATTCATTACTACTCTGGCTCAATTTTCTTGCACACATTGTACCTAAGAATGATATTCTTCCATCACACCTGGTGGTTCATCAATCTGTTGCGTAGCAGATCTTCGTCTGTTTCTACAGCAGTTTCGTAAATCAAACAATTCATGCGAACTGATAGGAAAGAGTCCAGTGGAGTAAAATCCGGTAATCGTAGAGGCCACGCGAATGAGCCACCTCGGTCTATCCATATTGGCCCGCATCATCGGTCAACAAGATGTTCCCGAGACGTTTCGGTACTTAATTGTCCAATCCTGCTGCCTGCTAAACCACTGTTTCGAAAAGGGTTTGCTATGGAGTCGGTCGTTCTGGATAATGATTTTTATAATGGCGACGAGCAGCTCTTCCATTGAGTCTTCCTTGAGTCTCGCCATTCGGAAGGATCATGTCCGTGTATTCTGCAAACGTGAACTCAACGTAGTTGTTTGGCTATTTAATTACAAGTGAGTAAGGCACGAACCAGGCTCAAGTTGTAGGGTAGTCGTCTGTACATGGGTTCCTATTCAAACATAAACCACTAAATTTCGACAAGTCCGAAAATTTGAAAGTGTAAATTTAGAGCACGCGATTTTATTTGACTTTATTTAGTACTTATATGATGAAATAGGATACGTCTTTACATAAAATTACAATGCCGACCTCCTGAGGTGTATGGATCTGCGTGATTGTTTCACATCACAGACGAACCGGATTCGAATCCCGGCGAGGGCATCGATGTTGGTATGCCTGAGAGAAACTCTCGTCAAATCAGTCCCCGATTAGGATAAATGAGTTCCCTTACTCAGTCGCTAATAACCAGAACTGTTGATCCGACTGTAAATAAATCTATATAAAAAAATGACAATATAATTATTAAATGCTACAATTAGAAGTTAACATCAAAATAACTAAAAATAATTATTAAATGCTACAATTAGAAGTTAACATCAAAATAACTAAAAATTGGTTACTCTAATTTTCTTGTTCAACCTAACTAAAAGAACCATATAGTAATAATCATAAAGATAATAATTATTTAACGTTAATAAGAGTATAATATAATATTTACTGTACTCAAAAAAATAAAATATATGCATCAGTAGTTAAAAATAAATATTTAGAAAATTAACTATAATAAAATATGGGATCACGCAATAATAAATACAAAACCTGACACACGCACACTAGGAGGAATCACAAACGACGGACATTTCAATACACGAAACAGAACGACGAGGAATCTGCCCTGCCGTAGAAACTCCAGGCCGTACATGAAACAAACAAACAAAAGAGAAGAAAAGACCAACAGAGACTAAGAAAGTTATGAAATTATTATTATTATTTATCTTATTATTAAGAGCAGCACAATCAACACTTTTGCAATACAACAAAAAAAATTAATTAGTAGTGGAAACTCATGTACTGAAAAAAACGCGCCTTTTAGAAGAATATTTTTACACTGAATCCTAATCCTGTAGTTAATATATACTGTATATATCTCGCGTGATTCTGTAGAGATTTTGTCATCCTGAAAGGTTCTGCGAGGGCTATTCCCTTTCAGGCAGAACCAGCGAGGGATGTTCTCTCGCAGTCAAAACTTTTTTGGAGAGAAGAAGGATGCCTTTTCCTTTCTCCGTTTTTTAACTAAGGTTCCCACATGACGAGGCACCTCGGCCTGTTTTGAGAGGTGTATGTTCCGTAGTCACAGACCAATATTCCCATTGGAACAGTCGGCCAGCTGCCTCCTAAGCTGGTCGAAGCACGGAGAATGGAACTGAATGATCTTAAAGATGGATTCTTCACATAAACCTTTTTAGTAATAATTCTATATATATATATATATATACATATATATTCAGATGGAATAAAAAGTTGTCAAAATCGAACATTGGGTAGTTTTTTTGCCTATGCGATCAGCCATTGTTGACGTAAGTTTGAAATGCTTGATGCATTAATTGGCATGAAGCGCGCGTTGTGCGAATAACTATAAACCGAGTCGTATTTGGTAAAACTAGAAGACATCATCCGACTATACATTCGTGAGAATTAGGTCGAGAGTTACAATGAAACATAATAAATCTGAAATGACAGTGTGCAAGACGCATCGAGAATCTAGATTATGACCGATGGACAAGGACAGTTAAAAAGTCAACAAGGGAATCGACTACGAACCTGTAGGCCTAGATCTATTCAAGAATTTTAAATTTAAGAAGACTGATATGTGATTTATTAAATCTTTCAATTCTATCCCCAATGTTTTTATCTTATTATTTTAAATAAGAAATTAATTAATAATTTTCTAAAATATTTAATTTTAAAAAAAATCTGGAACTATCGGCAATATTATCATAATAATCTGCATAAAAAATTATAAATTTTGTTAAAACACATTTTAAGTAAACATTTCATATACAAATTAAAGTAACGTGTGAAATAAAAATTTGTTTGTGCAGATGATTATGGCGATACTGACGAAAGTTCCTGATTTTCAAAATTGAATATTTAACCAATTTATGTGTTAGTTTTAATATTAAAATTGCGACTTATAAAAAACATTCGGGATAGAATACAAAAACGGCAGTAGAAGTCTTTTAAAGAACGAGTATAACTACGTGCCGTTATTCTTATATATCCGCATGATCCACCCGTAAATTATTACACACACACTTATACTTTATGAGCACGCCTTTACGAGTGTTCATAGACACAAACATATCTACAATACAATGTTGCATTCAAAAAGAGAGTCGTTTTACCGTCTTAGTAATTAAATTAGCATTATCGTTAATTTTGATTTTACTGGAAATACATTTACTATTAACTTGGCAGCATAAAACAATCCCGGTGAAGTGATTATAATCAGCACATGTGATAACCAAATTTACGTCTCGGCTAAATAACCATAAATAACATGCCGGCAAATGAGCTTATAACGGAAAAATACATTTACTTCATTACAAGTACCATTCATCTTCTTAGTTGTGCATATAAATGGCCATATTATAATAATTATATTACTTTAATGCCAAGGTGAATATTAAACATGAATAAGAAATTCATAAAAATAAAAATATTCTACATTACAGAAGTTTTGATTTAATGTAGAAAATGAAGTAATATTATATTTAAAATCTAGGTATGTACTAATTTGTAAGTGCGGAAGTGCTTTAAACTCAAAATAAATTATCGCAAGTAAGTAACTTTGTCGCGTGAGAATTTTAAATTTAAAAAATTGATCATTATATTTTTAATCGTTCACGTATCCTCTAAATATAGTCCAATTTATAGTATTTCAGGAAGTAGACTCCATTACAGGAAATTCACCTAACCCGCCGATTTACTGCCCTTCATATGAATGCTGAAGGCCATTTTTATAGGTCCTTTAAAATTGTCTTCATCAATGCTTCTGTTGAAAAACAGTACCCACTAATGGAACAAGATTTTTTTAAATTGATTTATGGTCGCGTCATCCTGTTGGTTATTGGGGACCCTCTAAAAGTATTTACATAATTACGTTAAAGCAGGTTTGAAAATTTCCAATTGTGAACAACGTTTCAAATAGCGGATGTCAGTTTTGCGTCTGAGACGAACTCCAGGAGGCTCTTGTTCGCCGTGGTGTGTATGCAGAAGTCTTCTCCAGAGAACTCGGGTAAAGTCCTCCTGCGTATATCCTCATATTTTGTGCATTCCAATAGAATATGCTGAATGGTGAGGGCTTGATCACATGCATCACAGGTGGGCTGATCTGTACTGGAAAAAAGATATTCATGTGTGAGTTGGGGGTGCAAAGTTCTAATTCTGGAGACTATTATTTGTTGTTTTCTTGAGATGTTGCATATATAAAATATGTAAAAACGCCAAGTTTAATATAAAAATACAAAAGAAAAATTTAAATCATCAGTATAAAGTTTTACAGTCATATTATCAAACCTCGTGAAGTTTATATATTACCTTATTTGCTAATAGTTCTTTCAAATTGCAATTTTTTTTATGTACAGTGGCAGCTTATTATAAAATATGATTCATTTCAGAAATGGATCAGGCTCAGAAATTTTTTGTATCAGTCCGCACGTCAAAATAGGTTTAAATTGCCCATGTATTATAAGGGTTACATCTGTTATGACTTGGGAGTTTTTTTCGTCTTCTTTAGCATCATAATAGTTTTAAAAATATATAGATAATAGATAGTATTTTATTTTTGTGTAATATTGGTTTACAAGAATCTGGTTTTTTTCTCATACCAAATATAAATCTAATAACTTCCTTTTGAGATATTAAAAGGTTGTCCGAATACTTAGAAGCAGCACATCTCCAAATTTCAATTCCATAACTAATATGGGATTAGAACTTGCCATAGTAAATGTTCATTAAGTATTCTAATGGGAGAATACATGACAGTCGTTTTATGGATATGCATTTCTGTTTATGTTGCATAGTTGATTAATGTGTTTTTCCCATGTTACTTTACAGTCGACATTAATACCTAGAAACTCTATGTACGTAACAAAATTGATTTATTTTCCATCACAAGTTGATTTATTTTCATTTTCTGAAGAATATAGAATGATCACCGAAACCAAAGGCTTTAGAAAAGTCTAAAAATTTTACTATTCCCTGAAGTTTATTACCTAATTTGGATAACAATTAATGTACAAATCCAGTAACTGCATCCATAGTGGAAAATACTATTCTTAACGCAAACTAATGTTTATTTAATTACATTGTTTAAAATTAAAAAAATTAAATATATATTATAAATCACGTTTTCAAACACTTTTGAGAAAACTTATATCAATGATATTGGACTGTAATCGGAAATATCAGAACTATCTCCCTTTTTATATATCGGTCTCACTACTGTAGTTTTCAGATAGTCAGGAAAATTACCTTCAACAAAGCATGTGTTTATTAGATTGGTAAGATTCTGTATTAAGGGTTTGTAACATTCTTTTAAATTAAAAAGTTGAAATGTAATCCCATACTGTGGTGTAACTATATTTTTAAATTTAATATTATATTTTTCATTTCTTGTGATAGATACAAATACAGCGACTTGTTTGCATGTAACCTACATTGTAATTCTTGCATTACGTTTCCAGAATTATTTAATTTAAGAAAATTTTGATTGAACATATTTGACACAATTTGCAAATCACTTATTAGTTTGCCATTCACAACTAATTCTATATTTCTATTAACTTTTGGTTTATTCAATTTTGTTAAATTATTGGCAAGTTTCTAGACTGTCTTATTAACATTCTGTGATTTACGTACTTCAATTTTATAATATTCCATCGTACTTCTTTTTAGTTCTTTTTTAAATTCTTTTTTAGTACCTTAGAATTTTTTTAAAATTTAACTAATTTTACCTTAGCTTTTTCCATTTCTTTTTAGATATATTGGAGAGAGAAGGTCGAGTTCGGCAAGGTTGCGTCTGGATCTAGTGTTGGCTAATGTTGTGAAGGAACCTTCAAGATATGATGTTATGCTTATCCAGATCGTTCGTTCTTATTGCAGAGCTTCAGATCAAATAAGTTCTGAATGAGGTAAGGTTTCAAGGAGACGGAAGCTATTTGTCTAAAACTGACTGGATGATTGGGGAAGAGGACATGCTGTTTGCCAAGAGCTTGTTCTGAATGAGGTCTTGCTGTAAGAGACGAAAGGAGAAGAGACGCCATTTCCCGGTCACACCAGCTGAAGTTTACGTAAGCTAATGCCGCGGTTGTGTCTTATTACATTTATAAAAAAATTTAATTGTCTTTTTTTTGCTAGTTTGTTACGTAATGAACCCAGAGATATTTCTTATGTTACGGAGCGCATTTTGTGTTATTAAATTCAAGTAATTCTATAAAAAATTGTTAATAATTTAAAGGAATATTCTTTTTTATAAATAAAATTGACTGTATCTGAGTGTATTGTCTACACACAAATAAAAACGCATCCAGCAATTTCGACAAAATTTTATACACGAGTTACGAATAAATATTTTTCATGTTCAATGAAATTATTAGTGTTTCTCCCGATTTTTTTCCTACCCCATTCTGTATTAGAGGGGAGTACCCTTAGGAGAGTTACAAAGAAAACGCGAAAACAACCGATATTGGAATCGTAACACGGGTTATGGATGTCGCTAATTTTAATTATGACAACCCGGGCAACGTCGGGCAGCCAGTTCTATATAAAATTTTGAGTTTCATTAAACTTTCATTTTTTACTAAACCATAACTTGTAAATGACGACCGTACCCATTATGTGCCCATTTCCCATCGTTAATATTTCTCAATGCATGAAACCCACTTTCTGAAAAAAAAATATTTCCTCTGGCCGGTGACCGAAATTTCGTAAATTGAAAAATTTAATTGTTCTTTAACTAAACTTGTGTGCAAGATCTACCGGCATAACTGCCCATTTAAGAGCCTCTTCTGCCATTTATAAAATTACCGTTAAGACTGCAGATTGCTTTTAGAGATTCTTGTCCTACAGTGGAATACGTCAGAAACGTCATACTTGGGAACTGATAAATGTGACAGGAAGTGATTATAATAATTATCATTTTGAGCGTGATTGGTACTTCGTTGCTTTCCATAACTGTGAAGTCAACCATTCTTCGGTTATGCGCATTGTTCGAGTAATCTAATGTCCTTAGGTTGCACTTCATCTTCCATCGCAAAGCTTGGCATAATTTAAATGGCATTCCATCCTCGCGTTAGCGGCAGTAAAATAAATTCAGAATGTGCATAACAGTCCTTAACAGCAACATTCTCTAAGATCGTAAATTTTATAGCTCAGCATCATCTTGTATAAAGCAATTTTCATTCTAACCAAGAAACCGTCGTTGGAGATTCTTACATTTCACAAATTGCTAGTTAATATTATTGTAATTAAATATTACACGTTTTAATTACTTCCGTAAGGTTACTTTTTACAACTAAATGTTCGCTAAACTAAGTTTTAGTCTGTAATCCAGTAGTTGTGAAACAAAGCTTCTGTACAAAAAGTATTACTGAAACTATAATTATACATATTAATTGGCCTATAAAATATTTACTGTTTTACGGGATTAAATTATGTATTTATTTCACTACTCTTATGTGAATTGTAGAATGAACCTGGTTGGATCATTGACGATTACACATACATATTATAATGACAGATCAAATGTAGTTGAAATTGACAGCCAATCTGCAATGTCATCCATTGCGTCACAAAAGCGAAACCATGAACGACACATTCACCGCTTCATTTATTTACAGTACCTTAAGCTGACACCAAAAGTATTATTTCTTATGATTTTAAGATTTTTGAAATAAAGTTAAGATATTAATCGCCTGTAAAGAGAAATGATTTAAATAAGAAGGACTAATTAATGATTTTCAAATGATTTAATTTTGAAATTTCGGTGATACTGCCGTAGTCATTTGTACAGAGAAAGAAAAAACATAACTCTTTTGAACACATTCACAATATAAAATTATTTGACATAACATTAATTATCACTTGTCGAATGGCACATATGTTTAACTTGTTAAATAATTTCTTTCTCCATACAGAAGACTACGGCAACAGCGAAGAACGCTCCAAATTTCAAAATTAAATAATTTGAAAATGATTAACTGGTTTTTTATTATTCAAATTGGTGACTGATGAATAAATTTTGGGACAATACAAAAACAACAAATAATCGTATATAAGACATATTAAAAATTAAAGTTATTGCAGCCTCAAGTTAAAAGGTCAGAAGACTTGTTCAACAATTGAGCAGGATTTTTTGTATGACTAATTGAAGAAACATTATCATACTGTAAGTAAGATACATCAAGAAGGTGACCACCAAGATTTGGAAGAAATTAGAATATGAAAGCAGTTAATCAAAATGACCTTTAAAAATTATACACTCGTCCAATAATTTAATAAACGAAATATTTGGGTAATTTACAATTGAAAATTAATGTTTTGTCAAATAATTTTATGTACGGGATTCCTGTAGAATTGAAAATGAGTTTTATAAAATTATGTCTTTATCTTCTCTGTACAAATGAATATGTCAATATTGCTGAAAAGATCAAAATTTCAAAGCTAAATAATTTGAAACGATTAATTAGTTTTTATTATTCAAATTGGCGACCGATGAAAAACACTGTGGTTAATGCAAAAACAAAACATGATCATACATGATGAAAGAAATAATTTGGATTTGAAATTTGTTGACAGTGGTGCAATTAATATTTGGTTAATGTTGGTCAAGGGTTCTACTGCCTGTTGTATAAATATAATAAACAAAGAAAAAAATGGTGTGACGAGTGGTATCGAAGATGAAGTAGTGAAATAAACGGACGTTTCGATCAGTGCAAAACTCTGTTCCTTTGGATACCATCTTACCTCTTCGCTAGATTATTTTTATGTCTCATATATTTTCTTTAACTCCCAATTAACATTAAGCAAATATTAAAAAGAAATAAGTTAAAAATTTTTCTTGAGTTAGTTTTTTTTTACGTCTTGAACGTAGATATTTTAATCGAAACAAATCTAGTGACACGTCTGGCGCACTTGTACGACGTATAATGGAATTCCTTTAGTAATAGAGGTTTTGGCTAAGGAATTATCAATTCAAAGCTGTGTCAAAAACCTATTCGACTAGAAGATCTGCAGCTTCCTCCTATAATGTTGTGGAACGGTGCCAATGTTTTTTCTTGATATAAAGATCTGTTTTTCTTGGACCGAGCGGCTACTTATAAATGAATGTAGAACTATTAGCCAACTTTAATGTAACGTATTTTATAACTTCTGCTGGTTGTAAATGGAGTAAGACGCCTTAAAAATATTTTTTCAGGAAAAAGGGAATGATCAAGTAAGAAGACGACATGCGCTTTTGTTGAATTATGTCTTGGGCAAAAGCATTGTGTGGGTATTTAATTCATTTAAAAAATGAATCCGGCTACTTGTGTCAACTTCCCTATGAAAAGCATAGGAAGGGCTGGAAAGGAAGGGTGCGGAAGGAAGAACAAGTTAACTAGGATCCCTGCCTATAGTTATACCTGCATCAGGTATGTCCTGCTCTCACGCGCTTCAAATGACTGAAGGAGTGGTTTGTTGTGGGGCCGCTGCAATTAAACTCTTAGTACTCGGCCAGGTTTGAATACAGTTGGTAAACTTCTCCAACTGGAACCCAGAACAACTCTTGGACGTATGGCAGACATCTACGATCTTGGTTCACACAAGTCTCAAAAGTGACGTAGGTGTCTCAACTTATGGGAAACATTTACAACCGGAAAGGAGGAAGGCTTACACGTAGGTACCTTTATCCTTTTCTCTGACACCTAATAGAAAAAAATCCTATTATAATGCAGTCTATTTGAATATGCCTCGGAGCAAATGCGTCAACAGAAGAGTTTTGGAACACAATGAAGCCAAGAATCTTTAGAAATTGCACCGACTATTTATCGATAGTATAAGTATAAGGGAGAGTTTGGTTGTAGTTTGGTGTACGGTTTCTCGTTTATTTAAAAGAGATGGACATTAATTAAAACGTTGTTCTTACAAAATTAATACACTTGTACTGTAATATTTTATGTTTATTTTATCTTTGCCATTGTAGCCTTATAGTGGTCATTATATTTCGTCCAAACAAGTAGAGATTTATCTGTTAATTCTATTGTAATAATAATTATCTCCTTAAAATATTAAATTACAACACTTTTCTCTTTTTCTCCTTCCTTATGCTTGGCAGTCAAAAAATTTCCGGAAACGGTA
This sequence comes from Zhengitettix transpicula, assembly GCA_037074705.1. Taxonomy (NCBI): domain Eukaryota; kingdom Metazoa; phylum Arthropoda; class Insecta; order Orthoptera; family Tetrigidae; genus Zhengitettix; species Zhengitettix transpicula. Next base: position 151,086,900 of record CM073590.1, read on the forward strand.
AAAATCTATATAATAAAAAGTCTGTATATTTGTATGTATGTATGTATTCACGTTAAACTCTGTACAAATTTAAATGCGTGGACAGATTGCAGGAAAAAATTGGTACACATATTCTTCAAAACACAAGAAACGGTACTGTGAGGTGGAAAAACCCCTAGCATAAATATGGACAGAATTATAATTAAAAAACGTGATCATTTTGTATTAAATTACTGCGCGCTTAGAGACAATGACATCACGCGAGAGAAAGACGTTACTACGCGACGAACAAACGAAATAGTTCATATTTCCGTAATGAAATAAAACAGAAATATTTTCATTGAATAAAAAGTATAAATTTTATCCAGCAATACTCCCTCGTATGATAATAAAAAACAATACGAAAGATTATACGATCTGTGGAACTAACTTTATCTTCAATAACTTGTCTTTTAAATGACAGACAGGGCATAAATATAGCTCGTAGTATGATCTTCCCCAATTTTGTATGTAGTGGAGGAGACGTAGAGTGATGGTAAAATATTTGTTAAATATTATAATTTAATAGATTTTTAATTTGCTAAAACTGACGAATTATTTCATGTGAGATTCTTGAAAATATGTGTATATTATTATAATTTCACATATTTGATTGTGAATGTGTAAAAAATTAGTACCCATGCAACACTTTTCTCTTTTTCTTCATCCAGTCAAAAAATTCCCGGAAACGGTAAAAATGTATATATAATTAGTCGTCACAGTTTTCAAAATTTATTAGCTTTCGGCAATTTTTGTCATTTTCAAACATGCAAAAATGAGTATAACGAGAATTAAAACGTAACAATATCCGTGAATATCATTATTAAATTACTCGAACCACACCTACTTAAAAATGTGTCGTACTCACGTCGCTCGTGTTTTTAACCACCTTACGAAATAATTAAGGATTGAAGAAACGTCGTGTTATTTATATTACCACTCTTCATCTTGTCTGTTTTTTTGATTATTTATTTATCTAATTTTACTGTTATTATTACGGCTTCGAAGTTGATATATATGTAGGCCTATATATTGTAATGCATTAAGGGAATGCATTGTTTCGGATTAATGGTCTTGGCCGTCACAGGAAGTGGCAATGTGTACTTAGGATCAGTATGAAGGAGTCAGGGCAAGGCACATACGCGGGTGGCCTGTCGCAAGATAAATCGGTTTAGGAAAGGCATTGTATCTTGGCAGTCACAGGAAGTGGCAATGTTGACTTAGGATCAAGGGGCAGTTGGGCGGTCTGAAGAATTTTGGAACAGCGCACATGTGGGGGTGAGGATACAAGTGCAAAGTAATTACGGGTCCTGTCTCGATGTGACAATACAGAGCGGCTAGATATTTGCTAGCTGCGGAGCAGCAGCTGCAGAGTGTAAATCTCGGGATAATGGAGAGACTGTCAATGAGCAGTTGCGACGTAGTTTTGGAACAAAGGAGAAGAGAGAAGGGACGTTCATATATAAAGGAAAGACAGGATTTTTGTGAGTTAGTCGAGGAGTGGAGTTAGTTGAGTGTGGAGCTAGGAGGTGAAAAGTTGGAGTTAGTTGGAGTTGAGTGTCAGAGCGGAGGGGGAGCTGTGAGCACCCAGTATGGAGAAAATTTGCAGCCTGCGAGAGAAATAGCAAATTTATGTCAACGATAAACATTTTTGTATGCAGAAGTTCAATCTGTAGTAATATCAAAATTTGACCACTGTCTTCGATGGTAGGATACCAGGACACAGCAACCAGCGTCGAGTAGTGTCAGCACGAGCAAGTGGGATGTCCTTCACCGAGTATGGAGAATCAGCTATCGTCGAACCAATAATAGGTGTTAGAGTCAGTGTGTAAACGTCCAGTCTATAAAGTGTGTGTGTAATGAACGAGCCAAATGTTCCTGAGTAATCGTGAGTTGAAATTTATGGTATTAATATGTGTAAACGGAATTAAAAGATACAGTCAGATATCGTTCTCTTCTTTTTGTTAATAAAATAAACTCTTTTAAATTCAGAATCAATCTGGTAATTCTAAGTTCGTTAATAAGTTTCGTCGATGTCTAGACGATTAAATATTTCTGTTTAATTTAAAGATAAATGTTGGGTTCTTTGATTATTTAAGTGTTCTGTCCGTTATCAAACCCAGTAAAGACCCATGAGAGAGATATATGTTTATTATTAAATTGTAAAGTTTTGATAAATAAAATTTGTTTGTTAAAATATAAAATAAATCTAAGTTTTTTTATTTTGACGAACGGTTGTTTATTACAATATATATATATATATATATATATATATATATATATTGTACATATATATATATAACGTTAAAATATTACAGGATATGGTGAAAAAATTGTAACTGGAAAATAGCCATTTCACGGTGAAGTTGAAAGCAGTCCTGCTTTTCTGGCTTGATACAGTTTTTTCCCCCGTAGTTGTCTACTTCTATGTTTCAACTCTTTCACATGGGGTCAGCTTCTCACACGAAGTGAAGGGCACCGGCTGAATTGTGCTACTTCTGCCTCCTTCCGGAACTGAATTTCACGTACCGACTAATGAAAACGTCAACAGACTTCGATTTCTAAAACAAGAGAAAATAGCTGTTAAAATACTTCGCTGCTGGCTTGCTAAATCACTTTGTTTTAACCTCCTTAAAGCAAGATTATATGAAAATTTCGCGAACCAGCGCACGCAATATTTTCCTCGAATCTCTAAACAATTTGAAGATTTTCAATAAATTCGATAAAACTAATAAAACGAGCTCTCACTAAAGCCAATACACTCGCGAGTGTTTTTCACAGTATTCTACAATTTTGAGAGTTGTGCAATGCGCTTCCGCAAATTAAAAAGCTCTTCACTTCATTGCACCTCTGAGTAAACGAAAGAAAATCCTCAACGATAAATTTTTACATGTAATGCCTTTATCTAGTATCACATACCACTGGGTTTATATTGTTCATTGTACTTTTTAATTAAATATTTTTGAGCGGTGTAACACGATTATAAGGATAAATATACGGACGTTTTGGCCTTGTTTTAGGATCTTTTCTGGTATAGCCAACAATTTTGAAATTAATAACATTAGTACATAAACTTTTTATAAAAAATTACATATTATTTTAATTAATTTAATTTGGTTCAATTTAATATAAAAATCATAGAAATAATTAATTTAATTCTACTTACAATTTCACATATAATTCATACAAAAAATATTTTGGAATTACACAAAAATTACAAAAAATATTTTAATTTTACTTGTAATTTATATATAAATAATAGAAATAATTAAATTAATTGTACTTTCACTTTCATATATAAATCATACAAAAATATTTTGAATTTATTCTTTAAAATTTTTACGTACTTATGTTAGTAATTTCTAAATTGTAGACAACATCTGAAGAGAACCTAAAACAAATACGAAACGTCAGAAATTTTAAATTTTTATCAATAAATAATTTTCTCACTCAATTTATTTATCATAATTACTGAATATTAATATTTCTTCAGAAAATATGTTAATTGTATCACGCTTTATATTCATATAATTTAATATTAATTTTAGTTAATACATTGAGGTACTATATTATTGTTTCTATTAGAACTTGTAAACTGACGTTTCCCCTTGCATCAATTGAATAATTTAATTGAATATAAAAATTATTTATTCAGAATATTGAGTTTAAAACAATATATATATATATATATATATATATATATATATATACATACACCTAATATCATACCGAACAGAAAATATTGAATTCAGTTCTAGTTTTAAAGTTTGTTGAGGATGTTGTTGAGACCTTGCTAAATAAGTTAGCGCGTATTATACTGTATTTGATGGAGTAAAATATTAAAGTGGAAAAAGATGGAAAGATTCCAACGTTTCGAACAGTAAAGAAACTCTGTTCGTCTTCAGGTAAAAAATTAGAATCAGATTTTGTAACACTGCTTATAAGAATAAACCGGCGAAATTAAGTTTATTTCCGATTCGTGGGCTTCGCGTCTGATAAGGGTTCTGTCGCTAAATTTATTGAGCTCGTGTCTAAAGTAACTGTCTCAGTTTCTTCAGTTGCCGGGACATTTATCTTTTTGTCGGAACGAATTAGAGACTTCCCGATGTCCCGGACGTTGACTCTGGGTTGAGAGACCTCCTTGTTTGGTGCTACTCAGATCGGGTATCTAAATTTTATTTTAGATCCATGCAGGTCAAAAACTTATAAACGAAATTCTTTAAATTGAAACTTACAGTTAATTTACCATTCTGCCACTTTGGAAATTTCTCCGAGTTGCAAATTACTTTTTTTTTGCTCGCTGATCCTACTGTCTTCACCACTCCTTACTCTCAAGCAACTGAAATGACGTCGTCCATTCTGCCAAACTCTCGTAATCGCCTCTACTACAGCCAACTCAATGCACCGATAACATCTTCATAAAATGGAATTCTGCATTCCGCGGTGAAACAGAAAAATTCGCTTGCTAATCATAATCGTTAGCACGTATGGAACTTGCAAAACCCGGTCATTGCCCTTGCAGCCCACTTCCGCCGTAACTCACTCGATAAAGAACTCAGAAAAATCCTTAGCTTCCACGCTCAGATAAGAAAGTACAGAGAGAGGCGACTTTGGGTTACACCCAATGTAGTGTTTAAGCTATCAGATGGTTCTGATTCAATGAACACGAATAGTTTTTTACTCTCAGCAAAATTCTCAATTATTCAGTCTATAAGCTTCTTCTCAAAATATATTTCCCTCAGAGTTAAGGCCTGCGAGAGATTTTGGGGATGCCTTTTCCTCTCCGTTTTTGAACTAAGGTTCCCACAAGCCGAGGCACCTCGGCCTGTTCTGAGAGGTGTATGTTCCGGGGTCACAGACATTGGGCATACGGTAAGAGTTATCCGCTATTCCCATTGGAATAGTGGGCCAGCTGCCTCCTAAACTGGTCGAGGCACGGAGAAGGGAATGCTGCGTACACACAGCAAACTCCTCTTCCGCTATCGGAAGGGCGTGGGACAAGTACCCAATGCCCGACCTAGCTGATGCAGGTTTTTCTAGGGTTTTCCCTGCATTTCTTTAGGCGAATGCCGGGTAGGATCCTTAAACCATAGCCCGGGGGCCCTAGTAACCCTTGGCTACCTTCCTCTACCCTTCCGCATCCCCCCTTTCAAATCCCTTCCTCTGCAATTAAAGGGGAGTTGCCCAATGTGGATCACCCTCATGTAGCCTGTTGCCCTAAAAAAAAAATTTCCCTCACGAGGTGTCTGCGAGGATTATTCTCTCGCAGGCAGTACCTGCGAGGGATGTTCTCTCGCAGGCAGAACCTTTTAGGAGAGATACGAAGGGGCTACCTTTGGGTATGCCTTTTCCTCTCCGTTTTTGAACTAAGGTTTCCACAAGCCGAGGCACCTCGGCCTGTTTTGAGAGGTGTATGTTCTGGGGTCACAGACCTTGGGCATACGGTAAGAGATGTTCGCTATTCCCATTGGAATAGTCGGCCAGCTGCCTCCTAAACTGGTCGAGGCACGAAGAAGGGAATGCTGCGTCCACACAGCAAACTCCTCTCCCGCTATCGGAAGGGCGTGGGACAAGTACCCAATGCCCGACCTACCTGATGCAGGTTTTTCTAGGGTTTTCCCTGCATTTCTTTAGGCGAATGCCAGGTAGGATCCTTAAAATATAGCCCAGGGGCCCTAGTTAACCCTTGGCTACCTTCCTCTACCCTTCCGCATCCCCCCTTTCAAATCCCTTCCTATGCTATTAAAGGGGAGTTGCCCAACGTGGATTACCCTCATGTAGCCTGTTGCTCTAAAAAAAATATATATATTTCCCTCACAGATCTTCCATATCCGTAAGTAACCAGTAGGAATCATTCTGAACATTCCACGGTGATTTCGATCCTATTAACTTGAAATCAATTTCAGTGACATCGTACTCCCGTGTCGCAGTTTGTCAAAGGCTTTATATGAAACACGAAGACGCTGCGCGGAATAATGAGAAATATGTATTCCTATAATGTTGGTTGAAAGGGACTGAGTGGCGCGACGCGACGATGTTATGCAAAGGTGAGTTCCAGACGGCCCGTCTGCATCTGCGTGGAGTGAAAGCGTGGTGTTAGTGGGGCACGTCAAGGTCACGCATTCCGGATGACAACTTCATCTCAACTGGGTTAAGACAGCGCAAATGCCCAGTAAAGCTGCAACGGTAAAAATCTGCCGCCTTACAACCTCAGACGACGATATTCCATCTCAAGTAAGTGTCCGTTCACGTTGATTTAACTTCGTGGCAGCTTGCAGAACAAACTACCGTTAAATAAGTAATGAAAATAAATCCTCCAAAAAATGATGAACTGAGGAACTGAATCATATTCATTGTCAGAGATCTCCAAAACACACACCGTTGCAAGAGAAATTGAGTTTAACTAAATGAAATAACACTGAAACTGTTAAACGTAGCCATTTGCCAAGGTGTAGGTTTTGTTCCGAAACAAATAATGGGGGCAAACAGTTCAACAAATAAATATATTATATGACTGTGGATCATATTTTCTTGTTCTGCATTCAGTATGTTTTCATTTTTTCTTCGACAAGAGAGAAATGGAAGAGGAGGGCTTCAGGCTAGATCACCTGATGAAATCAGAAGACGAGCTAAGAAGGGGGCCTGAGAATATAGGGGGGACCTACACGGTAGCCATTCACCGTGAAACATCACCATCTGCCACGGATCTGGAACAATCCCCACACGGCGCAGGAGAAGGATGAGGGAGGGAATGGGGGGGACCTTAGCCGGATGTTTTTATGTTATTTAAGGCCAGATTTTTAAATTAATACCCTTATTTTTTAAAGATTAAAACACGTCGACGTGTGATACGTCACATTCACCTGCCACTGGAAGTAAGTTTTTAAAATGTTGATTTCATTGTTTAAAATTAATTTTGGACGAATTATAAAGCAATACATATTCTAACTTAATCCTTTATTATTCACGAATATTTATTGGGAAACGTCTCATACCAATACGAATAATAGCCAAATACAGACAAAAGAAGTGGTAATATAAATACCACACAATGTTTCTGGAAGCCTTGTTTCTTTCTTCAGGTGCAGAAAATATGTAAGAGCCGAGACACTGAACTAGTCAGTTGACGAAACTCAAAAGCCAACATGTGTCTATTAATTTTCAATCAGACGTAAATTTTTCATTGTTACAGTTGTATTATATATATATATATATATATATATATATATATATATATATTGTAATATTCAAAATAAATGGCGTTAATTAAATGAAAGAATTTAAACTTTACAAACAAAATAATTTATTTTCAATTTAAACACAATTCACAATTTAAAAATATCTCAGGGTCTCTACTGGGTTTGATAATGGCGAATCATTTTATTTCTCAACTTAAACACAAATTACAATTTAAAAGATAAAAAAAATTTACTCGTCAATTAATTATGACGAAATTTACTTGTCAGCGAAATTAAACTAAAAAAAAGATGGATTCTAATTAACAAATTTTTAATTAAAAGGAGGGAACTAAATCTGACGCTATCTTTTAATCAGATTTACATAATTATTTAATTTATATTGTTACTCACGGCAGCATTCCAGGATACCTTGTACTTGACACTATGGCGTGGTTTTGCACTGCTTCTAAAAACTCACACATTATAAAATTAATATTTTTAGATAAAAAATCAGGAACCAGGATGAACCTCCTTTTCGTCTCTCCCTCGGTTGACTTCTGCTAATTCTGCTCGGCTATGTTCAGAAGACAGTTTGTTTTTAGCAGGTTTCGTAGTTCTGCTCAAATGAATATTTTGTCTTGAGCAAAATGTTAAGGGACCAATCAAAGCTGTTGATTGGTAATTTCGATGTTTCTCTGCAAATATCCTTTGAATATTTGAAATTGTCTTGTCTATTTCAACTCGATCAACTTCTGTCGTGTCTGACTGCTCACTGCTTCTACTTAACTTTACTTTTTTAAAAGTATATCTCGTCTATTTTAATACGACCTGTACTTGACCAAACCTTCCAGCCAACTTGACCTGAACTCTACCATATCATAATGTGAACTGGACTCTCTCGTAATTTTGAGCGCGCATTACTTCTTCCGACAAAGGAAACAATACCTGGCTACATTGTTGCTGTGTTCTGTACCGCCGCCACAAACGATTCTCTAACAATTTAGATTTTAAAATTTTACAATTAATGCCTTAATTAATTGGCATTACAATATTGTCGAAATAGATCTATTGATGTTATTATTTTATTAGAATGTAATTAAATAATTAAAATTGTGTGTATTACAAAGTACTATTTTTTTCTGGAACGTCAACACGCTTTCTTCGAAAAAGGTTATAAAAACGATTAATTATACCATGTATGTATTGCGTTATAATTGGTCGAAAAGACATTTGCAAACAAGGAAATTAACGTTAGACACGCAATATTTAATGTACTCAAATAATCTAACACAGTAAGACTGAAAAATGAAAATTGTATTTATAAATAAAAGAGAGTTTCATGGCAAAACGGTTAAATATGACGTCAATCTGTTTGATAAACATTCTCTCCAGTGTTTCAAGCCTGTAATAGAAAAAATTAGGACAGAGTGGTTAAAAAGGAAGAAAAAATTCAAAGTTTCTAATATTAATAATCTCTGTTCACCTTCCGGAAAGGAAATAGAAAAGAATTGTTACAAAATAAACTTATTAATTCCATAAAAAATCAACAAAGACAGAATAATTAGAATTTAATAGAATTAAATTCAAGAATTATATCTCATGAAAAATGAGTACAGCGTTTCAATCCAAGTTTGGGACCTGATCAGGAACCGCAGTAATCAAAAGTGAAAAGAAGACCTAAATTAAATCTAGGGAATAGAACATCTTCATGACAACGTTGAATCCACTTTTTGATTCCAAGAGGTGTAAAATTATCACAATACATGGTCTGCTCATGATGCAAGATGAATTAGAAATTCATCCTACTAAATCCTGCCTATTACAGAAAGTCGGCTCTGAAGGCCGTCGTGTCTGAGTGAGGATATTTGGGATTGGGTGCTTAATCTATAGAATTCGGTTGGAGAAACATTTAGCTTTCGTCGGAATGAATTAGGGACTTCCAGATATCCGGAACGTTTGAACTTGGTTCAGAGACAGCATTAGATATATCCTATTATAGTTAGAATCAACTATGAATAAGTCTGTAAAATTAAACTCATGGCTAAATTTAAATGCCTATTCTGCCAGTTTAGTCTTGTATGTGAGTCTATAAAAAGGAACACATGCTGTTTTTTTTAACTAAGGTTAAAACCGACGCTCCTCGGCCGTTTTTGAGAGGTGTATGTTCCGGGGTCGCAGACATTGGGCATACGGTAAGAGTTGTCCGGTATTCCTATTGGAATAGTCGGCCAGCTGCCTCCTAAACCGGTCAACCACGGCGAGGGGAAAGCTGCGACCCCAAAGCGAACCCCTCTCCCGCCATCGGAAGGGCGTGGGACAAGTACCCAATGCCCGACCTACCTGATGCAGGTTTTTCTATGGTTTTCCCTGCATCACTTTAAGGCGAATTACCGGCTAGGATCCTTAAACCATAGTCCGGGGGCCCTAGTTAACCCTTGGCTACTTTCCTCTACCCTTCCGCATCCCCCCTTTCAAATCCCTATTAAAGGGAAGTTGCTACCATATGGATTACCCTCACGTAGCCTGTTACTCTAAAAAAAAGCAATTTTGGTTAACGGATAGTGGAAGGAGCCATTTTATGAACAATGTCATGTAACATAACATGAGACTCCCAGTTTAACATGTAACCCGTATTTAAGCCAGAATATTGGCGAAAATGACCGAGGCGTGAACAATTTCCTAGTGGAATAGTGCCAAGTTTAATTGTCGATATCACACCACCAGTAGAGCCATGTGAACTGTGCTACTAGGAATCACTTATACTTTGCCACGTCTTTAATAATTACAGGATCGGACCATCAAGTTTGTAATAATTTGAACGTTAAGAATATCTAAATAATTTTGAACTCGGACTGAGTAATTCATTATACCGAAATGTTAACCTCCGTTTTAGTTAACTGCGTATTATGTTTATTCCGTCTTCACTTTTCTTGACCCAGTTGTATGGCATTGAGAATAGAGCCGCTTACAGTCAAGGTTTCTCCGTCAAGAAGAACCAGAAATGCAACACGAATGATAGTTCTGTATCGTTAAGACATTCGTTAGCAAAACGTACAGACCAGGCGAAGTCGTAACATGCAGATCTAAACATGTGAACACAACACATCTTTGACCTTCCAGAGATAATATTTATCAGGCGCTTCACTTTCTAGTTTCGAGAGTAAGGAAAGAGATAGAGCAGATAATTCAGGCAAAATAATGCGGGAAAGAGAGTATTAAATAATTAAAAAACTTGAAAATATTTTCGTCTGTACTTGAAAAATAAAACAACCTTGAACTTTACAGGCATTAAAATCTCTAATTACATTAAAACGTTTCGTTTCCAATTTGAAATTTCTTCGACTGTTCTGCAATTTAAATTTCCAAATATATTCGCAAAATATAATGGAGATTTTAAAAAATTTAAAGACAAATTTAAATATAAAGTAATTTAATTTTTTTAATCAAAATTTGACCCGATTCAGGATTAACGGCTTCGCTGATAATTGCGAGAAAGAAATGTGCCATACATTTGTTTGCTCCTTTCCGAAGCGGATACCGTACTGGAAGTGGAATTTCTTCGTAACGATAACACATTTTTCAAATTGATTTAAAGTTTCATCTCTGTTTGCACCTGCTTCATCTCCTCAATTCCGGCCCGTCGCTGTGGAGGGGATTAATAAGTGTCGCAGGCGGGAACTTGGCTAACAAGATGTCGGTGGGAATGCGGAAATGCACGGATGAGCGCGTCCGCTAAGTGGCCCAAGCCTACTTCCCTCGGCCTCGCACTCGTCTGCCTATACTTTGCATTATGTGCTATGGAATCTTACTACCTAAATACGAAATCAGCAACTGTTACTGATCCGTCACTATCGATATTATTATTGTAATATTTACTAGCAATACTAACAACGTTGTCGTAATCATAACATCATTTTCATTCATCCAAATTCATTTACATTCAACTTTATATATATATATATATATTGTAATAATCAAATGGAAGGCGTCAATTAAATATAAGAATTAATAAAATTTACAAACCCAATATTTATTTTATTTTGTGGCAATTACGCAACAACAATTACAAATTTAAAATATTAATTTCTCAGGGTCTTCACTGGGTTTGATAATGGACACATCAATTATATTTAAAAATCTTATTAACAAACAAATCATATTTACCTAAACAATACGTCGACTAAAAGAAAATAAATTAACTTGACAATTAAAATAGAACGAAATTAAAAAGTAAAGAGATTAACTTTGATTAAAAATTTAAAAGGAGAACGAAATCTGACTTCTATCTTTTAATTACGTTTACATAAATCATTATTTTGTAATTTGTTACTCACATCTGTCCAGCTTGTTTCCAGCATTCCCTTTTTTGGTTTCGAAAATACACTATTGCGAGATTTTACACTGATTCTAAGATTCACAGATTTTACACTGATTCTAATCAAAATTGATAGGATGTCAGGAACTCGGATGATCCTCCTTTTTGTCAGCTGTCTGTTGACTGCTTGCCTTAGGTGAATTCTGCTTGCCTTAGGTGAATTCTGTGGTTTGTAGATTTGCTAGTCTTGTACCGCTTTGGAACTTAAACTGCAACTTTACTATTTCTGGCTGGCTATGGACGTAAAACTGCTTTTACTTAGAAAGTTTCGATGTAATGCTTTCGTAAATGTTTTACTTTGTCTTCAACTCACAACTTTGTTTAATAATAATACAATAAACGACGGCTAGTCTCTGCTCTACTATCACTTGTTCGTCCTCCGAAATGTCCCGGCACCAACCAACTCTGTTAATTTCTAGTCACCAACTGAACTATCCTCGTCTCGAGTTTTAGCGCGCATACGCCATTTTGACCTTCCGACAAAGCAACAGAGCTCGGCTTTTCTATTGTCGCTTTGTTCGATCAGACCGCTATAATTGATTTCTCAAACAATTTAAATTTTATGTTCAAACAATTAATGTCCTAATTAATTGGCATTACAATATATATATATATATATATATATATATATATCATGGACTTAAATTTAAGAAATGTAACAATTTATTGTCAATTATAAATTTCAATCAGTAGTGCATTTTAATAACATAATTAGTGCGTATTTTTTTTATTGATACACGATTCCCTTTACATACAAGAAAACGAGAGCGAACTTCAGAAGTATTGGATCCTGAAAAGAACGGATGAAACACGCAAACTGAAAACAAGCTATCTTTTTCAAAGATTGAAGTCTTTCCCGGTGTAGTTGTTCAATAAATAGTTCTCGGTATTCACACGGGTTTTGCATATTTATATTTAAACGCAACGTTTCGACGACTAAAAGCTAGAAGATGACGACAGAGCTTTTAGTCGAAACGTTGCGTTTAAATATAAATATGCAAAACCCGTGTGAATACCGAGAACTATTTATTGAAGCTATCTTTTTCATACTCTGCTGGTCTCATTTACTTCCGCAGTTTGGTTTTTTCCCCCGGTAGGCGACTGCTGCGGGTAGCATAACTACTTCAATAATAATAATAATAATAACTAATACTCTACTCCAATTTTATTCGCTTTTCATACAGGGTGACGATCCTGAAGAAAAAAATTCTGCTCATTTTCGTCAATTGTGCCAAGTTCAGTTTGAGGAAATCTTCCATCGACATCCGATTCCTTTATCGGTAACGTTTAAGTGAATTCCATTTGTTACATATCCTCTATCATCATTCTTGCAACACGGTCATTCGTATACTTACAAGTTTCTAGTCGCCTATGTTTAAGTAGCAGAATAATATACACACTGACTGATTTTTTTAATTTAAATTTTATTTATTTGACAAAACTTTTATCCCAAGATTATTTGTTGTTTACATATAATTTAGAGTATTTACAAATTTAAAATATGTACATAATTTACATGGGAACATGGTAATTAGGTTAATCCAGCAATTGGATTTTACATTTTCAACTTGCATCAAACACACGATGCTACAATATTTCTAGAGCTCACCGTTTTAGCTACCAATTTTATAACCATCATTGGCGAATTATAAAGGTCTTGTATATGAATAATAAATATAATTTATATTTTCTGCATATATTTAATTCCCTTATAAAGTTGTCAAGTAGATGAATAGTTCTTCGTGCAGAATTTGTAAATTATTCTCACGAGAGTCCAATCACTGCAACAAGAAAATCAAATTACCATCTATTTATCTATGTAACTTACTAATCATTTTACTCAATTATGAATATTATTGTTGTCCTTTATTTAAACGGGGAATATTGTTGTAGCCTATGCTGCAATTAAATTATTAGTATCCCTTTTCAGCAACACGATAATTGACGAAGGCAACTTTTGGGACAATTCGTTTTTATTATTTTTTGACTCAGTCTCAATTAATATAATAGTTCTCAGAATACAAACTTTTAATTGGTTTTATGCCCAAGTCATGTACTTATTACGAGGTCTATAGTTACAACAATCATAAATTTTTGTGCTTATTGATGAAGATCTTCGACTTACAAAATTTGACGGAATTTAATCATTTTTATTTCTACACAATTACCAAATTACATTCTCAAAATGTAGTTCTTATAATTATTTTTTATTATTAACAGTAACTGGAGCTTTCAACTGTAATCGCCATTTATCATTCTGTAAATATTATTGGCCATATATTATTTATGTGATTGCCAATAATCAACCAAAATTATAGATATCTATTTTATTATATTTTTTAGTCATTTATTCATGCCGGAAACTGCGGGAATATTTTAGATGATGATTGAATCTATATTTAATCCATAACATAACATAGGGAAGTGTTTATTTACGTTTATAATGTCGTCGCTGATTTATTTCGTTGAGGAGATCAATGGATTGGTTTGAGATTGAAATTTAGTAGACATGCTCAATGCTTTCCTTCACAAAACGTTTTCATACATACAGGTAAGCAGATGCTTTAACGAAGACTTTGAAGTACCGTACTGTGAAGTGTGAGCGTAAGATGTGAGGAAGATAGAAATAACAGAAATTTTTCCGTTACGTACCTCTGATTTGTAAACTACAGAAACGCAATTATAGCCTATGCAAGTGTTCATATATTTAAGAGTCCGTTGTTTCAGGTTAAGTACGATCTCCGAGTGCTTACATTCCAACAATAGAATCAAAGCACCAGTAGAAGTACACAGCTCATTGTCCCCAGCATCATCAATCACATCAAGTTGTGCTCGTCGTACCATTCAGGCGTTCAAGCGCCAGATCAATACTAAAATACAATCAAAACTCAAAACTAAGTATGTCATTTATAAAAGTATAAAATAATTTACGGAACTTCGAAAACAATGGAAATATCGATGTAGGGCTTAACGGTTGCTCGTAGCAACCCGTTAATGTGCGATTAATTAAACAAAGTGACGTTTGATTTGATTTATTTATTCCATTAGTCTTCGAATGAGGAAATAGGATACTTAATTACATGAAATTACAAAACAATTATTAAAAGCTACAATTAGAAGTTTACGTGTACATAACTAAAAAATGGGACACAAATTTACCTGTCCTGCATAACTAAAACTACAATATAATATTTACGTTTACTAATAGCATTAAAAAATTCCTTAACGTTACTAAGAGAATGTATACAAATTAAACGCGCACTCTGTAAAATAATTATTTAGACAACTATCAGAATTCAATAAATATGGAACTAGACAACACACGAGAATAAACAGAAAACCTGACACACGTACACTAGGAAGAAGCACAAACACAAACGACGGACATGTCACTTCACGGAACTGAACGACGAGGAATCTGCCCTTTTGAACAAACTCCAGGCCGTACGTGAAACAAACACAGACAAGAGCAGAACAAGCTAAACTTAAAGTAAGCAAGTTATGAAATAAATAGTTTAAAGAGCAACACATTCAACAATTTTGTTTCCAAATTTTTTTAATTATTATAGGAACGATCAAGAAACTCCTGTACTGAATAAAACGCGTTTTTTAGTAAAACATTATTTGAATAATTGATAAACTCTGGTAGTTATTATTGTTCTCATCCTCCGGAACCTATTGTATAAAACTATCCACGAATCCTTCCCTGGTATGGTGCAAGGCCATGATTGTCCGATCTCAGAGCTGAAACGATTTCCAGTTCCATATTCGTGAAATTCGTCTTCGTTTGAAAAATATTCATTTTAACCTTTACGAACTTTAAAATTTCGCGAATATGCGTTAGTATTTGCAAACTTTTGAAAAACGGTTGACAACTAGATTTATAATCCGTACTAGAAAGTATTTTAATTGCAGCTTGAATGTTTCAGTGCTCCAGGTGCAATTTCCCCGTTTAGCGGTGCCACAGCACATAATGGATAGAAAACACGCAAAGTAAACCATTTTCCTTGTGTTGGTGTCAACGTGTTGCATTATTGTTCTGGGAGAATAACAAGCTGAACTCAGTTTCTCCTTCAAACAGATCTGCATGGTGAGTCCACTTTAATTTGTTGTCAATACAAAGATCCAGAAATCAGCCGAGAACTTCCCTAGAAGACTGCTGCAACACAACAGATGATTTGCCCAAATAGAGCAAGATATAAAACTTCCTAGACATGTTGAGCATGTTATGATGTTTAGATGTGTTTTACTTGTTTCCTATCGTAAATACATCGGAAACTTTGCTGGGTTTCAGGTGAGGATAGTGCATTAGAAGTGTTCAACTAAAAAATTACATGTCTTATACAATTATCATAAATTAACTGTAAACAGCAAGCCATAATTAATTATATATATTTATCAATAACGTTCATAACATGACTGGTTTGTTGACGGTGTAAATTTAAATCATGATTCTTTATTTTTCGCTATTTTTGAAATTATAGAATGAAACGTTCTTGTGAAAGTATACTAAGTAGATAAATAAATAGTCTGATAACAGACAAAAATAAATGTTAAATTAAACACCACACAAGTTTCCTGCTATAATTGCTTCTTTCGTCAAGAGCCGTAAGATCAACACACCGCACAAACCACGATGAAACGTTTGACGTCGTTTGATGTTCAATAAATATGCGTGTTCGTGGTGTCTGCGTGTCAACCATGAGCGACCACCGATCGTGGGAATTGAAGGCATCCGTTGTGGCCCAAGTGACGCTCCGCCCACACGCACCGACCCATGATACGCATCTACACGCGTCTCTGGTGCGTAATAGCTAGACATTTTAACAGCTGTTCCATTGTGAATTTAAGTAGAACCGAGGGTTAAATGTAGGAATCAGAAGCACGGCTTGCTATTAAATTCACGGCATCCCAGTGGTATCTTTAATACTCAACGATTTTGCCAGTACGATAAAAAGTCATATTTTTTTATCGGTTGCTGTCGTCAGGAAGTTAATAATCGAACTAGTCGATAAATGAATTATAGCAGTTCTAAGGGTTTGATGCAGTGGGCTCTACAACTGGGATGATGCCGTACCCATAGGGTCTCAACAGTTGCAAACGTGCCATACGCAACTAAATGACGTTGACGTCCAGTCCTCACTGCGCAACTACTTGTTTTAATTTGATTTATTTTATTCCATTAGTCCTCGTATGACGAAATAGGATACATCAATACATAAAATTAAAATATAATAATATAATGCTACAATTATAAATAATTAGAAGTTAACATAAAAATATTAAAATTCGGGAACACTTTCGCTGTCCAACGTAAGTAATATATATATGCTTTGTCAAACTCTGCAAAATATTCCGTCACGGCCTCGATCACTTCTCCATTTAATGAAAAGTTCTTCCCTCCAAGCCAAATGTTCAAATTCGGGGACAAGAAAAATTCACTTCGTGCTGGGTCTGGTGGATGAGAAACCAATTCGAATCCCAACTCGTACCCTTCCGCTATTGAAACTAGTACATTGTTCTGGTGAAACGGCACTTCCTTGCGCACCAATCTTGTTCGTTTCTCAATCAGCACCCGTTTCAAACGATCCAACAGAGAAGCATAATAGAGTCCAGTTGTGACTTTTTCAATAAATCTGTAACTATTATAGCCTGATAATCCGAAAATAAAGGGCCATCATCTTTTCACCTGATTAAATGGTCTTCGCCTTTTTCGGCGCATTTCCACCAGCTTTTGTCCATTGTTTTGATTGGTTTTTGGTCACTGTAGTGTAGTGACGGATACAAGTTTCAGCGACGGTTACGTTTATCCTGAAAAATTATTGTGGGTTGCGCCTAAACATTGCTAAATTCTGGGTTGAGATGTTTTTCCAAATCTGTTTTTAGTCCAATGGCAACAGGCGCGGCACCCTTCGCGCTCAAAGCTTTTTCATGACCAGTTTTTCATGGAGGATGAAATGCACTTGTTCAGGTGAGAAACTTACGGCATCAGCTACCTCACGCACTTTTAGTCTGCGATCTTCCATTACGATATTATGAACATTTTCGATGTTCTCGTGTGTGGTGACCTCGATTTGATTTGATTTATTTTATTCCATTAGTCCTCGTATGAGGAACTAGGACACGTCTGTACATAAAATTACAATGCTACAATTATAAATAATTAGAAGTTTACATAAAAATACTATAATTAGGGAACACAAATTTTCCTGTCCAACATAAGTAAAATAATATGAAGAATATCAAAAATAATAATTCTTTAACTATACTAAGGGTATAATATAATATTTACAGTTCTAATAAAAATAAAAATTAGAGAATTGACTATCATATATTATAGAATTTACACATCACACAAAAATAATCACAAAACTTGACACACGCACACTAGGGGGAAAGACACACGAGGGACAAGTCACTTCACGAAACAGAGCGACGAGGAATCTGCAAACTCCAGGTCGATCATGAAACAAACAAACAAAAGAGGAGAAAAGATCAACAGAGGCTAAGCAAGAAATAAGAAGTTTTATTAGCAAGACATTGAACTCTTTTGCAGTTTTAAAAAAATTAATTATTATGGGAACGATCAAGAGTAAAACGCGCCTTTCAGTAGAATATTTTTACATTGAATCCCAAAACTCTTGTAGTTATTATTGTTTTTAACATCTGGAGGATGACTATTTTTTTTAAATTTTTTTGATAAAACTTTTATTATTAGATTATTTGTTGGTTAGATATAGTTATAGTATATACAAATCGGATGACTATTGTATAAAACTATCCCTGAATGATAAATACTGTTTTTATTTCAGTGTTTTTTCTATTATTGTGTAGTTTGGCCCTACTGCACTTTACTAATATTTATATTTTCCATAATTGTATTTCGAATTGATAATTAACATTATCAAAAGGATACATTGCTTACTGCTCGAAATAATAGAATGGCAAAAACATAGAAGTTCCAGGTCGTGGAAGAAGAATAGTGCAGCAGCTGGACGACTTGAAGGGAGAAGGAAGATATTGGATGATGAAGGGATAAGATAAGGACAGGGCATGGTGGAAAGACCGAGGTTTCTCCCATAGGCAAAGCACTAATATTATTTTAGCATTAATCAGGCATAATGGTAGTTAACTTAATTTTTACCGAAGTGAATTTGACAACTACCTGAGTGGTGACTCAATAGAGATGACAAACCCAGCTAGGGTATTCAGGTGGTCGTATAGGGACAAGTCACAGTGGCAGGGCTGCTGCGTAGCGAAAAACTATGGCTAACCAATAAGATACTGTCATTCTCTCGAGACAGGTTGAAATTGTAAAGATGAGAAGCCTGACTCACGAGTAGGTAAATTACATCCAAGTAAAAAGGATTATTACTTTAAAACCTGTATAACTTATGTTCCGAGGAAACGCTTAAAGCCGGAATATTATAACGATCACGTTACAAACCTAAAGGCACATCCCTGGTGTAAAGAAAGCGAATATCGTAAAAACCGTGTTGAACATATTCACAAATATTTAATTACCATGAAAAGAAACGTAACATGATCTATATTTGCATGACCAGCTAATATCCGAAAATAATGGCTGAAATAAGTTTTATAAAACCCCAAACGTTATGCGGAAATCTCTCCCCCGTCCAAGGATCAGAATACAGAATTAATACTTGATAATAAATGTAAATCTATAAACTTCATGCGTTTGGCATGCTGATAATTCCGCACAGTTTGAGTGCGAAGCGTGAAAAGTCCGTAAACACGATAGAAAATTAACAATCACAATTCTATTAGGCCAGATGGTTTATCAGCATAGGTTTTCAAGCAAGGTTCGAAAGCCGTGACAATGCGATTATTTCCAATTTTAGCCTAAAAATTATTTCGATTCTGATAACTGAAAAATAAATCCTGTTGTTATTCTAATTCAGAATCGATTTCAAGATCAGAACCTAGTACTTACAGCTTGGTAAGTATAGTTCAGTGGCGTCTAATATTGAAATAGCCATTAGATTAACGGACTCATATCTATATTTTGGGGAAAACAACCACACAAAGTCTCATATAGTGTCAGTAATTTTAATAGGAAGATTTCAACCTAGTTGGTCATTTTCAACCTGTTCGTCGAACAGAAAAACAGCATGATTATACATCAATTAACATATAAGTGGGCACTAATAATGTTATACATCACAAAGTCTTTATTCGTGATTAAAGACAGTGTGTATATCTAGAATATTTTACAAATTTTAATAATATTTGAAAACAAAATGGCATTCATTAGTATATACCTCTATATAATGGGTTTAGCACTAAATCCCGAAAGACACTTTACCGATGCACATTTTCCCCGACGACATATTCCAGATTGACGTTTTCTCGGCGGGTCACCCCCCCCCACACTTGCCTCCCCCGATTGACGTTTGTCGCTAGGACATTATCCCGAAAGTTCATTATCCCGATTGACGTTTCCCCGACAGGTCAATATCCAGATGGGTCATTTTCCCGAAAGGTGTGTTTTTACTAAATAAAGCACAATATTAATAGAACACGTAAAATGTTCGTTATCTTATTATACATGTTTATTATTGTAAATTCAGTTATTAATGAGTGGGAGGAACAATTTCAACTAAACTTGGTACACTTGAGACGATCTTAGAACAAACACTGCGGATGTAAAACAACTATATCACCCTTATGGGTGGGGGTAGAAAGAGGTGCCATTTTTAAAATATGCAAAAACGTTGGTCGCACAGATTCATAATAGGAGGGGGTAACAGAAATAATGCGATAACGACCGGAACGAGATTGGTGTCGCATCCAGAGTTATGACAGTCGCTGAGATTAATTATGACATTCCAGCAAAAATATAATTTCAATAAAATCCAAAAACAGTCATATTTAAATATAAAATACCTGAGGCAAAATATAATAATATTAAGTATATTATGAATAAATTAAAATAACACGAGGTTTGGATGGCGGTTGGAATCCGGAGTACTGCTTCTTAATCACATACACCGGGAAAGTATTCGTTCTATAAGTATATTGTGTTTAGAAAAACGTATATTAACTCACTGACACCAATCTCTATCCGATTGTTATCACATATTTTTGTCACCTCCTTCCACCCCCACTCATAGGGGTGCTAGAGTTATCTTACAGCCGCAATTTTTGTTCCTGGGTCGTAAGTGACACGTGTTTGTACACATTAATTGATAACTTAATTTACAATAACAATCATAAAAAGGTAAATAACATATTACGTGTTCTATTAATATCTGGCTTTACATCGGAAAAACGCACCTTTCGGGAAAATGACCCATCGGGATATTGACCAGTTGTAATGTAAATCATGAAAATGTCGTCGAGAAAACGGGCAAATGACCAGATATCCTATAATCCTATATAATCGGTTATAATAATTATGAAACATACATCATTGTAAGATATTATGTCTTAAGGTTACTATAGTATGATCACTTTGTTATGTATAATATTAGTATAAGGCCCACTTATATGTTAGTTGATACATAATCATGCTTTTTTTTCGCTCGTCGGCCTAGGTTCTCATAGCAAAATCAGAAGTGACGGTATGCCAAGAACTTTGCGACAAACCTGACGAAGGTGACAGAATCGATGGGATAAAAATAGATTTTACAAATGCGACCAGAACCGCACCAGCAACTACGCGTACTACGAACCATATTCAAGTTGAGTGATGTGGAGATTGATACTTACGTCTTTAATTGTATTTGGGACTTTTTGAAGGTACGTAATATCAACATTAATCTGAATTCTGAAATGTTCGATTCTGTTAAAACAAACTCTCGCTATCGCAGGAACGTTATAAAGCCTTTATTGATTTTAGCATGTATAAACTATTTTCCAGTCTGCATCTAGTCCATTATAAAGTTCTACGCGGATGACTGAATTATTTATAGGGTATTGAACAGCCAAACGCCGTCGATGCAATCGAATTTAAACAAAATGCTCTTTGAAAAAGAAATGCATCTGAGAGCGACTATTAGGTTTAAAAAGCAGAAATGTGCGCGATAAGTGAGAACGAAATAATAGAAGTATCTAGTAACCGCAAGTATTTGGGTTTAACGTTTAATATGGATCTGAATTCCATGGCCAATGACAAAAGGTAAGCACTAAATGAAAAGATAAGTTCAAGAAAGTCTAAAGCCGTAGATTATAGATTATATTCTAGGGTATGTGGCAACTAGTTGGAGCCCTTATAGGAATGTGCAAATTTACGCATTAGACAATAAACAGAAAAAAACCCTGAAACTATCATGTAGAATTACGGAAAATGGATTAGTGAATTATAAACTTGAAATTAATGGTTTAGACTTTTGAATTATTCAGAACATAAAATAACGAACGGTACAGGAGAAATGTAAACAGTTATCATTTATCTACAAATTACATGTCTAAAAACGATCATTAGCGCAAGATTACACGGAGGAAACAGCGAAAAGGCAAAGGTAAATTTCCTTCTTATATGAACTATTAGTGATTGGAATAGCTTAGCAGAAAAAATGATAGCGATTACCCACAGAGTATAAAACAATTCAGAAGAAACTTTACATATACTTAACGAGAATTAACAAATATTTTTATAATTAAAAAAAATTAATAAAAAATTTTCATTTAACAGCACAATGTTTTTGTTGTTACTTAATCTTCATAGTCAGACCGAGGAAGCGTTTATGACATCGACAAACCTTTCAGTTGTTGCTGTTAAATTAAAATGTTATTATTATTTTTTTGACTTATATAAAATGATTGTGAATGGTAGTTAAAAATATCTTATTAATAAAAACAGAGGTAAAAATAAAATATAATTCCAAAAGATTATTTACAATCCATGGGAAAAAAATAGGGATTGTATAAGTGTAATTAAATGGAAAAAATATAAAATGTAGACATATATTAAATAAGTATAGGTGAGTTGGAAATAAGTTTAATTTATTAATTCTTTGCAGGGAACTGTAGAATGTAACATAGATTTAGTGGTATTTTATCGTCATTAATAATAAGTTTTATACGTTTTATGTTATGATAATTATATTTCTTTGTTTTGTGTTCGTCATTGTATGTACAATGATACACATTGCCCAACCGGGCTATGCCCAATGTAATCAAATAATCTATCTAATTATATATGAAGATATATTCATATAGTGCTCACAGACAACCGAAGATATTATTTTATATAATAGATAGTTTATTTAATTCATTCGCATAAAATTCCACTATTAAAAGCTCTTCCTTTTGTAAGACGAATGCTTAAAGGTTTGTTGAAATACGTTCAATACCAGGATTTATCGAAACACTTAACAAGATAGCATCAAACATATTATCTTCAGCACTGTGTTCTTTCTGCGTCAGTCACGTTTAAGTTATCAGCTGTTATCAGTGACGTCTCTATTCTCGGAATCCATGATGAAACATTCAGCAAATGTAGTGTCTGTTGCATTGCACGGTCCAGCTGATCATCATTGCTACATTTAGATTAAATTCTCGACGAATGATTTTCTGTGCCGTTTTTACATTTTTTTTTTCGCTTCTCAATATCATTCGTCAAACGTTAATATCGTAAGCTCTTTACTGCACTGATAAATAATTCGTTAATATTCCAATTAAAATTTTTATTCCTTATTCACGCTGAGACATGTTTTATATGGGAAATCGAACGTGTCAGGAACCATAAATATTTTAGTAATAGGTTTCTTAAGAATATCATTCATCATAGATGTATTTGTAAATATTTATTCGAAAATATAATACTTTAAAAAGAAATATAAGAGAAATTGATATTTCGCCTTGATTTTATACAGGCCCTTGCTGTATCACTAATCATACTTTACTGACGTTGTCATACATACTGACTTCACTATCTTCTCCTACCGTGTTAATGCGCAACTTACTTTCTATTACAGTCTTTCCGAATCGTAAATTTTCTTTTCTATTCATTAACCAAACCTCATATTATATTAACATCAGAATTTTATTATTTACCTTAATTTGAACAATTAATAGATCCAATTGCGTTGGTGTCAATGTATAGAATACATACAAAGAAGACCACAAAACAAGAAAAAGAAAAATAATCATAACATAACAAGCTTGCCGTCAAAACGTTGTTATTCAACAAACAATTGGCCCGTGTTAAGACCCGAGAATTTTATCTACAACAGATTCACCGGGAAAGCCGTCGCTCTCTAATAACATAACAAGTATAAAATTTATTTATGAACAAAACTACCATTAAAACTATATGTGACGTCCTGCACATCCCTATTCTTCACTGTAACGCATTAATAAATTAAACATATTTCCAAGCACACTATACTTGTTCAAGATGATATTATTTTACACGTCACTTAACACAATCACATTTATTAAATTTCTATTGGATTACGAGAATTTCCTATAATGGACTGTTGTTCTTTTCAATTGCCGACTATGTGGGCAGATCGCTATCAACTTTGATGGTGGGCTATTCCGATCCTTAATGGTTCTATTTAAGAAGGAAATTTCGCTATGCCTTTTCTCTGTTTGTAAAATTTTGCGCGAATGATCGTTTTTAGATACGTAATTAGGAGATAAAAGATAACTAAACCCAGTTCTCCAGGTGACCACGTTATTGTGTACCCTGAATAATGTACAAAATGTAGCCCGTTTCCATCTATTTGCGAAAAAGGTTGCCATATACACTTTCCATAATTCAACAAGATGGTTTAATTTTTTTCTGAGCTTTCTCGTTGGCTGAATGGGGCTACTCCTATACTGTAATAAACTATTAATATTTACTCAAACTATCTCCTGTATATGATTCAATATTTATCACATTTTTTTTATTACGCAAAACAAAATTCCAAACACAACAACACTAAAGACTCACAAAATCCAACGACATACTCCATCGCCCAAAGATAATTATTTCCCGACTTCTTCTTCTTACTAATTTTTTGTTCGAATGTCATAAGTTTATTACAATGCCAGCTCCAGCAAATTGTTCAATACTCTAGAAGAAGGGTCGTCAAACTGTAGCTCGCGAGGGTGTTTTTGGAAGCTCGCGAAAGGTTATTAGACAAAAGAGTGAATAAGGAATCCTGGCTCTGTTCAGTTATCATATGCATCAATTTGGTTTTTTTGTCTGTATCAAGGTGTTTATTATAACACTTGGCGTGTATTGTTTACTACTTCGGA
Source organism: Zhengitettix transpicula (assembly GCA_037074705.1). NCBI lineage: Eukaryota > Metazoa > Arthropoda > Insecta > Orthoptera > Tetrigidae > Zhengitettix > Zhengitettix transpicula. The sequence goes on from CM073590.1 coordinate 151,111,686, forward strand.
ATTAGTATAGATATGCATCACCTAGAAACAATTAATGATCATCTGTGCAAAAAAAATTCTCAAAATCGCGCAGCGTAGTAACACGATGATCATGTTCGATTGGGTTCGAGCAGCAGGCGTCGAGTCTTGGAACGTTTTCACGAATTGCTTTATTAACTTCTTTAAGGATAAAGGAGATCCTGAGCTACAAGATCCTGATTGGCTCCAGGATTTTTCAGTTTTAGCCGCAAAGCTGAATGTACTAATTTTCAAATAGCAGGGAAAGGAAAATGAGTTAGTGGAAATTATATCATACATAATCCTTTTCAGATAAATTGGACATTTGGAAGACAAACTTTAGAAATGGAGACGTGAAACATTTTCCGGTCTTGAGGAAGTGTCTTGAAAAACCCGGATGTTCACAACCCTTTTCAACTAGAAAGCTGCTAGAAATTAATCTGATTTAAGAGACCAATTTCATATCTCTTTCAGGACTTCATAAAAATTTCACTCCTCGCACAATTCACTGCATCACGTTTGTTACAAGTGAATGTATAAGAATTTTCTGTCTCAACATTTGAACGAAGACGAGTCAGTACCTTGAATTAATAGATCTTCAAAATGATTTGACTCTATAAACAATTCCAATGGACCAAATCTGGCCACTCCTACCAAATGAAAAATATCCAATATGGCCCTGGGAGTGAAGGCTTTGTTTAGCTCAACCTACCTGTGCGAGTCTCCTTTCTCGAACATGAAAATCAGAACTATATTGACTGACAAGCACCTCGACAATTCCATCGAATGGCAATGACCAACTACTCACCAGACAGGCAAAATCGTTGCAGAGAAGGAAAGTGATGCTTCCAATTCCTTTTTTTCATCTAATTCTGTTGTGATTTTAAGTTTGGAATTTTTAGAAATTAATGTATTTATCAGGTTGAAAGAGTCGAAAGTTTATAAATAAATTTAATTGAAATTTAACTTGTATATTTTAAAAAGAATATTTTCTTAACTGAAATTTTTTGAAGGAGGGGTCGAGGTTAGTTCGCCAAGCACTTTCCAAATGCACAAGTAGCTTCTGGGGTTGGCGAGTTTGGCGACCCCTGCTCTAGAACATGTCGCACTAATGTACTATAAGCAACGGTCTTGGTCGTTCTGGAGCTTCCCTTTAAAATCGTGTTGCCAAACATTAGAGCTTTCCATTCCTTATTGGTCACTGAATTTACATGTTCTCTCCACTATAGCTCAAAATCTTACAGAAATTCATAAATATAAATATATCTACCTCTATCTCTACCTCTCTAGCTTTCTCTCTCTCTCTCTCTCTCTCTCTCTCTCTCTATATATATATATATATATATATATATATATATATATATGTGTGTGTGTGTGTGTGTATTGGTCGCGAGATATAGAAAGTCGTGTTAATATAAAATGCATAAAAACCCAGTCCTGTAATCGTATTAGGGGTAGGCCGGAGCACAAAATAACAACAACCATTGTTACTGCAACTCGGTAGTGTAAAATCTATACTGAAAATTTTGGCGCACGGAAATATATTGTGCTCAGTTAAGGATATGTTGTACACTTAAAAAACTCATCCGTAGAAGTTCAGAGATGATAAGTAAAGAGACATCGGCGCTGTCTGTATATCCCGTTATTAAGAAAATAATTCATGTTTTTTAAGAATGATAGTGGCGTAGTTCATGCTTCTCCGCAAGGGGACGTTCCTAATTGACAATACTCCGCTCTACTTCTTCCTTCTACTTCGCATCTAACCTCTCTCTACGCGACCTGCTATATCTCACGACCTATGCGTGTATTAAAAATAATTTTCGTTTCTTAAGAATCCTGATAACATGATAGCTCTCGGTTCCTATGAGGAAAGTACACATTGTTATGGTTAAATATTTTATATTGGTTCCATAATTACTTTTACGTAAAATTTGGGATCTTTTAAAGATTTGTCAACAAATTCTATTACCATATTTTACAATTAGAATTCGCAAATAATCCTTTCGGCGTCGTTTCGGCCCAAAACGGTAAAGATGTGAGAGAAACGCGTCAAGCTATGTGCTATAGTTCTGTGAATAGAATTTAATCACTACAATTTCAGGATACAGTAAATTATTTTTTTTTAAACTTATAAAGCCTCTTTAAAGTTGCTTTCAATATTTTAAGAAAATATTTAAATTTATTGTCCTTATTGGCATTAAAGTGACTATTAAGAATTATATTGATTTATTATATAAGTTACGACTTTGTGTTACGATTTCATATCATAGTTTAAATAGCGTTGAATTTAAAACTGCTGTCTGGCGTTTTTGTATTACTATTTTGTAACTACAAATTAATTTTAAATATTCACATTATTATTTTATTTCCCAGTCACTAATTAAAACTGCCGATATGTGCCGATTGAGTCTCCAAATTTCATTCCGTATTTAATTCTCTGTGTCAATATATTGTACTGCAACTGATGGTTTTCTTTTTACGTAATTCGACCCTATATGTCTTACCATAATTAAAATGTCCTAGGATAAGAGAGACCGACGAAGCAGTTAGTGAAATTGGAGGTGGGCGACGGGATCATCAACACGCAGTAGATCTGCTGAGCTTTCATTTCCACGAACATATTTGCGGCGTATTTACGTTTATAAGATTTCATTAATTCAAAATTGAAACCCATTAATCTGAATTTCCGCCGTGAATCTGTCGAAACTATGTTGGTGCATTTTTCAAATCCACATTCGGGCGAAGCTCATTTTCATTTAAACGGGAACGTTTAGAAACAAAATTGTCGGGGTTGGGGCAAGGAAAATGTTGAATGATAACATAAAGTCTCCGTAGGCTCCCTAAAGTTACAATATGGACAGATATTTTGGCTTAGGGAATTATTGGCCGTTTTTTGGAAAAAGAATTGAGTTGAGACTGTAACCGAAAATTCTGACAGTTACACGACAATGTCATGATTTCGAACGGTACAACAAAATTTTCAATATAATTGCCACACGTATGAGAATTTTGTTTTCGTAATAAACTATTTGCAGAAAAACTTATTATTTGGATAATCCATGGCATCTTAGGAGTTCTGACTGGACTTCTGCTTTTTCGGTTTACTACAACCAAATAACCACATGGTAGTCTCTTTGAACGAGAATATTCGAGAAGAAATGGCTACTATTCCACGGAAAAGGTGCAGACGTGTTTTCACAAATTTGAAGTCCGGATTTGAAGAGTATTTGCACCTGGATAACGTTACTTTAATAAATTATTTTCTAGAATTGTTTACCTTAATGCAAATACAAAAAAACATTTACTGTTTCCTTTAAATAATTAGTTCGAAACCGATCATCTTTATGGTTCATCATTTATTATCGCCCGGGTGAAAAATGAGCACCCCACTGGATCGAGCACTAAAGAAATAGAAACTATCAAAATTTTGTTATACCTTAATACATTATTCTGATGCCAGTCGTGTTATAGTCGCAATCCTATGAACAACTGTGTAAGCAGTTATTTTCTAACCAATTGCTGAGTATGGTGAGTAGTCTATTTAAAATCATGAAATATTAGTCAAAAATGTATTATGATAAAATTTAAATTACTTGAAACACCTCTGTTATAAGAATAACTTCATACCAAAATATATTATTTCTATTCATATCCCGACGCTGCCCTTTGCATGTTTATCTGAGACACTAAAAGTTTTATTTCTATAAGGAAAGTGGTTCTAATCATGTCTAATGGTAAATAAACTCTGTTACGGATAAAAAAAGTATTGCGGCGATTCCCAAAAGGAGTAAACAGGTCATTATCGCGCAGTACAGCGTTGGCGAATCACGGCTCACGATAAGCGCCATATGTTTTGACAAAGCCGCGAAATTGTGAAGAGCATCTGGTGGTCTGTCACGACGAGCCTGGGGCAATAACCTTCGCTCATCTAGGAGCCTTCCTAGGAATGGCACCCGGAAATAGTCAATCATCGGGAACGCTAGTTACGAAAGCCTAATTATGTGTCGCCGCACGCACAGGAAGAGCATACACTCGGTCCAAAGGGACGCTTTGAATTTTAAAGAGTCTCTCAACTCGTGCTATTGAAAACCATGGGAACTATTCAGGATCAAATATACCACAAACACGAAATTATCTACTCAACCAGCATTCTAAGATTACTTCTAGATGTAACCACCAGATTTGGATATCCCGATTCAATAAATTATATACATTCAGTTTGTTTTACCCATTAAGTGTCCTATACAGACGGACGAATGGCTGTTAGCAAGTAAATTCGTAGACCCACACACACAACACAATTTTTATGTAACATTATTGTAAACAATTAGGTTACTAATACTAACAAAATCAAGTCATTAATTTTAATTAACAATGACAATGTAATCTGATGCTTAGAATAAATTCAGTCAAATAAATGAATTGAAATGCCGGATTCTTCGAACTGAATTCCATTTCAATGTATTAATAATTAATAATGACCGATTATAACATATATATGTATTGTAATAAACTACCGGGGACTTTTTAATTTGCCCCACGTTGTGGTAGCCAAAATGTAATAATTAAATATGATGGGCTTTTAAATGAAAAATTATAGACTTTAAAACAAACAAATTTTATTTATCAAAAATTTGCATTTATACAATTTAATATTATAAAAAAACATCTCTTTCTCTCATGGGTCTTTACTGGGTTTGATAACGGACAGAACACTTAAATAATCAAAGAACCCAACATTTATCTTGAAATTAAACAGAAATATTTAATCGTCTAGACATCGACGAAACTTATTAACGAACTTATTCTACCAGATTGATTCTAAATTTAAAAGAGTTTATTTTATTAACACAAAAGAAAAGAACGATATCTGACTGTATCTTTTAATTCCGTTTACACATATTAATACCATAAAATTTCAACTTACGATTACTCAGGAAAATTTGGCTCGTTCATTACACACACGTACTTTATAGACTGGACGTTTAAACACTGACTCTAACACCCACTGTTGTTTTGATGAAAGCTGCTTCTCCGTTCGTGAAGGACATCCCACTTGCTCGTGGTGAAACTACTCGACGCTGGATGCAGTGTCCTGGTCTCCTACCATCGAAGACAGTGGTCAAATTTTGATGTTACAACAGATTAGACTTCTGCATACAAAAATTTTATCGTTGAATAATTTTGCTATTTCTCTCGCAGGCTGCAATATTTCTCCATACTCGGTGCTCGCCGTACGTCTCCACAACTCTCACTCCAACACTCAACTTCGGTGCTCACAGCTCCCTCTCCCATTCTAACTAACTTCCAAAAATATTATCTTCTCTCGTTATATATCCCAGTCCCTTCTCTTTTCCTTTGTTCCAAAACTAGGTCGCAACTGCCCGTTGACAGCTTTCTCCATTATCCCGAGATTTACATTCTGCAGCTGCAGTTCCTTATTTAGCAAAAATAGCTCGTTATTCTGTCTTGTCCCAAAGCCGACAATCGAGACAGGTCTAATTTGTCTTTGCACCCTCAATTACTTTGAACTTGTATTCTCACCCCCGCACTCACACGTGCGCGGCTCTAAATTCTCCAGACCGCCCAAACTGCACCCTCAATTACTTTAGACTTGTCTTCTCACCCTCACTCACACGTGCGCTGTTCTAAATTCTTCAGAGCGCCCAAACTGCATCCTCCATCCTAAGTAAACAAGTGAACTGTCCAGGCCATTAATCAGAAACAACTTAACAGATTTATCTTGCGACAGGCCACCCGCATACGTCCATTTCTCCCGACGGCCAAGCCCATTAATCAGCAACAATGCCTTTCCTTCAAGGCATTACAGTATCTATGTATATATATATATACATAATGTAGAGATTACCAATGTGTGATGAAAGTTTTATTTAATAATTTTCCTTAATAGTATTGTCGGTTCCTACTTTATTATTGTCGGAAAAAGCATATGTAATACAGAACTTTGACGGAGCCTGACCAGTGTGGTCATGTCGTTCGGGTCTAGTTTTGGAAACCAGCCGTGGATTCTCGTGACTAAATAAATAGTAATTCAGCAAAGTCTATGCTGAATAAAGGCTGAAAATATCACATGAATCGTTTGGCATTAACGTACTTCTACAATAATGCTGTGTGACAATAAGAACGACGATGTAAAGTTCGTGAACAGTTGTTAGAGAGACGCCGGAATTTAGTGATGTGAAAGAATATAGCAATCAGTGTCAAAGCCTGTTGGTTAAGTACTTTCTTTAAAAGTAAATAACTGTGAAGTGCACAATTCATACGGTACCAGAGCAGCTAAATGGGTATGTAGAAACTCTATGTTGTAAACTTTTATATAAATACAATTACCGTCAGATTTCACCCGATTTGTTAGATTTTTTAATATTATATGTTATTGTAGAATTAATTAATATTTTTATCTAACTCTTTTGGTACTAACTGAAAATCACTATAATTTATTAGTCTCCGGTCTTGAAGTTGTGTAATATTAAAAGCTGTTTCATTTTTTAAAAATATTGTACAAAAATTAAAGAAATCAAAATTATTAATAAATAATATTTTTGTTATCTTTATTAAAATTTGTTAAATTCAAGGATAAAACCTATAAATTATCTTTTCCTTTTAAAATTTCGAATACTACATAAATTAGTCGCAACGTGTTGGCTGTAACTCTCATTCATTTGTATACCACATAATTTCGTCCCAACGTGTTGGCTATAATTTCCTTTTAATTTGAGTACTACATGTATATATATATATATATATATATATATATATATATATATATATATATTGTAGTGATTTCTGATAAATGATTGAAATTAACCTCAGGTTAATGCGTCAATTTTTAGTAATTTAAATATGAAAATGATAGGATGTTATAATAAGAATCAAGATTTTCAAATAGACAAACAAATTAATTTATTTACGCACAAACAATTAAATTTTACACAAGTTATTTAGGAAAATAAATTTTAATTTACATTATTAATTGATCTTTGACAATAAAATGACTATATCTCAAGGTCGTTTACTGGGCCTTTAATAAAGAAAATACTTGTTAACAATGAAATTTTATGAAGCTATCAAGGACTCATCAATAGATTTATAACAATGCAAAACATAAAATATGGACTTTACATTCTGAACGAAATTCGAAATCTGACGACAATATCTTTACTCATGAGTTTACAAATAGTAATTCTGTGGAAATTTACCTTACTGTCTCTCGTACACAGACACACACACACTTCATAGACAGGGCCATTTTGTACACTGACGCTAATTAACACTTCTATTTTTGCAAAATTGGTTCACCGTTCGTTTAAGAAAATCCTATCAGCTCGTTTCGAAGATTATTAACTGCTAGGTGCAGTTACCTGTGCTCCCAAAATCAAAGAAAGTGTTCTCAATAGAGAATAAAATGATTTAGATTCAACGCTCTAAACATTCAGCGTTGAATAGTACGTAGTCATCTCACAGACGGCAACTTTTAAAAATGTTCTAACTGATTTAGCCGTTGTTACATGTATCCAGACACTTTCTGGATTTTATACTATTCGTTTGTCCACTGCTATAATTCCAAGACGACTTTCCTGGAGCTCGCCTCCCCACAGACTCTGCTGTGCGCGTTTAGCGAACCAACCTCTACAATCACCCACAAACATTGCATTCTTGCCACATTCTTGTGTACGACTTGAGTTCTATGCCGCTAACAATGCGAGTCCAAATATTTGTTTATTAAGTAATTATTTCCTCTTAATTACCACAATATATATATATATATATATACTGTATGTGTGTGTGGATATATTAGTTAAATGCCTAAGCTTTACGCGGTTTTTCTCCACGTCACCCAACGTCATATGTATCGTTTTTACTCTGCTAAAGTCTCGCAGTCTCCATAAGTTCAACTCTCTCAACTGTACGTATTTTACATACACAAATCGGATAAATTATTTAAAAGAGTGTGGGATAAAAATTATTATTTAATTGCAAACCGTTGAGAATAACAATAAAGTACTCAAATGTGTCACTATAATGTCCTGATGATCCAACCCTAAATAAAGATTTTTGGAGGATGTGAAATTATCGTTCTTACATGTCTGATTATTTTTAACAGATTGACAAAAATATATTTAACAATCATAAGCATACCAAATGAAGTGATAATAATAAATACCAATCAACGTTTGTGCAATCCTTGTTGCTGTCGTCACGTGAAGAAAATCTTAGGTCTATATTATATTTAGATCCTGAATAATATATTTCTGAACAATTGGATGTTTATGTTAGTTATTTTTTTCTTTTCCTTTTTGCAAACAACTGAAGTCTTATTTTTGGTACGTTTAAAACCAGACTACGTAGAACACTTTTCGGATAATGTTGATAGCTCCGAGAGGCTATAAATGTGTGGACGGAGTTAAACCAAAAATCGAAATTGAGAAAGCGCAAGATCACGGTCTGTAGAATGTTACGAAAGCCAGACTGTAATTGTTATTTTTGTATGGAATTTATTATTTGTAAGAAATATTACGCTCATACCTTTCCGAAGATGACAGAAATTTTGTTGTTGACTTTTACTCAAGTTTATCATTAGAATGGCGTAGGGAGGTACATTAAAAAATAACTTATACGCAGTTAACAGATTTATGGGGGTTAGTTATGGTGGGTTCTTTAAAAGGGATTAAACTTCGTTTTGGCTTTAAAGAGGACAAAACGTCGTTCATTTAATGTTTTGCTAATAATCATTTATAAGATCGTGTATTTGTTTATTTATATTATTGTGAATTATTAGATTATCAGTATGTTGCCTGGGAAGATGAAATACTGCAATTTTCAGTTAAACTCTATGTATTTCGGAGGAAAACAGTCAAAAAGAATCACAGGAAACACATTCATCCCATATTTCTTGTATAGCCTTCAAAGCTTGTACTCTTTCGAATTGAAAATGAATGACACACCAACCCTTTGTGTGTTGAGAATACCTTGTCCACAATGGAACTACTGGTTTCGTTTCATGTATATTTGAAACTAACCGTAAGAGGTAAATTCGCTGATTTTATCTACGAACAGTTCCTCCGCACTTTCTGCAGCTCCAGCCATTAGAACGGAACTAAACCCGAAAACGCGAGTAATGTAACAAAACTGCACTTCTCATTCCGTCAAGTGCCTTAATCTTTTTGCAGTTCACTTGTAAATGGAGTCTAATAACCACGCCTGCGCCACATCGAGAGGTATGATTTTCCGCCTACATCCGCTACGTAACGGTCTTCAAGTTTCGCGGTAGAATTCGCGGCATGTGAAAATTGAGCAGACAAAATAACCGATCAATCATTCAATCCCTCCTTTAAGCTTTAAAATTCTTGTATCTTAATTAATTCTTAAATAAATGATAGGTTACTATAATTGTTGGTTTTCGTATGTTGTATTAGTTGAAAAATTATAACTGCCACCGATTTTAACAGACATGCTATAATATTTTTTTTTGATATAACAAATTAACACAACTTGCATTAGGGACATCATCAGGTTATCATATAAAAGCCAAATGTGTCATGGATACAAGGATAAAAAGTGCCGCTAGATTTCCCAGCCTAGCTAAATAATAGTAATGAAAAATAATAAATGATATGCGGTTACTAATATTATTAACCGTAACAGTAAGTGATAATCACTAAAAGACTAATCACAATGACTGTAAAACTATTTACAGAAAGCAGCATAAACTAGATAATAATCGCATATAAAGAAAAAAAAATATTGTGCCAAACACAAAAAATAAAAATTTCAAGATTAGAACACAAAGATGTAATTTACCAAATCAGCTGTAAAATGGCTTAGAAATATTGAAATTATTTATAAAGTTAAACGAGACGTTGGAAAATAATATATGAAATAATTGTTCGTTAATATGTAGTAAGTGTGTTTCAGTTCTCTACTTTAACGTTTTTTGTAAATAGATATGATAAATAACATTTTTTGCCGTAATTTCAACTGAACTATAACAATACAGAACGTCATATTTGAATTCACCGGTTACAACAAGCAAAGAGATCAAATCCTCGGAGAAATTACCACCAACAAAGAATTCATATCATCAAAGAAGGCCATACTTAAAACCCTAAAATATTTAATCCAAAACAATGTTTTTAACCAAATATACAGCCTATTCTATTTATATTACGAACATGTAATAAAAATATGATTATTTCTTGGTCGCTTATAACATTTTAATATAATTGAAGCGACCTTAAATAAAGTCAACAAACAAACAAAAATATCATTTCAGAAACAAATCAAGTTTTGTCCCATCATCCAAATTTTCGAAATTGCCCCAAAAAAACGAGATTCAAATTTATTGGTTTTTTTTAACGTGGTAGGCACGATTATTGAATGAAACATCGAGTAACCTGACTGAAGATGTTGATTTTTTAAAACAATTTGTGTGGAGAAAACAGAAACTTTTACATAATTCTGTTTGTGAATTTTTTCATTTCTAAAGAAAATTGAATCTTATGATTATGATAATTAAAAATGTTAACGATAGAATCTTTATAAGTATTTTTGGTTATATAACAAACAGCATCGACATATCTGCATTAATACTTTTGGAAAGAAAGATTTTCAGGAACTCGCACGATAGATTTCGCAGACAAGGACCTTCTAATGATATTTGATAGGAACATTGATTTCTGAAAGAAAAATAAATTAATTTTACAATAAGGTGCATTTGAATATATTATTATTTTTAAAATTATTTTGTATTCATGAGACCAGATACGTGGGTAAATAAGATTCAGTGAATTAGGTGCAATTTCAAATCACTGCACTAGTTTATTTTAATTATTACTATGAGTAGCTTAATTATTGTAAATTAACTTGTTTAATATTTCACAATTACGTTTCTCTAAAATGGATTTATACACTTACCATTGCTATATATATGTAAAGTATTTAAGTATTTCTATGAAATACTTACCAAAAATAATAATGATAATTAATTATAATTATTCTATGATTAAACCAAAGATTTAAATGCATAATAAATTGGATCTAAAAATTTTCTTATGCGTTTACCTAATGAATAATAATAATTATGTAATTCCTCATATTTTTAAGTTCTCCTGGAATGTTTGATATTTATTTTTTCTGGAGACATTATAACTTGTTTAATCTTTCAAGCATTTAAAACCATTTGTAAGTCAAAGTCTATGAAACGTGTTTAAGAAAATTTAATACTATAACTTAAAAGACCTTTCAAAATGGCGTTTTATCCAGAAAAAATGCAATTTTAACGCAACTCAGTGGAAAGTATGTTAATATACAGGACACGCTTGGGAATAGTTATAACTGTAGTACTGCATGAATGGGAACTACAGGATAATATATCACGTGTGTTTGACATTTATCTGATCAACAGAGCCTTTTGCAGATGTCAGGTTCATTTACATTATATGTCCTTGTGTCAGTTGGATAAAAATTATGATGTCAACCGAAAAAATATTGCATTGTGGTTTCATTTCAGTTGTTTTTACGATGTACCGCGTGACAATGATTAAAAAACATTTAGTTCGATTGTTTATTTTACAAACGTTACGTTTCTTCCAATTTCCCAAAATGGTTTCGTAACGAACATGAAAATTGTTTTGACCCTTGTACAACAAAATCATGAAAATAGAGCTGTTACATTTTATTTACTAAATGACTGAAAGGGAGGGAATTCAGTGGATTCATCTACACCAAAAGTTATCATGACAGTTTCGTATGATAACTGTAAACCACCGAACAATCCGATTTTAGGCAAGAATGTGGTTAACGGAAAAATGACGGGACCATGGTGTAGTTAATATCCGCATTCTTCACGTACCTCAAACACCAGAGGTTCCAGTAATGTACTCTAGCCACCTAAGACGTTGTCATCAAGATTGTCCGATAATATTCTGCAATCAATAAATATGATTTCATAGAATTTGGGAGCCACAAATATTCAATGTAAGTATTGAACAGTCAGCAACGCACATAGGAAAGTATGGATTCAAATCAGAAGGGAAATATAATAAAATGGAATAGAAAATCTAAAGGCGGGAAAATACATGAAGTTATGAATGACTCCTACTCCTGTAACGCAGGGAGAAAATAATCATCAGAAGAATCAGAACCGGACATAAAATAAGTTAACCCCCATATCCACATCATAAATAAGCGCAAGTGACAACAAAACATTTTATTAAAGAAATACGAACAGGGAAAATGTGTTCAGGAATAAAAATAACTCAATGAAATCGTATAAATACAGACGTACCTAATGAACATGATTAAATTAATGAATTATTACATGGATAATTAAAAATAATTTTTTAAAAAATATACCCAGAATAAAAGACATAACAGAAAAAAATAATTGTTAAATAATACCATACAACCTTTCTGCAACCTTGTTGCTTTTCAGAAACGTTTCGTGGTATTTATGTAACAATTATTTTTTCATTTATTTGGCTAAATACAGGCTGATTCTACGGTCATGGGAAAAACTTTGACTTTACTAAAGAAATGTTTGGTCGGAAGTGACGCTTTGAGGAACGATCACATAAAATGAGACATGAAAAGGAAAACATTCTTTTTTATTTTTTTATTTTCCCCGATCGCCAAATTTATAGAGCATCCACTACTTCAGAAGGCCATCATTTAAGAGACTCCAGTTGTCTCAATTGAGGACTTCGTCCATTGCGGCTGCAAGCGTGCGCGAAATGCCTGGTATATTTAAAACAGCTCATCAATCACTCCTTCGACGCTATCAAGAATGTTGGTGGTCGCAATTTTGAGCATTTATTGTAAACATTGCTGCAAATAAGCTCGTTGCGATGAAGGTGTAAATAAACAATGCTTTTCTTTTAATACATCTATTTTTTTTTTTGTTCGTGCTTCTGACCATTCATTCCTACACAAAAATGTATGTTTTAGTAATCTGTTCCACCACTCAAAGTTTGTTTCGTGACCTGCATTTATCTAATTACAAGAGAAATAAGTGAAACTACGAATAATAAAACATCAACAATTACGTATGCCAAAGGATTTCAGATTTACGTAAATTGAAAGCGTGTAAACAACTTATAATTTATATAATTTTATAGAAATATATAAGCCAAATGTATTGTGAACGAATAGTCGCTAACGACCCTGCCGTTAATGCGACTCAAAATAAAAATTAAATAATAAGTAAATGAGGCTACCACTGTATCCGGTTATATCCGAATAGCCGTGTTAGATACATATACATTTCTAGTTCTTCTAATATCTCGCCATCTTTTAATTACTCGGAATGTTGTCCAACATTTTCTCCAGGCCTGTCTCCTTGCCTTTGGTACTCTCTAGATATTTTCCTAATTGCTATAAACTCTCCGCTAAAGAGATATGTATTCTCATGCACAGTGTCAGCCTAGTTTGTCTCCTCTAGTTTTACTGTAAATGATTTAGGTGTGTAATTCTTCCATTTCAATAACAAGTATGCAAACATCCTTTCGCTTGCTCTTTTGCACTTTGCTCTCTGCGTGAGTTATTTACGGCTTATGTCACAATGCAGAAGAATGAGTTGACAGGTGAATGAGTAAAGGGGCTGACAATTTAGACTCGAGGCAGAGTAGAATGTTAATTGACTTTAGTAACATTAATAAAATCCGTGTTTAGTCGTACGGGAGGCGCATCAATTCGGAACACAAGCATGAGAGTCTGAAACCGTTACCGACTTGAGAATTCAGTTCAACATTCACACGCAGGGGGGAAAAAAAGTAACAAAAAATGTAAATTAGGTCTTTCACGGATTCGGTCTGTTATACTTTTGATCTGATTAGGTGCCTGCAATTCCTCTATCCCACAATTACTCTCAGATGACATCAGCTTTTTTTTGCGGGGGTGAGGGTGAGGGGGAAGTTACAATTTTTCTTCTCATATTCCTTTTTCTTAAGCCTACGCGACTTCCAATTAATTAAACCTCATTTCAAACATTCGGGTTTTATACTAGTAACAAGAGCAATATAATGTAAGTCACTATAATCATACGTAATTTGGAAGAATACGAATTTTTAAAAGCGTTGTCGCAGAATATTCTTGCATATGATCAAGGTGACTGAGGATGAATGTAACGTCTCCATTTTTAATTCAGGACGTGCAAGAACTTGTTTGTGACGAGTTTAAGATTTGATAGCAAGTGATGGAAAACGCTATCAAATAAAGCGTGTGTCTAATCAAACTGTAACGGTCAAACTTTTCATTTCAGTATTGCGGGGACCAAAAAATCGTCCTGAGTCACTTGCTATGGTAGCGTGATATCGCCCAAGGTCCTACGACAGTTTCTGTTTAAGTTTAGATATATTATTATTATCAGTAATATCGCGATCTAATACAATTGATAAATTATAGTTCATTTATGGAGATGGATTAGACTTTATAGAAATTAGCAGACGAAATATGTTCTTATCGTGTCACATTAAGGCATTCATTTCTCTAATCACAAATGTTAATCGAAATGTTTAGTGAACACTGAAGAATTCGTACATCTGTGAATTATATTATTAACAACTACAGTTTACAATTTACTGTAAAACTATAAGTGAATAGATCTCTTAATTTCCTATTAAATTAGCCACAAATTGTATAAGAAGCCAACATTCTATGGATTGGTTCTATATTAATTTTCCAGCCATGCCAATAATCAAAAAAGGATTTTGATTTATAATTTGGGTCACAGAGCCATACTTCTTTCAAATTTTATTTTCCATTCTGAGAATCTAATCATTGTTACGAACATCTTATTAGCTAATTTCTATTCTAACTCTTTTAATAAATTCTATATCAATAATAGAATCGGCAAACTGTCTCATCCATCTCAGGTGAAACCCCCTAATAACAATATTCCTAAAATTAAGTTGGTACTTTAATTCTATAGACACCTACACTTTACGGTCTTGAATCTACTCATTCAATTCAATATTGGAATCATTTATAAAAATTATAATTCCTTATTTTGTTACATTAAGGATAGTAAAGACCCATTAGATCCTTACGACGCGCATTTTGTGGTGTAAAAAATTGAATGCATGGATTGCAACTCAGTTTATATTGGTCAAACTAGGCGCCCTTTAAAAACCAGTATAAAGAAACATTAGTTTAATTACAAACTTCCCGAGGAATAAAATTGGTTTAACGAAACATACGCGCTTATATAATCACAACTTTAATTGGACTAATGTCAGAAATATTAACGTTGAGATAATTTATGACAGAATTATCTCTGAAGTGATCAATATTAGACTGAAAAATAAATTTACTCTTAATTTTCAGAGTGAGACATAGGCACTTATGAAAATATAAGATATCACACTGGCTACGTGAGAATGAGACCTTTGACTTCTCATCAATGGTTTGTTATAGTTGACAGGTGCCTGCTCATATAGTTCAGTTTAAGAGTAGTACTTGAGGATGTCTACCAATTGGAAGAAGAAACGTTGTAAGTTTTTTCCTTGCTTAGTTTGTGTGTTTGTCATCAAGTACATATAAATTAATTATATATTTTTATTTATGTATTGGTATTCCAATATACTTGTCTCATGCATGGTACGGACTCAAACTCGACTGTTTCTATGCAATGCGAGACCTTAAAAGTAGTTAATGAGTGATGAATATTAGTATTCTTTTGTTATATACCATCATATTTTAATTAACTTCAATTGAGTTTTGTGTAAAACCTCGGATAATTCACTCATGTCCAAATCATAAATAGTTTAAAAAGACATGTATATCACAAGTTCTTGAATCCTGAACACTTATTACTAGTATTAGATATATTGTTTGTCACATTGAACGAAAAAACGGGAACGTCTCATGAGCAATGAATGTCCGTTGAACATTTTAGAGCCCATATATCTCTATGGAGGCACCACTGCACTTGAAAAAAAAACACAGGCTATACTTCTTTATGTTTTGCTGTCTACACACCTAAACCATTTATGTTTCCCCATAAATTGTTTCGACACTTGGCCACTGGTCCTCACCCTATCCTTTCCTTCTACCATAAAAAAGAACTTGACACGTATCTGAAATTCCATGGACTATGAACTCTTTGCGCGCATGTTATCTGAAAACGATTGATTACAAGTGATTACTTTTTTTCTTGTTTCTTTTCCCCCCGAGCAACGCCACGATGTTTTCGGAACGGCCATAGCGCTATGGCGCTGGTCATTCATCTCTGTGTAATGCGGACCGACGCACTGGCCAGGCTCCCAGCTTCCGCTCCCCGCATTCCAGGGGAGTCCCCGTTACAAGCCGCGAGATCGGATCGTGTAACATGGGCTGCGTTTTCGCGATACACCTCGGTATCTCGGATTTCTTCATTAGATATAAATGAGGCGACGGTCACGCACTACCCGCATCAGCGGAGCTCTACTCAATTTGCAGGTTACCCTTGTGATACTTATTTGTCATTACCAATTTGTTTAAATATTACACTAATCACTGTAGCGAGGCAAAAGCGGCAGTTCATCCACGATCCCTTGTCAGCATTAAACGTGGGGGAATCGTTGATTTACCTAAAACATGAACTCTTTAATAATGTGCATTAGTTTTCGTGTTTATTTTGGAGGTTTTTAAATTTTTATTTTGCTTTTTTTAACTCACAGTGTACTAAAAATGACTTTATTTCTATTTTTTAAACATCTATTTTGCCAATTTATTTAAAGTCTCTACATAATTTTTGCTCATGTGCGCCAACAACACAATCTATATGCAATTAATTAACATATTCAGGAGTTTTCGGCTCAAAGGCCATCATCTGTAAAAAAAAGTAATGCAAATTATCTTTTACTTTCTGTTTGATGTAGTTTTATTTGATTACCGTGCATAATATTCTGGCGCCTGGCGCGACTCTTGTGATAGCACTATCGTGAAGTGTTACTGCTAATTGGTATGTTTTGAAGGATTCTTAAATTTATTGAGATCTTCAACATCCCTGATTACAGTCTAGAAATACTGAATATTATTTTTAAAAATTAATACTGTTACGTTTCGACTTGCCTGTAGGTATTTATCAAACAGCTTGGAAATAAACTACTTTTTTAAAAAAAATCGATATATTTAGCCTGTAATCAAAGTAAAAGTTCTTAAAAATTAACAACAGACGTTAAATGTATAATAATTCTTAAAATTCTTAATGCGGTCTCCGTTACGAGATCCTAGAACGCTAGCTTCAATTATTGTTAAATTAATTGCTTCCTCGTTCACAATATTAATTATCAATTTACATGGCACAATGTATTTTCTTTCAAAAGAATAGAGATACGGTCTTATGCGGATATTAATGGAATATTTAAAATTGGATTGTCGCTATCGCAAGAATATCAGTGATGCAGCGATTTACGGTTTCTTTTAATAAGAACGACAAACATTTTTCATTATACATATACTTTCTTAATACGTAGCGGCAAATATTCCTTTGGACAAAAATTGTAATCAAATAAGTAAGTTTACCTGTATGAATAAAATAATATTTTTGTCAGAACATTACTTGGAAGCCAGTGATTTTACTTTATCCTTACGTTATGTTCCACTGTGATCAAAAAGTAAGGTGAAATTGTCATTTAAAACTCCCGGGCAGGTAAATTTGTTTTCCTAGGTTGGTAGGACTGTCTATAATATTTGCCAAGCGTCTGTTAGTTATAAGGTTTAATTATCTCCGAGTTACACGTGTTTTTGTAAACAACCAAAAGTGAATTTTTCGATTTTTGCAATGGGTGATTTTGTTGAGCAAAGAACTTTCATCAAATTTTTGTTTGCGGAACGAATATTCTTGTGCGGACACGTTGAAAATGTTGCGGAAGGCCTTTGGTAATCAAACTATGGCACAAAAAAACGTTTATAAGCGGTACAACGAGTTAAAAGAGGGCCGAGAACGCGTTGAAGACGAACCGTGCTCTGGACGACCCTCAACGTCTACCGACGAGGGCAACGTCCGAAGTATCAAAGATTTGGTGCTTGAAAATCGTCGATGGACAATTAGACATCTCGCTGATAGTGTTGGAATATCATTTGGCTCAGCCCAAACCATTTTGAAGAATGTTTTGTGTCTCAAACGCGTCAAGTCTCGATTGGTGCCAAAATCGGTCAATTTTTGGTAAAAAAAAGCGTCGCGTTGATGTGTGTCAAACCTTGCTGTCTGACTATCAGGACCACTTGATATGCATCATTACTGTAGACGAGACTTGCATTTACGCCTACGACCCTGAAACCACCGACTAATCCAGCGAATATCGTGCAAAAGGTGAAGCAAGACCGAAAAGATCACGGCAAAGTCGATCGAAAATCATTGTCATGTTGACAGTTTTCTTTGATTATCGTGGTGTGGTTCACTATGAATTCCTTCCGCCGGGTCAAACTGTCGACAAAGAATATTATTTGAGCGTTATGCGTCGTTTTCGTGAAGATTTTCGTCTGAAACGGCCAGAATTATGGGCGAACAACTCTTGGTCCCTTCATCACGATAATGCACCATGTCATACTGCATTGGTTCTTCGCGACTTTTTTGCCAAAACTCGACTCATATCGTTCCGCAACCACCGTATTCGCCTGATTTGGCTCCGTGCGACTTCTGGCTATTCAGCAAACTCAAAAGGCCAATGCGAGGACGCCGTTTTGACACGATTGAGGAGATAAAAACCGAATCGAAGAAGGTCTTGAAGGCTATACCGGAATAAAGACTATTCCGACTGTTTCGAGGACTGGAAAAAGTGCGTTTCATCGGACGGGGATTACCTTGAAGGGGATGAAATTGATTTGGAAGAATAAATAAAGAATTTATATTTTATAAATAAATTCACCTTACTTTTTGTTCACAGTGGTATATTAGGGCAACCATAACCGACATCATCTGAGTTCCAGTCAGTTTGTCACGCCGACTTTGTTCATTTAACACAAGAAAACAGACGGATCTATTTAGAAGAAACGTTTCACGTAGTAAATAAAATTCTGTTGTTTAATAAAGTTGAGGTGACGTTCTTAGCGATATCAAACTGCAATTCACTAAATTAAGATAAAAAGACAGACGTTCCAAAACTCAATTTTAACTGTTTGTACGGGAATTTCTTTCGATTTTCATAAACACGGCGGAACAGGTCTCCTCTGAAAAGATAAAAATCCTTGAGGCTATCCACCGGTAGAATTAAAACGTAACATACATTCTGCTACTTTTATTTTCACGCACCATGTTAATAGTAAGCAGACGAAATATTTTCTTTAAGATTGTGAGGGCTTTCGCGGAGTAAATTATTTATAAAAAATTCTCGGGTCCCAACCGAAGTCTTTTTTTTTATAAAATAATATACCATACAAAGAAGAAAACTAGTTTTTACAAATTTCTGTATAACGTAAATTTATTGAAACACAACGACGAGTCGTCTATTAGTTTTGAATTTATCGGTAAAGAAATTCGGAGAGTTTGATATAAAATACTAATTACCATAATGTTGGTAAAAGTAACTTAATTTAAAGTAAACCAAGATATAAAATATTCACAATAATGTTGGTAAATATCTCCAACTTTATTTACCTGATCAGATCCAAAAAGGACGAACCGTATTTATTTTGTTAAATTTATGTTATTGAGAAATTTGTAACATTTATATTTCTGAATTTGTAAAACCATAATTTCATATGAAAATTGTCAGATAATTTATAAAATATTTTTTTAAATATATTATTTCTATCCTTCAGGCTTGTTCGTCACTGTTCACAAGAAAACAGACGGATCGATTAACTTTTTTTTTCGATGTTTTATTCAACGCTGGTTTGGTATGTAGCGCGTATGTTTTTGAAACAAATTTACATATTTTTACAGAAAATTCCTTCCACCTTTTTGCTAGTGACTTCTAAGCCTCACAAAGTTTTTCCGGCTCTTGAAGTATGTGTGTTCCAAGTTTTGTTGCAATTTTTACGCGCCCTTAAATTTTTATGAATATCATACAGACGAAGGAATAGATTCTTTTTTTATTATGATATGTGTAAATAAATCGTATGGCCGAATAAAACAGCGACAGAATAATTAAAAAATTGGGTTCTTAATCGATATTATTTTAAGAGCACTTGCAATTTTTCACAATCATTTACTTACTTTGACTTATCAAATTCTCAGGACCGTCGCAGAAATGTTTTCTGTCCGTCAATTTATTTGCTGAAGATGTCTGTCTGGGCACGATTATGTTGGTAGTCTTGGCACGCAAACTGCCGTATCATGCGCCTGGAAAACTAATCGAAACCAAACGGTTTGTTGTAAATCATGAAATGCGGACATAAGTTCTTAATGAAAATATTTTATGAAATGGTTGTTATACTTATTTTTCTTCAGCAATAAATAGTTCAATTTCTTGTGTTATTCAATTCACGTCGTATTGTATTTATATGTATCAAGAAATTCGTGAAACTATGATGTGTAAACTACACGATTTTAATCTGATTATTATTGAATGAGACCGGAAAATAACTTCTCAGGTCTTTGCCAAGTTGATAATTTAAATTTAACTAGTTAAAATTATGAAATATTATGATATAACTAACTCATCATATTTGTAATGTTTCACCTATAATGGGGATTTTTACTGTATGTTTTCAAGATATTTAAATTTTCGGAGTCTCTGAAAATATTTAACAGTATGGCAGGTTGAAATTAAATACAATAATTAATCATTTATACTTTTAATAACACTCATAAAAAGCTAACTTCCTGTTCTAATTACCAATTTGAATTTTCAACTGGTTTTTATGTAAATAAAACAACAAAACAAAGACAATTTTTCACAGGGATTTGTGGCCAAAAATTCAGTGGTCTGGTTTTCATAAACTTACTTCGGCGGGATTATCGTCCCAGTACATTACCTCTAATTGAGACCAGGTAAGAAGATTCGCAGGTATTTCAGACGTACTCTTCAATCCCTAGTATCTCCCTGAAGATGTTCATCCAGCTGGTTTTCTGGTTCTTGACGGCTGGAATCTCGGGTTTATGCAGTACAAATTGCTCTGACTTATCAAAACTTCTTGTAACAAAAACTTTCTAAAAACTGATCGCAAACTAAAATTAAAACTTCTTGTATATCTGCCCTACTTTCCAACTTCTATATAATTTCTCAAAAACTAACTTCTACATAACTTCGATGAATTCCCCATAACTGAACACACTAAAAACTCAAGCTGAAACTAACTAAAATAAAAAATAACTTATAACATCTTAAAACCAATTTCTTTCCTCTCCAAAACCCAACTTCTCTATAACTTCCCAAATACTAGCTTCCTCTGCAATTTCCTTTAACACTTTGGTCTGGAAAAATTCCGCCCATACCATCTTCCATTCTGAGGATCTTAGGCAACTAGAAGCTGATTTGTGCCCCCAAAAATCTCAACATTAGCCACACCCGGTTCAGGATTCACGTAGCAAATTTATAGGATGTGGGAACACACGTCCACGACGGTCTCAATTGGGGCGGAGCGTCTTGTCCGAACGTTGTAAAATCCATAAATTAGCCCCGCTAGACAGAATATTTTAATCTTCATAAAAGGAAGGTTATGGGGCTGTTTTCTTTCTGTGAATACCCGAATCGGCGAAACTGAAGCCGAGAATATAAAATACTCACGATTTTTAAGTAAAATAAAATTAAATATATAAATAAAAAATTAATAACCCCCAATTACTTTTCCGCGCCCGAATACACATTTAAACCTACAGCATGTGTTTTAAAGTCGTGAAATGCATTAAATATATAGATTAATGTCGCAGAAAAAAATGTATCCTCAAAAACCCAGTTATGTTACCTTAACTGATGACTTTATTTCCCTATATTCTTTAATTTTAATTAAATGATCTTAAACTCTCAACACAAGAGATATACTCGATAAAAATTGCAGTAGTTGGGCAAAAATAAATAATTCAATTCAAACTTAAAAAATGTAATGTTCCACACTGAAAATTCTATTAAATGTGAATATTATTCTTATGGGTTCGATTAAAATAACAAAACAAAATTTAAACAATTTACGTTAGAAAGTAAATAATATTACATATATTTGGAACATATCGCACATAAATCATCAAACTCTTGGATTTTTGAAGGTACAATAAACCTAAACAAAATGATAGGAAACGTCGGACGATAATATAAATATACAATGATACCGTATTATGGATCCAATTGGTTAAAAATTAAATACTAAGGTTATTATTTCTTGAATACCAGTTCGATTCATCGAAATAACATGGGGTAAGTTCCAAAGAGCCCGATCTACCTCACACAGGTTTTTATAGGATTTTCCTACACCACATTTCAGCGAATGCCAGATATTATCTTTAACCTATAGCCAGAGATCTTTTTTCTACCTTGTTCTACCTTCCTCACCTCGCTTTTTATCACTTACAACTCAACGTAGATGACACTCATGTAGCCTGTTTCTTTAAAAAAATGTGCAAAAATAAGAAATATCATATTTTCATAACTTATAAAATTTATACCTTGAAAGGAAATGTATAATATGCATGCTGCGCAAATTTATATATATATATATATATATATATATATATATATATTGTAATACCTAGTTAAGAAGGCCATTATTTTGTTAAATTTCATAATATTTGTTTCACGGCACAGACTAGAGGTGGACGGCCATTATTTAAAATCTGTTTACCAACTCAGACTGGGGATCTTGGGTGGCTCGTATAAAAAATGTTGATTGACAGCGGATAAAGGCTCACAAAAGGAAGAAATATTTTTTTAATTTGGGGGTCTTTAGCGGCTCTTAGATCTAATGTCTGACGGACATCGGAACAAGACCCCAAAGGAACTATGACAACAGTTTTTTGTTGACATCCCATTATAAGATAAGGAAATGTTTATCTAACAATATTGAGTAGCTCTCTTAGCGTGAGAAAGCCGGATGAGGACCGATCGTGGGAAATCAAAACTGTGGGAAAAAGGAATATTCTGGAGAGGGGGAAGCTGATAGAAAATTTATTTGGAAGCCAGAGAGCGAACAAGTTAGTTGGATGACAGAGAGCAAGGGAGGAGGACGTGGATGAAAGTTAGGTTGAACACCAGATTTGAACTCTGTCTTGGTGAAGGTTAAGAGATCCAGAACATTTTAAATAAGACAAAACGCATTGGAATTGTCAATCATACTAGACAAATTGATTGGTGGCCGCGGGCGAAACATCCATACGAGTAGTCGGAAGTCTGCAGTCTGGAGTTTGGATACTGAAAGGATAGTATTGTGATGTGAAACGTGTGTCAGTAAAATGTCTGTGTAAATTTTATGCACAGAGTGGCCATTATTAAAGTGAAGTGTGTTCTCGAACCCTAAAGCATAAAACTTGTAAGTAGGGATTTAAAATAAATAATTTTGTAAACCGTAAATTAAAGGTGAAAGGTCAGATTTCGTTTCTAGTAACTTCAATAAATTGAATTTCTATATTCTGTAAAATTCTTTCAAGTGTAATTGGATTTTTGTTCTTTCTATCAGGCCTAGTGGAGACCCTGAGACTTTGAGTTTCATTCTTTGTAAAAAAAAATTAAGTTATAAATTTTCTTAAATGCCACAAAAGGTAAAATTAATTGTTAGTAAAATTTGATCTAAATGTGGCGAAATTAAATATTTAAAAGTTAGTTATTACAATATATATATAATAACACATGTTGTTTAATACCAGAAATTCTCCTCTTCCACTACCAAGTAATAGTTAATTGCAATATTCGTTTGGCCTGTTCTTTTCTAATTACTTCTGATATATTTTTTTCATATAAGGAGTATTGTCAACGCGCCATGGAATGTGCCAAATAATATAATACAAAACTATCTTAGTATTGAGCCAGTGCGAGACATTATAACAAATTACTGTGTCAAGTACCAAACTAGACTTTCTGTGCATCCAAATAATCTAGCAGCCAACCTTCCGGACGATAATGCTATGCCGAGAAAACAAACGTTTTAAACCCTCCAAAATGTTTAATTAGTCTCATATCTCCTGTATATATAAGACATTGTAAATAATGTAACGAATCCCACGAATCTTAGGTAATAAATAGTAATTAACAGAATGGTCCATGGACTATTGTCGGCATGTCGGTAAGTCTCTTAGTATATCTCATTGTTCGACTGTAACAGATGAAAATTGATCACGAAATTTGAAAAAATATTTCTGAGTTGCAGCGTTACTTTGAGAACGTTGGTTCTTCACATGTAGCTGCTGGTGCATATAAGCTCATGTGCTACAGCACATAAATAAATTAGGAAAGAATTAATTTTTCTTAATATTAAGATCCATCTTAATAATGGTGTTTTAACAGTGTTAATTTCTTTAAAATGTCCGACTTGCGGCACATACACTCCCGCTAATGCAGTCAGCTGGCTATCTGTATGCTACCCACGTCTCAGCTCAGGTTATCTTTCTGTAATAATAAATGCACATATGTAGTATACAGGTTCACGCCCTGCTCTCCGTAAACCTCAAGAAACTGTCTGCTTTCGGTTCTGAGGACCAGCAAGCACATACAACGGAGCCATCATGCATGGTTTGATTTTAAAATTAACTTTTTTTAAATAAGTACTCAGGAAAAATACTTTCGTGTTAGAAATGTGTCAACTTACAGCTAAATTATTCCGCTTTTAAAAATTATTTCTTATTCGAAAACATTTAGACGGTTCCTTGGGGTGATGTGAACATAACTTAAAAATCACGAACCGCAACTGTTTCGTCACAAATTTTCGATATTATATGTGAAACCAAATTATCAATTGAATAATTAAAATAACTGCTGCGAACCCATTAAATATTTCGGACTGAACAACGGCCAAGGGTTTCTATAATTATAAAGAAATAGTCGGATCATAAACAAAGTCAACTTAACAGCATTCGAGTATGTGATTGATGTTCCGTAACCGAGTAAACTAAACAAGTAATCTTCATAGCCTGACTGAGATACTTATATTAAATTTTCAAGACAAACATTTCCGTCGGACCACAGCCTGAAGAAGGTGCCAATGAGTTCCGAAACGTAGCGCTGTTTACTAAATAACGTATTTGGTGAATAAAATTTTTATTGATTCATAAATAGTTTGTTAATTGGTCGTTAAATATATCTTATTTAAATAGTAACTCATTTTGCGAAACAGAACTGAAGCTTCATCGTGATGTTTATCACACCTTTATATTCCTTCTAATTCCATTGTCTATTACAAGAAATAGTGAATTTATTAGGAACTTCGAATCGTCGGCTCTTTTGCAGTCATTTGCTCTCGTTGTTTCACATATATTACATGCTCAAATAAATGATGCGATTGGCCGAGGCACGGCGAAGGGAATGCTGCGTCCCCACAGCAAACTCCTCTCCCGCTATCGGAAGGGCGTGGGACAAGTACCCAATGCCCGACCTACCCAATGCAGGTTTTTCTAAGGTTTTCCCTGCATTTCTTTAGGCGAATGCCGGGTAGGATCCTTAAAATATAGTCCGGGGGCCCTAGTAACCCTTGGCTACCTTCCTCTACCTTTCCGCATTCCCCCTTTCAAATCCCTTCCTATGCTATTAAAGGGGAGTTGCCCAATGTGGATCACCCTCATGTAGCCTGTTGCCCTAAAAAAAAATGATGCGATTCTAATAACTCTTTGAAAAAACACGGTAAAGTGAAATTTCGTTTATGAAAATTACATTTTTTTTGCTTTCGTGCTCTCACAGAAGGTGAATCAGAAAATCCTGGAAATGAAATTGTGTCATATGACCCGGATTTTAATAATAATCCTCGAAACGTCCCTGACGTCAAACTCCCGTAGTAATTATAGAATGCAAATAATATGATATATTAGTACATCTTTGCAAGCGCAGCTCTCCGTGAAGGAAGGACAAAAAGACCTGGAGCGATGACTCATCCCCTCAGCTCAGGCACACTTGCCCCTTTCTTCCTAGTCTGTGATGTTTCTAAACCACGCTTTGACTCTCAGAAAAGGAGCATTTGTGCTATTCTAGTAAGAAACTAAATATGACTTCAGTACTAAGAAATCAACATGAAACTGTTCTATCTTCCAGGTCCCTCCGCGTTCTTTTAAGACTTACTACACTATTTTATAAGCATAGAATTGTACGCACTATTAATTGAAATAGTTGTTGTTGATTAAAAATAAAATAAATCCGGAACTATACCTTTTTGATAGATATATGGGCATTTCATTCAATGCAATACAAGACAGGAGAAGAAAAGGTTGTGTTATACTAATAATTAAATAATCTATTTTTATGTTCCTTCACGGTAGAGATAATTCCTAAACATGTCAGTCAATTTTATAACCTCAGAACAAAACTTTTTTTTTACAATTGTTGGGAAGAGTACCTGGTAATAAACGAAGATGAGTTAGTCGGTGATATTGGAGTTCCGCAGGGTTATGTTTTCGGTCCAACACTTTTTAATATTAATGGAAATTAATCGTTGTTTCGAAAATTGTGTGGTAAGTCTTTTATATAATTATTATGCCATTATATTCATTTCTGGGAAAGAGCAAATTAATCTAGCAAACAAAAAGAATCTAGCATTAAGTAAGTAGACTGAAGATAAATGCATTAAAGACTAATTTATGTATGTTGGTATGAAAGCAAAAATAAATTAGAAGATAGTAATCAACTAGTTGAAGGAAATATTAAGCTAGATAAATAACAATTTCATATATTTTCATATAGATTATGCATGTAGATATATCATTAGGAAAAAACTATGGATTTTTATATAGAGCAAGAAAATGTTTAGCATAAAATCTTAAAAGTGTGATATATAATGTTGTTTTATAATGTAGTTGATGACCAATTACGGAGAATTTATTTAATTATATACAAAAACACGTTTCGATATGCATTTGTACCTTCTTTAGTTTCTTCTGTGGAATAATTACTCATTCTTTACTATAATTTCTCCACAGAAAAGACGTAAAAAAGTTACAAATACGAACGGAAACGTTTCGTTTTTTGTAATTATTTAAATAAACTGTCTGTAATAGGTCATCAACTACATTATATAATTTTCATATAAAACAGGTGTAAAAATAAAACCTATATATATATAAAATATTGTTGTTCTGTGCTGTGTGGAGTTATGAATAAACGTATTGATAGGCTTAATTAATTACAAAATAGAGCGTTGAGAAATCGTTTATGTAAAAAATAAACGATTTAGTGTAATACTAATTTTAAAAGAAATGAATTGGTTCTGTTTATCCGGGTTATATAAAGTTATTATAAATGCATCAATAAGTTTTTGTCATCATTTTCCATTATTATATCAGTTATATAATGTTGGAACTGTCCTTGACATAATTATGACTAGTTTATATTTTTTAAAAGTATGTACAAAAAGTTAAGAAAATTTAACGAATTTCCAAATGAATTTATAAATTATGTTAGTAAAAAAATTTAAGCCCTGTTTAATTAGATACCTAATTTTCTGTAATTGAAAATTTTAAGAGGTGTCTGTATGTAGAAAATTACTACCAAATATACAAGCAATATATTTACGACCTAACAACATTACTCGACGTAACAATATTTTCCTCAATCAATTACGGTCGACGTTTCTCATGGCATAAAAATGGATACATGAATACTATTAATATCTGTACCTTCGTTTATATATTTCTTTTATATAATTTTGAATCTAATTCTTCAGTTCCTCGTGTTATAAAACTACATATTTTAACTTTTCGCTGTAAGTATATTCACGAAATATTAAGCGTTCAGCGTCGGTACATGTACAAAAAATGGCATAAATCATCTGAACGACGCTAGACATGGTTCCACGCTTTTAATAGAAAAATATAGCCTTATTCTCCCTTTGAAACAAACATTCGTTACTCCGGTATAAATATATTTACATTAATCTCCCTAATATAGAAAACATAAGAACTGTATTTATTAATAAAACGTTGAGAATATTTTACGATTAATTAATCTTGATTATAAATAGTTGTAGAAGGGCCGCAATAAATGCTTTATAACGATACTATTGTTTTGTTTATTTTTCATGGACTACTGTGTATCGACGGAGGATTAAACGCGGGCTTTCATTGTGAGATGCTTTTATTTATCAAGTGAGAAATTATTTTTCAGGTCTAACAGTAATTATTAATTATATATATTGTAATACTAATTAGAGGCCAGTAAAGATTTTAAATAATTGGATTGTTAGCGGTACCAATTCTTCAAAGTCGACAATGTGTAGGCTAGCTTTGACGTGAGCCGCTAGCACTGTCTGAAGGCAGTTGGTCGGTTTTTGTGGTCGCGTGAGGAAATCAGAATCTGTAGGCGGAGAACGAACAGCGTGGCCAGAGTATAAATTCAACCGAGAAAGTTACAAGTTTTTTTAGAATCCAAGCATAAAGTTTGGACAGCGAGATACTTTGCAGAAAACTGCGAAGTGTAATCAAATATTTAGCGCCACATTAAGATTCCTACGCGTACTGAGATCATCATTATCATTTTCCACATAAAGACAATGTGTAACAGTATGTCTGACTAATGATCCGGAGGTGCAACAGATCCAGTTCCCGGAGGAAAATTCAGTAACTACGACCGCGTGTTTGACAATCAAGTGTAGAGTCAGTGTTTTATGGCGTATTAGCGTAAATTGTGAGCCCGAGCCCGGGAATCTAAGTCTGGTACCAGCCGAACATTTTGTAAGTAGAAACCAAGTTAATTAAATTTGTAAACGATAGTTTTCGTCAGATTTCGTTCGTCTCGTTTTGGTTTTGATTGTTAATTTCTTAATTTATAAATTCTATTATTGTGTAACGTAAAGACAAAAGTTGTTCTTTACTTATCAAGCCCAGGTAAACGACCCTGAAAGAAGAGTTATCAAATTTCTAAACATTGAAACTTTCAATGTATTTACCCTCAGAGAAAATGTTATAAATTTCTATTAAATAAAATAAATGGTCTCGTAAAGTTAAAGTAGTAATTATTTCTCGATTTTTCCTGTTAAAATAAAATAAATTGTTTCAGAACGAACTATCAATTTAATAAAACTGCAAATTAATTGTTTAAATAATAATTAATTTTTTAAAAATAATATCCGTTTAAAGCAT
This sequence comes from Zhengitettix transpicula, assembly GCA_037074705.1. Taxonomy (NCBI): domain Eukaryota; kingdom Metazoa; phylum Arthropoda; class Insecta; order Orthoptera; family Tetrigidae; genus Zhengitettix; species Zhengitettix transpicula. Next base: position 151,140,829 of record CM073590.1, read on the forward strand.
TACATTTTGGCTCCCACGACGTGTGGCAATCAATTCATTTAATTAATATTCGTTTAATCATTACAACATATAAAATTTTATGTTATTTTTAATTAAATAGGATATAAATTATTTTATAAGAAACTTAATTTACATAATGTTGTTTGTATTTGTTTACATATCGTATTTTCTCTTTCCCTGATTATCGAAATAAATAAATAAAAATATATAACCCTGGTTTGAATTAGTTAGTAATCAAAGTAAAAATACGTTCAATGTGTGGAAAACTATGACTCTTATTGCAAAATAACATATTGTGCGTTCATAAATACATCTATAAAATTCGCATTTTAACCTATAATGGTTTGTGTTATATTGTATGGAATTGAAACGTTTTTTTAATCTTTTACAGAATTTGGTTTTTTAATGATGCGTTAAGTTCTCTGAAATAGTTGTGATGTAGAACATTATGTGTAGTTTATGGAGAACTTAATCGTAATAAGCAATTGAAAAATATTGCATAATATCCGTTTCCAATGTGACCGAGGGATGGGATAAAGTCCAAACTGCAAAGCTCAGCGCAGCTCCATGTTTCAACCTTTACAGTATCTGGAAGCACAGTTCTGGGAGTAGTTAACGATCCTCTACTCCCTCGGGGATAATACGGGCTGCGTATAATTAAAGGAGAGGACAAAAGACACTTTCTACGATAACATAGGGAATATCGTGTTACTCCTGCGGAATCTGAGGTGATAAATCATCTCGTTGAAGACCGCAATCGGTGTAGGTTTTTGTATTTTATGTTCTGTTTCTTTGGTGATGAGGACAGATGTTTCGAATGGACTGGAGAAAGATAAAAAAAAAGTGCGTCTGTGGCAATGACACTTCACGCAAGACTTGATCTATAAGAAGAAAATTTTATAATTTAGATTCTGGCAGGAGTAAACCGCGGACGGAAATTGTTGAAGACATTGACGATTGGATGTTTTGTTATTTAAGGAGGATCGTCCGCAATGTCTGTGACCAGTCGAGGTCATGCTAAGGCTGGAATTCATTTTCCACGTCCGCCTACAGGTCGGTAAACAGTTTTGACCACGTCCAGAAAAGTAAATAACGTGTGTTCGCTATTTGGCTGGACGTGCACATACGCAGATCAAAGAGAAGCTGTGGCTGGCCCACCTACAGACAAAAAATTCAGAGTCATTTCTTCTGCCTAGATTTCTTACACATCCCCTGGACCAAGATGATAGAACGAAATTTATCGTGTACGAACATTTAATAATAACTATAAATTGAAGCAGTGTGCTCTCTTTTAAGCATACACTCCAGTCTACTACTTTCCACAGGAAAAGAAACATTTTTCGTTTAAGTTTAAAGGATTATATGTCAGGTTAAAGCTTTGACATCATGCAGAACTCTGTTGAATAAAATATGAAAAAGAAAAAAATTGAAATTTTAGATGAAGAAAACAAATATCGTTCAACAATTATAATAATCTTATTTCTTTTTAAAGCAATGTTAAAAAGCACAATTACTCAGAGAATATTTATTAGCAAAATTAAAACATAATATTTAAAAACACAGCATAATGTTATTTACAAAATTAATTGTTTCAATTATAATTCTTGTTATATTGGGCAAACGAAACGATGTCTAAAAACTAGAATCAATGAACATAAAAATAATTTGGAATTTAAAGTATTCAGTTGTGCCCAAACATTTTTATTTTAAAAACAATTGATTGTTTTGGCACAAAATAATGTAAATATTATCCTAGATTGATGAGCGAAATGTTTCACATTAGAAGTAATGTTTCGGCCATTGATTTTAAAAATGGCACACATAATTAAAATAAAATGTAGGAAACATTCTAATTGTAAATTAATTTTTATTATTTAATTAACATATACAGAAATTTTTTCATTAACTGTCAACAATACTAAAAATTACGCTGAATAGTATTATATTTTCAAGTGCTCATTTCGGTTACATTATGCTTGAAAGGCACACACGAATTTAGAAATATCTTTCCAAATTTTAATATTTGCATATAATTTTTTTTATGTTTTCGATCATATAATAGTCACATAATTGTATTATAACTATTTAATTTGCATGTTTACTGAAATAAATAGCATATAATTTTTTTTATGTTTTCGATCATATAATATTCACATATTTGTATTATAACTATTTAATTTGCATGTTAGTATAAAAATAGTTTTCTTTAAATTGTTAGAGATTCATTAATGTCATACTAGGCCTGCGAGGGCTATTCTCTCGCTGGTAGAACCTTGTTGGAGAGATACGAAGGGGCTACCTTTGGGGATGCCTTTTCATTTCCGTTTTTGAACTAAGGTTCCCACAAGCCGAGGCACCTCGGCCTGTTCTGAGAGGTGTATGTTCCGGGGTCACAGACCTTGGGCATACGGAAAGAGTTGTCCGCTATTCCCATTGGAATAGTCGGCCAGCTACCTCCTAAACTGGTCGAGGCACGGAGAAGGGAATGCTGCGTCCCCACAGCAAACTCCTCTCCCGCTATCGGAAGGGCGTCGGACAAGTACCCAATTGCCGACCTACCTGATGCAGGTTTTCCTAGGGTTTACCCTGTATTTCTTTAGGCAAATGCCGGGTAGGATCCTTAAAATATAGCCCGGGGGCCCTAGTTAACCCTTCACTACCTTCCTCTACCATTCCGCATCACCCCTTTCAAATCCCTTCCTATGCTATTAAAGGGGAGTTGCCCAACGTGGATTACCCTCATGTAGCCTGTTGCCCTAAAAAAAATTAATGTCATATTATACTTCTACAATTCTTCAATACAATGACTATTGAAGTTCCTATAACTGGAATTAAACATCGTACGATTTAATATTAAATTGTTTCTGTCGTATTAGCCATTCTATTGGTTTAATAATTCAACTAATGTCAGATAAATATAACTATTAAACATAACATGCCGATGGAATGTGTGATTAATTTTGTACCTACCCTGTCATTCTGCCTACATTACGGAATCAGATATGATCAATTTTCTCTACTCAACAAACGAGTTTATAGGTTACAACATTGTGGATAGTGCAGGTAATTGGATTTTATTATCGGTAATTTAATATAAACTATTTCTCTTACGCCGTAACAACAAGTTATCCCTTTTATATGAAAAAGTTAACGCCATTAATTTTGTATTTTTAAGGGAAGGGCATTAATTTTCTCTATACGTCTCCCTGAAAATAATTAACCTCTGTTAACATTAAGTCATTGCCCTCGAATCCGAGCAATTTAGCATTATGGAATATATTTTTACTTCTATTAAATTTGAGAAATGCACCGACATCGTTATCTGACTTCGGAACAATACTTCGGACATCCTGCGGCAAACATTGGCCAACTACGTAAAAAAAACGATAAGTCTATGCTCACTACAAATAATAAAGTGCGGCTGAGAATTACAAATGACTTGTAGGGCTGAAAATTTTGTAATATCCAACTGAGCAGGCCATTACTTCAGAATTGCAATATATATAGCAATTCCAATTCCGTCCACACTTTTATAACACCTCGGCGCTATCATCAATTACCAGAACATGTCCAAAATAAATACATTCACTCCGCAAGGTGGTAAGAAGGAAAATAAAACCGTCGCAACAGGTGAGTTTGTTGCAATAAATACATCACATGCAACAGTTGACAATGAAATAATCATACAGAATGCAATAAAATCTAATCTCTTATGTAACAAAACATTTCACAGAGGTGATCATCATCGAAGCCTTAGGCTGCAACAGCCTCATTAACAGGGTCACAAAACAATTTTATAATCTCTATAATCGTTGCTTTAATTAACACCCATCTACATATTAATTTGTAGAATTAAAATTTCAACGAACAGAAAATTGGCACACTGCGTTCAACCCTTTTTATTTTCAACATTTTGTAATTGAATGCCGATTTACAATTCATTCAGGAAAGAATGCTTTAAATTCCTCACAAATTAAAGTAACTGTATACTTCTGAAGCACAGGGCAATATAATTCACTGACGCTGGGCGACGTTACGAATTTTATTAAAATAACACGGGTCTTCGGCGAGTTGAAATAAAAAATTTATTTGTTATATTTAATTTTACTTTATATAGTGTAAATAGAAATTTTGAACTATTAAAAAAGCTTTGTAAATTTCATTTGGTGTCACTTATGCTTACCTGAATAGGGTTGTTCTGTGTATGCATATATAATGGTCCACATTGTTTGATTGATACATGAAGATATTACTATAAATACAACATCATGGATACGAACTTTGACTCTTTCCACATCCCTCAATACTTCTTCCTACGAAGGAGCAATGAAAAAATTCTTTTGTATACTATTCCCGTAAACTTTCCCTCTGTTACATTTGGTATCGTGCATAGTTTTTAATTTTACCGACATTACACCTGTTCACTCTCTCAGGCAGAACCTTGTAGGAGAGATACGAAGGGGCTACCTTTGGGGATGCCTTTTCCTCTCCGTTTTTGAACTAAGGTTCCCACAAGCCGAGGCACCTCGGCCTGTTTTGGGAGGTGTATGTTCCGGGGTCACAGACCTTGGGCATACGGTAAGAGTTGTCCGCTATTCCCATTTGGAATAGTCGGCCAGCTGCCTCCTAAACTGGTCGATGCACAGAGAAGGGAATGCTGTGTCCCCCAGCAAACTCCTCTCCCGCTATCGGAAGAGCGTGGGACATGTACCCAATGCCCGACCTACCTGATGCAGGTTTTTCTAGGGTTTTACCTGCATTTCTTTAGGCGAATGCCGGGTAGGATCCTTAAAATATAGCCTGGGGGCCATTGGCTATCTTCCTCTACTCTTCCGCAACCCCCCTTTAGAAATCCCTTCCTATGCTATTAAAGGGGAGTTACCCAATGTGGATTACCTTCATGTAGCCTGTTGCCCTCAAATAAAATACACCTGTTCATACTTATGAGCATTTGTACTTCTTTGCTGATTCAGACACTTTTCAGTCACGTTCCGACGATGACTAAAAACTCTTCAGTTGGTCTGTCACATATATCCACACATTCAGTCACTCTTTACTTTTCTATGTGATTTAAAACTTAACTTGTCATTCTTTTGGGTATATATTTTATCGATAACAAACCAAGCTTTCGATATTGATCACGCGTGGCTCAAACACTTCCCTTTCATTCTCTTTTATCGAGTTTCTTTCAAATTTGTTGCTCCCAACCTTTACATTCTTGTTAACCGTTTGTATTTAACAATATTATACACTAAATTCATGCGAACGAGTATATATTTATTTATTTACAGATATTTTTTTCATTGTTCTATTCGGTCGCTTTGCCCAAAACTTGTATGATTAATTGGAATCATAATTTGAAACGGTGTTACTCAGGTAAATCCTTAGTATACGTCCTTCAGCTGCGATAAATTCATTTTAAATATCTTCGAATTAACATGTTATTGCTAGGCTGTGCTGTTCGGCCCAATATTGGACGCGTGATCCTCCAGTTTCCGTTTTCCACTCCAGAATGAAAAAGTCAGGATGACATAGTAGAGAGAATAGCAAAAGTAGTCATAACAAGAGTTCAACGGTTCCCAGAGCTTGTAACTACTTGTTTAATATCCAAGCATATTAAAATGTCAGTTCTTGTCCAATATTTATGATTAATCTAGTCTCAGCTAGATTTTTGTTCTGAACTTGGAGAAAAAAAAACTGTCTGTGACTCACGATTATCAATTAACGTTTTCTTTAGTCGCATCAACTGCTCGGGTCATTACGACTTTGTGCACTGTTACATTTAACTTGTCGGCGGAATAATTAGTGAGAGTTTTTCAGTATGTAAACACGCACCCTCAACATACACGCCCTTGCTGGGATTGGAACCCAGGACCTCTGTGATACGAGGCAGTGAAGCTGATCACTACACCATCTATAATGTGGGTTGCGCTACATTATTCGTATCTAGCCTCAGGTCTTTCTATAAAACCTGGTATCGTAGTGATTACAAATATGTCACGAACTAATAAATTGTTTCGTTAATTATTGGCGGCGTAACTTTGAGGCCAGAGCATTGTTTGGCGAGAATGCAGAGACGATAATGGTTGCGGGGTATATTGTCGAGAAGCATATACAGAGGGGCCCAAAAATATGTATCCACTGGTTAACAGTCCATACCTTGCAAACTTATTGACGAAGTTGTCTCATTTTTGGTAGTATAATAGTTTGTAGTTCCGCCAATCGCGACACAAGCGTTGCATTGCGTTGTTTTGTTGTGTCAGATGACAGTCGCCAGTGTTTTATTGTTAGTTGTACCCTGTTACTCGAGTAATCATGACTGGCGTAAGGCTTACTTACATTCGATTTTTTTTTATTTATTAGACAAAACTTTTATCTTACGATTATTTGTTGTTACATAAAATATTAGAGTATATACAATTAAAATTATGTACAAAATTAACCTGGGAACTTGGCACTTAAGTTAATCCAGCAATTAACATAATTTTGCAAATTTTTCTTGTATTTTACTTTGGGTGTCTGAGGGGCATACTTTGTTGAGTTATGAGGGATCGCTGGTGTTGTTGAATATGATGGGATGGATTGAATGGGTGGGTGGGGTCTGCGGGTATGAGGATGGGGTGGGTTAGGAGGTGCCAGAGGGTTCTGGGGGAAGGATGAGGTCGATAGGGCGTTTTCTCTTGAGGCGACGTGCGTGTGGGGGTGGGGGAGGGTTGCAATGGAATTGCTGGATCGTGGTGTTGGGATGATTGAAGGTGCTTTTGATTAATGAGGTTACGGATTTGGTGATTATTGAGTTGACTTGGGGAAGTTTAATGTTGTGGTGGATGATGGAATTTCTGAGGTACCAGGGAGAGTTAGTGATGGTGCGAAGGATTATGTTTTGTTTGGTTTGGATTTTGGCTGAATGGGTTTTGGCTGTTGCTCCCCATATGGATGAGGCGTAGGACCAGGTGGGTTGAATTATGGAGAGATATACTAGGCGTTTTGTGTTGAGGGCGAGTGGGGATTTTCTGTTTAGGAGAGGATATAAAGTTCTGAATTTAAGGTTAATTTGAGAGAGGAGGTGTTTAATGTGGGGTTTCCAAGAGAGTTTTGAATCGAAGAGGAGTCCTAGGTAGGTGGTTTCTGTTAACCAAAGGAACTCAAACAAAATGGTATGTAAAAGAAACAAACTTTCATCTGTAAACCTTTGAGTAAATATCGTTTAGCGCCAGATTTCGATAACTTTGCTAATTTTTTTATAACTTTTCAGATTTGTAATAGTTTTTGTTGATAATATAAAATTTTAAAATGAAAAACTGAAGAACGCTCAAATACATATCGAAACGTGTTTTTGTATATAATTAAATAAATTCTCCGTAATTGTTTATCAACTACATTATAAAACAACATTATATATCACACTTTTAAGATTTTATGCTGAACATTTTCTTGCTCTATATAAAAACCCATAGTTTTTTCTAATGATCTATCTACATGCATAATCTATATGAAAATACATTTTTAAACTTTGAACTAAAATAACTTACAAATATATGAAATTGTTAATAATCTAGCTTAATATTTCCTACAACTAGTTCATTACTATCTTCTAATTTATTTTTACTTCCATATCAACATACATAAATTTAGTCTTTAATACATTTATCTTCCGTCTACTTACTTAATGTTAGATTCTTTTTAGATTAATTTGTCCTTCCCCGAAATTAATATAATAGCATAATAAGCATATAAAAGACTTACTACACAATTTTCGAGAAACGATACACATAATTTACATAACGTTGAAAAAGCGTCGGACCGTAAACATAACCCTGCGAAACACCAATATCACCGGCTAACTCGTCATCGTGTACCAGGTATTTCCTCTTTCCAACAGTTGTAAAAAAAGTTTTGTGCTGAGGTTATAAAATTGACCAATTACGTAATTAGGAACATTACGTGAAGGAACATAAAAAATAGTTTATTCAATTATTAGTATAACGCAACCTTTTTTCTCCTGTTTGAAAATAATGAATAAGAGACAAAAAAGTGATAATATAATGTAATGCCAATTAATTAAGACATTAATTGTGAAATTAAAAATATAAATTGTTTGAGAAATCCTTTGTAGCGGCACGAGCTTTTGAAATAACAATAGAAAAGCCAAACACTGTTTCTTTGTCGGAAGGTCAGTCAAAATGGCGTATGCGCGCTCAAATTGCGAGACGAGAGTTCAGTTTGCATTAAGATTTTGAGGTGTTCAGGTCACAGGAACAAATTGTTAATGAGTTTGCATTAAGATCTTGAGGAGTTCAGTTCGTAAGAAACATTGAGACGAAAGTACAGTTTGCATTCAGATATTGAGGAGTTCAGTTCGCATGGAGATTTGTTGAGAGACGGTTCACGGAAAGACCTCGTCGAGGTATAACAGTTTTGGAAGGAGAATTCAACCGGGTTGGCAATTAGCAGGACAAAGTAAAACATTCATAAAAGTATAACGTCGAAACCTGCACACAAAAGGCAGTTTGTGGCCAGAAATAGCAAAAGTTTCAGTTTAAGTCCAGAACAATAAAGACTAACCAATCGACGAATCGTAGAATTCACCTAAGGCGAGCGGTCAACCGATAGATGACGAAAGGAGGAACATCCGAGTTCCAGACGACATATAAAATTTTTATTTAGAATCTGTGAGTTTAGAAGCTGTGTAAAACCTACAATAGTGTTCTCGAAAATAAAGGTACGATGGAATGCTGGGCAGACGTGAGTAACAATTTACGAAACAATTAATTATGTAAACGTAATTGAAATATAGCCGTCAGATTTCGTTCTCTTTTTGATTAAAATTGTTAATCAGAGTCAATCTTTTTACTTTTAATTTCGTTCACAATTATTATTCGTTCTAGTTTAATTGACGAATTAATTTCTTTTTCTTTTAATTGTAATTTGTTGACGATAATATTAAAAATATTATTGATTCGTTCATTATCAAACCCAGTGAAGACCCTGAGAAATTCAATATTATAAATTTTGTAATTGTTTGAGTTATTGCCACAATAAAAATCTTTTGTTTGTAAATTTTATTAATTTTTCATTGAAAAAGTCTATCATTAGTGTTCATTACAATAAATACCACAAAACGTTTCTGGGATCCTTGTTCCTTACGGCAGGTGTGAAGAAGAGCCTAGAGCAACACAGCTGTACTTGTCAGTTGACAAAACTCAAAAGCCATCGCACCTGACGAAAGGGACAAGGATCCGAGAAACGTTGTGTGGTTTTTATATTATCACTTTTTTGTCTCAATTGGCTACCTTTCTTATTCAATATAAAAATCTTGTAAGTTTAAATTAATCTATTTCTACTCTTTATTTGAGGCCCGAATAAGAGGCCCTGAAATTAAGCTTTCTCATAAAAGCATAGGCATTAACTAAAAGTGTAAAATCAACGAAGACCCAATTTTGTTAAATAAACATTTTTGTTATATTTTTAAATAACGAGTTTAATTTCATTTTCCGTGTTTATTATTAAAATTTTGAATACCACAACATTTGTCACTCCAACGCGGAGTTGTATATTACAATATATTTTCATCTGCCTCCAGCTGTTGCGTTCTCAACATCTGGTGTCTTTTAGCGTGGTCATCCTACGGAGGCTTAATGGCTTGTGCTCTACCTCTTAGCGTTTTCTTGCTTGTAATTGCTCTATTTAATCAAATATTCGCCTCTTCACGTAGTTGACTGTAGCCAGCTGCCATATCCGGCCGTGTACCCAAGTGAAATCCGTCACAAGTTAAATTAATTTTTCAAACGAAATGCAGTTTTTTGAACGTCTTAGTCTAAACTTGAATATATTTCCACGTCATTCGTGTTCCTGGAACAATATTGTAATTTTCAATCGGTTTCTAGCTGAATTTAATATACCGAGTATCTGACAATATTAGTGGTGGTAGAAATGGTGTGTAGATATAAGTTTCGGTTCCCTTTCTGTCACTCAAATTTGTTGAAAATACATTCAAGTGTACATGCCAATTATTTATGTGCCATAGAATCACGTAGGTTGACTTTTACACGAGTCTGGAACCCAATAAATTTTACGAACCATTGGAAATAAGCCTTAAAATTACGTAGCGTTATTTTCCAATTAATGTATACACGAATAGCGTTCAAGTACCCAAAATAAAATATAGATTTCGTTTTATAGATATTACTCTAAGAAGCTAGCAAATTCATGGAAAAGTAAACATATATACATTGTGTTTAAATCGATTGTAGTTTTTTTGCGATGGTTTCAAAAATATACACGATCGGTGAAAGGAGAATGTAAGAGAAACATTTTATGTACCAATAAATATTCGTTTACACGTGTAAATACTGTACGGTAAATTACTATTCATTGATATATAAAACAAACATGTTACAAACTGACGAGTTGTACTATTATTTTTATTTTGTACCTGTAAGTTCTAAACTAGGTTATAAAAAAATTTGTTGTATTATATCATGATGTTTATACACAATGACTGGAATCTTCATATAAATAAATGGACGGTCTTGAGTCTGTAAAATAATTTTAATGTTCGTCTCTCTCTCTCTCTCTCTCTCTCTCTCTCTCTCTATATATATATATATATATTGTAATAATCAAAATTAAAAACATTTAGAAGCATTTAATTTAATTTAATGAATTTATTCATTCCACACGTGGTGGAAGCTATTTTGTAATATAAAAAAATGGGTGCTTTAAAAATGAAAGAATTTATAAATTTAACAAACAAAATTTATTTATTATCAATACTTGAACAATTTACAATTAATTAATATCTCAGGGTCATAACTGGGTTTAATAAAGGCTATATCATTTAAAATAATTAAAGACAAAATTTTTTTTTTAAAAAAAAAAAATTTACTCGTCAATTAACAAAGACTAAATTTAATTGTCGACGAACTTATACTAAAAGATGGATTTTAATGTACAATTTTTTTATTAAAAGAAAAGAACGATATCTGACATCTATCTTTCAATTCGGTTTACAACATTAATTGTTTTCTATTGTTACTTCTGACTTACGAAGCACTATAACGGGGTTTTTGCACAGCTTCTACTTAACTCACAGATTCTAATTAATACTTTGGATTTAAATCAGGAACCAGGAACCTCTTCTTCGTCTCTCGCTCCCACGGTTGCCTCCTTCTCACGGCTGCCCAGCTTAGCAGGTTTTGTAGTTCTGCCTTCGATTCTCGCTCTCGCCTTTCGCTTTAGTCCTCGTCTCTCGGCACGTGATTGATCTCCAATTTACGCAAAGTTCTTTTACGACCACTCGATCGCTGAGGAGCCAAAATGCAGACTGAACTTTTTGTTAAAATAATATCTCGTCTACTTTTAGTACGAGCTGTACTTGACTGCCCCAACTCAATGCTCTCGCCTCTGATTTCCAACTGATCTCGTCTCGTAATTTTTGAGCGCGCATTCCTTCTTCCAACATAGAAAACAATACTCTTCTTCATTATTGCTCTGTTATGTGTTCGGTACCGCCGTCAAGAATGTTTCTCTAACAATTTAGATTATCAATTTCCTAATTAATGTCCTAATTAATTGGCATTATATATATATATATATATATATATCTGAATGTCTGTGTGTCTCCATTGCACTCCTAAACCATTTATCCGACTGCGATTAAACTTTGGTGAGTTGTGCACACCCCCGCGAAGATTTCTGTCGAGTTTTCGAAGCGTTAGGATACTCCCAAAGCGTGAACACGGATGAAATTTAAAAACACGCTGAAACGGCCAATATTGGCGTCGATTAATTAATTTTCTGGGTAAATGTGATAAATACTTTCTATCCGGACGTTTTTAATGTATAATTTCAACCCCTTAAGACACCACAAGGGAGGGGGTGGACGGGAGTAACATAAAATCAACGTGAAACAACCGAGATAGGTGTCAAATCTAAAACTGTCAGTCGGTTTAATTCTGTCATTCACTGTCAGTTAAGTTGTAGATCAGCCCTTAAGTGTGGGTGGGGGTGTAAGCGGGTGAAACAAATTACCGTTTAAAATCTTAAATTCGTAGACAATTCGTAGAAACTTTATATGCATGTTACTTACGATGCAGGAACAAATACTGAGGGGTTAAGACACACCTACCGCCTCTAGGGGTGGGTGTTAAATTTAAAAACATTCCTAAACGGCCACTATTAGCGTCGAATAAAACGTTTAAAGGGTCGTTTAATTTGATAGTTTCATTCTAGAATTTTTGTGTGTCTCATTTCAACTCCAAAAGATAATGGAGGAAAGAACCCTTATTTTACGGGTGGTGGTGGAAGGGGTTTACATAAAAAATAATGCCAGAGAGACCGATATTAATGTTGATTCCGGCGTTATAGAAGTCTCCGAGGTTAAATCTCGCATTAATAATGGTGGTTGATGAAATATTAAATTTCTCTTCGTGGAGGTGGACACGGTAGAGAAAAGGTTACCGGGAGTAGTTTTGACCCTCTTAAGATACCAGGGAAATTTTTGATTTTCTTATTGTACGAGCAATATATTAGTCTCTATTTAGTTAATGGTTGTATTTCTTTCCTTCTTAAAGGGACCGGGTGTAGTTTTAGACGTTATTAAGTTAGAGAGGATTTTTTCTGTTTTAATTCGTCGTGATTTTTCAGACACTTTTATTTTATGTGGGAGAGTTTCCGAATAACGTCAGTCATCGTCGTGGTTTATTTGGAGTTAGATGCCGAGGAGTTTGGTCTGGGAGGGGAACACTGGCGCTATTGATACTGGTTAAATGAAATGTTTATCAATGACGAATCAATTCCTACTCCGGGTTGATTTAAATAAATACCTGGGCAACCCAGACACTCAGCTAGTTAACAGTAAATATTAATTTATTAATATTATGATCAATAGTCAGATATTTTTTTTATCATTATTGTAATACTCATTCAATCAGCAATAGAATTTCTCTCTCTTCGGGTCTTCGTGGGCTATTCTCTGCAAATTATTGCTGACCTGAAGCTGTAACTCAAAGATACAGTCACCTCTAGAATGCCGGATCGTATGGAAATCACTTCTGACAAGCCCCAGGGGAGCGTTATATGGCCTTAATGATTTTAGCATATATGAACGATTTTCCAGCCGTGATCCAGTCCAATATAAAACTGTTCGCGAACGACCGCTTTATTTATAGGGAAATTAAATAGCTAACCGACCTTCTTGCTCTTCAGTTGGATTTAGACAAACTATTAAACTGGTCTTTGCATAATAAAATGAAAATAATTCCAACCAAAAGCAAAAATATTGAAATAATTAATGGTTTTCGTGGCCGACGAATCTTTACTAATATACAACGTTTTTTTTTTGCGCTATTGGGTCACGGTTGTTTTTGGTGAGTTTGCCGACGTTTCGCTCGCGAGCTCCTACAATTTTCCAGTCTTGCTCTAGAATGGAAAATGCTCGGAGGTAGAAAGCGAAACGTAGACCAACTCGCCAAAAATAACTGTGGCCGTGTTGTCCAAAAACCGATATATGTTACTGAAGAACAAATATTACTTTATGAAGCACAAAAAAGATGAGGCAGCTAAATAACAAACTAAAGTAAGAATTATTCGAAGCATCCACTAACTGCAAACATTTGTGTGTAACCATAGGGGAAACATGTAAATTCAGTGGCCAATAAGGGATGAAAGCAATATACTTCCTACTCATGATTTTAAAGAAATCCTCCAGAAGCACTGAGGTGGCTTAGTGCGACCTGTTCTAGAGTATGAGCAGTTTGTTTGAATCTGTACAGGATAGAGCACATTCAGGAACTGGAAAAAATTTAGAAAAAGCCATTGAAAATAATAAGTTAGAGACTTGGGCAAATAGAAGGAAACGGTCTAGACTTTGTGCATTATTCAGATAACTTAAAAACGACCCTTCCATTTACTTATCTAAAAGAGATTATTGATACAAGATTAGAGAGAGGAGCAGCGAAATGATATTGGGAATTTTTCTTTCCTTAATAGATTAATTATCATGTCCGCAACTGTGCTAGCGCCGTGCCCACACAGTATAAAACAATTCAGAAGAATATTAACGAATTATGAATCGATTTTTTGCGAAAATAATAAGATTGCTATTAATAAATTGAGTGAAGGGCAGAGAACTATAGGACGCCAATTGTAGTCTTAATTGCTACTACTGTAACGCGTGTATTTAGGTTTAAGTTTTTCTTTGTCTCGGAAGTGTTGTTTGCTGTGGTCTTGAGAATTCGAAACCGTGCACGTGCGTGGGGGTGGAGGAGATATATATTTCCATCCAAGTAATTTCGTGTCCTGTCTCGATTGTTGGCCTCAACATGACTGAATAGTTAGCCATTGTTGACTACGGAACTGCAGCTGCGTGCTATAAATCTTGTGACAATGGAAGAATCAGTCAACTGGCATTTCGACGAAGTTTTCTAACAATGAAAAAAGTAAAATAATGGACGGATATAATGGAGGGGACGGAAATAATCTTTTGAAACTGAACAGTTGTTCTGCGCTCACCGAAGCTGGTGGATGTGATTAAGAGAGGCTCCGTAAAGTTGTTGTCTCTGATATAGTTCGAGGCAGAATCGTCGTGAGAAAGGAGCCACAAAGGATAGTGAAGAGTTCACAGAATAGCACCACACAATTTAGTACGACGGCTTGCCAGCATTCAATCCCGGAGGCCGACGCCTTAGCCAGCAATCAACCCCTGAGTTAACATTGCACTTAACCCGTTCTGCCGGCTGTGAGATACGGAGACGTCGGTACGAGAGCTACAGCAGGCAACACAACACAGAATAGCAGTACGCTTTTGGTACGGGCAGCAGATCTCTTATATGTAAAAACGACAGGTGCCTGAGGTAAGAGTTTTCATGTTTAAATTTAATAAACTTACATAAAATTTCTTTATTGGTCAAATATTTATTTTGATTTAACGTAAAAACCCAGCCCACAAAAATAATTCATTACACTACTCAGTATTAAGTAAAAAGGTATATGTAATGAAACTATGCTTTCTCTATACTTATTTTTATGTTTTTGTTAGTATTGTAATAATAAACAAGTTATGCGATTAATTAATTTTTCCCCACGTTGTGGTAGCCATTTATGTAATGATCAAAATGAAAAGGTTAATTAAATTAAAATATTATAAAATAATTAACAAACAATATAATTTATTATCAATTTGTGGCTTCCAGAAATTAAAAACAATTACAATCAAAATTTAATATCTCTTCACTCAGGGCCTTCACTGGGTTTGATAATTAACAGAGAAAATGATTTAATAATCTGATTAACAATTCAGTTTAATGAAATGA
This sequence comes from Zhengitettix transpicula, assembly GCA_037074705.1. Taxonomy (NCBI): domain Eukaryota; kingdom Metazoa; phylum Arthropoda; class Insecta; order Orthoptera; family Tetrigidae; genus Zhengitettix; species Zhengitettix transpicula. The sequence goes on from CM073590.1 coordinate 151,156,143, forward strand.
AAAAATGAAAGAAACTCCGAACGAAATTTGACTCTATCCTTTTAATTATAGTTAACAAATTTATCGAAGTTATGTTACTTACGGACCGTCGGTCTGGTACCAGAACAATCAATTTTACCTCGTTCGGACACTTTTACACACTTTAATTTTTAATATCAGGACTTGGTTTTCACTGATTCTACACTTCACTTTAAAATTTGGCAAGATTGGCTGTATTTCGTTGACTGCTCCGCTCCACAATAATTTACCAATGTTATTCCGCAACAATTCCTCCGCGAAGATTGTACAAAGTTCTATTCCGACAAAACTGCTATTACTTCCCAATATTTACGATGCAATACTTCCGTGGATATTTTACTTTGTATTAATTCACAACTTTAACTGGTAATACATTAACGACGTCTAGTCTCTGCTCAAGTTTTATTATTTGTTCTGCTCCGAGCAATGTTTATCCGTCAACTGCCATCGTAGTGCCTCCCGTGTTTTAGCACGTATTTCCCATTTCGGCTCTTCATTGTTGCTTTGCTCGCTCATACCGCTATAATTCAAATTGTTCACTACAATTCAAATTATAACCAAATAATTAATGGCCTAATTAATTATTGCTACAATATAGTTTGTGTAATTTCATTGTATATATTTTAAACATTGCCAACGGGCTTTGCCCAATGCAATTAAATAAATCTATCTAGTGTGATAGTTAAACATATCTTAAGTTATGTATCAACATTGCATTTAAGAAGAAAACGATATTATTTCTAATCGATATTTAACAATATTTCATTTATTTTTCTTTCTAATATGCTGTTACGGCAACCAAACTCCAAGTCAAAGATACTACTCTACTCATTCAAAAAACCACCAAAGACTCACTCTCGCATTACAAGGATGACATCATTTTTTAACAAAACCCTCAAATGTAAATATTAAACGTTTCGCAGGGAGAAACTGTCTGGAGAGACGGAGAGTGGTACCTTTGGTGATGTCTTTTCGTCTCTCAGTTTTTGAACTAAGGTTCCCGCAAGCCGAGGCATCTTTAGAGAAATTTATTTCCCTGGGTCTCTGCCTTTTGGCATGCGGTAAGAGTTTCCCGCTGTTCCCGTTGGAACAGTCGGCCATCTGCCTCCTAAACTGGTCGAGGAACGAAGGGAATGCTGCGTCCCCACAGAAAACCCCTCTCCCGCTATCGGAAGGGCGTGGGACAAGTACCAAATGCCAGACCTACCTGATGCAGGTTTTCTACGATTTGTCCTGCATCACTTTTAGGTGAATTACGGGTAGGATCCTTAAACTACAGCCCGGGGGTCCTATTTAACCCTTGACTACCTTCCTCTACCATTCCGCAACCCCCCTTTCAAATCCGTTCCTATGCTATTAAAGGGGAGTTGCCACCATGTGGATTACCCTCATGTAGCCTGTTACTCTAAAAAATATTAATAATTTCCACATTCAATTTAACTAAAAAATAATTAATCTTGTTTATGTACAGTACAAGCTGAAAAGGCGAGTTTAATGTATGTGAAACGATTTAAACTTCAATTCTTACATAGGTTCCGAAATGCAATCTTCAGTTTTGGGTGTCAACTTTCTTGACTATAGATTATGAGAAATATTCACACTCTTATGTGGCAGGTCTTGGTTAACTTAATTCATCTCGAATTCATATATAATGTGTATATTTGCACAAGTACTATGAGACTTGATTATTTACAATTGAGAAGACGGGATGTTATACTAAAACTGCGGCTCTTTACCAAAGAAGACGAGATAAAGTGACGGAAAACCACGAATGATGTCACCGACATTCCAACTAGCACTGGCGAATAAATTATGTGTAACGTGTGAACCAACTTCCGTAATGCGTGCCATTCTAGTAAGAACCGCTGGACGTATAAAAAAATTCTATCATTAAGTCCGTACTTAGAGACGATACAGGCTGAGTCTTGAAGTACCGCTGAGTTATGGGAGACGTAAATTTCTGCTCTGACAGTTCAAAGGAAGTGAGAAGATACAGAAGCCATGCGTCGGCCGTCTACCATGCCGTATCACCAGTCATTCACCATTGTGATTCAAGAATTATAGACTGTATGAAATAGAATGATAGAACGTCGACTACAGCTATATACGTAATATTGAACTCTTTGGACACCATGTGCAGTGGTGCGTTATCAATGTTGCGGTCCTCGGCAAAGTCGTAATTAAGGTCGATTAAATTACATTCCTTTAGATAAAATTGTGCTATTGTAAAATCAAATAAATATTTATTATTACATAATAAAATAAAAAATTTCAAATGATTCAAAATTCAATTTAAAAAAAATTGATGGTCAGTAACAAATAATATTTTGGATATATTTCGTCCGTTCATGCACTATTTCGATAGTTTAAGCGTGATAGTGAAGATCGTTGTGTAATAATAATAATAATAATAATATTATATTCCGTAGATCCTGTAGAAAAACTTAGTTAGCTTCAAGGATGTGGAATGAGTCATTTATTCCATTTATGTTATGATAATACTATCAATTAATAAAGACTAATAATATTCTATAAAATAAATTTATTAATAGCTCATGCTTGATATTTACAGTCATATAATAATAGTACTGTATTATGCAACAACATACGAACAGGATTCCGATTTATAGTTCATGCTGGCTGTTTACATTATAAATAATACAGTTTTTCGACCATATCAGACAATATTTTTCTTATTTATGACAACGTTTCGGTACGTGTTTGTACCTTCATCAGGTCTTTCCTGCTAAATATGCTAAATGTTAAAACCTAATTTCACATCCTATTAAAAAAACACAAACCGTAGAAGTTTTTCCGAGGCGCCTATTCACAAACTACACACGAGTGCGGTCGCTGTAGAACCTAATGTTCTTCTAAAGTTTGTGTTTTTTTCAATAGGATGTGAAATTAGGTTTTAACATTTACCATATTTAGCAGGAAAGACCTGATGAAGGTACAAACACGTACCGAAACATTGTCATAAATAAATAAAATATTGTCTGATATTGATCGAAAAACTGTATTATTTTTAATATTAACAGACGTAAAAATACAATATTTAGATAATATAACTTAATAGTACTGTAAAGAATTATTTTTAAGGGCTGGGTTTTTACGTTAAATCAAAATAAATATTTGACCATTAAAGAAAGTTTTATATAAGTTTATTACAGTTAAGCACCTCAGGCACCTGTGGTTTTTACATAGAAGAGATCTGCTGCCCGTACCAAATACGTACTGCTATTCTGTATTGTGTTGCTTGCTGTAGCTCTCGTACCGACGTCTCCTTATCTCACAGCCGACAGAACGGGTAATTTCAGTGATGACTTTAGTCAGGACCATTACAAGGCGTCGACTCAGGGGTTCGTCGGACTCCGGGATTGATTACTGGCAAGCCGTCGTACTAAATTGTGTGGCTTCGATGAACTCTTCACTAACAAATTGTGGTCCCTTTCTCACGACGATTCTGCCTCGGACTATATCAGAGACAACTTGGAAAAGTTTACAGCAGGACTCATGATCACATCCACCAGCTGCGGTGAGCGCAGAACAACTGTCCAGTTTCAAAAGCTTATCTCCGTTCCCTCCATTATAGTCTCCCATTCTTTTACTTTTTTCATTATTAGAAAACTTCGTCGAAATGTCAGTTTCACTGATTCTTCCATTGTTACAAGAGTTATAGCACGCAGCTGCAGTTCCGTAATCAACAATGGCCAACTATTCTGTCATGTTGAGGCCAATAATCGAGACAGGACACGAAAATTACTTGGACGGAAATATTTATCTCCTCCACCCCCACACACGTGCACGATTTCGAATTCTCCAAATCACAGCAAACAACACTTTCGAGACAAAGCAAAACTAAACCAAAATACACGCGTTACAGTACATCTCCGACTCTTCTACAAATTCTTTCACCGAATAGGAGTGACTAAGGAGAAATGAAAATAACTCATCTTTAAATTGACTTTGGTTATTGGACAACTGTTTGATTCTTTGTGGCAGTTTGTTAAAGATGGAGATCCCAGAATAATGCACCCCTTTCTGTGCAATTAACAATGTTTTCCAATTTTTTGTACAGATTTTTTTTTGTCTGATGAATATCAGAATTATTCATAAATAAGTTGCTATTTGTAGTATTAATGAATAAATGTACTGAGACGACAAGGTGAAAATACCCAATTTTTTGAAGAGAGTTCTGCATGAAGTTCTGGAGGTGACCTGACGTATTGCTTGGACAATACGTTTTGGTGCAATAAAAATCTTGTCTATACCTGTTGAGTTGCCCCAGAATATAATACCGTATGACAAAAATCCATCTAACTGTTCTGTTGGAAATCCCAACTGTAGTGGAATTCTGGCGAGCTTGGCGACGCGGACTTCTTACGATTGTAACTCTCAAAAGCTCGATGTTTTCAGAAATACGCACTGTCTTTGGTTTCCCAGGCTTCCTTATCGTCGATGACTAAGTCTCTTCAAAACTCTTAAACGACTTTTTAATAGCAAAGGAGGCAGCACCGGTCGATTCCGATTAATTTTTAAAATGGGTGCGAAAAAGCACGAACTACCGCTTCGACAGCGTACGCGCGATGCTGAGGTGTTCACAGCTCCATTGCTACTGAACGCTAAGGTGTCAGGAACATGGCTGACAGTATCTCCACCACCTTTTATCGCCTTTTCTTAAAAAAATATACGGTTAACTTATTATCTAAAAAATTGTCTCGTTATAACAAAACATATATACAGTTTTATACAGTGATATTTACATACACGGCATTATCGTAATGATAAACCTTGAGTATAATTTGAATTTGTCCTCAGGTCTGTTTCTTTTAAGTTTTCTTAATATTTTAGGTGGGGGGAGGTTGTGGGTGGTTTGAGAAATTAATGGATTAGGATGTAGGACGGATCTGCGTAGTTGGCTATTGAATGCTTTGTGGGAATATACAGGTATGAGTGGATTCGGTGGTTGGATAAATACCAAGTTGATGATGTATCTTGGTGCTTTATTTTGGAAAGTTTGGATTTTGTTTATGTGGCAATTAGCTGCTGCAGCCCTGATAGGGGATATTAGTGACGTAGAGATCACCTTTTAGGTTTTTAGTAACAGTGGAGAATTTGGTGAACGTAGCGACTTTAATAATCTAAATTTTGTGTTAAGTTTTTGTTGATAATGTGCAGAGACGAGGAAAGTTTATGATCTAGCCAAGGTATGAATGGGATGTTATTATTAGGGATAGGTTGATTATTTAAAATTAAGTTGTTGCTTCGGTGAATTTTACGTTTGAGGGCGAAGTGAACTGTGACATTCTTTTATCACATGAGCACACGCTTTTCAAAATCGATCTTTTCTCTATCCAACACTGTATAAATATGAACATTCAAAGTAAGAAACTGGGATGAATAAGACATTTTAAGAAAAACAGATTTAGCACATTCCTGATACACCAGAAGATTCAATTGGTGTAGACTTTATTGATTTAGGAGAACTGGAAAATGCTATGAATAAAACAAAGAACAGAAAAGCCGCTGGCATAGATGGAATTGGGTCGGAGCTAATAAAATATGGGGGTAGAACTCTAAAAAGAAGAATTCTACATTTGTATAACATGTCCAAGATAAAACACGAAATCCCTGTTGAGTGGAAGATTGCCAGGGTTATTTCGATGTTTAAAAAGGGAGAGAGGAATAACCCAGAGAACTACAGAGGCATAAGTCTCCTTATATTTTTTTTGGAGGGGGGGGGGGGGTAACTGGCTACTTGAGGGTAATCCACATAGTGGAAAATCCCCTTTAATAGCACAGGAAGGGATTTGAAAGGGGGGATGCGGAAGGGTAGAGGAAGGTAGCCAAGGGTTAACTAGGGCCTCCGGGCTATATTTTTAAGGATCCTACCCGGCATTCGCCTAAAGAAATGCAGGGAAAACCCTAGAAAAACCTGCATCAGGTAGGTCGGGCATTGGGTGCTTGTCCCACGCCCTTCCGATAGCGGGAGAGGAGTTTGCTGTGGGGACGCAGCTTACCCCTCGCCATGTCTTGGCCAGTTTAGGAGGCAGCTGGCCGTCTATTCCAATAGGAATAGTGAACAACTCTTACCGTATGCCCAAGGTCTGCGACCCCGGAACATACACCTCTCAAAACAGACCGAGGTGCCTCGGCATGTGGGAACATTAGTTCAAAAAAACCCAGAGAGATGTGAGGGAATCCCCAAAGGTAGCCCTCGCCAGAGCTCTCTGGGAGTTAAGTCTCCTAAATACTGCATACAAAATTTATAGCAGAATAATTAATACCAGGCTGCAGGCTATCTCTGATTGTGTTTTATTAGAAGAACAGGCTGGCTTCAGGAGAGGAAGATCATGTATTGACGATGTTTGTATAACATTAAAACTAATGATACAGAAACGAATAGAATTTAACTTGGAGACACATGTAGCGTTTCCGGACAATGAAAAAGCATTCGATCGTGTTAATAGAGATATGTTGTGATCAATTATGGAAAGAAGAGTATTTTCTAAACATTTAATATAAGTTACTCAGAGCTTATATAGGAACACCAGGATTGTGATAGATACTGGACCCAAGAAATGACCATTAATCAAGGTATAAGGTGGGTTGCAGTATGTTACCAAGTCTGTTAAACTTTTACATAGATGATCTGGTAAGGAAATGGAAGGAAGATAATGTAGCACCAGGCATAAAACTGAGACACTCTGAATATCTAAACACATTGCTATTCGCCGATGACCAGGTTATTATCCAATATAATGAAGATAAACTACAAATGGCGGTTTATAAGTTACACCAATGGAGTAAAATATATAACCTGAAAAATTAAATAAGTAAAACAAAAACCATGGCGTTCTTAGGAAACAATCCAATAAGAACAAAAATTGTCATAGAAAGGAAAACACTCGAACAGGTATCCCATTTCCAATATTTAGGATGTGAAATAACATTTGAAGAGGATAAAAATATCACAAGTAAACTATACAATTTTCCGAGGATATGTGGGACAATAAGAAGAACGTTAAAAGGTAAAACCGGAAAGGAAACACAAATTAAATTTTATAAGGTGACAGCAGTTCCTACAATGCTGTATGGGTCAGAATGCTGGGTAACAAAATATAAAGGGCTCAAACAAATAGAGGCAGCTGAAATGAAATTTATTAGAGCAGTGAAGGGGCGTACTTTTATAAGGGAGCAACTAAGTGTTCAGGCGATCACAGATAAATTAACAGGGTATAAACAAAGGTGGAAAGAGCCTGTATTGCGAATGCCTAGAGACAGATTTCCAAAACAAGTGCTGGAATAGGCAAAGGGAGTGTTGGAAGACCAAGGTTGAGATGGTGAGGTGAAGCCGGAACAGGCTAAAAGCCTAATCCTGGAAAGAAGAAGAAGAAGAAATTATTTTCTTATATTTTTTTCTGCGCCCATAAACTTTATTCTATAATGTCTGTTTTTCACTATTCATAACTTTCCAGTTTTCATGTCCAGTAAAGAGGTTTCGGGGTGCCTTCATTAAGAAATACGTAATAGGAAAAGAGATAACTGTTCCCCTTTGATGAGATAAAGCATCGTTCCTCGCAAGAGGTGGGAAAAGTTTGGTCGATTCTTACAGATCCCCAACAAGTGGAAACTGATGACCTACAAGTATGTCATTACTTAATGGCTAACCTACTTGCTATTATATTTTGTATAGTCGACACCCCAACAGTTAAAATCATATACGGTTTACTCATGAAGTTTATTGACGTAATCACATTCAATTATAATTTTACAATTAACACGAATTTGTTTAGAAAACAAATTTATTCTTATAATTTAGAAGAAAGCGATGGTGTTGCATCTGATGGACAGACTAACTCTATTCCCCTAAGTTTAGTTCAGAAAATCTAGTTACGGTATATAATAAATTATTTTCTAATAAATCCCATCGAACATTTATTAACAAACAGTATATTAAAAATTGCAATATACAAATAATTGATAATTCAGTCAACACAATCTCACATTTAATAACTTTTTAAAGATTGTATTCATATTTCAGACAAATATTATGCAGTTTTTGCAATTGCCTGCTCATATTGTACAATTTGTTACGTAAGACAGGCAAAACTATCGTTAAACTGAGCCCATTTCGAATATTAAAATTCATAGTGAGTAACATTATGCATCAGTAAACCCATGAAAAAGATAAACATAGTTTTTGACTGCAAAAATAAAGGGAAAGTTCCGGATGAAGAACGCAGGTACTATCATAATTGTATATCAAAAACTTCATCTACTAATGTATTAAGTGATTCTTTCGCTATCAATAATATCTGTTTCTTAAACTCGGATCGGTACACCTTGAATTAATAATAGTTGTATCTCAGCGGTTGAATAATACCCCTGAAGAAACGTTACAAGATTCTTATTATTTATTTTATCTTGCGTATTGTAATTGGGTCTGTATTAAAAGACGTGAAATTTAGTAATTTCAATCATCTGATTGCTTATATTTTTAGAAGTACATTTCCGAATTTTACGTGTTAATACACAATGACAATGTTCTTTTAGGAAGAAAATGAAATGAGAAAGCAGTTATGCCTTTTCAAAAGCCTCAAAATGTACATAATTTTTTTTCTATATTGAAAGAATTTGAATGAATTTATTAAACTAAAAAAGGACCTAATTCCAGTGGTAGTTCGTATACAGCATAAATTTATAAATAACCTTTAAAACAATTATGTTACATTTAAAAAATGTCTGTCCAAATTCTACCCATTATAAGTTATTGGACAGTCCTACATTTTTCTCATACACAGTTTCACTGTGACTCCATTTCTTTATAGTATCTCTGAACCTTGGTCCAGTAATAGGAAATGTATCAAAAACTGTTACAGGTCATTTATTCCAATGTGAAATCGTTTAATTTACAAATGTAAACTTACCCAAATATGTTATTTGCGTTCACAATTTTATTTTAAATTCCAGCCAATCACGGCAAAAAGTTTCACTGGATGTGGAATTCTAAATAACTTTTGAAGTTACACATCATTACACTTCGTATTGAAGGAAAATTTTTCAACTGCTAAATATTTTAACTCTTAAATAACTAGAATCTTGTCTCCCGGAAGTTATCAACACCGCTTATTTATTATAAGCCTTTACAAAGAGTTTCAAAGCATACTTTTAAGTAGTGAGTTTTGCAAATTGTACGCAAAGGGCGGGCATTGCGTGTATTTAATCAAACAGTTTGTTTGGGTTTCGTCCTTATCTGAATAAAAGATCAAAAACATTTGACGTTGAAAAATGTTTATATAGAATTTTTCTCTTTCCATTTAAAAAGTTATACATAAGAAATATGTTAAATAATTTAATTCCTGAAATCTTTGGGCACGGACGCGAATGGCGAAACGTGGATTTGCTGAGGCTGTAGATATTTTAACAGAATGAGTCGATTATATTTTGTCGGAAATTTTTTCAAATGACAAAGCTTTGTGAAACACGGGTTGCGGATCTCAAACGCATTATAACATGAAAAATCTCTCGACGGTGCTTTGAGCGTTTTGTCAAGAACAAAGCTGATTTTGTCAGCTCGTTTATTGCTGTGGACGGAGGAGAGTCGCTATTATGGCCAAAGGAAGAGGTCGCTTACTCCACGCGGAAAGGTCTCTTAATCGGTTATTAAGGAAGCTATCTGTCTGATTACTTATAATATTATTTTGCAAAACGTTGTGAAGAAAGATCGGGTTCAGCAACGAGAAACCTCAGGGATTAGGACTTAATTTGATTTCATGTATTTATTCCACTAGTCATCGAATGCGGAAATAGGATGTCATTATTAATTATTAGGAGCTACAATTCATTACAATTAGGAGTTTACATGTACGTAAGTAATAATAATCGGGACACACAAATGTGATTGTCCTACATAACTAAAAATTTAATATCTTCATTTACTTAATAGCATTATTACAAAAAAAATCCCTTATCGTAACTAACGGTATAATATAATATTTACTGGCCGACCTCCTGTGGTGTAGGGGTCAGCGTGTCGACGTGGTCCCGGGTTCGAATCCCGGCGAGGGCACGGATGGTTGTGTGCGTGGGTGAAACTCTAGTCAAATCAGGTCCCCGACAAAGCAAAATGAGTTCCATCAATTAGTCCCTCATAACCTGAGCTGTTGATGCTGTAAATAAATCAATATAAAAAACAATAAATTTACTTTATATTCATTGACATTTTCTCCTTAACTATAACATTGGACAGTATTTTCCTTTAGAGGAAAAAGTGAGAAGTTTTTGCAGATTTAGGCAGTTACTCTGCGGATTATTTTCAAAACCTTTACAAAGACGAGGATATTTGTAAGAAGTGAATTAATCTTAAAAGAGATTGTTATTATTATTATAAAGTATTGAGTCTTACGCCAGGTTAACGATCTTTTTTTGAAAAATTTAGCGCTCCATTTTACTTCTTCCTGTTTTGGAAAAACAATTTTTTCGTTTACTTCAAATCGTACATATGCTCTCTTCCTCCATCCAAGTCCTATTCGGTTTTCTCCCTCACAAACACCTTGAAGTAATCACTTCCTTCTCAGAATAGGTCTGATACTATTTGTTTCCGCCAAAGGACAAATCTCGATATCGATATCTCTTCATACATGTTCACAATTATAAAACGTTGTCTGTACCACTGTGATTAAAAAGTAAGGTGAAATTGTCATTTAAAACTCCCGGGTATTAGGAAGGCAGGTATTTTTTTCCCCTAGGTTGGTAGGACTGTCTATAATATTTTCCAAGCGTCTGTTTGTTAAAAGGTTTAATTATCTCCGATGTACACGTGTTTTTGTAAACAACCGAAAGTGAATTTTTCGAATTTTTCAATGGGTGATTTTGTTGAGGAAAGAACTTGCATCAAATTTTGTTTGCGGAACGAATATTCTTGTGCGGACACGTTGAAAATGTTGCGGAAGGCCTTTGGTGATCAAACTATGGCACAAAAAAACGTTTATGAGTGGTACAAAGAGGGCCGAGAACGCGTTGAAGACGAACCGCGCTCTGGACGACCATCAACGTCTACCGACGAGGGCCACGTCCAAAAAATCAAAGATTTGGTGCTTGAAAATCGTCGATGGACAATTAGAGATCTCGCTGATAGTGTTGGAATATCATTTGGCTCAGCCCAAACCATTTTGAAAAATGTTTTGTGTCTCAAACGCGTCAAGTCTCGATTGGTGTCAAAATCGCTCAATTTTTTGGAAAAAAAGTGTCGCGTTTATGTGTATGAAACTTTGCTGTCTGACTATCAGGACCACTTGAAATGCATCATTACTGGAGACGAGACTTGGATTTACGCATACGACCCTGAAACCACCGGCCAATCCAGCGAATATCGTGTAAAAGGTGAAGCAAGACCGAAAAGACCACGTCAAAGTCGATCGAAAATCAAGGTCATGTTGACAGTTTTCTTTGATTGTCGTGGTGTGGTGCACTATGAATTCCTTCCGCCGGGCCAAACTGTCAACAAAGAATATTATTTGAGCAGTATGCGTCGTTTGCGTGAAGCTATTCGTCTGAAACGGCCGGAATTATGGGCGAACTACTCTTGGTTCCTTCATCACGATAATGCACCACGTCATACTGCATTGGTTCTTCGCGACTTTTTGCCAAAAAGTCGACTCATATCGTTCCGCAACCACCGTATTCGCCTGATTTGACTCAGTGCGACTTCTGGCTATTCAGCAAACTCAAATGGCCAATGCGGGGACGCCGTTTTGACACGATTGAGGAGATAAAAACCGAATCAAAGAAGGTCTTGAAGGTTATACCGGAAAATACTATTCTGACTGTTTCGAGGATTGGAAAAAGCATTGGAAAAAGTGCGTTTTATCGGATGGGGATTACTTTAAAGGGGATGAAATTGATTTGGAAGAATAAATAAAGAATTTATATTTTATAAATAAATTCACCTTACTTTTTGTTCACAGTGGTACTACAGCGAAACATTTTTCAGAGGCATGTTATTGAAACCGGTACTTATTCCATCAAGCACAAAAGAAAATTTACACCATTCAGAGGCACGTGTCCGCGATAAACATTTACTGCCATGAGCATTCAATAACATTTGGTCTCTGTTACCGACTTATGTTTGATATTAAAAGCACCGAACACACTCCGTATCTGAAATATTATGGCGTAGCAAAAAATCACGATTTAATTTAACTGTTCACTGAGTAGATCAATCGAGTTGTTAATTGCCCTAGCGTAACCATACAATTCGGAGCTGAATAGAGTATCAGCGGAACACAACGCGGAAATAATTCATAAGCAACAGAGTCTGTCTCATTTTTTTGTCCTACCTCGTACACAGGAATTCCGGCATTGATTAGTCTGATAACATACAATCAATCAATGCTTTACTGTGGAAAATTCCATTAGCGATTCTATAAGCTCAGCGTTTTCCCCGCAACTTCCTATATTTTGCACAAGATTTGAATCTTTATAAAGCATAACATAATAATATACGGCCAAAACAGTCATAATAATTAATTGATTGAATTAATTAAAAGTGACGTTGAAAATTTAATAAAATGCAGTTTGCAACAAAATTTAAAGTAAAACTTAACGTTTCTTGCCCATATATGGGACCTCATCAGGTGTTAAATCCAAAATTTTGTAAGAAAACCTAATGTAATGAATGAAAATTCAAACAAAATTAAGTGAAAAAATCGTGACTTACTTTGTAAATGAACACTTTCAAATTTTATTCCAAATATCTTAATTACCAAAATATTGATGAATTTACGGATAATTTAGACTTACTTAAACAACTTCTATGGTCGAAATGAAAGCATGCAAAGCCAATACCTTCAATTAAAATAACTTAAAACATTTTCCCCCATTTATAACACGCACAAAAAAATGAGGATACAATCAAAATAAGACGAAAACATTTCAATCAAATTTAAATTTTTAATAGCATTTTTACGTTAATTGAACTTTTGTTTGAAGTAATGTGATGCGCTTTACTCATTAATCTCGGATAACAATTACTGACTTCTTTCAGAATAGTATCATTTAACATCAATCATTTGGAATCTATGATATTTAGAATGTGTTTTTTTTACAAATTTTCACAATTAATTTACTATTTTCATTGGATATTTAATCATTTCAATAGAATTTTCACTACATTTTGGAGACAGCACATGAAGAGGTCCCAAATAAAGGGAATAAATGTTGGGTTTTACTTTTATTTAAATTGTTCACTGCAATTTATTAACTGTTTGATAAAACTATTAATTACGTCAGTGAATAAATTTATTCTGACTGTTACTTTGGTCACCTTTTACAATTTTATTTCTATATTTTGTTTTTAACTGGTTTCTAATAATTATCTTTGTTTAACGATTTTTTTATTTTATTATATCCATGTTAAATATAATAATACAGAAATTTAATCCGAGTTAATCATGAATAACGAGGTTGACGTGTTCTGCTAGAAATCCTTTCACCCGGAGCGGCTTTTTGCAAATAGTTCTCTCGTCGGTCGCTGAACTGATGGTATGAGAGGCAGCCGCTCACATATGGCAACAGATTTCCGTCGTTTTTTTGCAGCAGCTGTGTAGAATCTCCTCTGCGGTTTAGATTAAGGCAAACTCCCAACGGCGTGAGAACCTGGCAACCGCGACGAAACGTTCCCTTATTGAATCCAAGACTTTTGAATTGTCAGTCGCTTAACTCTTCAAATTATCAGTTCCTGATGTCTTCAAGTTCTGTAAAAAGTAGTTCAAGTTTCACGCGAGAATATTGGCTTCATTCTACCGTACGCTGTCAAATAATTTAAGTTAAAACTCAACAAAATATAATTTATTATGGTGCAAAAATATTGTTCTGTTAATCGTCTGTTGTAACACGATTTAAAATCTATTAAAATTAATAAGATTATATTTAATAACTCCATGTTGTGGTGAAGCAAATTGTATCTTTCAATTATTTTATATTACATGTTTGTGGAAGGGGTACGGATAAACAGACGTCTTTGGAGATTAATACACAATTAACATTTATTAGGGAATTAATATAAAAAACATCTAAACATAATACAATACAAATACACTTGAAAATATCAGCTGATTCGTTGCGAACAATTTAAAATTTCACGGCTTAGAAAACAACATTGAGACTTTCGCAGGGGACCTTGTCGGCCACAAATAAACAGAAACCTTTAAATTTACATAAGAAAACATGCCATTTTAAATTTCTTAAAGCCGCGTTTACACCGAAGTTGGCAACAAATATTGACGGCTTTTAGAAGAATTCTAGAGCATTTGCTGGCAATAATTTTTTCGTATTTTCAACATTTAACCTAATTACTAAGTTCCCAGTTTAATTATGTACATAATTTAAATTGTATATACTGTAACCAACAAATAATCTCAGGATAAAAGTTTTGAATAATAAATTTAGAAAAAACACAGGCTGTGGGTAATGTTGTCAACATTTGTTGTCAATAATGTTGACGGATTTTGTTGCCAAAATTGCTCAAAATTGTTTGTGACAAAAAATATTCACAACATTTGGGGCACTTGCGGCTTAAGAGAACACGAGATGTTGCAGTACAAGAGATAATGACGCAATCTTTTACAATCAATAAAAATTCTGGACGTCCATACTTTGGTGACTTGCCGGCTACAATTTCCAGAACCATCAACCAGGATGTCCACAGAATGAACCGATACAAAGTAGTCAGGTGGAATAGGATTTTAATCAAACGTGTTAAAACTTTTCCTACACAGCTCAACGTATATGGAGGAAGTAAAATCAATGAGGCGCGCCGTCTCAGATGGAATTACCTACTAAAGTCTTCCCATTGCTATAATTAGATCTTACTATGTTTGAAATCAATAATAAAAAAAGTGCCAGGATGGCACCTAATTATTGGAGAAAGTAACACTTAAATGGAAACTGTTCGAAAAACTACTGTCACTAATACATGGTGGAAAGAAACCAGTTAAACAATCATCGGTTGGAATTTAGAAATTATGATAGTACTGTAAAGCAAATAAACAACGACTTGTGATCCAAAAGATGCTGCTCCGCGGCATCTCTACAAGACCAAACCGGTGTCTGACACAGTCTAGCGTGGAGGCTTACGCCACAAACTCAAAATGTTTTTTTTATTATTTTTTAGGGCAACAGGCTACATTAGGGTAATCCACGTTGGGCAACTCCCCTTTAATAGCATAGGAAGAGATTTGAAAGGGGGGATGCGGAAGGGTAGAGGAAGGTAGCCAAGGGTTAACTAGGGCCCCCGGGCTATATTTTAAGGATCCTACCCTGCATTCGCCTAAAGAAATGCAGGGAAAACCCTAGAAAAACCATTAGGTCGGGCATTGGGTACTTGTCCAACGCCCTTCCGATAGCGGGAGAGAAGTTTGCTGTGGGGACGCAGCATTCCCTTCTCCGTGCCTCGACCAGTTTAGGAGGCAGCTGGCCGACTATTCCAATGGGAATAGCGGACAACTCTTATCATATGCCCAAGGTCTGTGACCCCGGAACATACACCTCTCAGAACAGGCCGAGGTGCCTCGGCGTGTGGGAACAGTTCAAAAACGGAGAGGAAAAGGCATCCCCAAAGGTAGCCCCTTCGTATCTCTCCTACAAGGTTCTGCCTGCGAGAGAACATCCCTCGCATGTATTGCCTGCGAGAGAATAGCCCTCGCAGACTTTATCCCCAACTCAAAATGGTACTACCGTATCACTTTTATCTGCAGATGGTTTCTTGTAAGCAACGAGAAGAATTATCAGACCTATGTCCCATTACCTCGGGAGTATCCCAGGGGAGTTTATTAATACTAATTATATATATTATACCGCTGACCTACCTACAATTAATTTAACAACTGCAGCTACATTCGCCGACTATACGGTCGTACAGCATAGCAGCTGACAAACTGCAGAATAATTCATGTATGATAAAGGAGTGACTCAAACAACGGAGAATCAGCGGAATATTTAAAAATATTCAGACGTTACTTTCTCTGTAAAAAGAGGTACGTCTTGAAATAACGCTCTCATGACGTAAGTATATATATATATTTATTTAACGAAAGCAACTGGGAATCAAATTTAAACAATTGAATAGGCTAATTGAACCAATTTGACGTATGTAATATAACTATGGGGTATTGCCAGCCCCATCCAACATTAAAACCCTGTAAAAGATTTTAGAATGAAGTACTCAGAAGCATTGTCAATTCGCCTCGGTATATATCCAATCACAAAATTCATAAATATAGCGCCAGTGCGGGATGAAATTAAAAACTATTGTGTTAAAAACTAAAAAACCTTCACTGAATCCTAATAATCTAGCCAGACACCTGGAGAAGGAAAAGAGCAGAATAAATCAATTCAAACCGCCGGAACTAGGAAGTAGGTTCGGTAAGTATACTTATAACAATATATTATCGCTGTAACATGTACATAACTGTAATTAAACGTACTCTATCATAATATTTTACTTGTATGAGAACATTCAAGGGACTGTTCTGGGGAAGCTTTTAGTTTATCTTAGAAATTAAGTCAGTATCAAAACATTTACTTATTGTTCATATGCAAAAGATTTTAAATATGAAATTAAAAATATTGAACAAGAAAAGCTTTTAATCAGCGTCACCTAGGCTGCATTTGTACTTTAACATACACGAACACAATATAGCATCACACGTTCTATAAACCTTGACACGACTAACCACCAATATTACTATCGACAAGTTATAATAAGCGTCACTTTGCTCACCTTCTTCGAAAACACTGAATTCCAAACGAAGTGTGTTTCCTGCCCCTGATCCGCTTAACTGACTTCTGCTATTCCTGAATTTTTTTTACGTCTTTTGTGTGTTTCGTACCACGTGGCTGCAGGGTCCAGAACATTCCAGTGGGTTCACGCCCTGAGTGTCTTAAGAATTACGCCACCATTACTTTCGGTTCACTACACCTCGTTACATTCTATTTAAATATATTTCATCTAATTAATATTTAGCCTCTAAAACTGTTATTTGGCAAAAAAACCTTCGCGACTCACAGGATACGTAAAAATTATAAACAATTACAATCAATCTATTATTAAATAATAACACGGGTCCACTGTTTCTATTAGAAAGAAACTTTTCTTGTAAAATAAAGTGATATATGTGGATAACAGAAAGGTAGTAAGAAACTGACATAGTTATAGGGACAAACATTCCGCAACATGTAACAAATACTCCCTCCTGTGTCTCTGGTTATTGTTTTAGAGCAAAGTCAATTTCCTGTGTGAGACGCGGGCAGGTAATGAACCGTACGGCAAACTCATTAATGCGATATTCTGGGGGAAAAATACGCTAGCTCCCTGACGAAAACGTATTCATCATTATTGTGACTTGGTTGATATAATTATATATATATATATATATATATATATATATATATATATATATATACTCAGCTAAGAAAGACATGAAGTCTGTTCTTATTTTTGCCAGATTTGTTTACGAACTCAGACTGGGTATCATTGAGTAGTGTGTACATATAAAAGATCATGATAAAATTATGGATAAGTGACTTTTAGAGAAGGGGAGGACGATAATTAGAGCTTTTTTTTGCGGCTCTTAGGGCTAAATGGTTGTGACCGACGGAACCCTGAAAGGCATCATAACAAATGGACGAGGCAATTATACTAAAAGGAGAAGCTTATTTTAATTGATTGAGTGGCTCTCGGAGCGGGAAAAGCCAACAGATGGTGTTGTTTGGCGAAAGTGGAAATGCAAAAAACTGTGAAAACATGGGAAGATTCTGGAGTCCGGATATAAATAAGAGGGCAGTTGTACGAGTCCCGCTACCGGAAGGGCGTGGGACAATAACCAAATGCCCGACCTACCTGATGCAGGTTTTCTAGGGTTTTTCCCTGCATCACTTTTAGGCAAATTGCCGGGTAGGATCCTTAAACCATAGCCCGGGGGCCCTAGTTAACCCTTGGCTGCCTTCGTCTACCCTACCGCATCACCCCTTTCAAATCCCTTCCTATGCTATTAAAGGGGAGTTGCCACAACGTGGAGTACCCTCATGTAGCCTATTACCCTAAAAAAAACGTTTCATTTGTTTCACTCGTTTCATTTGTTTCACTCGTTTCAATCATTTCGTTTTTCATCTATTGTAACTGTATTTGTTTAATTGTAACATTTTGTTCCGTTTCCTTATCAACCCAGTAAAGACCTTGAGGGTACCGAGTCCAATTATTTAAAATGTATTCTAGGTAAATAAAATTGTTTTGATTTATAAAATTTCATCAGATTTATGTAATTGAAAACTGTGTTTTAATAAATGATAATTGTTTGTTTAAATTGGTAGTTTTATTAGAGGTATTACAATATATATATATATATATATATATATATATATATATATAACAACAACAACTGAATTAGGATTACAGAACACGTTAGTATGTGTAACCCTAATCTATAAAGACAGAATGAAGTACTATTGTAAAAGAGAAGGGAAAACTGGTCTACACGTGTAATGCACGGTGTTACCTGAGAACATGAAAATCAATTGAGCGAACGAAATTGTGTTCCATCGATTATGACTATAATAAGGTAAAGGACACATCTGAGTCATTAAATACCGTTAATAGTAAGTTCAACACAAGGCGACAGTAGTGTAGGAATACAGTAAGAATAATCAACAGAAAGCAAGCAAAACGTATATCAAAGCAAGGTTCCACAGAACTGATATTAATTCTGATCACGCTAACATGATCTTTCAAGATACTGTGGACCGCGATTAAGTTTTACTTCGACTGATCTATCTGTAATAAATTGTCACCTTGCAACATTATTTTCCCAGATTTCATCACAGTTCTGAGCGAGGTCAACAGTTCACCTCGTTCTCGCCAGAGAAAATGATTCATTGGCGTCAGGTGGGGTAAGAAATAGAGGAAAATAAGTTGTATTTAAACATAAATAATTAGAAATTCAGGATAATTTATCATAAATATTTAATAATTATTACTTTAACTAAGATTTTCTTTCTGCCAACAAAATTATTCTAAACGAATTGTTAACGGATCGGTTAATAAATTTATTAATTAATACTCATAACGCAATAGAATATATTTACATATTTTAATAAATATTTTTACAATATTAGGGGATCTTATATTCCTCGTTAGGCTATAAAACAGCTTTATAACTGAGTAATGAACACTGAATTTGAAGCCGATGTTTGCCTATTCTGAGGCAAACGATTTCTGGTATCATATTCGTATAACTCTTCAGTAATCAAACCAATGATTTTCAGTACGTTTTTTCAAATTTTAAGAGTTTAAATATTTAATATACAAGTTCCAAGTAGAAATTGTAACAGTTTACTTATGTTGCTTATTTCCTGTGTTCAATTTCATTAGAAAATCAGAACTGAATGTTCAACTTTGCGTTGAATACAATTTACTTCGATTGATACATATCTTTTATAATGAGATCTCATCTCGATGCTTATTATTTTGTAACAATAACTGTGGAGTTAAGTCAAATATAATAACGTCGTCAAGCTTAAATGCTTCTCTTATGAGTTCCAGTATGCAATGGAAACAAGAGTAGGAGGGAGTTCTGTTTAACACGAAGCTTTGTTACGGCAACTTGTTTGCGTAAAAGCTATTCTGAATACATTGACGCATGGAAATATATTGAGTTCAGTTCTGGAATACTCGTCCGTAAAAGTAAAGAGACGATAAGTGCAGGGTGTGATGAAAAGACTTTGCTGCTGTCTAGGTGTCCCGTTCGTAAGAATATAATTAAAGTTTTATGAATGGCTGTAAAGGAATGGAATAAGCATTATGCAGACCTTCTAACAGAAGACGGGTCCGAGTACAATCAAGGAAAAGAGGTAATGGCAGAAGTAACGGATCGGAATGTAACCATTACTATAGAGGAAGTGAACTGTGCTTTGACTTAAATGAAGAATGGCCGATCACGTGGTCGTGGAAATATTCCTTTCGAATTATTGAAAGCTGGTGGACATTATCTGAAGAAACGAATAACCTACCTTATGAACAACTGTTGTCAAAGGATTGTAATTCCATCAGAATGGAAAGGGTCATATGTGGTTTCTATTTTCAAAAAAAGGGAATAGAAAAGACGCCAACTGCTACAGAGGTATTAGTGTGAACTGTACAATGAGCCGCTTATTTAGCAAGATAATATTTGAAAAAATTAGACAGAATGTTGTCCACCATATTGGGGAAGACCAGAGTGGATTTAGGCAGAGCAGATCATGTACAGATAACCTATTTATTTTACAACAGCTAATGGAGAAATTTATAGCAATAGGGAAGGAGCTACACATTGTCTTTGTAGATTTAGCAAAAGCCTATGACACAGTCCCGAGAACTAAACTTTGGGAAGCTATGAAAGCTTTAGGTATGGATCATCATCTTTAACATATTATTATCGAAATGTACAGAGAAAATACGGTACAGATTAAAAGAGGTTCGAAGTTATCAGATCCTATTAGTGTCACCAAAGGATTGAAGCAAGGATGTTGTATGTCACCTATCTTGTTCAATTTGTATGTAGAAGTGGCTCTCCGAAATTGGAAGGACAGCTGCAGAGACATGGGAATAATTGCCAATGATGTATGGATGTTTTGTTGATGATCAAGTGCCATTTTAGCACAAGATGATTTTGATCCTGAATTCATGATACGACGTTTATATCAGGAATATGACAGATGGGGTCTACAGATGAGTCTAACAAAAACAGAGCATTTGCTGGTGAATAGTGATGCTAAATTTGAAATTCACATCCATGACAAAGCAGTTATGAGACAGGTAGAAAAATTTAAATATCTAGGTGCATATATTGATAAAGATGGATTGGGCCATACAGAAATCAAATACAGAATACAGAAAATCAGGAAAGTATTAGGGTGTATGAATTCCTTTTGGTGGGACAAGAACATTTCCAACAGCAATAAGAAAAGAGTGGGTAAGGTAATGATTGAATCAGTGCTGTGCTATGGGTCAGAACTATGAATCTTAAACACTGATCTCAAAAGAAAACTATTAGCTGTAAAGGGGTACCAGAATATCAAGAATTGAAAGAAAAACTTACGATGAAGTAAGAGCTAGAATGAAGGCAAATGAGACAGTTATAGAAAAAGGAAATCATTAAAGTGGTACGGACATATGTGGAGAATGCCAGGCCATCGGTGGCCGAGGAAGATTTATGAATGTAAACCACCTGGCAGAAACGCGGGAGACCACGACGTTCTTGGACAGACCACATAAACGATATAATGGAGCGTTGCAACTTACGCAAGGAAGATGCACTGGATAAAGAGGCTTGGCAGAAGATAACAGGAATGCAACAAAATGTTGTTATTAATTGACCTTTACATTGATCAATCCTGTAATAATAATGAATGGTTGTGGAGTACTTCCAGATTTTACGCACGACGGAGTTTCCAACTGTCGACAGTGCTCTCCTTCACCTTCTACCTCCTTGTACTACCCATTTGACACGACATGCTATACCTCACGACCTATACCTAGGTAAAAACAAGAAGGACTGTTAGGTATAACAGCTATGAATTAGTACCAGCCCCTATAGAACGTTGAGTGATGAGTTGGCTTACGGAAACTTGAGGAATAGATAACAGAAATAAATTAAGCGTAATCAGGCTGTGTGATAGCACCACATACTTCTTAATTACGTTCATAAAATCGATCGTAAATGACTCAAGAAAAATCGAGAACATTAATCTATGTAAAGTAATCAATTGAAAGGCAACGTAGAAAACGTAACGGAATTTTTGAGGATATTGAATCGATGTGGAATACTGACATCAGTTAGCAGCATCAAATGACATTAATGAGATCTAAGAGATATCGTTGCTGGTTTAAGTTACACACAGATAATATATATATATATATATATATATTGTAATACCCTACTTACATAAAATTATGATTATAGGAAATTAAATTAAACAAGTCATTAAATTTTATAAACAAAACAATTTTATTAATCTAGAATACAACTCAAGAAAATCACTGTATATTTTTTATATCCTTTTACCTCAACAATTAAATTACGCTAATAATCTAGTTATAAATCAGACTCTGTACCCCAGGGTCTTTACTGGGTTAATAAGGAAACGGAACACAAAATTTACAATTTTGACAATGCAGTTAAAATAAAATGAAAAACGAAATGAAACGAAATCTGACTCATTTTTCTTATTTAACAATTTTCAGAATTTATTACTGAATGTCTACTTACAATTTTATTTGGGGTTTTCAGGAATGCACGTTAATCTACAATGCCCTTCTGTGCACAGACTTTTACACACGCTTCACAGACATGTTCACTTTATCCTTTTGGTATCCCAACTCCTGACAGCTTGCATGGACTAAAATGTTTATTTTATTTTTAGGCACGGCCACCATTCAATTTGACCGAATATTTATCACCGCCTCCACGTCCTCCTCCTTTGCGATCTACATTTCAACTCCTATGTCTTCCTCGTTCAGATTCTCGTCACACCACGTCCATCTCCTTCCAACTCTCACGTCCAACTTCTTTAGGTCTCCAGTCCAACTCACTTTTATCTGCTTCCCCCTCTCCAGAATATTCCCTTCTTTTCACAGTTTTTGAGTTTCCACGTTCGCCAAACAAACACCAACTGTTAGCTTTCTCACGCTCCGAGAACCACTCAATACAATTAAAGTAAACATTTCCTTTTAATATGATTGGATGTCCACCAAACTTCTGTCATTATACCTTTAGGGTTCCGCCCCGATGTCTGTCAAAACCATTAGCTCTAAGAGCCGCTAAACGTCCAATTATAGTCCTCCTGTTCTCTAAGAGCCACATATCCATAATTTTATTCTTATCTTTTTTATATACAAACCACTCAAGAATCCCCAGTCTGAGTGGGTAAACAAATCTGATGAAATAAGAACAAAATTTATGTGCTTCTTAACTGGGTATTACAATATATATATATATATATATATATATATATATATATATATATATATATATATTGTAATATCCAATTTTAAAGAATTAAATAATAGCCACCACGTTGAAACAAACTGATTTAATATCCAAATTCAAAGAAATTGTTAAAAACCACGTTGTGGTTTAAATTAATGCGGAAAACAAGAAAAGATAATTAGTAGGATTTATACCTGAGTTATAACATTTTTTTAAATATAAAAAATATTTAATAAAAATTTCTGTACAAATTTTTTAAATAAATGCCAAAGCTTTTAATGAAACACAATTCTTCGGGGCCGCTTATTGGGCCTGTAATAGTTATAGTAATTTGAAATTATGACCAAATATATGGAAATCAAAAAGTTACAAAAGAATAATAATTAAATTTACAATAACAAATAATATAAAAAATCTAAATAAATGTAAAATTCAGTGATCTTTACAAGAATTTTAAGAAATCTGACGGTACTCATATTTATATAATGTTTACAATAGAAGACTTTTACATACTTGTATATTAGAGCTGCTCTTGTACCATATTACTTATGCACTTCACTATTTCTCGTTAAAGGAAAATTTATTTCAACAAGCCATTACACTGTTCACAACTTTGGTTCACTTCGCTAAATTCCGGCCCACCGGCCACTTCTCCAACAATTGTTCCAGAACTTTCTTTCGTCTTACTTATATCTGCCGGTTTACTTGAGAAGTTATTTAATACCGTAGGCTGAATACGATATTATCAACCATTATTCAGCAACAACTTTGCTTAATTCCACTACTTGTTTACTCGCGAGAACAGCCTTTGCTATGATTAACATCGGCCGTTACGTGGTTATTCGTGAGAACAGATTTTGCTATGATTATCCTCGCCCGGCCTCCAAAACCAGACTGTCTATGACCATCATCGGTCAGAGTCCCAAAACAGACTGCTTGTTTCGCCAAAGTTCTGCGTATTACACACGTTGATGACCATAACAGAGTCTGGAAACCATTCCAAACTCCGCATTCTTGCGTCACACTGACAGATCTTGCCTCATTATTACGCCCACAATAATATTAAATAAAATTATTTTAAAAAAACTTTAATTACAAATGGGTGATCTCTACAACATAATGTACATTTCTAGGGAAAATAAGATATTTAACATTTTCAGGGAATATATGGATCGTAAGAAGAAGCAACAAATGATTTATCCAAAATGAATAATATACAATGACCTATGTTTGTGACAAAAAGGATATTAAAATATAATCTTAAAAAGCATATTTCTTATTCAAAACAGCCTTGTGACAAACTTTCATTTCTCATTTAACATGTCAACTCAAACAACCACAGTTTTGTTTAGAATAATGCAAATATATTAGATTCAGAAATTAATTGTTATGCGTTATTGATATCGGAAATGGTACACATTAATTCTTCAACCATTAATGTTAAAACCGATACACATAATCACAATAACATTTATTATGACTGAATTCTCAAATATATACGTGTATATTGTAATAATTAAAAAATATTAATTATCAATGGCTGGGCGCTTTTAAATAAAAAGATTATTAAGGGAAAACTACAAACAATATTTATTAACAATTTTAAAAACAATTAAATTTTACAATTATTTTGGGATCTCAGGGTCTTAAACTGGGTTTGATAAATGGCTGAATTTATACAATCAAAATTACCATTACCTTTTATGGAAGTTAATGCGTCTGAAACATAGACGAAATTTGTTGTAGAAGAAATAATACTACAGATTGAATTTAAACAGTTTTAAATTTATCAAGAATTAACAATCTCATTTTATCGATATTTAAATCATTAAAATTAAAGAACGATCTGACTTTTATCTTTTAAAAACGGTTTACAATATGATTTTAAAGTTTTTCTACTTACGGCCGCCCAGGTCTCATTTTAAGTTTTTCGTGCACAAAATTTGGGGATATCACTGATTCTAATACTCACAGACTCTAAATGTCAACAAATTCTAATTGGCGTAGTTTTTTTAGTTGGTCTAACATAAATTGGTAGATTCTCGATGCTTTGCTGCAACCTGGATTTGCAGATCTCGTGACTTTAGTTGGAAATGTACTTCATTGGTTTGTCTATGGCCAGAAGGTTGAATTTATGCTCGGCCACCGATTACAACATTAGTTTCACTCTCTCCTTCCCGACTGCAAAACCTTTTATAACATGAATTTTCTGGTCTTTACACCTCGCTGTTCTATGCCCGACTGCAAAACTTTTTATAACATGAATTTTCTGGTCTTTACACCTCGCTGTTCTATGCCCGACTGTAAAACTTCGTCTCTTAGATTTTGAGCGCGTAAACTCTCTCAACTGCCCAACAATGTTTTCTTTGCCTCGCCGGATTGTTGCGGCGTCCGCTCTATATCCACTAATAATGAGTCCTCTACAATCCAACTTTCCAATTAGCACAATGTCTTAATTACCAATTACTACAATATCTTTGTTATATTGTTCAGTCTATATGTAGTGCACACGTGGTGAGATTCACGGATTTTGGAAGTACCTCAGCGTATTAGAAATGTTTGTTTATATAATAATGTGCAATTATTTTGACTTCTTGGTCATTATATATTATTAATTTTCTTTGTCAGTCACAACAGTGTATATTTTCCAAAATGACTTAAAAAAATTTGATCTCCCTGTGAGGCGAAATTCTCGGTGTTTTGTGTGCGTCGCTACGGTTCTGCTACTGGAATAGTCCTCCTGAGGCGAGGATCCACTCCAGTATGTGATGATGTCCGTGCGTGCTCGCCCTGGAAGTCGGAATTAGCATAAGTTACCCTTCAAGACCTTTTCGTAATCGTATTTCTATTTTCCTCAATTACTTCTTCACTGTAACTCAACTTACTGGATCCTGACCTTCGCGTCTCTCCTTCCCCGTCGCTTTGCCATAACTGACTTAGTTACTCCGGGCTTCTTCGTACACACACATTTCTTCCTTCTAGGACGTCATATATTCCAGTTCGTCCAATCTATTCTCATCTCACGTCCCCAATGGCCTAACAAAATTTGAGGTTTTCTGGCGCTGTTCTTAGGCCGAAGGGCCGGTTCAATATCCTCATGTTTCAACTTATATCTCGTCTCAAAAAGACCAGAACACCTGGCAATTTCCTAATTTCACAATTTCTACCACAAATGAAGATATCCTATTGGCCACTCTCCAATCAGATGTTTTATTTATTCATTCGATAGCTTTCGACTGACTGTCATAATCATTCTACAGAAAAGTAGATCATTTACCTAGTGAATTATAAAATGTGAGAAAATAAAGTTTTTCCATTAAGCAACCTTTTTATACTTACCGTTAATTAAAATAATTATTTTGATTCACAACTATACAAGTACAACATAAAACATACTTTAATTATTGCAAGACTTTGATATACGTGGATGTTAGAACCGACACAGAATTCGTGAAAACATCCTGTTCCTACTTACGTCAAACTGCTGCTGGTGTGTGTTGACATCATGGCATTAGAAAGTAGTCCATGTTTAATTTTGACTAAACCAAGTGTAGAGAAGGCGGTGAGAAGATGCGTAAGTAACCAACTTCATATAATCTTATATCAGTTCCAAAAATTAAATATATTAATTTATCAGTCTATGTCAATCTATGTTTGTATAGTGAACCTTTTATTTTTGTAATTAATTATCTTAGTTATATATTTATGTAGGGGAGGAATCCAGGGTATGTAAATGGGGGGGGGTAATTTTTTTGCTCAAAATGGCCGTTTTAAGAACGTCACATTGAAATCAAAGCTAGGCTCTGTTGCCAACCTCGGAGGTTCCTCCCAGTGAAGGGCTGCCAACGTCAGAATAATCCTCCTTAAGACAATAATCCTGAAAATAGTATAACTGATGAAGTCACTTACCGTATGAAGCGAAGTACCGTCAGTATTATGTTGTAAACGTGTTGATATAGAGAGCTTCTATAAAACTAAGTTTTGTTACAAATGTATTTCTATGCAAAATTTATCTCGTGATTCATTGCTTTTACATAGGCAGAATGTGCAGCTACTTTTTAATTTGCGTTTGGGGCTTAATTTATGATATAATATAGACCTAGGACAGTGCCCGGTGTTACTCGGGTTGTCATTTGAATTAACCCTCAGTAGGAATTGACTAGACACTAACCTCTTCGTAAACGTATAATTTACCCAGCATCAATAGCGCCAGTGTTTGGAGCATTTACTCGTTTACGTTCCCCTCCCGGAACTAACCCCTCGGCTTCTAACTTCAAATAAACCAGGATGGTGACTGACGTTATTCGGAAACTCTCCTACCACACAAAATAAACGTGTCTAAAAACTCACGATGAATTAAATATGACTTAATAAAGTGGAAAACTACTCCCTGTACCCTAAAGAAGTGAAGAAATACAACCTTTAACTAATTACAGACCAAAATATAGTTCGTATACTAAGAAAATAAAAAAAATTATCGGTACCTTAAGAGGATAAAAATAATCCGAGTAACATTTTCTCAATCGCGTCCACTTGCACGTGGAGGAACATAAAATTTCATTAACCACCATGGTGAATGCGAGAATTGAAATCAGAGACTACTATAGCCACGGAATTGTCACTAACATCGGTCTTTCTTGCATTACTTTTTATATAAGCCCATGCTACCACCACCCTACCTTGGCTTTTGGAGTTGAAATTAGTTCTTATAAATTATAGAATGTCAACACCGAAATCGTTTTATTCGACTCGAATAATGACCGTTTAGAATGTTTTTAAATTCCACCCCGTCCTCCCCTTCCCTAAAGACGATAGGTGTGTCTAACCCCTCAGTGCGTGTTCCTGGATCGTAAGTAACATCTGCATAAAGTTTGGTAGAAATTGGTCTTCGGATTTAAGATTCTAGTCGGAAATTTCTTCCCCTTTTCTTCCACCCCCATTTCTAGGGGCTGAACTACATTTTAACCAGTATGTTAAATATCAGAATTAACTCATTGACATCTATAACCGTGGATTTGACACCAATATCGGTTATTTTGCGTTATTTAAATGTAACGCTCCCTCTACCCCCTCCTTTATTGGTATTTTAAGGGGTTGAAATTATACACTAAAACATCTGGAGAGAAACTATTAATCACATAGCCCCAGAAATGTAATTAATCGACGCTAATATCGGCCGTTTAAGTATGTTTTAACATTTCACCACAATTCACCGCTTGGGAGTTTTCTAACGCTTCGAAAACCCGACAAAAAAATCGCGGGAGTGTGCAAAGCAACTCATTAAAGTTTCATCGTAATGTCATGAATGGTTTAGGAGCGCATAGGGGACACACAGACGTACAGACATTCATTTTGATATATAGAGAGATATAGACCTAGGTCAGGTCGTGGTAAAACAGATATAATATTTACCACAGTTACCACAACCAATCCAATAAATCATATTATACTTGTCCTGAATGTTAATTTTATCTGTTATTAGTTATTATAATGTTGGTCGATTGTATAATGTTACATGAAACGTGTTAATAATTTTGAATGTAAACCATTGATGAAAGTAATTCTGACATAAGAATTTTTCGTGTTATTATGTGACACATCTGTAGCATTGTCATCAAGTAATAAGGTTTTGTTTATCGGTTTACAATACAGTAAAATATTCTTTTCAGTTGAAGGTTTAATCACCTCGTTATTATTATTATTGGTATTATTTTTTAAATATGTTTTGGTAGGAAATATTTTCTATAGAAAGAGTAGTGCTTACATTAAATTTACATACATTAAGTATTTAGTTAGGAAAAAGATATTCGTCAAAATAAAACAAAATTTAATGTGTAGTACTTAAATCAATAAGTTATGTATATTAGAAATTTCTTTACATTCATAATCATGTGGTAGGGATGATTACACTAATAGCAGAGGGTTGTAATACAACTTTGGATACGATTAAGTTAAATGTGGAGGATGGAACCACCGCATATGAATTTCTTATGATTTAAGGGAAAGTTTTTTGAAGACTGATAAAGAATGTATTGATTAGGTAGATTTTCATAGAATCAGGTATGAAATTATAACCTTCTTCATGATATGCAATAATGAAATATTACAGCCATCGGCTGTAAATTAGACAATTTACAACCAATAAACACTGCAGGGTAAAATTCAATTTTTGAGCGAGATCGCGTACAGGAAAAACTGGAAACCATTAAAGCAGTATAGATGTGTTTTTCTAATAAATTTAACTCATTCTCCTTTTATGCTATGGAAGTTTTATAGCCGGGGGGTCAAAGGCCATGGTCATGTGGTAAGAGTAGACCGCAGGAATCCTCGCCCGAGACCTGGGTTCATTTTTGCAAGTACAATCATTTGTGACTAGCCACTCGGGTCGTTATCTGTTTTTCAGAAAACCTTTCTCACGCGGGTTTGTTAGAAACTCTGACTTGTTTGGTTTCAGTTAGTTCATGCAAGACTGCGGGTTCCGAACAGTTGTGCCCTACTGTATAACTCTCATCGCAAACACAAAAGTTCATAGCGGAAACATTGCACTATTTAATCATTTCAACCGACAAAAACAATCAATTTGGATATGTCTAACATTTATGTGCGTAAACGTAATATATATTACAAACATAATTTACGAAAGACAGTTGCTCTTTAATGGCTAGCTTTGTTTACACACTGCCTCACGACGGGAACAAACGACTTGAGGATGACTTTTATGAAGTCGTTCCATAACTTAAAGCGTTCAGAAGAAGACACATGTATCTATTGATAACTGCAATTTAGGTTATTTAATTTTTAATTAGCATTTTCACAGTTTTATTACTGTACGCCTGGAGAAATCAGTATAGAATTTTCAAAAAATGCCTGTCATTATTTCTTTTTAGTGTCCTTGGGAATTTTTACAATCTGATCTTTATAGGTTAATGAGTAGATTTTTGATAACTTAAAATACTAAAATGTAGTTTAAAGCTAATGTTTTACTCATCAGTTTTCTTAGAATTGTGTTAATTAGTATCGGTATATTGTCTTTAGCACATACACTTAATTACAAACTACATTTCACTGGAGTAAGTCCTAAGTTTTGGTCCGCTTGAGTCTTCTCACTTGATGTTGTGAATTGTTCACATGTTCATGACTCCCGGTAGATATCACTGTTACGGCAGTACCATGGCGCATCTATAAATTTCCTAATACTTTGTTCCGGAATGGCTGGATGATAATTTGGATGTTCATGTTACTGGAACAACCCCAAAGTTGAATACCATATGCCCAAAGTGGTTTTAGTATTTGCTTATAAAGCAGCAGCTTATTGTGTATGGACAGTTGGAGTTTCGTCAAATTAGCCAACACATTTTTAAAAAATATTTTATGCCGAGTTCTTCTGTTTTGTTTTTGATGTGAGCCTTCCAGCGTAGCATCGTCATCGAATCTCATACCTAAATATTTAGTCGTATTAGCAAATGGGATTATGGTTTCGTTAATTCTAATAGGTATGTATTGATGCCGTTTATTGGTGAGGTTGATATGGACGGATTATCTTTCGTTTAACTTTATTCGCCATCTATTATTCACGTGTTGATTTTATTAATTTTTTTTATTAGTTTCCTGGTTACTTCTTCGTGATCATTTCCAACTGCAAGAATTGCTGTATCGTCTCCAAAGGTGGCGGTAGCTCCGTCTTCAGGTTCAGGAGTGTCACTGGGAGATGTAGTAGTGGACCAAACGCACTACCTTGTGGCACACATGCATTGATTTCTTTCAATTCATAGGAGGGAAATTCAACATCTGAATCAAAAGAAAGCGCTAGGTTATGATCTAATAACAGGAACGGTCCTCGCCGAGTTACCGAAAACAGCAATAATCTTCCTAAGAAATCTATTCAACTCCATCTTACGTAGTAAATACTGGCCTGCACCACTTAAATTTGCACAGGTAATACTAATACTAAAACCTGGTAAACCCGCCGAAGAAGTCTCATCATATCGCTCAATCAGTTTATTGTCACAAATTTCTAAATTATTGGAGAAACTTTTGCTATAATGAGTAGGAAACTGATTCACTAGAGAACTGGATCCCGAATCACCAATTTGGATTCAGAAAGTACCACTCCACAATTCAACAATGCCATCGAGTAGTAAATATAATCTCCACGACCTTTGAAAACAAAGCTTATTGTCCATCAGTTTTTATAGATATACAGCAGGCTTTTGACAATGGGCTCCTACTCAAGATAAAGTCATCTCTGACAAGCAAAATTTACCTTCTTATGAAGTCATACCTGTCCGACAGATTCTTCCAAATAAAATATGGTCAATGCTATTCTATAATCCACCCAATTACTTCCAGTGTACCCCAGGGAAGTGTGCTGGGACCTATACTATATCAGTTATATACAGCGGACATCCTCACAACAGCTGACACATATATAGTCACTTTTGCTGACGACACCATCCTCCTATCTCAACATACCGACCCACACATGGCCTCCTCAAACCTTCAAACCAATTTATCCCTTCTTCAAGTATGGATCAATAAATGGCGGGTCAAAGTCAATGAAGCGAAAAGTACACAAGTCAACTTCGCATTCAATCGTTCAGAATGTCCATCAGTGTCCCTAAACAACATATAAATCCCACAATCAAACGAAGTTCGCTATCTGGGTCTGCATTTGGACAAAAATTAACGTGGAATAAACATATATTAAAAAAATGGAAGTAATCCGACCTGCGACTGAGAAAAATGTACTGGGAACTGGGGAGAAAATCGTGTTTGTCGCTTGAAAACAAAATTTTACTCTACAAAGCTATAATAAAACCAATTTGGACATATGGCATTGAGCTATGGGGCTGCTCTTGCAAATCCAACGTCAACATCATCCAACGATTTCAATCGAAAACACTCAGAATGCTTGTAAATGCACCTTGGTACGTCAGCAATCGAACATTACATATGGACCTCGGAATGCCAGCCGTTCAAGAAGAATGCACCAACCGGAGTGCCAGCCACTTCCTGCGCCTCCAACTTCACCCAAACGAACTAGCGTCCACCCTGCAACATGAGCCTACCTACAGAAGACTCCAGAACAAGAAATGGCCGAATGACCTGAAAGCAGTATAAGTTCACAATCCGGATTGGATGGGTATCCGCTCACGTTATTGTATTATTGTGACATCACATTAATCAATGGAACATGTACGATATAGTTCCGATTGTTAATTTTCTAATAAATAAAAAATAAAATAAAATAAATCAGAGTAGGTATTATCTTGTGAAATATCTGAAGTAACTTTCTGATAGATAGGATTTCAATATTTTCGAATACTGTGCTAGAAGCATGTCTACCTTATGGAGCAAGCCCTTATGTCATACTTTGTCAAACGCCTGAGCCACATCTAAGAAGACGGTGGCGCAGACTTTATTTTCTTTAAGTCGCAGAGTTTAATTCTCGCATTAACCATGGCGATTAATTATATTTTATGTTCCTCTGCGTGGAGGTTAAACTGGAGTAGTTTTGACCCTCTCAAGTTAACGGGTTATTTTTGATTTTGGTATTGTACGAGCTATTTCTTGGTCTCTATTTAGTTCTTTACTCCTTTAAGGCACCGGGAGTAATTCTAGACTTTATGAAGTTAACGAGTATTTTTTACTGTCTTGATTCGTCGTGATTTTTTAGACACGTTTATTTTATGTAGTAGGATGATTCCCGAATCCCGTCAGTAATTATCCTGGTTTATTTGAAGTTAGATGCCTAGGGATTAATTCGGGGATGGGATCGTAAACGGGCAAATGTCTCTTTTGACTCTCATTAACAATTATTTAAACTATTTAAATTAATTTGTTATTCAAATAATTCAGGGTTTTTATATATAACAACTGTTTTTCATTACGTAACATTTGTCTTCTAATGAGTAACCGAGTTCAATTTCTTGGTGATTGATAACACCTATTGAATATTTAACTGTCAGTGGTTGTTACTGTGGCTCCAGATAGTAACCGCGACATTATATTGCATTTACGAGATATTTACATTTAGCGCAGTAAATAGACATAGTTTCGTTTTAAGATCTGCAATACTTCCGACTAGATTTACTAACTAATTTGTCACACAAAATTCTCTCTCTGCCTCACCTTAATACTCACTCCTGACTTTTCCACTCTCAGTTTTCTCTGTTCCTACCGAGCAAGCTCATAGTTATCGGATGCGTCACTTTCTGGGAGATCCTCAAGTCTCGGCGCACTCCTCAAGCTAGTGACACATACACATGGGCGAATTTCAGCCTTTGCGTGAGTAACGTTATTCAGCCAAAGTAAACGTGTGTCACGTCATTTTTTAGCCCACAAAATCGTTCTCACACTGTCTGGTATTTGGATCCTTTCGACGACATTCTTGCTTAAAGCCAAAATTTCTCTGGACCGAGAAAAAACAGTTCTGCACGGATTTTCACCCTTGCCAATTCCATTCTTGGTAATGGCAAATTCTTCTTGGTTGCAATTGTGATTTGGTACGATGAAGTTTCCTGAAAGAAGAAAATTTCTGTACATTTATTATTTAATAATTTTAGCATAATATTAAAAATACTGATCCATAGGCAAACAAATATTTATGAATAGTATTTTAAGTAGTATATTTAGATTATTTTGTCACATTTTGTCTGCATAAATAACAATTCCGCGTACATATCAGCCTGCAGGGTCAATTACAAACGACCCACAAAATTGCTGGAAACAAGGTTCGTGTCAAGAATCCGTGGATCTTTATCAAGAAATGTGTAATATTAAATCAATTAACTTATATCGTTGATAAGTTAAAGAACTTTACAGTTTAATGAACTCAGCTTTCCAACTATAAATCTAGGCCGCAAGCTGAAGTTTGGTCACCAATATAAAGAAACTTTGATGTATCACATTTTTATTTTTCTTATTTAATGTATTATTTTTTATATTTTATATGTTAAGTCATAGTGCTAGTATGAATTTATGATTCAAATTTTATGAATAAAAAATTGAAACTAAGTAGTTAAGCCTTCTCAAAGGTCCCGACGTTATCATGTGAAAATTCTTTAGCCACAAGTTAAGTGTTTAATGGAAATATATATATATATATATATATATATATATATATATATATTGTAATAATTTATAAACTGTGCGCTTTTAAAATGAAATACACTAATAACTTTAAAGAACAAACAAAATTTATTATGCCAAATTTAAAACAATTATAAAATCACAAAATATTTGGGATCTCAGGGTCTTGAACTGGGTTTGATAATGGCAGAATTTATATAATCAAAATCACAAAAATTACATTTACTTTATATGGGAATCAATGCGTCTGAACATAGACGAAATTTGTTGCTGAAGAAATAATACTAAGGATTGAATTTAAACAATTTCAATTTTTTATCAAGAAATAAAGAATGGTCTGAATAATTAAAGATCTCATTTTATTGATAATTAAAGAACTATCTGACGTTTATCTTGTAAACGTGGTTTACAATGATTTTAAAGTTTTCTTTCTACTTACGGCAGCCCAGGTCTCATTTTAACTTTTTGTGCACAATTTTGGGGATATCACTGATTCTAAGTACTCACAGACTCTAAATGTTCACAGACTCTAATTAGCGTAGTTTGTTAGTTGGTTTAAAATAACTTTGTCGATTCTCGATGATTTACTGCAACCTGGATTTGTAGGTCTCGTGGATTTTTGTTGAAAGTGCACCTCATTGGTTTTGTCTGTTGACTGAAGACTAGTTCAATTTCTGCATTTTTGATATAACAGCGTACTGGTTACTGGAACACTTTCTCGTTCTTTAAATTAGACCTTTTTCATTCTCGCTGCTGACTGACTAAATTGTTCAACTTTTCGTGTATTCGAATTTTGTGGTCTTTACACCTCGACGTTCATTGCCTGACTGTACTACTTTTGTAAAATAGACTTTGCTGGTCTTTATGCCTCGCCGTTCATTGCCCGACTGTTCGTTCGTCTCGTAAATTTTGAGCGCGTAAAACCTTCTCGACCGATCAACAATACTTTCTTTGCATTGCCGGTTTGTTGCGGCGTCCGCTATATCCACCAATAATGAGTCCTCTACAATTCAACTTTTCAATTAGAACAATGCCTTAATTACCAATTACTATAATATATATATATATATATATATATATATATATATATAAATGAAGTGGCGACTGGAGCATATGAGCTCGTGATCTGCGACACCAAAAAATTAGGAACAATTTTTTTTCTGAATTTGTAGAGCCTTGATAATAATATTTTAGTAGTGTGATTTTATGCTTAGATTTCGAAGACTTAAAACAGCCCGAGCTATTGAAACCCAACTGGCTATCTGCGCTGAGCTCATATCATCTGTCTGTAATGAGAAATGTGCATGCTCAGCATTCTGCTTCACCACCACACCTCTCACTCGCCGTAAAGCTCACAAACTGCCACCTTTATGTGCTGTACGCAGCTCAGCACATGCAATAGTGCCAACATACTTGGATAGTTCATAAAATTTACTTTACTTAAAATACGTACGAAAGAAAAATACTTTTGCGTCACAAATGTTAATTTTTTTCTGCTTTAAGAAATAGACACTGTTACAAATTATGTGGACGGAATTATACATTCAACATATTACGGGTCGGGTCAGAGTATTGGCAATCCTAACGCTGTTTTAATTTACATATT
Organism: Zhengitettix transpicula; assembly: GCA_037074705.1. Classification (NCBI taxonomy): domain Eukaryota; kingdom Metazoa; phylum Arthropoda; class Insecta; order Orthoptera; family Tetrigidae; genus Zhengitettix; species Zhengitettix transpicula. Next base: position 151,191,885 of record CM073590.1, read on the forward strand.
TATCCTCGTAAAAATTGATATTGTTGTTATGTTTATTACATAACTTAAAAACTCACCAGCCGCCATTGGGCTCACGCTATTTAGTTTAGCTTTACCTAGATTGAAAATCATGCAAGTTGCTTGCTAAATTCCAAATTTCTGGTGCAACCCTTTTGAAATATGACATTTTGTCGATTAGAAAAGAGCCGATGTTTTAAAAATCGTTGAGGTTTGCTTATTTGTTATTGTACAACTCTTATTTCTATGGAATGTTTTTCACAAGATTTTAAATACAAGAACTTGTGATGTAAATTTTTCATCACATCAAGCACGAGTCAATTGGCAGCTGAAAATGAAAAAAAAAACAATCTGCTATTTACGCTTTGAACATAAAAGCACCGTGCCTTAGTAATGAGAGAATTATCCAGAAATTTGTGAATGAGCAAGTGGCGGTGCATGTTTTAATGCAAGCAACGGTCTGTGAGTGACATGCGAGTAATTGGACTGTGGCTCCCATCCTGAGAGCTGCACCCACGCAATATCCGCAGAGGAGAAGCGCGTGCCGCACATTCCTCCACGGCTTGCGGAATCCGCCTCCGCGATATCACTTGCCAAGCGGATACGTTTTCCTTCTCATCGTATTTGCGTTCAAAATCAAATTGTACGTGAAAAATAGAGCCCTGAGGGTCCTTCTGTCACTTCACGTGACGCTTGATCCCCTTCTGTCTTCTTCCGTCGTGGAGGGTCCAATCGGATTAACATTGAGGAGGATAAGAAAACGACTCGTCATGTGAACTAAGACAATACACATCATCAAAAATACTTTCATCCACAGATCAGTGTCACTACGAAAAGTTGAAGTGTTTTAAATGGAAATGTAACTATAATACCAGGTGATTACATGTGAGGATGCTTTTTGGCTGTAACTAGAAATTACGGGACTTATTTACAGTTAGAATACATACACGAATTACTTAATAATTAACTATAATAAAAAATTATATTTAGCTTAAGATTTTAAATTGATGTAAAACTACATATATCTACAACATAGACCAGTAATAAAATTCGTTGCTCTAACAAATTACATTCGAAATAAGTATAGCTGGAGAGAAATAGCTAGTGGTCCACTGCCTTGTAATTGTAATGGGAGGCTTCAGTTCAGGTTAACACGAACCTTTGTTCCGGCAACGTGGTAGTAAAAAGTATAAAGTAAACATTGACGCTAGGAAATATATTCTGTTCACTTCAGGATAAAATAACTTATCTGTAAAAGTTGTAAGATCTTGCAACTGTCTCTATATCCCGTTCGTAAGAATATAATGAATGTTTATAAGAAAGGTAGTGCCGTAGCTCCCAGGTGGTCTTGACAACACTCCCCTCTCCCTTCTCCTACTGCGCATCTCACAAGCCATGCTATTTCTCACAACCAATAAATCACTTTTGTAGTACGCCAGTACGGTAAGGTGAAGGTTGAAGTCCCTCTCCTACCGTCTCCTGTGAGAGCTGTCCTCTCGCAGGTGAACAATTCCCGGAGCGCTGGATGGAACTACCTTTGGGGATGCCTTCTCCTCTCTCTGGTTGTGAACTTAAGTTCCCACAAGCAGAGGAACCTCAGTTATCTTCGAGAGGTGTATATTCCTATTGGAATAGTCGGCCAATGTCTCCTAAATTGTTCGAGGCTCGGAGTGGTTTTTTTTGCGTGCCCACAGCAAATCCCACTCCTGTCATTGGGTGAAGTACCAAGTGCTGGACCTACCTGATGTAGGATTTTATGGGGTTTTCCCTGTGTCACTTTTAGTTGAATTTACGGGTGGGACCATTAAAATTACAGCCCATAGGGGCTTCACTACCTGAGAACCTTTTAGGAGAGATACGAAGGGGCTACCTTTGGGTATGCTTTTCCTCTCCGGTTTTGAACTAAGGTTCCCACAAGCCGAGGCACCTCGGCCTGTTTTCAGAGGTGTATGTTCCGAGGTCACAGACCTTGGGCATACGGTAAGAGTTGTTCGCTATTCCCATTGGAATAGTCGGCCAGCTACCTCCTAAACTGGTAGAGGCACGGAGAAGGGAATGCTGCGTCCCCAAAGCAAACTCCTCTCCCGCTATCGGAAGGGCGTGGGACAAGTACCCAATGCCCGACCTACCCGATGCAGGTTTTTCTAAGGTTTTCCCTGCATTTCTTTAGGCGAATGCCGGGTAGGATCCTTAAAATATAGCCCGGGGGCCCTAGTAACACCTTGGCTACCTTCCTCTACCCTTGCAAATCCCCCCTTTCAAATCCCTTCCTATTCTATTAAAGGGCAGTTGCCCAATGTGGATCACCCTCATGTAGCCTGTTGCCCTAAAAAAAAAGGCTTCACTACCTTGCTCTACTTTTCTGCATCCCACCTTTCAGTCCCTTTTTTATACTATAAGAGGGTGGAGGCCATTACGTGGATTACCCTATATATATCCTGTCTACACCTTCTTCTTTAACGGAAGGACGTCAAACAAGTAACTAGAACCCTACAGGATACTGATTTCTTTAGGGTTTTCCTTGCATCACATATAGGTGAATTACGGGTAGGATACTTAAACGACAGTCCAGAAACAATTGAATATTGAATAATTTAAATGCGAGTTACAGTTACTGCGCGAAAATTCAGAAGTATGAATTCAAAGTTTTTACGACTTTCAAGAATGGTGCGGTTATTTTCAAACTAGCATTCTACCTCTCTGAATTCAGCTTATAATATTTCCTACCAAACATACTCGTGCAATAGTAATCCAATTCCCTCAGCACACTTATTAGTGCTTTTCCAATTGAAATGATACAAAACTTTTATCGACTGCCTAATTAATATTATTTGCTAATTTAATTCCTTCTATTTCCGTACAGTTAGACATCATCAACTACATATCGCAATTATTATTACTAAATAATGAAAACTTTATAGAGCAAGAATCTCAAATAAATCAGTTCAGGATGACAGACTATGTTACTATTATCTCTGACTATCGGTTTCCAGTTTGCTGTGGAGAGAAGAACAAACACTGATATTAAAAGAATTTATATAATGGAATGTCTGTGCAAGTTCGTGACAACTGTAGACAGCAGACGACGCCAGCCCTAGAATTCCACAGCGACGATTTCTGGGTTCGTCTAAGGCTCCGAGCCAAACGGATATTGGTTCTGTGAATTCTCAATACACCCACAACTGCAATAACTGTATCTTTATTGAATGAAAGATTCATATTTGAATACAACACTCATTGACTGGACTTAAATCGTAATTTATTCTAAAGTAAAATTTCATCCGAATCAGATATGTCAATTACATAAAGAGTGATACTATTAATGAGACATGAGTTATGTGCTCCAATGATAAAATTACTCTATAGTTTAGTTATAAAATGGTAACGTTGTATTACAAACATATATAATCATTTTATAATAAATATACTCTTTATAAATAATGTGACTTAATTATAGCGTTTTAAAAATTAGGTAAAATAGCAAAATGTCAGACAAAATGAAGTGATGATATAAATAGAACACAACGTTTCTATAAACTTTGTCCCTTCCGTCAGGTGATTGAAAAACACAAGAGCCGAGAGTGGCACAACCGCAACAAAACAGTTGACGATCACATTGGAGTTCGTCAACTGGTGTTCTTTTTCCCATCCTCATCCTTTAATTCAATTTCATAGCTCTTTGGCCTATCTTGTTTCTGTTTTTAAATTATTTATAATATTTATATATTCATTTTACTATTTTGTATATATTCATAATTTTTTTTGTTTTAAATTAGCTTCTGTACTGTTTAAAATTTTTAAATAGCTGTCACGCGAATAATTTATATAATTTCAATAGATGTATCATTTTTACTGTTATTATACCACAGTTACGGAAGACATTACATTAATATTTATTTTATTTTACAATTTTTATTTATTTTAAATAATAAAATGTAATAATATATATTGAAAAATTATACTATTATTTTTTTATTTCTGTCTTTGATTGTTATTGGCTCGGGTTCTTTTAATTCATAAGTTCAAAACGACACATTTGTTAAAACAGCATATAAAATACAAATGTTATAATTGTTCAAATTGTGAAGTTAATTACAAACAAAATTGTAGAAGGTTTTATCTCAATTAAAATTCGGTATACATGAAACCACTTTTTCATAATAGAGTTAAGTTTGTCCTCACACTGCATATAAAGTAAATTGGCACATTGTTACTTTTACTGTTCTCTGTACTCGAACCGGCGTACGGGAAGATCTCCCCAGCTGATCAGGAACTATCGCGGGATAGCGTGTTTGAAGCTTAAGTTAGTACTCGACACTTAGAATTTGCTCTCCAATTCCCTTGATTGTCGCTTCCGATTATGAACGAGCATTTTTATTACAATAATTAAAACGCAAAATTTAACAGTAAGAAACGGAACTTATGCAAAATAAAGAGTTTTCAATTATACACAGAATAAATCAGTGGTTAAATACTCAATTTAAATACCCTGACGAAGTTAATACGTAGATAACTGTTTATAATTACAATACAAGTGTTGGAAATAACTTCCTTAATTCTTGTAGATTTAACAATATTAAAAATGCACGAAACCAATAATTAAATCGAATTCACTTCATTAAAATATATTTCTAATATATAAATATTTTAGATGTTTACAATCGAAAGATCGAAAGTTTCAAAGAAAAATAAATCGAGATTGGCTTATTTGCTAATTATATGACTTTAATATAATAGGTCTCAATAACAGAAATATTTAAATTATAGCACTAGTAATAATTTCATTAGTTTAGTTTGTCACGCTTTGGTATCCGCTAAAGGCTGGAGCATTGAGGCACGTTGAGGTCTACTTGTGCAATTAATCAGACAACGTTTACGGTCCTGTCGACGTTTCTCACTGTTCTGTTAGAGGAAACAAATCAGCCGGACATTCTCGGCACTGCGTCTCTCAACACAGGCATTATTTGCTAATGAACGCCATGTGCACTGACCAATTAAACAACCGACTGTTCCTGGATTGCGCAATTAAAATACTTGCAATGAACACACTGGGTTCGACGTGTTTAAGAAAGTGCCAATTCAAGTATTTTCAGTACACCAGAGATTATGATCGTTAATTGGATAATATATCGTATTAATTAGATAAATATCCAAATAAAAAATAAATACTAAATATAACACGACGTTTCTGCAAGTTTTGTTGCTTACATCAGGTGGTTAAAAAAAGCAAAAGCCGTATTGACAACTTATTTTTGTCTGTTATTCGGCTATTAGTATATTTTTAACACAGACGTTTTATAATTTATTATATCAATATGCCACTAGCGTCAAATAAGTCTCATCTCTGCGATTTGAATAGTCATCTTTATAAAAACGACGCTGACGTGTTGAACGTTTTAACGAGATAAACTTAAAAAACATTCTGAACAGACTTCAATTTTCATATTTATATTACTTTCTAAAGGTAAATAATGTTCGCGAAACATGCGTTGTCCTTCTCGACCATTACACACGTTATCCACAGTCGCCCTCAGTAGATTTTGTTGAATCGATTCGATCTGCAAACTTATTTTGCACCTATTCTCTACAACCCCTACAAGTCTGTAATAGGAAGACTGAAACATCCTGTGTAATAGCACCAGTGTACCTAGCATTAAAAGTAGTCTTTAAAGACTAAGCATTAATAATCTTAAACTATATACTTATCGACTAGTCTATCCAATGTTGGCTTCCAGATTTTTCTGGGTTGTGTACACTTCATTCACGGACTGTGCCCTGATTTTATACACAGCGCATTACTCAAGATCAACTGGTTTTCTTAATCCTTTAAGTATCTAGGCTCAGTGGTAAATGGAAGTAATACGATCGAAGAGGAAATTAAGGAAAGAATTGCTACAAATCACAGAGCATACTTTGCAAATAAAGATTTATATAAAAGCAAATTACTCTCCAAATCTTCCAAAATAAGACTTTACAAAACCACATCAAGGCCAATAGTGTTTTATGCTGCAGGAACATTGACCCTCAATAAAGCAGAAATCCAAAAACTAATGGTTTTTTGAAAGAAAGATTCTGAGAAGTATTTACGGATCCATTAAGCTGGCAGAAAATATCTGGAGACAAAGATATAACCATGAATTGGATATGTTAATAAAAGCGAATAACATAATAAACCAAATCAAAGCCTCCAGAATAAGCTGCCTCGGTCACGTACATAGGATGGATAATAACAAGTTGGTAAAGAAAGTTTATCAATGGAACCCACTAAAAACAAAAGTAAGAAGAAGACCAAAAAATAGATGGAGGGATGATGTTCTGCAAGTTCTTAAGAAGATGAACGTCAAGAATTGGACGGAGAAGGCTATGAATAGAAAAAGTTGGAAGGCTATAGTAGAGCAGGCCAAGACGTTGAGATAAATCGTTGTAGCGCCTACTAAGAAGAAGAAGAACAACTGGTTTTCTTCTTTTCAGTCTTTTGGTACGGTTTTGATTGTCCAGAAGTTGTTGGGCCACTGGGTTGACGTCGAGGTAGCGTCATTTACCTTTTTTATAAATAACTTTAATTTCTACTTAATTTCATTGACGCTACATTTCGGATGAAACTTTTTTAGTATTGTTTAAAAAAATTGTAAAATGAAAGAAGTTTTACAAGAAAAATTATATGCTTCACACAGCGTAATAATTTAGTCAAAGAATTTAGCCAAAAATGTTACATTGCCATTATTAACTGCTCCTTTTAATTCTCACCAAACAATGCCTAACCAATAATGTTCACAATATTCATAAATTTTTCAGTCAATTAATTTAAAATGTAATTACAATAAATGAACTAGCTGAGTGCCCAGCGTTGCACGGGTATTTATTTAAATTAACCCGGAGTAGGAATTGATTCCACCCTAACATATTTTCTTTTAACCAACATCAATAGCGCCAGTGTTAGGAACATTTACTGAATTTACATTCCCGTCCCAGACCTAACCCCTCGGCATTCAACTCCAGATAAATCACGACGTTGACTGACGTTATTCGGGAACTCTCGTACTACGTACAATTAATGTGTCTAAAAATCACGCGAATTAAAACGCTAAAAAGTCCTCTCTAACTTAATAAAGTCTAAAAATTCACCCCGTACCTTAAAGGAGTAAAGAAATACAACAATTAACTAAATAGAGACAAAAATATAGCTGGTACTATAATAAAATCGAAAATTTACCTGGTAACTTAAGAGGGTCAAAACTACTCCGGGTAATATTTTCTCAATCGTGTTCTACTCCACGAAGAGGAACATAAAATTTCATCAACCACCATGTTGTAATGTAAGTTTTATTTTATAACTTTTCATTAATATTATTGTCGGCGTAATTATTGAGGGCAGAGCATTGTTTGGCACAAGAATACAGAGACTGAAAATGTTTCTACACGATTATTGACGGAAAATCGTGTGTAATACGCCCAGAACTTTGGCGGAAACAGTCAGTGTGTTTTTGGAGCCTGACCGGTGTGGTCATGGCTAGTCTGAGTGGTTTGGGAGCTCGAGCAGAGTGGTTTTGGAGCCGAAAACGATCAAGTTGATGAAAGAGTCTGTTCTCAGAGGCTGACCAGTGTGATAATTGCGAAAGAGTGTGTTGGTCATGGAGTACGAGTGTTGTTTGGAGTGAAAGCGATAATGTTTTGAGAAGCTTGTCCTCGGACTTTAACCAATCTAAAAAAATTAGGACGACGTATAGTTTGTGAACGATTGTTAGAGATGTGTTTGTGATGTGAAACGATATTATAATCAGTATTATGGCCGGTTAATGAAATACTTTATTTAAAATAAAACAATTGTGGAGTGCGCAATACAGTACCAGAGCAGCTCTAAATAAATTTGTATGTAGAACCTTTATTTTGTAAAATTTTATGTAAATGTAATTTACCGTCAGATTTCTCTAGTTTTCTGTAGATTCTTTTATACAATTTGTTATTTTTTTGTAACTCCTTTAGTGTTAATTGTAAATCATTATCATTATTAGAGGCCCAGTAAGCGGCTCTGAGGTTATAAGTATCATTAAAGCTGTGACCATTTTTTTTAAAAAAAAAATATGTACACAAATTAAAATAAATCGAAATTGTAATACATCATGTTTTTGTAATCTTTTAAAAAAATCTTTAAATTCAAGGAAAAATCCTATAATTTTTTACCTTTTAAAATTTGTTTTTTTTTACCTTATTTGACACTCCAACGTGTTCGAAGTAAATTGCATTAATTATTTTACTAGATAATATGGCACTCCAACGCGGAGCATTTTATAATTTCCATAATTTTTATACCACAATATATATATATATATATTGTAATAATCATTTAATTACCTTGTTTAATTTGCCCCACGTTGTGGTAGCCAAAATGTAATATACATTTTATATAATTTTTAAAAATTAATTTATTCTTGCCACTCGTTGCGGTGACATTTTGTAATGTTAAATAAAAAATGAACGTTTAAATAAAAAGATTATTTTACTTTTACAAACAAACAATTTAATTTAACAAAAATTTAACAATGTAATAAATACAATTTAATAAAAAAAAGTCAGTCTCTCAAAGATCTTAACTGGGTTTGATAACGGCAGAACATTTAAACATAATCAAAGAACACAAAATTGAAATTTAATTTAAAAAGAAATATTTATTCGTCTAGACATAGACGAAATTAATTATCGACGAACTTATACTACAAGATTGATTTTAAATTTAAAAGGTTTATTTTATCAACACTAAAGAACGATATCTGACATTATCTTTCAAGTCGGTTTAAAAAAATCATTTTACTGTTCTCTTGCTACTTACGGCTGCCCAGCATACTTTCACCATTCGAACACAGTGGTGGGGTTTCACAGATTCTATTAAAATTCACTGATTCTACTAAATACTGTTGGTTTGAAAAAGAAAGTTTGTGGTATCTCGACGAATTTACTCTGCTCTGCTTCGACGACGACTGGTTTACTGTAAATTTAACAAGTTATCTCTCCTATGCTTTGGCTGCGACTTTAAACTGCAATCTTTCGACGACGACTCTTCTTAAACAATGTCTCTCTTACTCACATCCTCCATTTTCGGTGAGCGCAGAACAACTCCTCGCTTAAACAATGTCTCTCTTAACAACATCCTCCATCCTCGGTGATCGCAGCACCACTGACCTCTCAAAAGCTTATCTCCTCCCTTATATACGCCCTGTCTCCTACTTTTCCATTGTTCGAAAACTTCGTCACAAATGCCAGTTGACAGATTCTTCCATTATCCCAAGATTTATATTATGCAGGTGCAGTTCCGTAGTCAACAAATGGCTAACTACTCCGTCATGTCAAGCCGACAATCGAGACAGGACCCGCAATTACTCGTCTTCTCCACCCCCACACGCACGTGCACGGTTTCTCAAGACCACACACCCAGCAGTCCCAAGACGAAGAAAAACTTAGACCTAAATAAACACGTTCCATAATTCCCTTCCAACAGTCCAAACTATCAATCAGAAACAATGCCTCACTTAAAAGGCAATACAATATATATATATATATATATATATATATATATATTAATAATTATAAGAAATCTTTAATAATAAACAAATATTTGGACTCTCGTGGTCAACATCAGAAGGCACGCAGGGTAGACATAAGGAGATAATGATGGCTTAATTGAGTGGCAGATGGTAAATTAAAGGAGGGTGAGTTAAATGTGTTTACGCCCGGCTTTAGTGTCGTGAGCAGTTTTGCACACGAACTCTTGAGTGTAACCGAACTATGGGAAAAGACCAACCCGATGCGTAGTTTGGACCCGAGTGGTAAACAAAGACGAGGTAATGGAGGATAAATGAGAGACAGATGGCAAATTAGTCGTGGGTGTGGGGAGAAGTGCACACGGCTTCATTGAAAAGTGCGCAGAAGGAGGAAATATAAGGCTTCGTAAGAGGAAATCATCAGTCAGTAATCAGTCAGTCGTCAGGAGAAATTGTTGATGGAGGTCCTCGGGACCGGATGGTGGGCCAAATTAGGTGGCCGAAATAAATAGGAGTTTCGTTCAGTCATCAGTTGGTTAGCAACGGTCGTCGTTTGTGGCCAAGTTAGGTGGCCGAGATAAATCAATCAGTCAGCAGTCAGCAGGAGAAATCATCGGTGGACATTAGGCCAAGTTAGGTGGCCGAGATGTATCAGTGAATTGTTGGAGGAATTCTTCGTGAGAGTAAGGTCATCGTGGAGAGGTGGCTGTGGAAGTGTAAAATGTGAGCGCGACTTGGTGCTCTTTATGGCCTATAGGAAGTGAGTGCGTGCAAGTATGCGAGTGATCCAAATTGCATGGAGTAACAGAGAGATTGTAAGTTTATTTTTATTGTATTCATAGTTGTAAACTTTTAAGTAAAGATATAATCGTCAGATTTCAGAATTCAAATTTGGTTATTGTATGTGTTTTTCTTTATTTCATTGTAAAAGTTGTTTAACAAGTATTCGTTTTGTTAAAGGCCCAGTAAAAGACCCTGAGAAAGATATAATTTCATTATATAACATTAATTATTAATTGTTGTAAAATTTCATTAGATTATATGTAATTTTAAATTGTGTCTAAATAAATAATAATTGTTTGTTTTAAATAGTAGTATTATTTGTGATTATTACAAATTGGCGCCCAACATTTAAGTATAAAAAGTAAATGTTATAAATTGGTGTCTTCAACGTGTGACCCATTTTAAGCCGTCTTAAATAAAAAGGGTGTTTACTACAATATATTGTAATAATCAAATGGAATGAAATAATCAAAAATTTACAAATAAAAAAATATTTATTTTATTTTGTGGCAATAAAAGATAATTACAAACAAAATTTGAGATCTTTCCTCTCAGGGCCTTTCCTGGGTTTGATAATGAACACAAAAATAATTATTTAAAATCTTATTAACAAAACAGTTTACAATTTACCTAAACAATATGTCGATAGAATGAAAGAAATTAAAAAGTAAAGAAATTAACTTTGATTGGCAATTAAAACAGAACGAAATATGACTTTATTCTTTAATTTGCGTTTACAATATTATTCAAAATTATGTTACTTACTTACCGTCGGTCTGGTATCAGAACAATCAATTTTACCTCGTTCGGACACTTTTACACTATTTAATTATTTAATATCAGGCCTTGGTTTTCACTGATTCTACACTTCACTTTAATATTTGGCAAGATTGGCTGTATTCCGTTGATTGCTCCGCTCCACAATAATTTACCAATGTTATTCCGCAACAATTCCTCCGCGAAGATTGTACAAAGTTCTATTTTGACGATACTGATATTACTTTATAATACTCACGTTGCAATATCTCGGTGAATGTTTTACTCTGCTCAATTTTATAAAGACCGTTCTCTGCAACGTTTTCACCGTCGGCAGCTTCTATTCTCCAATGATTCACCAACTTTATTATACTATGCTCGACGATGTCTGAACTCTGTACAATCCAGACCACAACGACCACCAACTATCCTAGTGCTCTCGAGTTTGAGCGCGCATACGACATTTTTGACTTTTCGACAAAGCAAGCAAGCTCGCTTCTCTATTGGTGCTTTGTTCGATCAGACCGCTATAATGGATTTCTCAAACAATTCAAATTTTATGTCCAAACAATTAATGGTCTAATTAACTATTGCTACAATATATTGTAGTAATTGGTAATTAAGGCATTGTTCTAATTGAAAAGTTGAATTGTAGAGGACTAATTATTGGTGGATATAGCGGACGCCGCAACAAACCGGCAATGCAAAAAAAAGTATTGTTGATCGGTCGAGAAGGTTTTACGCGCTCAAAATTTACGAGACGAACGAACAGTTGGGCAGCGGACAGCAAGTAGAACAGAGTAAAAGAATGAATAGTTGGGCAGTAAACGGCGAGATGTACAGATTAAAATTCTAATTCACGAAAACTTGAACAATCTTTGTCAGTCAGCAGTGAAGACTGAAAGGTCTAATTTAAAGAACGAGAAAGTGTTGCAGTAACCAGTACGCTGTTATATCAAAAATGCAGAAACTGAACTAGTCTTCAGTCAACAGACAAAACCAATGAGGTGCATTTTCAACAAAAATCCACGAGATCTACAAATCCAGGTTGCAGTAAATCATCGAGAATCGACAAATTTATTTTAAACCAACTAACAATCTACGCTAATTAGAGTCTGTGAACATTTAGAGTCTGTGAGTACTTAGAATCAGTGATATCCCCAAAATTGTGCACGAAAAGTTAAAATGAGACCTGGGCTGCCGTAAGTAGAAAGAAAACTTTAAAATCATTGTAAACCACGTTTAAAAGATAAACGTCAGATCGTTCTTTAATTATCGATAAAAATGAGATCTTTAATTATTCAGATCATTCTTTATTTCTTGATAAAAATTGAAATTGTTTAAATTCAATCTTTGGTATTATTTCTTCACTAACAAATGTCGTCTATGTTCAGATGCATTGATTCCCATATAAAGCAAATGTAATTTTTGTGACTTTGATTATATAAATTCTGCCATTACCAAACCCAGTTCAAGACCCTGAGATTCCAAATATTTTGTGATTTGAATACTTGTTTTAAAATTGTTAATAAATCTTGTTTAATAGTTTTCACGTAATAGTTCTTTTCATTTAAAAACGCCACATAATTCATATAATGAATTATTGTCAAAAGATGTAAGCTAACCATATAAAATATTACAATATATATATATATATATATATATGAGTAATTATTCAAATCTGCGATACCTATTCATTACAGATAATTTATTTTTAGAAATTTCCCTAATGTAAAAGAACGCTTTTTCTCTTTTTGGTTTCTTTCGTACAGTCACCATATTCTGTAAGTGGGATACAAGCATATGCTGCGGCAGTCTACATGACGGCAAGCAACATTGGTTTACTTACGAGTAACGCAAGTGGAGTACAACTGTAACACTTGAATTCCTCATGAGGATTTCAAAACTAATTTTGTTTCTGTATCCATAAAGAAGCTATATATCGGCGCAACCTTCTGCTTCCACTTTTTACTTAAAGTAAATCTGCCGAACGGAACAAATACACGATCTGCTGTGGTCTGGCGGTTTTGTGCGCCAAGGTTACGCTGTTCCGTTCGATCGCTGGGAGGACCTCGAGAGTGTGTTAGTGTGGCTAAAATTGAGTCTTAACCCTCAAAACTGAGACGAACAGTCGACAGGATTCCTACTATCGTAAAATCGTGTCTTGGACTCGTTACGATGCAATTCGTCCGCGCCCATGAAACCGGTAGTACACTGTTTTGAAAAACTAAATAAATTTTATCAGAATCTTTCTCAAAGATTGCTGATTGCTTACAAATTAACAGAATTACATTTGTGGCGTTGATAACAACTTTGAAGAGTACATGTACCCATAGACAACCGTCGTTAAAATAATAAGTCTGAGACTCAAGACATAACTTTAACTCCCTTGCTCACGTGTTTATTTATTATATTAAAAGGAGGACGACGGGCTTTCTTTCGGAAATATTTTACCGTTGAAAAAGCGTGAAGATGAAGAGATGACGTTATGATTTTTATGTGTCGTCTTGTAACATGTCGTTTTACAAGTTACATAAGGTTCAAATTATACGATTTATAAGTGAAAGTGATGCTTTGACTGTAACACCATTGTTTGTTTTACCTTTGCATTATATAAGTGCGAGTGTTGTAAATAAACTGTATTACATCTTTTAAATCTTTATATTAAAAGTTTATATATTAAATTAACAGTTTCTGAAACTTGTAAAAGAATTTAAAGCGACTGTCACTTAGGTTGATTTAGAAAATTATGTATGGAAATTGTATGTATCACAGAACAACTACTCCGAGTTTTTGTTTTAAAAAAGAGCGAAGATTTTTATTATTATTGACATGGCTGATCTTCGGAGGATGACGGTGGTGAGATGCTTAAATAGATATTAAATATCAAAACAAAGAAGTGGTTATCTAAACTCTTTACATTATATTTTGTATATAAAGCTAAGATAAGTTTCTAACAATAATATAATAATAATTGTTGGAATGTCCATTCATTTACCAGAGAACCCTACGTAACTATAATTTCTCCAATATTGTAGCGATTGGTTCCTTTTTAGTGATTTTTAATTGTTTGGAAACACTATTTCCGAATTATTTAATTTTTTTCTAATATGTGATTTAGTCCTGATTTCTAATGTAATTTGAATTAGGTTCTATATGTGTGTCCACGGAGTGTAGATTATTTGTTGAAGTTGGGACGGGGCGCTGATGACGTATGATGTTATGTCCTCCCTTATTGTTTCCAACGCAAACAAATATGTTTGGAAGATGAAAAACTCTTCATGTCCCAAATCAGTGAATTAAAAAAATCAATATAATTACAAAGAAAACAATTATAACTTGATGTGAAGATATAGTAATACCTTCATAATGGCATTTGAAGGTCTCAAAAAATTCATGAAAACAATAAACTACTGTACCTTTGAAATCTAGGTCTGCTGCAAAAAAGCAGAAATTAAAATAAAAGTGATTTGCCAAATAAGAATGAATTTATTTTAACTCCGTTGTAATTGAAACTAAACACCTTTATTTTTGAAGACGTATTTAATCCCTTTATTTAAGCAATTAAAAGTATATTTTATTTTCGATCCTCGATGTATGTTTTAATTCCATTTTTTACGGTTATTAATTTAAATCTTTAAAATTCACAAAAAATGAATTGACTTATGAAATCTTAATCGTTTATCTGAGATAAAATAATTCTTGTCTTAATAAAACATTTACGTTCTGCAGTGCAATATTGCCTAAATAATTTAAAAGTTATTGCATAGAATTCAGTCTTAAAACATTTCATGCTTTGAAACCGACAGGGACTTGCTTTCCCACGAGTAAGGTAAGATTAAAAATGGCGGACTGTCCGGACTTATGTTAGAGGGGCTCTAACCAAAAGTACCTGTAATTCCGGCCGGCTAACGAGAGTTCCTGTTGCACCGTGAAGGATTGTGGCAAATCAGATTACAAATACGTTCAGGAGTCTCCTTGGCAAATTAATGAATTACCTCTCAAACCCAACCAATCTGAGGGTAAGGATTCATGCTCTTACGTATATTAGATGAGTGGTTGTAAAATAAATAAAAAGTCGACCTTAAGGCAATGTGGAGATACGAACAGATGTGCATAGGTACTTAAAGTACCATATTGGTGTAGCATTTTTATTATCATGTTTAACATCTGTTCAACAAGTGTTTTAACTGAACAATAAAAAATCCACGACTTGTTTACCTGACTCAAAGTATTAAAATCTCAGGTAGGCATACTTTTAAATTACATGTTCGCGCGATAAACATGTTCTCGGTTAATTTAAAATAACGTCGCAGCCTATATAATCCATTAGAGGAACGCTTTTTTGGATATCTGACCGAGAGCCCCACTAACCTGTTGCATGTTTCCTAGTGTTTTCCCTGCATCACCTTCAGGCGAATGCCGGGTAGGATCCTTAAACTATACCCCTGGATCACTCGTTAACTCTTTGCTAACTTTCTCTCCCTTCCGCACCTACCTTCCGAATCCCTTCCTACACTATCAAAGGGGACATGCCATCACGTGGATTATCCTAATGTATTCTGACTCACACAAAAATACTGTTAAAAAAATATCGTTCTCCTACTTCACCAGTATCTCCGCGAACGTCTCAAATCACCTAAAAAATATGAATCTGTATCAAATATTCTAGATAATGGTATTTCATTCTAACAATAGATATTACGATTACAAAATATTATGCAATTAATTCACGCATATATTTTTCTGACTTTTTCGCCCTTTAATTCATGTGTTGTGTTATTATATGCCAGAAAATATTGATATTATAAGGCATTTTCTTTCTTTTAGATATTAACTTCTGTATTTTAAATATCATTAGCATTAACGAACATAAACAGGTAAAAAATTATTTTGTTACAAGTTAATTAATAAATGTTTCAGTCCTTATGTGGACACTCAGGGCTTATAGTGACACGAAAAAATTGAAAAACTAAGTCGTAGGAGAAAACTGCTAAAGACCATCTGGTGGGAATTTTTTTAAAAAAATTATGATCATTACTCTTATCGAACACAATTCTATTATAATAAATTCATACGGCTGACAATAAATCAAGAATTTAGGTGTACCAATTCAAATAAAAATTTTATTTGTAACAAAATTAAGTAACAATTTAATCATAATCCAACTTTAAAAAAAGTGAAAATATAATTTGTATTTGTAATCAGTATTTTAATATTTTACACATTTTCATTATTTGGAATTTGTATATTAAACTGCACGGATAATAACCTGATTTATTGGTAGTTGTAACTGTTTGATATGTATGAATTTATCACTATAGTATTTTGTCTTTGATCATAGTGATAATAATAAGATTCTCAATATTCCCTCGAGAATTTTTAGTAACGATTTCTCTTTTTAACTTTGTACTGTTCCGGTTGTTTTTAGATATGTTTTTTTAAAAAAATATCTCTGGACATTGTAATTGATGAGTGTACAAGTTTGTAATAGTAGATTACATCGTTGTTACGTGAAGTATGAAGGAAGACAAAAGGCCGATGTCCTGCGTGCTTCCCACTGTGCCGTTACAGCGCGGCTCCTACGCCCTTCCTTGCCACTAGACAAGCTGCGAGTGGTGTAACAGTTCCTATCTAGTGGTATCATCGCAAAACATGCAACTCTAACTGTCACATGTTAATCATTGGCGCCTTTAAATCTATGCACCTGCGTGTTACCTATAGTTTTATTGTAATATTATGAGGATGATTTTGACATCACATTAAAACTTGCACGTGGAAATTGGAATTTTTTTAATAAGCTTGAATAGTAAGAAACGATACTCTCCCGCTATCGGAAGGGCGTGGGACAAGTACCCCAATGCCCGATCTACCTGATGCAGGTTTTTCTAGGGTTTTCCCTGCATTTCTTTTAGGCGAATGCCGGGTAGGATCCTTAAACCATGGCCCAGGGGCCCTTGTTACCCTTGGCTACCTTCCTCCACCCTTCCGCATCCCCCCTTTCAAATCCCTTTCCTATACTATAAGAAGCGAGTTGCCACTATGTGGATTACCCTTTACATAGCCTGCCTACACCCAAAAAAAAAACGATCCTCCTGGCAAGGAAGCCTTCTCAGAGAGCACTGGTGGAGCCTACCTTTGGGGATGCCTTCACATCTCTCTGTTTTTTTTACCTAAGGTTGCCATATGCCGAGATACCTCGGCCTGTTTTGAGAGGTGTATGTTCCGGGGTCGCAGACCTTGGGCATACGGTAAGAATTGTCCGCTATTCCTATGGGAATAGTCGGCCAGCTGCTTCCTAAATTGGTCAAGGCACGGCGAGGGGAAAGCTGCGACCCCACAGCTAACCCCTCTCCCGCCATGGGAAGGGCATGGGACAAGTACCAAATGCCCAACCTACCTGATGCAGGTTTTTCTAGGATTTTTCCTGCATCACTTTTAGGCGAATTGCCGGGAAGGATCCTTAAACCATAGCCCGGGGACCCTAGTTGACCCTTGGCTGTCTTCCTCTACCCTTCCTGATGCCCCATTTCAAATCCCTTCCTATGGTATTAAAAGGGAGTTGCCACCGTGTGAATTACCCTCATGTAGCCTCCTACCCTAAAAAAAAGATCCTCTGTCGTATAATATCGGTATTTCAAGTTTTTTTCACAAGAGGGAAAAGTTGACAACACCGAAACTCGTGCACGTGTATGCTTTGAAACACAAAATCATAACCGAAAATATTTGTCTGAAGGAAAAAATTGTTGGTAAGCAATTTTAAAGTGACCGTCAAAGTGATGATCCGTTCTTATTTCACACTGAACAGTACACAGTCATATATTTGGTATGCGTCGCAGTGTACTGTAAGTTCAAATGTGTGACTTGAATGGGGGATTGCTACTGGCAGAAATTCCTGCGTAAGGCTGGAACGATTTATAAGACAATTATTCCAAACGAACAAATTGTGTCGAGCTCTTTACGTTTTCTTCGTGTTCAAATTTATCTTAATTGTGTAGAAAAGAGATCAATTTTCTTTTACTCAACATAGACAATAGTGAAAATTTTGAAAATTATTTATGTAATAACTTATGGAAAATAAACTCAGAAAAATTTATTATACGAGTTGATGAAATAAAAATGGCAATTAATATTTAATAATTTAAATTTTGAATTAAAAAATTAAGTAAAAAATACAACGTTCCATCCCGTTTATGACCAAAAAGAAAAACTACATTGAAAAATTGTTAGTTATAATTAAATTATACTTCTATAGCCAATTATGAAATTTTTGATGGGTTTTTAACTTGTTCCTTTTTTATGCATAACTGGAAGTTACAAATTTTGTACAAAATAACTAGTAGGCCTACTCTTATCTTATGATATTTATTGTAACAGTTTTGCAATATAGCTATTTTTTCTTCTTATGAATAATATTGTAAAACCTGAATATGAAAACACTGGTTTTCTTTACATTTAATTTTTTATTGTCAATGTAATTTATGAAATAAATACAATTTTTAGTAATCAACTCATTAAATAATTTTTTCGGGATTAATTGTTATTAATTTATCTTTTCAGGCTATGGCTGTAATAGAACATGTAGCATAAATTTGTATTTAATTGACGCAATAAATAATTACAGACCTCGAAAAACTGGACTAATTGGTTTTAGTTATAAGCACCATGTCGTTGTATTAAAAACTGTTGCTTATTCTCTAGATAAGTAACAATTTTTGGCTCAGAACAATTATGTCACATTTACCGAACACCAATCGTCTCAAATTTGTAAGGGGAGACAAATCTCAAAACGAATATGCATTAAATCCTTACAGTAAAGAGTAACGAAATGTATATATCAATAATAATGCAGTTACTTGCCTTAATTAAATCGGAGCGTCCATGGAATTCGAGGGTTGGGAGTGACTGCCTTGTGATCAATTTCGGTGGCACGTCTTTTATTTCCGTTGGTGGAGATGAGAGACGCAGGTTATGAGGGTATAGCCATAATTTGGCAGAAGCGGTGTTGTGGAGGGTTGTTGACCCCGGTCCCCGGCCGCTGTTGGCCCATCCCCAAGCTGGGGCCACTCTAGGGGGCCCGCTCCTCCGCTCACACGACGTCCTTACTACATGATATTACTCAAATCTTGCAAAGTGAATATCTCTTATGGGGTAATATTATAAAGCAATAACTAAAAAAAAAATAGTTCTCTTGAGCTGCTTTTATAAAACGTATGTTTCCTCGTCGTTCTCAATATCGAATATGCGGGTGCCAACAGTTTTCGTCGACAACTTTTATACCTAGAAAAAATAATTTAAAAAGTGAATAAGAAAAATCTTTATTGCAATTACTGTGGATGTGGTGTTTTACGTTCTACGGCGAATGAAACGCCGTCATCCATGCAGACTTTGCATGTAAGAAGTCAATTAAAAAAGAAAAAATTGCGGGTAACTTGAAGCCGGATTTCGGCGCCATGAAAACCCGAAAATTTTACAGATTTTGGAAAATCAAGATCTTTACCGAACGGGACCAAGCCATTTGAACTTGTCAAATTATGTAAAGCAGAGCATTGAACGCGAGTGACGCGAAGTTCCAGAGCGCCGTGCTATGTGCGGACGTGCGATGAGCGAACAAGGGGATATCGTGCGATGGGAGACCAGGTAACCATTCCCGTACCCCTTTCCGACCGCTGAGCGAACAGGTAGAAATTCTCGAAAGTTAACTTTTACTAAAAGAAGAAATAGTTAGGAAATTAAGTTGGATAAATGTACATCCAAAAAAACAGGCAAGCACTTAAATAAAATTTAATTAGAAATACAACTCTTTTCGGTCCTAATGTGTAACTCCAACAGGCATATAAAGACAAAGCTATTAATTTATAGATATTAGAATATAAATTATTATAGATTTAATTTTTTTAGGGCAACAGGCTACACGAGGGTAATCTCTTTAATAACATAGGAAGGGATTTGAAAGGGGGGATGCGGAAGGGTAGAGGAAGGTAGCCAAGGGTTAACTAGGGCCCCCGGGCTATATTTTAAGGATCCTACCCGGCATTCGCCTAAAGAAATGCAGGGAAAACCCTAGAAAAACCTGCATCAGGTAGGTCGGGCATTGGGTGCTTGTCCCACGGCCTTCCGCTAGCGGGAGAGGAGTTTGCTGTGGGGACGCAGCATTCCATTCTCCGTGCCTCGACCAGTTTAGGAGGCAGCTGGCCGACTATTCCAATGGGAATAACGGACAGCTCTTACCGTATGCCCAAGGTCTGTGACCCCGGAACATACAACTCTTAGAACAGGCCGAGGTGCCTCGGCTTGTGGAAACCTTAGTTCAAAAACGGAGAGGGAAAGGCATCCCCTAAGGTAGCCCCTTCGTATCTCTCCTACAAGGTTATGCCTGCGAGAGATTATCCCTCGCAGGTTACCTGCGAGAGAATCCTCCCGCAGGCTTGTGAATTATATAGATTTAACATCTTGAAGTTGTCTAAAATAAACAATTTGGATAAAAAGACTCTGAGAATAATTTTTAAAATAAGAACTTTATGAAACTTGGAATTATAGATTGTAAATATTGTTTAAATAACCTGTATTTGTTTTAACTTTAAGTGAATTTATAATGTATACCATTTCAGAAACTAATCGCGATGTTACAATTATTATTATTATTAATTTAGTTTTATCAAACAGAAGTATAGAATTTTTTCTGAGAACTCGAGCATAAGATTTACGTTATATATGGTTGGTTTTCTTCTCTTTGAAAAAACATCTCTTCGTTCTTTAATGGCCTAAGACTAATCAAGACAATTTACGACATCATTACATCTAAAAAATGTAAATGACACTAAAAATAATTTGCTTGTTACGTTTATTTATAATTTTACAGTAAATAAGTAGACCTTCAAATCTGTTGACAAGGAGCGATGGCTTGCTAGACGAATCCGGCCGTGGAATAAAATGGATGAGGTTGAAGGTGATGAATATACCACGTTCTCAGAAACTATGCATTAAACATTCTCGCTGTCGACAGTGACACAGGATTGACGTTTTCCAAGCAAATAGAACGGCTTTAATTTGTCTCTTGCGTATTCGCCCACAACGGTACTAAATTATGGATCCTATTCGACGTAGACTGCACATAATCGTTCCAATTAAATAACTGACATTTACGATATCAACCGGATCAGTCATAGATAAATTTAGAATAGTGCCGTGACTTAACGTTCCTGTCCAAGTTTTGTTTCCCAAAAGGTCAGTGCACGTCTTATGTCTTGCTTAATTAATGTAAAAACACAAGCCTATTTGTCAGAAATATTGATTAACAAAATTAATATACGTAATAGTAGACAAAAAAAGTGGCAACACTGACCTATACAGCTGTACAATAACAATTAAATATAGTTTTATTTAAAAAATACGAAACAGTCTTAGAATGAATTTTTTATAGTAGTTTTTGTAAAACATAAAATATAAAATTATTGACGTGTTTAATAATTATGAATTTAGGGTGATTTTTAAAATTTCAAAAAAAAATTAATTTAGTTCTAAATAATACAGATAAAATTAACACTAAATAAAAAATGTTATTTACAAAATTAATTTTTGTTATTGTACTACTTGTTATATCGGGCAAACGAAATGATGTCTATGAACTACAATCAATTAACATAAAAATAATTTCCATTTTAACGTCCAAATTTATTCAGCTGTGCCCAACCATATTTATTTAAAAGAAACATAATTTCGACTATCTCAATGTAATAATTTTGATAATTAATTTTCCGTTACTTGAAACTTATATATTGGACGTGATTTGTTGATATCTCGCACATTTGTTAATGTATTAACATTTTTTGCTTAATAACATATCTATAGTATTTAAAAATTGATGAAGGCAGTTCAAATGTATTACATATTCATATTTACCTCCTAAATGTAGCTTAAATATTGGATATTAATTAGACGCGTTTATATAACGTGGAAAATTAATTAGCATGTTCCTATTAACCTCAAATTGTGGTTTGTGGGGTGAGACTGTATCTGCTCTGAGGTTAAAGATTTCTTAATAATGAAATTATTTTTTTAACAAACCTATCCCTATGAGCGCGAAATCAATCTTAAATGAGAAAAGCAATTTCCAACAAGTTTTGTACGCATGTTACTTATGTTACAGGAACAAACACTGGATGAGTAAAACAAGCCTAGCACTTATTAGGGTTGGGGTTCACGAGTTATTTTCACTCTTACTGTACGGGAACTATTTTTAAATCTCTTAAAGAACCGAGTGTTTTTTGTCCACACTTAGGGTAGTTAAAGTGTTTTTGACTCTCTTCGGCTACCTGTATTATTTTACGCTCTCTTAAGATACAGGGAATAATTTTGAGTCCTTTAAGATGCCGAGAGTATTTTTAACTCAAAGGAACAAGATTTTCAGAAACGTCGTGTGATATTTACATCACTTCTGTTGTCCTATTTTGCTATTTTTCTTATTATTAATTTTCAAAACAGACGCATATTTTTCATTTTATTTTTGACTCTCTTAAGGCATTGGAAGTGTTATTGACTTTATTAGGTTAGCGGGAGAATTTTCGACTCCCTTAAGATACTGGGAGTATTTTACTCTTTCTTACGGTACCGGGAGTATTTTTCATTCTCTTAACGTACCAGAAGTAATTTTGACGCACTTGGCAAATCGGGAATATTTTTTAGTCGATTAGGCTACCTGTATTATTTACACTGGGTTAATATTTGACTCTTTTAAGGTATCGGGAGTTTAATTTATGCTCTTAAGGTTAAAGTATTTTTTAGTCTATTAAGGTACTGAGAATATTTATGACTTTATTATCGTATCGAGAGTATTTTTTACTCTAATAAGATACCAGGAGCATATTTGGGTGAAGAGAATATTTTTTACTCACTTAGCATACTGAGAGTATGACTCTTTTAAGGTGCCGGAAGTAGCGTTGTATCTCTTAAGATACCGGAAATATTTTTGATTCTCTATAAGAACCGAAAGGAATGACACTCTCAGAATATTACTGAATTTGATAAAATTATAGTCATACCGGTTATGATTAAATTAAAATTCCGTCGGCAATGGTAGGGGTAAATGTAAATATTCAAATATGTAACATTCACAATGCCGCTTAAATCCGTGTTGACCAAGAGATTACTGTCGATTTAAATACTTTTACAGCCTTATATAAATAAATACCCGGACAGCGTCAGGCACTCAGATAGAGTAATATAAAAACTTTCATTATTTAAATTGTTTATCCCCTTAATATTATTTTCCTCCTATCCTATATAAATATGATGTCTAGGAGAACAATTTTAAGTATGTCCTTCAGTATTTTACTTAGCAAATGTAAGTATAATCGTTAGTCACCCATATTTTAGTATCTATGCAACCCGCATTGTATATTATACAAATACATTTCGACACTTTAAGAATTCCTCTGTTAGTTGATTCGTATCTTATCTATTCCGGCACCTAGATACCAGATAATGACTCCAGGAATTCATTTAAGAACACATACATATGAATCACGAGTATATATACATGTAAGGAAAACGGAAACTGTGTATTTTGCAACGATATTACAAAATAGAAATGTTTTCCTGCAGCATTCTAAAAATTTAATGGTTTGTTTTACAATAAATAATCTATTATTAATAGTTATTTAGTGATGTTTTACACCCAGCCCACTACATTCTAGAAAACCAATGTACCAATAAAATGTACGTGGTTTTTTAAACTCTTCCACTTCCATTTACAACGGTTTGTCCCAACTTTTAGTCAAACACCGCAAGAGCAAAAATAAAAATAAAACTTGTATTACTGTGTTGGTCCACGTTTTTGTTCTAGCCCTCAGTCAAGGATATCTACTGCACCAATTTTGTCATTAAAATGTTTCACTATAGAGGGCCTAAGGATCTGCATATACGTGCCTTTTTTAGACCACCACTTAATTACAATCTTCGGCACTGTTGAAACCAGGTAGATGGGTTTAATATCAAACAATTCTATTAAACTCATTTTATGAGCTGGTCAAATCTGCCCCTCCCTTCTTTCTTCAATTCTGTATCTTATTTAAAATTTATTGATTGCGTAATCGACTGAACATTATTGAATCACACGCTGAAATATTTCTGTTGTTACATTACGCTCTGTTTCTGATGCTCGAATGGACATTAAGTTGATTCTCTTCTATCTCAAAGATATCAAGATCATCATGACTGAATACA
This sequence comes from Zhengitettix transpicula, assembly GCA_037074705.1. Taxonomy (NCBI): domain Eukaryota; kingdom Metazoa; phylum Arthropoda; class Insecta; order Orthoptera; family Tetrigidae; genus Zhengitettix; species Zhengitettix transpicula. The sequence continues at coordinate 151,216,181 of CM073590.1, forward strand.
TCTAGGAGCTCTTTTTCATTCAAACCCTAATTTTTAAGTAACTAATATTTACTCTCTGAGTTTATTCTAAATGTTTTTTCTAACTGTTTCGCTTCCACTTATATTACTCCAACGTTTTGTCCCTTCTTTTAGTCAAACACCGCAAGAGTATTTTTAACGTAATGTAATTATTATTTAAAAATAGTTTCAAAAATGAGGTATTTTAGCTACGCAACTTATGTATTGTTATAACTTTTAACTTGGTTAATATAAAACAAAAATCAATCAATTATATTTTACACGTTGAATTAGTGGTATATAAATTATAATTACAGGTAAAAAGCTATATTTATGACTACAATTCGAGAATTTGATATGAAAACAAATAATACTAAGCTTCAAAATTTAGCAATATTACCGAAGGTAGCATATTTTAAGCATCATACGTCAAACGTCAATTAATTAATATTCAACTGTTTATAAATTTACATTAAAATGTCGTAAACATTACATGAATGAATAATATGTGTTTACTTATATTTAATTGCGTCATATCGCGTCATATTGTCATATCATACCAGTCGACAGAGGATAAAGTGGTGTGAGTGGAAAACGTTGGTTGCAGTACAATTTTAATCAAATAAAGACCGCAGGCAATACCCATAAAAAGGGGTTTCTCCCTAAATTTACGGAGAAAGTGAAAAGCTGTATCATGTAACATCGGTTGGTACAGCCCTATCGAGTCTCGTACAAAATCCCGACACACACTTGCCCGATGCACGTTTTCCCGACAACAATATCCCGATTGACGTTTTCCCGACAGGTTGTTTTCTCGATAGGTCATTTTCCCGAAAGGTGAGTTTTACGAAATAAAGCATAATGTTAATAATGTAGAACACTTCATATGTTAGTTATCTTATTATACATTATTATTATTTTAATGAGTGGAACGATTTCAAGGAAACGTGGAACACGTAGCACTTAAGATTCAGGAACAAACCCTACGAATTTAAGAAAACTCTACCGCTCCTATGGGTTGAAATAAAAATACCGGATTCGACATCAATATCGAGCGACATAAAATTATCACCCCTTCCATCCCTAGGGTTAAACTTTATCTTAACCTTAATCCCTCTAAATTTACGGAGAAAAAAACTGTAACTTAGCCTTCATAGCACGCCATAACTAAACTCGGGGACTACCAAAACAACGGATTCAACACAAATTGTGTTGCTATCGCAATTTTTTGTCACCCCCCATCCCTAGAGCTGTCCTTAGGCCATTAAGGGAAAAATTTAGATACTAAAATCATTGTGAGTGATATTACGAATATGAGGGACCACGTAAACTACTTATTTGGGGCAAATATAAGACGTTATCGCATATTTTTTATTTGGTAACCCCCCCCCCCCCACAGGAGTGCTACAATTATCTTAAATCAGCAGGGTTGGTTGCGGGATCTTAAGTGATACGTCGTTTATTATGCTTTATTTCGTAAAAACTCAGCATTCGGATAAATGAGCCATCGATAAAATGAAAAGTTAATCGGGATAATGTACTATCGGGCAAACGTCAATAGGGATAGTTACTGTAGGGCAAACGTCAATCGGGATATTGTTGTCGGGTAAACGTGCATTCGGCAAGTATGTGTCGGGCAAACGACCGGATCCCAGTCCCATCACCTGTTTTTTTCTCCGGGAAATTCCCAATCAAACCAACGGCAGCCGTTACATCAATTTCTTTAAAAAACATATTTGTTAAATCGTAATAAGTTTGAATTCATGGAGTAAGATCACATTTAAAATAGGCATGAAAGAAAACTTGGTTGAAAATTTGTGACCCTGGGCGTGTTTCCACGTACCAATCGCAATCAAAATCTCTAAAAAAAACTGGTCAGCATTTTCTTAGTACATGTTTTAGAAAAAAAAATACAAAAAATATTATCTTTCTTTATTGAGTTTCAATATAATGGTACATCTGACACGATTGTTAAGGTTCAACGGAAATAAGTAGAGACTATCTCCACGAAATACGAAGTTGATATTCCGAGAACCAAGATCGAGTCCAAATCGGTATTACAGATCAAACTGACCGAAACAAAATCTATTATTGTGGTTTGAAATAATTGAATGTAATCAATTTTGTTTTAAAAAAAATTAGGTTACCTTTTCATTCATTTTGTCGGCTACCTTCAATAATAAATTACCCAGATTTCACACATTTTCTATTTGCAATGTTGTTATACCTAGTGTTTTTAATAACCTGTCCTCTAATACTCTCGTTATTATTCCATTTAAATTTTTTTTGTTTATGTAATTGAAAACGAAAATTAAGTTTTACATTATATACCGCGGAAGTTATTGCTACATCAAATATTTGGATGTATACTTTATACAATTTTGTTCAAGGGATTTTAACTCTATAACCTATATATAGCCGGTGTCAATATGTTGATGGTGATTAACGATAAAAAACTTCAAAAATTTTGTCTCTCTCAACATACTCTGTTAGTATAATTACTAATTGCAGAAATTTAAAATATGAAAATTAATTTACAATGGAATCGTTAAATTTTTAATGACTCGTAATGGTTAACAGTGAGGCCAAGGAGAAAGTTTCGAATTTGCATGAAATGTCTTGTCAGGTTGTTTTTCGAGAAAATTGCCCGGAGAGATTTCCAGAGAGTATTCTTAAAATCATGTATTGAATGTAATATATTGCATCCAATTCAGATGTGCATAATGTTTATAAAACATATAATAATAACCTATTCTATCATAAATTCTCTACCTGGTCACATGAATTCTATAAGTATTTTAATAAACTCCAATATTTCATTGAATAATTAAGAAATAATAACTAACTTCAAACTTATTTTTATATTTATTCAATTAATAAAAAGTGTTCCTCTAATATTACTACTATAATTATAAATTTCGAAGCAGCACTTAAATTGAATAATTAAGCAATTAAAACTAACTTCAAACATATTTTTATGTATATTAAATTAATAAAAATGTTCCTCTAATATTACTATTATAATTATAAATTTCGAATAGCGCTTAATTATTTTAAGATATAGATTGTTTTTAAACTATTATTAGTGCGCGGATTTTTTTAAGTATTATTGTTAAAGAAGTAAATTTATTTAAGGTAAACAAAAATTAATAATATAAAAATTCATGGGGTTGAACTTAACAAATCACATTAATTTTAATAAAATTCAAATAATTACATTCGAAGAAATAATTTCAAGCCTTTCATCAGGCTCAATCTGAAGGAAACAGGTTAGTCTAGTGGAGAGATAGTGCTTCGTAAAATCAATCAGATTCACAATCATCAAACAAGTGTAACTAGAATTTATCTCTGTTTTTTTAGGGTAACAGGCTACATGAGGGTAATCCACATTGTGGCAACTCCCCTTTAATAGCATAGGATGGGATCTGAAAGGGGGGATGCGGAAGGGTAGAGGAAGGTAGCCAAGGGTTAACTAGGGTTCCCGGGCTATGGTTTAAGGATCCTACCCGGCAATTCGCCTAAAAGTAATGCAGGGAAAACCCTAGAAAAACCTTCATCAGGTAGGTCGGGCATTGGGTACTTGTCCCACGCCCTTCCGATATCGGGAGAGGAGTTTGCTGTGGGGACGCAGAATTCCCTTCTCCGTGCCTCGACTAGTTTAGGAGGCAGCTGGCCGACTGTTCCAATGGGAACAGAGAACAACTCTTATCGTATGCCCAAGGTCTGTGACCCCGGTACATACACCTCTAAAAACAGGCCGAGGTGCCTCGGCTTGTGGGAACCTTAGGTCAAAAACGGAGAGGAAAACGCATCCCCAATGGTATCTCCTTCGTGTCTCTCCTACAAGGTTCTGCCTGCGAGAGAATAACCCTCGCAGACCTCCTTAGAATTTATCTCTGTAGTTAATCTCTAGATATAATTACATTGCTCTGTTTTACAGACGAGAATAATCCTAATCTTATATTTATATGTAATGTATTCTTTTCAAAATTTATCTCCAATTAATATTATTATTTATAATTGAAATATGGTCCCAATGTCGGGTTTATGTTTTAAAAATAATTATATTTACTATAATTTCATATATCGTCTAGCGTTAAAACTGCCCATCTGTAGTAGGCCTATGTATTTAATATACATACATACAAATAATCTCAAGAATATGGTGGAGTGTTAATATTAAACGTAAATGTAAGATTTATTAATGTCTGTCTTCTCCAAAAGCGCAATTTTATCCTAAATCAATTAATTCAGATTCCTCAATTCTTAACGAATTATAAAGCGCTGAGTTTCTGTTGCTTGACGGGAAGTCTATAACTTCTGGCTGTTGAGTCTCCTGTTGCCTTGTGCCGTTTTCGTGTTTTAACAGCAATCATTTCCCCCCTGATCCCTAAGAAACTCATAAGATGCTGTGACTTCCTAACTCATCTAGCAACGTCAGAAGTTGTAACCCTTTGTTTTAGTATCGCGTTATAGCATTATGCAAAGTAGCAAAGGGACTGGAAGGAGAGGAAGCCGTGGGCAAGAATTCAGCGCATTCCTGTCTTGGCACAGCCCGGGGCAGACGCTCGCCTCTCACAAAGATTCTGGGAAGGCGGCTGCATACCTCCAACAGATCCCAACACGAAAATATAGCGTCATTGTGCCAGAACCTCACGCGGCATTCCACGGAAATCGCCTGCCTTTGACGACGACTATAACGGTATTAAAATATTTGAACTTTGGGCCCGGTCGCGCTTCTCAGTATTGCCAGAACAGCAGCCGGTGCATCCGCCATGTTGGGATGCTTTCCACTTATCGTAACGCTCTGCCTGTGCGTCTCAAGTTGCTCAAACCATTGCCATAAACTGCAAAGAACATCAACATTAATATTAATGCTCGTAAGAAAATATTGGCAGGTCCATTAGCGACTTTTATGTATGAATTGAGCGTTGAGCAAGTCAAGTGCGTCACGTTGAACTGATGTCAGTGCGTTTTGATCGAATAAACGTGGTTAGCTGTGCATCATGTGTTAAATGTGGTCACTAAAGCTGTACGAATGAGTGGAAAGGTAATGTAAACACACTGTAAGAAGACAAGAATTGTGTTCATTCATTTTCTGACAGACCTTGTTTTTGCTGGTTTCAAAATAAAATACCGACTTTAAATTTCAACTAGAGTGTTAAGTGTGTTTTCTGCCTTATATTTGAAGGACTTCGTTTAATGAACTTGTGTAAATACGGAACAGATTAGCTCAAACTTGGATACCTGTGACCAAATAATTCATGACAGAAGACAAACTTCTTTCCATGTCTTCATTTTCTTTTTAGGGCAACAGGCTACATGAGGGTAATCCACAAAGTGGCAACTCCCCTTTAATTGTATAAGAAGGGATTTGAAAGGGGGGATGCGGAAGGGTAGAGGAAGGTAGCCCCGGGTTATATTTTAGGATCCTACCCGGCATTCGCCTAAAGAAATGCACGGAAAACCCTAGAAAACCTGCATCAGGTAGGTCGGGCATTGGGCACTTGTCCCACGCCCTTCCTATAGCGGGAGAGGAGTTTGCTGTGGAGACGCAGCATTCCCTTCTCCGTGCCTCGTCCAGTTTAGGAGGCAGCTGGCCGACTATTCCAATGGGAATAGCGGACAACTCTTACCGTATGCCCATGGTCTGTGACCCCGGAACATACACCTCTCAGAACAGGCCGAGGTGCCTCGGCTTGTGGGAACCTTAGTTCAAAAACGGAGAGGAAAAGGCATCCCCAAAGGTAGCCCCTTCGTATCTCTCCTACAAGGTCTTCATTTTTTTTCAGGGCAACAGACTACATGAGGGTAATCCACGTTGGGCAACTCCCCTTTAATAGCATAGGAAGGGATTTGAAAGGGGGGATGCGGAAGGGTAGAGGAAGGTAGCCAAGGGTTACTGGGGCCCCCGGGCTATATTTTAAGGATCCTACCCGGCATTCGCCTAAAGAAATGCAGGGAAAACCCTAGAAAAACCTGCATCAGGTAGGTCTGGCACAGTTCCTATAGGCTTAAATCAAATTATAAAAATGAAATGCCACTGAGAAACTGCCCGATTGAGCAAAAATTGATTACATTCGGAATGGATCAATCTAGTGTTTCTAGTGAATAAAACCATGGTGGACAGTGAAATCAGATTGGTGTTTCTATGATAAAGTTAAATGAATTTAATTAATAAGATGGATAGGCAATTCAGACAAAATAAGTGATAATATAAATGCCACGCAAAAAAATGATTTTGGGAACCTTGTTCATTTCTTCAGGTGCGAAGAAGAGTCTAGAGCGTCAGTTGAGTGCAGTTGTGTCGTTCTAGGGTCTTCTTCGCACCTGAGGAAAGGGACAAGGATCCCAGAAACATTGTGTGGTATTTATATTATCACTTATTTTGTCTGAATTGCCTATCTTTATTATTAATTATTTACAATCAGACGTAAACGTTTTCAATTTAATTAAATATATCTGTCACGCTAGATAGACAAGTTATTTAAGTATAGTTCTGTAATAATTTTAGTAAGACACATAATTGTAAAATGATGACATCTTCACAAACCATGGAATATAACTGCAAAGTCGTCTTCATATATGCTGCGCGAAAATTAAATGCTATAATCAGGAAAGTCGATGTTTCCTGAGAAAATTAAAATATAATTTGGTAATTGTATTTCATTCAGACCAATGCCATTTTAAAATATATTAATTTATTATATCAGTCAGTAAATTTGTATAACAGCTCTTGTATTTTTGGTCGAGGGTTGTAACCGTCTGCAGAATTAATTTGCAATGTTTCAATTTCTATTCATTTTAATCATCAGTCAATATCTGATTTATCAAGTTTGGAGCATACAATAATTTAACACAAAAACATGCTTTCTGCAATAATTCTCCTTTATATAAAAAATAATAATGAAAACGACTATTAATAAATGAGTGTTGCCTGGATTGGCTGTAAAACCTCTTTGACTGCCTGCAGCACGACTGTATACTGAATTGTTTGGAAATTATAGGAATTAGTGGCGAGATCAGCAATTTTGTGAAACGCTCAATGGTTTCTTGGACAACGAAATTAATACTAAATGTTGGCACAGTCAACAACCGGCGAGGCACCGCCCATGGAGATTCATTATTTTTAGTAATAGCACAGATACCATTGTCCAATATACTGAACAATGCCACGAATACCAGCTACCAAAGTCGATAACAAAGCTAAATAACCTACTCTACATGGATGATTTCAAGCTGAAATCGAATCGTTAAATACACTTCGGATCTACGGTGCGGATATATCAATGGAATTTGACATGTAAAATTTACAATAATCAGAATAAAGAGACAATACATGCATATTGAAGGAATAAAGACGCCAGGTAATGAAATAAAAACCTTGAACCAGAAGCAACTTATAAGTACCAACGTGTACTCCAATCGGACACGATCAAACATGAAGTCAAAAGTAAGGTAAGTAAAGATAATATAATAGAAGGGCCCGGGAAATTTTAAAGTGAAAACTAAATGCTAGAAATGTCACGAAAGCCATTAACACGTGGACTACGCCTGTCGTGCGCAAATGGATTCTAGCTGAAAAATCAGAAAGATAATGACCGTCAACTATTCAATACACCCAAGAAATGCTGTAGACAAATTGTATTTGCTTCATAGAAAATTCTGACAAGAAATTGTAGAAGTACAATATGTAGAAGAGGATAAGTGATCTATGGCAGAATGTGAGGAATATGTATTGAAAGAAGTGAACAGAGGGGTTATAACATGTAATGAAAGAACGAAAGACTACAATGAGAAGATGGAAAAAGTTGGTGAAATATGTCTTAAGGACATACAAAACAATGCTACTAATAAAGAAATGTGACAATGGTAGAAGACACAGGTACGCTCAATAAAAAAATGGAAGGTCTCCTATTGGCAGCTGAAGATCAAGTACTGAGAAATACGGCAATAATGGCTAGAATTGAAAAGAACCAGAAGAATAGCAAATTCCGTTTATTCAAAGAGACTGAAGAGTTTGTTGAACACCTGATATAAAAGATCGCACACACTGACTACCTTGAGCGGCATAACAAGATGGTCACTATCATCCACTGGAATTTATGGAAAAAGTACAGGTTAGCAATAAACAAAAGCTGGTGGAAGCATAAGCCGGAAGAAAAAAATTTGAAAATGAACAGGTCAAGATCCTGTGGGACCTTCAAATAGAAACGGACCACCACATGGAGAAATCAATTATCAAGAAAAGAATGTGTCTGGATTATTCACATACCATTGCCCATTGACAGTAGGTTCCAAGAAAAATAAAAAGATAAATATACGCGGTACAGAGACCTTCAAGTTGAAATTGCACGGATTTGGGAAAATTATTATCTATAATTGTTGGCTTTCTTGGAGGAATATCCAATACCTTCCAACATACCAGGACTGTGTGGGTCTTCAGATGGTAACATCTGCACAACTACAGAAAGCAGTGTTTCTTCGAACAACACCTATTTTAAGCAGATTTATTTGAGATTCTAGTTTCGAATCATAGAGAACTAACACCAGGAAAGAATGTGATTAATTAGTAAAGTAATAATGTAAAGAAATGAACGCGTATTGAAGAAGTACGGATGAAAAAACAATTCTTTACAAGAGACACAAACTCCTAGTATTTTGAAAATAGGTTCACGTTTGTCCTAATTATCAGACAGTTGCCCGGTTACGTTAGTGTGACAATCCGCATCAATTCATAAGAATATTTACCACTGTGATCAAAAAGTAAGTGAAATTGTCATTTAAAACTCCCGGGTATTAGGAAGGCAGGTAAATTTTTTCCCCTAGGTTGGTAGGACTGTCTATAATATTTTCCAAGAGTCTGTTTGTTAAAAGGTTTAATTATCTCCGAGTTACACGTGTTTTTGTAAACAACCAAAAGTGAATTTTTCGATTTTTGCAATGGGTGATCTTGTTGAGCAAGGATCTTGCATCAAATTTTGTTTGCGGAACGAATATTCTTGTGCGGACACGTTGAAGGCCTTTGGTGATCAAACTATGGCACAAAAGAAACGTTTATAAGTGGTACAACGAGTTCAAAGAGGGCCGAGAACGCGCTGAAGACGAACTGCGCTCTGGACGACCATCAACGTCTACCGACGAGGGCCACGTCCAAAATATCAAAGATTTGGTGCTTGAAAATCGTCGATGGACAATTAGAGATCTCGCTGATAGTGTTGGAATACCATTTGGTTCAGCCGAAACTATTTTGAAGAATGTTTTGTGTCTCAAACGCGCCAAGTCTCGATTGGTGAGAAAAAAGCGTCGCGTTGATGTGTGTGAAACTTTGCTGTCTGACTATCAGGACCACTTGAAATGCATCATTACTGGAGTCGAGACCACGATTTACGCATACGACCCTGAAACCACCCACTAATCTAGTGAATATCGTGCAAAAGGTGAAGCAAGACCGAAAAGACCACGGCAAAGTCGATCGAAAATCAAGGTCATGTTGACAGTTTTCTTTGATTATCGTGGTGTGGTGCACCATGATTTCCTTCCGCAGGGCTAAACTGTCAACAAAGAATATTATTTGAGCGTTATGCGTCGTTTGCGTGAAGCTATTCGTCTGAAACTCTTGGTTCCTTCATCACGATAATGCGCCATGTCATACTGCATTGGTTCTTCGCGACTTTTTTTTTTGCCAAAAACTCTACTCATATCGTTCCGCAACTACCGTATTCGCCTGATTTGGCTCCGTGCGACTTCTGACTATTCAGCAAACTCAAAAGGCCAATGCGGGGACGCCGTTTTGACACGATTGAGGAGATAAAAACCGAATCGAAGAAGATCTTGAAGGCTATACCGGAAAAAAGACTATTCCGACTGTTTCGAGGACTGGAAAAAGCGTTGGAAAAAGTGCGATTTATCGGACGGGGATTACTTTGAAGGGGATGACATTGATTTGGAAGAATAAATAAAGAATTTATATTTTATAAATAAATTCACCTTACTTGTTGTTCACAGTGGTACACTGAATAGAAGCTACGGTAAAGTGGACACGTTCTAAAGTCAAAATTTTAACGTTCTTCATCCCACTTTAATCGTCGTCTTTCCGTTCAAATCTGCCGCTAATGTCAAGAACAAAATATTATATGAATTATATATGCAATAAAATTAGAACAGAGTTTCAGAAGCTGAGGTAAGTCAAGCATTCGTTAATTAACCTGAAAGCTAAGGCGACATGATTTAGTTTGGCCACGTTTATAGAGTTCCTGTACTACGGCTTCTGAACTCCATCTCTTAATGAGAGAAAAAGCAAATGAATTAAATGAAATTTTATACTTCACGCGTCTCAAGGGTGAATCTATAACGACGAAATCCGACACCAAACAGCTCAACTCAGCCTTGCGTTGCATAAAACGACGGGCAATGGAATTTTTTTGGAAATTCACTTTGTCTAGTTATTTTGACGTGATCAGGTTCAGAGTAACGGTACCATAACGTTCTAAATTAACAAAGTTCTATGACTATAGCACACTCAGGCTCAATTGTTAACTTCCAACTTATTAGTCAAATCTAGGTTTCCATCGCTTCGTTTGTAGTTTGACAATAGTGTCTTAATATTTAGAGATTTGTTAATCGGGTTTTTCCATTCTCAAGAAGGAAGAAACAGTTCGACGTTTCGAACAGTGAAACACTTTGTTCGCTTTGAGGGGAAAAAGATTAGGAATCAGATCCGATCACCCCTTAAAGGAATAAACCTACTAAAGTTAGTCTATTTAAGATTGACGACGATTACACTGGTATTTCCCATGACGACGAAAAATATTTATTTACCTCTTTCATACTTACGACTCTCTCTTCGTTCTAGTCAATTGAAATCCCTTCCAACAATACAGTAATTCAGCCATTCCCAACCCCCCTTGGGGGTCGAAGGACATTTAGAAAGGTTCAGTAATATTTCGAAAGGTCGATAAAAAATTTCTGTTTTAAAGTATTATATAAATTTTAAGGAAAAATTGAATAAAAAATTAATTAACTGACATATTTTCTTTATTTATTGATATGCTAAATAAATTACAAGAAAAAAACTTTAATCTCATTCAAACTCGAACGGTTACATTTGGGTATCGATTCAAAATTGAATTTTTTTCCACTTTAAAACGAAATAATTTCCAATACATTGAATATTTTATTAAACTTTCTGTTGTTGCAAAATATATTATTAATGTTGGTTACATTCAAATTTACATTGGACACTTAAAAAATTAAATAAGTATATCAATACCATGGATAATAAATCCATTTGAAAGTGTCACAACCTATATTAATTTTTCGTTCCAAAAATAACTGTTTGAATAGGAGACAGAAATTTTCAAACCATTGGTTACGTCAATGTTTGTAAGTCAGAAAAATTTATTTATATATTGTAGTGCCAATTAATTAGGCCATTAATTGTTTGGACATAAAATTTGAATTGTTTAAGAAATCCATTATAGCGGTCTGATCGAACAAAGCGACAATGGAAAAGCGAGCTCACTTGCTTTGTCGAAAAGTCAAAAATGGCGTCAGGAGTCAGTTTGCGGAAAAACATCGTGAGGAGTAGAACAAGTAATATAACTGTTAGTTAGTGGCGAAAGATTGTTAGGAGCTCTTGGCGGAAAAACATCGTGAGGAGCAGAACAAGTAATATAATTTGAGCAGAGACTAGACATCGTCAATGTATAAGTAGTTAAGGTTGTAATTTAATACGAAGAAAACATTCACGCCGCAAGTATTGCAGCGTAAATAATTGAAAAGTAAGAGCAGTTTAAGTCTACAGCAACGAGCTAAAGAAAAGTTAGTTCGCTCCGAAAGAATAAACAGCTAAAATAAATCTTTAAGGACCTACGTTGCAGTTTATGTCCAAATCAGTAAAGGACTAATAAATCTACGAATCATAGGATTCCTGTAAGGCGAGCAGACATCAGATAGCTGACATTCAGGAGGATCATGCGAGTTCCTGGGAGCCTATCAATTTTGACTTCATTAGTGTAAAGTCTGTGAGTCTATATTTAGAATCAGTGTAAAAGTTTGCCATAGTGTACTTCCGAAACCAAAAAGAATGCTGGTACCAGCTGGACAGTATGTAAGTAACAACCAAAACTAATAATTAATTGTAAACGCTAAATTAAAGGATAAGATCAAATTTCGTTCTCTTTTAATTGTCAATCAGAGTTAATTTCTTTACTTTTAATTTCTTTCTATCGACATATTGTTTAGGAAAAATGTGAACTGTTTGTTAATAAGATTTTCAAATCAATTTTTTTGTGTTCATTATCTAACTCAGTAGAGGCCCTGAGAGAAAGATCTCAAATTTTGTTGTAATTATCTTTATTTCCACAAAAAATAAATATTATGTTTGGTAATTTTTGATTATTATTTCATTTAATTAACGCCTTCGATTTAATTATTACCTAAATGGCGCTTCACGTGAGGTAAATTCTTCAAATTCATTGAATTAAATTAAAATAAATAAAGGCCAATTGTAGTTTATTACATTTTTGGTTCCACAACGTGGGGCAAATTAATTAAAGGAAATCATAAGAATATTACATTTTTGGCTTCAACGTGAGGCAAATTCTTTAAATTAAAAATAAATTAAACCACGCTCATATATTTGTTTATTACAATATATATTTGTTATTATAGTTACTGGATTGTCCTTACAACTGCAATTTGATACGTGAGATTTTGTATGTATTATATTAAAAAATTAGGGGATCTATCCAGAAAAAAAGTATCATGGAGACTAAGTTGAAAAATATTGGGAATTCCTGCTGTAAATACTCGTACTGTATAAACGGTTAACGTTGTATAGGTATGTCGATCATTAAAGCTTCTAAAAAATGTGGATCGTAGCATCCTCAAGTGTTTCTAAATACCTGTACAATTTTCGTGCAATAAGAACAGATATGATACAAATATATTTAACTGGACTCATTCGATATATTTGACATGGGAGCGACGATATAACTTACGTCAGCATACACTTCTGGTATCACAGGATAAGTATAAAAGGTATAATGTAAAGTAATACTACACCTTGGGTTCACAACTCAATTATTAGGGTAGATATTACCAAATACAAAAGATGAACTTTATAAAGGTATTGTCATATGAGTTGAATCACCTTTGTTCATCTTCCAAGATTTTAATGACACATTCCATGTCACAATGCTTTCAATTTTACTCGAAGAATGATATCTCAGAAAAAATATCCGCAAAATGAGTGCCGCGTTTGTTCGATACTATTAGCGAGCTTGGAGCTCTTTCGTCGCTATTCTTACGAGTTTCTCCTTCAATACAATACACAACTGTGGATGAAACACGGATTTCTGCTGGAGAATAGAATCCGTGGAAGGCGATGGATTTATGTTTAGATTCACGTGATTTTTTATAAAACGGGATACAAGTTATAAGTCGTTATTGGACCACTTGAGTCAACAAATAAAGAAAATACACCTATATTTGACACGGAAGAAAGTGTTTTTTCATCAAGTCAGTGCAAGGGTGCACACGTAGGCCTATAACCATTTTAATTTTCTGTGGCTACTTTTTACCTTCGTTATCGTGGTATGATTATATATATAATTATTTTGATCCATTGAAATTCCCATTTTCTTGTAGGCTTACCGCTCATCTGCAAACAAATTGGCCGGTTACTTAAAGTTTATCATTGAGCGTGTTACGAATGCCCTTTTTCAGTTACCTCTGGGAAGTACACGCTTATTCCATTGAGAACATGGCAATTATATACCTAGAATGCCGTAACAGGTTCTTGGAAGACGCTCTGTGGCTGCGTGCTTTGGAAGATGATACTCGACTCTATGGAGATTAACATTCTGGCTCCGCGTGCTAAGTGAGTCATTTTCGGACAAACATGCATTAAGTAACCTTTTATGTTGTTGATACTGGAATATATATCTGCTCGTTAGAGGATAAGAGGGGTCTTGCGTTGAGCTGGCGTGTACACTCAATATTATGAAGGAAAAGGAACCGTTAAACTATCGTCAATTAAACCAAGTTGTTATTTCTCTCAACATTCCCGAAGAGCTGGAGGGGGCTACCTATGGGGGATTCATTCCAGTCTCTCTGATTTTTTAAACTAAGGTTCCCACAAGCAGAGGCACCTCGGCCTATTTTGAGAGGTGTCTGTTCTGGGGTCGCCGACCTTTGGCATGCATAAGAGTTGTCCGCTGTTCCTATAGGAATAATCGGCCAACTGCCTCCCAAACTGATCAAGACACGGAGAAGGGAATTCTGCGACCCCACAGCAAACCCCTCTCCCACCATCGGAAGGGCGTGGGAAAATTACCAAGTACCCGACCAACCTGATGTAGGTCGTTCTAGAGTTTTAACTGCATCACTTTTAGGCGAATTGACGAGCAGGATTCTTAGAACCGCAGCCTAGGAGCCCTACTTAACTCTAGGCTGCCTTTATCTACCCTCCCGTATCCCCCCTTTCAGTCCCTGACATGTTATAAGAGTGGAGTTGCCACGATGTGGATTACCCTATATATAGCCTGTCTAAACCTTCTTCTTCCTATGATAGTCAAGGAAGCCTGTGAGAGGTACCTTTGGGGATGCCTTCTCCTCTCTCTGATTTTTGAAATAAGATTCCCACCCGCCGAGGATTACCTTGATGTAGCCTGTCACTCTAAACAAAAGTTGCCAGCGAACTCAGAGGTTATTAAAAAGTATTAATGTTAAACTGGTCCCCTGACTGATTGGGAAATAAAGTGTGTAAATTCGTTGATATGTTAAGAAAATGTTGGTTTAGAAGAAGTGGCATGGGTTTAAAATGGAGTAAAATAATGTAGCAAGGGCATCTGAATTAGATTAAGTGATAAAAGGTAATTGGAGAGCGAGTTATAGAACGACCGTATTTCTTCAGAGAGATACGCATGAGTGTCAACAACTATTACTGGATAGATTAGTCTTATACAACTTTGTGTTGTATGAAGCTAGTCCGAGAAGTACCAGACCAAATAAATAAAACAAGAACTTTGGGAAAAAAAATCTTTATTTCTCATCGTAGTCTTCTTTCAGTTCGATGAACTTTTCCCAGCTTCCAATTGCTTCGTTACCCTGTTTAAAGAGAGAGCAGCTCCTCAAAATAGTCATCCACCCACATCCCCGTTGTTGGCAAAGCCATTTATTCAAGTTTGGAAATAGAAAATAACCCCAGGGAGCTAAATGTATGGAACAGTGTGCGTGTGGAAGCAATTCCTACTCTGACTCATTGATTTTGGCCATCACGATAATGGATGTGGAAACTTGTGCACTGTCAGGGTGAAACAACACTTTCTTTTTCTCCAAATGTCGACGTATTTTCTTGATTACATCTCTGAAATCCATTTATTTCGCTCAATACTCTACATTGATTGTTTTTCCTTTTCGATGAATATCAATTATTCCACGCGCATCCCTAAAAACTTTCACTATGACCTTGCCAGTGGATTGAACTGTCTTCGCCATGTTTGGTTCCCCCCTTTCAGTCTATTGTTTTGGTTTTTCCTTCGCCTTAGGTGTTATGTGATAGACCCATGTTTCATTCGTGGTTATGAATCAACGCAAAGTCTCGGATTTATTGAGTAAAACTTCACCACACACGAGTGAAACACCCTCATGACGCTGTTTTGTTCCATTGCAACCAAACGTTCTTGGGCATAGCTTTCTCATGTCCAAATTTTCTGTCAATATGCTATGTACAACACATTTTGAAATTCCTAGCTGGAATGGTATCTCAACTTTCAGTACCATTTCAAGTATTTACATCACCATTTCTGGTTACTTCATTTGGTCGACCACTGCTATGATCGTCTCGGCAACTCGTGAGTCCTCGTTTCAACTCTGCCTCCGAATATTTTATTGATGTAAAAGAAGGAGCAGATTCCGCAAGAGTAGAATCTATATCGACTTTGAGATCCGTCGGACTGAGACCTTTCTAATGAAAGTATTGTATCACATGACGATGACTAACTGTTTGCATGCTAACAAATTCACTGAGAGTGTTCACTATTATTGGCTGTCAAACAACCGATAAACCATGTAGCGTCTTCATACTTAAGTTTTGTACTTTAAACCACTTTGTTTTTCAAAAAACATGCCATCTATACGTCAGATCGGGTACTTCTGGGACTACAGTTGCGGTATCACGCAGGCCTGCTGTGGTCTAGTGGTTAGCGTCGTTACCTTGCATCACAGCCGGTGTCACGTCGTCACATTGTAAACGAATAAACGAAATGGGAAACTGCCCAAGGAAAAGAAATGTACAATATGTTAGATACGGAATAAAGAAATTCCTATTAACCAGTCTTATGAATGGTGAATAAAGACACACAACATATTCACTGAGACTTGGAGGCACACATCTCGATTCTAAGCTCTTGGCGAAGGTTCACGCTGAAAGCATGATTTTAACATATTTACCAGACACATTTTTTTCTCGGCCACAGCGATGTCCGGGGCATTGTGCTTCAAGTGGCAAGTCCCACAGGATCTTGAATTCTTCGTTTTTACTTATTTTCTCTGGCTCACCCACCAGTTTTGTTTATGGGAAACCTGTATTTTCCCGTGGATCATAGTGGCCACCTTGATTTCCGCTCAAGGTAGTCGGCATGTGCGATCTTTTTGCATCCACATTTCATCTTTGCATAGACGTCATTTACTATCCTTCCAGATCTTGTCAATTCTTGGCTACATTTCATTTGTTCTCAATGTTTGATCTTAAGCTGCAGTTTCTTTCTGGACTTTTCTTCCTTCAACCACTACCATGCTTCTTTATCCGCATTTCCTTGTATGTTCTTCAGGTATTGGTCATCTAGTTCTTTATTTCTCCACATTTCTCATCTGCTCATTGCAGTTTTTCTTTGATTCATTACATTTTATACCACCTTCCATGTTGATTTCTATCAAAATGTCTTCCTGGCATGCTCGAAGATCGCTTTTACTCTTCTGATCGCTTTGCTTGAATAATTTCTTGTCCGTAATTAAAGTAATCGAGATTCCAAGATATTTACAACTCTTGGATTCCGTTACTATTTCGTTCCCAATTTTTGATCAAACAGGAGGAACATATTTTTAAAATACAATTGCCTTATTCTTCGTTGAGTTTACTTACATATTATTTCAAACAGACCATTGGTAAATTTTGCAAAATATCCTGAAGAATAAGTGCATACGATTTCTGTATAATCCATACAATCGTCGGCAAACTGTTTAATACATCAGTGATAGATCATTAATGAATTCTAGGAACATGAGTGGACCGATCACACTTCCCTGCGGGTCCCCTGACGTAATTTCGACAGAGTCAGACAATTTGTATCTCAAGAATTTATATTTTATATCATGCGAATCATATTCAGAAACAATTATGTTTTTATAGAAGATGTCTGCGTCAATGTTTTCATGAATGGTCGATGCTTCCATTTTGCACGTTGCGTGCTCCACGGTCTGGAGCTCTCTTCCCCTCTCCAGCCGCCATTGCTCTTCAGTCAAGAGTCCCAGCAGCTTGTGCCAAGTAGCTCCTGAGCGAAACAGAAGATAATGTGTGTTCAGCTGAGAACACAAAATAACGATTACGCGTACTAAACCTGCTGTGGTTAGTCGTAATGGAGAATGTCACAGTTCGAATCCCCGTTTTACGTTCCTTATTTGTTTTTACTCGTCCTTTAAATTGGTGACGCAAATACTGGATGAAGATCTGGATCCGCTCTTCACCATCAGAAAACAAACAATTAATCGTTCCCATTTCTAAAGCGATATCCAGAAACAAGTCAAAACTCCAATTTTTGTAGGTCAATAACGAGAGCCGGTTGAGTAGTCATTAATTATAAAATTAATTGAGACCAATTTCTCGTATTAAACATTATACATCATTCCCAACACATCCAGATCTTTCAAATAAACTCGTAGAAAATAATTGGTTTCGTTTTGTTTCTCACGTGCCAATTGAATTAAACTCTATGTTTACTTTATTATGTATCAACCCAAATATTCGGATAAAAATTTAAATAAAGTTTTAAAAAGAGCACTGAATATCAGAATTTAGGCTACCTGCAGTGAAGTGTGAGTGTTAAAATGAAAATACCTATACTCTTATTCTCTCTAATTTTTCCGCAATAAAATAACAGTCGCGGGCGTTATTTTATCTATATAATAAAAAAAGGATGTTTATTTGTATGTATTTATATTAATTTCTATACAGATTTAGACGCGTGGACAGATTCCAACCAAAATTCGTACACATATTCTGAAAAACACGAGAAACGGTACTGTGGGGGTGATAAACCCGGAGTATAAAGGTGGAAAGAATAATAATTTAAAATGTGATCATTTAGTGTTAAATTACTGCGCGCCAAGAGACTGTGACGTCACAGCACACGCTAGAGAGAGACGTTACTGAGCAACAACAAAATAGTAACTTATTTTGTAACGAAATAAAGCAGAAATATTTTCATTGAATAAAAAGTATAATTTTATTCAGTAATACTCCATCGAATTATAATAAAGTACAATACGAAATTCTTTACGATCCTTGCGGAAAATGTAAGTTAATTTTCCTTTCATGTTAGTGACACCAATATGGCGACCATTTCTTTACATTGTGAATCTAGCTAACAATTTCATCAATTTAATCTTTCGTAATGTCTGAAGACCGAGGGACAATTATATCCTGCAATACCTGCAAGGAGTATATTAAAGAAGAAATTCGGAGCTATGTTTGTTGGTATTGATGCAATAAAATTCAATGTATTTTATAGCTGTTCAATTAGTGCACTATCGGTCGAAAGTATGTACGGAACATTTAGATTTAGGTTAAATCACTTCTTTACAAAAGAATACTTTTCGGGTTTATATAAATAATTACACGGTACTGAGGGCGTGAGAAACCTGTAACATAAAGGCGGAAAGAATTATAATTTAAACATATGATCAATTTGTGTTACATTACTGCGTGACAAGAAATAATGACGTCACAGCAATCGCCAGAGAGACGTTAGTACGCGACGATACCGCACATCAAAGTAAATAGTTACTTTTTTCGTAATAAAATAACGCACAAATATTTTGATTGAATAAAAAGTGTAATTTTATACAGCAATACTCCCTCTAATGATGAAAAAACAATACGAAAGATTATACGATCTGTGGAACTAATTTTACTTTGCATAATTGGCTTTTAAATGACAGACAAGGCATAAATATAGCACGCACCACGAATTTCCCCAATTTTGTATTTACAGGAGGTGACATAGAATGATGGTAAAACCAAAACCTAATATTTGTTAATCATCATAATTAAATATATTTTTAATGTGCTAAAACTGACGAATTATTTCAAGAGAGATTTTTGAAAAATTTTGGTTATATGTGTATATCATTATAATTTTAAATATTTGATTGTAAATTTGTAAAGATTGAGTACCCGTGCAACGCCGGGCACCCAACTAGTATAACATAAAATGGAAACTCTGAATGGAAATTCCAGTGAACTTAAAACTGCTACCTAATTGTCACTAAATCACTACATTTTCCATTAAATGTTCAGCTTCATCATAGAGAATTGCGTCCGAAATACGCCTTAAAAGCAATTTAAAATTGTATGGAACATCTTTCAAAACTCTCTCCTCTCTTCAACTTTTTCGATCGATCATATACCACATAAAAGACGCCTCAATGATGACATGGCAACAGTGAGCAAACACACACTTCGAGATTGTGTCAGATGCTCACACGTGCAGTTACTGAGTCAACTTGCTACACAATACGATTCCAAACAACGAACCGACTTAATAACGAACGTCATTGGGCTCACAGCTGATGGGAAAAGTTATTTCAGCAAGGTCACAAAGTGGATTCTAGAATCGTACTACAATTTTTTTTCGCATTATTTATAATCCGTTTGCTCTAAGGTAAAAATTATTTACAAATACTAATTCTTTACATATAGTTTAAATGAGTTTTTATAATCTTTGAATGTCAAATATTATTTTTGTACTATTATATTTACAATTTAATATATTTGTGAATATTAATATTGAAATATTAATGCCTGTAAATTAATATTAGGAAGAAAAAATGTCCACTTCCGAATAAAATTTTGAGTAAAAATCCCTACGACGTTTCTTCTGCCTATGGGCAGACCTTCTTAAGTAAGACAATCTAACAATATTAAATTCTTAGATCGTCTCACTTGAGGTTTGCCTAAAGGCAGAAGAAACGTCGTAGAGGTTTTTATTTTAATTTTTGTCTGTATGTTGGCTATTTTCTCTTGTTAATAATATCTTTGTATTTAGAGAGGCTACCATCGGGGGTGCCGTTTTCTCTCTCCGTTTTTGAGCTAAGGTTCCCACAAGCTGAGACTGTTCCCATTGGAACAGTCGGCCAGCTGCCTCCTAAACTGGTCGAGGTACGGAGAATGCGTCCCCACAGCAAACCAATCTCCCGCCATCGGAAGGGCGTGGGACAAGTACACAATGCCCGACGTACCTGATGAATGTTTTCTAGGGTTTGTCCTGCATCACTTTTAGACAACTGCCTGATAGGATCCTTAAAACATAGCCCGGTGGCCCTAGTTAACCCTTAGTTACCTTTCCGCATCCCCCCTTTCAAATCCCTTCCTATGCTATTGGAGGGGAGTTGCCATCACAAGGAATACCTTTCATGTTGGCTGTTACTAAAAAATTACTCATTTATTATTATTTAATTTTTAATCCTTAATCATTCAATAATTGCCCTACGGACATCTGATAGCGCATGTTAATACGTTAATATTATTATTATATTATATTATATTATATTTAACAGCAATCAGATAATATTTTAATCTATAAGCTAATGTGGTAGCTTTGACATGTTATTTACATATCATAAATTATGGCATGATGAGATCTCCTCCAGCGAAGAGAACTTCTAAATCTTGTCTAGAGATGTGCTGGCCATTTTCTTCTTGATTTATCATTTTCTAGTAGTGGTTGTATTAATGGGTTTGAATGTGGTTTGAGCTTTACGTGGTGACTAACACTCTTTTGACGGGCAGTTTCCATAACAGTTGGTATTTTTAAGTCATTGTGTATTTGTTCATTTGTTATGTACCAGGGAGCGTTAACGATGGCTCTTAATATTTTAGACTGGCATCTTTGTATTATTGCAGTATTTGACTTACTGGCACATAATTCTATTCCGTAGATCCATATTGGTATGATTATGGTTTTATATAGTAGTAGTTTATTTTCTTAGGAGAGGTGTGACTTGCGTCCTAGTAACCAGTACATTTCTTTTTGTTTAATATCCATTTGTTTTCTTTTCTTGGTTATGTGGATTTTCCAATTGAGTTTGCTGTCGAGATGTAAACCCAAACATTTGATAGAGGGTGATTTAGGTATCTCTGTGTTGTTTATAAAGATCGGTGGGCAGTGTTTTTTACATAATGTAAACGTCACATGAGACGACTTTTTTTCATTTATTTTTATTCTCCATTTTTGAAGCCATTTTTGAATGAGTGATGAAGCCTGGTTTATATCCGAATGTGAGGTTAGGATCACAGTATCATCTGCAAACGTTCCTAGGACAATATTTTCGACCGTTGGGAGACCAGAGGTGAACAACAAATACAACAGGGGGCCTAAGACACTGCCCTGGGGAACTCCTGCATTAAGTGAATTTTAGATGAGACGTCTTGTTTCACTCTTGTACGGAATTTGCGGTTAAGACAATCTAAGAATATTAATTACTTAGATCGTCTCACTTGAGGTTTGCCTAAAGGCAGAAGAAACGTCGTAGAGGTTTTTATTTTAATTTTTGTCTGTATGTTGGCTATTTTCTCTTGTTAATAATATCTTTGTATTTAGAGAGGCTACCATCGGGGGTGCCGTTTTCTCTCTCCGTTTTTGAGCTAAGGTTCCCACAAGCTGAGACTGTTCCCATTGGAACAGTCGGCCAGCTGCCTCCTAAACAGGTCGAGGCACAGAGAATGCGTCCCCACAGCAAACCAATCTCCCGCCATCGGAAGGGCGTGGGACAAGTACACAATGCCCGACGTACCTGATGAATGTTTTCTAGGGTTTGTCCTGCATCACTTTTAGACAACTGCCTGGTAGGATCCTTAAAACATAGCCCGGTGGCCCTAGTTAACCCTTAGTTACCTTACCGCATCCCCCCTTTCAAATCCCTTCCTATGATATTGGAGGGGAGTTGCCATCGCAAGGATTACCCTCATGTAGGCTGTTACTAAAAAAATTACTCATTTATTATTATTTAATTTTTAATCCTTAATCATTCAATAATTGCCCTACGAACATCTGATAGCGCATGTTAATACGTTAAGATCACAAAATATATTAAATCCAGTAAATCATGACATAATTAAAACCTCAAAAACACTCGTTCAGTATTATATACCCCGGAACTTCATTAAAAACAACACAAAAATAATGGAATTAAAACAGGTAAATCTGTAACGGAAAGTTCGGTATTTCAATTCATACTTGTACATTCGCTACAAATGTCAGTCTTAGCATTTTCAAACGAATTAAGTGCTGATGTCATCAAATTCTAGTTAACGTAATTGTTATAATAGATGTGGATGGAGAGATTTTTCAACTTTAACCTACACGGAATCTATTAAACTGCTGCCTTCAAAAGCATTCCTCCTCCTTCAGTATACCGTGAATTTACTGTTTCCATGGGAAAGTCGGCGGAAAGTTTAGCAAATGATATTAAATTGGGGTTCTATCAATTCCGCGCACCTAATCGTTGTAAGATATGCGCATTTCGTTTTATGTAGATCTAGGGCTACAGTTCGAAGTGATGTTCAGACTGCTCCTAACTCAGACAGCTTGACGAAATTCTTAGTCTGAAAGCATGAGTTTCCTACAATACGTTTTTATATCAGACCGCATTTTAAATAAGATTTATAATCATGACAAATAAACATTTCCCCGGGAATATGTTTCTTTGCTTCTGTGATTCCGCTTTAATGTTACTCTGTTTTATTTTAGTTATAGGAGTTGAAATTGCGGTATTTCCATTCCATGTTCATATTATAATAAATATACAGTTTCCCCCGATATTATAGTGCTATTTTGGAACAAAGACAATAGTTCTGGGGATTAATGACTCTGGGTGTTCACTTACATCTGGATTGTTGATACAAGGGCTGACAGAAAAATGAGTTCGACCAGTGATGGTTCGTCTTCAGTGGACAATTTATTGCTGGTTTGGGAAACGTTGCTTCGAGTGGGTTGAAGCAGCGAGATATATACAGGGTGATGTTTGCTAAAACATAAAGGTATGTATGGTCGGAAGTGACACGTTGAGTGAACGAATACAGTTTATCGAGGTGATGGATTAGACGTGGTGAACCAGTGCGATGGCCACCCAGGTAGCCAGATTTATCGAGCATCGATTACTTCTTATGGGGGGAACATCAGAAGGCCATCCTTTAGGAAACTCCAGTTGGTTCGATTGAGGACGTCGTAGCTCGACTATCCTCACAACTTAGGAAGGGAGAACACCCTTCGGGGTGGTTGTGAAAGGGCGTTCCATAAAAACAACGCAACAACAGCCGAGGTTGGTGTCCAATCTGGGGCTATAATTTTGACTATTTAGAGCCACCGGTATTATTTTACATTCTCTTAAAGTACCAGGAGTATCATATTCCTTAATTAAAATGTACCCGGAGTATTTTTGACTCTATTAGTGTATTGGGAGTATTTTTCACTCTCAAAAGATCTCGTGCATATGTTTCAATCTCTTTTGAATCGCTTAAGGTACTAAAAGTAATTTTATCTCTCTTTGATAACCGAGAATATTTTTACGGATTTTAGGGTACCTGTATTATTGTATACCGATATTTTAGATTTCTTTTAAGTAGATGTCTTGACTCGATTAAGGCACAGTGAGTCATCATACCGGTCATGATGAATTTATTATAACATAAGGAGGTGTAGGCGTGAAATAGTAAACAAACGTTCAACGAAGTGACGCTCTCGATGCAGGTTAAATCGAGTGTTGACAAAGAGATTAGTGTTGAATTAAATACTTTTCCGGGCTAATATAAATAAATACCCAACAAGCACACAGATAGTAATAAAATAATTGTAACGATATCATCAAAATATATTCATAGTGTAATTAATTCTTTGTATTAATTAATTTACCCAACCTATCAGTTAAATTTTAATTATTACAATTTTCATGACGGAAACGAAAAAAATTAATTTTATTAGTCCGTTATCACAGTTTTATAAACGTAAATAAATAGACTTTAATATTTAAGAGTCCAATTTCACAACATATAGATAATTTCTTCTTAATTTTTGTGCACTTATAATGTAACAACTTAAGAGCTCTGTTCAATAACAGTATTAAAGATATTCAAAAATTAAAACTCCTCAACTAATGTATTTTCTTACCTTTACCATTGTGATCCTGTACCTTATATAGAAGTGTTCACTAAATATTATTTAAAACTTTTGCGTGCTCTTCATCATGTGACACATCTTCACAATTTGTGACGGAATAATAGCATGTCGCATGTAGACATGTGAATGCAACAGTTGTAGATCGACAGCTATGTTCAACTACGAAACAAATCCCCTCGTGTTTAACGTCGACGAAGCTAAGAAAATTGGAAAATCAACGCGCTTTATAAATCCCTGAAATCTATAACGAAGTCAAATATTAATCATCCAAATTTATGTTGCCAACTATTCATTCAGTCACTGAAATACTTTTATATGAGCCCCTAGTACATTCATACCGTCAATTTTCATCGAATTATTCGTTGTTTGTTCTTATTATGATTATTTTCGGTTTCTATTGTTACTGACGAGCCATCTCGAAGCTCTTTGATTGATTTACGTGTCAAGCCCAGTTCTCAGCCTGTTTTATCGTGTACTGACTGTTTTCGGTTGTTTTTTATTGAAATATTTATTTTCTTTAAGCTGATTATATTAAATTTTTATAATTAACAAATAACCCAATTTTCAGTGTTATTTTTATAGATATTAGATATTAATACAATATCTTTGGTAACTAATGTATAATCTTAGCAACAAAAAATATATGACAACAATTAAAATTATATAAAATATTCACATGACAGCTGTCTAAAAATGATATTTAAAGAGTACAAAATATTTTAAGAGAATTTAAAATAATAAAATGTATTAATATATTATACTTATAGGCTACATAAATACTGTATACAAATATAATTGATTACCATTTTAGGATTTTTTAAATACCATCAGTATGTCTACAATTAAAAGTAGTCTTTAAAGACTAACCGTTAATTGTCTTCTTACAAATGTAAAATAATATACTTATCGACTACTGTCTATCGAATGTTGTCTTCGAGATTCTTCTGGTGTCTGCAAACTTCACTCACTGTGATCTGCTTTTTTACACTGCACATTCCACGATATTTGCTGGTTTTCTACTTTTCAATCTTCTGATACGGTGTTTATTGTCCAGAAGTTGTCGGACAAATGGGTTGGACGTTAAGCCTAATTTTATTCTTCTCAGTATACCTTTTTATTTCTTCATTAATAGTTGGAATCCGAAGATCCGTATACAGATCGGTATTTCGGATATATCCGGGGGATTCACTTAGTTTCTATACACTTAACGATTGTGTCACAAAGCTTGAATACCAGACACGTTCCTTTCAATATGTAAGTAGTTTTTTGGAGTTTATTCCAATTAGTAGGGTCTATATTGTATTCTTAATTCCGCATTGTTACTTGACACGCTCCTTCCGCCTAAGTTTTGTGTCTAGAGTCGTGCCGAGGTTACAGTGGATACAGTAGTATAGGTGATTATATTCGAGAAGTTCGAAAGCTTCAAAGGAAAATAAATAACATTTTCAGACTCAAAATTGGGTTATTTGTTATTTATAAGAAGTGGATTTTTTTAAAGATAGAAACCTATCAGAGATACTTCTTACATCAAAACCATAAAAAAATTAAACGATCGTGAGATAGAAAAACATTCAAGTCTACCTCTTGATAACTTCATTATCAAATTCCCATCACCGTTTCCTCGGCCTTGCTGATTTATTTGATAGCGAACCAAGAAAACCTTTCAAACTTCCTTAAATACTCCCGTATGTTCATGATGAATTCTTTAAAGTTGATTCCATACAACTTGTCACCCGACATTGTTAATTTCAGGTGAATGAATTTCATTGGAAGATAAGATAAGATTCTTATTGATCCTAACGAATCTGCAGTACATACATATATGTTCCTAGATATAGAACAAGTCAGCTTAAAGTAAAACTGTAAGTACATTGACTCACACAAAAATTATATACATGATCATAAAGAATGTACAAGTTTTTTGAGGCAAAATACTGTACTAAAAATTCATTTATTGAATAATAACATTTCGTAAAATGAAATATTTACGTCTGAATGAAAATACTAATAAGAAAGATAGCCAAATTCGGACAAAAGAAGTGATAATATAAATACCACACAACGTTTTTGGATGCCTTGTTCCTGAACTTCTTCAGAAAAAAGGAAGAGGGCTTTCAGAAACTTTTTATTATTATTTCTATTGAAATTAACATGGCAACATGCGATTGGTTGCAACCATTAGGTTGTCCATAACAATTATCGCGTATTAGATTACATTGAATTCTAATGTCTAAATTAAAATAAGCTAATAAATTTAAAACAGTATTTAGTAGAGGAATGTTTGGTGGACATTTTCTTCTAAGTCGTCTTAGTTGAGGCTCTGGAGGAATTGACGTTGTAATTTCAGCTATGGTTGGATTACTATGTGCTGTTTGAGATTTTATTGAGAAAATCAAATGATTTTTTTATTACGTCTTAGACTGTAGGTATGCTGAGGTCACTAGCAGTCAGTTGTTTTTCACGTACCATCCTGAAATCATTCTAAGGGATTTATTTTGGATTACTTGTATTTTGTTCAGGTTTCTTTTGGCTGCTACTCCCCAAATGGAGGATGGGCTTGATTAGGGAGGTATAAATTAACTTTTTTGTTTCTATGGATGTTGGGGATTTTCTGTTTAGTACTGGTTAGAGTTGGGATAATCTGTTTTTGAGCTTAGAATTGAGATTTCTAATATGTTGATCCCAGGTTAATTTAGAGTCTAGCGTTAGTCTGAGATACGTGTGAGTGGATTTATTCGGTATCGGTGAGTTGTCAAAGTATAGACGGTTTGCGAACTTGATTTTTTTAACGAGAATGGGATGAGGGATGTTTTGTTGCTTATTCGCCATTTTTTAGCCCATGCATTTATTAAAGTTATTGAATTTTGAAGATTAAGTCTCGCTGTTTCAAAGTCGAGAACATGGTTCAAGATGGCTATGTCGTCTGCAAAAAGAGCTGTTAAACTATTGGAGAGTTGAGGGATATCGTGGGTGTAGAGAGTGTAAAGAAATGGGTCCGAGAAAACTCCCTTGTGGAACACCTGAAAGGATAGGATTTGGTTTGATTTTATAGTTGTTATTTGACAGGAAATGAGCGGTTAGATAGGCAAATTGTAATGAGTCAGGAGTAAGTTTCTGTTTCGTGGGTTCCAGAAACGTTGTGTGGTATTTACATTATCACTTCTTTTGTCTGTATTTGGCCATCTTTCTTATCATTAATAACAGTTCTTCGCTAGGAGTATTTTTAAGTTATTTTTGAAGATATTAAAATCAGTACATTTTTAATATAATGGAAGCTTATTATATAGTTTTGTACCAAAATTTAAGACACATATATATTCCAGTACTCACATAATTTCTGCGCATATTCTGGCATTGTCGTGTATAGTAAGTATGTATTTCATTGATAAATTTGATGTCTTTTTCTTTTCTAAGTATCTGACCGAAAAATATTGTTGAATATATTGTAATAATTAAAAGGTGGCCTTAATTAAAAGAATTAATTAACAAAATTATTAAGATTTAAAAATTTATTCTTTAAAAGAACAATTGAAATCCCTACTTTAAACGCCGAATTTCATCAAGTTAACAAACAAATATTTTATTTCAATTTTGCAATTCCTGGCGTTCCAGGAAAAAGACAACTTTATATTTTACAATTAAATACGTCGAAATTCTCTTTATCTCAGGGTCATTACTGGGTTTGATAGTAAGAACAATCCAATTTAATAAACAAACAGTAACAATTCGAACTCATTGAAGCTAACTTAATACAATATGAAAATAAACGAAGTGAAAGAGACTAAATGAAAATAAAAACGAACGAAATCTGACTTCTACCATTAATCCTCGTTTGCAGATTTTAAATAATTGTTTTATACTCACGAATGTCTTTCTGGTACCAGATCTGATTCTTGGAGCTTGAGGACAACACTCCCTAAAAAGGCCATTCTTCACTGATTCTACACATTAAATTTTTAATACACACGGTCGATGTTCTCGTTCTCTGCCACCTGGAACTTTATATCAGCCGCCCCTCAGTCAGCCCTCGGACATAGGTCTCCTTGATGCCTCTATGCGAAATTTAGTTCAGTCTGTGTGAAGCAAAACCTTTTGCTTCTAACTTTGCGATTATTATTTGAGTCTCTCCGTCAAAACTGTTTACTCGCGTTTTATGTAAACTAATAGATCTCGTAGTTGACTTCTTGAACCGCGCTATTCATACTTTTAGAGCAGCATCCACTCTCCCTCGAAACGTTTGCCGGACTGGCCTTCCGTACGAGCGCGCGGTTTTTAAATTATTATCGCCAACAAATAGCCGTGATTGTTGCTTTCAAAAAATGTACCGCTAACAATCCAATTATATTAAAACAATTAATGGCCTCTTTAATTGGTATTACAAAATATATATATATGTATATATATATTGTGGTAATTAAAAGGCAATTAATAATTAATAATTTTAAAAAATTTGGACTTGAATTGTTAGCGGCAAAAACTTACAAATTATACACAAGAATGGACAATGATGTAACAGGTCTAAAGTATTGTAGACTGTTGGCGCGTTTAATGGAATGTGTAAGGCAGTCGTCGATGAAATACAGTCGAGAGTGGTTGTTATAGAAAGAGATCAGACGTCGTCAAGGTATAGCAAAATAAAGTTGTTGAAGTAAAGCAGAGTATAGCAGTCATCGAGATAGTGCAGCGTAAAGATTGCAGAGTATACCAGTTTTTGTCAAAATATAACTGTGTAAAGTCTTCGTGGAGGAATTATTGTAGAATAAAGTTGGTGAATTATTTCAGAATAAAGTCGTCGTCGAGATATAACCAACTTTGCCCAACCAACAGTGGTGTGTAGAGTCAGTGATAAGAATGGCCTGATATAGAGAGTAATGTGTGTGTAAGTATTGTGAACGAGCTCAGAATTGCCCTGGTACCAGAGAACTGTAAGTTAAATTATTATTGTAAACCATTAATTAAAGATAAATTATCGTCAGATTTCGGGTTTTCAAATATCTATAATATTTTATATTGGCATTGTAAATAATACATTGAAGTCTAGAATAGCTTTATAAAAAAAATTCAATTGTCAACAAATATATTTATTTATTTAAAGGCCCAGTAAAGACCCTGAGAGAGAGAGAGAGAGTAAAATTTTTATTGTACGTGATAATTATTGTAAAAATTCAATGGATAACTATTTGTAAATTTAAATCTTTGATCAAATTAATAAATTAATTTGTTTGTTCATTTTAAAATTCGTAATTATTATTCAATTATATCCTTTCATTTTGATATTTAATTTAATATTTAAATTGTTGCATTAACGTGGCGAAATAATTTTTATTCGTGAGTAAATACTAATAATTGGCGTCGTCAACGTGGTTTTCTTTATAAATTATAATTGTTTTCATTTGTGATTATTAATGGTCGCCGATTATTACAAATTGGCACCTCAACGTGTTCATTTTATCATTCATTAATTAGTAAATATTACAATATATATATTGTAATGATTAAAAGAAATAATTTAATAAATTGCCCCACGTTGTGGAACCAAAAAAGGAATGAGCAAAAATAAAGGTTGATTAAAGGAATTACTTAACAAAATGATCATGATAAAAAAAACTTTTAATTTGCCAAAGATAAATTTAACAGGTGTTAATTTATTTTTTACAAATTATTTGCCCTAGGTTGTCACGCCGAATTCAATAATTTCAAAATTAACAAACGAATATTTTTTTATTTATAATTGGTTGCGTTCAAAGTAAAATACAATCTTTTATATTTCACAAAGAATCAAATTTAATAACTCTTCTTCTCAGGGTCTTCACTGGGTTTGATAAGTAAGAACAATCATAAATTATAAATTAAATAATTAACAATTCAACCAAATTGAATCTAACAAAAATGAAAAGAACGAAATCTGACTAATACCCTTAATTACCGTTTACAGAATTTAATTAGTTTGGTTTGTACGTACAAATGTCCTGCTGGTACCAGACTTAGTTTTCGGAGCTTCGGGACACAATTCACTAAAAAGGCCATTAATCACTGATTCTACACTTCATGGTCAAAACACACGGTTGCAGTTCTTGTATTATACCTCTGGGAACTCGATCAGCCGCACCTCCGGTCAACAGTCGGACGTATTATTTCTCAATGCCTTTATGCGGAAAAATGTTATTTCGGTACTCGTATGTATCTGAACCTGGCGCTAAACTTTTTGTTTCAGATTTGCGGTTTTTATAACGTGTCTCTCCGTCCAGACCTTTTTACTTGGATTTTTAAAACATATAAGTCTCTCAGTTGAAATTTTAAGCTTGGGTCACGCTGTTCGTACTCTTAAATTTTGCTCCCTCTCTCGACCATAATATCCGCCAGACTGAATTCAGCCAGTCCTAGCAGCTCGCAACAAAGACCGCCGACAAAGAGCCTGCCGTCATTGTCGTCTTTAAGTTTTTGTACCGCTAAACAATCCAATTATTTGAAGAATGAATGGCCTCCTTAATTAGTATTACAATATATAAAGTTAGCTCATGAACGTCATTTTTATGAATTAGGACTTACAGCTGGTTTTTGGCTTGAGGTTAGTCATTATTCTAATGGCTCTCTTTGGCATTATTAATATTTCTAAACTATGTGATGTATTTACCAAAAAATATTATGTCATGCATTGAGACAGGGTGAAAACAAGCCCACGAAGAGGATACCGATTCATTATTTCTAAATTACATCAATATAAGAATATTCAGCACACAACAACTGTGTGCAAAATGTTTCATTCAGATCATCCAAACTAGGTGAAAATTAAATACATATGCATTACTTGTTTTCTGCAGGCTTCTCAAGTGGACAATTGCTGGTTGTCAGAATAAATATATATATATATATATACAGAGAGGCGAGGTTATGTAATTGAGCAATGACGGCGTAATGCGAGAAGCGGCGAAGGGAAGTCGACGCCTAGGGAAGAAGAGAACGATTTATGGCGTCACTCAAGACCAGCTCGCCTAGGCGCAGCGCTTCGGGGAATTGGGACCAACCTACCGCAAATGGCAACTGGTTCATGCCAAGTAACGGCGCATTTTTCTCTCTTTTTTTAAAGCATTTTAAAATTTTAAAACCATTGAGACAATAGTAAATCTAAGCAATGATATTAAATAAATGTAAGCGAACAAACATCAAACAGATGTGAATTTGTGGAGTAATACTATGGACTGGAGTGAGGTAAAATCTCGTTTGGTTGGTTCAACGTTTTCCTTTTTAGTAGTAGATCTTTATAAGGGGTGGCGTGATTTCTTCCAGAGCTTCAGACGAACGTTAATTAACCAATCACTGTCCATTTTCAATCACGCGATTCTACATCTCAGCCAACCTCGGAAATTGCGGTTTTATTGCATTTGCAACGGACTGGTGCCGAATCCCATTAATTAACCTTCATTTATTATGCACACATTTTCTAATATACATGGTAGCCGGTTTATCTGAAGACACTAAAATATCTCGAAAACTACTCATCGTATCCAGAAAAGTGTGGGATGAAAAATGTTCGTCTCAATGGGGAGCATTCAATGATACCAAACTCGACTCATCTGCCTCACCTCCAAGGTGAGAGGGAGATAAAATACTTAAAGGGAGCATCCATTTTTTCCATTGCAGATTTGGATTCTCCAGACACAGAATTGGATTTAATCTAGCATTGATGTAATCGACACAAATCCAAAAGGGGAAATCACAAAAAATGCACATCAGATCAACAAATTCAGTACTGTATTCGCCTAAAACAAGTAATCTATTTCGTGAGAGAAACTAGGACCTCACCTAAAACAGGCACCCCGATAAGGACAATATTACTACTTCCACTCGTTGTTCTTCGGTAACTCTAAAATTAGTTTTTGACTTGATAAACGAATAAATGAACTTTCTAGATTCACTTAGATTGCAGCCTTTTCTATGAAATAAACTACGAAATCCATACTGGTAATAAAAAATGGGGGTTCACGTTTAAGTATTTTCCCCCTCCAGGAAAAAAATATTTATTGACCAATTTCTGTGTTACGATGGGTACTTTTAGAGATATTCCAATGTTTTTAGAAAATCGTCAATCCTGTATAGGATTATTCGTTATTTATTGATATAACTAACTAACTCCTTGGCTCGACAGCCCATGAACGGCCTTGGCCTACCGAGACGGCTGCCAGACTGTCATCTTACATGACACATCCTGGATTTAGGAGTGACACCTGGTCAGAGTGTCGATTCTCCTACAGCCTTAACCCAGTTTTCTTGACCAGGACGAACACAAACATCCATTCCGATACCGGGATTCTAACCCGGGACCTCTGTGATGCGAGGCAATGACGCTGGCCACTACACCACATCAGGTCGGCATTTATTGATATTTCACTGGGTAGCATCAAACGAAGCGGAGATTTTTAAAAGTAGTTTACTTTTGTAATTTATTGGAATCATCGATGGTATCAAGAGGAGTTAATTCCATAGTATTATCAACTAGGGAATGCGGCTGGAATGTCCGAGACTCAGGTAACAGTTAGTTTACGCCTGCTCACAGGAATTGGAAAATGTCGTAGTTACTTCTTGGTACTTCTGTCGATCAAGCTACGATTAATTTTATTTGACATTCAGAAAAATAACATTTTGTATTTTATTTCCCTATTTAAAGTGTCTTGGCTCTTCTGTTAATCAGCAATCTTCACATAACAAATTAATTGGAAATTAGTTAACGCTCGCAATTAAGCTTGACTTGAACCCATGTATTCAGAATTAACCTTTTTTACTAATTGTATGCGTTCAGAATTTCTCCTTTGGAACGGGCAGTAGAGCTACATAAGTTTTAATTGAATTCCGCATAGTCCAAATGTATTCAAATGGTTTCAACGAATTCCCTAAATTGTAGATCTCATTCTTGATACGGTAGGAGCACAAGTTACTTGATTTCTTTTGTAAAAATGTAAGAAACCTGTTCCGAGAAATAGACTAACTTGCGCTCCCAGAAGTTGTAAAGGTCTGTTGATTCAGAAGCAAGTGATCCCAATTAGGAAAATCAACCCATACCATCACAACGCAGCAACTTCCTACATTTTTTTAATAAGTATAAATTAGCTATCGGAATACATTGTAGTCTATAAGCCAATATTGTAACTTAAAATATTATTCATATTTTTTTACAGTATGTGAGATGAGAGCACGTCCGGCAAATAAAATCCTAAATCAAGTATACAAATGAGTTGACCACTTTATTTTCAGTCTTCTCATTACGCCATTTTCTTATAGAGGTTTTAATAATGGATTTGTATGCGATTCGATCCTGTTGTGGTGACCATCACTACTTACTACTTGAGCACAATAAAGAGAAAAAAACTCGGAAACGTAAATTGCAAATTTGAAGCTCTACTCGCTAAACTCGAGATTTCTCTGTTGTTACGTGTCTTAACAAAATATACTATTTTTACTCTCTCTTCATTGGCTTTATCGACGATTATAGGATAAATGAAAGGTATAAAGTATAAATATATGATAGCTATAGTTAAATGTGTAAAATTAGCGTTACTACTGAAATTAAGTCATTTCGAATTCAAAATATTCTCAATGTGACTGATTCAAGCACCATTAATAGTCTTTTTAAAAAAGTTTATTTTTATTCAATTACAAGAATAATGCTAAGTAGGCCTATTTGTCATTTTGGTCTGAATTTCCTGAAATTCTTTCAGAAGTTTACTACAACTTATAAGTAAATCGATTATTTCGGCCAAAAATTTATGATGTGCATTAATTTTATAAAATGTAATCATATTTAGGCTTATTACAATTTTCAATTGTGTTTAAACTAAAATGATGGCATAGTTTCAGGTTATAATCATTTTCGTACATTAGTACATTAGTATATGCATAATTTCATATTGCATTATTAAAGACGAGTTTGCTTCAAACACTAAAATATTGTCTAGAATGATGTTATATGTGTGTGCGTAGGTAGTTAGATAGTTTTTGCGTACTACATTAAATATTACTCGGTCATATTCATCCTACTATTCTCACGTCAACATTCTATGTACATTACATAGTGTAATTCGGCGATATATACCGGAATAGTGTTCTAAATTAAGAGTAGTTTTCAGAAACAATGTTAGAAATCTCATTACGACTAAAATGTTAGATATGCAGATAAACATGAACCCTTACGACGGAAGAAAATAACAATTCAAAGCGGTCAATCACTTCGTATTTCATAAGTAGAAGAGAAGCAATCTGAATTCAAAGCAAGTACATCCGGAGTACCAGTCAACAGCTTAAATGACAGAATTAACATTCGGGTGTCAGTTCTAAATAATCGTAATGTATGTAGTAATTTGTGAAAATTGCATCATTGGAAATTGAAAACGGATAGTTCGGAGAATAATTAATCAATAATAATGTACAAAACATAGTTTCCTCAATGGAATAGGGCATTTGTCAAATTAAGAACGGTTACAGGAAACCTGTATCACAGTAATTTTTAACAATGACTCTAAATAAGCAAATCACGAAGAAATGCACTATTTTGCAAAACTAGTTTCTTAAATATGCCATTTTTTCCATTTTTGCAGTATTTTTCTCCAATACTGACTATGTTTCTAAATATTATTAATCTCTTATATACTTTCAATTAAATTCTGGGTGGTGTAATAATCCTTCCATCGACTAGTCAATTGATATCGAAAGATGTTTGTGAACGTGCCCCAGAATTAATCGATAGGCAAAAAACATCGATATATCCTCAGCACTCGAACTGTACTGTAAACACACGTGCGTAAACATAAACCTTTAATTTAATGTTTTAGCGAAATGTCAACAGAAAATAGTGACAGTGGTGTTAAAAGAAAACAATTTGGAAACAGATTCTTAAATGAGGAAAGTGACGTATTTCAACACAATAGCTGGTAAACAAAACTTAGAAATTATCAGGAAGTATATGGATAGTATGATAAGTCTGGGAAAATTATTGTTTTATAAGCGGAATTTAGCTAGTACACGTTTTTGTCATACGAGGTACAGAAAGAAACCGCAGCATGGCAGCAGATACTTGGTTGACACGACAAAAGTTTTCGAATTTAATGCCTGGTATGTATTTTCCTTAAGACAGGCAATACCAACAGCATCTGTAAATTACAATATATTTCGTAAACCGCAAATGTGTGTAGACAGGGTTTCTAAATTCAATATGGGTTATCTTTATAATAATTATTTTTATACTTGTGGTAAAGTACCAACTTACTTTTGATGTATAAAACTGATCTGCACAATTAATTTTATTGTATGGAATTCCAAGTTATATATTTAACTTATTTTCTAAGAAGTATGTTATTTATGCCAGTTAGAAATTTACAAGAAGACATTTAGTTCATTTTTACACAAGTATTTATCATGTTCTGAGTTTCAGCCAATTACTGTGTCGTTTTTATTTACAGTTGATTTTAAGCCACAGATATAAGTTTCCTTCTTATTAAAAAGATATCTTTATATGGAATGTAATTTTTTGATTTACAATACATATGTGAAACAATTAAAAATGAATATTGAATCAACATGAGTGAGTGGTATGTTATAACGAACGATGTATTGTAAATCTAATAAAAATGCAACAATTAATTTTTTAATTGATCGATACCATCAGTAAATCTGCCATCAAAATGCATGCCTCATTCAACTGATATCCCCCATTATGTTCATGATCTGGAAAGTAAAATTATAAAAATCTGAGAATAAATTTATTTCTGAAACTTTTGAAGGCAAGTATTCTGTGACATTAAGATATCTAAGAAATGGGAGAATATTAAGCCTTTTGCAGAGAATGGGGAGATGGTAAATGAGAGTGAGAGAAAACAGATAATATACTTTTCAAACAGTAAAAAAAATTATGTCTTCAGGGAAAGAAAATTCAGAGTCTGAACATTGATACGAACAAGATTTACTACAAATGACTGTCTCAGTTTGTCGCAAATGAATGAAGCAACACCTCTTAATCTTCTTAATGTTAAAGACAATGGAATTACCATAAATACTCGCATCAGGTGTCAACAAATTTAGGAGCTACTTAAAATTTAAGGTTAAAAACATTTTAAGAGTTAACTTTTCTATTTTTAGCTGAATACTTTGGATATGGAACTGCATATTTCATTTGTATTAATTAAATGTATTTGTGTGTAATTGTCAATTATAATAGGTGTTATGTATTGATCATATGTTACTACTACTCCTTGGCTCGACAGTCCGTGAAGGGCCTTGGCCTACCGAGATAACTTCCAGACTTTCATCTTACATTGATCATATATAACTTTTTTAATTACATATATCTATATCTTTTTACCACATGTTTGTTTTCTTTTTATAATTTTAATTAATTCTCAGGGATAATGTTCAGTGGGATGAAGAACAGGAACAGCTAGCTAGAGACAAAGTTAAAGAAAATTCAGTTAATGTTCTGAGTGAAGATGAAAAGGAAAGATTTGAAATCAAAGCAAATGAGTTTTGGGATTCATTTTATGGAATCCATCAAAATCGGTAATTTTATTCCAATACTATTTCATAATTTTGCAATGTTCAAACTTACAAGCTTATTTTTATTTCTAGGTTTTTCAAGGACAGACATTGGTTGTTTACTGAATTTCCAGAATTAGCTACTGAAGGAACATTGACAAAAGAATTTCCAAGAAGTGTTCATGATGGAACTATAAACGTTCTTCCATGTTCCACAGATGATGGGTTTAGTATCAATGATCAAATAAATGAAGATAAGCCTCAAATTCAAAAGAGCAATGATGAATTGTTGGCAGAAAAAGTTGATGATCTATCACTATCAAAATGTACTGGTAGTAAAGCTCTAAGAACAATATTTGAAATTGGCTGCGGTGTGGGGAATACAGTTTTCCCTATTTTACAGTATTGTGCAGATCCAAATCTATTTATTTATGCATGTGATTTTTCTGAGAAGGCTATAGATATATTGAAAGAAAGTCCTGAATATGAACCAAACAGGTATAAGACTTATGTACATAATTAAATTAATAACAATGTGTAGATATTATTGTTCTACATTCATTTCATATTACGGTCTAAACTTATTAAGAAGTTAAGTTTTTTCAAAATGCTTTAATGTACTGTGGTAACTACTGTTATTATAATGCAGAGAGAAAATGGATTATATACTTTGTTCTTAGAACCAATGTTTAAAGCAGGTCTTATTTTCCAATTCTGACTTTTTACAAATTGCAATTACTATAATTACATTCTTGAATTAACTATTGTAGAACTACTGAAATATAGCTTGATGATTCTTGGCCATCATAACATCATGGCCTAAGCCTATTTTCACCTGGTTGCAAGCTCAAGAATCATTCAAGTGACAAATATATTGAGAATAACCTTTTCTCTTTGATACCATTGAAATATATCTTTGATTATTCAACTGGAAACTATTTAGATACATTATTGTTATGAGGAATCCCATTCTGTTTTAAGTTAAAACAGAAATTAATTTTTTCTTCAATTTACATTTGAATTGTGTTTTGTTTTATTCACAGAATTCAAAGTACACAATTTCCAATTTTTTAGCCCTAGGAACATTCACCCAAAGTTGTATTACTTCTGCTAACACTGATCGTTACTATGATTTCACGTAATAAGTAAATTCTGCCCATTACAAATACCAGAATCAAATTTAGGTACAATACTGTGATACAGCATTAAGTGAATTGGTATTAATAACACTAAAATCATTGGAGATGACATACAAATTCCATGAGAAATGAAAAAATTGACCACAACTTCAAAAACAAACTGCATCATAAAGATTCTTCTATAGAGTGATTGCAATGAAAACAATATGCCCTTGATATGAAAAACTGGAATGTCCAGGCTCTGCTTAGCACCTAATGAAAGGAACAAGAATCCCAGAAACGTTTGTCTGAATTGGCTATCTTTCCTATTCATTATTTTCAATCAGAAGTAAATTTTTTTTACTCTCTCTTTTATTAGATCTTTTTTGGCTTCCATGGAAATTCTTAAATGAGGCTCTATACTATAAATTATTTTTATTGGAAGTATATATTATTCATTTAACAAATAGAATAAATCAAATATTTTGTTTGGCTTAATGGAAGTACATTTGCTCCACTATGGAAACTTTGGATTCTCATTTTCTTATCATGGATAGAATATTAATAAAACTAGCCATTTTACCATTATATGCTCTCAGTTTTGATAGCCTTAAGCTATTTATTGCATAGAAAAATTAAATTATGGGACATGTATCAGTAAAAAAATTTTTTTTTTATTAAGCTATGTATGAGAATATAAATTATGGAAAATACTTTCAATGTTGTGTAAGTAATTTCAACAAGGTGAAATTAAGCTT
Source organism: Zhengitettix transpicula (assembly GCA_037074705.1). NCBI lineage: Eukaryota > Metazoa > Arthropoda > Insecta > Orthoptera > Tetrigidae > Zhengitettix > Zhengitettix transpicula. The sequence goes on from CM073590.1 coordinate 151,255,031, forward strand.
AAGCTATGATGTTTCAATTGTCGTGCCTGACATAGTTATCAAGTGATATCACCAAAAGAAAATATATAAATCTAGTGATATCACTTGATAACAGTGGAAGTGTCCACAATTGAAACATTGTAGCTTAAGCCTACTCTCATCTGGTTAGAAGCCTAAGAGTTCCACTGTAAATACAACAGGAAAATTCTCGCTCTTTGATAACTTTCAATGTTATTTAATTTTAAATATTCATATATTGAATATGTTTTGACATATTCATGGTAATATTCAAAGTCCACCACTTAGAGAAATTTTGACAGTACTTTGAAACCTATTTTCAATTATTTTCATCTGATGACTGAACTTTGATATCTCGATATATGACCTATCATCTTGACTGCTCTACTTCGTAGAGTGCTTAAAATTTCTTCCTTCACCTTTGTGTTCTAAAATGTTCACTTCAGTACATTTGATCTTCAGTATTCTTCTGTTGCATCACATTCCAAAAAGTTCTAGAATACTAATTCTTTTTCTTTCAATTATCCACACAGTCCTGTACTTTACAGTTCAAATTCTCTTATTGAAAAATGCTGCCTTAGTTTTCACTTTTGCATCCGCTTTTGATTTATTCCTTGGTAATCCTGTTCCCAAAATATCGAAACTGTTGTACCACATCAGAACCTAATTTTAAATTAAGTGGACTGTCCTTTTCTGTTAATGTTTTTCCCCTACATATTTTGAGTACTAACTTCTCTTTGTACAATTTGTCCATTTCCTGCAACATTTTTCCAATAAATTTAGTAATTTAATATTATTGTAGTTATGTTTTAAACAATTCATTACATTACAATAGCATTATTGTCATTTATGTTTTGTTTTCAGATGTTGTGCTTTTGTTTGTGATCTTGCGGCAGATGACTGGAATTCTCCTTTTACTCAAAATTCTCTAGATATCATTGTATCTATATTTGTAATGTCTGCTATAAATCCAAAAAGGTGAGTTTATATGAGGTTCTCATTATAAATGTCAGAATTATTTTGCATCTCATAATTTAAATATTATTCATATAACAGAATGAAAAATGTTGTGGAGAAAATGTTCTATTACTTGAAACCTGGAGGTTTGGTTCTTTTCCGGGATTATGGGCGGTACGATATGGCGCAGGTTAGGTTCAAAAAGGGCCGTTGTCTAGCAGACAATTTTTATGCTCGTGGTGATGGAACAAGGGTTTACTTCTTTACTCAAGGTAATATATTTTGGTTAAATAATAAAATATTGTTTTTCTATAATTATTAATAATATAATTTCTTTAATAATTTTGTAGGAGAAGTGAAAGAATTATTTGAAACATGTGGTTTTTTAGAAGAACAGAACTTAGTTGACAGACGCTTACAAGTGAATAGAGGAAAATTGTTAAAAATGTATCGTGTTTGGATTCAAGCAAAATTCAGGAAACCACACATGAAAAGTTGATATTGTTCAATATTAATGTATTACAGTTCCAGCAATATTTATTTTAGTGTATTAATATTTTACTCAAATAAAGTTTAATTATACTGTTGTGAAAGTTTCTTTCATTTCCTTTATGAAAATATATTTTTATTTGATATTGCCCTGTCTGAATCCAAAATTATGCTAGAAAATTAATTCTGTGAAATCATTAATGCAAGTGCTGAGGTATGAGTTTGTTGAAAAATAATAAAATCAAACAGCTACACTACTCAGCTGATGCTTTCTGTTGTAATGAAACAAATTACATCTAATTTAAAATAATGAATAAGAAAGATAGCCAATTCAGACAAAACGGTAATACTCTTGAGTAGTTGGAATGAATATTTCATGTACAAAGAAATTGGTTCTGGCAAATATGAAAACTATTTTGAACTTGTATTATATCCAAGGGATGTATCCCTCCATTGATCGAGTGTGGTAAAAGCAGGGGACTTTTAATTTGTCAGATCTACTAATAGGTGAAGGGGTTAACACAATCTATCCTGAAGTATTTATTTCACTTTGCATAATGCTATTAATTGAAACTAGAATGTAAACAAATGCAACTCATATAATCTAAGCTTAATATTCTAATATAATGTAGGAGGACTGGAAACTAAACAAAGAAAAAAACCAACATGTTCATTGTATATTTTTATTAGTCACCTGATGTAAAGTTTACAAATTAGAAGCAACATTATTTCTGTAAAAAAAGGGTTTTACTTCCGACTAATTAAAAAATATAATTTTAAATGAAAACACGTTTTCCAGGTTACTGATCAAATGTTTTCACCATTTTAGCACACACTAATCTTGAAATTTGTACTAGTGTCTGCTAAAGGAAATGTGCAAGGCACTAAGAATGGTGTTTTTAATGGACGATTATTAAGCAAAATGGTCACACTATTTTCGTTATATTGTACAAGGTTAGAATGGAATGAATGTATAAATAATGACAATTTTCATGAAAACATTTGTGAACACATGCAACACACAACTTTCTGGATACTATTGATATACCTATCTGCAGTCTCTTTATTTAAGATTACTATTAGTCATTCACACAACTTTGTTAACATTTCAAACACAAATAATAAAACAACTTTGTTTTTCAAATACCCTGTATTGTTAAAATTAAATCAAACTAGTTGTTTCATTATATGTTACATATTTTCTACATTTTGTTAATAAATTTTCTAATAAAACAGTACTGTGGTTTAAAATTCCTAAATAGAACAGAAACACTACTTCTACTACTTCAATGTCAACTTAAATATTGATTAACTCAACTCTGTTTTAACATTCAAAAATAGACTCGTCATACACAACTCGAAATTGCATTATTATATAAATCTAATGTTTTATATTTTCAATTTAGTGACACAGTCTTTCATTATTTATTTCAAAATGGTGTACAACAAAACATAAATAAAAATAGTCTTCATTAGAGACTTACTCTAATATCTATTACTGAGAAAACTACACTTGTTTGTAACGGTTACTTAACACACGCAAAGCATGATTTTCCAGTTAAGATATTGTATTAACCTGAATATAAGAATTATATTATGTATTTAAATATTTTATGCAGAAATATCTGGGAATTATATAATAAATACAAGGTCATATCAAGGAAATTTTGTTAGATTTCAGAAATCAACTGCATTGCCACATATTCACACTTAAATATAAGATAAACCTGAATTCTATTTTATAGTCTGCAGCAACATTTTATTTCTTAATTCAGATACCACAATTTTGATAATAATACTTATATTCAGTTAATTTTAAGCAATAAAAATTTCAAAATTTGTATATTGAACGAGTCAACCTCCATATTTTGTGGTGACTCACAAATAAATACATAAATAAAAAAGACTGCAAATATAATATAACAATTAAAACACTTTTATGGGGTAAATTTCTGAACTTATTAAACTAAAATGTGGCTTGTATGGTTGTGCGGTTTCAAGACACTACAAAATTCAGATAATACAACTTGTACAAGTTGTGTGGGATATGTTATATTACACTTTAATACTACTCATTTTATATTATCCGCAATGAAATCATAAAACTATTTAAAATTTTAATTCAACTAAAATATTTAATAACCTTCATTTTCAGTTATCTATGGATGAAAAATGGTTTGAATAATAAAACCACAGAATGAGTCAACCTTCATTTGAAGCGAATTTACAATAAATTGAATGACTGCAATATTAACACTGAGAAATTTATATTCCTTTCAATACTGGTAAAGTTATGAAAATCTCTCTCTTTCCAAAATTGAATTTCTAATGGTAACAATATACTCATTTCTAAAACTCACAAACATTTAATACAATTACATCAGTGATTTAAATACATGCCACTGACTTCACAATGTGAAGAAAATGAGTCTAAAATACAATGTATAAAATTATCACAAGTTTTGTTACATTTTAAAAAATTGGATTTATACCTAAGGCCTCTTTCTTTCCTTGGCAGTCATAAATTAAGTCCTGTTATACTAATTGAAGTGATTGGATGAAAGCTATATGGAACACTATGTGGTACTTCATATGAATATCTATTATTACATATAAATCTTCAAACCTACAATTATATTCAAATTATTTACAATTTTTCATCAATTAAAACCAACAGATGAACATCAATTTTTTTTAAAATATCACATTGTAGCATTGAACTAAAATACTGACATTTTTCTGGGGGTTATTTTTACAAATGACAACACAAAAGTACATTTCATTAAATCTTAATTAATTTTGTAAAATAAAAGTAACACTGAACAAGAAAAAATGAAATTTTAAACATAAGATATGAAAATTTGTAAAAATGAGATGGAAAATATGAGAGTAACAAGGACTTGTTATATAAATATCAAGTCAATATGAAGTTATCACCCAAATATATACAACTTTAAACATAAATGTCATATATTACAAAAATCACATTTCTTAAGAAAATAAGATGGAAAAACATATATACAATACATTTATATACACAAAAGTACAAATAATGAAAATATGAATTGACAATATAATTAAATTCTGGCACAAAATACGTTTTAACCGTCATGGAAAGATGGATCGGTGGTTAAGCTCCAAAATAAATTTGATCATTTTACAACACAGCAAAAATACTTACAATCTTTTAAAGCTATAGAAATCTTTATAAACATAGAATTAATAGACAAACAAAACATACAATAATCATAACAATATAAAGAACCTCCAATTGTACCTGACAATTTATTGAAAGCCAGATTGCTTGCATGTATGATTATGTTAAGGAAAAATAAGAACAAAATTATTACAACATGTTTTCTGACTTTCAAGATTTGCAATAAATATTTAAATAAAATAAAAATTGCACATGTTTGTATTGTGAATCTGATTGTGTTTTACAGCTAAGCTTGAAATTTCAGACAACAATGTATTAAAGCAATTTTAGTTTTTACATGAAGCATTATGCTTCTGTTTACACTTAATAACGGAAGACTGGGTTCTGAAGTAAATCAAAATGCTTCTATTAATTATTCTTCAATAGGTTCCAAAATATTAGTACATATTATTAATATTGCACACGGTACATACACACATATAAATTTCATTTTTATAATCACAAAAAAAAGCTTTACCATGGCATTTCCTAAATACACACAGATATTTTTTTAATTATAATTCTTGTTACTCATAATTTATAATCCATTAACATTATTACTTCTGGGAGAAAATTAAGCATAAAAAATTCATAATCTACATGCAATATAAATTATCATTGGCACATCTGAACAGTTTGTGCTTCTATTTTATAAAAATAAAAGCATTTGGCAGTTTTCATACACACACCGATTTATTCAGAACAGTTCTGATGCAATGAACAGGTGAAAATAGAAAGTAAAAATGAGTCTCTTTAGCTGCCTTAATTATGTGAAATGGAACTTTTAATTTAACTCATGACAGGAGACAATATGTACATAATCATGGAAGTATGAGATGTAAACCATAGAATCACGAGGAACATTTCACAGTTTTTCCTCATTTTTTATATCTTAACTATTTAGCTTGGTGTGTATGAATAAATATTTAATTGAGCAACCATAGTTAACAACATAAAATTTTAAATTATTTCAGTATATATTTGGGTAACATCTTCAGTTTAAAGTTTGTATTTATGCATATAAATTGTGCTCTAAAATTAAGTCACCTATGACAGAATTCTTTTTACAAATATACTAAGTATCTTGCTCCCTTATGACATGCACATTACCCACAGCTTGCATTTAGTTATCGAACGGATTGATCAGAAATATCACATATGCTTTGCAGAATATCTTCATCTTTGAAATTCTGGTAATGGCTTAACGAGACCTTCACTGTAAGCTCGATGAACACTTTCACACACAAATCGATACTGAGCCTGTAAAAATGATAATATATTTTGTATGTGCATTATAATCAAATTTGAAAGAATCAAAATTACATTTGCATGTCAAAATTTTGGAATTTGTGATTTGCTGGTAACTTTTTATAATATATAGAATGTGAAATAAAAAAACAGGTAACAAGAATTATATTAATAAGAAACTTTATGGGCATGTCTTTTTCCCTCTTTGATTCACAGATTAACAAAACTTATTTTGGGATCAATGTATTGTCACAATTTTTATAAACAACAAATTTGCATTATTTGATAACCTAAAAATGGTAAATTCTTAATTTAAAAACAATTATACTGCAAAGATGATGGGGTTTCAGTCAATGTGATTATCAAGCACAATCTAATAAAAAAGGCAGAGTGTTGTTTGTTTACGTATATATTAGTATGTTCCTTATACAAATCTACACTGATGGAGCAAATTTCACCAAATTTCGTACACGTGTTCTTTGCGACCAGGGAACAAACACTGTCGGGGTGAGACGCGTCTACCACCCCCTGAAGTGAGGGTGGAAATATTTACACATGCTAAAAGTCGATATTTCAGTCGGATAAATATTTTTAGGTTAAGATATTGATAGTATTTCTACCGATGTTATCTAAATATAATTTTCATCCTCTACACCCTGGGGAAAGGGCACCCTTAGGGTTTGGGGGTGGAGATGCTTTACAGGAAAATAACGTGAATACAACCAAGATTGGAGTCAAATCGAAGGTTATGGATGCCGCTGAGTTTAGTTATGACATTCAGCCTAGCATTTACCCCTCATATGCAGGGGTAGTGGGGTGGAAATTTTGGAACATGCAAACAAGGCAGATATTTGCATTGAATAAATATTTTTCAGGGTTAATTATATTGATTGTATTTTTACTGATCTTGTTTGTGTATAATTTCAACCCCTTTCGGCATGTGAGGGGAGCACCCTTATGTAGGGGGATGGAGGGGCGTTTCATTTAATTAACGCCAAATCAGCTGAGTTTCGAGTCAAATCGAGGTTATGGATGTCGCTGAGACTATTTATAACAAACTGAGAAACTCACAGGCGTGGGTGAGAATTGGCGGTGACGAGAGGGGGTGGGCGGGGAAAGAAATTTTCAAAGATGCTGACCGGCCAATTTTTGCATCGAATCAATATAATCGGGGATCAATAGCATTCATAAAATTTCACTACATGTTATCTGTGTATAATTTCAACTTCTTTAGGCATGGGAGTGGTGCACCCTTAAGGGTTGGGGGTGGAGTGACTTTACATGAAATTACGCACACACATTCGAGTTTCGAGTTGAATCCGGGGTTATATTTGTCACTGTGTTTAATTATGACATTTAACTTCCCCAAGCGGGGATGAACAGGGGTTGAAATTTTCAAACATGTTAAGCAGTCGATATTTGCGTCCAATAAATTTTCTGGTTCACTGAGATTTATTATATTTCTCTACATGTTCCATATATTAATTATAACCTCTTTCGGGATTTGGAGTGTAGCACCCTTAAGGGAGGGCGTGGAGTGGATTTAGATAAAAATAATGAGAGCACAATCGAGATTGGACTCAAATCCAGGGTTATGGTTGTCAGTGAGTTTAATTATGATATTCAAGTTGCCGTTTATGTTCCCCATGCGAGGATGGTCGGGGGTGGAAATCTTCAAACATGCTAACACTGCCGATATTTGAGTCTGATAAATATTTTCTGTGTAAAAGGGATTAATAGTGTTTGTACAAATGTATGTCAGCAAAATTTCAACATTTTACGGCATGGTAAAGGAGCACCCTAGGGGTGGGGGTGGAGGAATGTTACAAGAAAATAACTCAAATACAACTGGAGTCAAGACCAAAGTTATGGATAACGCTGAGCTTAATTATGACATTAAGCTAGCAATTAACCTCCCAGCGACAGGGGTGGAAATTGTCAAACATGTTAATCTACCAATTTTTGCAACGACTAAATATTTTTCAGGATCAATGAGATTCATAAAATTTCTGTACATGTTCTCTGAGTATAACTTAAATCCCTTTCGGACTTATCAGTAGAGCAGCTTTAGGGGTGGGGCGGAGGAATGCTACGATAAAATAACGCAAATACAAATGAGATTGGAGTCAAATCACTGAGTTCAATTATAGCATCCAATTGGCCATTTAACCCCAAGGGGCGGGAGTGGAAATTTTCTAAGATGTTAAGAGATCAATATTTGTGTGGAATTAATTGTCGATGTCATTGATAATATATCTACCGATGTTGTTTGTTAAATTTAACCCCTTTCGGCATGAGAGGGAAGCACACTTATGGGAGGGAATGGAAACATTCAAACATGCTAAAACAGCCAATATTTAGACAGATAAATATCTTTAGGTATCAAAGAGATAGTGTTTCAACCGGTGTTATCGGAGTATAGTTTCATCCCCTACAGGATGGGACAGAAGCACTCTTAGGGGTGAGGGTAAAAAATAAATAACGTGAATAAATCAGAGAATACAATCAAATGCAGGGTTGTGGATGTTGCAGAGTTTAATTATATTCAATTGGCCATCTAACACCCAAGGTGCGGGAGTGGATGGGGTGAACCGGGCATGAAAATTTTCTAACATGTTAAACGGTTGATATTTGCGTGGAATAAATATTTTTTTTAGGATAATTAGATTTATAGTATTTCCACCCATTTTATGTTTGTAAAATTTTAACCCATAGCGACATTTGTGAGATCACACTTAGGGGTGGGTGTGGAGGTGAGATACCAGAAAATAACGCTAATACAACCAAGATTATATTCAAATCGAAGGTAATGGATGTCCCCGAGTTTATTTGAAAGAATCTAAGCAACCCGCGGAGGTGGACTAAGGAGGGAGAAGTTGGGCGGTGGTGGGTAAGGAGAAGGAATTTTAAAAAAAGTAAAGCTCTGAATTTTGCGTCGAATAAATATATACAATGAGATTATTAAAATTTCACTACACATTCTCTGTGTTTAATTTTAACCCATTTCAGGATTGGGAGGGAGCTTACTTTAGGGGTGGGGGTCAATGGAAGTTAAAAAATAAATTATGCGAATAAAACCAAGATTACAGTCAAATACAGGGTTATGAATGTCACTGGGTTTAATTATGACATTTAATTGATCATTTTACTCTGAGGGGACCGATGTTAGAGTTTAATAATATTTTTCTGGGTTAATTAGATTTATCTTTTTCAACCACTCTTGCATCATGAGGGAGGAGCATGGTAAGGGGTGCTGATGGATTTGGACTCATAAAAAAATAACGTGAGAAAAACCGAGATTCGAGTCAAATTGAAGGTAATGGTTGTCTTTGATTTTATTTATCACAATCTGTACAACGTGCCAGGGGTGGCCTGGGGTAGGAGTATTTGAGCAGGGGTTAGAATATGTTGACCCGCAGTTTTTTGCATCGAATAAATATATTTCGGGATCAATGAAATTCATAAAATTTCTCTATATGTTCTCCGTGTTTAATTTCATCCCCTTTCGGGATTGGGAGGGGAGATCCCCTTAGGGATTGGAGTGGAGTGGCATTACATGAAAATAACGCATAACAATCGAGATTCGAATCGAATCTAGGGTTCTGGATGTCACTGAATTTGATTATGACATTCAATTGTCCAATTAACCCCCTGGGGAGGAATGGACGGGGTGGAATTTTTCAAAAAAATTAATCATCGATATTAGCGTGGAATACATAAATACCAGGGCCATTGACATTGATAGAATTTCTACCAATGTTGTTTGTAGGCATGATAGGGGTGGGATGGAGGGGACTTACAAGAAAATAATGTGAAAACAACCGAGATGGATGTCCCTGAATTTATTTATGACAATCAGGGCAACACGCTGGTATGGGATAGGTTGGGATGAGCTTGGCGGAGGTGTATGGGGGATATAAATTTTAAAACATGTTGACCGACCGTTTTTTGTGCCGATTAAATGTCGGACTCAATTAGATTAATAAAATTTCTCTACATTTAGCCCGAGTATAATTTCAACATATTTTGGGATTGGGAATGGACCTTCCCTTAAGGGTGGACATTAAATGGCATTACATAAAAAGAAAGCAGAAACTATTGAGATTGGAGTCAAATCCAGGGTTATAGTTGTCACCGAGTTCAATAATAACATTCATCTTGCCGTTTAAGTCCCCGAAGCGGGAGTGGTCGGGGGTGTTAAACAGTCGATATTTGGAATAATTATTTCCTGGGGTTAATTACTTTCATAGTTAAACCGATGTTGTTTGTGTATAATTTCAGGGGAGCTAGCTTAGGGGTGGGGTGGGGGTACATTAAATAAAAATAACGCAAAAACAAACGAGATTCGAATCAATTCAGAGACTATGAATGTCACTGAGTCTAACTGTGACAACCTGGGTAATGTGACGGGTTTGGGAGGTGGTGGGCAGGGTAAAAATTTTAAGACAATGTAATCGGCCGGTTTTTGCGTGGAATAAATACTTTTGGATTATCACACATTTGTGCGGGTGGTCATCTTCTAACATGTAAAAAAATGGCCTATATATTTGGTCAATGACTTCGGCACGGGAGGTGAGCACATTTAGGGATAGGGTTCAAGGAGCGTTACATAAAAATATTGCAAAAGCAACCAAAATTGGAGTCATAACGAAGGTTATGGATAAATGACATCTCGGGCAACGCCGGGCACCCAGCTAGTATTAAATACAAATACAGTTATTGGTTTCTTTTTCATTTTTCTTATCTACAGACACACTTAAAAAATTATATAACCTAACTAGTGTTCTATACTGTGATGTTCATAGTGAGATGTTATTTATTATCTAACAGATAATTTCTCTGTTTCCTGAATCAAGAGTTACAAAATAGAGGATGAAAGACAAAAAAGTTGATAAAGCTTTTGAACAAGATAGCATACCAATTGTTAAAACCTGTAACCCAATAAAAATGTACTGCATTATTAATTACTCCATATTTATCATTCTGGATATGAACAAAATCTACACATATTGCTTTATTTAACCTATTATCAAAATTATTGTTTTAAACTTCTAGTGAAATTATAATTCAACAAAATTGCTTGTTTGAAAATAGTTATATTCAGAAAACACAGATCATAAGTGTAAAATTTGTTTATGTAAAATATGTTTATTTCTTGTAAAGGATTGATACTGCTTTCTTAACCATCAAATCATATACAGTGCCTAGCCTTGCAGACATACTGGAAAACAAGATGATTTCCCTAGAACTATATAAGTTTATTGCAAGTGTGGATAACAATCCTCATAACTCAGGTTAGAAACAATCATCTTCCAATTCTGAAAATACATCATCATACTCTCAGTATATACATATTTAACTAATTTGCCTTTAGAGAATTCAGCTATAGTTCAAATGTTCTTAGTTATGAATTTTTTAGAATATTTTCAGGACAATGAAAACAACACATAATTAAGCAAGTATTTCTTGCTTATATTATGTCATATTTAGATTTATTAAATTAGAAATAAATAATATTTTGATGACTAATACAAAAGTTAAATTAATATATTAATAAATTAATAAATATGCTGAATAAAGACTTACTGCTGTCTGTATCATCATTCCTCTTTGATCACGCATGGAACGAACAATGTCCAGTGGATATACAGGTTCATTGGCCTCAATCAAACACATTGCTGTTTCCATAAGAATTAGTACACCTGTTCGTCCAATGCCAGCTGAACAATGAACAATGGTAGGTTCCACCATGCCAGCACGAGCCTTTCGAACTCTGATGGTGAATTCAAGAAACTGTGATGGATCCTCAGGTACACCATGATCTGGCCATGCTAAATATTGCATGTGACTAATATGTCTCTCCTCTTCAGACTGCAATTGGAAATTACATGTTTCCAAATAACTTACCATTATATAACATAAAGTTTACAAATATGGTCAATGAATTTTATGAATTAGATAAATGTGACAGGTTGGTTTAATGTAGATGCAGAATAAAAGCAGTGAATGCCAGATACAACCAAATTATCCAACATTTATGACTAATTATTATTGTGACATACATATTTAGAAAAATTATAGAAAAATCTTCAGCAATCTATGACTTGGAAACTAAAACTTTTCAAAAAAGGACAATGTTTCCTTCATCCATTAAAATAACTTGGTAATGTATCTATATAACAAAGAAATCCAGTCTTGGAAATTCTAGGAAATTTAATTTCAGCAGAACATTCATAAAGTTCACAATAACCTACAACTTTATACTTTTTTTTATTTTTACCTCAAGATTTGTAAGTCGGAATTCTCTGAACACAAAGCTGCCAGTTGTCTCAGTTTCTTCACGGATACATGTAATGTGTAGGTGGCCTAATTCCAAAGTTTGGTTATAAGCAGGCCAATATTTGTGGCACTTAATGCGACCACGTTCCACAACAGGTGTCACCATAACAATTAGTGTACTCTGGGCCTCAACAACCATCTGCCAAAAATCTGCCACCGTCCCAGGCAATGGGCCTAAAATATATTATAAAATGCCTTGAATAACAATTACTAAAAAAAGTAAAATACATAAAATTTAATTTTTAAAATACCAACCTTGTGTAGCAATATATCGATTGATAATTCCTGACCCTGGAATTTCCATATTGACATAGTTAGCATTTATGTAATCACCTGAAGCCCCTCCAATGAGAATAACTCTAGTAACATCATCTGAAACCAAGATGAAATTTAAAGGTTAGCATTAGGGTTAAACTTAATGTTGACATTGTGTAACTATCCTAAAATATAAGTAAAATAAACAAAATCAAAAGTTAGCTGAATGTATCAAATGTGTAAAACCAAAATGTGCTTTTACAAATATTAATGTAAAAATGCAATTAAAAATTGACTAAAAAAACCCATTTTGGGCCTATACTTACAAGGAGAAATGTCACGATATCTATTTTTATTTACATTATCCTGGCGTTTAGATTCATTTGTTGTCAGGCCAGGTTTTTTCCGATAAAGTTGTTCAAATTGGGCAACTAAAGCACCACTTGCAAGACCATCAGCCAACAAGAGCATTGATTCAGCAAAAGCATCTGCATGCTCAATCCCATTAATACTTGGACGATCTGGCACATATTGATAAGGTGGTTCCTCCACATCTTGAGCTTCATAAACTGCTACTCAAAAGTAATATAAAATTAACCCAAACAAACATTACTTAATGTTAACAGTTTAATTAAATCTTACAAATGTAATCAGATAATTCCTGATAGATGTTAATGTTAATTCTATGCAATAAAAATTATTTTAACATCATTGTATTCCAATAATAAGGTCAGTAATAATTTTGAGTTTCAATTAAAAAATTATTTTCAAGAAATACAATAATTTTTGTTTTAGTTACATAAGTCTCAAATTGTAAATCTCAACACTTGTACAAAATAATCTTGAACCATAACAATATAATAATATAATTACCACTTGGTTTAACTGTCAACAATAATTCACCAGATGCAGTCTCTCGTGTGTCACGAATCAAGTTCACCACTTGCTCATGCAACATACCAGCAATACTATGACCATTTATGAAGAGCACCTGAAAGATATAATTGGAAATTAGATTAACTGCATGCAATTTACTTCTTTGAAACACTTAAAAAGACTTACAAATGAACAATAAATACAATTAATTTAATATTTTTAAGGAGCCTGTAATATTAAATATTTGCACGACTGTAGGTACAATTTTGGGTGTATTAATTTATACTAATTGACATTCAAATTATTACTTATTATGTAATAAAATAATGTTTTGACCGATTACTTATTTAAATGTGATAAATATTAACTTTATTTTTTAAGAAAGCTGTCAACTTACCTGATCACCTTCACTCAGTTTAGGGCAGCATCTGTCAGCAGGTGTATTAGGAGCTACTCTAGAAACAAGAATAGGCATATTTAAATCTGCTCCTCCTTTCACATTGAACCCAAATCTTCCTTGCTCATCTGGAATCATTCTAATATTAACAAGACCGTCTTCAGAGACCTGTAAAATTGAAACATTCATTATTAAAAACATGTTCAACTTCAATACAAAGAATTGGATTTACTTAAAAAATACAGAATCAGTCTAAAAATTTGATTTAACTGTTGTAAGTTTAAATTCAATCATGTAATATTAGCATAGCTTTCACAACAAAATTAATTGTCATTCTATACTACATATTAATTAGAACAATAAACTCATTTAATTATTTACATATCTATTGCATACCCAACTATTTACATGAATGGAAAAACTCTAAACAAATTCCATTATGGATGACAAAAATTTATATGCAAATCACTTAAATAAGAATGACAAAAATATTAAAAATAACATGTGTAAAAATAATTGTTCCAAATTGGTATTTTGAGATCCAATCTTAGCACAAAAATCATGAGATGATGTTTTCTTCATGAACTATGGCCACAAAATATATTTGTGTTACTTCTGTAGAGATTACTTTTAGAATTCAACAATCTGTTTTGAAAACCTTCTATGTTAGACAAAACTATTTAAACAGCAGATGGCAACCTAAAATTTTCTCTAGAAATCTTCCAATTATTTTTTAGTAAGATTCAATATTTTACTGTTCCCCATGGCCCAAAGATTTTTTCATTGTGCTGACTCATCAAACTATTCCTCAAGTACATCAAGTCCAAATAAATGCAAGAATACTGAAAAAAACTGAATTCCAACTTCAGAATTCTGTTGTGAATTTCTCAGGTCTCCAAATGTTACAAGCAGATGATTCGACAGAAAAATTTTTAACCGAGACTTGTTTGGCAAGGATATTTACTGTTTCTAAAGAGAGCATTGTAAACTTCAACCATTAGGATGGACATTTGAACAAAGATTATGAATGAAAGACAGTGCGAAGTTCAGAATGAAAATGATTCAAATTGTGGAAGAAAGAGAAAGATGTATCAGTACTTAAATTGAAAGTTGCTATTTGAAGACATTTAGTTAGAGATGAGTTAGGTGAGAAGATGTTTGAAGTGAAATAAAAATTTAGGAAGGTTTAGTGAAAGTAAAAGTTGCAATGGAGTGGATTTTATTTAAAATTTAAATTAGTACTACAATATGGTTGATGTACCAGCCAAGTGTTGCACAACAACCTGCTTTTCCAGCAGCCAGCCAGTTGAAATTCTAAGACGTTAACTGCAGGTTAACTTTTATGATGAGGATCAGTAAAAAAATGACTAAATTTGTATTACATCTGAACCACATATAAATAAATTTTCAAGCACAGAACAAACTTTACTTTTTTCTATAGATAAAATGTAGTTAAGAATTCACACATCTGCAAAACTGTAATCACAGATTCCTACTTTTGTCACATAAAGATATGTTAAATAATTGAAGAATATCTAAATGTAAAAAGATTTGCAGCCCTAAACTGTTACAAAATTAATCATTACAACTGCTAAAACCAATAAATAATTACAATGAAATATATTATTTCAAAAATTGGCAAAGATGTTGAATAGAATGGAATATGAGCTGTGGTTTTAAAAAACAATTACATAAATAAAAAACATCAAATTTAATATTAAATATTAATATAAATTGCATTACATTGCACTTTATTGCAGCTTTGTCAAATTTAAGTAATGGTAGAAAACTCAATCCACTCATAAAAATAAAATGAATTAGATGACCTTAAATAAAAATACCTTATTGAATCAAAAATATAAAAATTATTTCTACCATTCACATTTCATATTCTTAAATCAATTTTGTTAAGTTTCACCAGCAATTACACTCATCAAAATTTATAATAAAAAATATCATAAAAATCATCAAACATGGTAAAAAAATGTCTATAATATACAATATAATAATAATTTATAAATTATAATTGCTCCTTAATCATACATTACCACCTTTCGACTTGTATGTCATGCTCATTCTGTTTGGAAAGTAAAAACATAAGTAATGATCATATAACAAAAACATAGTACTGACCCCTGTTTTATTATTATCTGTAATATCCAAAAGTAATGCTTTTGAAACAGAATTAATTTCACATACAAGATGAAAGTACTTAATGTATAAATAAGGAAAAATAAACAATTTGAGTCTGTTTTTACATGGTATTTTAATTTTTATTATCATAATAAAGAGCGAGATCAAACTCAAAAAAGATAGAAAATCTACAAAATGTTAATTATGGCATAAATTGTGGATTATTATAAAAAATAATTTTTAATAATACCTGTGACTGAGTTTCAGCATATGCAGGAATTTCATAGACTTCGGTGCTTACACTTCTGTCTGTCTCAGGTTCGTCATCGACATAACTCAAAGTGCGGCTAGCAGATAATGGTGAGAAATGTGACCTTTCTTCATTTCGATCAAGGAAGCCACCCTCACTACAAAAGATAAAAGTTCATAATAAATGTCACCCTTAATAAAATAAAATGTCAGGACAAGAAAACATACTCATCTGAAGGATGTACCGTCTCTCCCCAAGCTCGTCTAGGTTCCCATGATCCCAAGGAAGTCACCTTATTGTCATATGATCGAGATGGCCGAGATGGTGGTTGAGTACCTTTTGTTTTTTCATCAACCATTCCTGGTACAGGAACAGTCTGTCGCATGAATCTTTTGCTGGGTGATGACCTTAGATTTAAATTAAAAAATTAAATGTGAATTATTACAAGCATAATTTGTTTTAGAAAATAAGCATAAAGTAAATTACATTAATTATGAAAATGCAACACTGAATTGGAATAGCACTCCAAAATTCAAACACAGAATAACTTTTAAATAAATATACCACTTAAAAAACTCTTGAAACTAGTTTACCTGACCCCATGATAAAAAAGACTGAGAAAAGATTATGATGGGGACTTATCACTTTAAATTCTCATATGGTTATATATACACAAGGTGTACATAAATTCCATACAGATTTACAGGACTTTTATAGGGGACTGAATAGATCATGTTATGAACGGGAACCCATGTACGGAAATGTAACATTTCAGAGCTACGACCATTTCAAACCCCTCACTACATCACATTTCTTACTATTCCATCCAATTCATTAGATAATAATACCAGCTGGTGATACATTCAAACCTTATCATCTTGAAGAAAGGGGCTCAGGCCCTCAAAAATTTGACAGACACATTATTTCTTTCTAGCCAGACTATGCCAACTGTTGATATATGGTAAAGTCAGTGGCTCTCTGTCCCTCTTTCCTGTGCAATTTGTGATATTGCTAAATTAATTAGTTAAAATGGAGAGGGGCTAACTTACCTTAAATTGAGCACCTCAGAAATGTTTTTAGATCATTTTAAATCAGCCAACTAATTAGAATTTTAAAAATACATAAACTGAAATTAATAAATAAATTTCATAAAGGAAAGAAAACCAAATAATAGAAGATATAAAAAGTTCGATAATTACCTAATAAAATGCCTCTCAAGCCGTGCTCTCTGTCTCCCTTCCTCAATGGTTTGAGATTCTGTTCTACCCGAATAAGTAAATTTTGAACCAAGAGTAAGATGGAAACGTCGTGATCTCAAATGAGGAGAGTGAAGTCTGAAGAACGTGTGGTGTTCAACACAGGATTTCCACAAATTCTTTGAAGACCGGTAAGTAGTCATATTGAAGCCCAAAAGTGTATCATAGTTCTCAGACTAAAAAAGATTAATCTCATTGGATTCAAGCACAGAACATTTACGACTAAATTATATAAATAAATGATGATGTCTTATTCATATTGTTATCTTTCAAGTTTGATACATTCAGTATATTATCATTATATTATTATTAAACATTGGAAAACTAAATAGAAAAACAATGTAGTTCTCCACTCTTAACTTGTATCAGATACTATGTTGATAAATATTAAAATAACTTGTTTAAACTCATATATCAAATGCAGTAAGAAATGTGTATTTTAATGTCCTCAAAATAATAGTGCAATTAATTAAAATCTCGTTGTGACTCCATTCAGCACTCTCCATCATTTAAAGCCTCGTAAATGAAAGTCTGCTTTATAAATTTTTGAGATTTGATAAAGCTGCAGCAACATTTTTTAAATCAACTGTGAAGAAATTGATTATTTCTGTTAATATTAACCAGAAAGTTAAGATATTTGCACTCAGTATTTCAAACTTTAATTTTTCTCATCTTCTGTGTCAAAAGTATTAACAAAATAAATTAGCAAATACACCCTAAACCAGCTTCTGACCATTGTTTCCCCTGCAGCAAGTTGGCTGTATGACTGTGCATTAAATCTGTTGTCACAAATGACTTGTATAATGATAATGTTCTTAATTTACCAGAGACAAAAATCTTCATTCCAAATTATTTCAGAGCTTGAACAACAAAAACTACATATTCTTGTCAGCTTAACCAAGCAGAAAAGGCATACGTGAGTCATTATTTGGTTAGTTGCCAATGATGAAGTGTGCAAAATGCAAATATTATTTAAAAGTTTAAATATTTCAATATATGGTAATTCTTTTCAATTAGATGTTTTATGTCGTTTTAGGCAACATTTTACTTTAATATATGAACATTGAAGTTTAATTTAACTATACTATCCAATTTCTTTAGTTCTTTCTTGAAATCCATAAGAAAATTAAAAATAATATGTGTAATACATTTAGAATTAAAATCTTATTCTGCATTCACTAAATGCTATTCCTGCCACTAAAGTTTGTTTTCATGCATACAAATAATCAATTTCTTTCACTATTAATTGTCTACACAAAACTTTATTTATATGTATAAGGAAACAACCATTACTGGAACTTGTGAATGTGTACAATGAAATTATAAAATTAAGGGAATTTTTTAAACTAGTTATTACATTAGTATATCACTATCTTATAAAAATACAATATTTATTCATGCATTTCATCACAAACATTTGAAAAGTAATTATTAATATAATATACCCACATATTAATAAACAATTAGTTTCACTACATAACACTTACCGGTTCCCTGCGAAGCTGAATAAAGAACTGTTTGCGCTTGAAAGATATCTTCACAATTTTAGACCAAGAAAATGTATTGAAGCGAATGTTGTTTTGAAATACAACTAATCCAACAGATGTTACTCCAAGTTGAATATCCTTGTTAGTTGAATCCTATATAAAATAGACCATTAGAAAGATAATAAATAGTGAATAAATGTAGGAAAATTATGAATAGGAAGGTAATGATATAAACAAGAATACATCATATTATGCAAACAGGAATATGAAGAAAAGAGCAGTAAAGGTAAGATAGATCATGAATTCAAAACAGAAATAGAGAATTAAACAAATGAAACTCAATTGAGTATAATGATTCAAATAAATACCCTACAATAATCATATTTTTACACCCACTTTACAGTAGATTGTTTAACTGATATTAAAGGCCAGCATTAGTTTCATTCTTTAGAAGAGAGTCATCCTGTGTACCGGACAGTTATATATATATATATATATATGATCTTGGATAGTGAGGAAAGATAGAAATAAATGGAAGAAATAGGATGATTATGCTTTTTATGTGAATTCATGTGCTCAGGCGTAGAATAACGCACAAGGAAATGCAAATGTTCAAAGCAGGGAGAAGGAAGGAATAAGAAGGAAAGACTGTTTGTATTTAATCTTTAATGGATAATTCCTGAAGGAGGAGGTTGAGAACCTCCGAAAATTTGACGAACTATCTTTAGTTCCCTATGGCTACACAGTACTTCACTTTCAGGTAAGCCAAAACCTATCTCTCTTTCCTTTCCATACCAATATTGCAATTATAGACACACACACTTGTTTTTGTACAAGCATTTTGGGCTGAATTCTCCACATTAGTCAATCTAAACTGAAAAAATTTACGTCTGCTTGAAAATAATTAATATATAACTTAACTGTCAATCTACTTTGTCAAGTTTAGTACAGTAAATGTAAACATTTTAAATTGTATTCAATAACATATATACAAGCCCCCAAATCCCTGAGAAGAAATAGTTAATTAAACTAAATATTAATGATAGTGCATCTAGCATAATTGAATTAACTTTAAAATCCTAAATTTTAAATACTTTTTAATATTCCCCAAAAATTCAATATAAGAATGGAATATTCTTTGGCAATAAATTTAAGGTAATTAAAAATCATTACAAAAATTGCACAAATACTGGACATTTCTATCAAAATTAATATTCTGTCTCCTGCACCTGAATACTGGGTGGCATTGCCTTCTTAATCTGTTCATATTAGTAAAGAAAGCAAGTGAAACATTAAATTAGTGGTTGGGGAAAACAGCAAGCTACTTCACAGGCCTCATTAACTGACTAGATTGTAACTGTTTACATGATTCAATTGAAATTTTCCATTTTACTGTTCCATTTGACTGTAAATTTGGCCTTTCACATATCAAAAGTATAAATTGAAAAACCTAATTATAATAACTAAATAATATAATGGTATTTGAATTACTCAATTTATCATAACGTAAAGAAATCTATATAATAATTATAAAATTTTGAATTAACAATAAATTTTACCCTTGCACGGTGAAGATCTACACCATACATATCAAGCCTTTTTGCGTGCTCAAGAAAATTGAATTCTGCATCAGCAGGAGTTTGACGCCTGTAAGATAAAATATTGATGAATTTTCAAAGTTGTAATATCGCTAATAAGATATAAATTGATCATTTACATTAAAATAAAAGTTTATTATACTAAAAAATACAAAAATAAGTGCTTTTTAGCCTTATTTGCAAAACTTGTAGTAAACATTTGGAATAAGATAAAAGAAAATTTCTATTACTTGTGTAATTTGTGAAGTTCTGCAATCTTCTTCTCCATTTCTTCAGACTGTCCAGGTACTAGTTGTAAAGATGATAAGTAGCCTGGTAAATGTTCATCTGGTTGGTAGTCTCCTAGCTCAGCTGAAATAAAAGTTGGATGCTGTAGAAACAAACTTTAAAAAAGTATAGATGAATTAAAACATATTGTGCATATTAAGACAAAAGTTTAAATAGATTACACAATATGTATAGAGTTTCAGAAAATAATAGGCACTATTAATTTGGAAACTAAAAACTGTAAATACCTAAATGCAATCAGAATAAACAATTGGTAAAAACCATTATTAGTAGTGAAATAAATATTAACATAACTATATGGAAGTACTGGATAAATGGCAAGGAAAAGGCTATGGATTTGCTTTTGCCAAAATCCAGGATATGTGGGAATCTATAGTATGCAGAGGGCTGGAATGTTTCAATTATCTACCCAATACACAAGTAATTGTAGTGCTCAAATTATAGAGGAGCATGGCTATTGAACATGTTATAAAACTTTTACTAATCTGTCATTTGAACAACTGGTCCCTTATACAGAAGAAGCATTAAGAACCTACCAGTACAGTTTAGAAGACAATCCACAACGGACATAATCTCTATGCTGAGAATAATAATCGGCAAGAAATTTTATGAATTTAACATTGATTTACATTTATTTCTATTTAACAATCTTAATATAAGTTAACAATTTTAATTAGAGTGATACTAAATGACTCTAGAAGTAAAGTAAAATATAAGGGCAGACATCCATGGCATTTCTGGTTAAAAGAGGTTTGATCAATTGTCCTGCCTCCCTTTATTTTTCAAAGTCATTCATAATATTGAAATCAACCTCAGAAGAACATATTTGATACAAAAAGATAATGTAGTCAGTAAAAGCAATGGGAGAAGTGGCCACTCAACTACAAGACATTGCACGCACAGCAGGACTAGATATAAATCAGGAGAAAACTAAATATACAGAAGGTGCAAGAAATGCAGGTGTTACACAGGAACTGGCCATAAATCATATGCACTTTGAATAATTAATAAAATTGTAAAATAGTCAAATACTATACAAGGTTTCTGGAAATGTCATCCCTTCTTTTATAGTGGGATTCACCCGCACAATACTGTAGTGTACACAAGCATGATAAATTAATTCTGGGTTATTTTATTAATGTATTTTAATTGATTTTACAAAAGAAAATATCATGAGCAATTAGTAATCTCGGCTTGAGTCTGGTGAGTCCATACTCACTTCTCAGCTACTCACTGAAACAAAAACAACCACAGCACATCATCCCTTTGTGCATATTAAAATATTGTGAGTGTCCAGGGACGCTAAATCTTAGTTCAGATGATTCACATGTTCAAACTATATGCTCCACCAGATGGTGGCAGTAATGTCTTCTCATAGAACTGAATTCAGCCATGTGGACCCCTGAGGGGGTGTGGCTAGTTAAAATATTGAGATTTGTGGAGGCACAAATCTAATTTTTAATAATAAGAAAGATAACCAAATACAGACAAAAGAAGTGATAATATAAATAGCATACATTTCTGAAAACCTTTTTCCTTTCTTCTGGTGCAGAAAAAAAAGGCAAGAGTCTAGAGAGACACAACTCAGTTGACAAACTCAAAGCCAAAAGCTGAAGAAAGGAACAAGGCTTCAGGAAATGTGTGGTATTTATATTATAATTTCCTTTGTCTGTATTTGGCTATCTTTCTTATTTTTAATTTTCAATCAGACACAAATTTTTCATGTTAAACTTAATTCCTGTTGGATAAAAAAACGCAGTGGGGTAGAAATTTCAGGAAACTGTGGTGTGAAGGAGCTTGCAGAGCAAGTGGCAGGTAGTCTGTTTGGGGATGTTATGAGTTAGTTTGGAACAGGAGTTAGTTAAATCAGGTGAGGTTATGAATAAGTTAGATAGGTTTTAGTTTTGGAGTGTGGAGGACAGTGCACTTTGTGATGTTATAAGTTACTTTTGGAAAGGTTATGAAGAAGTTCGGATTTGGAGAAGAAGTTAGTTTTCC
The DNA here is from genome assembly GCA_037074705.1 of Zhengitettix transpicula. Classification (NCBI taxonomy): domain Eukaryota; kingdom Metazoa; phylum Arthropoda; class Insecta; order Orthoptera; family Tetrigidae; genus Zhengitettix; species Zhengitettix transpicula. The sequence goes on from CM073590.1 coordinate 151,277,795, forward strand.
AGTTATCGGTGAGAGTTTTTGAGTGGAAGTCATTTGCACTGTACTGCTGATGAAAACCTGTAGGTTTGCTGGGTGACCAACTCCAGGAAATACAAGGGATTGTCGCCTGAGCCACCTTAGAAGTCTACTGACCTGCCAGAGTTAATGTACCTCAACATAATCCCATCAAAGTTGTTCATTAAAGCCATATGACCACTGCATTTTGGCCCACCAACCCCCGTCAGAAATGGACTCTGTTTTGTTATAGTTGTTTTATGTTTTTTTAAAATAGCTGTGGGTATTTAAATTGTTAATAAGAGCAGGAAGTTAAGATTATTTTTTTTTAATAAAATATAATTTCATTATTGTAATTAATTTCACCTGCCCAACAATTAAATAATTTCAGAGCTAAATAATCATAATTAACTAAGGAAAACCCCATCATCCACATAAAACATTAAAATACAGTTTTACAAACTCAACTGTATTGTTTCGATTGTGTCAATCTTGGCTCTTGTGCTTTTTGGCATCTGAAGAAGGAACAAGATTTCTAGAAACATTATGTGGTATGCACATCATTACTTCTTTAGTCTGTATTTGGCTAATTTACGATGATATTAATTTTCAAAACAGCCGTGTTATACTTTCATTTGAAGTTAGAATAAGTTAGAATTTTTAAATAATCTTAAAAAATGAAATAAAGGTAGAAAATAAAGCAAGGATCAAGATGATAATAGAAGTTATTACAGCCTAAACAATATTTTTAAAAACATCACAGCGACAAAAATAGAGCTACATAAAACCAATAGTTATGTATGCAAGTGTGGCTGGCCTTTGTTAGAGGTTGGTGTAACCATGTTGGACAGGAAACTCAGTTCAAGATTTTTGGAGGTGTTATCCTTGAAGAACATGACACCAATGTTTAACATAAGGTAAGCCAATAGGTCATTCTCATTACACGTGTAACAATATTTATGTATTCTATTTAAACATTCATATATAAAAAATATATAATGGAAGCTTTCAAATTCATAATTTCATTTTTATTTATATTTGAATAGGAAGGTGAGACAACATAGCCAACTTCCCTGAAATGAACAGTTGGTCAAGTCGACCTGTGAAGAAAATATAATATCAAATTTATAAGGATCTGAGCCCCCTTTATCAGGAAAGAAGGTTTGAACTACTAGCTGATAATGATGAAGGGGGTTTATATTCTCAAAAATTTGAAATTTTATTTATTGTACAGCCCAACTGGACCACCTGTTGACTTCAGGTAAGTCAGATAAACCGTCTCACTTTCCTATCCAAATGTGTTATTTAATTTGACCTCGTCACATATCCCTTCAGTGCTTTTTTATGTGTATAATTGATCAATTATTGAATTTAAAATATAATATGTCTGTGTTAAAAATATGCTCATTAGATAAAATAGCCAAATAACAAACAAAAAAGTGATCACTCACTATTTTGTCTAATTAGTATATTTATTAATTATATTGATGTGTCTAACATGTACCACTTCCTCAATAGAGAAGTAAAGGGACCAATAAATCAAATCAAATCAAATCTACATACATACAAAGGCTGATACAGAATTGAAAGAGTTTTACTGTGTGCAATGAGGACTTGTGGCCTCTGGTTAAATGTTCTAAGTATCTTCACATTTCCTCCCATTTTTAATCTTCCAGCATTCGTGCCTATTTTCATAACATCAGCAGGCAGGCCATGGACACACACTTTTTGTAGTGATTAAGGGCTTCTTTTTGTTTTTACAATTTTAAATTTATTATTTCCAACATTAATATGTTTTTATACATGCATTAATAATGTTTACTTGTATTTATTTACAAACAAATATTGTAATGGGTTTTTATTGCTGTTTCTGACTTAATTATATACGAAAACCAAACTATGTTTATTTTTAAATATACTTAATATACTTTAAGATATTTTCAATATAAATTAAATATAATTTTTTATATACTTCAATTTAATGGGATATATTAAACGATAAAAATCATAAATGACAAAAGAATAAAATTATCATTCATCATAATCGGATTCTACTTGCACACAGGCTCAATTACAAGATGGGCTTTGCAGGTATATTTTTTAAACTTGGCACAAGTTTTTGTTGTGTTGGTATCCTTTCGACTTCCACACAATGGCAGCTTCCATACCATTTCTTCTTTTTTTCTAATGAACCAGCTGTATCTTCTACAGACGCGAACTTTTTTTTTAGAAATTTGGAGATATCCAATGGCAAGGATGCTATTTGTAACTTTTTCTCATAAGTTCATTAGCTGTAGTGCCAAGTTTTTCAAGAAAGTACACCTAAATTTTGGTGCATTGTCTGTTCTTGAAAGTAAGAATAAAATTTGGGAATTTATTCTGACAATACAAACATATAGTATAACAGAACCATAGTCATCTTCATGTGATTATTGAAACATAATCCGCCACAAACATTTTGTCCACTGTATCAACTTAACCTTTGGTTTTGTTGTAGTCTATTATCATTAGCGACTTCCCAGTGTCGAGGTCAATATTGGCAGTATCATGCACCATACAGAGTAGAATGAAAGAACGATTGATTTAGTTGAATACGACACTAAGGTTTTATTTTTTTGGAATCCAAACTTCAAAACCCCAACAAGCTAGTTTTTTGCACCAATAATTCAACTGGAACCTCACTTGTATTTTTAAGCAATGTACCGAGGGTGGTAAAATTTTTTCCAGAACATCTTCAGCTAATTGGCAGCTTGTGTACCAACTATAACATGAGTGGGCAAATGGGGCATGGAATGATGTCTCACAATCATTATCCACGTAATTTGAGACAATACTGAGGGTTCTAAGTATCCTGCAACCACTAATACATTCGGTCACTTTGAGAGGTTTGACTACCTGAAAACAGAGGCTGGGGCACTCAGTGGAAGGTTCAAACTCACATACCACGATGGAAGCTGAGTGACCTATACATAGTGTTTGAATAATTACTTCAGATTATCTTAACATTTTAAACAAATGTAAGTACTGACATATTTAGCAAGTTCTTAATATTATATTTCCTAAAAACTCAAAACATTATGAAACCAAGAAAAAATTAATTTGTGACATCATAAAGCTTCTGTAAAATATATTTTAGAAAACAAATTCTAAAAAATTGTAAGCACATTCAAGGAGCATAGAAAGAAAATTTTACTTACATTGCACAATATAACTGGCTAAAAGGCAAGCTGTGCTTGATGGTAATTGAAGCCTTCCTTGGAGAATATCATTCCGAATTTGAAGGAAGAAGTGATACCTTGTATACTCCTCTTGAAGTTTACTTGGGTCTGATACATAAAACTTAACTCTGAAGTAGAATGATCCTCCTTAAGAAAAACAAACAAATAAATAAATATATTTTTTACAGACTGATATTAACTAAATACTGTAGTCAAATATTACCATTTCTCATTTGCTTTTTCACAGGTTTAGATGGTTCCAGCCAGCGCTAAAAGCAATATAAAATCAATTTTGAATAAGTTAAAATATGTGTGTGTACATATATATATATATATATATAATTGCAATATTGGTATGGAAAGGAAAGAGAGATAGGTTGTGGCTTACCTGAAAGTGAAGTGTGGTGTCACCATAATTCAGGTAAGCCACAACCTATCTCTCTTTCCTTTCCATACTAATATTGATTATTTTACAAAATGTCATATCATTACTAATATTGTTTGTATATATATATAAATTCTAGATTGTATAATCCATTTTTATACATTAAATATGTTGCATTTTATTTTACCTATTAATACTTTCAAAAACTTACATACCAATAGATCAGAATTTGTTGCATTTGGAGGTGTTCCGTTTTCAGAAAACTGAAGTCCAAAATAATCTTTCTCAATAAGTTCAAGGTGTTGAAATACCATGTCTAAAAGAACATGGCCTTTAGCTCTTTTCTGAAAATAATTACATTTACCCATTTCAAACAGTTGTAAGGAATCTATGTGTAAATAAAATATTACTTACAAAAGTTTCAGTCATTAAAATGAGTATGATTAATTATGTGGCAAATAAACAGAGGTTCTTTATATTTATATTTATAAATTATAACAAAAAACAATATCACATTTCTAAAAATGAATCAATATTACAGATTCATGTTCTTTTATCAAATTCTTGTAAAAGCAGTTAATAAAAAAAATTAATAATCGAGTTAATTCAATTCAAATGTGTGATGCAAACTGTTACTATGCTAAATTTAATTTAATATCTATAGTATTGTAGAAGTGTTAACACAAAGACTAATGCAATATAAAAATGGAATATATAAAAGCTTTTTGGGAAGACTAGTAACTACATAATGACTAAAGATGTAATATTATCATTAAAATAATGATTAAATGTATATGGATTTTTACTTCAATTTGGAAACAATGCTGAGTATCATCAAGAAATGTTACTGTGACATTAAGAGTCTTCAGTCTTCGATCTCGAGCCAATTCTGAAGCTCTAACATTGTAGGTGCCACTAGATCCACTAAATGCTCTTCGAGAGACACTTTCAATCATGTTTCTGCCTTCAACCGGCTTCTCTTGGGAAGATAACAACCTGGCAGGCAAAACCAATACAATTATTAAGAAATATGCAAAATTCTAACATTAAACAAACATTTTTTCTGCAGCATAAAACATACTAAATATAAAATATATTAAAAACGTTTATGACGAATTAGTGTAAAATGGTTCTATACAACAATTCCACAATTTATCAATAAAATACTGAATTCATCAAAATTATTAAAATCATTATAATGACTGTCATTTTATTATATTAGTTAAATAAAAACAAACATTTAAAATCAATTAAAAATTTAATTTACTGATGCTTTATGGTGAACATACTAAACAAAATGTCCTCAGAAAACTGGGTAGCAAATTTTGTACACACTTAGTTGACATGCACCATATAAATATTCTGGTGAAGTGACCAGAATAATAATCAACTATGTGTTGAAACATCATATGCAAAAAGGCAAAGAACGCTTTCTACAGCATTTAAATATTTCAAAACATGATTTATGTTAAAAGTAACCGAAATTGTGAAAAAGCTTACAGAAATATTGGATCAAAAAATTACTTCTATAATTGTTACAGTAAGCTGATGGTAATGACATACTTTCATTGATATATTTGCATAAACCTCTACTAAAAACTGCACGACTTTAAAGGATTAAATAATGTTACTTAAATGCAGGCAAATACAGCAAAATAATAATAAAATCTACAGAACAGTATTTTCTCAAAAAAGGCTTGGCAGAATCAAATATATTAATTGAGTTATTCAAACATTTATAATTTAACAAACAGCAAAATGGCTGATTAGCCATAAAAATGCTTAATTAATCAACTAAAATAAAAAACAACAGTTAAATAGTGGATTAAATGTCTGAAAAATTGGCCATTTTGCTGTTTACTTAATAATCAAGTATACTTTCTGTACTTGAGAGCAGTGCCCTTAATAAACCTCTTTAAGGTAAATACTTTTTAAACAGCAAGCACTACATTCTTTAAATACTCAAATTAACCATGTTTCTATTCAGCCAAAGGCTCAAATAAGTATTAAATTATAAACAACATAATGTAAAGTATATTATATGTATAACTTACTTTCATTCTAGCTTCACGAGATGTTTATCAATAATAACCTGAAAAGAGAGCATCTAATTAACAGGGACCAAATGATAATTACATGTGAATATAATTGTGATGTATCTTTAGCACATGTAGATTTCATTGCATAAAATTGTCCTATTTATTCTTCAACTAACAAGAAAATCCCTTATAGCATCTCAACAAAATGACTTCATACATTGTCACTGAATTATTTAGATATTTTTTTTTTATAAAATTTAATGAACATATTACAGGAAAGTACACTATTCACCTACAAAGGCAGGAAACTAAAGATGTAACCTGTTTGGTTATTTTAAATATAAACTATTCTTTGAGATAAAACACTAAACAATTACATTTAAACCTATTGCTGAAATATTTATTTGCACCTTAAAAGAAACATTGGAAACCTAAGTTTCCTCAGACAGCTCAACAGCTTTATTGCATTTCTCATACAACAATTAAGGCATCTTAATACACATAAGTTATAATATTTTATGAAATTAAATTGGAAAAAAAAATATGGTACCTATAATTAAATATTGTTAAAAAATGTTCTTAAAATTAAAACAACAGATATTATACAAATACAGATATTATACAGCAAACTATTGTACAATAATAATTGTGGATAAGTACTTTCAATACTAATAATTAAGGCTGATGAAAGTAAATGATTTTTTATTATTAATGATGTCATAAAATAGCAACAAAACATTGTATAATTTCTTTTAAAAATCATTTGCTGACATACCAAACACATGAAAGTATTGTATATTTCTCATGCACTAATAAATTTTGCATCTTTTTTCTTTGCAAGACATGCAAATTAAATATTTAACATTAAAACCTATATAATATCCATATTTATATTAAAACTAAAGTCAAATAATAAAGTTTTAGGTACTATATTCTATTTAAGACCTGTCACTGGTAAAGTTTTATGAACTGCGATATGCGTTCAATCATTTCTTTTAAATGTACCCAAAAGGCTATGAACATTGAAATTATATTGGATATTAGTTCTGCTGAACTAGCTTACAATGATTAAAAAAAAAGTATAATGTTAAGGTATGAAACAGAGATACTTGAAACTGTTAAAGAGAATTCAATATGATCCATCTCTATGCATATACATAAAAACTATGAAGTTTTAAATTCTGATAAAGGCAATATTATAGTTTTTTTGATTTTTTGCCAAATAATAATTATACTACTCATTAAGCTAAATAAAATTCAAGAACTAACTGATATAATAATAATATTTTATTGATTCGGTCATTTGTATAGATGAATTTTGTACACACACATTAATATTTCAACCAAATGTACACTTTGAAAAGAAAAGTTTTCTATCTTTATAATAATTAGACAAAATATAATTTTTAATAAAAGTTAAAGGGCTTGGAATGCTTGCCTTATAAGTCGCCGGCGCTGTCAAATAGAATACTTCAAACACCTTACAATACATCCAGTATAATTGAGAAAAATTATTTACATCAGGTAGTTGTTTATTTATGTTTATGATTAGTTTTTTGTGATATTTTACCATTCCAATATTTCAAACATTTATTGTAATACATTGTTTTGGGGTATAAGGCCTCAATAAACGTCACACAATATTAATTTCGCAGTTATACAAAGTGCTGATATTTATATCACAGGTAGGTCGAACCATTTAAGCTTGATATCCTAAGGACGGATTTAAATATTCCAATCAATTAAACAATGCCAAATTAAATAAATTTAAACTAACTGATTAAGTCTTAACACCGCAAATTATATTTGTAATTTTTTTACTAAAAAAAACCGAAATCTTCAAAACATCTAAATCAATGTTCCAGCCAATCAAATCAAAGATACTGCTCAACCAAAGAAGTCTCCGTGTAGTAGATAAGCGTTTCTTGTATTGACTGGGACATTTAATTTTGTTAAATGCACTATCAAAATGATGGCGCTATAAATGTTTAACGTATATAATATGTTGGCAGTCTTTATTTCAGAAGCTGATAAAGTTTTCCTAAGGGATGAGCGCGGAACACTTCTGTTGGTCATTCAGAAGAAAAGTGGAGTCATTCAAAGGCCTTAAACAAAACTTTTGTTGTATATTTTAAAATTATATACTCACAAGATTTTTCATTCTAATATTAATGGAGCCTAAATCAGTTTCATAAATAACAATAGCTAAAAAACCATACATCAATCAGGTATTCTTATTTCTAGTCATGTTTGTTATATTACGATTGTATGATGCAGCATTGACTTATTATTTGTATTCGGATATCATTATAAACCTTTTCGCGATCAAAATCTCAGTACTTAGATTAATTCTTCACTGATATGCAATTTTATCACTTCCTTCTTAAGAATATCTCTTATTCAGTTAGATAACATGACTGATATATTACTTCGACACAATTGAAATTAATTATGGACAATAAGTACACGTAATTTTAAACGTGCATTATTTCTCCGTACAGCTTTATAATTAATGTATGTTACGAGAGCTGGACAACTTCTCAGAAACATGAACTCCTGGATACTATTGAAAGAAAAATACTATAACTAAGTTCTTGTCATGTAACGGAAAACTGGTATAATTATGAACTATCCCAACTATTAAATAGGATAATAAAATTATCATTGAGCATATGAATAGCAAGAATGCAATTAAAAGAATGGAGTCCCCAAAAATAAGTTAACATCGAAGCCAGGCAAAATTAGAAGAAGAGGAAGACCAAGATCGAGTTGGAAATATGCGGGCGCAGGTGGAACAGAAATACAGACACAATGGAAGGCGGCTTTGGATAAAAAGGAATGAGCAAGGAAAATTAGGGATGCCAATAGTTCAAAGGAGTTGTAGGGCAATTGATGATGATGATTAATTTATAGATTCAACTTTTGTATAACATTTTGACCACCCAATACAAAATAAGGGACTTACAAACTTTTTCAACGGATTTTTATAGTAGCTTAATATATAGTGGCAGTTAGAGATATCTAGGCGTTTAAGGCTCAACGTTTGAAATTAATCATCGTTATTTGAAGGAGTGCCTATTTCAAAATAATACCAATAGGCATTTTGACGTTCGTAGTTTTCGAATTTTTATCAAAGTACGTTATAACTCGTGAACGGTAAGAAACAGAAAGATGAAAAATTTAAATTCTTATTATTCTTATTAAAGATTCTTATTATTCAATATTTTGACATTTAATAATCCATAAATTATCTTTGACTTTAAGCATAAAGTTTGTTGCAATTCATGAGCTTTTTTAAAAATATTTTTAATACGATAATTTACGTTATTTGCATAATATATTCTTGAACTCATTATCAGCTAACATTCGAATTTATTCGAGGAAAACAGAATATCGCCAAAATAAGTGATGCTTGAGAATGTCAGTTAAGCGAATTCCAAATGTATTGTTTTAATTGGAATCATACAATGGTTACGAGAGTGGACTGAAAAGCTTCCGACCTTAAGATGGTGATGGCAGTACTCGTCAACAAAAGCTAGGGAATGTCTTGAAAGGTACTTGCTATTACACTGAATCATTTATTTACCACAGTGAAATTTTGGGCAAGAACGTGCTTGACACATATTGAATCAAGATTTGTTTATATTAAATATATATAATATTCTATTGACAATATGGTCCACGAACATTTCCCATAAAACTAAGAATTCATTTTTTCAAGATTATGTCAAGTTGTTTTCCTATGAAGACAAAGAGCGAGAATGTCAGTATGTGCTCTGATGGGGTATCAACAGAAGGAAATGATAACTTTATGAAAGTAACGTGACTGGTAGATGAAGATGAGTAATTTTCGTAATCTTAGAACTTATGCTTCTTTATTGTTCGTTCCGACGTTGTATTATTTACATACAAACAGTTTTCTTGTTTTTCTTAGTCGATACTACATGTTTCTGGACACTTAAATCTTGTTTGTATGTGTTTTCCTTGTTTTAGAGTTGCTATTTCTCTCTAAATTCAACTCTTGGGGGGGGGGGGGGGGTTATGTAACATCCAAGGTGTGAAGTTAAAGCTGTCTGCGCTTTGGGCGCCGCGTTTGATCACGTTAAGCCAAACACGTGCTCGAATGAATATTTCCACTGCAATAAATCAGATTTTTGGCGACGACTAATTAATTATTTACTTTGATACATCATTATACCCCAGAAACGAAAACAGTCAAAAAAGTAGATTTCGAAGTAGGAATCAGCTCCAAAAAGAGATGGTGACTGCTTCTTGGGATAGTCATGGAGTTATTTTAATTGATCATCTACAAAAAGGAAAAAAACAATTACAAGAAATAATATGTATGCTGAATGCAGAAATTGCGGGGAAAAGGCCACATTTGCAGAAAAAAGTTTTACCAAGACAATGCGCCATGAATTACGGTGTGAACTGCTTGACCACCATCCTTACTCACCAGATCTAACCCTAAGCGACTTTTTTTGTTCCCTAAGCTAAAAGTTGCTGTCGGAGGACTGATTTTCGGAAACTATTATTTTGCAGAGAAAGAAGTCTAGTACTATTTTGGCGTGTTTAAAGAGATGGGAGCATCGCCGAGAAAAGTGTGGAGACTTACAAGGAGACTATGTGGAAAAATATAAATAAATTGGAATAAAAAAATGTCTTGTCCCTTTTTTTAGGTCGGAAACTTTTCATACCACCTTCGTGCAATGAAATCTTAGACATTCTTGTGAAGTTACCTGTTCATACCTATACTCAGAGAAGTAATACATAAGAGAAGCCATGAAGATAGTTTCTTCATTCACAAACATTTTTGTGTTAATCCTTGTATTCATTCTCAGTGTGACGATCTGTGAATGTTTTGATATTATGAAAATAAAGCAAAATAAAACACGTGCTCGATAGGTATTTGTAATCGCCATATGGATTGGATGAAAACTACAGATTTTTTGCGTTAATTCACATCAATTTAGAAATAAGCTGTCACTAATCAATAACATTTAAACTGCACAAATGAATTTAATGGTGTTTAAGCGAGCGGTCAGTAATAGGAAAAGAAGAAATATTTTTAATTCTTTCACTGCTTCTTAGAACATTTCATGAGGTTGATTTCAAAAACGCACGCTTCTTCTGTCTCTAAATATTAACGACGGAATACTGGTAAACAAAGTTACCAGTATTCCGTTTGATTTGGTAATTAACAGTTTATAATTTAAGTGCACTACCTATGAATACCTCACCTCTATCGATCGGTTTAAATGAACTTGTTCTTAATTATTCGTGTTTCACTTTCAATAATAAATATTATCACAAAATTCTTGGGTTTCCGGTCCGTTCTTCATTAACTCTGGTTGTTAATGAAAATATTAGCTTCAAACCAATAACATATCATCGTTACGTTGATGATATTGCGGAGTTGGTACTAGGTCTGCCTTTTAAACCTGTGTTGCCTATTTATAAATCCTGACGTACTCGGAGTAACAAACACAAATGATATATATATTGTAATGCATTAAGGGGATGCATTGTAATGTAATGCGTAATATAATGCATTGGTTTAAAAACAGCGCACATGTCGTAAAGAGAATGCGAGGGAAAAGTAATTGCAGGTCCTGTCACGAGGTGACAAGACGGAGCGGTAAGACATTTATCTAGGATGAGTGCTGGTGGGCGGCGGAGAGGAAGCCGTAATTTGTAGGGACGGTGTGACAGTGCGGCAATTAGGTCTAAAGAGTAATTGCGGGTCCAGTAACTTATTGATTTGGGGAGCGGCGTGGCGAATTCGTAACGCAGAACGTGGGCGAGCAGCTGGTCCCAAAGTGGTTATGTTAGATCAGGCTGTTGTCTCTGACGAATGACCTGACAAGTGGCGTATTTGCTTGGGACTTGCAAGAAAGGGTCTTGTGCGAGTCCTGAGTAATTGCGGGGGCGAAATAACTGCAGCTGCAAGCATGTCAAGTGGCGCAATTACTTGGGATGATGAGGGTCCAAAGTAATTGCGGGTCCAGGCACTTGTTGACTTAGGATCTGGAGAAATTAGTATCGCGCACTTGTGAGGGGAGAGGTCCAAAGACAAATTGGACCTGTCGCGATTGTCGGGTTTCGGACAAAAGATAGCAGCCGGCGAAAGGACTCCAGCGGCAAGGACGTAAATTTCGGTAATGGGATTCTGTCACCGCGCCGTTGCGACGTAATTTTGCATCAAGAGAAAAACAAGGAGGCTAGTGGTATATATAGGGGAAATAACCTATTGTGTGGACAGTCAGCGTAGGAGAGGGGTTCTGTGAACATCGACAGTCAGCGTAAGAGAGAGATGCTGTAGCCATCGAACGTATAGCATAGTCAGAGCAGTCAGAGTGGAGCCAGCGTGCTGAATGCTTCGTGGTTGGAGTTTGAGACAGAAATAGTCAGCATCAGTCAGCAAAACTATAACAACTATAAACATTTTTAACATACAGAAGCTCTATCTGTATGAGTATGAGAATTTGACCGGTCTTCGATGGTAAGCGACCTGGATACGGCAACCGACGTCAAGGAGTGTCACGACGAACACCTGGGATATTTCACTGGATATGGAGAACCAGATATCGGCGAACCAGTGATATTGTGTTAGAGTCAGTGTGTGAATGTCAAGGCTATAAAGTGCGTGTCTAAAGAACGAGTCGAAGTAAACCTGAGCAACCGTAAGTTGGAATGTATAATATTAACAGATGTAAACGTTATTAAAGGATAACAGTCAGATGTCGTTCTCTTCTTTTGATAATAAAGTTAGAAGCAATCTATAGGTTAAGTTCATTAATAAGTTTAGTAGATACTTTTGTTTAATTTAAAACATAAATGTTGGGTCCTTTTAATAGTTAGATTCTGTCCGTTGTCAGACCCAGTAGAGACCCATGAGAGCAAGAGTTCTTAATATAATAGTAAAATATTAAATTCAATTGTAATTTCTGATGAAGTTTAATAAATCTGTTTGTTAAAATCAAAGCATATATTTTTTTTATGTATACCCTATGTGGTTATTACAATATATATATTTAATAGAGGGATAACAGTGGAAATCCTTCATGGACACCTGAGAGGGGTCCGCACCTCTCGGGTAGTGTGAGACTCTTATTCACTAAAACCACGAAACCCTTTCCAATCGACTTGATTTCCGCCCCGGGACCGCGTTAGCATTACTTCAGGGCGGAGTCGATTCTAATTTGCCTCACGGCTTCTCGTCATTCCTTTTGCCGGTGTAGGTCGTCGCCATCGCGCTTCTTAATCCTGAGGATCCTTTCAGTATACACTGCCACTGCATTCCAGAAGTGGGCGTCCTTCAACATCATCTGGATTATAGTCTCCGGTGTTACTGCGTTTTCGTCAAGCTCGTGTTCCTATTGATTTCGCTCTTGCAGCCATCGATCACACACGAAGAAAGTGTGTTCCGCGTTGTCTATCTCTCCACAATATATACAGTTTGGGCTGTCTACTTTCCCTATTGAGGATCTTGCGGAAGTAACCGTGACCTGTTAGGAATTGTGTCAGGTAATAGTTGACCTCTCCGTGTTTCCGGTCATCTTTCAACCGTGGGATCAGCCTCGCGGTCCATTTTCCACTGGGTTCTTGTTCCCACCTCCTCTGCCACTTCCTTCTTTTCAGCTTCTTTCTTAGCCAGCTTTCTGATATTAGGCATCACGATACTGGCAAATATGAGAGTAAATTGGTTTACATGGGAACAAAGTATTAAATTATACTCCATCCGCAGTTTTGTTTTATTCTCGACGTCAATTTTTTTAGCTTCACAATTTGTTCATCTCTACGCAAAGTAGGAAGACTGAAGACAATGAAAGTCTATATAAATATAATAATTCATTATTTATACATTCATCAACTTAAATGGATAGAAATGATAAAATAGCCAATAAAAACGACCAAGAAAAGGCGTTTATAATTCAATCCAAACCATGTTACGTTTCTACAATCTTACAAATTGATTTTAGTATAGTATAATGTATCCGAAACAGATGTCATCCAAATTCCTGTCTGTCTGTCACACTGACTTAGTTCCCTTTTCACAAGAAAACTGTCGAGATGATTTAAATGAAAATTTATTTCTCTCTTATACAGAGCCCCAAAACTTAACTGTCATCCGCTATAAACAGTAAAAATGGCGGACGTGAAGTTGATAGTAGTTCATAAAAGTATTGAAGGTAAGTACATTATACTGATAGTAGTTTCTAGGTACTTTCTTTCAATTAAGCATAACATTTTTATTTAAGGTGAATACCAGACATCAGAAAAGAATGATATTCAAATATAAAAAATATTTACCTTTATATGAAATGTAAATATCTACATTAACTTTTATAAATTATCCTGTGAGGGTAGAAAATTAATAAATGTTATGGCATTTTTATGTAAATAAGATTTTTAAACATCATATGAAAGGCAGAAACGCGATCTAACATTTACAATTTCAACATGTCACAATTCTACTGAATATCGGAACAGTGTAAGAAACTACTGTAACTATAAAACGGAAAGAACCATAGGACAAAACTTTGAGCGGATTGGCCTAATATGCAATTATTAATAGACTGAAATAGTCCAACGCTGGATTGCAACCAAGTGAAGTGGGGCAGTTGCAACTAATTGTATCAATGGGCATTTAATGTTTATGTTGTGTATCCTGTCAGTCGATACATAATTTGTTTTCAACAGCAGCGTCGGTAGTAAAAGGCTTCCCCTGAGTGAAATGAGTAGACTATCTGAGTCGTTATAGATGAGGACAACATAAAGTCTAACCAATACAGTATTATATGACTAAACCGTTTAAAAGGGAAAATTGATCATTGAGCCAGCCTTCACTTACCTACAGAAAAAACTTCTGATAATGAATATTTCATTACCAGATTGCAGAACGGTCTAACTCATTCATTTGACCAACTAGCTTATCCTGACAGATTTCCTGATTGCTATATTTCCTGTAAAGATTTCCTGCAGAGATGGAGCAACCGCTCAGTCGTAGGCCTATGTTGAGAATAGTATGTATTAAATTCATTACGAGATATGTTTACCCACATACAACTTTACCATACAACACTTCTGTATCGCAATCATTGCTGTTGAAAACCTCAATAGGTACGACGAAGCAATAGAACGTTTTGTACCATGTATGGTAATGTGAATAATCATGAATTAATTTCTAATAAAATATAAATAATATTCCATTGACAATAATATACCATAAAAAGAACAATTCATAACTTCAAGCTTAGAACAAGTTGTTTAAAACATTGAAACTGATTAATAAAAAACATAGTGGATCCCTTTCAAACGTCCCGCAATAAACTGAAGACACGTGATATTTTTCATTACACAATGGTTCATATGAATGCAGTTTAATAAAATCGCGTTTTTGGAATGTTCTATCATTGTGTGCCATTTCTATTTTAGATGCTCTGTAGTTTTCCTCGTATTCTTTGGCATTATAACTCTTGAAAAAAATATTCAAGTTGTTTATAGACTCAAAACAATACAATTACGTCCATATTTTTAACAGTAATAAATCAAAGAGAATTTTACAGGAAATCATTTTCATGTTCAAACCAAAATAGTCGATTTCCAATCATATAAGAGTATTATATAAATATTGTAACATATCCGTTGATATATGTGTAATTTGGTATCTGCTACAAGTTTTGGCGACAGCATGTAGCAAATGGCCCTCGTGTCGGTTTTGATCACGATTTTGGGCGATAATATGTAGGCCTATCGATACTGCTTTGAATTCACCGACTCGTCCAGCTCTTTCGAAGTTACTCAATAATAGGATAATCTTTTATATAAAGAAATTACCAAAACTTAAAAATAACTCTTCAATAACTTTGTTCTTCGAGACACGAGTTTACATATATCTTATAGCGAGGTTTAAACCTATACGACATGTGTCTTTAAAGTACCATTTCTGTACTACAGACTTTTTGTAGTCTCCGTTCCTCGAACCGAGCGAGCACGTGTTTCGAGAGCTACCGTCTCAGCAACGACCCACTCCCTTCGAAGCCGAAATGCGGACTAAATTTACAATAAAAAAATTATATTCACGCGTCAGCCCCCATTTATTGAGGCTAGCTGCCAAAGGAGAACTCAACAATGTATAAAATACTTAACAGCATATCAAAATTACACATCCTTCAACGGGCACACCAGTTGATATGTTACATTATATATGTTATATATATGAATATATATATATTGTAATAAATTGATCAATAAATAACAAACAAAATTTATTTAAATTAATTAAGCAATTAATTTGCTCCACGTTGAAGGTGCCAAATGTAATAAACAGCTAATTATTAAAAGAATTTAATAGTTGGCTATACGTTGAGAACGCCAATTTGTAATGAATACTGATATTAACAAAATTTAAGCAATTGACTAATTTTATTTTATTAAATTTAAACGAAAGGATTCCAAATATTTTACCAAATTTTAAACTTCACAAAACAATTGATTTATTCCAAGTAAAATAACAACATTTCTTGTCGTGATTATTTACATTTGTGTTCTTGCTATTTTACAGATTTTATCAACTCTCATCTCAGGGAAGTTTATTTGGGACTTCTAAATAAAGAACCAACCGTTTTACATTTAAATTAAACAATCAAATTTTTTTTCAACATTAGTGTAAACAATAAAATAAACGTGAAACCGAAATCTGACGATTTGATCTTTAGTTAACGTTTACAAAACCTTTATTAAATTTCTTTCTACTTACAGTCTCTGCTGGTACCTGGATTTCGTTTTGGGTTCAGATGCACTTTACACTTTTCACATTTAACAGGCCATAATTTCACTGAATTTAAATTGATTACAAAACACTGTCCAAACTTCGGTATCTCTTAACTGGAACGATTACTCCGTACAGCTCCTGTGATCCTACGCATTCTCTCTTTCTCACCGACAAATATGGTATTTCTCGTTCTAACTATTGGTCAGCCAGATTGTTAACAAACTCTTTCTGGATGAAATTCGCTAACAGTTTTTACTATTTGAATTTCTACTATGGCTTGACGTATTAAATTACTTTCCTGCAACTTTTACTCGATGAATTTATGTCCAAAACTTTTACTCAATGAATTTACTGTCCGCAACCTTTACTTGATCAAATTTCTGCCCGCGACTTTTCTTGATGAATATCTGCCCGCAACTACCGCCGTTAGACAAAGTACATGTTTACCCATTGTTGTTTTATATTTTCGCCGATAACAATCCACCACAAATTTCCAATTATCAAATCACTAATGGCCTCTAATTAGTATTACAATAAATATAAATATATATATATATATATATATATATATATATATTGTAATGCCAATTAATTAGTACATTAATTGTGTGAACATAAAAATTTAAATTGTTTGTAGCGGCGGTCCAGAACATTGCGACAATGAAGTCCAGCTCTGTTTCTTTGTCGGAAGGTCCGAAAAACGGTGTATTGCGCGCTAAAATGCGAGACGAGAGTTCAGTACGCAGGAAAATATTGAGAGAGGCAGTTCGCAGAAAGACATCGTCAAGGTATAACTGTTAGCTGGAGGAGAATTCAACAGAGTCGGCGATTAAAATTTAACAGTGCCTGGACATTTCTGAGGACAAAGTAAAACATTGACGAGAGCATAACGTCGAAACTTGCTAAGTAAAAGCAGTTTTGTGTCCATAGCCGGCCAGAAATAGTAAAATTTCAGTTTGAGTCCAATGCAGTAAAGACTGGCAAATCTACAGACCAAGGAATTCGCCTAAGGCAAGCAGTCAACAGGTAGCTGACAACAAAAGGGAGGATCATCCGAGTTCCTGACATCATATAAAATTTTGGCTTAGAATCAGTGTAAAATCCCGCAATGGTGTATTTAGAAAATGAAAGGTATGCTGGAATGCAGGGCAGATGTAACAATTTACAAAACAATTAATTATGTAAACGTAATTGAAAGATAGTCAGATTTCGTTCTCCGTTTAAATTGTTAATTCGTTCGAATCTTTTTACTTCTTAATTTCGTTCTAGTTTAATGGTCAAGTAAATTTCTTTTCATTTAATTGTGATTTGTTTGTTAATAAGATTAAACATAATTAATGTGTCCATTATCAAACCCAGTGAAGACCCTGAGATCTAATATTTTAAATTTGTAATTGTTTGAGTTATTGCCACACAATAAAAATGTTTGTAAATTTTATTAATTTTTATTTTAATTAATGCCTTCCAGTTAATTATTACATAAATAGTTTCAACAAGAATCAAATTTCACTTAATTAAAGCTAAATTTTGAATATTACAATATATATATTGTAATACATTCAGGGAATGCATTGTTTCGGATTAATGTTCTTGGCCGTCATGGGAAGTGGCAATGTGTACTTAGGATCAGTATGAAGGAGTCAGGGCAAGGCACATGCGCGGGTGGCCTGTCGCAAGATAAATATATTAAGGCAGGCATTTGTGTCTGATTAATGGGCTGGACCATCGGCGTGTTGACTTAGGATCAAGGGGCAGTTGGGCGGTCTGAAGAATTTTGGAACAGCGCACATGTGGGGGGTGAGGATACAAGTGCAAAGTAATTACGGGTCCTGTCTCGATGTGACAAGACAGAGCGGCTAGATATTTGCTAGCTGGGGAGCAGCATCTGCAGAGTGTAAATCTCGGGATAATGGAGAGACTGTCAATGAGCAGTTGTGACGTAGTTTTGGAACAAAGGAGAAGAGAGAAGGGACGGTCATATATAAAGGGAAGATAGGATTTTTGTGAGTTAGTTGGAGTTGAGTGTCAGAGCAGAGGGGGAGCTGTGAGCACCCAGTATGGAGAAAATTTGCAGCCTGCGAGAGAAATAGAAAATTTATGTCAACGATAAACATTTTAGTATGCAGAAGTTCAATCTGTAGTAATATCAAAATTTGACCACTGTCTTCGATGGTAGGATACCAGGACACAGCATCCAGCATCGAGTAGTTTCAGCACGAGCAAGTGGGATGTCCTTCACCGAGTATGGAGAATCAGCTATCGTCAAACCAATAATATGTGTTAGAGTCAGTGTGTAAACGTCCAGTCTATAAAGTGTGTGTGTAATGAATGAGCCAAATGTTCCTGAGTAATCGTGAGTTGAAATTTATGGTATTAATATGTGTAAACGGAATTAAAAGGTACAGTCAGATATCGTTCTCTTCTTTGTGTTAATAAAATAAACTCTTTCAAATTTAGAATCAATCTGGTAATTCTAAGTTCGTTAATAAGTTTTGTCGATGTCTAGACGATTAAATATTTCTGTTTAATTTAAAGATAAATGTTGGGTTCTTTGATTATTTAAGTGTTCTGTCCGTTATCAAACCCAGTAAAGACCCATGAGAGAAAGAGATGCTTTTATAATATTAAATTGTATAATTGTAAATTTTGATAATTTTTAATAAAATTTGTTTGTTAAAATATTAATTTTTTTATTTTGACGTCCGGTTGTTATTACGATTTATATATGCTTTTTAAGTATCTATTTGCAGATTCTGGCAAGTCAAGGAGGGATTATGTCAATGAACAGATACCTGCTGGAGTTAGATTATTTTAGTTATTAATATGCTCAAGAGTACTCTTTTTTGGTAGAAGAACTAAATTTAGAAAATCCAAGACATAATGATATACACTTGTAGGTCTCTTAGTTACTAACAAAAACCAGAGAATTTTTGAACAGCAAATCCTAATAAGAATTGACCCTAGTAAAGGAAGAAGACGGTAATTAGAAAATATGTTCAAACAGCAAAACAAATGCAGTTATAAATGGAGAAGGTAAAAATGCCAAGGCAAAGGCTACCAAGGAACTGAGGGATGAAAGCTGTTAACTGAGGGGGAAATGGGAAGCCTCCCCATTAGTTTGACGAGTAGATGGAATGGATTAATTAACATGTGGTCAATATGAGCACCAGTTTTTTCATAATCTGCAATTGATAGATAAATGAAGATCAAACTAACATCAAGCTGAAGAAGTGACTCAGACACAGAAAGATATCCATATTCATCATCAGTGGGATGAACCAAGTATGTCCTATTATGGCTTCACTCCTTTAATTATCATTTCTAGTGGATTTAAATGCTACATAGCAACTATATAATGAGTAGCAACTATATAATAAGTACAAGGATCAATCAATAGCAAGTGTGGAATGTTCATTCTTTACCCATGTCTGATTGCCCTTTCCATTCTTATTTCCATATCCAAATCGTATTCCAATATTAAAGCCACAATCATCATTAAATTTGAGGTCCAAAATAAGGAAAAATAAGGAAAACTAATAATCTATTATCAAAATTTATAATCAGATATCTTTTATTTTAATTATATTATAAAATTTTATGAATTTTTATACATCTCAGAAACAATTAGAACATGTAAAAGAAATCAAATTTGCAACTTAGTAAGACATTATTTTTTCTTAAAATATGACTTATAAGGTCACAAGCAGAACTTCTTTGTTTATAAAGAATCAATCTCTAATTTCAGATTTATTTGCTTCCAGTAAATATTTTAGATATAAAATCTGAATTGAAACATTTACAAATGTAAATTGAATCTTGTTTTTATTCAAAATCATGTATTTACTTGTATATAAAAAGTTACCAAAATGTAAAAATCAATTATTTACAGAAACTTGTAATAAAATACATGGGAATACCATATTTACATATACTTGTCAAGCCTATTAAATGCTTATATCTGACACCCAATCAAAATTCTCTTTCGAAACTTTTGCTAACTGAGCATCCAAATCTCCAAAATAAATTTCCTTGTTGCCCTCATGTTTCACTGGCTTTGGTTGCTTTTGATACCATTTATTTACTTTGGACCCAAATTTAACAGCACTGGTATCTTCAGAGTCGTCACTGTCATTTCCAGTATCTTCGTCTGACATTCTTTCTTTCTCAGTTTCTTTTTCTGGTTTCTTTTCTTTTCCAGCTCTATAAAAAATACAATAATTGAACAAATTATATGCAACAATTAATATCTATAACAGAGTAATAATTTTATTCAGTTTGAAATATTGATTATTGAAGAACAAATGTGTTATAAATAATAAATTTAGCCACAGCTTTGATAGTGAAATTTATTTCTACAATAATATGGATGCTACTTTTCCCATTCATTTTTGCAATGGGTTATATAGTGCTTCTGCATTCTATTACAATTTTTAACTAGATATATGACTCAAAAATAATTTTCTATTTCCATCTTCTTATTTGTCATTCATAATTATAGATTCTTAGTTTTTGTAAATGAATTTTACAATTGTAGTAATACAAAATATACTGCTGTCCAATCATATACCAAATTATATACCAAGAAATTTATATAATGAGACAAAACTAAGCTGGTATGCAATTTATATATACTTTTAATTACCACAACTTGTATTCATAATCTGTGTGCGCAGTAAACTCAGGATCAGTTCACAACTAGCAAACAATATTAGCCTTCATATTTTTGCCATAATTTGTATTGATAATAACAAATACTCTGAAAAATTTGTAATTTCACATACATATATGTGAAGGAATGAAGTAATAATAAATACAACAAACCTAGATTTCGATGTCATTAGAGAACGAAGTACAGAGCCACACAGTAAAGATATTGATGGCATAGAATGTGCCGGTGCTTGAAGGAGCTGAAACAAAACGTGGTGTTTATACACAGATAACTTTCATGTCATTTTTCTTATCTATTCATATTGGAAATAAAATTAACATTTGCACCTTCATTTAATTGCATCACCAAGAGATGAAATGTAGTAATAATACATGTTTGAAAAATTAAAAAAGGAAACCAGTTTACAATTATTAATATATATAACTCAATTGAAAACATGACTGTACTATTGAAGAATGCAATAATAAAAAGTTACTGCTTATGTGACTGCGCTATTTTTACCTGTGAATAATAAACATTGTTGATAGTATAGCAGATCATGCATCAAACATGATGTTAATACAGTACATTGGAAGGGATAATAAGTGATTATAGAATCGATTAATTATTTGGATTAATTCGGATTAATTTCTGGATGAAAAATGTATTAAGGTAAATCAAAAAGTAAAAGCAATTTTCTTCTCATTGTGTAAGGCTTTCTGAAAGCCAATAGATGGCTTCATTGTATTCACATTTCTCATTTAAAGTGTAGTTCTCTCTGCATTGTTGTGAAGTGAAATATGTCTGCAAAACCAATTGTTTATATCTGAGAAAACCAGTGTTTCATAATAAGTTTTAAGTGTTCTGAAGTTGTACAAGATAGTATAATGCACAATACTTTCAAAAAACTGAAGCCATCCAACAGGTGTGAAGGACAAGGAAAGAGCAGAAATACAGCCACAACTACTACAGACAACATATCGATTAGCTAACAAGTCACTATTGATGAAGTATTGTATTGTACCATATAAACATTACTTTTGGATATGTACATGAAATTATACACAGCAGGCTCAATCATGTGATCACCATATGTAGTGCAAACCTGATTTGCTGACCAACCTTTTCACTCTGGATAACAGAAATCTTGTGGAACAATAAACCAGGCATATTGAAAAGGTGTCATGTGATGTCTAGCCATGCCGTGAGCCTACAACCTCCCCCACCCCTTCCTCAATAATATAATACAATTTTATTGTATAACATTTCTGAAACTTATCTGGATTTATAATTTCTATCTCTATGGGAACTGTTCCAATTGGTAGTGATTCATTTAATAAATATGTTTAGAAATGATCAATTAAGATACAAATCTTTTAACAGTTATATTTATCTGACGTCCTCAAATAAATGAAAACATCGACCTGTTTAGTTATAAATTTATTATTAATTAAACTTTTTAACATTATGTGTATTAAATATTAAAATAATTTTAATTCCA
This sequence comes from Zhengitettix transpicula, assembly GCA_037074705.1. NCBI lineage: Eukaryota > Metazoa > Arthropoda > Insecta > Orthoptera > Tetrigidae > Zhengitettix > Zhengitettix transpicula. The sequence goes on from CM073590.1 coordinate 151,300,357, forward strand.
TTGTTTCTTTAAACTTGACAATACTCTCAACAGCTGTAAACATAAAAGAATTTTCGCATGCAATGTGTGGGCAAATCACATAAGAAATTTATGTCCACTACATTTCATGTAATTAATTGTATTATAAAATATCATGTTTGTAAAATATTGCTTTGTTGGCATTTTTAGAAACATGGATTTTGAAATTAGATCATTTAATTGACTTTACAACACCTGAAGAGGTCCTAATAAATTAGGGATGAAATTTTGAGTATGTTTTTTCTATTATGTTTAAACATTTAAATTAATAATAAATTTATAAGTAAACAGGTTGATGTTTTCAGATAAATATAACTGTTAAAAGATTTGTATCTTAATTGATCATTTCTAAGCATATTTATTAAATGAATCACTACCAATAACAGTTTCCATATTATAGATAGAGATAGAAATTTTAAATCCATATAAGTTTCAGAAATGTTATACAATAAAATTGTATTACATTCACTTAATGTTAAAATCAGTAACCTAATTCCTTAAGAAATAAAGTTGCCCTTCCGAAACTTTATACCTGCTCGCTCAGCGGTAAGGATTGAGGAAGGGGCCGGGGGACGATGGGGAGGTTGTCCGCTTAAGGCACGGTCGCTCAAAATGCGGCGCCATTGAAAAGAGATGTAACTATTTCAAAAATTTATAAAATATTAAGTTTTCTATTTTTCCAGTAATATATATTTTTTAATTGAATGCATTTACTTTTGACATGTCATCATGTCATGTCCAAACTGTTCTGCTCGCGTTTACGTTTTTTGATAATAAATGGAAGCTGAAATGTTATAATAGCACTCGTACATAACGAATAAATAATAAATTATTCAATGGATTCCCAAATGAAGTTACTGCCTCCACAATAATTTTAAGTCTCTGATCCTGAGTGAGCCAACTATGTATGCAACGAAATTGGCACTGAAGTGTAACGGGTAAACACGCTTAAGGGGCTACAAAAATGTCCGGTAATTCCTTTATTTACCCATTTTATACTGCTTGGAAATTAATTTATACAAAGAACTAATTTTAATCTATTACAGTAAGTTTTAATCACATTAATTAATTCTGCTTTAAAATGACTAATATGTTAAATGTAAGGAGTAGCAAGCAACGTTCGGAGTTATTTATTGACGCATCAATACGAAGGTAGGGATAGCAGATATTTTAATGTAAATTATAAAAAATAAAAACACTTTTCTGAACGTGCAGGACGTTGTTAAATACTACCTTAATACGAGTCCAACGAGTATTCAGAAAAATGCCACTAACAGCACACAAACTACGAATTTGGGAAGGTCATGTTTAAACCATGATAATACGTAAAGGCGATTGTACGAAAGTTGTCCAGACAGGCAAAAATAACGTAAATTGACAATAATTAAAAGAATATAATAAGATATAGCATAATACTCAAGTAAATTCACAGACTACGTAATGCGCAAGTGTTCATAGTTATGTCAAAATGTTTTATTTTTGTAGAACATTTTTCCAAGAAAACTTCCACTGATTACTAAACTTGCACAACATCTAACCAATAGTAAAGAGCATCTTTCAGTTCAGTATTTACTGCAGGGCATTGAAGTATTTGATATTATATTATGGACTAGGAGAGGGTAGAATGTTCTCAGTATAGTTTTAAATTCAAAATATTCCCCTTATGATGTACTTCGATTAAATCAACTCCTTACAGCAACATTGACACAAGTAATGAGAGATAATGAACGTTGAAGCTACGGTTTATTTGTTTCGTAATGGAAGCGATAATGGATAATTATAATAGGAGTGAAGCTCATCTTTGCTCGTTAGAATGGGTTCATTGTCTCTAAAAGGGAAACGGTCAGCGGGATGAAAAGTTGATCCACTTCCCAGGCGAGTAGGCAGCTCCACGTGTCGACAATGGCCACCGCTCTTGGGCAATGGCGGCTGCAAGCAGGTCAAAGCTCCAACACGCATGTCAACGAACCTTTGCGACTCACTTAGGCATCCCCGTAACCTATTTTCGACTCTCTTCAACTCAACATTGGACTGCGTAAGAAGGGCTCTGATTGCGGGTGAAGTACGGCCCCCTCGGAGGTAGCGACACGTGGCGGAAGTTCAGCTCCTTGTGGGCGCAGAGGACCAATGAAGGGCAATCAGGGACAGTCTCGCCAACACTTTCTTTTATACTACTTAACCATTCTGGAAGACCAACTCATTAAGATTTTCTTGAAGAATAAAACAGTTATCTACCATCGCGTACGTACATGTTGGAAAAACAACTTATAATTCGAAGATTAAAAAAAATTAACAATAACTTTCACACATTAAAAATTAATGCTCCAATTATATCAGTTACAGCCAATTAACTAGTACATCCTGTTCATGTACAGCTTTGCTAAGCTGAATTCCAAAGCAGGAAAAACGCAAAGAAAACTAAAATATTAGAGGAACAACAACGTAACGAATAAGTGTAACAAGATCAAGACGCAATGAAATAAAAAAATATTGTACAGCCATTTAAAAATTCAGTTGTTACTTAATTTCACATCGACATACTTGAAAAATTGATATTTCTTCTAGACATCACGTAATACGTGCCAAGAACTGTGCCGAAATATTTTGAAACCCATTTTCAAGCAGGTATCAAAAATAAAACTTAATTGAGAAAAGTTGGCCGCTGACAAATTAAAATATATACGTAAAGGATTGATTTTTATAAAAGAAATTAAATTAAAAAATCATATCTAAGACAAGGGATTCATCACACCTCAGTATCAATGTAAGTCATTAACAACTGAAACAAAAGATGAGCTTTTCTTGTAGACCCAGGAAACGTTGACAGTAACTTTGAGATGAGTTTGAAGATTGGTAAAGATGTAATCGGGAATTTCATGCATTAACAGGACAAACATGGGTGAAAATAATATAATAAGATTTTCAATTGGTAAAAAAAATATTTTCAGTGGGAAAAAATGGTTATGGCGCACGTGTCAGAATATTCCTATAGAAGTAAACCATCCAAATTCACTCCATTCCAGAGCTTTTACATCTGACTTTAAAATTAAGACAGTTATTACTTTCGCATGTATAGTTCATATAACTGTAAATAGTTAATATTGCACAGACAATTAATTGTTACGCTCGTATTACAGTATTGAACTGCGAATTCAATAAATTTGTTACTTTTTCTCTTCAATTCGATAGCTATCTTCGTACGTAGTGCTTCGTTTCGACAAAATTTGACAATCATTTCAGGCGTAAAATGCACTCGAAAATGACCAACTCCTTTACAAGCAGCGTATTGGCTCTAATGTAACTAGAAATCATATGTACACACTCCACCTGACACTCGGAACGACGAAAAAAGTTTTTGTAATATCGAGCCTTGACCTTATTCACCTCTTTGACATTCATTGAACATAAGCACTAGTGTTAGATATGGTTAAAATAATTATATAAATAAGTAGCCAAATAACAGACAAAAATAAGAGCTAAATCAATACCACGCGTTTCTACAATCCTTGTTGCTTTTGACAGGTAATGTCACCTGGTTTTTTGCGGTGTGACGTTATTTATTAAGGCTATTAATTTTTTTGAATCACCTGACGAAAACAACAAAGGTTGCAGAAACGTTGTTATTTTGGTCAGTTATTCAGCTACTTTTTTTATATACTTATTTTCCATTTAACAGACGCTTTATATTTAAATATAGTTCCAACATGGGAAGATTGCTTCAAACCACGATTTCCTCAACATCGCTCCGGTACTACAAATAAATTTAACAGTCAATTACAGTAGTTAAGCACCTAAGGTTGGCATAACACATAACCTTCATATTTTAAAACAACCAGTTCATTAAAATGCAATTACTGGTTTGAAGTACCGGTTTAATGCGTAAACGTTACAAATTTATTATGTAACAAATCAAACACCATTACAATAATTTCAAAATTGGAAAATAACTTTTCCTTATTCATCAAAGCAGGAAAATTGATAAAAGCTTAGAATATAAATTCAAAATATTTGGGAACTTTAATAATTTGGTTCAAGAATTTAAAGGTATTATGGGTTCGGAGGCCCTATTTTTGTCATAAATACGATTATAAGGATCAAGGTCCGCTAATGCGATTCCCTCTGGAGAAGGCTGTTACGTAACGGTGCTGAAGAAGATACGTCTTCCTTAAAATGCTAAGTCAGTGCAAGCCCGAGCAAGAGCTTCCCTAATACGTCGCAAAACGGGGCATACCTGTTACATTAGAAGTTGAAATCCTCCATATAAATATTTCGTGCACTGCTCCGCGACAGAAATACGTCAGAGAAACTCGTAAATAATGTCCAACATTACGCTGGCCTAGCCTCCCGCTAAGCTTGCCTCTCATCAATCTTACATCTCGCAGTCTGTCCTTGGACATCGAGAACAACGAGAATATTCATTCGTATCGAGAACACGAATTGCCCCTGATGTAATTCCGAACGAACCTAACACGAACGGAATGAAAATTAAATCTCACGAAGACACGACTACGGAAAGTATAGGACCGAAACTTACGTCTAATATGAAATTAACGTAACTAATGCCGTAAGTACGAAAATATTGTTGTGTGGTACAACGATGGCGACTTTTTCTACGCCAGTTAAAACAATCTTTCCGAGCAACATTGGCGCCATTAATTGAGAAACCTTTACGATAGCATTGAAGTAGAAATAAATATTTTTTCTGCAAGTTATTAGTGATTTTAATCTAACAATCCAATTAATCGTTTAGAAAAAAAAGAAAATTTAACATGATTAGTTTTTAGGTTGGTGTTAATCAGAAAAATCCTTCACGTCACACAAAAGCTTTACACCCTCGATGCAACATCTATGGTCAAGTAGAGAAACTTCTACAGCACCGACGCATTTTCATAAGAGATGGCGAGACTATGTTACCGACAGCGGCTTTGAATATATATTTACTAGATGCATCTTTGTAACTTTAAATTACACTAAACACATATTAATGGTTCAAACTCAATTTTTTAAATTAATTTCGGCGTGATCGAAAACGAAAGTTTTCGGAGAGAAGTTTATTACATCGTTTTCAAATAAGTAGCTGTGGGCTTTCGAAAATGACCTTCGTGATGAGGACCATCAAGAGTTTCTATAATTTCAGCTCGCACGCGAAGATATTAAGACTTGATACTGTTGCGAGAAGTGCGGGTGACACGAAACTTGATGCCAACTATGGTACAGTCATTAACAACGCTATTTTTATAAACAAACTAATAAAAACAAGAAAAGATCGAGGGTGCTCTCGTGCTTTACGTTGGGTTACCTCACGATGAAGAATTACAGTAAATTCATCTTCTTGAAAGGTAAACGTCCTATGTTTTCCTACAATCTTTATAGTACAGTACGAGGGTGATTCGGAACGTTTTCGGTGTGAATAAAAATATATTTCGTGACAGCGAAGGCTATTTCTTGAGCTCCGCTAATTATGCGTTTACCTCAAATATGACACCATTGGTAGCCAGTCTTCGACCTGCAAACCATATCTTTAGATTCCGGAACAGAAAATAATCACTTTGAGCTAACTGGCGACTATGGTACCGGCGAAAAGAATCGAAACGCAATCTGTGAAGCTTAGCAGTAACAACTGAAGAAGTGTGATTAGGAACAGTAACAGCCTTTTAACCAAAAGGTGGACATTATGTGTCTGAATTACTTGCTTCAATTTCCGTTGTAATATTGTGCGGTAATTTTTTCGACATTTCCACGAGTTTATAGTCTATGAGAACAAAACCGCGAGCATCCCAAAACACAATGACCATGAATTTTCGCTCTGATAGAATAGTTTCCGGTTTTTTCCGAGCACTTTCAGCAGTTATGTCCCACAGATTGGACCACATTTCAACAGTAATGGAACGTAACAAAAACTCGGTTAGTTCTAACGTGTTGCAGGTCAATGGTCAAAATGCGGCTTTCGACGCGCTGGCAGTTCTTTAATAGCAAATGCTAATGTAAAATTTATGAACACAGACAAATTAGTCAAAAATAACTTCTTAAGTAAAAACCTTAAAAATTAACAACTATCTAGGACTTCATAGAGTGTTCAATGGAATAAATCTAAAACCTAAACAAAAACTAAATTTAAACAATTTTAGCATTTTATAAAATTCACATGCAGTCAGAACGTTGTAGTATATATTGGTGAAAGGTTATCAGAAAGCAAGGTTCATACACAATTTTAGTATAAAAATTATATAAAATTGATTTAACTTAATTTCCATACATTAAACAGGCTTTTATAAATATTAACAAAATATTGATGTTATATAAATAAATTTTGCTTATATTTTCCAAGGCATGGTTTGCTTCCAATGATTAGTATCATTTAAGTAGAATTTATAATCCTTTATTATTGTAAATACTTTATAAGTAATACTTATTTATTATTTAAAACATATTGTTATGCTCATTTTTGGTTACAACAAGCATTGCATCCAGAGAAGTCCTTGGAAATTCTGAGAAAAATTTATTTATACATCAGTTCATTTGTTAAAATGAAAATTTTACGTCTGATAGAAAATGATGAAAAAGAAAGATAGCCAATACAGACAAAAAGAAGGTAATATAAATACCGCACGTTTCTGGGATCCTTGACCCTTTCGTCCGGTGCTAAGAAGAGCCTAGAGAAACACAACTGACGAAAGGGTCAAGGATCCCAGAAACGTTGTGTGGTATTTATATTACCTTTTTTTTTGTCTGTATTGGCTATCTGTTTTATTCATCAGTTCATTTGTTTAACATTTATACTATAATCTGGCAGTATATGGAAATTATGTTAAATCTAGTTTATATCATTTTTATACGAAAATTGTTTAACTACACGCACGCATATATATATATATATATATATATATATATATATATATATATATATATATATATATATATACACTCCATTGTATACCTGAAGAAGTCTTAGGTTGAGGAAGAAACGTTGTGTACATATTTTTATTTATTTTTTGCTAATAATTATTTCTGGCTAATTTGGCTGTGTTCATAAATTTATCACTATATTGAACTCTGACAAATGTACGTGTTAATGCAAAATGTTCACAAGATCTACCGATATATTTTCAATCTTCTATCGGCCTGAGTTGCAAAATCTTGACAATACACAAGTGTAACTCATAAATAAGGCACAACAGGTTAAAGACATCATTTCTTAGCAACACAGCATTCCCATGTTTCGTCAGACTAACATAGCTTCGCAGGAGTTTGATGGCTAATTTGGAAAAACCTCTGAGTGGGATCCAGTTATGAATTTCTGCGAAACGCGAAGGTCCTCTAAGGCAAACAACAAACATGAAAATTATGCTGTGGTTTGAGGATCCTACCCGGCATTCGCCTAAATGCGATGCAGGACAAACCCCAGAAAACCTGCATCATGTAGGTCGGGCACCTGGTACTTGTCCTACGCCCTTCCGATGCCTTCTCCGAGCCTCGACAAATTTAGGAGGCAGCTAGCCGACTGTTCCAATGGGAACAGTTAGCAACTTTTACCGTATGCCCAAGGCCTGCGGAGCATACACCTCTCAAAACAGGTTCGGCTTGCGGGAACCTTAGTTCAGTCATTATATGACGAATGAGGATTTAAAAGAGACAAGCTTGTAAAGAGAGTTTGGTGAATCTTAAAAATCAATCGTGTCTACGAGGGTGGTCTGAAAAGTTTCCGACCCAACAATGATAGAAGATATTTTTTGTGAATTTTTTTTATTATTTTTCAACATAGTCTCCTTGTAACTCTACACACTTCTCCCAGCGATGCCCCCATCTCTGTAACATGTCCAAAAAGAACTGGGCGTTTTTCTCTGCAAAATAAGTGTTCACGAAGGTGATTGCCTCTTCATTTGACGAAAATCTCTGTCCTCCGAGCGCAATTTTTAGATGAGGGCTAGATCTGGTGAGTAAGGCGGATGGTCAAGCAGTTCAAACCGTAATTCGTGGACTTTCGCCATAGCAACCGCTAAGGTGTGAGACGGTGCGTTGTCTTGGCGAAACAGGATTTTCTTTTTCAGCTTGTCAAATAATGATGCGTAGTATGCTACTGTAATGGTTTTTCCTTTTTCAAGATAATCGATTAAAATAACTACATGACTATCCCAAAAAACAGTCGCCATCACTTTTCCAGCGGAAAAATCAGTTTTTGCTTTTTTTGGAGCCGATTCCCCCTTTGCAGTTCAGGGTTTGGACTGTATTTTTGTTTCGGGTGTATAATGATGTATCCAAGTTTCATCTACAGTAATTAATCGGCGCCAAAACTCGAATTTATTGCGCGTAAACTTCGGCAACAGAGCGTTGGAAATGTTCATTCGAACACGTTTTTGGTCTAACGTGAGCAAGCGCGGCACCCAACGCGCGAACAGCTTTCTCATGCCTAAATGTTGATTTAATATGTGACAAACACGTTCTTTTGGCATGTTCTGCTATCTCTTTCACTTTAATTCGGCGGTCGTGTAGCACCATTTGGTGAACTTTGGCGATGTTTTCGTCGGTAGTTGCAGGTTTTTGGACGTCCCCAACGTTCATCGTCTCCCAAGCTCTTACGGCCACGTTTAAATTCAGCTGCCCAAAATTGCATTGTGGTAAATGTCCCCATACACAGAATCCAACTCATCTTTGATTTGTGTAGGCGTATTGCCTTTCAAAAACAAATATATAATAACAGCTCGATACTCGATTTTCTCCATTTTCACAAAAACACTCACATCAACTCACTCAAACGACTGTTACACAACAACTGCGCGTCCAAAATGGCTGAAACTTTGGTGAGTAACTGTCAACAGATGAGCAACGAAATTCACTAGCTTTTATTTACTACTGCTGCCATCTTCACGTTGAGGTCGGAAACTTTTCAGACCACCCTCGTGCCTATTTGGTGGTGAATAGGCCTATGCTTAGGATGCGGTCGAAGGTGCGTGTGAACGGTGGATTAAGCGATCAGCACATAACTCAGACAAAACGGTTAACGGAGAAGTTGTAGTGGAATAAATAAAAATGTAGAACCGAATCGAATTAATCGCTTAAGTCGCGATTAGAGAAAATATCCACTCGTGAACAATTTAGATGGTCACTACGACACTGCGGAGTGGGTGGAAAAGTACCGCGTGTCAACAATGGCGGAGCGAAGGCGCAGGTACGCCCCAGCCCCTCCCCCACCGCCGCGGCGCCGTGTATTATATATGGTGCGCGGCGTCACAGGGACGCACTGCATCGCCGGCCATGAAGCTGCTCGCGCTCCTCTGCTGCCTCCTCGCGGCGGCCGTCGCCCTCAGCGTCGCGCACCCCGTCGGCAACCCGCACGTGAGTCAACTTCAAATACACACATTTGTAAACAAAAGGGAAAACGAAAAATTAGCACACCAACGTATTCGAGACTTTCCCTGAGTATGTCGACAACTAAGAAACAATACCATAATCTAAAGAGCGATGTAATCAACTGCAGTGATTCAATTCACTTTTGGGGCAAATTTCTTAACACAGCAGTGACAGGTTACTTACATTTCGTTACATTTTGGGCCATATAAAATGTACCTGCACCTAACAATGTTAATAAATAATGTCGCAGATTTCGTAAACCTCTACAGCTATTTCGTTGTTATACTTGCTTCTCTGACACAGACAATGCGTCGCCCGATTTAATAACTCCCCAAATAAATTCACGATCCAATAACAAATACATATACAATTGAACAATTTCGGTGACTCTTAGAAGAAACAAACGTTAACTAGACGGAAAGAAATGGCTGCATCTCCTGGAGAGAGAAAAAAGTCCACTAAAGTAAAATTTTTTGCATTGTATGCATAAAAATTAAACAAAATGGAAATTTAATCAAGTTCATGGAGTCATTAAAAAATATTTCTGTGGAGGCAGCGGGGAAATTTTTTGGTATCGATCAACAAATTTTGCTAAACAGCTACATATAATTTATTGAATAGTTGATGGTGTCTCAAAACGATCCAAAATATTTCAGTTGAAAAAAGGTTTGAGGAGTGCAGCCAACGAAGTGGCCGTCATTTAAACAATGTTAATTTTTAAAAAAGGAAAATTGATTTTATTATAAATAATAATTACAGTCAGTTTTTTTTTCAACAGAAATAGTTGGATCGCTTTGAGCCACCCTGTACGTTATGGTTGGTTGCAATATGTTTATTACATTTCCTTTCCAGATATAGAGGTAATTAAAGTATCAGGATACGAAGTGATCATTTTAATTAAGAAATTTCTCGAATACCTGACACTGTCATCTATTAGAGAATGAAGTAGGCGACAGGCTACACGTGGGTCATCCATAGGAAGCGATAGGAAGGGGGAGTTAACAAGGGCTCCAGTACCGTAATTTAAGGATTCTCCTCGGAACTAGCATAAATGCCAGTATATTGGAATCTGCTTGTCCCACGCTATTTCCATGAATGGAGTGGGATTTACAACATATCTATGTCTCTATGCATAGACCAGGTTTTGAGGCAGTTGGCTTACTTTTCAAAAGGGAGCAACGAATATCACAGACGTATGACAGACGATTGCGACGCCGGAGCATTCTCACCACAAAACTGGCCTAGGTGTCTCGGATTATGCGTAAGCTTAATTTAAAACCAGTGAGAAGAGGTAAACGGCTCAGGAATTTTCTCAGACTCTCCTGTTCACACTACTACTAATAGTTACATCCATTCCTCAGAAAGATGTAATCTCTGTTGGTTAACTCGACTGGACGGATTAAATAAGTAATGAACATTTAAATCTACCCGTTGACGTAGCGGTGTCTGATTGGTGTTTGGCCATTGTCATGGAACGCCGTGACGTCACTTCCGTAACACAAAATCAGATTAACTTTTATCTTCAATAAATAAACTAATAAAAATAGCCTTGCAAGAGAATGAACATACACTTGTAAAGGGCGCGGGAAAACGATAGAATAACTGCGTCGGTTAGATTCAGTCGTATTATTGAAACGGAAATTCTCGGCTATGCTGCTCAGCCAACTATATAAATCTTTTTCGGTGGAAATTATTAAAATACTCCAGCATTCACTAAATACAGCAAGAAACAATACAATATATAATTTTTATAACAGACGCGAGGTTGAAAGGATCTGCGATATGAAAATAACCTTTGATTAAGTCACGAATCTTGATTAATAAAATAGATGAAAGAATGCGTATTTGAGAGCACAATGAACATAATAAAATGATGTAACATTATCGGGCTATTAAATTGTTAAACCTGTTAAGGCTCAGTGAGAGAACCACTTCGAACCAAATCACTTATTGGCGTAGGCCACTAGAAGTTAAGAATTGTAACAGTTTGAGAAAATAATTTGCCGAGGTAACCTTCGTCGTAACATTTATAAATAAATGTAAATAATTTTGATTGCTTCCCCGTTCTTCAGATACGGACAAGGCAATCATCAAGGTGTAAAGGCTTTCCAGTACAATTATTCCTTCCAATGAAGTGACAATCAACGTACAATTAACAAGTCTTTCGGTGTACGATAATCATAAAATTCGACGTTTAACAAGCAAAACTGAACACACACAACCATGTCATCCTCTACAATCAAACAAAAGTAGGATCATTAGTTGTTTTAAAATGAAACGACAGTTCACGTAGTAGTAATTTCATAAATACCGAGTAACACAAAGATAAAGACACTTTTCCACCGTGAAATGGTTTTATTTCAAGCCCATCAGAGCCGATTTGTTCTGATTACGAAGACGACCACAGCTTAATGTAATCTACGAGAAACATCCAAACTGATTGCAAACTTCAATCGTAGGCAGTTTTCGCAATGACGATGCAATTTATCACAACCCTCCCACGTTGGCCCTAGACTCTGCTTTATTGCAACAATTAATCAGGTGCAGAAATAAATCTCATTTAATGACAATTAATAAGGTTCAGATTTCGAAACGTAATTTAAAATCTTTAGAACTTTCAAATTAAAATATAAAACGTATACCAATATTACAAATATATAGCTCAATAACAGACAAAACCAATTGATAAATAAATACCACACAAGTTTCTGCAATCCTCGTTACTTTCGTCAGGTGATTCAAAAAACTCAAGAGCCGTAAGAACCAGGTGTCCGAACTTTAAGGCTTTATCGAGTATTGCAGAAACTTTATGTGGTATTAATTTTTAACTGTTATTTGGCTACTTATTTATCTAATTAGTATAATTAAGAACATTTAGATTCTTAAAAAATGAATAAAATCTTATTAACAGAATAATAAATGCAATCAATTTGAGTTACAGTAGCAGTTAGCAGGTATGCTGACTAAGAAAAATAAAGGCCCACACGTAGGTGATAAATTTATTTAGGGACAAACGGACTCGTCAAATATGTTTTTATTGGAGAATAGGAACTAAAAACTTCGTCAGTAACTAAATCGCAGATATTTAAAAAATACGGAACAAGCTCCAGCTTAACCGAGCTCCAACGATATAGTAATAAAAAATAAATACAATCTTCAAAACGTCAGAAATTTAATAGATCGTAAATGAATAAAATTAAGTTTCGTTCCTGTTTTGGAACTTCATCACGTGTGCAAGTATATATTAAGATAACAAATTTCATATGTAAGAATTGTAATAAGTATAATACTTGCTCTTCCAATAAACGATAAAATTTGAAGTGAAATTTCTAAAAGCCTTAATGTAACAGTAATAATTTTCCGTAAAGTAACTCTGTTCATCATGTTATGTTCATGACATAAGTTGAATTTTGCGAATATTTTTTCACTAATAGGGATGATACGGCTGCACCGCGCACCTTAATTACGACTTAATCATTTACGAACTAACCCAGGATGCTAAATTTTAGTCGGTGTAGGCCACCGGGACGAATAGAGTCGTATTCGGGTATGTTCAGCAAATGTAATTCCTTCTATAGTGAACGGGGTGAAAGCAGTTGGAATGCAATTGTCAGGGTTGAATGTATATGTAAGCGGTTGGCGTACAACTGAAACAGTTCGTTGGTTTTGCATGCATGAGAATCTTAGCTGTATCCTATATGTACCACTTTCAGTTTGCGCTTCCTAATAGAATTTAACATTTTGTATTGATGAGTGTAATGCAATTCTTACGACCCATTAGATCACCACAAATGTCACGAAGTTGGTGTTGAACTGGGGCAATTTCATATTTGCTTTCGCGCCATTTTAGAGTATATGGATAAAGGCACATATCAGCGAGTATGGCAGCCGTCATCGATCCGCCAACACCTGGCCTCTGCCTGACTGACCTGCTCTAAGCACCCACTCGTGACGTCAGGCAGTAACTCACAAGTTTCGTGTACTTACAAGAATAAACTTGGATAGATGGGAAAAATTTTAAAAAAAATTAATTACCTCAGGGTTTCCATTGTATATGTGGTTCAACAAACTGAGCAGGGAAGTATCCGAAGAAGAAAGACTGAAACCAACGGTAAAAAATTACAGAAATACGGTATCAATTCATGCCATGAGGATGTCTTTTAAAGAACGCGAAATTTGTTTGAATAATTGCCATTGGACGCACTGCTCCCGCCCGCGCAAACCTCTTCATGTTAGAGTATCCACACATCCCACATATATCTAATTTATGATACTATTAACATCAAACATGTCTTTTAAATAACGCAGAGGCCCAAACTGCACCCACAGGTTAGCTTTGGCCGCGCGATTTCGCCCGCAGTACTACGAGACCTCCCGATACTCCAAAGCATCTGTTTCGGTTTTCGTCTTCCCTGAATAATTGTGAATATTTAATTTCGCCAATTTTGGAAAATTGTGCAAGTACTATTTGTTGGGGCAAATTAAGGGTTTGAGTTAAGGAGTAATCGAGTGTATTTACAAATACATCAAAACAAAATTTGCAAGAGTTTTCGCGGAATATGAGAACAAGGAAAATTGCGGCGAAGAAATTCAAGGAAATGCTTACTCACGAGTTTCTGAAAAACTTGATGAGTCGGAACATAAAGGGCGTTGAATTTACTTGCAATGTGGGGCACGGGTAATTAACCGATGTGGGCGGTCTAGAACACTTACTCAGTGCCCTAAATTAGAAGTGCTTTTATCCAGATCAAAGTGGATTGCTAGAATTTTTTATGTTAACGTGTGCTGAAAGAATTGAATGCGTATCCGAACTTTCCATGTAACTGCATGAAACGTTTTGTGTGTGCATTCCTTGAAATCGAATGTTTTTAACATATCGTTTCGTTTCACGCACAAGAGATACCCAAATTCTTGTGTCTGTCACGCTGACTTGGTTGTAAAATGAAAAGTACTACTAACTTATAGTTCGTATTATGAACACACTCAAAAGATTTCTAGATGGTGTCAACAGACTTCCCTTGCATTGTTGATGTTTGGCAAAATAAGTGAAGTTTAATTTGTATTGATAAATGATTCATGTTCAGTATATGAATATATGTTCAGACTCAATTTTTTAGAGGTTTTCAATCAAAAAATCCCCCAATTCCAATCATTCCATGTTCAGTATATGAATATATGTCCAGACTCAATTTTTTAGAGGTTTTTCAATCAAAAAATCCCCCAATTCAAATATTTCTTTTGAACGTATCGAAATAGCTGTGTTGCATCTATATATAATCTATGCAGGAGCAGATTGAAACGGCTGGTTCGTAGATCGAGTCTGGGTTTCTCTTATGAATGAACGTCGCCATATCGATTGGACGCGCTTCCATTAGCGTAATGCCACAGCGGATAATGATGCACTCGTGTCCCAGGCTGCTAAATATAAACGCCCCACAGAAACCTCAGGAGTCTCAAAATCAAAATTTAACAGCCCCAATTTGATATCCTAAATGAGACCATTTTTCATCAATAAAACGAGATATAACAATCGAAACAAAACCTAGATACGAGCCTTTTAATGAATAATGAGAAACTTTTATAACTATGAAATGCAGAGTCATTCTTTCTAATGTTTAACGTTTGTATTGCAATAAAACACACAAAATGTATCATCTTCTTTTCTAAAAAATAAAATTGACCGAGTATGTGTGTGTGTACGTTCCTAATACAAATCTACATCCGTGGAGCAAATTTGACCACGTGTTCCTATAATCAGAAACAAGCGCTGGGGGTAAGAAACAATTACCACCTCTATGGGCGGGGGGGGGGGGTTACATTTTCAAAAAAACGGTCGATATTTGTGTCGAATAAATAATTTTCGGAGGCCATTGAGATTGATAGTGATCCATCCGATATTGTTTGTGTATAATTTTAACCCCTTTCTACATGGGAGGGGAGCAACCTTAGTGGTGGAGGTACGTTTCAAAAAAATAACGCGAAAACAACCTACATTAATGTTGTGTCGGGGGTTATGGAAGTCGCTGAGTTTAATAATGATATTCTACATGCCGGTTAGATTGTAGTTCTGCCTCTATGTGGGCGGGTGGTAGGGGAAAACTATGTTCAGTGTACAATCGTAAACTCGTGTAGCGAATTATCAGATTATGTATAGATAATACGATACGAAACAAACTCTGGAACGGTAAAACACCTTTTATCACCTATAGAGGTGGGGGTGGAATATTAAATACATTCGAAATTACAGCAAGCATTTTTGACTGTTTAAGTGGAGGGATATTTTGGAACCTTTTAAGGTACCAGGAGTATTTTGGACTCTTTTAGGGTACCGGGAATATTTATCACGTTTTCACGCTACCGGAAGTAATACTGTTATTATTAGGCTAAAGGGAATATTACTGATTCTCTTCATCTAATGAAAATATATTTGGCTTGCGTAAGATACCGGGTGTTTTGTTTCGCTAAAGGTATACTATAGGAGTATTTTTGTGTCTCTTAAGGTACCGAGATTATGTTTCACTCTCTTAAATAGGCTGAATATACTGCAATACGTAAACGACTTAACAATCGGAGTTATGTACCAGTTATGTGAAACTCTACTAAAACAACGGTAAAAAAGTCAAAGACTACGTTTGGGTTTTAAAATGTAGCAACGTACATTAAAAATATAGCGGACTAGTTAACAAGTACTGTGAAGAAGCAAGGGCTTGTATTGAATGACGAAGAGCCGTGGTCACCTGCGTGAGATGAAACCGATGGCAAGTAATCGAAGATTGCGCAGGACACGCGAAATGGAACGATTGTACATCCAAATTACTTCTCTACTATTAACTGAAAAAAATTGTATTGAGTAAAGACACATGGTAGAGGGTTAAAAGATTCGAAGATTTGTTATAAAGAAAGCTGTGGAAGTGAGAGAAATGTGTTATTTCATCAAAATCCATCAAGGCAGACAATTTGAAAGACGCTGGTATCTTATGAATGTTTAAAGACCCATTTAATTAATACATATCTGTATTGTTTAACTTTCAACACTAAAAGTGTCAGAAATAAAAATAGAAAATAATTATGAGAATTTTTCATACATTGGGAAATCATAACATGATAAACAACTATCTAGACAACCACAGTTGTAAATTCAAACTAATAAGAACAAAATATATGATTAAAAAATATGTTAATTTACTTTAAAATAGCTTTTATTTTGGAAATATCCGAGTCTGAAAAATTACAATTTTATTACTACAACATAAATTTTTTAAAAAGAAAAAGTGATTAGGTATCACTGAGAGGTTTCATATGAAACTGCATTCATGTATGTTGATAAAATTTATATGAACTCTTAAACGCTCTACATATAATATACAGTACTTCTACATATTACTTGGGCTTTTATCTCCCAATTTCTGTCAGCAAAATAAGCTGTCCCTATGAATTACAAATTTTGGTGCTTAGTTTTCCAAAAACTTCTTAGGAGATAATCAATTTTAATATTGATTACCAAAGTTATATATGTATATATAATATGAACTAATATCCAACACATTCCACAGGCAGTAGAGACTATGAGACAGATTCCGCAGTGGCACTGCCTACGGTACAGAAGGTTCGACTTAGTAAAACGCTGTCGGAACTACAGAGTGGGGCGAAAACATTAGACCTTGGTAAGACAATTCATTTTTATAAATCATAAGTTTGAGAATTACATATACTTAAGCAAAAATAGTACACTTAATGCACAGACTCTATTAAAAGGTATTTTCCAGTGTGATAGTGCTCACAATTTACATCAAGTAATAGCCTCATGACAACTGTTTTTTACAAATCATTGCCACTATCACTGCCCTCAACGTGATACTGTTTGTTTCATCTATTGACAATACTAGTTTTAGTTTGCCAATGGTTTTAAGCAAGTTGTACAGTAAAATAATTTAGATTAATATGATTTTCAATATGATAGGACTATATGAGCCATTCTAGCTAATTTGGAAAAAAATATTATATTTTACATTTTGATTTAATTTAGTGTTTTGTATGTTACAGATACTCCTAAATAATGTCTTCCATTATTTAATAATGTGATGAAATTATAAGTTTAAATAATGGAAAAGGATTCAGCAGATGGAGTTAAACTATTGAGCTTCAAGTCTCAATTAATTGAAAAAATTAAGTATTAGATTGAAAAGGAGTCTGAAATAGTGTATCATTATTGTCAGCTTCTCAAATAACTGATTAATAGCAAGATTTATTTTTGTACACCCAATATAAATTGAAGAACTGAAATAATAAGAATGCTTTATGAAGAGTTTAACAACATTTGACAGTTGTAAATTACTAATTTGATACATGTAAAGTGTAACTCAGGCTAAAAAGTTTCGCAAGAGACAGCATTTTTCTTATTAAAAGATTATTAATTTAATGCTTACAGTTTCTAACATGCGGTTAAAAAACAACTTAAGAACTTTTAACACAGGAATTAAAAAAGCAATTCTGAGAGTAAAGAATATAGAACACTGAATGCAGTCACAAACAACTACAATGTAAAGCCTGGGTTATAAATAAATATATATATATGTATATCAGGAAAATTCAAATTTCGTTTTTTTTATCAGATTATTCAATTTTAGATTTCTTTCAAAATGTAATTAAGGTAATTTACAAGACATTATATATATATATATATATATATATATATATATATATATATATATTCCTTCTTAGCTTACAAAGTTATATATAATAATTTCCTCCAATTATGATCACTGGCTATACAATCGTAGATTTTCACTACTTGTTATACATTGTACATGGAAGGCACATAACATGAATAGTGATAATTTGTGGATATTAATGTAACATTACTTAATGAAATTGAAACTTGCAAGATGAATTAAAATGGCAATTACAACTAGAAGTTATTTTCACCAGACATATATGGTGTTCTAATTGTTGGATCTTAAACAGAAAATAATAATCTGATGACAACTATAAACTAAAACTGCAATACCAATAATGATCCACATTTCCAAATATTTTTAAATAAGGTATTGTACCCAAAATGATTCCTACATAAATTATAAAAAAAAGAATCTCTTTTATTACAGCACAACTTATATGAAGACTGATAAATAGACTAATTATTTATTAAATGTAAGAGTAGTAAGTTATAAAAGAGTGAATCATGAATTCTATTGCTGCACATTAAGCTGTAAGACCAAAAGTACATGTTTAACAATTAACTAAATTACTTCTTATTTGTCAATACTTACCAGTGATAATGTAATTGAATAAATTATAAGATATTATTTTATCCCATGTATTAATCTAATTTATATAAAAACAAAATTTTGTATTCAAATATTAGTTATAAGGATTTGAATCAAAAAATAATAATAAAATTCAGTAATGTAATAATATCATTTTTAAGATGTTTCTTTATATGTGCATAAACCTTATTCCCTATTATTTTATTCATTTTATGCTCAATAAAAAAAATATTCCAAGATAAATAAGTCTACTAAAATAACAACAGGAATAAGAATTTATACATTCATTACATACCTCCTTAATAGTTTTCTCTCCAGGAATTCCAACTTGAAGTTGAACACCAGAACTAACAGAACTAACAGAAGATTTGCTATACTGAGCTATAATTGCATTAAAAGGTGTTTGTGGTAGGTCTGATGAAGCTGGAAGCATTGGTGGTTTCACTAAATTCCTTGGCATTTCCTTCTCTTCTAAAACTAACAGTTCCTGTAAATATTAATTTTAATTTGAAAAATAATTTATATTTACCAAGAGAGATTGCTAACATGATGAACATAGCTATGATTACTCTACTTCTTACTACATGCTACATCACCTTTGCTTTAGATAAGAATTTATTATTTCATCTTTAAAACAGTTAAAAGTTATGAGCTGATAAATCTTATACTACATATTGAATTAATTGAAAGATCATAAATGTGCACTATGGAACTTCTGAAGTTCTTTTACTAACTGTCGTTGCATAATTTTCTTTTCTTAATAACCATCTATGTCAAGACAGAGGACAAGTTTACTTTGACCATTTTATTACAGTTTCAAGGAAATCACAGAACTGCTTATCAGAAAGTGAGTCAGAGAATTGTATAAAAAGAATTTATGACATTACTAAAAAGATTAATTAACCAAAAAATTAAATATTCAAATGTATTTTAATATTGGTGAATAACTTTGGAAATTATTCAATACATATTTTATTTCGTACACTAAAGAAGAAAGGAGAGGAAGAAAAGGAGTAGCATTCTAATGTTTTGAACAGTAACTAAACCTAATGAAAACTCATCCCTATACCTTATTCAAATAAAACACAGATCTTCCTAGCTAAATGGCTGGAAGTATTGACTTAAAGTAATAACCTTTATATGATTTGTTGCATAAGTATTAATGATCAAGTTTGAGTAAACTAACACATTACATCACAATTGCTCCAATTCAGAATAAAACCAGAATAAAACCTGAATAAAACCTAAAATAAACTCTACCTACAACAAAATGATTTCACAATAATAAAATCTGACATTGAAACTGGAGTAAATAAAGTAAAATGGCTATTTTGACATTAAATTTCCTACTTACTGCCATGAACACACCTTTTAGCATGAGTAAAAACAAGATTTTAATCCACAATAATTTTATATTGCAGCTAACTAAGAGAATAATCTTTTAGCACATTCTTAGTACATGCCTAATTAGTTTAAATATGTTGTTTGAAGTTTCACATAGAAAATATAAAATTACGCTCTTAAGTTTAAATGGGTTTAACATTGGTTAATCATAGTGTAGAATCTTAGTGGAATACACATTACCTGAGTAAAAAAATAAAGTTTAACAAATTTTTTTTAATTACCTGATTAGAATCCAGGAAGTAGAACTGAGAATGCTGCTGCCATGGAATTTGACAAAATGTTTGGTTTGTATGAGGTACAAACACTGCAGTCAAAATTTTTGGCCTGCATAAATTCAGTTGCTTGAAAATAGGATGTGGGGAAATAGGAGCAAAGATGATTACTGAAATTAAAACCAATAATTAATGCTTCATTAAGCTAAAATATTTGCAATAAAAATGCAATTATTGCAGAATATTACACATCCCATGTACTGGCTTGCTATGGCTAATCCAAAACATTAAGACCCCAACCAACTAAGAGATTGAATGCCATGTTGTGATATTGGGGACACATAAAATGGGAAGGAGAACATATAGGTTGATAAGTGATGAATGAGGAATCATTCTAGTCACAATACACACTTAAAATGGGGAAACACAATGACTTAAGTGACTCTGACAAACAGCATATTGTTATTGCCCAGCAACAATTAATGAGTATCTTAGAAATGGCAGACCTTGTCGGCCATTTGCACATTATTGTCATGAGCATCTATCAAAAGTGGTTGAAGAACAGTGATGAGTTGAATATCCATGCCTCATCAAAGAATGTGTAAGTCGGAGGCATTCTCTGCAAGTAAAGAAGGATAGGCTGCTGTCTATGACTGATCTGATAGCAAAATACAATACTGGTTTAGGTAGAACAAGCTTTCCAGAATACATTATTCAGCAAACATAGTTGAAAATGGGGTCCACAGCAGCCAAGCCCTATGGCAATGGCTCAATAACTACCCATGTCACAAGGGCAGAATCATGCTTGATGAGCATGATAATGGACTCACATTAATGTTTTTGCCACCAAATTTGCCCAATATAAACCCAATGGAACACAGATGGGACACTATTGGGAGCCAGGTATAAGGAAATCAGGTAACATGTTTGAAAATTCTAGTGCCACATACCTACAGATATCAACACACTATTAAACAAATGGAAATAATGTTTTACTCATCAGTGTATATAAACATACACACAAATACTGAATTAAAAGAAAATTGATGGATATTAATACTGTAAATTAATTCTAGTTTTTTTCTGCAAGATTTTCTGGTAAGATTTTCATAAAATTAACAAATAATTAAATTTGATGAATATGTTAAATAAAAAGTTAAAGTGTAACAACCCATCATTAGAACATTGATGGAGGAGTTAGCTGTGGAAATGTACCTTTTTTCATTGACTGCCTGGATTGTTACTCAGTAACATTTTACTCTCATAATTAAATGTCAACATTATTGTTACAATGATAATACTTATGAAACACTTACAATCATTATTTTCAGAAACTGCAGCCATTAGATTTGACTGTGGGTCTGATGTTAAAATATTGAGATTGAAGGGTACTGTCCACACTTTAGTCAATGTTATGAGGTTCCACACTGAAAGTCCAGTCTTAGAACCTGTGATTACTAAATGAAGGCAATCTTTATGTCCAAATTCAACATGACTGCAACAAAAATATTAATTATTCATGAATTGATTTAAAATAAATTAACCTTCTACAGATTCACACATATATATAATTTTAAGTACATAAATGTTGAATACCTGATAGTATTATTATCCTGAGGATTTGTAAGGCTGAATTTCAGTTGGTTTGTTTCAGGAATCCAAACAGTAAGAGTATGTCCAAAAGCAACAGCAAGAAGTGACCCATCACTCGAGAAGCTAATACAACCAGCAGGCAAATTACGGTAGAAGCCAACATTTTCACAAGACCAGAAACTCTTATTTTCTACAATGGAAGAAATATCCGTTAACATAAAAAATGGTTATGTCATCAATAAATCACTCTAATGACTTATTTTCCACATAATTAACTACTGTATTTATTTAATGCTAGATCACAAAATTATGAAATAATAAATTTTGAGTATTTTAAATTATATCATTCAAGTAAATGTTTCATGCTCTATCATTTTATTCACAAAATCTGAAATAGTTAAAAAAAAATTAATTGGTATGTGTAAAGGAATGTAAGCATGTGGTGCTTTCTTTAATTCTTAACAAGGATTTTTGTGATGAACTGAGGAAGCTTCAATTGTTTGTAAAAGAAAACATTGCATATAAACCTGCTACTCAACATCTGTTCTGGTGGTGAAGTATGGGGCTGGGACTTGTTTGGGTGTAAGTGCTTTTGCATATGTTAGGTGGTCGTCCAAAGCAAATATTTGAATTACAAAAGCACCTATAGTCCAGTATAGGTTAAGCGGGGAATAGTTTTGATATGAAGCAAAGGAATACAAAAATAATACAAGAAGTAAACAACTTTGTTAAATAAATGTTTTGTTGTTTCAAACACAATTATACAAATTTAAAATTACTATAAGTATTACATATTACTCATTTAAGAACAAAGTATGTAATAGCACAGAATTTCATTAAAATAAGACCAATTTATTTTCAGAAGTGTTCCTGAAAAAAGAAGAAAGAAATTTATAGATATCATATTCCTTTTTATTTGCAATAGCATTATTTTGGGTACATGTACAAAGTTTGAGATATTAAAATACACTTCTTTAACTTTGAACACTGTTGAAATGTTAATTATTCCCATTACTCGGTTCATAGAAAATTATCGCACACCACATCATACTGTTACTGAACAATTTGGAAGTAAAATTTACAATGGATTATTGCACTGTTCATTTGTGCAAGCTGTACAATTTTTTATCATATTCAATATTGTTTTTATGTGCTGTTGTACTTCATGTGTGCAATGATGAGTTTATTGCTGTTATGTACTACGTTCTTAAATTTTAAACACCAGTCACATATAATTTCACAGTTATATTATAGTCATAATGGAAAATATTTAACTTCATGGTCATAATGAATATTATCAAACCTTATTGTGTTTGTATTTTGCTTTTATGCTTGATGGGCTTTTCATTAAATCATGAAACAGTTTAATAAAATTGATTATCAGTAAAAGCTAAATCAGCAATATGTTATAAAACAGGTTTCATTTTTAATCAAACTACATGAATCTTTGGGCAAAAAATTATTCTATTTCCTAAGAAAATCTGCTGCCCTCTATTCAGATGTCAGTAGTTAGTTAAGTATTTGTCAAAATAAGTGGTCAGACCACTCCAATTGTCTAGTTCTGAATTCTACCTTTCCCCAAAGACCAACAGTTTCTCAGTATTGAAAGTGGAAATTATCTTTAGTCAGTAATTTCTCTATCCATTTTTCTTCACTGCTCATTATCACTTCAATTCCTATTCTTGCTGGGTACCTTATTAACCAGTATTTAAACACCAGTCTCTTTCACTTCAATTTTAAATTTTCTTATATTTGGTGACATTTTTATTTCAAATTCTTACTTCACCTTTGCCTTCTTCATAACTCATATGTTACTATACAAAAACCATATATACTAGTCATATTTTTTTTTAGAAATTTACAATCTATCCTATTGGAACATTCAATAAGTTCAATAATTGAAGGTACTCGAGGGGGAAAGTGGTACAGTGGCCACACTCTGAATTAAATTATTTTATACATGAATACAATATATTGCACAATATAACTTTGTATGTCTGATGGATGTTTCCTTTCAATTTTCGAGTTCATTTTCTAGATTCTGATCACCTCATTAGTGTCTCCTGGGAGATTTTGATTCAGTAATTAATGCTGAATCTGTGGATTTCTCCTTCAACTGTAGGTATAGCTAGGTCATCATGAATTGTTTAATTGTTCACAAATCATAGTGCATTTAAGATTGTACAGATAACCTTAGATAAAAAGGCATATAATTGTTTAAAGAATTTGTAAAGGAGCACTTTTTTTTCTGTTCTTGGTTTAAAATTGCGGCAAAGTAACCAATTCATCTAGTGAAATTCAATTTTGAAGTGGTTCCTTTTGGATGTTAGATGTGGTTTCAGAGTATGCTTAGAAGTAAGCTAAGGAACTAGTAGCAAACCAAGGTATTTAATTTCATTGGTGATAGGTATGAGTGTATTATTGACTGAAACAATTCAACACACATTTCTCCTGGTTGTAAAGTTTACTTGTACTGACTTAGTGAGATTTACTTTTATATGCCAAGAGTTGTGTCACTCTTCACGGCTAAGTGGTTTTGTAGAGTAGTAGCAGTTAAACAAGGATCTTTATCAGTAGTTAAAATTACAGTATCAGAGAAGGTTACAATAATTGGGTCATCCATTGTAGGAATGTCCGCCCATAAATATAAGGTCCAGCAGTCTCCGGAAGCTACTTTATGGTACTCCACAGACAATTGGCTGAATTTTGTAAATATCATATTTACGTAGTTCAGAAGCAATGATCACTTTAAGTTCAGGTAATGAATAGAGCGGAGGGTAAGTTTTAATTTGTATAGTTGGCCGAGGTGCTAAACACAGCCAAATGCTTATGCCAACATACAGAATGTAACTCTCTTTCCAGAAGAAGAGGGCTGAGAGCCTCCAAAAATTTGAAGAAACCTCCTTCTGTCCCAAGTGCCAACGCCAAGCTTCAATTTCACGTAAGCTGCTCTTTCCTTTCAAAATTATTTGAACAATGTCACATTTTTTTAGAATGAAGTCAAATAAAAACATACTGTTAATAAAGGTATCATCTCTTAATCCCCAAACACGGAACTTTAAGTCATCTCCTGTAGATACAGCAAGTAGTTGATTTGATGTAGTGATTGGTTGAAATTGTAGAGAAAAAACTTGACTCTTATGTGGTAACTCTATAGAGGTGTTTAAAGAGAATCTGGAAAATTAATTATTTTATTATTAGATACATAAATGCAAATAAATATAGTAAATTATGTATAAGTAATGCAAAAGTTATTTGAAGTTAATCATTTATTATGATTACGGATGAAATTATAATTTCTCACATAGAAATTTCTGAAGCCATTATAGAGTAGTTCAAAGTACACAATTATTTTCTTTTAATATTTCCTATAGTTCAGGTAAATCCCAAGGCTGAAAATAGCCTTGAACACTATCCTTTTCCTATAGCTTTCAATATATCACATTTTCCATTCTCTGCTGGGCATTTTTCTCCTTTAATGTACATATACATTGAATAAGGAGCTGTGACAAGGTCAAATTAATTAACTCATTTGGATAGGAAAGATAGCCAATGGTCAGTTGGCTTGCCTTAAATCAACAGGTAGTGTATTCAGCAGGGACAAGTAAAACATTCAAATTTTCAAAATAGTAGGCCGGGCACACAGTTCGGACCTTCTATCAAGAAGAAGGGGGTTCAGACCATCAAAAATTTGAATATTTTATCATTCCCTAACAACTGTAGCCACCTGTTGCCTTAAGGTAACTCAACTGCCACCTGCTTCTCTTTCCTATCAAAATGATTTACATACATAGAAGTTGACTTACCTGAAATCAATAGTTGGTCCAGTCAGACTGAGGAGAGAAGGTTTGGGAACGGAGTGTCGAATGGGCACGAATTGACAAATTCAAACTTAAGTACACCAGCTATTAGACAGCAACAATCAACACCCAACAACTCTCTCTCTCTCTTAAGAGAAGGTCACAAAAATGAAAAATAACAGAAAAATACGCACATACAAACAAACACATTAGAGTGGAAGGTAAAAAGTAAAGAAAAGGAAAGTAAGTTAAAAAGTAAAAGAATGAGAATGGGGAAAGGATTAACCAGATTATTATAATAGCAATCATTATAATAATTTTTGTTGATAAAAGATTTAAAAACAATATTATAACCATTGCCACAATGACAACTATAATAATATTATTAGAGGATTTTGAGTCCAGGGCTTCGCCTAGTCTATAAGATGTGCTGGAAGACGAGTTCCCAGAGATGGAGATATATGAGTTGGATTTAAGGAGCGTCAGTATGAAATATTGGTTGAAATTGTTAGAGTTGTGACTTTGGGCATGGTCAGCTATGGAAAATAGGTGGCTGGTGCACAGAATGCGGTAATGCTCCTTCCTGAAGAAGGAAGCTGTGAGGCTCCGAAAATTTAAAGAACTTCCTTCAGTAACCCGTAGCTACACCACACTTCAATTTCAGGTAAGCCACAAACTATATCTCTTTCACATTTTAGTTATATATATATATATATATATATATATATATATATATATATATATTGTAATGCCTGTTAAGTGAGGCATTGTTTGTGATTGATAGTCTGGATTGTTGGAGGGGCATTATGTAACGTGATTATTTAGGTCTAAGTTTTTCTTCGTCTTGGAAGTGCTGGTTGTGTGGTCTTGAGAATTCGAAACCGTGCACGTATGTGAGGGGGTGGAGAAGACAAATAGTCCCACCCAAGTAATTGTGGGTCCTGTCTCGATTGTTTGCTTTGACATGACAGAGTAGTTAGCCATTTGTTGACTACAGAACTGCAGCTGCGTAATATAAATCTTGTGATAATGGAAGAATCTGTCAACTGGCATTTGCGACGAAGTTTTCGAACAATGAAAAAAGTAAAAGACTGGGAGGATATAAGGGATGAGATAAGCTTTTGATAGAGAGTTGTTCAGCGCTCACCGAAGCTGGTGGATGTGATTAAGAGAGACATTGTTTAAGCAGAGTCGTGGTACGTTGGCTGAGATGACGGTGGCATTAAGGTCGGCGGTCAGAAAGGACAGAAAGTTGTTGAAAAATTGCTGTGTAAAGTTGTAAGGTAGAAATACAGCACAATAAATTCATCGAGATACAGCAGAATAAATTCATCGAGATACAGCAGAATAAATTCATCAAGATACAGCAGAATAAATTCATCAAGATACAGCAGAATAAATTCATCAAGATACAGCAGAGTAAAGTCGTCGAGATATAACAAACTTTCTTTTTCAAACCAACAGTACTTAGTAGAATCTGTGGATTTAATAGAAGCTGTGAAACCCCCACCACTGTGTTCGAAAGGTAAAAGTATCCTGGGCAGCCCGTAAGTAGCAAGAGAACAGTAATTTTTTTTAAAAGATAATGTCAGATATAATTCTTTAGTGTTGATAAAATAAACTGTTTAAATTTAAAATCCATCTCGTAGTATAAGTTCGTCGATAATTAATTTCGTCTATGTCTAGACGAATAAATATTTCTTTTTAAATTAAATCTAAATTTTGTGTTCTTTGATTATGTTTAAATGTTCAAACCTTGTTGAGACCCTGAGTTTTTTTTATTAAATTGTACTAATATTTCGTTAAATAAAATTGTTCGTTTGTAAAAGTAAAATAATCTTTTTATTTAAACATTCACTTTTTTTATTATTATATAAATGGCTACCACAGCGTGGGACAAATTAATAAGTAATTAATTGATTACAACAATATATGTATATATATATATATATATATATATATATATATATATACAATATTAGGAGAATCCATTAAGGAATTGGAACTAATTTGGTGACAAAGTCACATTCAAACTTGGATAGTGAGGAAGGATAGAAATAAATAGGAGAAATAGGAGGATTGTGCTTTATGTGAATTCATATGCTCAGGCGAAGAATTATGCACATAGAAAAGCATATGTAAAAAGCAGAGAGAAGGATGGAAGAAGAAGGAAAGACAGAAAATATTTGACCCAGGCGGGACTTGAACACACGTATTCTGCTCAGTACACAGACGCCTTAACCATCCTTCTCTCTGCTTTGAACATATGCTTTTCTATGTGCGTAATTCTTCGCCCGAGCATATGAATTCACTTAAAGCGCAATCCTCCTATTTATTTCTATCCTTCCTCTCTATCCAAGTTTGAATATATATATATATATATAATTATAATTATTTGTGGAAACTCAAATAAAAAATTGCAAATTAATTTTTTATGGCATGAGATAACAACTCTTTTTGATAACCATTTTAAATTAAATACTAAGATGTATACAAGAGAATAAATTGTTGGAAATAAATAAATGATGATATGAAGTATCTTCTCTCTAGATAGTAGATATTCAAATGGCTTTGTTGTAAAACACTTAGATAAAATATTAATATTTAAATAAATCTACAAAATTAATAATTGAAAACAAATACTTCTCAAAGGTTTATATCAGTTTCAGCATACTGAAACAATACTAAAAGTACCACTTCATTACACTTACATCTGTTTTACATCATCATAATTCCAAAACTTCAGTCGTAAATCAGGGCTTGTTTCACCATCATCTCTGTGTTCCACTGTAGCCAACCAATCTCCATCAGAACTAAAAGCCACTTTTACTACTTCAGTATTAACAATTACAGTTTCTCTTTCTTGAGTCAAAATATTTTGTCTTGTGATATCCATCTAATAAAATAAATTAAATTAAAAGGTAACAACATATATTTAATTCATATGATAAAATTTAAATTATTTCCAATTGTTTGGTTCAAAATTAAATCAAGAAAAAAGTTCAAGTTTTTCAGGTTACACAAACTTAGATAATGAAAATTTTATCAAAAGCATGCATTTTGAGGTTGACAGATAATTAACCATAAAACAATTGAACTAAAAATCAGACAACACAAAATACACACTAAAGAGAAAAACTAAACATATAGTATAACACTTTTACATACATTGTACAGTAGTGTCTTATTTATGGATGAGAAAAACTGTATATGGCCAGTTCGTCCATTTAGTACAAGTGACTGAGTTCTAGGGTCTGTTGTTAGGCCTGCAGGGAACAGGTTACTTGGCCTACAAGAAGTTTTAGTAATGGGGCGTACTCCCCATGAAAAGTGTTGTATTGTGGAAATAAGTTTAAATTGAGGATCAACTATTTGAATTGCTGTAACAAAAGAAAATTTAAAATTAATTTTTATTATCAATTTATTTTTAAGGTTGAAACATATACATTAGAAAATTATATTCCATTTGAGTAATGGAACAATTTACTCTGAAACTATATAAAATTTTGTACCTCAAACAATGTGTTACTTAAAAGATATTAACGCAGATATAAATAAAGTATGTAGTTCCAGGAAAAAACAAATGGTTAGTAATAATACTAAATACAACTTTCAAACAGACAAACTTCAAATAAAGGAACAATAAAGAGAATTTAAATTCAAAAGTCTGGACACAGCTTTAAGTTTTCGCCATTAGGTAATCCGCATCAATACATCTGGAACTTTTACATTTGAATTATCTTACTTATTTTTTCTCTATTTAAAGTTTGTCTGCACAAACTGTTAATTGGATTAGTGTCATAGTGAAACTGATAGAGCTTAAAGAACAACATGTGTGTGTATGAAATTTTGCTACTAACTTGGAAAATCTTTTTCAGATACATTCAATTGTTCCACCATACATACATGAAGCAATATACAAGTCACACAGAGAGCTATGAGTACTTTAAATGCACCGGCCGGCTGGCACACGGAATGCTGTAACACTCCTTCCTGAAGAATATATATATATATATATATATATATATATATATATATATATATATATATATATATACAATATTAGGAGAATCCATTAAGGAACTAATTCACATTCAAACTTGGATAGTGAGGAAGGATAGAAATAAATAAATAGGAGAAATAGGAGGATTGCGCTTTATTTGAATTCATATGCTCGGGCGAAGAATTACGCACATAGAAAAGCATATGTTCAAAGCAGAGAGAAGGATGGAAGAAGAAGGAAAGACTGAAAATATTTGACCCAGGTGGGGTGGAAATATTTAAACATACTAAAACAGCCAATATTTGAGTCGGATAAATATTTTTAGGGGTCAAAGATATTGATAGTGTTTCTACCAATGTTATCTGAATACAATTTTCATTCCCTACACCCTGTGAAAAGGACATTCTTCGGGTTTGGGGTGGAGATGCTTTACAGTAAAATAACGCGAATACAACCGAGATTGGAGTCAAATCAAAGGTTATGGAAGTCACTGTGTTTAGTTACGACATTCAAATTGGCATTTACCCCTCAGATGCAGGGGTAGCGGGGTGCAAATTTTGGAACATGCAAACACGGCAGATATTTGCGTTGAAGAAATATTTTTCAGAGTTAATTATAATGATTAGGGTTCGAGTAGCGTTACATAAAAATAGCGCAAAAGCAGCCGAAATTGGAGTCATATCGGGGGTTATAGATAAATGACATCTCGGGCAACGCTGGGCACCCAGCTAGTGTGTATATATATATATATATATATATATATAACACATTTAGATACCAAATAGAGACAGCGATGCAACTTACCTGAAATCAATTTTTGTCCAGTCTCACATAGGTGGAACTTCAAATTTTCAAGGGTCTAAGCCCCCTTCTTTGTCCTATCCTAATGTGTTATTTAATTTAACCTCGTCACATTTTCCTTAAATGTGTGTGTGTCTATATATATATATGCAATATTTTTGACAATGTCACATTCTTACTATTACAAAATATATATATATATATATATATATATATATATATATATATATATAGAGAGAGAGAGAGAGAGAGAGAGAGAGAGAGAGAGAGGGGGGGGGGGAAGGGGGAGGAGATAGATTTATTATAATGTTTTTTTGAATTAAATAGATTTACATTTTATTTTAGGTTTAAACCACAACTAACCATTATCTTCAGTAGAAATGGCTAAAAACCTATTATCTGAAGAAAGGACAAGATGTTGAATAGGAGCTGGAAGACGTGGTAAAAAATTCCGTTGTTTAGAAACATCCAAGACCCACTTAACTAAAACAGCTTCTCCACCGCCACTTAACAACTGGGTTCCTGAAAATAAAAAATTAAGTACTCCATATTTAAATAAAAAAACATAATGTAAAAGGCATCTATACTATTACTATATTGATGTAAAATATTCTTCTTCTTAAATTCTAAATAATGTATTTGAAAATGTAATTAAAATAAGTTTAATTGTTTGAAAGGTAGAGTAGCTACGAAAATATCTCGTCTCACACATAATAAGATAAATTTGACAGGTTGATTCATTCAAAGTGTATTTATTATATTAAGGAAATGTTTTAATTAAATAAATTATTGTTTTAAGTTTCTTCAACAGTTTAGTTTAACCAATGAAGCTTTCCTTGAAGTTACATCCATCCTTCAGGAGAGAGTCATCCCATGTGCTGCCTGGCCGTAAAGCGTCTACAAGAAACTTCACAACTGGCCAGCATCTGGGATGAATTGATTTTCATTGTAGGCCAGGCGGAGAAAGGAGTTGAGATTTTATAGTCCATGGAAGTTGTGGTGAGGGGGTGACTACACTTTTGTATTTGCCAATAATGATTTTGGTAGTTTGACAGTGGATATGACATAATACTATATAAATAGAAAATACCCTACAGACCTCCTCCAAACCCAAATATGCCAATCAACCTCTGTTTGAATGAGATGATGATTTTCTGTAATGAGGAACAAAGCAACACCAGCTTTCAATTTGCTATCACTCTTTCATGTCCATATTAGTTATATATAAAATTTAAATTCTTAAATAATGCATCCAGTTTGTTATACAATTTACAACTTTGTGTAAAACAATACTGATAAATTATAGTTTCAGGAAATTAGGTTTGGTATAAAACATAATAATAATATATATTCCTGTTTAAGAATGCTTAAAATATATATAAAAAAAGTTGTAAGCAATAAATTTGAGGAAAAAATCTTAATTGTAAAATGTAATTCCAAATATAACTCTTGAGATTCAATCAATTCAGAGTTTCTGTTAATATTTTGACAGCAAGCTCTGCCATAGTCATCATGGTGACTATGACAACAATGGCAGAACTTGCCATCAAAAAGCCCTTATCAGAAACATTGGGCTGGGTGGAAACTTGAGAATTATAAAATTCTTGAGAATAGTATTTGGAACAAATTCACCAGGAATACCTTCACACTATAATCATTACTGTCTTAATTTAAGAAAACTAAAACTGCTTAAATTAATTTGTTACTCTGATTAATAAAATAAAAATTATACCTGCTGCAGAGAAAACAACAGCTTGAACAGGCAAATTATGCCAGTGATATACAGTATATATTGGCTTTGAGTTTGAGCCAAATCCTTTCCAGACAAGAATGCGGCCAGAATTGTCCCCAGTGGCAAAGTATGGTTCTTTTTGATGGCATGCAACACATGTGAACCAACGACCACCACCAATGTATTCTCTATAATCACGAAAATCAATTAATGTAATTTTAATTTTAAAATAATAATTTTTAATCCATCCACAATGTGGTTTGGAGTTGAAGTAGCTGAAGTAATTTACTCACGTAAACTGTAATTTAAAGTGTTTAATCATAACTTTATACTAGGTTTCAAATAAGATGGAATGTCTTTAAATTACAGTATAAATAATAATTGGACAAATTATTCTCTCTGATCAAAATTCAGGAAGATAGGGTAAAATATTCTCTACAACCAAATTAATATTATTTGGAAAGGAAAATACTAATAATACATTTAAGAATAAAGGAATATTTGGATAAATGAGAAACCATTACCTTTGTTGTATCCTATTCTTTAGTTGAATTATACATAACATTTTTGCATTGATGCCAACTACATAGACATCTTTGCCCATTCCTCCAATAGCAATACTATGCTTATGATTATCAAATCTGAAAAAACCAACACACATTCAGTATATGTATTTATGTTTTACATTTTGTAATTATATGAATACCAGACATTTACCTACAAATAGGAAGCAAGTTTTTCAGTATATTTCCAGTATTCAAATCAAATGCATCCAATTTCAAAAATTTTTCTCCTTCATTCATCCAGCCAACCAAAGCTACGCATTTTTCATTGATATAAGTGAATAAATTAAAGTTTATTACTACTGGTATAGAGGTCTTTTCCATAAAAACCAAATCCTAAAAAAGATCAATTTTTTTTTATTTAAAATGCCTTAATGAAAATAATCCAATGTATAAAAACAGATGTTGAAAAGGTTTCAATACTGAAGAAATAACAAATTTAAGAGATTACAAGAAATTGTAAACATTAAGGATAATAAAATATTATAGAATGATTAAATTTCCTTTTCAATTAAAAATATATTAAAATTTTCCTACATAAATTTTGTATCTTACTAGTTTTCGGCCTGGTTTTGTAGTTTGCCATGCCCATTCAATCAATTCTCCTCTTTCAGAACAAGAAACAAGGAGGTCATCAGTTTTGGGGTTCAAGCAAACACCAACAGCAGCTCCTTTCAAACCTTCATAGCTGCGAATTAATTCTCCAGTGAGAGTACTATATGATCTTATAACTGGACCCCAAACCACAAATAAGATCCTGTGATAAAAGAACAGCCATAATATATTTTATAAAAATACAAAACAAACTATTTCTCTATAAAAAAAATACTAAGAGTTATCATTATCAAAACAGATGAACAAAATCTTAAAATTAGCATACTGCACATTGACCAGCCGAATATAATGCACCAAAATTTCTTTGAATCTAACACCTCCAAAAATATGAAGAGCTTTCTCCTGTCAAGCATGGATGTGTGTGTGTGATATTAGTAAGGATACGACTTTGTCAAAAATAATTGCAATATTGGTATGGAAAGAGATTGGTTGTGGCTTACCTGAAAGTGAAGTGCGGTGTTGCCAAAAGGAACTGAAGGTTGTTCTTCAAATATTTGGAGGCGAAATTTTCAAATTTTTGCAACACCGCACTTTACTTTCAGGTAAGCCACAACCTATCTCTCTTTCCTTTCCATACCAATATTGCAATGCTATATATATACACATATATGTAATTGCAATATTGGTATGTGGCTAACCTGAAAATGAAGTCCGCTGAAGCCATTGGAAACCAAAGGTAGTTCTTCCACTTTTCGAAGGCTTTAAGCCCCTTCTTCAGCAAGGAGTTTCATTTCCTTATGGCTACACTACACTTCACTTTCAGGTAAGCCACAACCTATGTCTCTTTCCTTTCCATACCAATATTGCAATAAATGTTTGACAATGTCCTTATCATTCATATATATATATATATATATATATATATATATATATATATATTGTAATACAAATTAAGAAGGCCATTAATTATTTAAATTACAATGTTTGTTTATTGGCGTTAATCCCAAAGGACGGAGTGATAGCGGGCTCTTATTGAAGTTAAATTATGGAGATCAAGAATTGGTTAAAATTACAATGTTTTGATTAGATGTACTGATATCAGAGAATGACAGAGGCTGCAGGCTCTTATTTATGTTGAAGTAGGGAGACCAAGAATTGTTTAAAATTACAATGTTTTGTTTATCAGCAGCAATCTCAAAGGACGGAGTGACAGAGGCTTTTGTTGATATTCAATTAGGGAGACTGAATTGTTTACTTATAATATGTGGAGTGACGGCGGCGATGAGCTTAAAGGATGGAGCCATATCGTGGGAATGGCGAGCGTGGGAAAGCCAAGAATTAGTGTTGTCTGGCGAGGGAGAAGGATGTGGACAGAGTCTGGTTGGCAAAGGTGGTGGTTGGTGAAAGGCTGGCGAGGAAGTTGGATGCCAGAGCTTGAGGGAGAAATATGCTGATGGAGAGTTAGTTGGATAAAGCATTGTAAAGAGTCTATCTACATAGTCACATTTAGAAAGAAACATTATTGGGCAACTCCATAGATTGGAGAATACTGCAGCAGATAAAATAACTCTGCTATTTTGTTGGATGTACATCTTGGGTGTTTGGAGATAATACTGACTAAATTGACTGGTGGCCACGGGCGAAACAGCGATGGTCCGTACAAGGAGTCTGGAGTTCCGAGAGGATTAATGTGTTTGTGTTGGTGAAAGTGAATGTGCAATTTATGCACAGAATGGCCTTTTTAGTGAAGTGTGTTACCAGGTTTGGAAATCATAAAGTCTGGTTCCAAAAAGGATAATTGTAAGTAATAAAAAAAATAATAAATATTGTAAACAGTAAATTAAAGGTAAGTCAGATTTTTTTATTTTATTCCATATTCAGCGAGTTTCAAATTGTTTAAATTGTAAATTCTTTAATTGTAATCTTGAATTGTTTCTTACTATCAAACCCAATAAAGAGCCTGAGATAAAGAGTAATTAATTTGTTTGTAAAATATAAAATTTGTAACCTTGAAGAATAAATTTGTTTAAATAATAATTAATAATTTTTTTAATAATAATAATAAAGCCCATGATTAAGTTATTGGTTCCACAACTGGGCAAATATCATTTTTAATTAAATATTCAGTTGTTCATTATATTTTGACTACTGCCATGTGTTGATAAGCTATTATTAATTTATTTTAAAATGTAATATTTTTTTAATTATTACAATATATATATATATGGCAAAGCTGGGAATTGAACCTGGATCGTCTACTCTGCTTTGTACGCAGAGGCTTTACTAATTACACTACTAAGCCAACTACCGACCCAAGTAAATACAGTCAGTTTTGCTTCATCACCAAATTAAAGTCCTTAATATTTTATATGTATAGACACATCCACATTACCCCTCATACTTAGGCATACATATATATGTACTCGTGCAATAGGGGTGGCCAGTAGGTAAGGCAAAATTTAGGAGATATTCAGTCCTGGGCTTAACCTGGAGTGTAGGACATGTTGGAATGAGAGTTCCCTCAGATGGAGTTCAGCCTATGGCAAGTCGAGAGTAGGATTTTGAGGAGGAGTTAATGTGAAGCATTGGTCAAAATTGTTGATGTTGTGAGATTGGGCATGATCAGCTAGTGGAAATTGTGCTTTTGAAAGTTTGACAATCTTGTGGTGTGTATTCATTCAGAAAGAGGTATTTTGGTTTGGCAAATGCAGAATGCAAGGCAAGTCTGCAATTAATTTGGTACATGATGTGGACAGAGGTGATATTTTCTTTAATTTTGAAATTTCCTTTCTTTGTGGTATTCCAGAGGATTGTGGTGGAATGAAGAACAGGGAAGTTATAGCGTCTGTTCCTATCAGAAAGTTTGCTACCTGGCATAGGTGAGGGTGAGGAAGTTGTGGAGGCTGGGTGGACACCTGAAAGAAACCTTAGGGTAGGTGGGGAATATTGTGAGATAGATTTTTTTAAGTTGGGGTTGAATTGCAGTCCAATGTAAGTTAGGCAAAGAATGAAATTGATTTTTTGCAGCCTAGTGAAGTTGGTTGAGATGAGGGGTAGACTACATTTTTTATTTAGGTCAGGAATAGGTGTGGGTGTTTGGAAATTTGATACTCATAAGTTATCTCTATTGATCATGGTGATAATTGGTGAAGTGGAGGTATTAGAGCTTGTTAGTGGGCTTGATGTGTTAATTATGCTGGAACTCCAGTGTGTTTGGGAGCCCGCTATTGCAGTACCTAATAAAGTTTTGATATGAGTGGGGTTAGTTACCATTGATTTTAAATTATAAGCAGTTACTGATAAGAGATACTTATTCATACTTTCACCAGCTATCAATTAAGAAGTCTATATAGAAGTTTAGATGGATTTTAACTATTACGTTACATTACAATATTCTTACAATAATAATTGCAATTTTTGTGAGAAGAATACGATCTCTGAAAAGTAATGACTGACAATTTGGAATTTTATTGTTCTGCTAAGGAACCACAGCATAATGATAATTTAATAACTTATATGTTCTGTTTCCCAAACCTGCAAAAATGAGAAGCAAAATCAAATTTAACTAAAACAAAATGACAATTTATTATTACACTCTTTTTTAATATTCATTAATATTTTGTTTACTTTCAATACCTCAGATATTTTGGTGGTGGTCAGTAAGACATCAAATGTCAACAGATTTCTATATTATTTTTAAATATTACATGACTAAAATACTTGAATTTAACTAACTTAATGTTAATACTTCTGATAATTTGGAAATGTGAAATTTTACAATAATTATGATTTTGTTGATCTATTTTATTACTTGAATAAGTAATTTCCAATAAACATGTTTACTTTTATCTTCAATATGTACTAGATATAACCAAATCCGAAATTACTCAACATTTTATACAACTTCAAACATTATACTAGCCAATGTACATCAATTTCAATATCTGTTTTGTAATCAATGAATGCAAAATACATAATTATAGATACCCTAGCATATACCTAGGTCCTCACATTATTGTGCGCCACACATAATTATAGACTAGTATGTTGGCATCGCTAACTTGGTTAGTATTGATGTATTTTTTGGTTAAAAAACCTTTTCAATATAAATATCAAATAAATAAACGTAACATTTGCAGAAGAGGGCACATAGAAAATAACTAATTAAATACTTTATTATGTATATATATATATATATATATATATATATATATATATATATATATATATATATATATATTAAATATGTTTATACTCCAGCAATATGCAGTCTTTAATTGCAGATGAGTCATATATAGATTCAAATAAACAATCATTAAGAATTATAGAAATAAATTAGTATATTCAACCAATAGATGTGTGGTTTATTTCTTACTTTCCATCAGATGAAAACACTGGTTGACTGTCCACAACACTTCCACCTCCTTTCCGATTTATTATCAAGTCACCATTTTTAGGTACTCTATTGTCTATTGTAGTGGCTTTAGTCATATTAATTATACTGTATTACCAATAAATAGTTGCGTGGCTTATTGTATATCAATGGTGTACAGGTTAACTACACATGTATTCAACCATGTGTTTTCACTAGCAGACTATACAAAAAAAGTAAGATGTTTCACTGAAGATACTCCACATTCGGTGAAAACTGCTATACATACTTTGACCTTCAAGTACTGAAAATAAGATAAATAAATACATTAAATGTATGAAATGTTAAAAGTTTTTTTAAAAAATACTGAATGAGCTGTATAGTGTCGAACATTCTCCTGAGTCATCATGAATGAAAATGATCCCGCAAGATTTTGACAAAACTGGGACACCTATGTAAAATTTATTGTAGAATTTATTCTCTTTTTGACACATTAGGCTAAACTCCACAATATTTATAAGAGATATTATTAACATTTTACAAATACTTTAAAACAGACCAGGAGGTAAGAGACTTGGTCAATATGTTATTTGACAAAATAAATAAACCTCTGTATTAAAAGTTATTGTATTTATTTATGCATCAGTAAATTCTTATAAAAATAAATGGAACGCGCAACAAATATTTCGTATAAATGAAGTCCAATTTTCATAGCAAAAACGAATAAAATCTATTAACCGGATTGTAAGTATCACTAAGCGCGCCGGAATATGTTTTCTGATCGTTGTGATTAGTCAATTCGAATATATATTTTGGGCACAATAATAAAAAAATATCGTGAGTACTCTCAGTTAACAGCATCATATTATATGTTTAATTATCCACTTATTTGTTTCTTTGTTATATTAGTTGAGTCAGACAAAGTAAACCTTTGGTCTATGAGAAGAAATTGAGTAATTTAAATTTATTGTCTACTAGATGAGTTCGCGGGTATTTATTTAAATTAACCCGGACTAGGAATTGATTCGACACTAACCTTTTGGTAAACATTTCATTTAACCTGCAACAATAGCTCCAGTGTTTGGAAAATTTACCGTTTACGGTCCCCTACCCGACCTAACCCCTCGGCATCTAACTTCAAATAAATGACGATGACTGAAATTATTCGGGAACTATCCTACTATATAAAAAATGTCTAAGATTAACGACGAAATAAAAGAATAAAAATACTCGCTAACTTAATTAAGTTTAAAACTACTCCCGGTACATTAAAGGTAAATAAATATAACCTTTAACTAAGTAGAGACCAAAATATAGCTCGTACTCTAAGAAAATCAAAAACTTAAGACAGTCAAAACTACTACGTGTAACCTTTTCTCAACCGCGTCTATCCTCAAGAAATGAACATAAATTCATCAACCACTATGATTCATGCGAGAATTAAACTCAGATCCTCCTATTACACCGGAATCGACACCGATCTCGGTTTTTTGCCCCTTCCACCACCACTCGTACGGTAAAACTGCGCCCTCCTCTGACCTCAGTAGTTGAATTAGACACTTAAAACGTGCATAATAAAAGTATCAAATTCAGTGACCCCGAAAACGTTTTATTCGACACTAACTATGGCCTTTTCCAAATAATTTATAAATGCCACCCCATACACACACACTCCTTCCCAGAGGCGGTGGGTGTGTCTTAACCATTCATTCAGTGTTTGTTCTTGGATCGTAAGAAACATATGTATAATGTTTGGTAGAAATGTACGCATTTAAGATTTAAATGTAAATCTGTTTCCCCCCTTCTTTGCCACTCCTAGGGGCTGAACGACATCTTAACCAATATGGTAATTGTCAGAATTAAACTCAGTTACATCCATAACCCCAGATTCAAAATCAGTCTCTGTTATTTACTCATTACTTTTATGTAACGGCCTTTCATCCACATTCTCCCCCACACTCAAATCTGGGGGCTGAACTATAACGTGACTGACATAGTGACTGTTAGAATTAAACTGGATATGACACAAATCTAGGTTGTTTCGTGGTTATTTTAAATAACGCCCCACCCCCTCCCATAGTGGTGCTGACTTTCCATGGTGTAAAGGGTTGAAATTATACACGGAAACATCTGAATAAAAAGCTATTAATCTAATTACTCCGAAATTAAATATTCGGCGCTAAAAACGGCTGTTTTAGTGCGCTTTAAAATTTCCCCTCCAGCCACAATATAGGGGCTAAACTACAACTTGCCTGGTATCGTCAATGCCAGAAATAAACTCATTTACATCCCTTGCCCACAAAGGCAAATGCAACATGACTGATTGTCATATTACAATATATTGTAGCAGTTTGGTATACAGCCCCACCAGTTTGGACGCCATAAAGTGGTAGATTATCCTGAATTTACTTTTCAATTTATCAATTTTTAATAGCAAATCTTAATCTAATGACAGGTTTTAAATAATATTTAAACTAACATTTAATTAATATAGTGTATGAAACATTTATTAACCAGAATTTTTTACATTTTTTATACAATTTAACCAATAACGGTTATTTGATTTATGTTACACTACGATTTTTTTACTTAGGGCACTTCATCGGGCCTCAAAATAGTTTTAGAATTTGCATGCAATATTGAATTTAAAGGGAAAACTATTCAAATAAAATTACAAATGTTTTACATAAATATTCCCTGAAAAATACAAACAATTAATAGAATGAAATCTGATGGTGCGAAGTAATTATACTATACAAAATATTTACTAAATTTAAATTAACTTTACATAGCATTTATGATTATTCTTGAATTGAACTTGCACAACATTAAAAGACCTTTTGAATACATAAAAAAATTCTAACTTCGAAAAATTAGCTATATTATTCCAAATTCACACTCACTGCACATATAATTAAATCCTTTAGGGTGCCAGACTGATGAGTTACGCTCGTGCGATGTTTCTCCGTGTGTGAGGTTCTACCATGGGAACTGTTGTACAATAGCGATCAAACTATACTAAGATCACCAAATAGTTCATCACTAGCCACCATATTGTTCTAATTTTATGAACGTTTAAGAGGCTCCTAATAGGACTCTGGACAACTTAGTCTACAGATAATTCCTTTTTATACGATGATGAGGAGACTATTAAATCTACTGCAGAATTAATATTTAAAATGTTTCAAAGTTTTACATTAACATAACTGGTCTGACTCAGGACTCTATAGTACTTCATTAGGATGAACTCTGTCGCATAATCATGACCTTCTCCCTAGACTTCCTCAGATGAACTCTGATGACAAACTGTTATGTACTTTACTAGCAGACTTTGTCATGACTTCACCTCTCGAACTCTACCAGCAAACTGATTAATTTTCTTCATAAAATTTGTCCCATCTCTCCGTTCACTCCAGCACCACCTAATGGTGAGAACACAAAACAATTGGGGTTCACATACTTGGAATATGACACCCCCAGTCTAATTCACCCAGCCACATTTGACAATTGGACTGTTGACAATCAGAACCAATATAAAAAAATGTAACAAAAAAACTTTGGAATATTATGAAACTACCGTTCTCATGGTTCACAGCAGGACTCTTCAAATTATCTCCACGATGACATGTATATAGCTTTACACAATAATTGAACTATTGTGAAATTTATAATATTGTAGACAATAGTGTGCACTTCACTTTCAGGTAAGCCACAACCTATCTCTCTTTCCTTTCCATACCAATATTGCAGATTCCCCGCTTAATATGTGAGTGCTCTACAATCTGATCCAGGCTCATCTACTGTACTAATGTACTAGATACATTCTTCCTGGACTAGCTTTAGGCCTTCGTTGAAGAATGCATACTACATGTGAATTTATCAAAAGTGCAATAAATTAATCATTGTTGCCATGATGGGAATAAATAATGTCTATTTTTTATAGACCTAAGTGCTCTTCTTAAAGGAAATAGGAGTGAACATCATGCCAGCACAAATAGCACATGCTATACACTGTCCAAGTACTCAAACCCACCCTTGACCAATATAAAAAACATAGTCCACCCGTAACCACAACTTACTTTTCTGGACTACAAAACCTCAATTCCATTCTCAGCCTGGCCTACACGGGACTGCAATGCAACAAAGATATAAAATACATCTGTCCCATAATACTCTCCATCTGCCCAAGGGATACCTTCAGCAACCCATGTAGGTCCTTCCATATTACTCCCCCTCTTAAACCATATTGCCAGCCTTGATGTAGGAACAGGTGCCATGTCTGCCGTATCCTACAATCCTCCACAAATAAGCACCTACAAAATAATAATAAAAAACTACCTGCCTTTCCTCCCACATCATTTACAAGATTAATTGCAGACTCAGCCCCACTTTCTGTATCAGCCAAACAAAACAACGTCTTTCAGAATGCATTGCTAACCACACCACTGCCAAACTATCTACTATCCAATTCCCAGTAGCTGCTCATGCCAAAAGCTACAAAACCAACAACAACATCAAAACTTCCTTAAATCCTAAACTGTGATTCATCAGAAGCTGAACTCCATCTTTGAGAACTCTCTTTCCAACACACCCTACAGTCCAGGCAAAGTTCTCTAAATGCTTTTCCCCTATTCACTTATCTTTTTACCTTCATTTCTTGGTGTGTGTATGCATTATTCAGTTATTTTTCCATTCTTGTGACCTTTCTGAGAGAGGGGGGGAGGAGAGGGAGAGACAGAGAGGGAGAAGGGGGTGAGATATTTTTCAGGAGAGAATGATGTGCCCTGTGCAGTCTCCCATTGGAATTGTTTCTTCCTGTCTTTTGTAGTGACACTGGCTCTCAATTCCAGGTACTACCTACCATCCCTATTTGTTGGCCATACCAATTATATATCACATATACTTTTATGGATAGTTAAGGGATAAGGTTTTATACGTCGATAAATAATAATAAACAATAATATGCTTATTTGGAACATTCATCGAAGTAAATATTGCAACATCATTTTAATGGTTGAACAATAACATCACAATCAGTTATTGTTAATTATTTTTAAGTATGATTAATGATTAGGGGTACAGTAAATTAAATATCA
The DNA here is from genome assembly GCA_037074705.1 of Zhengitettix transpicula. Taxonomy (NCBI): domain Eukaryota; kingdom Metazoa; phylum Arthropoda; class Insecta; order Orthoptera; family Tetrigidae; genus Zhengitettix; species Zhengitettix transpicula. Next base: position 151,343,120 of record CM073590.1, read on the forward strand.
AATTTCAATAAAATCCAATTCAGAGAAATTCCATATCTGAGGACCAATTACGGACCAATTACAGACCAATTAACTTACAGTGGTCTATTAAAGGGGAAAATATTCAATTATATTTCAAAAGACAAATAAAATGTCTCAGTAAAACCAGTACAAAGGCTTATCTCAATTAATATTTTAGCAAAATAATTATACATCTCAATTTGAACATTCTTTCTTTAAATTTTCTTTTAATATTGAAAATCATGATCTTGTAATGCTGTAACTAAATTTATAATTTAAAATTAGCAATTATTTCATTAAAATTATTTTTTGAGAGTACACCCTAAACATCATTTCAAATTTTTATATTAGATTGCTTTATAGTGAAAAAAATAGATAAATTATACATGAGTATTTATTAATAAATTATTTAAAAATATTGAAATGTTAATTTATACAAAACAAGACATAGTCTTCATTCATACATATGTACAAAAGGAACAAAAACATAATCCAATACTCATTCAATCAACAAATAGTAACAATAAAACACTTCTTACACACTCATATTCTTTCGGCAGTATTAGAACACTGAGGAACATTTTTATTATTATTGCCATTATTTACAAGTTGTCAGTAGCTGCATGTTCCCTAAGTGTCAATTTCCTGTTAACAATTAGAAAGAGATGTTTATAACATTGTATAGTCACCATGTAACCTTATCACTTTTGATTATAAATTCAATCTATCTTAACAATATATCACACAGTGTTTCCATCACATCACAATTGCACTTTTTGTATTCTAATCTTATGTAATGGCAACAAATTCACAAATGACATTGCTTTGTAAAAACATAGCTGCTAAACTTTAAGTGATGATTTAAGACATTTGTCTCTGTCTCAACACAGGTGATATGTACAAAGGTGATCATAATTCCAATCAGTCACCTGACTTTAACTTAAACAGTATTTATGAAATACTTTCACCGATTAACTTGAATCTCTCAAATATTAATTCTGCTACACAAAGTTTAATTTAATTTCATTCACATATTTTGTATCACAAAGCTTCATCACCATTTGAATAATGGCCATTTCGGTTCAGTGGTTCTTTTTCTGGAGTGTCAGTTGGCCTATTTCTTTTGAAGAATCCACACTGAAAAATAAGTATACGATTTTGAATATATTTCCAAAATATTAAATAAACATTGTTTGTCATCAAAATTCTGTTATTTTTATCAACTAGAACTAAATTTGGGTCAAAATAATTTATAATTCAATAATTTTCTTTTTGTAAATATATCTCTCATGCTTTCAATTTTAAGATCTAAAAAACAACAAATTCATAGACATAATAAGATTTTAATCAGTTAAATACCCCTCTTTAATGGTTACGGAAGGGATCTTATTGAATTTCACATAACTTTTAAGTATCTAGGAATGCATTTTCTTTATTCATTAAACAAAAATTCAAAGTTGAAATTGAAATATAAAATGACTATGTTAAAATATATCAATTAAATAAATGAATAGCCAAATAACAGACAAAATGAAGTGATAATATAAATACACATCCTGAGTTGCTGTTAGGATTGCAGAAACATTGTGTGGTATTTATATTTTCACTTCATTTTGTCTATTTGGCTATATACTATCTCATTATTAAAATTCAAAGTTCTTTTTCAGAAAAGTTTCACAAGCATTGTGAATATTATATAGGGATATGGACAAGAGACAGAGTTAGTGATATGGCTTGAAGAGAGTTAAGACTGGTTGCCATGTTGGACAGGATACATAGTTCAAATTTTCAGTAGTGTCTATCCTCTTCTCCAAGAGATTTAATGCCCCTCAGGTTGCTTAACTTCTCAGTTTGAACATAGTAAAAGCTAGCATACAGGTGTGCAGGTAGCAAACATGAGGGACATATAATCTGTCTCATAAGGAAGGAGGTTGGCTGCTCCAAAAAATTTAAGCACATATTCTGTCCAATATGCAATCAATATTCATTTTCATGTAAGCTACGTTAGTACTTCCCTTTCTTTCCTATCAGTATAAATTATTTTTCTTTAATGGTTTAGTGAAGATAAAAAGCTGAAGGTATAGAGCATTTTTTAATAAAAAATTCTAATGTTTGTTACTTTCAAAAGTTCAGTAAACAAGATGCATTGATTTCTGTATTAATTGAAAACATCTTTAAATAGAAATATAATGTTATGAGACTTAATAAATTAAATAAATACCTTCCAAAGAAGCAAGATTAACAACAACAAGATTATGGCTCCAGCACATGCTGAGAGTACCACAACCCATAAAGGAACTATGTCAGGCTTGATTGTAGTATCAGTTGATATAACAGCAGTAAACACTTCCAAACTTCGAATAATCGGATTATCAGGTCGACCAATATATGGCAGCTTGGTAACCTGCATTGCTAGCATTGACGATACATTTGCCGGTACATTAAAGCTGATCTGCAAAAAAATAAAATGGTTTAATGAAATTGTTTAACTTCAAATAATGTAACAATTTATATATTCAAAATTATAAACATAGCTTACTTACCTTTTTCAAAGTTTGCACCCAGACTCTAGACCGTACATTTATATTAATTTCCTGTCCTCTAGTAAATCTTTTAATTGAACACTTGAATTTTACACATTTAGTTGAGTTGCACTCCAAGAGTTGGTCAAAATTGTCCTCTCCATTTGCCTCTCTTGTGTATCTGCTATATAATTTAAAGCCTTTATCTGTTTCTGAATCTTTATTATTATTATTAGAGTTTGTTGTTTCCTCTTCAGAGTATGATTCATCATATCCATCATCAAGATCATCATCATCATCATCATCATCATAATCATCTTTAGCATGTGAGTTTCTGCCACTATCAATGGTATGTCGGTAACGCTCCTCCCATGCAATATCAGTGCTAGGATTGTAGTGCCTTACTTCACCATCATTGCCAGTAGATGAATAATGGCTAACAATTTGCTTAGAATTTTCAGAACTGCCTTGCTTTCTACCACTTTCTGATTTAGAAGAAGCCTCACTTGACCAGGTTGAGGAGTAATAGTGTGAACCTTCCTGAGAGTTTGCCTGACCGGCTTGTGTCCCACTAATGTTATCAAGAGTTGTGTGATGACTGGCCCCAGTATTTGTTGAAAATGGATTTAAACCTCCATGAGAATCAATTACTCCCGTCTGGAATCCTCCCCTACTAGTAACTGTGACTGCATTGTGGCCTGCACCTGTTCTTTTAATGGCCGGTATAAAGTGAACACCTCCTGTCTGACTTTCACCTCCAAGGCTTGATCCAGTAATTTCACTGCTAGAACCAGAAAGTGAAGATGTTTTCTGTTTGCTTTCTGTGTCACTGAACCCAATGTTCGAATTTTTGTGATCTGCATTTTCTGAACTCCAGTTTGCAGAAGAACCTGCTTGGGAACCATCTCCATAAGTAGTAACACTGTAGTTTCTATAATGTTTAGTAGGTTTTCCACCTTCTGATACAGAATAACTATAATTATATGAAGAATATCCATGAAATTGACCATCCTTGGCAGATTCGTCTGACCAACCATCCTTGCTTCTGTTATGGAAGTAGCTTTGCTCATTATCATTTCTTGTGACCCCATTATTTGTTCCCGTATTTCCATTTTGATGTTCATGTGAAGTTGAAAAGTCTCTTCCATTACTCTTAGATTTACTATTCTCTGTTGCTCTATCCCTCTCTTCAAAATTCTTTTCTTTCCATTTACCACTACTGGCTGCTGATCCTTTACTCTGACTTGCCTCTTTAACAGTTATTCTTCTTCCACTTTCTGAACTTTTTGAAAACTTTCCTGTATGTGCCTGTTTTGTACTGGATTTTCGTCTGTGATCAAGCTGAAACAATTGAGGTGTTTGAAATATAATAATAAAATTATAATTAAATAACACAAGTATTCCCAGTGTATTGATTGTTAAAATATTCTTGGTTTATCATTTGGGTCAATTGTTTATTAAAACACAATGTTTCCTATGAAATTCATCTCCGCCATCATCAGGTGATGAAAGTGAAAATGAATTTCACAGAAACAGTGAGTTTTAATAAACAATTGACTTTGTTGATAAACTGAGGATCTTTCATTGGTATTATACTTTTTTAATATGATAATTTCATTGTGTTAAATTAAATATGTTTATTTAATGTTTGTATTCAGTCAGTAGTAGTGCATGAGTTACTTATAGCAAGTCTTTAACAATAAGTTTTTATACACAATATTTTGCTTCTTAAGTTTTGATATCGGAAAAAGAGAAAGGGAGAAAAATAAAACTAAGGAAAAGTGGAGGTGGACTAGAAGGATAAAGAAGAGAATGAGGATGAAAAGGAGGATGAGAATAACGATGGAAATGTGGAGGAGGATGACTAGGATGATGAGTAAGTTAAGGGGGAAGATAATAAGCCAAGTAGGTGGATGGTGAGAATTACAGAGAGAATAAATGAGGAAAAAAGTAGTAGTAGTAGTTGAAGAAGAAGAATACTACCTGAAGTTGTAATGAATTGGCTTCCTCCAATTTTTCACAAACTGCTGGTCCTACTACTTCAGGTTGTTCCAAAATATAAAACAAAGGTTCACCTGAAAAAATAACATTTAATATTTTACATAACATATTTACATATATAACATAGAAATTAACACCTGTTAGTATTATTATAGTTATATATAATAAAGACACTGAAAATGTTTTTGAATATATATAAAAAAACCGATTGTATAGGGTATACTGGGCTGGGCCAAAATATAATTTTCTATGCTAAGATTATGTTTTAATATCTTCCCTCAATAAACCATGCTTATTACCTTTTAAATTTAAATTTTACAAAGTAAAGCATACTCAAATTTAGCTTACTTACCTTGCAGTGTGTACATTGGCCAAAGAATGTAAACTTCTGCTTCTACTATATCAGAAGGCCCTGTGTTAAAAATTGTATAACTGTGATTCAGTTGTGGCCCAATTTCAGATTCTTGGGTAACATTGACTACATTATAATGTGTTGTGTTGTAGTACAAATCAATTGGTGAGGATGATCTGGAATATGAAACATAAGATGATGATAATACACATAAACAGTCAGATTAAGAGAAGACATTATCATCAATTATTTTGACTAATATGCACTTCAGTGTAAATACTAATCCAAGTCTTAATTTACAACAAATCTAATAATAAAGTAGAATTTATATGAAAATATTAAATACATTTATATTCCCATTATGCAACATTATATATAAGAAAAATAAAAGCATATATTAGTGTGAACAATGATTTAAGGAATAGGATCCAACATAATGCAACAAAATTACCTGCAGATAAGTAATTCTGTTACTTGTTAATAATAATGATAATAAACCAAATATTTTTACACCAATGTAATTTAATTTTACTTAAAATTATGTATTTTGAATAAGCTTAATTGGTAATATTAATAAGAATATTTTCTAACAAGTTTTTCTGTACACATAATAAGTGAATTATTTATTTTAATGAAAGTGGAATGCCATTAATGTGCCATAGTAATTAAGAACATAATTATAGCAAGAATTGAAAACAAAAACTATGCCAACAATAATCCTTTCCAGCAAATATTCCCTATACTGCAATGAAAAATGTAACAGAAAACGAAACAAGTATTTTCTATTGAAAATTCATCTGATAAACATAGATTTTATACTTATTCATGTAGCATAAAAAAAGTTGGTTATACAATACTTACTTTATTTTATCAATAAATTCTCCTTTCATGTAAAAGGACAACTTTTCATATTATATTTAACAAACCACTGATATCTAAAAAAAATCTGTTTATGGATAATGTGAAAAAATTTTTCAAAATAAATCACTTACCCTGTAATTGAAATGTCAGAATTTATTATAATTGGTACTGAGAATACTTGTTTATTATCAGATGTACTTGATTTATTTTCAGGATTTGTACTATTAACCTCCACGTAGAACTCATATCTGGATTTAAGATTTTCTTTGTAAAATGGCTGCATTAGCACTTTAAAATGAACCTGTTAAAAATCAAGTAAATTTTATTAAAATATTTATATGGAATTTAATGATTAATATTATATACATCAATACATCTCAATTATTACATTATATGTTTTAGTTTTACCAAAATCAAAGTAACCAATCTCTTAGGGACATTAATTTAAAACAAGCATTAACTGTGCTCTGACTGGTCTGTTCGGACACAATAATTGCTAGCATTAATAATTTTCTTTATAGCAACTCTATTCATTAGAGTATTGGTGGGTATAATAAATGTGACAGTTCATTAAGTGAAAGTACTATAAGTAGTTTATAGGCTTTAAGTTTACAATGGTTGCAAATATAAATGAATTATGGATCCATAATTCTCAATGAGTCTGGGATTTTGTTGGCATTTAACTGCCAATATACTGTTGTTTGGTGTGGATTGTTGCCAAGCAATGGATATACCTGCTTGGACCTCAATAAAACAGCCAGTTAACAGTCAGATTTTTTTATATTGATTTATTTACAGCTCTGGTTACTAGAAAGTCAGTATGGGAACTATTTTCTTTTTCTTCTTGTTGTGGGACTGATTTGATGAGTTTCTCTCATGCACACAAACATCCATGCCCTCACCAGGATTCAAACCCGGGACCTCTGTGATGTGAGGCAGTCACGCTGATCCCTACACCTACACCACAGGAGGTTGGCACAAGCAGATTGTGTTTCTAAATTATAATTTTTGTGAATTCTCTACCTTAAGGACAACACATAAATTATATTCTTTATCCACCTAACTATCATAGTATATTATATATATTTTGTGGTAACATGAAAATTAAGTCTCTAAATATTAATATTTAATTGTAATAGCAGAAGACTTTATTACATGTTTATGTTTTGGAAGAGGATTTCCAATATCACATTTCAGTGTGTTGTTATTTTCAGCATCAGGAGCTGAACATTGAACTGGAATTTCTCGGTCATCATCAGGAAGTCTTTCAATCCTGGTGAAATTCAATCCAGGTGGAATACGTAAGTTGAAAATACTTTCAAAGGCATCTTCACCATAATTCACAACTTTAGCTTCAATATCAAATCGCTCTCCTGAACCTAAAAGATACTTTGAAACACTCCTGAAATATAAATAGAAGAGAATTTTCACCTTTTACAGAGTTTTATAAAAGCATATAAATTAATAATAACAAATGTCAGTCTTTTTTTGATCAGTAAATTTTGCTTTACAAAATGGAATTTAAAACCTGAAATTTTTAATTGATTACAGATAAATAATGTCTAGAAATAAAAAGTTAAAATAAGTGTGAGATTATTTGGACAAAATGTTGCTTAAGAAAATGGATAGGTTATCTTAGTAAGGCTTCAAAAGAAATACACATTTCCATATTTGAAGATAATTTATTAGCACTCAAAATGTTTAATATTTTGTATGTGAGTAATCATGAAACTAAATGTTAACTGTCAATCTGCAAGTCACAATAAAAGTGAAATATACACATATAAAGGGAACTCTTTTGTAGCTTACTTTCACCTGCATTTGGAATTGAGAATTCAAGTAAACAAATATTATATTCAATGTTATTAAACTCTGTTCTCATTTATTTGCCCAGCAAACAAACAGTTGTTACTAAATTTCAAAATTAAAAACTTTTGGTAGTATTATATTTAATAAAAAGTTATTGCATAGATAATTTAAAAAATATACTTACGGTGTGGCAGAGAGATTCAAATCAGGTATGCAAATATTATCAGGGCCACAATTTTTCTGAATACTGATAGAATCATGCTCAACTGCTGGCCTTCCTTGATCTAATATTGGTAACAATGAGCGTGGAGGTCTTCGGCGGTTATATCGTGTTTCGTATTTCATTTCTACTTCAAGGGCAGTCAGTTTATCTTTTATACCAGGCTAAACAAATTAAATATTTATTAAACCTGATTTTTGCTAAATATTAATTCTAAGCTATAAAAATTTGAATTTTTCCCTTCATTGCTTTAATTTACCTTAATATACACTTCATGTTTATTACATTTCCTATTTCTTTGGTCTAACAAAACAGTAAAATTTTTTGTGCTGAATCCCTCCTCTGTACGGAAGAACATCCTTGGGCTTTTTTGTTTCTTTGAATCTAGTGTCAGTTGTACTTCAAATTCTACAAAAAGTATAATCAACTTCAAAGAAAACAGAACTTATTACAATTTGAGATAAATGCAAAGTAAGCATAAATGAGCATACTCAAATTTTCATGAAGATATATATTTTCCTCATGAAACCATTGTTGACTAAATAAATTTTTAAGTACGCTATATTATATAATTTAGAAAAACATATATCTATACTTCCAAATAATTTGTTTTCAGTTTATTTTAAAGAATATTTCATTTATCTATAAGTTTAATTTATTTATTTCTCTTTGCTATTCACATAAAGAATATCTATGTCACATAATAATAATAACAAACTTTATTGGTTCATCAAACATACAAGATGCATTGAACTGTTATTAGGATAGAGAGTAATTGATCATGTCTTATAGGGTTAATATAATTTCAGGTTCAACATGTTTTAATATTGTGCTGAGTATGCCATCAGTACCCACTGATATATAATTGTATATACATTTAATAATTTTTAGCACATTTTTGGGAGTAACAGGATAGAAAACAGGGATTTATCAGCTATTTTATAAGTTGGTGCATATGACACTTGAGGTGATTGAATTTGAGAAACAAGATTTTTCTGCCACGCCAGTGAAATGTGTGTTGATTTTGTTACGTATTTCTTTAGGGCCAGAAACTTTGAACCCATGGTGTATTAAATATGATGGAGACATGCCTTTTATATTACCACATACAATATTCCACATTATAGAGTTTTTAGCAGAAAAGATAAACGTGAGATTTTTTTATATGATTTAAAATTACTGTGGAATTGTGGACATGGTGAGGTTTTACGATACTCATAAAGTATTCTTTTTCTAGTACACAATGTTAAAAATTCTGTAGTAATTTTTTATTTAATTTTGTCCTACTTTTTTTCTACGAAAATGCAATCTGAAAGTAATATGAGAGCATGTCAAATGTCATTTCATTATTGTCTTTTGTAAAAGTAATTTTTTTAATGTATATAAGTGTCGAATAACTAGCCTGTGGGGTTGGGGAAGGAAGAAGATTGAAAGGCTGTTACATAAAAGTAATGAGTTAATAGTGGAACCAGGTGTTGGAGTTTAATTCTGAAATTGACTATACTGGCTTGGATGTAATTTAACCACTAGGAGTACTGGTGGAATGGGCCAAAACAAATTCTGCGTACAATCTTAAACACATAGAAAAATTTCTACCCAACTTTATACACATGTTATGATCCAGGAACAAACACTGAAGGCTCCAGACATGCCTACCACCTGTAGGGGTGGGGGTGGAGGAGGTGGCATTTAAAAAACATTCATTAATGGACACTAATAGCATTGATTAAAACATTTTTGGGGTCACTGAATATGATAGTGTTATTCTAGAAGTTATAAGTGTCTAATTTCAACTCCAAAAGGCAAGTGAGGGAAGCACCCATACAAGTGTTTTACATAAAAAAATAATGCAAAAAATACAAAGGTTGAGTTTAATTCCTGCATTAACCATGGTGATTAAGGAAATGTTATGCTCCTTGATGTGGATATGGTTGACAAAAAGTTACTTGGAGTACTTTTGACCCTTTTAAGGTACCTGGTGTATTTTTTATTTTCTTAGGGTATCTGTTATATTTTTGGTCTCTTTTTTGTTAACAGTTTTATTTTTTTACTTCTTTAATATAACAGGAGTAATTTTAGGATTTATTAAGTTAGTGAGTATTTTTTCACTCTTATAATTCAGCATGATATTTTAGATACGTTTATTTTATGTAATAGGAGAATTCTCAAGTTGTTAAAGTACAGTCAATCATCATCGTGGTTTATTTGAAGTTAGATGCTGATGAGTCAGGTTGAGGAGGGGAACCTAAATGGGTAAATGTTCCAAACAGTGACACTATTGTAACAGGTTAAATAACACATTTAGGTTAGTGTCAAATCAATTCATTCTTTGGGCTAATTTAAATAAATACTCAGGCATCGCTGGGCTCCCAGCTAGTGTCTAAATAAAATTCATTTGAGAAAAAATTTGAAATAATATTTCAGTAAAGAAAGAAATTTTAAAAAAATAAAAATTTCAATATATAAAATCAAGAAAGAATAACAGTCTAATTTCAAATTATATTTAATATTAGTTTTCATTTTACATAAAAATTCATCAGTCAACAGGGATAATGGGAAAATTATTGCAATACAATATATATGGTGCAGTAATATGCTTTGTAATTATTTTTTTTTTAAAAAAAATCAATTCTCTTGTTAAAACACATAAATCTAAAACTTACCATGTCTAGGTTCAACACCAATACCATTGTATTCCATGCAGAGGCTTACAGAAGTACATGTTGTCAAAGTTCCATCTCTCAGTACACAATTCTTGTCATCAAGACTTATCAGTTTTGATTCAGGCCCCACCTTTATGTCAGATTTCATTTTTATAATTGGCCGAGACCTATCAAATTAGGAAATTATAAATGAGCTAACTGATTTTCCATTAATAATAGAATAACAATTTATAATAATTTATAAAACTCAAAGCCAGAAAAATTTCTGAAGAGAGATGGTATCTGTAAATTTTAATAACCCACAAGTATATATATATATATATATATATATATATATATATATATATATATATATATATAAAACATGAAACTACTACTTGGTGACTTATGATAATATATACATTTTATAAATGTTATGAGTAATTGTTTCTTATAATAGCAATAATTAATAAGCAGTCAATAATTGTAATAAAGTTCTATTGTGTTAAAAATACTTATTAATATCTTTCAGATTGAACTTCCAATACATTCCTTAAGTTTGTTTAGATTAGGTAGAGGTTATTATATAAAGAAAAAAACTTACTTGAAAAAGAAAGCAAGATCTTTTTCATATGCACCAATTACAATATCAGGATATTCATTATTGTCAAGATCATTACCACCAGAAATAGAAAATCCGAAAGTTGATATACTTTGAGAGAATGTTTCACCATAAATAATTTGAGAAGGATCTTTCATTAATCCTTTCTCTGAGCCATGGTACAAATATACTGCTCCTCCGCCTTTTGGTCCATCATATGGAGCACCAACTGCAATGTCTGTTAGAGCAAAAATGTTTTCATCAAATTATTCTAGCAAACCTGTATTTATAACACTTAAGGAAAAGGTGAGGGAGGTCAAATTAAATAACACATTCAGATAGGAAAGAGAGACAAGTCGGTCCAGTCGGGTTGAGGAGTTAAAATATTTAAAATTTTTGAGTACCTGAGCCCCCTTTAACAGTAGAGAAGGTCTGAACTGCATGATGGCTGGGCATAAAATCATGAATTGTCTCACTTTACTATCCAAATGTGTTTTATATATATATGACTCACCTCCAAATCCATCCTTGTTGATGTCACCAAGGGAACAGAGAGAGAGACCAAATCTTGATTTTGAATTTTTACCATCTCTGAATTCAGTGTCTTGGAACCATTTCTAAAAAAAAACACATTAATGATATATTATTTCTCATTATTTCAATGTTTTGTACTTGTCAGGAATAGAATTGAATTTACCGATTCCTTTTTCTGATACATGATGTAGATTCGTCCTGTTTCATACTTTCCTTCATTATTATGCAAATGAGTAAACATTGGTGCACCAACAATTAAGTCATCTAAGTTATCTCCATCAACATCAGAAACACATACAGAGTATCCAAAGTAAGCACCAAGCTGCTCACCTCTAAACTCTCCAATGTTTACAAGGAGAGATGAAAACAATATAACCTATAATATAAACCATAATATATTAATTTCAGAAGAGACGCAATATACAGACATTTTTCTTATCTAATAAATAAAGCAGAGTGTATGCATGTATGTTCCACATACAAATCTACACCCATGGAACAGTTTCACCAAATTTCGTACACATGTTCTTTGCGACCAGGAAACAAACTCTGTTGGGTTGAGACATGTTTACTGCCCCCAGGAGCAGGGGTGGAAATATTCAAACATAATATAATAATAATAATATTTGATTTGGATAAATATTTTTCGGGATCAATGAGATTCATAAAATTTTTATGCATGTTCTCTGTGTTTAATTTAAACCACTTTCAGGCTTGGGAGGGGAGTAATTTAAGGTGGAGTGGCATTACATAAAAATAACCCAAAAAATCGAGATTGGAGCCTAATCAGGGATATGGTTGTCAGCGAGTTTAATTATGAGATTCAACTTGCTGTTTAACTCCCCCAAGCTGGGGTGGTCAGGGTTGGAAATATTCAAACTTGTCCAACGGTCGATATTTGTGTGGAATAAATATTTGTTGGGGTCATTGACATTGATAGTATTTCTACCGATGTTGTTTGTGTATAATTTCAACACTTTATGGTGAAGGGGCGTTACAAGAACAAAACGCTCAAACAATAGATATTTGAGTCAAATCGGAGTTATGGATGTCGCTGTATTTAATTATGGCATTCAACTTTTTGTTTAACCCACAGCAGAGAGGGTGGACGGGCGTCGAAATTTTCGAACATGTTAAAACGACCGATATATTCGTCGAAAGAAACTTTTTCGGGGTTAATGAATTCAACCTCTTTCGGCATGGTAGGTGACCATAGGGGTAGAGGTGCGTTACCTAAAAATAACGAAAAAGCAACCGAGATTGGTGTCAAATCGGGGGTTTATGGACATATGAGCCTGAAAGATGGAAGGGATGGTGAAATAGAAAGGGTAAGGAAAGTGGGGTATGAAATAATACTTGATGAAACTGTTTATTTGAGAAATTAACAAAAAAAGGACGGTAAGAAAAATTCAATTTTTTAGATACGTTTTCACATTTTATGATATGTTAATGCTTTAAGTGTTAAAAATATTCAAAATTAATTTTATTTAAAATATTATCAAAGTACTCAATGTTACTTCTAGGAAACATTTAGAATTCATACTTTCCTTAGCATTGCCTTTAAACTATAGCTTGTGGAATACAATAATAATAATAATAATGGTTACTGCCAGGAGTACTTGTGCATACAAGTGTCTAGCATTTTCAAAGTTATATATACTTCATCATTTTAATACTTTAGATCTGTGTGCACTTAAATTCCACCACCACGATTTTATTTGTAGGAATCTAAGCTCCATGAATCCCTGTAGCAGATTTCTCTCGAGTCGATTTTGTCCCACGAGTTTTGTACGACATAATGTATCGAACTCATATATTGCCCCCACTAGTCTGGGCGTTAAAATTCGACGTATAGGCCTACTGCTTCAAGTTCGACGATTCGACCAGTCCTTTCGAAGTTCCTTAATAATAGGGCGCCAGATAATATTTTAATTAAATAAATTATCAAAATTTAGAGTTTTCTTAAATAGTTTTATTCTTTGGGACATGAGTTTTTACAAATACTCAGGGCGTGGCATAATTTAACGATGATGTCGCATGGACTGCCTTACCAAATCCATAATTGTTCTTTTCTCTCACGAAGAGTTCCACTCGGAGACTGACTTGAAAATCCGCGATCGCGCCACAAGTGCGGCGCACCCCAACAATCGCCGGCGCGGCACAATGTATGCCGACCAAGGCACATGCAACATATACGTTCTGAATCTGATTTGCCTTTGTGATAAAATGAGTTTATTTTTGTTATGTGAAACATTTCTCTGCTTAGTCTCAAAAGTTCTTTACCTCATTCTTTTAGCTGAAATATGCTACCAGAGAAAATTTCATCAATGCACAAGAATTTTTCGGATAAAATATTTTCTTTTCTCAGTAAACATGAATTTTACTTAAAATGAGTGGAATACTGATCAACTTTTATAAATTCGAACACACCTTTCCAAATAACATAGCACCTCGGGGCATTCCAACAGCTGCACCATTGTCCCCATCTCCTGTGAAGTCTCCACCTGCCACTGAATAACCAAGGTATGAGTCATCATCTTCCTTGGGTCCTTCTAAAGTTGTAATAACATCTGGACGACGATGTTCATTCAGGTTTTGTGAATACAGTCTCCCTGAAATAAATTATTATCACGTCTTATTTGTTGTATATAATACTTCAGTTTTACTCAAATTGTCTTATGTTCCTGGAATCATCTGAGAGAACTTGAATATTTCCACGAAATAGATAAATATTTTATTTTAACAGTATTAAACAAAATTTATGAAATAGGGTAATTGTATATGTGGCTTATATTTCAGCCTAACAATTGAAAATAATCTGCTATATGTGAAACTGGTTAATAGTATTTAAAATAATAATAATATTGAAACTTAAAATCTTAAAGACTTTGGCACATCATAAAATAAACTTTTAAGAAACTTTTTAACAAGGAAAGTTGGTGTAAATCAATTTAAGTTTCATTTTATATTCTATTATCTAATTCTTTATATATTTTTTATATTCAAAGACATAGAATGCTTATATATGTATGGAAAAATGTCTATATTTTTCCATATACATACATTAATGTATTTATAATGTAATATGAGGAAGTATGGTCTAAACAAGCATTGAATGAAGTGTAGAACAGTGATACAGTATACACAAATAGTCTATAGACTACATTATAAATTTGGATATTACTTGTGTTGTTGCTAGGTCAAAATATATTGGAAAGTTTGTTCAATTTAAGGTGTTTTGCTTCAAAACATTTAATCAACTCATTTATGACAGTAAAATTATACAATATAACATAAAATTTATAATTTTTTTTATCAAAAATAGATGTACATGTGTTAAGTAAATACAATAAAATATAGAAATATGATACATTTGTTATCTAAAGTTAGAGAACAGATTTTAAACAATTATATCAAATACATTCAACCTTCACAATGAACCATCACCAAAGTATAATGTTCAATTATTTTCTGCACACAGATTGGTTACAAATTAATGATTAATATAGTTAGAAAGTTATATAACTTCTATGTGCTATACAATCATACCTTCAGTTACACCTTTTGTAAGCTATAGTCATGCCTTCAATTATATATTATTTTGTTTGTTATTACACATTTCAAATGATTACTCTTACATGAAGTATATATCCTAATCAAACATGATTCTAACTTCAAGCACTGTGTCACACCAAATTTAGTTTTTTTTCCTATAATAGATCATAATTATCTTTTCACAATGTTTCAAACATAATATTTTTTAGCTGCAGAGTCTTATACACATTAAGTTATAACAAGCTCCAATATCTAAGATTGTGGTTATTTGTATAATTATTATTAGTTATGTCCTTTTTCTGTAACACTTCAATGGGTGAGAATATTGTCTGTGATGTAGACCATTGTGGTTAAAATACTTTTCTGGAGCACAGAGAGCATGCTTCATTGAAGATGTTTATGATAAATTTCTTCCAATTATTTCCATTATAGACTGAACTTTCAAATAAACCATGATCTATAAATCTCCTATCCTGATATGTATATGGGAAATATTTAGTACCTGTACTTTTTTAACTTTCTTACTTTTCTTGACAATTGACTACATAACAAAGATAGGATCAGAGAGGAGCAACAAAAAGCATTCATGATTAAAGTAATAAATAATTGGAGCAGTGTATGACCTGTATTATCAGTATATTATTTTCAACATAATTTTTACACATCGTGAGAATTTAAAATTAGAACATTACAAAACAAAAATAATCCATGAACTTGAATAAAATTTATCAGGTAAAACAAATAGTTTGATTCACATACATTAAACAGTTATAGAATTTTGAAAGTACTCTTATAGAAATACAATACTACAGTTCCAGTCTTCAAATAGCAATTCAAGGCAATTCAACAATTCAATGTCCTTGTATATATTTCTGTTACGTATTTAGTTCAAGGGCACCATAATGACCAGTTAGTAAATTCAAAATAAGTTTGGAAATATATCAAAACTCAATCAGTGATCCAGATATACCAAGCTATTAATTACAGGTATTGTATAAATTCTGGGCTTTAATTAGCTTACAAGGTAAATCAACTTAAAACAAAACCAGGATCTTCACCTTAAATAAGTAAGAAAGCAGGAGACAAGTTAAATGCATAAAATACTGGAAATTTGTAAGCAATATTTCAGATATTTTTTGGGATACTGAAAATCAATTTGAATTACTTGACCATTAAAAGAGATTTTTATCAATTCCAATTTAAAGGTCTTTGAAACAAATATAATTTAATGTACCAATGCTTTGTGAAATATTGGTTACAAGCAATATCATTTTATGAGATATATTTACAAGGCAAAATAGTCATAGGATGTAAACAGCTAAAGCCCCAGGAATCTCCAGGTCAGCAAGTTCCCATCAGCATCAATACTATAAATAATCTGAACACATTTTACCTGGAGGATATGAGAAGTTGTAGATTGGATAAAACCAGTCCAATTTCACTTTTGAATTAACAGAATACAGTCTTCCTATAATACAAAAAGAAACGAGATACATATTTATCTATATGGGGCACGTAAACTGGAAAGTGAATTAATATCAGCTGACAGTGAGTTTTCATGATCAGATTACATCGGCTTTGCTTTTACAGTTTATAAATAAATAACATTTATACTAATTATAGATCATATAATCATAAATATTTTAAAGTAATTCAATTCTTATCATTTGATAAATATAAAATATAAATGTGGTAATACTTTTTACAGTTTATATAACATATTCAAGTGACACAGTAATATTGCCCACTTACAGAAACTTATACTTAATCGAGAACAATGTCTTTATGTAAAATATACTGTGAAGGTTTTATTTATATATCTGGAAATTTTATATATTTAATAATAACATAGGACAATTAACAACAGGAACACACTCAGGTTCAGGACCACCTCAGAGCATGAGAAGAAGAGTGATGTCACTTGTTCCAGTATTTGAAGTTAATTTTAGGTTAACATGGCAGGAAAATTTATGATAAAGCAAATTTTAAACCATGGCAGCTTGAATTTAATTTTATGATCTTAGAAAAAAAAAGTGTAACAATAAACATTAAACTTAATTACTACTACAGAGTTTTTATATAATAAGGCCATCTTGTCCTTGAAGAGGAGTAAAACAAAACTTGAACACAAATTTGCATTTAGCCAGAAATTTCTCAGTCTTTAATTTAGTCTGTTATTGGGCCAGTTGGGAGGAAAGACTTGTCACATGTTACCCTGGGTCCGTTGTAATTGGTTGCGGTTTGTGATGATCTAAGTACTCGATGGCAAAGTTCCACTCCTCTTCATCTCGTTCCCTGCAACTCATTGTTTCCTCCACACACTCCCAAGGGTAACTGTGCTTCCTTGCACTTGCACTATTGTTCCTTTCACCCCCGAAAACATCTGGGCCATAAATTTTCAGTTGCTCCCGTCAGTCACTCCACCCCCAAGTTCATCGAGTCAATGACCAAGAGTTTGACTTAACAAACTAAACTAAAACACTAATACTAATTACTATTATTCCAAATGAAGGGAGGTAAGATTTGATTGTTACAATACATTATGTTTCTAATTAAAGTCATTGATACCAATCAAGATATTTCTTCCCAATCAATAAAATTTTAAAACTACAACAATAAAGTTGTTCTCTTCTAAACACACCTTTTAAAGCACCACCTAGAATCACTATTGCAATTTACTTGTTAGACTTTTAAATGTGAATCCTGTAATTTCACTCATAAATTTTATGTTAGATTTCCACAAAGAAATAAAAAGAAAACCAGGGTCAAAGATTAGTAGGGTCATAATGAAGTAAATATATAGTTTTTAATTATGTTTATCACTCAATTATTTAATTATTTCAGTATTGAAGATGATTATAACAATTGAGAACTTTTATAATACAACTTCATGGTTGAATATCTAGAAAAAAACAGAGAATTAAATAATATGTTCTAATAAATTACAATTTGAAATCTAAATGTTTTGGAGGTAGATGAACATAGGACATATGTTTAATTATGAATGTACAGTATAAATTGGCAGAAGAAATGAATGCATAACTCATGTGAGAGCTTTGTCGGTTGTTTTTATGAAAACCCTCAAATTACAATATATGCTTCTTAAGGAAAATGCAACGAGGTGCAATTAAATAGTACATTTATATAGAAAAGAGAGACAGCGAAGTTGACTACATTTCAGGTAAGTTGACATCACCATCTCTCTTCCCTATCTAAATGTGTTTTATATATATATAATATTAGGAGAAACCATTAAGGAATTGGAACTAATTTGGTGACAAAGTCAGATTCAAACTTGGATAGTGAGGAAGGATAGAAATAAATAGGAGAAACAGAAAATAATTGTAATCTTGGTATAGAAAGGAAAGAGAGATAGGTTGTGGCTTACCTGAAAGTGAAGTGCAGTTATTACAATATATATATATATATATATATATATATATATATATATATATATATATATATATATATACACACACACACACTTTTTATTTGTGTGTGTTTGTCTAAATTTTGTACATGTCTTCACAATGTTTGTTTCCAGTTCAAAAGAAACTTGTGTACAAAATTTGGTCAAAATTGCTTCATGGGATACTTTGGATGTAAGACACGATTACCACCCCAGGGGTGGAAATTTGCAAACATACTTAAATAACCAAAATTAGCATATAATAACTATAATGTACACAAGGATAATGTAATAAGGTAAAATTTATTAATTAATTTGGATAGAAAACAAGGAAAGGGTATCTGACGTATCTTAAATCAACATTTGGTCCTCTCAGGTTGGGCAGAAATAACATCAAATTTATAAGGACCTGAGCCCTCTTCTCTAGGATAGTAGGTCTGATTGTGTGGCCTCTTTTTTCTCTAAATGTGTAATTCATTTGACAGAGAGCTGCTGACACACCTTAAATCAGCAGGTGGTGTAGTTCGCATCACCAATCTGGTACGCAATAATGTGTCTAATTTTCAAGGGCATATGCCCTTTCCTCAGGACAGTAGGACTAAACATAATGCCAGTTGACTGCTCAGTATGTTTGGATATGAAAGAGAGATTTACTGTAAATTGATAGTTGGTGTCCTAAGGTTAGGTAGTAAAGAACATGTCTAATTGCCTCCTTCCTCAGGCAAAACAGGACTGCACAACATGCTGGCCAGATGAATAGTCTCATATACTTGCATTTATTAAACATGTACAATACACAATAATGTGCAGCATGATTGACTTAAACGCCACCTTATCACATAATTAAGTATCTTTCAATCATTCAGATATGTCATCATGTAAATTTAATATTTAAAATTTTCACAATGCCAATTATAACTTAAAATATAAAAATTAGAAATATATAATTTATAACGCAATGTTGAAAAATTGCTGATGTGACCTCACCTTGCCAGTACCAGCTACCTGGTGCTCCAATAAACAAACGCTGCCCATCCTGCAACAAATGCCAATTTAAATTACTCATCATACATCAAATTTATGCATTTGTCTCAGAACCCAATAGAACTTCTATATTATAAATAAAGATACTAATAAAACGGGAACAATATGAAATGGTTTCGTTTCATATTATCTTGCCATGATTAACTGTTTACTATTTTAAATGTCAAGTGATTTAGAATAGCTAAATGGTGACAAAACTAAAGTAAATTGTTCTTGGACTATTTTTAGTTTGATACCAAATGAAACTAAGTAGCCTCAAAGTCATGGACGTACAACCAACGACCCGTTTTTTTTGTTTTTTTTTAGAGCAACAGGCTACATGAGGGTAATCCACGTTGGGCAACTCCCCTTTAATAGCATAGGAAGGGATTGGAAAGGGGGGATGTGGAAGGGTAGAGGAAGATAGCCAAGGGTTACTAGGGCCCCCGGGCTATATTTTAAGGATCCTACCTGGCATTCGCCTAAAGAAATGCAGGGAAAACCCTAGAAAACCCTGCATCAGGTAGGTCGGGCATTGGGTACTTGTCTCACACACTTCCGATAGCGGGAGAGGAGTTTGCTGTGGGGACGCAGCATTCCCTTCTCCGTGCCTCGACCAGTTTAGGAGGCAGCTGGCCGACTATTCCAATAGGAATAGAGGACAACTCTTACCGTATGCCCAAGGTCTGTGACCCCGGAACATACACCTCTCAGAACAGGCCGAGGTGCCTCGGCTTGTGGGAACCTTAGTTCATAAACGGAGAGGAAAAGGCATCCCCAAAGTAGCCCCTTCGTATCTCTCCTACAAGGTTTTGCCTGCGAGAGAACATCCCTCGCAGGTTACCTGCGAGAGAATCCTCTCGCAGGCTTTTGATTCCGGAACATACGACCCGAAAGATGCTCAAAGTAAGTACCAATGCGGCCCATGATGTGAGTGCGGGAAAACAAAATCATTAGTCCATATTATTTTCGGTAAAATAATAACTTTGGAATAATTTATATTCGATACAGTTATGCTGCCAAGAAATTTTCAAATAACATGCATAGAGTTTCAATGTGACATAAAATTTATGAAAAATTTATCACGTCTCTTTGTTCGACTATTATACATCCTAACTTGCCAAGGTCTAACAAACCTTGCTGTATATCCAGAGCTACACACGTTATTATTGGACACTAAATG
The DNA here is from genome assembly GCA_037074705.1 of Zhengitettix transpicula. Classification (NCBI taxonomy): domain Eukaryota; kingdom Metazoa; phylum Arthropoda; class Insecta; order Orthoptera; family Tetrigidae; genus Zhengitettix; species Zhengitettix transpicula. The sequence continues at coordinate 151,363,832 of CM073590.1, forward strand.
GAAAATGAGGTGAAAATGAGGAGGGGCGAATCTGTAGTCTTATATAGTAATCCACACGTTTTTCTAATTCAGATTGTGCATAACAGTAAATAAGTTTTATCCGAAACGTTATTTCGATACGAGATGGATGTCGCGAAATTATGTTGTTTCGTTGCAAAATTAATTTAAGATAAAGAATACAACTTTTTCTTAAATATTTGATGACAGTATCCGGCGTGAATACAGACAATTCCATTTGGGGTATGTAAATAAATCTACTCTTAATTACACCGGAACAACAACTTTGACGTCCTTTGGTGTTTACGACGAGTACCCTGTCCTCTCACCATTCAATTACACTCAAAATAATTGTCTCTAATTTCGATGTCCATGTTAATTTTTTGTTCCAAAAGACTTAACACAAAACTGATTCGTTTTATCATGAGTTCACGAGCTGAAGGCGGTTTCTTGTTAATCAGAATCCTTTAGGTAACCTGGCGATGTGATCTGGCTGGGCAGTTAGCGAATCTAAAATAATTTATCAGAACACTAACATCTTTTATCTGAATCTGTAACTAAAATTGGGGGTTCATATTTAAGTTTTCAAATTTTGTCCGCCCCACCCCCAGGGAGAAGTAAGGTAGGACAAGCACAAAATAATATTAACTTTTTATCTGGAACAATTTTTTTCGATGCTGTTTTTTCGAGATATTTTGATTTGTGAAGTTAAAACAAACCCTGATTATGATATATAAAACAAAACGTATGAAACAATGTCAAACTGATATTATAAATAATGACCTGTAGTCAGAAAATCAATTTTAAAGTTTATTGCAAAGTTTCATTTCTGTTACAACAGGCAAGGCAGCAGAATCTTGCTTGAAATTGTATTCTTGGATTATATCTAAAATTTTAAAAATTGTCATACCTGAGGAGGTCACAGAAGAGGACGAAACGTATTTAATTTTGCAAGAAACTTTATAATTGCTTTGCTGACCAAAGACTATTTATTTATAACATAATAAAGTCAGATATTTTTTCATCACAATAACAAAGAATTAATTAAGTTTTAATTTGGATTTGAATTCTATTGACATTGGTGTGACGAAACTGGTACTTACATTCTTCTGATAATCCATTGTCTACGTTAGAGATGAGCAAAGTAGACCGATGAAATAAATTAGTTGCTAAGACCCTTGACAGCCGTCTCTTTGAAATAGGTAGAATTTAGTAGGCTCATTTCGTTGAGTGCTCGGACTCGAGTGCCCCTGCTCTGATCGTAATCCTTTCTTTCCCTGAAGACGAACAGAGGAACTACATTTTCTTTCCTCGACGTCTATCACTTCTTCCATATTTTTTTATTTCAACGTTTTACTTTGCTTTTCTCTAACTTAGGCAACGGAATACGAAAAAATGTCTACCACTTTAAACTACAAAAATATTTAAACTATATTTTTTATTCATTTTCTGTCGTTAATGTTGGGTATACTTTTTAGAGACCCCCCAAGAAAAGGCCTTCTTTCAATGGACCCAAAGATAATTAAATGATTAAGTGATTCTAAATGACGATTATAATTTTTAGGCCTTCAAAATGTGGTGGTGAGACTATTGTATATTTTAAGTTAATCATTTTAATAATATTGTCCTACCAACGTAATGTATCTGTGCTTGATCTCAAATAGACAGGATCGTAACTTTAAATAAAATCTTTACTCTCCAGCATCATGAACTGAAACTCCAGTTTGGCTTATTTGTTGTCTATTCTGGACGTTTTCAATCTCTGGGATCACTTTCGGAGATACTTTCACAGAGAGGGCAACCGTCGTTGTGACTACAGACGTCACTTCCTAAAAAGCAGCCATGTAACATTCTTTTCTCCGAGTCAAATCGTACCAATCGGAATTTATTTTTGTTCAAGTAGTCTATTTTTTGTAGCAGCGTTTATCACATGATCGACATCTAATTACCTAACATGTTGATTAGTTTCTCCGGTTTACACAAATCAGTCAGACGAATTTTGGGGTAAAGTTCTAATACTCCCAGAAATTACGAAGAAAACCTAGAAAAAGACCATGTGCTCCTCTCAGTTCACGATGTGTCGTGGAATTTTTCATGCTGTAATTAATCGTTCATAAACATCCATTGAGAAATGTACTAGTATGTAGAACATAAGTACAATAAAAATGCTGTTCAAAGAGAGGAGACAACAGAAAGACGTCCAAGCCGCAGTTCTCAATCCTAAAATGAGAGAGTTCTAACCTGGAGTCCGCCAGCTCATGTCACGTGACTTCATGGAAAGATATAATGCATGCATATTGAAACTGCTAATGAATGAATAAGATTATATGTAATACTGTAAATTTTTGTGGCAGTTACGACTGCCTTATAAGAGAAACAAAAATAAATTTCTGAATAAATAAAAAAGAAAATGAAAAAATAATGGATTTGATCACCTATCTTTTATTGAAAGAAACTTTGCGAATACGTTACTAAGTTATGTTACCAGTTCTACACCGTATTATTCTGTTAGATGAAGTCGGTAACATTCTTTTTGAGTTTATTTATTTTCATATAGTCCAATCACGGATATTATTTCAATCGCCTCAGAAGATAATTTCATAAATTTAATTTCCTTACAGACCAAGTGATCATCAATTAACAACAGGAAAATTAATTCCTTGAATAATGTTATTTATAATAATGTAATCCTATTACACACCTTGGTGGCACGGCTCAAGAGGTGTTGATTAAGTTTCTAAATTGGACTACAAAGCGTTTTTTCTGGTTTAATTTAAGAAAATCATTGGCGATATCGCAAAAGTTAGATTCTCATAACTTCTTTCGGTTTCTAAAAAAAACTCAGCGCTATACTTTCATGAAGTAAAATCGCGTTTCATGACGCTGATTTCCCCCAAATAATAAATGAATGACGTATTAGAAATGGATATTCTTTCATTCTTTTTTAATTGAACCAATATTTTGGAGGTCATTTAACTTAAATTAATTTGTGTGACAATGTGCAGGGCTAAATATTTTAGCCTGGGATTAGATTTTCTATCACCCGCGCGACCTGGACGTCAAGCGGAATGTTCAGAGCGAAGTGACTGTCTGTCCAGTTAGACGTAAGAGGTTACTTTAAATGGATATTTGTTATAATTAAATGACATAGATTTAATAAAAACAGCGTAGAAGTTGAAAATTATCTAAGCGCTTTGAATAGTAATGTTATCTAAGTGTTATAAAATACAAGGGAGCATTTGCAGGTTTAGTTGGTAAGAAAGGCGAGAATGCGAGTGATCCGTGCGTTGAAGCGGATTTCCCTGGCATCTGTGTCTTGTTAAGGGTGGTCCAAAGGGGTTAAGTGTAACCGTGTGATAAGACGAAAGAGCTACGACCGGCAATTTACATTCCCTTCAGTAAAGTGGCTGCTGCTTTCTGGGTTATCTATAGTGGAGCCTCTTGACGCTGGCTCCCATGGCTTGGCCATTGTGGCCAGTCGTTTCCGATAGCTGCATGTCAATTAAAAACCATTAGACGGTGACCGCGTAATTCTGTCATTGCGGAGACGTGCCGAGTAACAAGAACTCATGAAGTATGACTGGTGAATAAAACAATCAAACTGATAACTTAAACTGCTAATCCACGTGTCGGCATAATTTTATACCTTTGTAAAATTCGAAACCCCGTCCAGTTTTGTTTTTTGCCAAAATCTTTCAATACTGCACAGGTATGAAACTGCAGCCAACCACATTTTCTAACACCGTGTAACAGTTAGTCTAATTATTGAAGTATTTTAAGGGAGGATTTCTTTACATAAATAACTTACCAAAAACAATTACTCTATTTTCCGAGGTTCCCGTTTGAAAATGATTCGATTATTTTAATAAATAATAAACATGAGCCTCAGAAGAATTAGCAAATTGTGCATTTATTCATGAATACATAATTACCTGATGACTTATTTAATTATGGAAAACACATCTATGCAATTTCTAACAAAAAAGGTGACAAACTGCAGAAATTGGGTCAGAAAATACTAAACAAATTTAAGTTTAAAGTTCAAAATTCATAGGATTATTTGTGGATTATTAATAAATAAATTGGATAATTGTCAACCGAGAGTGAAATTCTCGCGGGATTCCAGCCGATTCCAGAGATAATATACATAAACGTACTTGCAACAAACTTAAGCTCCGCTACTTACAGTATGCTGTTAGAATAAATTATAGTGCAGTGATCCGAATGCCACAAAATTAGTTTACTTTCCTTATTTTTACTCCCTTTTTTAGTACAGTTCTTCAGGGAACTATACTATTTTTATTGTACAGAAAAAGGCAGTTAGAGTTATGCGTCAATCTCCTTCAAAAGTACGTAGGGAATTGTTCAAACAATTGTATATTCTTACTCTTACAGGCTGGTAAATCAATTAATATTGCTGTTTGTGATGAGTAATTATCATCTATTCATGAGTTACTATGATGTAATTCAAGAAACAAACACATCTTTTGCGAACCTGGAAAATAACTTTCAATTGCACACAAAGGAGATCGTTATAATGCTACTAGTTTATTTAACAAGCTCATATACAACGTTAAATAGTTAAAAATTATTAAACATTAATTCAAAATGAGCTAACAATTTTTTTGGTTAGCCACTTCAATTCGAATAATGAATTTTTTTAAAAATAGATTTACATTAAAACATGCTAAAAACATGTTAAAAATTCCAGCAAATGTTATTCAATTTCTAACATATAATAATAAGGTATTATTATAATTTAATTACAATAATAATGATCCGACTTCCTTTTTTATTTTATTAACATAAATTATTTACATTCCATGAATCATTCCACGACTTCTCAAAAGGGTCTACGGAACATGACCTTATACGACTCTAATACTTCAGATGTTGTATGTTTTTTCGCCAGTATCTCCCCAATTAAGTGTTTCACAATTGTGCGTAACTCTCGTCATATATAATAATTTTCCTGACTTTTTTCTGCAGAAGTTTGTTAAATTAATAAGTTTTTCTTCGTTTGAGGTTGTTCTGAAATCGGCGGTGATTTTAAATCACCTTTCTCAGAACGAGAAAATTATGGATTCGCCAATGAATGATTTATTAACATTTTTTTATTCCAAAATCAAGAACTGAAAAGGATACATTTAAAATCCATGCGTAAAGTTGCTTTCGAGCTTGGTATGTGGTTGGCCTCTAACAGTGTGGTCTGATATTTTCCTTTTCTCTTTCGCTATGGGACATTTCTTCGTCTCTCATTCTTTGAACAACAATCCGAAATTATTCTCTTTTTCTTTCTTGTCACCACTTTGTAGCACGAGGATGTCAATTCGGGTATTTTCCATTTTTACAGTAAAAAAAATCGTTTAACTAAACTCAATACACAGAGCTTTCACATTATGCTTTAATTTGCACAATCAAACACCCGAATAAAGAACCAGATTATTCTTCAAATAAACATAATAAGCAGTTCACTTAATTCGATAAACAGAACTTTCACAAATCAAGACAAACCGAAACAAAAATCGATACTGAATCACTGTGGCGTTTCGAAAAAAAAAGTATTGGCACGTAAATTGGGAGCAAAAGTAAATTATTCTTTACAATGAGACAAATTTTATAGGAATTGGCGTGTACCAGTCCATAAAATATGGTCAGGTGTTATTACTACACTATATAAGTAATTACCGACCAATGAGATACTGCAATATTATTCAATTCTGTTCAGCAACTGTACGAATTACACAGAGTTCAATTGATATTTGGGATTAGTGGAATTAACGTCTATTTACTGTAACTTACTGGTAAATGTTACGTTCGTTTCTCTTTTTATGAAGTATTCTGAATTCCGTTTAATGAAATAAAATTCCTAAATTGGATTGAGACAAGAATTTTTATACATTATTATCGAATATATATATATATATTGTAATGAATAAAAATTAATGAAATTTAAAATAACACAATGCCTTACGTTAAGGCGCAAATTTGTGGTAATCAGTTGATGACATTAAAATAATCCCTACGTTAGAGCAACAATTTGTATTAATTTAAATATTAAATGAAGGATTCTTTAATAATAATTACTATTTTTAAATAAACTAGCAAATTGATTTATTAATGCACAAATAGTTAAATTTACAAATGTTATCCAATGAATTTTACAACAGTTATCACGTAATTAACTTTCAATTTATATTATTTATTAGTGTTTTACAATCAAAATTTACTCTCTCACAGGTTCTTTACTGGGCATTTAAATAAAGAAAATATTTGTGAACAATCAAATTTTCTTTTCTCGACTACAATGTATTATTTACAATGCAAACATAAAATGTTAACTTTAAATTATAAACGATATTCGAAAACCGAAATCTGACGATAATTACCTTTACATAATGGTTTACAAATATTAATTCAGTGAGATTGTAACTTACAGTTTCTGGATATCAGGGCAATTTGGCTCGTTCATTCATTTACACACTCATTGCACTTTATAACAGGCCATTTTTAACACTGACTAATTATCACTTTTGGTTTGACAAAGTTGGTTCTCCACAGCAATATTTCTGCTCTGCAATCTTTACTTGACAACTTTACACAGCAATATTTCGACGAAGACTCTTTGCTATAATTCAACAACAACTTTATTCTGCTATGCTTCGACGACGACTGGCCACACCACGCTCTAGCAAAAAACAACAGCCTACAATACCTTAAACCTGTGGCATTATTGCCCATTCTTGTGTGATACTTGTAAGTTTACTGCCGATAACAATTCCAAATTTTTTAATTATTTATTAATAATTGCATTTTAATTACCACAATATATTAATAAAGATTGTATTTTTACGTGTTTATAGGAAATAAATGCAATTTTTTACCAATACTAAACAATTTGTTTTATGACAACGTTTCGGTACGTGTCCGTACCTTCATCTGGTCTTTCCTTCGCAGAAATTGTACAAAATAAATTTGTATTATTAAGAAGCCAATGTATATATAAAAGTGGTTGAATAAAAATTATTATTCTGTTAACACAATGAAAGTAAGAAACACAAAATATGCTAAATTTCTATATTCACATCCTAATGAAAAAAAAAATTTAGCAGTTTTTTCCGATGCATTGAATATAGTTTTCAACATTTAGCATATTTAGTGTTTGTCGTAAATAAATAGAAATATCGTCTGGAATTGGTCAAAAAATTGAATTATATATATTGTAATAATCAAATGGAAGGCGTTAATTAAATGAAAAGTTTAAACAATTAACAAAAAATATTTCTTTCTTTTTGTGGCAATAAAATATAATTACAAAAAAATTTGAGATCTGTCCTCTCAGAGCCTCTACTGGGTTTGATAATGAACTCAAAAAAATGATTTAAAATCTTATTAACAAAACAGTTTACAATTTACCTAAACAATATGTCGATAGAATGAAATAAATTAAAAAGTAAAGAATTTAACTTAAAAGAGAACGAAATCTGACTTTATCCTTTAATTTGCGTTGACAATATTATTCAAAATTATGTTACCTACGGAACGTCGGTCTGGTACCAGAACAATCAACTTTACCTCGTTCGGACACTTTGACACTCTTTAATTATTTAATATAAGACCTTGGTTTTCACTGATTCTACACTTCACTTTAAAATTTGGCAAGATTGGCTGCATTCCGTTGACTGCTCCGCTCCACAATAATTTTACCAATGTTCTCCTGGAACAATTTATCCACGAAGATTTTGGAAAGTTCTATTATGACAAAACTGCTATTAATTTCCAATATTCACGTTGCAATATCTTGGTGAATGTTTTACTCTGCTCAATTTTATAAAGACCGTTCTCTGCAACGTTTTCACCGTCAGCCGCTTCTATTCTCCAATGATTCACCAACTTTATTATACTATACTCGACGATGTCTGACCTCTGTACAATCCAGACCACAACGACCAACTAACTATGCCTTTAGCGCGCGTAAACGCCGTTCCGCGCTCTCAAGAATAGGAACAGGGCTCACCACTTATTGTCGCTAGGATCGCTCTCGCTATAATACAAACTTTTCGCTAAACAATTCAAATTTATTTCAAAACAATTAATTGGCATTACAATATATATATACATATAAATTTATCGTAGGTCAGTGGAGTTCGCAATGGCACCTAGGGTGAACTATCCAGTGAATGAACTTTGCTTATATAAACTGGAATATTAATAATAGTGGAACAATTTCGATATTCTTTGAGAGCTAAAATAGACACTGCAGATGGCATTCAATAATTGTTTCCTCTCATTCCTGAGGGAGCTATTGTGAAATCAACACTTGGTTGTCAGCCATAACCAAAATCTAGTCTGAAGTTAACTATTATTTCATTTCATCTTTGATCATAATTTTAGAAAACTTTCTTTAACTTTACTGTTTCTCTTTTTATTATTTTGTGTAAGTAAAGTGTTTTTAGTAGTCATTTTACTGGAGACGTGTTGTTAGTTCTCAGGGTTTTCTCCATTCACTAGGTATTTTGAATAGTTTGTACTTGTGTTCTTTTTTAAAAAAATTATTTATTTGAACTGAATCTTCCAAATGATGAGAACATTTTGGATCTAGGAACAAACCTAGCGAACAAAACTCATTAGCAACAAAAGTAATATTGGAGACGAAGAAAATAATTGTGTAGACCAAATCTGAGAACATGAAGCAAAGTGTTTATTCATTGAAGTGTTCACCCTAGCAGTTTTTTTTATCGCTGCGTTACTTGCAAGACACGTTTGATGACGATTACAATTCTTTTAGCTTCACGGGTTACAGAATGTGGCTGAACGGGAGGACCATGAATCCGAACATGTGGACGTAGAACGTGCGTTTCTCTTCGCTTTGAGAAGTAATCAATGCTGGTTTGTGAAAAGCTTTAACAGCCTAAATACCGTGTATATCGTGAATGATGTCGGGGCCCGTGTTGTTCATGGAAATGAGACAGGAGAGCTTGCTGCGGCCACCCGCGACTGTGTACTCCCGCCGCTGGTTCCATCTATTACCAGGCCACAACAATGACTTGTCCATTGTATGTAATGCCCCGCTCAAATAGCTAATGTATTCGACAGCTATGGAAATCGCCTCCCCCACTTTTAATATTTATGTATATACAAGTCTCCGCATTAGTCTTAAATTCCGCTGAGCGTGTTCTGCCCTTTGTCTGTGTCATGCACGCAATAGTTTTTCTTGTTTGTTTGTTGCTCCTCACTGTAGCTCTCGCCTGAATGCACTCACATGATTATGCTTACAAGCAAAACAGTTTACAGATTTAGTAACGAGTCACTCTAAGAGCAGTTTACTCCAACGGGGAAAAAAACCATAAACCTGAAACTGGATATGTTGAGAGCCAGCAATGAAGAAACACGCATAATTGATTGCAAATGTAACGTGATATAAGTAGATTACATTTTCAAACTATTCTACAGTATTATATACTTTTTATTTAATTTTTTTATATGTATTTATTTACAGTCGCATGAACAGCTCTGGTTATTAGCGGCTCAGTACGGGAAATCATTTTTTCTAGTCGGGAGACTGATTTGCTGAGCGTCTCTCTCACGCACACAAACATCCATGCCTTCACCGGGATTCGAACCCGGGACCTCTGTGATGTGAGGCAGTCACGCTGATCCCTACACCACAGGAAGTCGACAATTTTATTTATAGTCTGCTAAATTTCCGGATCATTAACGACTTGTACAATTGTTACATTTAACTTTCGGGGTACAATTAAGATTCCCTTTAAGAATTCGATGTTGTTTTCTTGAACTCTGTTGTATTTCGTACTCTCAATGTTATATTCCGGTGTGTGTTTCGACTATTTATAGAATTTGGGGCAGAACTTGATGAGGTGTTCTATTGTGATTGTTTTTTTTGTTATGATTTAGAGACTGGCCTTCCTGGTGTGTCGTGTTCTTTTTCGCGTTATGTTTATTTGGTCTCTTCTATTATCTTTTTTTTACATTAAAGTTATTATTTTTATGGATACAATAGTACTTTTTCATTTTTAACGCTGTCAATTATGCGTTGTTCTTTTCGTTTTTAACGTTGTTTACCGCCGAACTTAGAATTAAGCAACAATATAGCAAACGTGAAATGCAACTACATTAACCTCATTTGAAAAAGCTCCCAAAGAAATAAATTTAACAACAACTTGTCAGCATCGTTCTCATCTTATGTATATAACGGCAGGTATTTTATATTTCGTGACTCGAGCAAATCGACACATTTACTGCGCAATTAGCGAAGTTATGAAATTATTTTTTTAAAGTATAGCCACGGTACAGAAATGTTTTACAAAGAAAAAAAATTGTTGCAAGCTAACTGAACTTACCGTTCGTAAGAATTTGATGTATTGTTTTAAAGTTTGATTCCCATTATTGCTCTATACCAATCGGAAATATGGACATTCAGACATTTCAGAAAGGAAAGAAAATCCCTTGAAAGATTTGAAATCTGGGGTTGGGAAAAGATGGTAAAAAATAAAGCGGTCACACAGGTACCCCTAGCCAGTAACAAGTTTGCAAAGAAATTTATTGTTATTGTTATTTAAACTAAATGCTCTGTTCAGCTAGAATTACATACTAAATGATAAATAAATAAATAAAAAGTTTATAGGAAACAGTTATCTGAAAGGTAATGCTGCATACTATTCGAAAATAAGTGATTAAAACTTATAATGTCAATATTATTATATAATTGCATCATTATTATATCAGTGTGTATAATTTCGTTTATTAAGGTTTAAGAAGAGGAGAGGAGCTACTTGCTATTTTATTAAAGGAATGAAGAATTGCATAGGACCTGGTCAAAGCAAGACTCTTCGAGTTAAAGGAAATACTGAATTTTTAATGAGGGAGCTTAATGACGAAGTAGTTAAATTCAGATAACAAGTCAATGTTCATGTCGTAAGACCAAATACTGAATAATAATAACTAACGTAGTTGTACCAAAATTTTTCTGGCTTCCAACTGGTTGACCCCTCTCGGTTGGAGCCCAGAACTAATAATGGTAGCCTACACCAAATACATCGTCACACATTGATAAGTATAAAATTAGCATCTTAAAACGTGTAAAGAAACTTATGTAGGCATAATTTAACATAATATATAAAACTATCGTGTTCTCAAACGAGAACATACTGAAATCCGTTTCGCAATACGAAATCAGTGAGTGAAATTTTCGTAAATTTTTCTTTACTTTGATTCCATGCTCTTCTATTAGTGAATTATAACCAAAAAAGCTTGCTTACCTTAGACACGGCTGCTCCCAAGCCAGCTTGACACGAACCTTGACGGTGGTATCCCCACTCGGCTGAAACAAAGTCAAATCTCAAAAACAGGACAACTTGAAGGGTCTTGGGGAGTATTATGGGTATACAGATCATCGCATACAGTCTCTGAGCGATATAAAGTGTCTAAAAAATATCAGGAAGATGCGTGCCGCGTTTGCTTAAAGTGTCGAATAAAAGCAATTCAGTTAGAGACGAAATAAAATTTGAAACAGTTCGTTCGAGCAGGTAAACCGGTTCCGAAGAAGGCCAGGAGGTGATGGTCACCGTTTTTTGGGATGCGCACGTCAACAATTTAGGAAAAGGAAGAGCGATAAATATGCCTCGTTACTGGACCGCTTGAGCCAAGAAAAAACGTTCACATTTAGCCATGAAAGAGCCTTTCCATGAAGATAATATTCGGGTGCACGTACGTGTAGTTTCAAAAGCGAAATTTATCGAAGTTCCAACTGTGGCGCATTCACGGTATTCCCCAGAATTGGCCCTGTGTAACTGCTTTCCAAACCTAAACTATGTGGAGTTACTAAAAAAAAATTGACGTCGAATGAGTTCATTGTCGAACGAAAACCCTATTTTGAGAACTTTCCGAAAACTTATTTTTTTTGGCGCGTTGGAAAAGATGGAGAAACTCTTGGCGAAGTGTTTCGAGGAGAATGGAGATCATGTTTAGATTTTAAATGGATCAACTCAAAAGAATGTGTTTTTCTATAGTAATTCTAATTTTTACAGTGATTTGTTGGGGGAGGGGGGGGGGACTGTTTGTTAAAAAAGGATCACTTACATTACGAAACTTAGATAATACGCTCTGTTCTCTTAGCAGGTTATGAAAAATATTATAATACAACAGTATTTGTTTTCTTTCGACATTGAACCAGTTTATTTATTCATTCCTAAATGACAGGCACTGAGCAGAATTATGTGAGGTCTGTCGAAGACGCTGTAGAGAGCAGGTCGGGCTTAGGATGATATGTTACTGCTCTCAACACTAATTGTCTGAGATTTTACTACCCTTTAGATGCGGTATCGCCGTCATACATACTCTACTTGCCGTTTAAATATTATCGTCTGGTGGAGATAAGCGTGAGACGGGACAACGGCTTGCTTAATGGCCGTGGAGAAGTGAATTTCTCCCTCACTAAATTACAGCGCCGAAGTGTGACGCGTAGGTGGAAATACAGGATTACCATACTGTGTGGCGGAGACATCGGCTACAAGTCATATCGTTGCTGCTTTTTCTTCGCAGTTCATTAAAAAACTGAGTGAAGTGCTGTTGGCGCCTCTGTCCAGTGACGACTTCCATAACACCAGCACGAAAGTATGTCAACGTCGGCGATATTCTCGTTTCTTTTGAGGTTGCGTAATCTCGAAATATGTTTTATTTAAAGACAACTCAGTTGAAACAAAATAAAAATATATATAGCTCTTTTGAGTTCGTTACCTGCTCTGTGAGGTGTGTCGTTCTTATAGGTCTTACGATTTTTTAGTACCTGACGAAATTAAAACTTTAACAATATAAAATTTATTTATAAAGATGTGTAAATCATTGTTAATTAATGGAGCATATTACTCGCTAAAAAAAGGACAGATTAGATCCTCTTTAAAAAAATAATTTGCTGGTATCCTATCAAGTTCATTTATTATTTTACAATTAATACCAATATATTGTGTAATAACGAATATTTAATTATTTAATAAATAAAATTTTACTATTTTCATTATCGGCGGCGTAAACATGAGGCCATTGCATTATAGCTTAAGTATTGTCTACAAGAATGTGGAGCCTATAATGCTTGCTTGCTAGAGTTGCATTGTTTCCTCAGGCATCACTGAGACGTGCGGAACTTGAGAATTCAGAGTTGCTCGGAGCAGAATGGCGGAAGGTTTGTTTTTAGGAGTCCGTATTCAGTGTTCCAAAGACCACGACTGAGCAAGTGTGATTTGGAAGCTGAAAATGTTGTATTAAAAGTCCCTTGGTTTTGGAATTGCAAGTCGCCAGTTTGGAATTACATTTCGTCTATTGCCATGTTCAAGTTATTATCAAAGTTTTAGAGAACAAAGCTATCGACTGTGATTGTTCAAACAAAGTTATCAACAGTTAGATCAGAAAGTGAATTGAGTTTGCAAACTAAAATATCTAGAAATTCAGTGAAATTTTTTTAATGATTTTTTTGTGGTTTGTTTAAAAAAAGCATGTGAGATCAAGCTCAGATGAGCAGACAAGGGTAAAGTAAATAAAAAGAATTTGGTGAACATTGTAGTATAAATATAATTATCGTCAGATTTCAAATTTCGATCATTTCATTTAAAATGTTAATAATTTAAGTCCTAAATAATTTTACCTTGTAAGATTCAATTGTCATTTATGTAAGTATCTTTATTGGAGGCCCAATTGGCGACTCTAAAAATTAAGCCGTGGCACAACAAAATCAATTAGTAAAATTTCATCTAAGATAAAAATTTGTTTTATTAAATTAGTTTTGTTATATTTTAAACTGTTGTTTTTATTTCCATCCTTTCATTTTTAACTTTTAATTTGTTTATTTCAAAATTGGTGCTTCAAGGTGGGGCAAAATATATAAAATTAACTTAAATTTTGATTATTACAATATATTCATCCGTGTTGCTATAGGACTATATAAAACGGTAAAATGATTCTGGATACAGATAATTATTTGACACTTTTAAATGAACTCATTCTTTTTGACCTGCAACAAGTGAGGAAATCCGACCTGACGCTGGCAGCTCAGCCTCACCATGCAAACAATGAGATCACACCTCCGCAGTTTTAAGCTATAACCGCACATGACTAATCTCCGTTACACCAGCCGCGACCCAGGAACAACGCTTGATTCATGGAGCGTATGACTAGGTGTTTTATCCCCGACTTCAACACGAAATGGTCCGTTTCTTGTGATTTTAAAACCATTTAAATAAGAGGTTGATGTGTAGACAGGCTATGTATAGGGTAATCCCAATAGTGACAACTCCCCTCTTATAGCATAGGAAAGGGATTTGAAAGGGGGGATTCGGAAGGGTAGAGGAAGGTAGCCAAGGGTTAACTAGGGCCCCCAGACTATGGTTTAAGGATCCTACCCGGCAATTCGCCTCAAAGTGAGGCAGGGAAAACCCTAGAATCAGGTAGGTCGGCCATTTGGAACTTGTCCCACGCCTTTCCGATGGCAGGAGAGGGGTTTGCTGTTGGGTCGCATCTTTCCCCTCGCAGTGCCTTGACCGGTTTAGGAGGCAGCAGGTCGACTCCAATAGGACAATAGACATTCCAATAGACAACTCTTACCGTATGCCCAAGGTCTGCGACCTCGGAACATACACCTCTCAAAACAGGGCTAGGTGCCTCGGCATTTAGGAACCTTAGTTCAAAAACTAGAGAGATGTGAAGGCATCACCAATGTTAGCCTCCTCCAGAGCTCTCTGGGAAGGTTCTCCTGCAAGAGAATTCTCTCGCAGGCTTGCTTCTAATTGTAATAGATATGCGAGAGATATAGAGTTATTTAAATGGGCGGATAAGGAAGCCTGCGAGAGGATTTCTCGCAGGTGAACCTTCCCAGAGAGCTCTGGCGGGGGCTACCTTTGGGGATGCTCTCACATCTCTCTGGTTTTTTTGAACTAAGGTTCCCACATACCGAGGCACCTCGGTCTGTTTTGAGAGGTGTATGTTCCGGGGTCACAGACCTTGGGCATACGGCAAGAGTTGTCCGCTATTCCTATTGGAATAGTCGGCCAGCTGCCTCCTAAACTGGCCAAGGCATGGCGAGGGGTAAGCTGCGTCCCCACAGCAAACCCCTCTCCCGCTATCGGAAGGGCGTGGGACAAGTACCCAATGCCCGACCTACCCGATGCAGGTTTTTCTAAGGTTTTCCCTGCATTCCTTTAGGCGAATGCCGGGTAGGATCCTTGAAATACAGCCCGGAGGCCCTAGTTAACCCTTGGCTACCTTCCTCTACCCTTCCGCATCCCCCCTTTCAAATCCCTTCCTATGCTATTAAAGGGGAGTTGCCCAAAGTGGATTACCCTCAAGTAGCCTGTTGCCCAAAAAAAAAAAAAATTATTTAAATGGGCCCTAGTTAACCCTTGGCTATCTTGCTCTACCTTTCCGCGTCCCCCCTTTCACTCCGTTTTCTATGCTGTAAGAGGGGAGTTGCCACTATGTGGATTACCCTATACGTAGCCTGTCTACATCTACAAAAAAAACGCAGTCGTTTAAAAGATGTGTCGTAGTCAGGTGAAATCATTCCGTCCGGAATTTGGCTTACACGTTCCGGAGTCAAACCGTAAAGTGCCTGATAACGTTGGACCAGCCGGTCAACAACCTTATTATAATCGCTTCTAGCCCGAACGTTGGGACCAGACCTTATTGTCTGCGAATGATATCCATTGAGTAGGCCCTTCTGTGAGGACTGTGGTATATGCCTGGTCTACCTGAAGAAGGCTTTAAGGGTTGTCCATGAAGAAGCTGGGCAGGTCATCATATAGCACGTGACCTACTCTTTACCATTTCTGTTTGTCGCTCCCCGCCCAATCTCTGACCAGTCTCCTCTAACACTGTCCAGATCTAAGCTACAGCTTTAGTTATCCTATTTGGCGCCTCGGACAAATGCACGTCAGTATGCCGCCTTGGCGACCTAGTGGCGATCCAGGGATAAATTTTCTCAGCTGGATTATAGTTTTAGAATGTTTTGATCTGGTACGGTGTGTAACACTCGCTGCCTTTAAACCGATTCAATTAAGCGTTCATTAGTGGCCGAAGATCAATCCTTTGTACGTGGATGTCATAAATAATATATTGCATATAAAGATTTAGATAAAGATGTTAGGAAGGGTGATACCATTCTGGACAATCTAAATGAGCGTTAATAAATTATTGCTCAACGTAGAGCAGACCAAGTTAGTTCAGTTCTCAGCTGATGCTAAGAGCATTAAAGATAATTTTTCAGCGGATGAGAATTTCCTACCTGTACGGATTGATGACAAATTACACTGGACGACGTATATATAAATCTGCGCGACGGGAGACTAATTCTGCTCATTATTCTGTGATGTAATTAATCGAGTATGATAATGTCAAATGGTCGCCTTAGCGTATTTTCATTGAAGTCTCACAATTTGATATGATTTATATATAAAATTACTAAACCTGAAGAAGTCGTAAAACAAAGACGAAACGTCGGTATATTTAATTGTTTGTTAATAAATATATTTATGACTCAAGGCCGTTTATTTATTCATATTATAAATATCAGATATATTTTCATCAATATTATATAGCATTGTTCTTACGATATTAATACTTTCATGTAATTACGTGTTATTTTTCCTCAACCCAGGACTAATTGAGTCAGCGCCGTGTCGAGAGCGGCATATGAAGCCAAATTGAAATTCAATTTGAACCATTCAATAATTAAAAATCTCATTAAGTAGTTCGTAGTTTCAAAAGAATAATAATATTCGAATATTTCTTGTAGTTTTTATTTAAAAAAAGTAACAATCGAAGTTTATATTAAAGAAAAAAAACAATTTAAGTGGAGCTATTTCGAACATTTGCATCATAACGAGAAAATTTACCTAAGTAATCTAAATGGAGTTAATAATAAACAAGAATAAATACAATGCAAATTAATTTAGAGGCTTATATTTGAACATTCATAACTTTAAGAACCGTTTGTAATGCTATTTGGAATAGCTATGTACTTCCTCCAAGTGAATGAGATAGGCGGAGCTCTGTAATCAGCCGTCTCCCCACACAAAACTAATAATCCTGGCCACACCGAGATTTATTGATTATAACAAAGGAATAATAGTGACCTTAGTATCTTGAAAGCTCGTTTAGTGCAGAAAATCAGTCATTCAATTAGGCCAGACAATGCCACGTAGTTTTCTAGTTAACGCGGCAACAATGCTACGTATTATACGCGGTATGAATAGCGAAGTTAACGAAGCCTTTAATATCCTTTTTTGTGAATATGTCAGCCATTTTTTATGCGTAAAATTGTATTCGGAACTGAAACTGAGTTATAATTATTGAAAAATTTGAAACATGTATTTTGAATTCCAAAACTATTTATTAAAGAGGTGTAAACAAAACCATTGAGCTTGTTGCTCTCTACACGATTTCTCAAAACTCGGAAACAAAGTGGGTACAACTACTCTCAATCCCATGTTCCACGTACGCATAGATAGGAAGTTAAAAATGGAATTAATGTTATTTTTTGCCACTGACAGTTCCATGCTGCCAAATTTTGTCTTCAATGAATTTAATTACAAATGGTACAATATAACTGTATTTACCTATCACTATTTTTATCACTAAAATAATTTTTAAAAAAATACATTTAAACTATTCGTATTCTGAAATGCTATTGGTAACTCATTACATATTACTATGATCTAGTTTTTCGTACGTCATAGATACAAACGCTCATAAAAAATATTTCCCTATCTCTGGTATTATGACTATGGCCATCTAATTTTCGTTTTATAATACTATATAAATACTCGGATAACTGATCGTTATCTTTTCTATAAATAAAAACTAACGCATCGTACAGAATTTGGTCCCTAACATTCAACAATTTTAATTTATTTAACATATCCTGCCGATTACAAACTGGTGCTAAAAAGGGGAAACGAATCATTGATATAATCTTCATTAAATTTACATTTCCATAGTGGTAATGTTTTTCAGAAAGTTGAAATCTTCTCGGTTAGTTTTAAAATTTTCATGTTGTGCCCTTGCAGGGAAAGATTCAGCGCATTAAACTTTTCAAAGTTGTCACATAAGCATAGTATTTTAACCAAAAAATTCGTTTCCACAAAATATTAAGCTTGTTCGCGTTTTTATTAAAAAAAAAGATAAATTTCTTGCAGCATTTGTAACGTACGAGGCAATATATTGCCTCAAGAGAGCCATCTTGAGGGGCAATAATATAACAAAGACGTGCATTCAGAGACCCTTATCCATTCACTTTTTTTTTAAAAAAAAAACTTGCTTTCATTGGCCACACTCCAAATAAATATTGGTATATTTACGATTTTCGTAAACTATTTTTGCGGCTCTACCGTAACACAGCCGCAATGGCCCGGGGAGCCGCGGCGCTTAATTTGGGAATTACTGGGATATTGGATACGTGATCATGAGGAGGGAAACAAGGTGGTTCCTTAAACGCTAAAGAAAAAGCACGTGATACGGAAGCCATCTTTAATTTCTTAGAAAGCAAGTATATATAGTTATGTCGGGACAACTGCAAGGGAAGCTTTGTCGGGCGACAGCCTGATAAAATAATTAAATCGTACAAGGTTCTCGGACTGATAAGAGCGGACATAAAACTTGTTGTCTTGTTAATTATTAATAGAATGAACATCTGCTTATTGCCGCTGACAGCGTTATCTAAGTTTGTGTTCTGAAGATAAGAGCGGAGTTGTCCACGTGCGAAGAGTTTCCTCTCACTTAAAAACGAATCTACATTTCTCCGTTTATCAATAAATTAATAAAATATATTTTAAAGTCAATAGCTAATAAGTTTGAAACCACTATAATAATAAAATAAATGCATAAAATGTTGAATAAAATGGAAAACTACTACAAAAGAAAAATAATTATATCGATCTACACAGGGTGAGGTGACCCATTTATTGCGTAGTGGCCATTTTGCTCTGAAATGAAGGGGAAAATCGAAATTATTTCATACATACCGAAATATGAACATGAATTATGGTTATGTACAAGTAATGTACTGTGTGTAAATGGATGCCAGTAAAGTCAGTGTGTGAAAACCATTTGCTGTCTTATTTCTTCAATATCTCATCACCTGTCACCCGTAGAGGATAAATGTACTGAACCTTTTATACTCAAAATCGAATGCTCTTGCCATTACCATACAAGAAAATACACCATCACCTTTTTAAAAGAATTAATTTGATCTTGGAATAACATTGAAAATGGCATTTTAAGGACGCGTTGAGGCACCATCGTATGTCCCCTTATGCATACTGCAAATTTTCTTCGAAAAATTTTTCGATTTTCCCCTTCGTTTCGGAGCAAAATGGCCACGACACAGTAAATCTCTCACCCTGTATATATAAAAATGAAGTCAAAGTACAAGAAATTTAATGGGAGGAATTACAAAATTTTATTCGATTATTTTAGTTATAATATAAAACTTGAATTGTGATCTAGATCCACTAAAAACAACAATCAGCCACAGCCACAGGCATCAAACCCGAATGGGCCTATTGACAATCACACAATATTCTGCGAAAGAATTAGATATATGAATAGAAAAAATAGTTTTACGACGTAACTTAGAGACGTAGAATCCTAAAAAATCTTAATACCGGCTCAGAAAATAAATGAAAAAATAAATAAAAAGTTCATAGTTTATTAGATTTAATTACGAAATTATACTTGAAGAGGGTATACGAATAAATATGGCGAAAAGAAGAGAACGTCAAGTTCGATGTTATATATAATTATTAATTAAATTTGTTTTCTCTCTAATCTGCAGTTACATGCGACAAAGAAAAAGATTTTTTTTTGTAGGGCAACAGGCTACATGAGGGTAATCCACGTTGGGCAACTCCTCTTTAATAGTATAGGAAGGGATTTGAAAGGGGGGATGCGGAAGGGTAGAGGAAGGTAGCCAAGGGTTACAAGGTCCCCGGGCTATATTTTAAGGATCCTACCCGGCATTTGCCTAAAGAAATGCAGGGAAAACCTTAGAAAAACCTGCATCGGATAGGTCGGGCATTGGGTACTTAACAGCGACACACACAGATATTACATGGAAACATTCCCTTTTTTTCTTTTTCTTCTCATAATCTATATCTTAACAAAAATCTAATAAATAAAGCAGAGAGTTTGTATATTTGTATGTTCCGTATACAAATTTTATTGCGTGGACAGATTTCAACAAAAATTGGTATATATATTCTGCCAAAATCGAGAACCAATACTGTGGGGGTGAGAAACGCCTAGAATAAACGTGGAAATAATTATAGTTGAAATAAGTTACGAATTAGTGTTAAATTACTGCGCGCCAAGAGACGGTGACGTCATTGGAAAAACATTGACGCATCATAAAAAAATATAGTTCTGTATTTCGTAATGAAATAAAGCAGAAATATTTTGATTGAATAAAAAGTATAACTTTTTCCAGTAATACTCCATCGAATAGATAAAAAACAATACGAAATACTTTACCATCTTTGCTCAAAGTTAATTTGGAAAAGTTAATTACGCCGCCGTACTTAAAAAAGCCAATATGGCGCCTTATAATACATTCAAATATGTGTCGGCCGAGATTTTAAAGTTTCATAATATAACGTACTATTGTATCCTGTATAATATTTCAGAAGATAATAAGATTTGTCTAAGGTACGTCTGCTGAATTATGTGTTTGTAACTATAAAGGTATTCAAAATGACGTACGGAACTCCGAAAGTTTTTATGGTCGTTATTCAATTCATGCACTCTCAATCAAAGGTATTCAGAAATAGGAACATTTTAATTGAATTAAAAGTACAATTAATTATACTTTACACAACGTATTTCTATAAATTTGTATAAATGTAAACAAATTATTGCGTGCAATTTGTGTCGTGACACAAAAATTTTAGGTTAGGATAGCAGTATTTGTTTTCCATTTTTGAGATCGACGTTCTAGATGTTCAATTTCTGAGAAATGAAGCTGAGCAAAAATGTTTTGATTGAATAATAAGTATAATTAAATCTACCAATACCACATCGAGTGATAAATAAAATTCATTATCAAAGGTTATACAATCCATGGCATTAAATTTCTTTTAAATAACTTGACTTTTGACGTGGAATATTTAACGGGATCAGGGACCAATATGTTGCCAAATTATATCTTGCAATACGCACTGGAAGATACATAGAATTATGATAAAACCGATACATAAATGTTCAAAATTGATATTTTTCTATTGAAGACAGCGTATTTCGTAACGTTTTGTATTAATTTTAAACAATGCTACCAACTGCAGACAGCTAAAACAACCAAATAGTTTATTTTCATTATATCTTGCAATACGCACGGGAAGATACATATAATTATGGTAAGAACAATACTTAAATGTTAAAAACTAATATTTTTCTATTAAAGAAAGCGTATTTCGTAATGTTTTGCACTAATTTTAAACAATGCTGCCAACTGCAGATTGCTAAAACCACCAAATAGTTTATTTTCAGATGGAAAAATTATATATCTACAAATTTAGTAATTGTTTTAAATAGTGTATATATATATACACTATTTAAAACTAGCTTCTATTATATAAAATTGGCTTATGCGAGTATTTATGTGTGTATACATGTGGGCATGTTCCGCTTACAAATCTACACCCTCGAAGCATTTTCACCAAATTTCGTACACGTGTTCTTTGCGACAGGGAAACAAATATTGTGCGGGTGTAACACGCCTACCACCCCTAGGAGAATGATTGGACGGTGGTGGAAATCTTCAAACATGCTAAAATGTCCGATATTTGCGTTGCATAAATATTTTTCAGGGTTAATTAGATTTATAGTATTTCTACTCATGTGATTTTTATTAATTTTAATCCATTGTGGCACGAGGGTTGAGCACATTAAGGAATGGCGGTGGAGGGGGTTTCCAAGTAAATAACCCTAAAAATACCGAGATTCGAGTCAACTCAAAGGTAATGGATGTCGCTGAGTTAATTTATGACAATCTGGGCAACGCGCAGTTGTAGGATTGGGTAGGAAGGGTTGGGCGGATGGTAGAACTTTTAAAATAGCCGAATTTTGTATCAAGTAAATATATTTCTGGACCAATGATATTCATAAAATGTTCTCCGAGTTTAATTTCAACCCATTTCGGGCTTGGGAGGGATGCGCCCTTAAGGGTAAGGGTGGACGGGCGTTACAAGAAAATAACGCGAATACAACCGAGATTAGAGTCAAATCAATGATTATGGATGGCACTGAGTTTAATTAAGACAATCTATTGGTGTTTTAACCGCCAGGAGCAATGGTGGACGGGGGTTGAAATTTTAAAACATAATAAGCAGTCGATATTTGCGTCGAATAAATATTTTTCTGGTTCAGTGATATTTATAAAATGTCTCTAAATGTTCCATATATTTAATAATAACCTTTTTCGTGGTTTTGGAGGAGCACCCTTAAGGGTGGGGTGGAGTAGATTTATATAAAAATAATGCAAACACAATCGAGATTAGACTCAAATCCAGGGTTATTGTTGTCAGTGAGTTTAATTATGATATTCAAGTTGTTGTTTAGTGTCTCAATTAGGAGTAGATGGGATGGATATATTTAAACATGCTAACACGGCTGATATTTGAGTAGGATAAATATTTTCGGGGAAAAAGTGATTAATAATGTTTGTACCAATGTATGTCAGTAAAATTTCAACCTCTTACGGAATGGGAAAGGAGCACCGTAGGGTTAGGGGTGGAGGGGTATTACAAGAAAATAACGCGAATACAACTGAGATTGGAGTCAAACCAAAGGTAATGGATGTCGCCGTGTTCGATTATGACATTCAATTGGCCTTTTAACCCCGAAGGGTTGGGGTGGACGGGGGTGTAATTTTTCTAACATGTTAAACGGTCGATATTTGCATTAAATAATTAATTGTCGAGGTCAATGACATTTATAATATATCTACCGATGTTGTTTGTAAAATTTAACCTTTTTCGGCATTAGAGGGAAGCACACTTAGGAGAGGAGCTGGAATCATTAAAATATGCTAAAAAGCAGATGTTTAGGCAGATAAAAATTTTTGGGATCAAAGAGATAGATAGTAATTTAATCGATGTTATTTGAGTATGGTTTCAACCCCTTACATCATGGAAAAGGAGCACTCTTAGGGGTGAGGGTGGACGGACATTATAAATAAATAACGCGAGTAAAACCAATATTACAGTCAAACCCAGGTTTCTGGGTGTCACAAAATGTAATTATGATATTCAATTGCTCACTTAATCCCCAGGGGCGGGAGAGGATGGGGTTGAAAATTTTCAAACATGTTAAAAGGTCTATATTAACGGAAAATATTTTTTTTCAAGGTTAATTAATTTATAGTATTTATACCCATTTTATGTATTACAATTTCAACCTCTTGCGACATGAGGGTGAAGAACGCTTAGGGGAGGAGGGGAGACGTGTGTTACAAGAAAATAACTCGAAAACAACCAACATTCGAATGAATCGAACGTAATTAATGGCGCTGAGTTAATTTATGACAATTTGAGCAACGCGCAGGGTTGGGCTGGACTAGGGTGGGAGGGTTTGGGTGGATGTGAGTGGAGAATACAAATTTTAAAGGAACTTAAGCGGCTGAATTTTGCAACGATTACATATATTTCTGGAACAATGAGATTATTAAAATATCACTACACGTTCTCTGAGTTTAATTTGAATCCCTTTCGGGATTGAGAGGGAGCTCACATTAGGGGTGGGAGTCAACGGGTGTTAAAAATAAATAACGAGATTAGAGTCAAATACAGGGTTATGAATGTCACTGAGTTTAATTATGACATTTAATTTGTCATTTAACTACCGAGGAGTGGTGTTTGACGGGAGTGGAAATATTGAAACATGAAATCACGACCGATATTAGAAGTGAATAATATTTTCAGGGTTAATTAGATTTAAAGTAATTCTACCCAAGTTGTGTGTGTAAAAATTGAACCCCTCTTTCGGCATGAGGGCGATGCATGGGGGTAGAGGGCACCGACAAGAAAAAAACGAGTCAAATCGAAGGATGTCGCTGAATTTATTTATGACATTCTGGACAACGCGTGAGGGGTGGGCTGAGGTGGGAGGAGTTGGGTGAATTTTTAAAAAAATGTTGACCGGTCGTTATTAAATATATTTCTGGATCAATTTGATTAATAAAATTTATCTACATTTTCTCCGCGTATAATTTCAACCCCTTTTGGGATTGGGAATGGAGCTTCCCTTAAGGGTGGGGGTGGAGTGTAATTACAATATAATGATGCAAAAACAATCGAAATTGGAGTCGAACTCACGGTCATGGATGTCAATGAGTTTAATTATTACACTCAACTAATCATTTAACTCTCCCCAAGGAAGGGTTGGCGGGGGTGTTAATTTTAAAACATGTTTAACGGTCCATTTTTGAAAGGAATGAATATCTATCGAGGTCAATGTACTGATAATATTTCTACCGATTCTGTTTTTAATTTAAACCTCTTAAGGACGTGAAAGATCACACTTAGGTTAGGGGTGGGGGTATGAGGGGCGTTACAAGAAAATAAATCCCAGATTGGAGTAAAATTCAAGTTATGGATGTCACTGAGTTTATTTATGACAACCATTGGGAAAGTGACTGGGGGAGGTAAGTTCTGGGCGGGGGTATAAATTTTCAGAAATGTATAATGGCCGATATTTGCGTGAAATAAATATTTTACGCAGGCAATGTCATTGATAGTATTTCTACCGATTTTGATTGAGTATAATTACAACACCTTACGGCATGGTAGGGAAGTACACGTAGAGATGGAGGTGTGTTTCATAAAACTAACCTCAAAAAACGAGATTCGAGTCACTTGGTAACATGGGCAATGCGCGAGATTTGGTGGGGGTGTGAGGGGCCTCGCGGAGTTGGGCGCGGGAGGAAATTTTCAAACATTTTAAACGGTCGATATTTGCGTTAAATAATTATTTCCCGGGGTTCATGACTTTGATAGTATTTATACCTATGTTGTTTGTGTACAATTTCAACCCCTGTGAGGGGAGCAAGGTTAGCGGTTGGGGTGGAATTACGTTAAATAAAAATAACGCTAAAACAACCCAGATTCGAATCAATTCAGAAACTATGAATGTCGCCGAGTCTAATTTGGACGGGTTTGGGAGGTGGTGGGCGGGGGTAGAAATTTCCAAACAATGTAATCGGTCGATTTTTGCGTGGAATAAATACTGTTTGATTATCGCACATTTGTGGGGGTGGTCATCTTCTAACATGTATAAACGGCCGATATATTATGTCAATGAGTTCAACCTCCTTCGGCATCGGAGGGTGCACATTTAGGGATAGGGTTCGTGGAGCGTTACATAAAAATAGCGCAAAAGCAACCGAAATTGGAGACATATTGGGGATTATAGATAAATGACATCTCGGGCAACGCCGGGCACCCAGCTAGTATTATAATAAAATAACTATTTTCGTACTAATGGCATAGCACTTGACGATTTTGAGAGACGATTGGTTATCAAGCATGCTGTAAAACGGCTAGGAGATGGAAATTATAAAATAAGAATATTAAGTAAATGCATTTTAGTTGGATTCAGTAATATTGATCGATTCAAACTAAGCAACGGCAGTGTAATCAAGAGTAAATACAAACGTTAAAATGTAATACATTCTAAGTTGATTATAATCATTGCTATTTTCATATTTTCTTTCACGAATGTACAGTTTCAGAAATTGTGTAGTTAAAAAATATTCCAATGTGCTTCAGCTCTTACGATAAATTTATCCACGCTCTGAAATACAATTTTTCTTAATTTTCTTACTCATAATTTGTTCATTTGTAATGAATGCGATTTTAACTTGAGCGATAATTATATTAAACATGATTATAATGGTTAATTACTTCTCGTAAAATGAAGGGCGATTAAACAAAGATTAAGAGTGAGCGGTATGGAATAAAATTGTAAGTATAATTGTGTACACTGACGTGGGGAGAAAGTTGTGTTTATTTTGTGTATGGTGGTAGCTGGAGGGCCTGGCCGGAAGTGGCCCAAGGCCGGGATCTTCCGTCACTTCGCTGGACAGATGGTGCATTCCACAGTCGCGCCCGCATGCAGCAGCCCCGCAAAACGTACCTAACCACGGGTAGCCTTAAAGGAACAAGCATTTGTACTGTGCGAAAAAAATAAAAAAATTCTCTTTATTGAATAAGAAAGATAGCCAATTAATACAAACACAACAGGACGTTCCTGGGATCCTTGTGCCTTTCTTGTGCGAAGAAGAGCCTAGAGCGACACAACTGCACTTGTCAGTTGACAAAACATCGAGAGTTTAGTCAACTGACAAGTGCAGTTGTGTCACTCTAGGCTCTTCTTCGCACCTGACGAAAGGTACAAGGGTCGGAGAAACGTTGTGTGGTATTTATATTATCACTTTTTTTGTCTGAATTGACTATCTTTCTTATTCATTATTTTCAATCAGACGTAATTTTTTTCCTTTTAATTCTCTTTATTGTTAGAATTTTATTGGTAGCTCAAGGTGTTTCTCAGCGCTACGCCCGTAATCATCCAACATTCTGAAGGTTAGAGAAACACTCCACCATCCGGCTTAAGAATGAGCGCTTTCTAAATGAAGCAGTGCGCATAATTGAGAGATAAATTTGGAATAGCTTCAACCTCCATAGTTTAAAAATGTCATACATTTTAAATGCGGTTCAATGCGTTGAGTAACCCTACGTTGAACGAAATCTGACTCAAACAGATATATTTAAGAGATTTTGAACTTTTTCCTTTAAATATATAACACCTGAAGAGCTTTCAAATATAGGGACGAAACGTTGTGCTTTACTTTTACTCTTAGATATATTAACTTTTTAATGTAACTTTCAAATATATTCTGATTGATTTTTGGCCATATTTAATTATTCTAACACTACATTATTTTACGTAGTCAAACATGGTATTACATATAAAGGTATGGAAGAATGTATTAAGAATGAAACTCACAACTGCACGTGGTACGGAATTCTGGTGGCAGAATATATATATATATATATATATATATATATATTGTAACATATTTTAAAGCTTTCTCCTGAGAAGAAAAAGAAAAAAAGGGAATGTTACCAAGTAATATCTGTGTGTGTCGCTGTTAATTCATTTTCTTTGTCGCATGTAACTGCATATTAGAGAGAAAACAAATTTAATTAATAATTAATTGTTTCTTTCTTATGCATTGCAATATAAAACATAACAAAAGTTATGTTAAAGTATGAAATTCTTATTTCGACATATATTACGATGTATAAATGCAATTTATATTATAAGGCAGCAATACGGCAGAGTCCGGGATTACAACTTGAGATTAACGGGAGTTTCCAGTGGATGGAACGCCATGACCCTGATACGGAGATTCGATTTCGGAGTGATTAGAAATTAAAAACGCGGGCATGGCATAATATATATATATATATATACATATATATATATATATATATATATATATATGTTTTGGAGGAACTGTCAGGTTCGTGATAACGTGGCTTATACTTGAACGTTATTGGTAGACACTTGCAGGCCTTACCAAAGTTCCACAGCAGACAAAATCATGAATAGAGACTTAAAGTGCGCCCTTCCGTGTCCTTGGACATTCTGCCTGAAAGAGAAACGCTCGTTTAAAATTAGTGTGTTTCTATTGTGTGAATGTGAGTTTGCTATTCCGACCGTCCCACCGGACGTATAAAGAGCGACACGTGCCAGAACAATCCCTCTACGCTTTCCCACACTGTGTAAATGAGGTCCAAATCTCAAATGGAGTCATCCAGTTTCCCAACAACGAAGGGAAAGCCTGTCAATATCTCAGCCGATTAACGGAACTGCAGGTAGAACCTTGTAGGAGAGACACGAAGGGGCTACCTTTGGAGATGCCTTTTCCTCTCCGTTTTTGAACTAAGGTTCCCACAAGCCGAGGAACCTCGGCCTGTTTTGAGAGGTGTAAGTTCCGGGGGTCACAGACCTTGGACATACGGTAAGATTTGTTCTCTGTTCCCATTGGAACAGTCGGCCAGCTGCCTCCTAAACTAGTCCAGGTACGGAAGGGAATGCTGCGTCCCCAAAGCAAACTCCTCTCCCGCTATCGGAAGGGCGTGGGACAAGTACCCAATGCCCGACCTACCTGATGCAGGTTTTTCTAGGGTTTTCCCTGCATTATTTTTAGACGAATGCCGGGTAGGATCCTTGAACTATAGCCCGGGGGCCCTACTTAACCCTTGGCTACCTTCCTCTACCCTTCCGCATCCCCCCTTTCAGATCCATTCCTATGCTATTAAAGGCGAGTTGCCACCATGTGGATTACCCTCATGTAACCTGTTACCCTAAATAATAATAATAATAATAATAATAAAAGCCGAACTTTTACGTGGACACAACAATTGTGACATAAAATGAATTATAAATTTATATTCATCTGACTATATAATAACACAATAAATAAACATATAACATGGCCAAGGAGTCAGAAAAGTTTTATTAATTAAAAAAGCAATCAATTCAATTCAAACAATACATCAGTAAATTTCGTACCTAATTTCGGTCTTCATGATGGGAAGTATAAAATATGAGGCCTTAAGTAATTTTATAATATAAAGTTACTTCAAAGATATTGAATATTATGATAAATTTTATTGTATTGACATCTAAGATTTCAAGTGTTTGGGTTCCCAAAATTATTTAAAATGATGCAAAAAAAAAATGGGATTAAATTTTAAAACTGTTTCATCATGTTTCATTTAAAATTATTGTATGCAATATTAAATAATTTTTATAACATAAAAATATTTTAGATTATAATATTAATAAAGGTCTCATTTTATTTTTACTGCTCACCTGAAAACAACTCAAATTACGGACGAAACGTTGTGATATATTCTTCTAATTGAATTAATTACATTTTTAATCAATAAACGTTTTCCTACAATTATAATTAAATATAATGACAAAATTAAACAACAAGTTTAAAATAAAATATTTACTTAAATGGGTACATTGACATTGAAATTTATTGCAATAGAAAAACACTAAGTTTGATCCTAATTTGGGACTTAATTAGGTGAATATAGTAATACTCGTAGTTCGGAAAGATGAAGCCTTAATAATTATTTTGTTGTTACTTATTGGCCATTCTATTAATTTATTAACATATATACGTTAATTTCATATGTTTTTGAAAATTACTCAAGTCAATACACGCGGTACGATAGAAAATAAATATTTAATACATAGGAACCACCATTAAATTTAATATTTGGCTAATTCCTTAATTAGTCGGATCAAATAAAACGCACCCTATCGGTTATTGAAGGTTAAGTAAAATCTGATGAGTTAAGCTTTGAAAACGTAGACGTGTTCTGTGTTCTAATGTGTCTATTGACTTTTTTCTAAAGTACTAATGTTGTCATATTCTTTAATTTATTTATTACATTTTCTTATTCAATGTGGTATGAAAAATATCATGTTAGTTTTAATTGATGGTTTTCAATCAGCAGTAGTTTAGTAAATTTAAAAGTAAAACCACATATTACGTCCGAGAAAATTATTGATATAAGTGTGTCTCTCGGTAAGGGAAAGATGGCAGAGGTAATCTGTAAATTAATACATTTTTGTTAATATGACTGACGTTGGTCCACACCAGGACCAATACATGTTGTATTTTTAATTAAAGTTCATTTAAATAAATATATCTGTTTTTTGGGTGTCTATTTCTTGAATTAACTGAAAACTCGTTCGTACTTCTTCCATATTTGCCTGATCTTTTTCCAGCTAATTTGGACCATAAATTTTGACATTTGTAACAATACACTACCGTTATTGAATATGGCCCGTAAATCTACAGAGTTTTGGGGAGTTAGTGAGGTTGGTCCTTTGTATCCACTACAGCCTTATGGGGATGCCAATGAGGACGGCCTACATTTATGGAGTGACACAGTAGCAGTGGATCAACAAGAAGGTGTGTGCTTCCTCAAAGAAGTAAACAAGAAGCAAAATGTCGCAGCCGGCGCCCATGTGACTTCCTGTGGGGGTGTGGAGCTGCGCAGCTGCGTGGTGGGCTTCTCCAATTAACTAACCTACCCACAAAGGAACCGCGACGTATTCGCCAGTGACACGTACAGCCTATTAGCCCAGAGCCAGAACCAACATCAGTACCGGCTGAGGGGGTGTCAATTTATACGAAAATCAAACAACTCTTGTTTTGAAGTTTCTGGAAATCCTTTGGTGTCATTAGTAACGATTATCTGGTGTTTCTCTGCCTATGCGATTGAGAGTATCAGAAGCGTAAGACGTTCCCAAAGTTTTGAACAAAAAATAAAACTAAGCTTCTTTTCTCGGACAGTCGATCAAACACATATAATTATCATTCATTTTACCCAAGGCATCTATTTGGCTTCGCACCTGAATGAAGAAGTAGATTTTTCCTTCCCCGAGGATATTAAGAAATACTGTCAACAATGAAACACTCCTGCAATTTTTGAGAGTACTTTACACACAAGGCATTTAGTATAACGCCTCAAGGGTCTCTAGTTTTATTTACGGTACGAAACGGGTGTGGGTATGAGGATCCGTTTATTATCTCTGACTACTTTCTCAATGGGATGGAAATAAATTTCTAAACCAACTCCTGATATTGTAAATATAAAACTAAAATTAAATATTATCTGACAATTTATAAGTTAGTTGATTTATGACCAATTAAGACAGAAATATTTAAGTACATTTCATCGTGACATTTTCCGGTGCTAATGATATTATTCATAAAAAAAGAACAACTCACTATGTTGTAAAAATTTTGGTAAGCTCCAGATATATATATATATATATATATATATATATTAATTAAAAAGAAACGTGTTCATAGCTTCTTACAAATTCCATAATTAACCACAAAATATCAGCTGGAGTTCCTTGGCGACAGGATTGAGTTTACAACCAATCCGTACGTATGGTTATTTGAATGAGAAAATTTGACACTTGGAACCCTCACAAGGAAACATGGTATCTGAAATGTGGAGGTATAAGGAATGTTGAATGGGCAAAGTCAAAAATGAGAAAGTTAAAAAATTATAGAGCAATTATACGAGCGAAGAGGCAAGTTTGAGGCGTCGCGGAATGATAGAGTAAAAATAGCAGGAGAAGACAACAATCGCAGTACATACATCAGATATTGAGATATTGAGAAAAAAAGGGTCTGCTAAGTAGTGTATTAGATATTTTAACGGTCATGTTGACAACACTGCTTGAGGCGTTTGTGATCAGCTGCAACAGTCACGTTTATTAGTGGTTCGAAAATCACTATTTAGAGATACGCGATTCAATAACGGCTGGAAATATGAAAGCAAGTGATCAGGTTTACTCTGAATGTCGCGAGCTGCAGAAGTTATTTGTAGCTACAACTGGTAAATATGGTGACGTGAAACAATGGTTTCCTACATTGCGGTACGACTTGTCACACGGTGACCGAGTAAATCGCATTTAATATTTGGTCGGGTGTTCCATAGTCTAATTATGTATATAAGGAAAAGAAAGAGGAGGAATATGGAATCAAGAGTGAAAGAAACAGAGCGGTAATTGTCTTGAAGGCCTTCCAGGAATCAGGAGCACCAATTCAGAGCATAGGCACTTGGGTGGGCAACCCCCTGAGACATGAACCTACACGGTTTGACCCAGGTTAGAAAGATGGCTACCATCGGCTTTCTGCTTCTATGTGATAGCTTGGGAAGGTACTACGGGGCCTTGGAGAAAGAACTGGAATCAGCATTCTTGATATTCGGAGTCACGGGCTGCGTAGGGGGAAAATGACCTGACTTGGGGCTGAAAACAAGTGAGTGCCAGATGTTGGGGATTGGGAAACTTGGCTATAATATTACGTTGTTCTAATTAATAAAATCCGCAACCTTGAATTTTCGCTGTTTTCGGAGCGCATCCTACTACAGTTTTCACAGAGGAATAATTCTCCAGTATATGTTGTCAATAACTAAGAAAAGCTTTCGCGTTAAAATTATTTATCGTTATTCTGGAGTAACCGGGATAGTGACCGAGAGAATGCTAAAATGGCGAATATTAAGGGTTGGCCGCACATGGTTCTAACTGAAACGTGGATCGATTTGGAAATGTTCAGGTCTGTTAATTGTGGCGACACAATCGAACCAATTATAAGTGAGCAACGTGTGTAACTCACAGGTCCGGCAAGGCGAGTACTCGAGGAAGGTGCGGAAGTTGTCCCTGGCGACGTAGCAAGTTCCCACGGGGTCCTCACGGTATTCAGGCGCCGACTGCGAGAAGTACGTGTACCTGGGGGCGCAGGCCTGCAACAGGAACAAGTTTGTACAATAAAACATTAACATATTAATAAATTTAATAAAAAATTTTCGAATACTGATAACTGAAAACAGACAAGTAGAAGCCGGTTTATGAAATTCGCCACAAAATCATGTTCCATAAATAAATTTGAGACTTAGATACAGGCTCCATTCTAAATACAGTAAAATAGACAAAAATCGTTTAATAATCTGTTTATTGTATGACATGTAAGGTGTTTAAGAAGAAAGGTAAATTGTATCAGAAACTGCCGTAAAAACATTCATTCTACTTCATTCAGCCTGATCTGACATACTTTTATGGCGTGACAACATTTTTAAATGATCAAAACTGAATTGGAGGCAACGATTGGGAACACTGCATTATTTGTTTGTTAACAAATTAGTTGAATTGCGACCGGAAATCGACCAAAGGCTGACAATTTTTAATATCTTGCATGATTAATATGGGTTTAGATATTGACTATAGTAAATGACCATTATCAATGAAGAGAAATCCGAAGTTTTAAACAGGGAAACCCCTGTAAATCAAGACTGAGTCAGTGGCATTTAGTAGAGTATTTTTGTATACATTTTGTGCCATAGATCAGATTCTTACACTTTTCCCTGAAGGTAAACAGAGTTTCTTACTGTTCGAAACACTCCCAATTCAAAGAAGCAGTCAAACTGTAGACTACTGTATGAATCGGCATGGCAAAGGTGCGTTCTCAGGAATCACGTTCAATTGACCGATTATAGATAATCAATATAAAATGAAAACTTTTGTGTTGTATTTATATTATCACTTCTTTCGTCTGTATTTGGCTATCTTTCTTATACTGATTGATAATCAATATAGTTGAGTGAAAGATATATTGATATAAAGATAAATTGATCAACTTTTAGTGGACTATGAAAAGTTTGGTCCAGTCAAACAATCGTTCAAGCGATGAGTCATCCGCCATTTCCATTTAGTTTGGAACTTCAATTGACTATCACGATCTTTTACAACTGGTCACGCCACGCGTGCATGTGCTTTATTAGTTCACATAGAAGTGATCAGTTTCCATCGAAACGTCTGAACTAAAACACAAAAGTCAAATTCAACGTTTGTTGATCAAGAATAATCGGACAGTTTAACTTGAATTATGACAACGCGCCTTAATGGTCTTTATGCTTTGGAATACCCAATTCGTTGTTTTCATGAAATACCTGAAAAGGGCCGAACAACACTTCGCACGTACCATACTCTACGGAGGTAGCCGCTTCTAGCTTTGCCTTCGGTTTAAAATTCTATAAATTTGTCTCAGATGACAAGAATCAGGTCATAATTGAAATGTAGATGAATATTGAGCAGGATTGTATTCAATACATATTTACGAGGCGTCAAAATTTGGAAAGTCGTTGATTACCAGAAAGGAAATGGCCTTAAAAATTAATATGTAAGTTGTTTTTCTTCAATTTGCCCTACTAGAAAACGAACATTGTAACTACGAGTAAGCAAAGCTTCAACAGTTGTGCTGTCAACGCAATCAGTGACGATATTGTTCATAACTAAAGTTATACCAGAGACCACTTGCCCCTAACAGACCATTTCCGCCCAGCACGAGCTTCTGATCTGAAGAGTCCTTCAAAGGTTCGCCGCCAAAACATAACTCAAAGAAAACTATTCACAACATCCTCAAAAGACCCACATTCAAGAGGCGACGAAGGGGGATGGACTCATAATATTATGCCGCAAGAATCCACCCGACTCACGAAATTCGAAACGTCTGTGAAGTCCACACCCAAGGAGAGAGTCGGAATCAAAGCGCATTCTTTCTATCGAAATAACCAGACACCTTTTCTTCATCCCAAATAGAGAAGTCTTCAATAACGACGCTCAACAGCATTTAGAGCAAATTATGAACTATCTACTTAATGCGTAATGGATTTGATACATTTTTCATTACACTTTTACGGACTCGGAGATTTAAAAATTAAAGTATACCATAGTTTCATTCCACATCATTTTTTTTAAATAGAACAACTAACAATTTTAAATTTTACTCGGTATGAATATTGTAGACAAATGACTTTGTTGTTTCGTGAGAATCAGTTGAAAGGTCAATAATTAATAGATATAACATATGAAAAACAAAATGTAGGATGAAGGGAAAATCCAATGAAGTAGAAATGGTATAAAAAATTATACTCATGAAATCTGCTTTGGAATGGGTTAAGAGATACAAATATCTTGGAGTGATTATGGATAATTGCTTAAATTTCAAACATCATTAACAATTACATGGCTAAAAAAGTAAATTGAATACGTAAATTAAGAGAAAGCATTTCATCAACCAGGGAAAACGTTACTATTCAAATTAATAGAAGTGCCACATTTAAGAAATTATTC
Organism: Zhengitettix transpicula; assembly: GCA_037074705.1. Classification (NCBI taxonomy): domain Eukaryota; kingdom Metazoa; phylum Arthropoda; class Insecta; order Orthoptera; family Tetrigidae; genus Zhengitettix; species Zhengitettix transpicula. Next base: position 151,398,623 of record CM073590.1, read on the forward strand.
CACAGTTCTAACAATGGCGAACAAAAACGAATTAACACATATGGAGTACAAATAATGTTTAAAAGACGAATGAACAGTGTAAAATAAAAGATGAAAATGTGAGCAACATGAACAACAGTTAGGCTATTTCTTCTTAGAAATTAAATAAAAATAGATGGATTAACTTAGTTGTAGACAAGAAAAAAAGATTATGAATGTGTTAAATGAGGAAAATTTTTGAAATGCACTAATATTTAATATGACAAACTATAAAAATGCATATGGAACTAGCAGCTGGAAGGAAAGGATTAAAATCAGTATTTAAAAGTGGCCTACCATTGTATAATGAATTGTCTATATAAATGAATCAATTAGGGCCTGTAGACTAATTTAGACAAAATATATTAAGAAATATAAATAGATGGTATTGTTATCTCACATTATATTGTTAATGTTAAACATATATTAAAATAAGTTGTTTTGATGAAAAATTGTAAGAAGGCTATTTCTAATTAAGTAAATAAATAACATTATAAGTTTAATAGAGCACACGTACAATTTTTTTTCTCTATGATCAATGTGATTATTTTTAAGTTTTTCATATTTATGTAAAGATTTGTTTTTTATGGTTTATTTATTTGTACTTTTCATATATGTTCTTTTCTATTTTAATTTTTTCTAATTTACGAAGTGTCTATTTTACATATTTTATAATTTGTGTAATTATTATTTTTCTTTTATATCTATTTTTCGTGTTTTTATTATTTGTGTGTGTGTATGTTGGCTTTCTTTCTCATTAATGTAGTCTCATAGTTGTGTATACTTCATTGTTTTTTTATTACGCATGTACGTAATGGTGTTTTGACTTATTCTATTTCCTCAGAAGGGGGGGGGCAATGGAATAAAAAATGTAAAATCTAGTTTGGAATAAGCTATCAAACCATACGTGTGGGGTATCTTACATGAACAACCTCAAGGGCTGAATGAGGAGATTGAAATTTTTTTAAATGTTTCGCTACAGGAGAATGTTGAATCTTAAATGGAGCAATAAGGAAACTAGCAGAAAAGTTTTAAGAAGTGTTGACGAGTGACTAAGCTTTTGTGAATAAGACGAGCGAAGTTGGGTGTGGCGACAACTCATCCAGGTTAAGTCAAAGAAATAATGACACGGGCAAAGACAGCGATCACGGCATATAGATAAGATAATTAGGAATGTCGAATTGCTATCAGTGTAGGTAAGTTAAGTACTGAGTGCTAGTAAGCAAGCATACAATACAATTTAATTACACACTTGTTTTAGTACATTACTGTATATTCGTATAATAATAATAATAATATATTATAACATCTTTTGTCTGTATTTGGCTATCTTTCTTATTATAAATAATTTTGTTACAGCCATCGGATTGTTCTGTATATTCTGGAATATAAATCTGATTCCTTCCATAAAATTTATTTTAATGAACTTGGGTGCAAACTGGTCAGGCATACGCAAAAAAAAGTATTATTTTTGTTCAGAACATATTAGAGCAAATTAACTATTATGATTTTGAAGGTTATGTTCCAAATAGCCATTTTTTGTCGTTTTAACTACACCTTTCAAGGATAACAATGACCGTTACTGCAAACTCTATTAATCATAATTATAAGTGAACGTTGCCGGTTCCTCCGCTCAGAACAAATATACTTTCATGACGTCACCATGTAGCGAAATTTGTGTAATCGAGCCAAGTTATGTGTAGAGCCGTCGACATGTGCCAGGCGAGGCTACATGAACAGCGGAAGTCGACCACCTGGACGTGAATTTCAAATAACCCTTGCCGAATTAGCGGCGATAATTAGGAATGTCGAATTGCTATCAGTGTAGGTAAGTTAAGTACTGAGTGCTAGTAAGCAAGCATACAATACAATTTAATTACACACTTGTTTTAGTACATTACTGTATATTCGTATAATAATAATAATAATATATTATAACATCTTTTGTCTGTATTTGGCTATCTTTCTTATTATAAATAATTTTGTTACAGCCATCGGATTGTTCTGTATATTCTGGAATATAAATCTGATTCCTTCCATAAAATTTATTTTAATGAACTTGGGTGCAAACTGGTCAGGCATACGCAAAAAAAAGTATTATTTTTGTTCAGAACATATTAGAGCAAATTAACTATTATGATTTTGAAGGTTATGTTCCAAATAGCCATTTTTTGTCGTTTTAACTACACCTTTCAAGGATAACAATGACCGTTACTGCAAACTCTATTAATCATAATTATAAGTGAACGTTGCCGGTTCCTCCGCTCAGAACAAATATACTTTCATGACGTCACCATGTAGCGAAATTTGTGTAATCGAGCCAAGTTATGTGTAGAGCCGTCGACATGTGCCAGGCGAGGCTACATGAACAGCGGAAGTCGACCACCTGGACGTGAATTTCAAATAACCCTTGCCGAATTAGCGGCGATGATGGCCAGTTTGCTTCGTGCTAACAAGGCACGGGCCCAATAATTTCACACGGAGCTTCCGACAGGATGACCTCACTCGCCAGTTTATTAATTAGAACGGCCACTAATTGCGCGCTCTAACAGGCGGTAATTGAATCAGCAGCGTCTGTCGCCGGGATTCTGGGAAGCAGGTCTTCACTAACGAGCCTCCCGATATTCGCCTCGTCATCCCCAACTCAAGGTATATTTCTCTGCCGCACATTAAGAGAAATACAACTCAACCTATCATCTCAGAGAAACTGATTGTTCTACGGTTGGCTTATAGAGGCATTTAGGTTATGTCGGTAAAGACTAGTTGAGAGTGGTTCCATACATGGAAACCTTGCCCGCCTAATTCATATAAAATTTTCAGAAATATTATTGTTATTTGATGCTGATCTCTAACAGATCTCTTGCCTTAATAAATAATAATTATTATTATAAAATAATTAACAATTATAGAAATTAAAATTAAAAGGATTAACTCAATCGTTTTTTAAATTGAATGCAAACTTTGATGAGTAGAAAAACCCAAAAACAGTCCCCAAGTTTATAACTTTATTAAATAAATAGTCGGAAGCTTTCAACTCTTTGTTATAATCATCCTGAATGAACAATAAAAACGTTACCACTTACATAAAAACATCAAGTTACGAATACTTTGCAACACCTTCAGCATAACATACATTCTTGTCTTATAATTAAAATCACATTAACTTTAAAAAATACTTAGTCACTACTATAAAACTATGTTGTTTACTCAACAAGGTCTGTTTTCAAACTGCTCCATTAGGCGGTTCAGTGTGTAGCATTTCAATCGAAAATCGACACTATAGTAACTAAACTACAGTATCGATTTATCATATTGTTAATAATTATTTAACTGTACATATATAAGAGATTATACATGCATGTAAATATATAAACCTCAACAAAGATGCCTATAATAAATTTAAAACTGACAATTGGTTACAATTTATTATTTTTAGATGTTTTACTTATCAATATTTTAATTATCTCTGCATATTGTTTTTCTATTTCTAAACCTTCGTTTCTATTATTAACAAATATATTATTTCTGTTTAGATTAATATAAATTTCTTCTGCTATTCTAAGTTTTACTTTATGAATATTATTATGTAATATTTTAATATTATTAAAATCTAATTCGTGGTTAGTCAATTTTGTGTGGGTAGACAACGCTGTGTTGCTTTTGGCTGTGGGTTTTAATGTTGGTTTACGGTGATACATTCTAGTTTTGATGTTAGTTGTGGTATAACCTATTCATGTTTTTGGGCAATTGATACATGGGATGCTATATACCAGATTTGTCTTATACTGTTCTTCTGTCTTATCCTTAACCTGAGTTAGTATGGTTTGTATATGGTTTAACTGTTAATTTAACATCATTAATATCATTTTTCTTAAAGGTGTCTATATCTAATATTTTTTAAAGTTAATGTGATTTTAATTATAAGACAAGAAGGTATGTTATGCTGAAGGTGTTGCAAAGTATTCGTAACTTGATGTTTTTATGTAAGTGGTAACGTTTTTATTGTTCATTCAGGATGATTATAACAAAGAGTTGAAAGCTTCCGTCTATTTATTTATTAAAGTTATAAACTTGGAGACTGTTTTTGTTTTTTTTCTACTCATCAACGTCTACGTCGACAGTCCTTTTTACCAAAAATTGAATGCAAACAAATGCTACAAAAAGTTCTAAAAAATGAAGTTATTAACTGTCGCGGCAGTCGTTATGAGAACGACCGGTGCTCAAATTACATTGCCATAATCCGAATTTGGGACTTCTCTCGTATCATGAAATCGTAAAGGCTGGGATGAACTCTTCTTAAATCTCAAGGGCCAATCCGTAAAAGTGGTCATCAAGCCATACGAATTCAACTGAAGGTAAATCAACAGACAGGCCACCCGTTTCGCTAAATTCAGAATATCTTACGCAAGTTAGCATAAAAATAGCACTCATGACTGTAGCTAACGGCCTGTATGAAAACATGCGTACACACAACAATTATTATTACGATCAAATATACTGATTTACGACAAGTACAAAATATTCTTCCAAAAATTCAACAATCTTCAGATTTCTCCCTAAAAGTTCAAATTTTGATTATTTTCTTCAAATAATTATTCAACTTGCATCATTCAAAAAGTCATGTTGCAAGAAGTTTCTTCTCTGGATACGTACAAGTCAGTTCTGTTTCCAGATAAGAGCAATTCCGAATGTTATCATTTCAGTTACTATTATTATTTACAGAAAAATTAAAAGACTTATTTTCAGTCTTAAGATTTATATTTCGTCATCTTACCTCAAGAGATCCAGTAATTCTTGCCATATTCATTTAAAAGAAACTGATTGAATTTCAAAACTATTCAGAGTAATGACGTATTTGTCTCGTAATCATTAGACTCTTTATATCATTAGATTCTTTATATCCCCCCCCTTTCACTCCTTTTCCTATGCTATAAGAGGGGAATTGCATAGCCTGTCTTTACATATAAAAAAAACAATTCAAAGTCAGTCAGGGAAGCCTGCGAGAGAATTCTCTGAACCTTCCCAGAGAGCTCTGGAGGCTACCTTTGGGGATGCCTTCACTTCTCTCTGGTTTTTTAACTAAAGTTCCCACATGCCGAGGCACCTCGGCCTGTGTTGAGAAATGTATGTTCCGTGGTCACAGACTTTGGGCATACGGTAAGAGTTGTCCGCTATTCCTACTGGAATAGTCGGCCAGCTGCCTCCTAAACAGGTCAAAGCACGGCGAGTGCATAGCTGCGACCCCACAGCAAACCGCTCTCCTGCCATCGGAAGGGCGAGGGACAAGTACCAAATGCCCGACCAACCTGATACAGGTTTTTCTAGGGGTTTCCCTGCATCACTTTTAGGCGAATTGCCGGGTAGGATCCTTAAACCATGCCCGGGGGCCCTAGTTAACCCTTGGCTACCTTGTTCTGCCTTTCCGCTTCCCCCCTCTCACTCCTTTTCCTATGCTATAAGAGGGGAGTTGCCACTATGTGGATTACCCTATTCATAGCCTGTCTACACCTTATAAAAACAATTTGGTATTGGCCAATAAGATGTATACCCTATATATAAAAAATTCATGTACACTATTCTTCAGAATCAACTTATCAATTAACGAAACTTATCTGTGTTTATCTTATTTATTACTGTTGTATTATATATTTGAACCTGATGGTAATGTTTTAGAGTATTTTACTATATCTTTGGGATCTCCTTGTCGATAACTGAACAAAAGACACTTAATAAAATTATGAGTTACCACAGAAATTTTGATCAAAATGTAATTGTTTATTGATATGAATCGTTGTTAAGCATATCCGCAGTGATTCATAATTGTACCTGAAAGATAATGAGAAACTGCCTGGGTTACCATACTGGATTTCGTGTTGCTTTATTTCGTCTCCAGGTAACGTTGAGATGGATTCACCGCAGACTACGCGTGTGATATTTATTCGTATTTGCTGACTGTGAAGCCGATTTATTTTATTAGAGATGGGAGGTGTTTATCGCGTAATCTACGAGCGTGCGGTACTTTGGTCACATTCCTGATGAGTTCCGCACGCGCTGATGGCCCCAGAGCCGACTGAATCAGATCCTTTACCCTGCCACCCTTTCGTCACAACGGCTATCTGCTACGGTTTTACGAGTATAGTTACCTTATCTAACCGAAGCACGCCAAGGTCGAGGAAACTCGCACTTCATCATCTCCCTCGTTCGTTACACTTTGCACTTACCCTCAGAAAAACACCACAGTTGTCAAAAGCGAACCCTGCGGAACGTAATGTGTGAATGTTTACCGAAAACTATGCATTTTAACCTTATCTTGCACGTTTATTATAAAAACATAAAAAAGTTAATATTTCGCACAAAATCGTTCAAACGAGACAAATTGTACAAATTCACTGCACATCGTCCTCAACATAAATAAATAGTTTGCCGTTGTCTCTTTGAAACAAACATTCGTTACTCCGATATTTGTATAAGTAAAACATAAACCCATCTGTTTTGAGTTCATCCCGTTTGAATTTATTAGTCTACCGAATTTCAAGTCAAGAATTTGACTTGGACAAAAGTCAAACCAAGTTTGAAATGTTGGGTACGGTTAATTGAATTATTACGTTGTTTAGGAATATAAATGATTATCTTTATAAAAAAGATAACTGGATTGCTTTTGGATAATAATACTTAAACATGGATAATATGCGTGATGATTGTTAGCGGGGGAGCTAATTAATCAGTATGTACGATAGTACGCACAGCTAATATTTTTTTTTATTAAAGGATGCATAATTATTTTTAACTATGTATTTTATTTGATTTGAATGTACTAAGTTGTTAGACGTCAATGAGGTTATTTAGTATAGGTCTCGAGAAATAGCAAGCCGAGTCCAGGTAAGATGCGCAGTGACCCACTGCCCTGATGTATTGTGGGGGAGAAGCGCAGCTGAGCTTAACACGTTAGTGTTCACAAAATTCTGAAAAAATTGACGCAAGGTTATATATTGTGTTCAGTTCAGGATTCGTTATACACCAAAAAACTTATCCGTAACAGCTAAGAGATGAAAGTACAGGGTTTGATAAAAATACTTCGTTGCTGTCTGTATACCCCGAATTTAAGATTATAATTAACATTTCCAGATTGGTAGTGGCGTAGTTCCAGCTTCTCAGCAAGGGAGAGTTCCCAGTAGACGGCAATGCTCTCCTCCACCTTCTCCCTTCCTCTACTGTGCGTCTGACGTGACTTGCTATATCTCACGACCGGTACGTTATTGTAATACTGAAGGAAATTACTATTTTCGAAGGTTAACTTACTATTTTAAATGATTAAAGAGGCCATTAAAATTTATAATTTAATTGTCGTTTTGGCTTTATCAATAATTTAAAATATACGGTCGGAAATCATTATTATTGTTTTCAATACTCGAAAAACGAATGTAGGAGTAATAAACACTTAAGTATAGTTTGCGAGTTGAGAATTTTTTTCACTTCAAAGTTACGAAATGGATTATCGTGAAATATCGTTAATAAAGGAACTATTTCCGACCAGGTTCCGTTTTTAAAGATCCTTCTAGATGGTTGAAACGGTTTGTAGCTTGCTTTTATTCATACTGATTAGTCGATACAGTGATAGTTAATCACACACAAAATATATATATATAATATTTTGCTATGGATCATTGACTATTTTTAATTACATATATATTTATTTTGATGCAGAATTACAATAATAGATTACCGTTAAGATAGTTGACAAAAAATTTACTCTAGGTCCTATAGAACTACAAAATCACCCCAGTACCTCCTCTAAAACTACGTCATTTAACATATGTGAAATATTCGAATTGTGGAAGATAAGTGAAAGAACGGGCGAGTTTGGGCGAAGGCAATAACTGTGGATATAATGAAAAAATGTACGTCTGATTGAAAATAATGAATAAGAAAGATAGTCAATACAGACAAAAAAGGGTAATATAAATACTACACAACGTTTCTGGGATCCTTGTGCCTTCCGTCAGGTGCCAAGAAGAGCCTAGAGAAACACAACTGCACAGGTCAAAAACTTTTGAGTGTGGTCAACTGACTTGTGCAGTTGTCTTTCTCTAGGCCCTTCTCAGCACCTGACGAAAGGTTCAAAGATCGCAGAAACGTTGTGTGGTATTTATATTACCATTTTTTGTCTTTTCTTATTCATTAACTGTAGATATAATGTTAATGAGAATACACTCATGAAGAATCAGCTGGTATTTCACTTTTAAATAGCAACTTTTTAGTTTAATTAATTGCCCATGGTTTATTTTCATTTTCTCCACGAAAAGGCATTATCAGCTAAAAAGGTTTTTAAAAAATAGAATTGTTTCCGAGTTTTCGTGAAATTATTTGAAACCTTTAACCAAACAAAAAGATTAGAGCTGGCCGACACTTAAATTCACGCTTAACTGCAGATCCGTCATGCTTGGTTTGAGAAAGCTACCGTTGTTTTAGTTTAAAACTATTGTCTGTTTATCTAGAAAAGTGAAACAATAAATATTCCTCTTTCATATATTTGTATTGCAGATTAATACGGCGAATGTTAACCGTTACAACAAACCATCATCGTGCAGTTCATGGGTGAAGCACTTATCGGGTTAACCGTAGTCTTTTGTGGTCTTTTCAAGTCTTAGAGGCGAGGAAAGTATTTTATTTAGGGTAACAGGCTACATAGTGGCAACTCCCCTTTAATAGTATTGGAAGGGATTTGAAAGGTGGGATGCGGAAGGGTAGGAGAAGGTAGCCAAGGGTTAACTAATGCCCCGGGCTATAGTTTAAGGATCCTACTCGGCATTCGTCTAAAAATTATGCAGGACAAAGCCTAGAAAACCTGCATGAGGTAAGTCGGGCAGTAGGTACTTGTCCCACGCCCTTCCGATAGCGGGAGAGGAGTTTGCTGTGGGGACGCATCTTTTCCCTCCTCCGTGCCTCGACGAGTTTAGGAGGCAGCTGGCTGCTGTTCCAATGGGAACAGAGATCAACTCTTACCGTATGCCCAAGGTCTGTGACCCCAGAACATACACCTCTCAAAACAGGCCGAGGTGTCTCGGCTTGTGGGAACCTTAGTTCAAAAACGGAGAGAGGAAAAGGCATCCCCAAAGGTGGTCCCTTCCTGTCTCTCCTACAAGGTTCTGCCTGCGAGAGAATAGCCCTCGCAGACAGCTAGCCCGCCTTCCCTTCAAGGAAAGGTTTTTTTAGCGTAACAGGCTACATGAGGGTAATCCACATGGTGGCAACTCCCCTTTAATAGAATAGGAAGGGATTTGAAAGATGGGATGCGGAAGAGTAGAGGAAGGTAGCCCAGGGTTAACTAGGGCCCCCGGGCTATAGTTTAAGGATCTTACCCGGCATTCGTCTAAAAGTAATGTAGGGAAAACCCTAGAAAAACCTGCATCAGGTAGGTCGGGCATTGGAACTTGTGAGTATCCCCCAGTAGTCTACGAAGAGAGTTTTGACACTTAATGGAACGCAGCGTTTATCTTCGTCGGCAGGTAGGATTTCCGTGTAGAATTAGTTGAAGCCACGATCGTTCGCACGTGCTATGAAATTATTATATGACCAAATATGTCCGTCCACGTATCGATGAAGCTGGTTCGCAGCATAAAGAGCACGACTTTATTGCTGTATTTTACACCACTGTGGAAGGTCCCGCACAATGAATGTGCAAATTGAGCTTTCCCTCCGCGAACATAGCAGCATATCCATAACATAACTATAGCGTTCTATTGTGAGACACGCGCTCGGCTGGTTCCGAGAATCTTGTTCACGGTGAAGACATTATGATGAGGTACACTGGTGAGCAGAGGCGCACTCAGGAATTTATTTCCGTCAGGCTCAGTTGCAGTACGAGTTGAAAAGTGAAAAAAATCTGTCACAGCTCCAAAATAAAATTAAAATCGACATTAAATTTCTGAGTTAATCAATTTTATTTAATGAATTATTACAATTTGCGTTTGGTATTGTATTAATGAATAATGATTTATATAGCTGTATTTTATAAATCTTTCCCCATCATCTCGTATTGGCATAAGAGGTGAAGTGTGTGTTGTACGTAATATTACGTCATTCTTATCATATCCTACGAAAAAAACTTCAAATACAAGACTTAGAAGTGTAAGAGATCTTCCCTTGTGTTTTGTAAATGCTATGAAGTGGCTTTGATAAGGCTAGTCGGACACTACGAGACACTTCAAGCGCGGCTGAATGTAAAATGTAACCCCCAACGTCTTTGGATACCTCAGCAGAGATCCTCCGAACCACACACGATTTCTCCGTAAAGTAATGATCCCAAACAAATAAGATGCTCATTAGTTCCCGAGGATGGGTGTAGTCTCGTATATCTTTTTATTATATTTTTTTACTATACAGAATTTCGTGGTACCACCAGGTGGATCCGCCCAATATTCTCTTCGCTCGCTAATTACGTGACGGGTGCGACGCGAATCTACAAAACGTAAGTAAAATACAAAGAAAGTTGTTTACAATTAATGAATTTTTTATTTAGGCCGGCAACCAAATCCAACACCATACAATATCCATGCATTTTTGTATTGAATTTCATGAGCAACATTGTATTGATTAAATAATATATGACAGTACAATTTTAGGTTATTGATTTTTTTTAGAGAACAGGCTATTTGAAGTTGCGAGGAAAACCTCTGAGAGATCAGCATCGGTTATAGCGGACTCTTGTTCCTTGTCCCGCGCATTTCTGATGACTTCTATTAGCAGAATGGTATTTGCACAATGACGTTCCAACATGGAAACTATCGTAATCACAGTCACGTCTCTAATATATTTTGAGACGAATTTCTAATATTCACCCGATTATTTCTCAACTAATTAGATAAATAAATAGCCGTTAAACAGAAAAAATTAGAGTGACATTAATACCACACAACGTTTCTGCATTCATCAGGTGGCTCAAAAAAAATATACAGACGGCCAGCTGCCTCCTAAACAGGTCGAGGCACGGAGAAGGGAATACTGCGTCCCCACAGCAAACTTCTCTCACGCTATAGGAAGGGCTTGGGACAAGTACACAATGCCCGACCTACCCGATGCAGGTTTTTCTAGGGTTTTCCCTGCATTACTTTTAGGCGAATGCCGGGAGGATCCTTAAACTATAGCCCGGGGGCCCTAGTTTACCTTTGGCTATCTTCCTCTACCCGTCGTCATCCCCCCTTTCAAATCCCTTCCTATGCTATTAAAGAAGAGTTGCCCAACGCGGATTACCCTCATGTAGCCTGTTGCCCTTAAAAAAAAGTTAACGCTTGAAGAAGAAGGCCTGCGAGGTAGGAGAGACACGAAGGGGCTACCTTTGGGAATGCCTTTTCCTCTCCGTTTTTGAACTAAGGTTCCTCCTAATGTAACCTGTTTCCTGAAAAAAAAAGTTAACCCTTGATAGCTGTGAAGGAGGCTACCTTTGGGGATGCCTTCACATCTCACTGGGTTTTTTTGATCTAAGGTTCCCACATGCCGAGGCACCTCAGCCTGTTTTGAGAGGTGTATTTGAGAGGTGGGGTCGCAGACCTTGGGCATACGGTAAGAGTTGTCTGCTATTCCTATTGGAATAGTCGGCCAGCTGCCTCTTAAACCGGACAAGGCAGGGTGAGGGGAAAGCTGCGACCCCACAGCTAACTTCTCTCCCACCATCGGAAGGGCGTGGGACAAGTACCAAATGCCCGACCTACCTGATGCAGGTTTTCTAGGGTTTGTCCTGCATTACTTTTATACGAATCCCGGGTACGATCCTTAAACCATAGCCCAGGGGCCGTTGTTAACCCTTGGTTACCTTCCTCTACCCTTCCGCATTCCGCATCCCGCCTTTCAAATCCCTTCCTATGCTATTAAATGGGAGTTGCCACCATGTGGATTACCCCCATGTAGCCTGTTATTCTCCACCCCCCCCCAAAAAAAAGACTACCTTTGGGGATGCCTTCCTGGTTTTTTAATTAAGGTTCCCACATGCCGATGAACCTCGGCCTGTTTTGAGAGGTGAATGTTCCGGGTTCACAGACCTTGGGCATACGGTAAGAGTTGTTCGCTATTCCCAATGGAACAGCCGGCCAGCTGCCTCCTAAACTGTTCGAGGCATGGAGAAGGGAATGCTGCGTCCCCACAGAAATCCCCTGTGCCATCGGAAGGATGTGGGATAAGTACCTACTGCCCGACCTACCTCATGCAGGTTTTCTAGGATTTGTGCTGCATCATTTTAGGCTAATGCCGGGTAGGATCCTTAAACTATATCCCGGGGGCCCTAGTTAATCCTTGGCTACCTTGTTCAACCCTTCCATATCTCCCCTTTCAAATCGCTTCGCGTGCTATTAAAGGGTAGTTGCTACCACGTGGATTACCGTCATGTAGCCTGTTACTCTAAAAAAGTATGATAAAAAAGACGTTTTATATTTTCTTCATTTAATTCAATATTTATCTTACCTAAATAAGAAGTATAAATAGTATATTCATAATTTGCTGTAATCAGAAAATTAAATCCCGAATAATATCTCACGATTATTCAGTGCGAATGGATTAAACTGGAAAATTTGGACGGCCGCTGATGTAGAACCTCGGAGGAATTTTCCAAGCATAGATAGTGCATCGGGCGGCAGTTTTGTTGCATGCATTAGTTACTTGACACGGTTGGCCTTTATAATTCGATGATAGAGAACAAAGTTGCCGTAAAAGCATGCATGCAGCCAACAAGTTTCAGAAAGTTCCACAAGTTTCTCTAGGGAATTATTTTTCTTTTAAATAGAATAAAACATGAACAAACGATGTGTTTTAGAAACCACGTTATACACTTTATAAATACGTTAAGAGTTCTATGCTCCAATTCTTGGTTACGTACAATTAAAAATTCAGAGGTATCAAATACATTATAGAAAACGTTAGAAATATGTCTTTAAAAAATAAATTTACATTTGTAATAATTGTAATTGGAAACAGCGGATTGTAAATTAATGAAGGACAGACCATGTAATTACAAATTATTTCTTTTCAATTTCATGGACGATTACAATTTTTTATCCCCATTGACGGAAATGCGAGCGATATTTAAAAAATGTACACGATTGAGCTACCGTGCATTTGTCTTTGGGCTACTGAAAAGGCGTTGCTCGAAGGTGAAGGTGTTTATAAATATTCCTGTACGGAGCATTAACTAATTGCTTCTTAATTTCCAAAATTATTTATTTTTGCAAAATCCATTATTAATGGCCAGTGAATGTATACACACGAGTGTGTCATCGTTTCTAGTTCCTCTAATACAGATATGGTCATGCGGAGTCCATTATTTGTGTGACTGCACGATTAGACAATAAGACTTGCCTGAAAAACAATCACGAGAACGACCTACCGACAATGCGGCTACATCGTGCACGTGTGAGCCCACGAGTAAATCTTGCAACCCGCATTTGAATGCTCTCTCTCTCTCTTTCTCGAGACTTCAAAGAAAGTTCCGACCTGTAAAATATTGCTGTGCAATTACAGCAAAGAAACCAACGAGAGATTGTTTTAGTCCGCCCCTTGCAATTATTTTCAAGTTGTTGATAACAGCAGTGCTTGCGGAGCCTCCATTTGTCTGAGTGCAAGCGTACGTCATTGCTCAGTGGTCCAGGGTCACTTCTGATCTGCGCAGACTCACATTTCAAATCCAGTATTAGATCTGTTTATGTGACAATGTAACTGTGCTGCCTCAAAATTTATTCTTAAGCATTATTTTCAGATTGCGGAATTAAGATTCATTTCATTAAGACTCGGATCCAGATACATTTTCATAAACGAAAGCAGTCAGTTTGGGTCCCGTAAGACTATATTGGCGTTTTCAATAATAATTTAAATAGCTATAATTAGTGTGTACTTAACAAAAACTTCAAAGGGTAGCAGGTAATATGTCCTCAAATAATATGAACATAATGCAATTAAGAATTAGAGTAACATCATTTATACAGTATGGAGTCACAATTGCAATTAACAATTGACAATCAGAGTAAGGTCCTATACGATCATGGCGATTTTTATCTAGGAGATAATTTATCGCTTATTCCGTAAACTGTTGCAGTAATTTCGGAGATAAAATTGTCGCGAAGACAGTTTGAGGAGTAGTTCAGTGCCTTAAATAGTGCGATAAATTTATCATGAATTGCTACTACTGGCCTACGAAACGCAATACATGTTTGCACAGAGGGAGGTTTTTTTACCCCTGGAGTTATTTTCATTCTTGATTCGAATTTTCGTAGGGAATGGTTGTTTTTTGCCATCCTACTTTTTTGTCCTTTTTTTCATATTTCGAATATGAATATTTTGGGTGACATTATAAATGATGAAATATTTATTTAATTAATTCAAGAAAGACCTGAGTTATGGGATAAAACTCTTAACATATTTCGCGTCATCCTGCCTCAACTCTTTGAACGGTGTAAAGAAAGCTACAACCTCCTCTCTTCTATGAAACCAAATTAGTCGATTTTTTCTTCTAATTTTCATTGTACGATAAAATAACAGTAATGCTAGAATATGCTTTCTGTTCATGCCGAACTACACTGTTCACAGCAATCGTACTGCGGAAAATTTACCACCGCGATAATAATCACCGGGAGTGTAAATCTCCCGATTTCTATGAGCGGCGACTATAATTTAATGCCGCGATAAAAATCGCCATATATGTTACGGGCCTAAAGAATAGTAATACTTTCGAGAACGTTTATATAATTATTAATTACAATGAATAATTAACATAGAAGTAATAAATGAAATACATAGCAGCAGAAAAGTTAGTAATTCTGGGACCTTGACCATGCGAGATACGGAAGAGGCATTAGAGTAGGAATCATTCGGAACTAGAGGGAAGAATGAAACGCTGCAAGTTACGCACTATTTAAATCGTATACGGGAAACATAGTGTAGAAAAGTTAGCAATTGGAAAATTTACCTGTAGCACTGATCTTAATTTTCAAGCAAAAAGAAGTTAAAAATAACCGAATAGATTCGTGATGTAAAGTGATTATATTTCCCCTCTAAATTAAATAAGTCAGTGTTCGTAGTTTTTTAATTTCTTTCGTTTCAGTGAAGTGTCTAAAAGTTTCGATACATTTCAGGAGAATTTATAGAACACCTAAGACTTTTTTATTTCAAAATTGTATTTTTTTTACAGAGTTGTTTACATATTTGTTTCTCAAACTGGAACCAAAATCTATTCTATTCATATCAAATTACATGTACATTAATAAAATTGAACTTCAGAAATAGATGAGAAATCTAATAAATTCACTTGAATAAGGTTACTTTTCAAACACATTGTGCTCGTCGCAGGATAAAGCAAACAAGCAAGCTCTAAAATACTCAGGCGTTTCCTGGTTAAATTTTCGAGTTTATATGAAACTTGCAGAATTATTTTCCCGTAAGATCAAGTGCATGGTTTCGGGAGGTAATATTAGATCTGGGTGACACAAGCTTATTTACGTAACCGGAACTAGCGAGTTTAATAAATAAGCTCAGCCCAGTTTCGGGCAAAAATAGTCTCTTTATACACACACATACGAGAAAGAGGGGCATGCTGCCTGCGAGGAACATTCCCTCAAGCGATCCACGGTTACAACAAAAATCAGGAATAATAAAAAAATTCTATTAGTCTATGAAAATAGAAAAGACCCGACATTCAATTTTCTGCAGTTTGTTAATCCATAATTCTCTGTTTCAAATTCCTAGTATTTTTTACTTTTTTAAGAGCATATTTAGAACGTTTTCTATAATTTTCGTTTTCAGAATTTTTAATTACACAACACCAAGAATTGGAACACAGTACTCTTTAATTGCCGACTTGCTGTGGCGTAGGGGCCAACGAGACTGCCTCGCATCACAGAGGTTCCGGGTTCGAATCGCGGCTTGGGCATGGATGCTTGAGTAGAGTGAGAGAAACTCTCGGCAAATCAGGCTATGACAACGCAAAATGAGTTTCCTTAATTAGTCGCTGTTGATGCGACTGTAAATAAATCAATATAAAAATAAATAAAAAAAATTCATAATATATTGTCTACATCACAAAATGCCAAGTACGAGGTTCCTGAAACACTTAATGTATTCTTCTAACTACCGAACAATGGACTCAAGTTACTAACATTTATATTTAAAGCTATTCTAAGAACTGGACACTTTCCGACACAGTGGGAAGTCGCGAAAATCATCCTAATACACAAGCCCGGCAACCACCAAACCTCACTGAGTTATATAGGCCTATAAGCTTTACTACCTGTTGCCTCTAAACTATTTGAAAGACTGTTACTCAAAAGGCTAATCCATATCACAGAAGACAAACATCTCATTCCTGATCACCAATTCGGCTTCAGGGCTGCACACTCTACTATAGAACAGGCTCACCGTGTGGTGGACATTATTAACGCATCCTTCAAGGCAAAAAAGTACTGTAGTGCAGTATTTATCGACGTCAGTCAAGCATTTGATAAAGTTTGTCACAAAGAGCTACTCTATAATCTAAAGAAGTGGCTACCGGACAACCTCTACCTCATATTAAAATCATATTTGCATGGCAGAATATTCCAAGTAAAATACGAAGATGCACTAACCGACCTCAACCCTATAAATTCTGAGTGTCCCAGGGCAGCGTCCTGGGGCCAATCTTATATCTACTATACACAGCCGACCTACCAACATGCGAAAGAGCTACAATAGCTTCAAATGCAGATGATAGTGTGATATTAGTCTCAGAGGATGATCCAGTCAGTGCATCCACGCAGCTACAAAATAGCCTCAATAACATCCACGATTGGCTAAAAAGATGGCGCACAAAAATAAATGAAACAAAATCGGTACACGTCACTTTTACCAAACGACGGGGTATATGCCCACCAATAATACTCAATGGACAGCCGGTACCACAGTCTGACTCAGCAAAATACCTGGGAATGCATCTCGACAAGGGCCTCACATGGAAGACTCACATATGAAACATGAAACTCAGCACACATTTCTGGCTACTGGGTAGAATATCAAAACTTTCCCTCGATAACAAACTCCTAATATACAAGTCCATCTTCTAGCCCGTCTGGATGTATGACATCTAGCTTTGGGGAGCGGCATCATCCACCAACATAGCAGTAATCGAAAGATTTCAGTCGAAAATGCTTCGAACAATCACCAACGCACCATATTACATAACGAATGCAGACATACATAGTGACCTAAAAATGAATTAAGTGAAAAGTGAAATTGTAAAAAAGAAACTGTGTAAGATACATAAAAAAACTTGAGTTACATCCCAACCAACTAGACAGTAGTAAACACAACCACAGGCTTAAAAGAAACTACACTCTTGACCTGCCCTGCCGCTTCTAGCTGAGAACAATAACTGGAAATAACCTAAATAGTAACAAAACCCAAACTGAAACAGAAGACGTATTAATGTATTCGTCTACTATACAACCCACACTCATACACAATATTTACTTATTGCTTTTATTATCAGCAGATCGTAAATATTTAATAATAAAATTAAAAAAATGTATTCTTCTATGTTAATATAGAAGATTCTCTGCTTCTGTGTAACATCTGCACTTCGGATTTTGACTTCACCGTATAAGAAGGCGGCCGAGAGAATCGTTCTTCGCCAAAACGTCTACAATAAATGCATTCACTGGGCTAGTTTCCCGTGAACATTTTCTACAAAGCCTTTGGTTACTTTGAGAAATTAAGCTTTATGGTGAACATTTTATAAGCAGTCTTTCAGCAGACCGGAATAGAGTATTATAATTTAAACGTTATTCCAACATTTGTATGACACTTCCATTAGACGAGGTTGAAAGGACAATAAACGAGCACTGCACGCTTCATAATTTAACGGTCATGCATCATCACACCCAGGAAATGAATATGAAGGCAATCCAGCCCTGTTCACATTAGCAATCATTAGTCTTCAGAATAATTGACGTTATCGACTCCAACGATCCATACAAGTGACAGAACTCGTAATTGGAACGACACGCTTTGGTTAGAATTCCCTACCTACCATCCTAATTTTGTTTCTTCTCGTTTCACCAGTAATGTTCACGATAATGCTTCTACAACAGAAATCGACATGATTTCAATTAAATAGAAAGAACCCCTTCTTGCGGAAACCTCCCTAAATGAGACAATCTTCAATGTATTGTAATAAACACCTTGATAGGTTAATTAAATGAATCAATTAACACAAAAAAATTAATTAAAATTTGAATGATAGTTAGCCACACGTTGAAGACGTCAAATATGTAATCATTAAAAAGGGTGGTCTTAACTCATAGGAATAATTAACAAAATTATTTTGTATTTTAAATTTTATTGTTGATAATTACACATTATATGTTCTGCTTTACACGCCGAATTCGGTCAATTTAACAAACAAAAATCTCAATTTTATTTTAATAATTCGTGGCGTTCTATGAAAATATAGCTTCATAATTTTACAATTGCAATTAATTACGTTGAATTTCTCATTATCTCAGGGTCACCACTGGGTTTGATAGGAAGAACAAATACAATGAGTTAAAATATTAACAAACCAAACTCATTGAAGTTAACGGATTACAAATACAAAAGTAAAAGAAAACGAATGAAAAGAAAAACGCGAACGAAATCTGACTATACCCTTTAATTTTCGTTTACAGTAATTAATAATTGTTTTGTACTCTCGACAGTGCTACTGGTACCAGTTCGGATTCTTGTCTTGAAGTCAACACCCACTAAACAGGCCATTATACACTGATTCTACTCATTAGATTTTGAACACACTGTAGTTGCTCTGGATCTCTGCTATACTGGAACCTGGATCATATCACCCTCAGCCAGTT
The DNA here is from genome assembly GCA_037074705.1 of Zhengitettix transpicula. Classification (NCBI taxonomy): domain Eukaryota; kingdom Metazoa; phylum Arthropoda; class Insecta; order Orthoptera; family Tetrigidae; genus Zhengitettix; species Zhengitettix transpicula. Next base: position 151,417,498 of record CM073590.1, read on the forward strand.
GACCGGACGTAGATCTCCTCAAAGTCTCCCTATGCGAAATTAGTTCAGTTTGTGAAGCAAAACTTCTGCTTCCAAACTGCACTTTTATGAGTCTCTCTGTCAAACTGTTTACTTGCGTTTTATGTAAACTATTATCTCGCCGTTGGACTTCCTAGATAGTCCTATTCATAATTCTGGATCCGCAGACTTTTACTGTTTCTATTTCCTATTTGCTATGTCCCAGTTCTCGACGCATACATTCCCTTTCGTGTCTTGCCGCTGACTTTTCCCGTTCGCGTCTTGCCCCTGACTGCGTTCCTCTAGGCGCGCGGCCTCCAGTCTCCCATTGTTAACAAAGAAAGACCCGCTGCGATTGTTGTCTTTAAGCACCCGTTTCGCCAACAATTAAATTATATTAAAAACAATTAATAGCCTGTTTAATTGGTATTACAGTATATATTTATCATACCATTCCATCAATACTGCTAAGAATAAATTAACTTCAGAATGCGAACGTGTGGATCAACAGAAACATCTGAAAGGAGCATTGAACTTTTGAATTCTTTAGTAAATATTAATAAATTTGTTTCAATTTTTACTGTGATGATGCTAATGTTTAGTTTCTTGATTTTCATGTATTACGTGTAATGGAGCCGATTGAAAATTAAGTATTTCGTCCTTCATCCTCCTTCACGAAGAACTGTGATGAACTTTTATTGCCGGTTGTTTGTTTGAGTTGTGTGTGTGTTAAGTATAAGCTCATGTTTTATAAAACTAACTTACCTCGACAAACGGTATATCACTCTGGGGAATTTCGGGGCTTTCAGAAAAAAGTGTTCAGAGGAATTGTAAACGCACCATTGCATGTTCCGAACACATACTGATCTAGACATGCACAGTTCGACAAGAAAAGAAAAGTACCGCAGAAACAGAAATTCTACACATCCAAATTAACTTGAAAGTACGCTGCTACAGGAGGAAAACGAGCCACGGAGGCTGAAGAAATTCAAACCCGTTGACCTTCCTAACGGTTTTAATTGGAAGAGACATTCAATTATATAAATATTTCAAATAATTTGATGTCTATTGTATAATCTAAATATGACATTTGATATATCTCTATACACTGTTCAAGACTTGTATTGTTAATGATAACTAAGTTAAGCATTTGTACAAAATCTACTTTTCTGTAAAAAACAGGTTTTAAATAAAGTCAAAGAAAATTTTTATTATTTTACAGGTCGAATAGTTCATACATAATTGTAAATATAATCACGTGTTACTTGTATAATTAACCTTCCACTAGAAAAAGTAACAATAAAGTATATTAATAAATAAACAACAGCCAATTTTAAATCAGAAAAAATAATTTATTATATTAACAACCGAAATTCCATTTCGGCCACGGTAATCATAATAATGACCTGTCCATCAAAAAAATTTTATAACTTCAACCTGATGAGGTCGCAAATTAAGCGTTGAAACGTTGTCAATTTAATAATTTTCTGACTTTAAATTAGCTCATGTTTATTAATTTATTAGTTTTCTTAATATTCAGATATTTATATATAACAATGAATTATATAATTGTACTATTACTTTTATAATTTTGTATGTATTTGCTGACATATCCTATATTTCCCCTTTCGAATACTAATGGAATAACTAAGTAAACTACTATAATTCCACTCAAAATAATCAGAAAAAATTCACTGAAGACACAGTTACGTAGCGATCGTTATCATGGGTGGAATTATTGACGTGTTTATTTAAAAATGAAAATTAATTCAAATTATGTACGATCACAGAGAATTCCGGAAAGAAAAGTCACACATTCGATTTGGGCTTATAAACTTATAAGCAATTCATTTGCTTGAAATTTTCCTTTTAAAAACATTATTCACTTATTTATTTCTTAATGCATAATAGTATTTAATTTGAGTAATATCTAGCATTTCTCGAATGGAACAATACTAAATGACATCAAACGAATCGGGAAACATTACGAGAAAATCAAGAAAGCACTGATGCAGCCATTACTTGAACAAGCTAACAATAGCCAGAAAGAAGCCTACCAGTAAACCTGCTCGATGGATGGGTCCTCATCCTGCTACTGCTGGACTTTTATTATTAGTCCTATTATTAGTAGCTAATAAAATTAAAATCTAATTTAAATAAATATATATTATAGTTATGAGTAATGAAAGTTGCATCTATAAAAATAGTTTAAAATATTATATATTGGCATCATACGTTTGGAATCCGAATAACTGTTACAAGTATACAATCTCTTTTGGAAAAATTCAATCACGTAGACCACTGCTTAATGGTAATAAATATATACGATATTCGTATTTATTTATGTTTCATAAAATTTCCATTAAATAATTAATTGAATTCGCGAAACCTTCCATAATCAATTGCGATGCTGAAAAGGAAGAAAGGAAAATAATATAAGGTTAATACTTCGGATACAGTTATTATTATTTTAATTTAACCCCAGAATTTGGATACCGCCACAGATAGGCGATCTGGCGAAGGAAAAACCCGCCATTACTTGCAGATAGAAATCTGATGAAAATTGGCGCACCGCAAACTGATATTACGGATAGAAGCGTTTTGAGTTTTGGAAGATTACACGTTATCCTCACGAACTTACCCGCAAAAGCACTTATTTTCGCCTTAAGTTTTACCATAATTTTCGCCTCGGCTTTCATCGAAATGTATAATCAATAAATATTTGCGCGTCCATAATACTGTATATGTTTATAAAATAGATTACGATCAATTCTGATAAGCAAGGTAATAATGAAGAAGATACACGTCGTTCCGACAAAAGTAATTTATTCAAGGATCTGTAGAGTTATAACTTTCAGTTGGAATCGAGCAAATACGGAAAACAGAAGCCGCGTCGAACAAATTATTCTTTTTAAAGAGAATAGGAATCAGTAGATAAAACTTATAATAGTAGACCTAACGATGACAAGAGCCAGAACAGTTTTGAACCGCGTGAACAAGTTGGGATATGAATTAATAAAACTATTATTATTTATAACTGCAAGTAGATGATAATCAGCCATATGGAATTAATTCTGAGAATTTTCTTAATAATAAATATTGGGCGCTTAGTTACAGGTACGTGTGAAGATATTCGAAAATTTAAAATCTTTATTCGAAGGATGAAAAGAAACGTCGTATCCACACAATAACTTTAAAGGAAATTACGAAGCTTTCTCTTTGGTCAACGCTAGCCACATGAAAGAAAATTCACTGAGTAATACTGGGTCATGACCGTAAGAAATGTTCGTTACTTTCACATTACCAGAAACTTTCTCGACTGAATGTACTACTAGGCTTGTAAGTTGATCTCGTGTTCCCACACGTTGTGACCTGTATCAAGATCCCAGTATGCATATGACGATGCACATTGCGATGAAGCAATTTCTCTACAAGAGTTCCTTATGAGAAAAAATGAATACCAGTAATTGTAATACATGATAATGCGATTGTGTTATTCCCCCCTCATGTATTACGTGACAACGCTAGTCGTTTTAATTGTATTAAATACTTTCTGTAGGAATATTTATACAGTGATATTCTTATAGACATTTATTATAAAATTAGTTCTACCATTTAGGTCTACTCGGCCGTTTTTTTCTACTCACGAAACAGTATTTCTGTTCGATCCCCCAGACTCAATTACAAAATTTAATATGTACTCGCACAATAGCTTCAGTATTCTAGTTCTATTATATTAAATATGTTACGGTGGATCCTTGAATTTTGTTTTTGTCTGACAAAACAACGGAACCATCATGGGAAAAAATATTTTTCCTGCTCAGAAAAATAAATTCAGTTTAGAGTGCGTGTTAGATATAGGCCTACTACTTATGATGAAACACTTAAGTAAATTCGTTTCATGAATAATTGACAGGTTATTCCTCGCTAAATAGTATTTTCTTTCCAACGTTCATGTCTCAGATTTTTTGAGGAAGAAATTTGTAATAGAAGGAATTTACTAGTCAAAATTTGTTTAATTATCAATTAAAATTTTTAAGAAATGAATTTCCCGCATATGTTTAGTTAACAATGTTTAAGCGCATATAGTTCGCGATATAATTATACTTCTCTATTAATTTTCTGAGGGTAGAAATAATAAGGCGCTAATTTTTAATTACTGCGATACAGTTGTGTTCTTAAATTAATAATAACGTATAAGTGTCTGTTAATATTAACATGTATAATTACAGACAAAAATTTCGTGAGATAAACCATACAACGTTTCTTCTGCCAATTGGCAAAACCTTTGCAAGTAAGAACCTCAACGACACTGTGTCATTGAGGTTCTCACTTGAGGCTTCCCAATTGGTAGAAGAAACGCTGTATGGTTTTTTCACACAACATCTTAAATTAATATCTTAATTTCTTTCTTTCGGTTACAATATTTTGCGTATTTCTGTTATATATATATATAGTAATACCAATTAAAAAAGCTATTAATTGTTTTTAATAATTAAATTGTTAGCGGTAGGAATGCGTAAAGGCGACAATAAAGGCGGTTTTTTCCTTTGTTTAACAATGGAAACTGACAAACCGCGCGCTTGGAGAACAGTCAGTCTGCACGGAGATACGAGACAGAACGGTCCACATAAAGTAATAACACAATAAAATTTACTAACATAAAAGCTTGAATAGTGTTATCCAGGAGGTCCAACGGCGAGACATGATAGTTTATATAAAACGCGAGTAAACAGTTTGGCGGAGAGACACAAAATCGCAATTTGGAAGCAGAAGTTTTTGCTGCCCAAATTGAACTAAGTGTCGCATGGAGAGACTTTGAGGAAATCTACATCCAGCAACCGGTTTGAGGGTGGACTAATCCAGATTCCCGGATAGCAGAGACGAGAGGGCAACGCCCACGTGTATTCAAATTCTAAAGTGTAGAATCAGTGAGTAATGAATGGCCTGTTTTAGTGAGTTAAATTCAAGCAAGAAGAATCCAAACTGGTACCAGAAGTACTGTCGTGAGTACAAGACAATTATTAATAATTGTAAACGATAATTAAAGGATACAGTCAAATTTCGTTCCCGTTTTTCTTTTCATTCATTTTCTTTTGTTTCTAGTATTTTAATTTTGTATTCCTTTAACTTAAATGTATTGAATTGTAAATGTTTTAATTGGAGTGTTCTTTTTATCAAACCCAGTTATGATCCTGAGATATAGAGATTCGACGTAATTTATTGTAATGATATAAGAATTGTATTTTCATAAAATGCCACGAATTAATAAATGAAAAAATTAAAGTATTGTTGTTAACTGGATGAAATTCGGCGTGCAAAATAGATCTTATACAATGTTAATTTATCAGAAATAATAAATATTTTAAATTTATATCTTAAATTAATTTTGTTAATTATTTCAATGATTTAAGACCACCTTTTTAATCATTATATATTTGACGTCTTCAACGTGTGGTTAACTATCATTCAAATTTAATTAATTTGTTTTGTTTATTAATTTCTTTTAATTAAAGATTTTGTTGTTCATTACAATATATTGTAGTAATTGGTAATTAAGACATTGTTCTAATTGGAAAGTTGGATTGTAGAGGACTCATTATTAGTGGATATAGAGCGGACGCGCAACAATCCGGCAAGGCAAAGAAAACATTGTTGAGAGAGTTTACGCGCTCAAAATCTACGAGACGAAGATATCAGTCGGACCGTAGGCAGCGAGGAGAAAAGACCAAAATTCCAAGTCATAAAAATTTGAACAGTACAGTGGGTGAGCAGACAGCGAATAGAACGGACGAAAAGAACTCATTGAAAGTTTTACAGTCGGCAGTCAGAACGAAAGATTGTGGCCCGGTCACAAACATGCTTTCAATTATTAAAGAGTAAAGCAATATTCAGACAAACCAATGAAGTCCATTGTCAACTAAACCACGAGATCTACAAATCCAGGTTAAAGTAAGGCATCGAGAACCAACCAATTTGTGTTAAACCAACTAACAAACAACGCCAATTAGAGTCTGTGAGAACTTAGAATCAGTGATGTCCCCAAAATTGTGCACGAAAAGCTAAAAAGAGACCTGGGCGGCCGTAAGTAGAGAAAAACTTTAAAATAATTTGTAAACCGTGTTTAAAGTATAAAAGTCAGATCGTTCTTTAATTATTTAATTATCGATAGAATGAGATTGTTAATTCTTGATAAAATTGAAATTGTTAAATTCAATCTTTAGTATTATTTCTTCCGCAACAAATTTCGTCTATGTTCAGACGCATTGATTTCCATAAAAAGTAAATGTAATTATGATTATTTAAATTCTGCCATTTATCAAACCCAGATCAAGACCCTGAGATCCCAATTATTTTGTGTTTTTTATACTTGTTTTTAAAATTGTTAATAAATATTGTTTGTAGTTTTCCCTTAATAATCTTTATTTAGACACCATTATTGATTCACATATAAAGCAAAAATGTAAATTGTGTGTTTATTTTTCATTTGTTAAATTCAGCCATTAATGTTTTTATTATAATTATTACAATATATATATATTGTTAATTACTTATTGTAATTATATATATATATATAGGGAGAGAGAGAGAGAGAGAGTACATATAAAAAAAGACCGTTTAATATACACAGAAAAATCCAAAGTTATAATTTCTGACTTTTTCAGTTTTAAGACCCTGAGATCCCAATTATTTTGTGTTTTTTATACTTGTTTTTAAAATTGTTAATAAATATTGTTTGTAGTTTTCCCTTAATAATCTTTATTTAGACACCATTATTGATTCACATATAAAGCAAAAATGTAAATTGTGTGTTTTTTTCATTTGTTAAATTCAGCCATTAATGTATTTATTTTAATTATTACAATATATATATTGTTAATTACTTATTGTAATTATATATATATATAAATATATATATATAAATATATATATATATATATAGAGAGAGAGAGAGAGAGAGAGAGTACATGTAAAAAAAGACCGTTTAATATACACAGAAAAATCCAAAGTTATAATTTCTGACTTTTTCAGTTTTAAAAAAATTTTTAGTGAAACTTTAGGCACGCTGGAAACGCGTAATGAAAAGTATTGTGACGCTGCAACAAAAAATGGCAATAACAATAATGCTTGAACCGTTGAATAGTAAACCAGCGAGTATGTGATCGCAGTTTGCGAATTTCTCTGCGGAGCGATGCAGACTCTGAGAAGCATCCTCCATGACCTACAACTAAAAAGAATAATTCGACATGAACGTACTTCATCATTAATAAGCCCCAATCTTCTGAGAAAGGACCTCGAAGGTCTGCTTATTAGCGTTCGTTGCTGCCGTTTGACCAGCGGAACGATTCCCCCAAGAAATTAGATCTATTATTGGGCTACATTTTTGTTATTCAACTAAACGACGCGTTTCGTTTTTCATATATATTTTCTCGCGCGTTTGTTACACACGTTGGATGTTTGATATTTTCCGTCAAATTTCTTTATTTTGCGGCGTTGAAATTTTTTTTAAAGGCTATTAGAAAAAACTATCCTTTTAAACATTAAAATTATAATATAATAATATCTGTAAAATTATTTTAAAAATATGCAAACACAAATAATTGTTTGAAACGCGATTGTGAATCAGAAAAACGAAATGGAGTTTGATGATGAAAGTCGTGCTTAAGAAAACATACAAAAAACGAGGCTCAAATTATATCCTTTATACACTAATCATTGACGAGTAAAATAATAAAAAACTATACTTCTCGTGTGTGGTACAAACATTAATTTTTTCTGTTATTTTGTAAATTTCAGTAAAGTAATTTTCTAGTAAAACATTCTCCCCCTAAATCACTCCGGAATTAACTAACTCTAGCCGCCCCCTACCAACTGGCACTACATACTCCCTAAATATCCGCTCTTCCCTTCTTCCCCCATAACATCCTTAACGCTTCAAACATGTAGTTTCCCCAATGACCAGATTGATCGCTAACATCATGCCGGCTTATATGTTAATATACGGTAAACAAGTTAATCTGCTTCTCTCGTCTCTAACTTGGAATGACAACGGTCACATCCAAGACCACAATTTTACATGTGAAATATTTACAAATTGTAAATACCTTGTTATTTGTTTAATTTTTACAATTGTAAATACTATTATTATTATTATCACAACTGTAAAGTCTCCGGACTAAAAGTTAACTTTAATAAATAATAATAATTAAAAAAAAAACATGCTAGCAAACAGCGCGAGTAAAATCTTTAAAGAAACAAGCGAGCATGCGTAACGACTCTGGTTGCGTCGGTCAGCGATGCAATTTGCAGTGCCGAGTCACCCGTGGGGTGGAAGAGAAAATCCTGGAAATGAGTCAAAACCTAAGTGGATGACGCTGGGCCCAGCAATAGAGATGGCTCACCCTCGAGAAACACCTGCCAACTTTCCGGCCTACAATCGCAGCGCCGCAAACAAACCAGAATAACTCTACAACAGCACCATCGCCATTATTCCGTGAACACAGCAACGGTAAAAACTGCAGCGACTGGCTTGTTCTGTCAGGGATCTAAATACCACTATTTTGCATTGAAACGCAAACCGGTTGCAGAGAGACTAGTCCTCTGGGAGCTGCGCAAATAGTGGGACTGACACGACTCCAGTTCCTCGCTCCTGAGCAAAACTACGTAAAGTGTTGCGCTTCCACGGGCGTGTATCATGTTAACATCCATCCAATATCGCGGACAGCCATCAGGAGTCTTAATAGCGGCATTTATATGTAAAGCACCTCGTTGATGCTACAAACACCGACTCGGTCTAAAAGCTTGGCAAAAACTTTCCCGCAGCCCGTACCTTTAATAAACGACCATCATCGGGGTGAAATGCATTATGTCAGAAACCGCAACCGTTATTAATCACTATATTACAGTATTAAAGTTCTTAAGCCACAATATTTACAGCCTGTCTGTAGCAAAAATCTTCTTATAATTAAGGTTATTACTAAAACGGCGGTACGTAAAATATACTTAAAACCGGCCTGAAGATTATTTATGGACGTAACGAAACACAAAAGCTTCCATATGGTGTTCATTTTTGTTTGTTTAATTGCAAACTTTATTCAGTTGACGTAATACGCTTATAAAAGAAAATAAAAATATTTTAAGATAATAATTCGCTGACTACAAACTCAATATTAAACGAGCGAATAATGTTAATACTTCCTCGGTCAAAGTTCAACCAACTAAAATGTAATAATATGCAGACTTATTTTGAAGTTTTTCTCTAAAAGAGGTTAACATTTATTATTTAATTAATTAAGTATTCCTTCTCTATCTCGTATAGTTTTTAAACAAAGTGCATAATATATTATTATTTTATCAATACTGGTAGGGCCTATAATTTATTTTTACAGGAAAATAACAATATTTTCATATTGTGAAATGTTTTCTCAGCCACAACGTATATTTTATGTAAATTATCCAAACAGAGGTATGTGGAATTTTTTCGGCAAATTTAGTAAATATTGGTATGAAGGACTTTTAATTATCATCCTATGTGATTTTTATTTTAAGTTGATAATAGCTAATTAAACCAAATAAAAATATCTATATAATAAATAATTGAATATAAAATTATTTACAATATGGTCATATACAGACTGAACAAAGTAAAACTTATTAAAACTTAGAATCAACGTTTTATCTGGCAGTGTTCGATGAAAAATTGTGCTTCTACGTTTTAATAAATTTTACTGTGTGCTGTCTGTATATCATCACATTCTTCATAATTTAATTACCAACTAAACAAACATAAAAATATTTATTAATACATAATTGAGACTGTAAAAGTGGTTATTTTCATGCAAATAACATGCTAACAAATTTTATAGCTGTAATGTTGGCATGTAATCTAACAACGGAAAAATATAGCCAATTGAAATTCGGATACTGTTGACAATGATAAATCGTTTATAATCACCAAATTAATATGCCTCTTGGTTAGGTCTACCGGTCCTATAATATTATTTTGTGTTTGTTGAGTTTTCTGTCTCTTTTCTTTCTTGTTTAGAGAATTAGCGAATGCTTAAATATCAGAAGAATAAATTGTGTTTCGGACACAAGTGTCAACTATTTTTATTGTTTGTTAGATTAGATGGTAGAGTCAGAAATGAGTCTTCATGTACAATCGTGTACATCAGTCAAATCAATAAGAAACTAGTCTACTTTTTTTTGACTGAGTAGGTTTACTTGTATTAATTAATCCTCTATTTGGAAATTTTCATTTATTATTCAAATTTTTGTTTTGGTGTATTTGAAATATATTTTAATATTTCTGTAAATTGTAACGGGTCATGCGTTTTGCACGAATTCCCTTATTCGTGAACTAATGGAAAATAATCTAATGCAGGTTAATTTCCGTAAACACATAAAACCATAATGCAAAATTCACTTCACTGTATTATTTCTTTATAATGATCCCTAAGATCCCTCCATCTTTTTTAGTAGATATATCACCTGAAGTAAAAATATTTGGAAAGCAAGACAAGATTCTTCTCAATCAAACTTATTCTTTATTTGTACCTGAATATGAACCACAATTTTCGTAGTCTAAGTAAAATATTCAAACTTTTATATTTCCAAGGCCAGACTCCAGAAGCTGTATTTATTATAATTTTTGAAATTTTCTTAATTTTTAATTGAATGTCTCTCTTTGTTAATATATTGTAATAATTAATATAATATAATAAATGAATTGTTGCGTATTTCTAAATAAAAAACTTAAGTGAAAACTATTAAACAAGATTTATTAACAATTTTAAAACAAGTATAAAATACACAAAATATTTGGGATCTCAGGGTCTTGAACTGGGTTTGATAAATGGCAGAATTTATATAATCAAAATTACATTTACTTTTTATGGAAATCAATGCGTCTGAACATAGACGAAATTTGTTGCGGAAGAAATAATACTAAAGATTGAATTTAAACAATTTTAATTTTATCAAGAATTAGGAATCTCATTTTATCGATAATTAAATAATTAAAGAACGATCTGACTTTTATCTTTTAAACACGGTTTACAAATGATTTTAAAGTTTTTCTCTACTTACGGCCGCCCAGGTCTCTTTTTAGCTTTTCGTGCACAATTTTGGGGACATCACTGATTCTAAGTTCTCACAGACTCTAAATGTTCACAGGCTCTAATTGGCGTAGTTTGTTAGTTGGTTTAACACAAATTGGTTGGTTCTCGATGCTTTACTGCAACCTGGATTTGTAGATCTCGTGACTTTAGTTGAAAATGGACTTCATTTGTTTGTCTATGGCCAGCATGATGAATCTACGCTCGACCACCGAATACACACAAGTTGCTCTGTCTCCTTCCCGACTGAATATTGCTTTACTTTTTAATATTTGAAAGCATGTTTGTGACTGGACCACATTCTTTCGTTCTGACTGCCGACTGTAAAACTTTTCGTCTGATCCATTCGCTGTCTGCTGCCCGACTGTAAAGCTTTCAAACTGCTTGCTGTCCGCTGCCCGACTGGACTGTTCGTCTCGTAAATTTTGAGCACGTAAAACCTTCCCAACCGATCAACAATGTTTTCTTTTTCCTTGCCGGTTTGTTGCGACGTCCGCTCTATATCCACTAATAATGAGTCCTCTACAATTCAACTTTTCAATTAGAACAATGCCTTAATTACCAATTACTATATATTACTATATATATATATAACTTTAAGAAGGATCTTGATTTCATCAAACAAATAATAATATACAGCTTCTAATGCCACCTTGATTCACATAATTTTTTTTTAAAAAAATCAAAATGTTTAAGTGTTTTGATTTCCTTCCGTAAAATAGTTATAATATTTTAAGTTTATAGTCGTTCTCCTTATATGCTCCCAGTGTAAAAAGGAAGGTATTTTGTACTTGGTAACCGAATGTAAGATTTTTTAAATGAGATATCTTAAATAAATCGACCACTGCCCGAAACTGTATTTTTTTATATATACTTTTAGAGTAACAGGCTACATGAGGGTAAACCACGTGGTGGAAACTCTCCTTTAATAGCGTAGGAAGGGATTTGAAAGGGGGGGGGATGCGGGAAGGTATCCAAGGGTTAATGTTTTAAGGATCCTACCCGGCATTCGCCTAAAAGTGATGCAAGACAAACCGTAGAAAACCTCCATCAGGTAGGTCGGGCAGTAGGTACTTGTCCCACGCCCTTCTGGTGGCGGGAGAGTGGTTTGCTGTGGGGAGGCAGCATTACCTTCTCAGTGCCTCGACCAGTTTAGGAGGCAGATTGCCGACTATTCCAATACGCCAAATACGACATAGAGACGCGAGACTTTCGACTGAAAGGTTTCCAGAGGTTTTTACAGTTTTGACAGATAGAAATATAACTCGAGAGGTGTAGCGACACATGTGAACGTAAAATGCACAATGGTCTGTGCGTAGTGGGGTAGGCCGAAGCACAGTTCATCACGAGCTTTTGTCTTATATTTGTGTTATATATATATATATATATATTGGATATATGCTCTCTTCATATCTCGTTCGTAAGAATATAATTAATGCTTTTAAGAAATATAGTGGCGTTGCTCCTTGACGGGACTTTGGACTACAATGCTCCCCTCCGTCTTCTCCCTTCTCTTAGTACATCTGGCGGGACTTCCAAAAACTCTCCAACTATACCTTCCGGACTAATTATATGGATGTATATAAAAAATTTAAATAACGCACCTTGGAGGTATGGATATTCAACGGTTAATTATTCTATTGTCTAATGCAGTATTATGTCATAATCCGAATGTGTACGATGTAATTGATCTGTGTTGTTTAACAGGTGGTTTTTAGAATGTTTCTGATTGCAAAGTCGAAAGTCCTCGATTGTAAATCTTATCTTTTATTTAGCACTACATTTTAAAAAATACTTTAAGACAATTAATTCAATGATCAATAAAATATATTATGTTATACTACTTGAACCGCTATTTGATTACTTAGCCCCTTAGTAACTGTCACTAGTTAATGATTCGAACTGAAACCTGAAAGTCAATAAGTTAAGCCATGTTGTATCACGGACGCTTCTTCCCTGTCATGTATGCATCGCGGCCGCATTTCAGACTATTAATTAAATACTACATACTCCTTTTGATGTCATTAATCTTATATACTTTTTTCCTCAATTGGATACCTCGTTTAAATAGTGCAGCCTCTCGTATCACATTGGTAATCTATTTTACTATACGATGCTAACGAAATCTAGAATATTTTAACGCAAAGTGAATCTCTGCACTTGGAAGAGATTTATGGTGATAAGGGCGTATTCCAGCGTTCACTGGAAGCAGCTCCAGCAACTGATGGAATGTCGCTCTGTCTTCATGCAGAACCTTATAGGGTGTAGCAGGCTTGCGACCTACGAGTAACTGCAACTCCTGCAAACAAAGCACCGCAACTTTCAAACTCCCCAGCTGTACAAGAGTAAAAAGTTCCTTTTCCTTCCCTCTCCTCAAACCCGTCGTTTTAGGACAATATGAAGCAACTAGATTTCTTGCTCACGTTGTTCTAGATGTCTCTATTATAAGTATCACCCAATCGACAACAACTTGTACGAAATACGATTAAGCAAATTAAAAGTTAAACTGCAAAATTTGACTATTATTTGCATTTCAGAATATGACGTCCAAATAGTTGTCATAAATAATTTTTTTTTATACACGTGAACAATATATTGCTCGGTGATTATTTAATTTGGTAATATAATCAGTGTTTAGGTCGTTGATAGAACTATCTAATCCGCTGATAGGTTATGAGCCTAAATAGGGCCAATTGGTCCATTCACGGTAGAATAAACTTCCTCGCCGTGCCTCGCCCATTTAGCGAATGAGAAGATAAAGAAAGCAATCTTCCGAGAGCCAAGTTATCGTTGTCTGTTCAAGATTCTTCAATACTTTTTAAAGTAGCAAGAAACGACCACCAAATAAAATGAACACAAAGAAAAGCGTACCCTCATACCAATACAAGTAAATATAATTTTAACATGGAACAGATTGAAAAGGAAAAATTATGACACTTTTTTATCGCTGAAAAGGCAATTCCCCAGGTTATTTATGTCTGCCCCGCAGAAGAAAATGTAAAAAACATGTGTGTTGTGTCGGCTGGAGGATCTGTCTTGCACAAGTGTGGATTATTGTACCCAATGCAGATATCATCTCAATTTATTAGATTCGAGACCGAACACAACTACTTGTTTTATTTTACTTACTCTTGCGACTAAGATGTAAAGGTTTTTTTTAAAGCAATGAATTACGAACAATCTATTCAGATCCAATTTCAAACTAACTGAAGTGTTATAAATTCATGTTATTAAATGCCAGATAAAAACTTTTTTATCTTAAAATAAATACGCATAGATCGGTACGAATAAAGATAATATTAGTGTTACGTGGTATTATTAAAGCTTAACAGGAATCTCTCGTTATACCACTGTGAACAAAAAGTAAGGTGAATTTATTTGTAAAATATAAATTCTTTATTTATTCTTCCAAATCAATTTCATCCCCTTCAAAGTAATCCTCGTCCGATAAAACTCACTTTTTCCAACGCTTTTTCCAGTCCTCGAAACAGTCGGAATAGTCTTTTTCCGGTATAGCTTTCAAGACCTTCTTCGATTCGGTTTTTATCTCCTCAATCGTGTCAAAACGGCGTCCCCGCATTGGCCTTTTGAGTTTGCTGAATAGCCAGAAGTCGCACGGATCAAAATCAGGCGAATACGGTGGTTGCGGAACGATATGAGTCGAGTTTTTGGCAAAAAAGTCGCGAAGAACCAATGCAGTATGACATGGTGCATTATCGTGATGAAGGAACCAAGAATTGTTTGCCCATAATTCCGTCCGTTTCAGACGAATAGCTTCACGAAAACGACGCACAACGCTCAAATAATATTCTTTGTTGACAGTTTGGCCCGGCGGAAGGAATTCATAGTGCACCACACCACGATAATCAAAGAAAACTGTCAACATGACCTTGATTTTCGATCGACATTGCCGTGGTCTTTTCGGCCTCGCTTCACCTTTTGCACGATATTCGCTGGATTGGTCGGTGGTTTCAGGGTCGTATGCGTAAATCCAAGTCTCGTCTCCAGTAATGATGCATTTCAAGTGGTCCTGATAATCAGACAGCAAAGTTTCACACTCATCAACGCGACGCTTTCTTTCCAAAAAATTGAGCGACTTTGGCACCAATCTCGACTTGACGCGTTTGAGACACAAAACATTCTTCAAAATGATATTCCAACACTATCAGCGAGATCTCTAATTGTCCATCGACGATTTTCAAGCACCAAATCTTTGATTTTTTGGACGTGGCCCTCGTCGGTAGACGTTGATGGTCGCCCAGAGCGCGGCTCGTCTTCAACGCGTTCTCGGCCCTTTTTGAATTCGTCGTACAACTTATAAACTTTTTTTTGTGCTATAGTTTGATCACAAAAGGCCTTTCGCAACATTTTCAACGTGTCCACACAATAATATTTGTTATGGAAACAAAATTTGATGCAAGTTCTTTGCTCAACAAAATCACCGATTGCAAAAATCGAAAAATTCACTTTTGGTTGTTTACAAAAACACGTGTAACTCTGAGATAATTAAACCTTTAACAAACAGACGCTTGGCAAATATTATAGACAGTCCTACCAACCTAGGGAAAAAACATTTACGTGATTTCCTAATACCCGGAAGTTTTAAATGACAATTTCACCTTACTTCTTGATCACAGTGGTACATATAATAATATTTTGGTCTGTACATAACTTTTAATATTTAAATATAAGTTTATCTAACGTATCACACATTAGGTCCAAATTCTTGTCGGTCTATCACCCTAATTTTCTTCCGTTTCCACCAGACCATCTCGGATCGATTTCGATAATATTTTTGTTATTGTAAAGAGTCTTCGGGAAGGGTTTAGCAATATGGAATTCCAATTCACCATCTTGAACTAAACTGTGAACGTTACAAAACCTCATTTTAAGTACTTGAAGAATGATCTTCCTCACTTTACCAATTGAGAACTGATCGGCTGTTTTCTGTTTACAACTTAAATGCAATTTTAAACTGTCATCCACAATTTCATAAAATTCCGTCTGCTTGATTAACTTTATTATTTCAAACACAAAATCATTGTAGTTAAGATTAGGTTGAAAGATATTCGTATATGTAATGAAACCAAAGTAGTGGCATTGCCACTATTGTTTTCGTGAACAAGGGCGCGAGCCCCCGCGAGAATATTCTACATCCACGAGACACGCAGCACAAGATAGAAAAATAAACGTTAATTTTTTGCGAGAGGGAATCAGTTAAGCAGATCAGGGGAAGGATGCATACTTAGTTTGGAATTCAGCGTTGTCGTATAGTATCTTATGAATAATGAACATTGCAGACAAATTTTTACGGCGAAAGCTTAACCCAATGCGAAGAACCCTAAACATTTTTTTTAATTCCCTTACGAAAGAGGAGTAAACCGGCTATGAACTAAAATAGAGTCTTTTATTGTCCTTTCGTCATTAAAAGAAGAAACGGGGCAGTATAGCTGAATTAATTATGTTTCCCAATACAATTCAGCACAGCGTTCGTTTTTTAACGCTTAATATAATCAAATTATGGCATAACAGAGAGATTAGTGAGACTGTACGTCAATGATCACTTCAATGTTATTCATTCTTCTTTATCAGTGCTTTTCAGGACTACATGTGAATTTTTATGTGAATTTATATGGACGTTTCGTCGATCTGAATAAAACTGCCGGGGCGTCCCCTAGTACAAGGCAATGGCGGAACCGCACAAGGGCCGAAACCTATTAGCAGAAAGCGACGTAATTATGAGCGGTGCCATAAAACGAGAAAGCAGGGTGGTCCTTCCTTTATTATGTCCCGTGTCCACCAGCCCAAACAGCTCTAATTAGAGGAGTCACGTTAAGAACGTTACTGCGAACATGGATTTTTCACTTCTACTCAAGCGCTGTCTCCAGAATTAAATACACTTGCTTTAAGTTATAGGCCAAATGTATAAGGAGCTGACAACCATTATAATTTAAGCGGAAGTCTTACACTGACATGCTCATAATCATATTTTTCAAACCTCCTAAATAAGATTAGCATTTTTTCCCTCTTTTTTTCTCTAGGACGAATCTCTCGGTATTCTGATAAAGAAGGCTCTCAATATTTGAAGGGTATTCCTCCTATTGAGGGTACCAATTCAAAAAACGTTGATCCATAGTTTGCAACATTTTTTGAAATTTCAAATTATAATTTAAATTATAATATTTGAATGATACTTTCATAGATGTTTTGTATATTACCTCTCAACTACGCTTCTTTCTTGGGTAACAAATCTATCCCCTTCTATAAAAGTATACAAGAACTCTGACTACATATTTGCTGTTTTATTTTTACGTTTGTTTTTTAACAATCAATTCTATTTGAAGACCATTAACATTACAGTTTAATTTTTTATCAATCATAAAATAATTAACAACAAAACAACGTTTATGTACTAATTAGTACCCTCTTTAGACTGTCTAACTGAAATAAACTTTTTTTAGATTTTGTAAACGTTTCCTCAGTCTGACTACTAACATTACTGTTAGCTTTAATCGAAAACGGAACAACAATATTTTTATTATATTGATTTATTTACAGTCGCATCAACAGCTATGGTTATCAGCGACTCAGTATGGGAACTCATTTTTCCTTGCCGGGGGACTGATTTGCCGAGAGTTCCTCTCACGCACACAAACATCCATGCCCTCGCCGGGATTCGAAACTGGGACCTCTGCGATGTGACGTAATCACGCTAACCCCTACACCACAGGAAGTCGAAAACTATTTTATGCGTTCTTTTACTAATATATATAACTCTGCATTAGTACTAATTACTATTATTAATTATTATATGTAAATCTGTACGTAAAAATTATGTTTATGCAGTTCTTTTTGCAACACCACTTGCTTTTTTTATGGTAACAGGCTGCATGGGGGTAATCCACATAGTGCCAACCCCGGGCTATATTTTAAGGATCCTACCCGGCATTCGCATTCGCCTAAAAACCTGCATGAGGTAGGTCGGGCAGTAGGTACTTTTCCCACATCCTTCCGATGGCACAGGTGTTTTCTGTGGGGACGCAGCATTCGCTTCTCCATGCCTCGACCAGTTTAGGAGGCAGCTGGCCGGCTGTTCCATTGGGAACAGCGAACAACTCTTACCGTATGGCCAAGGTCTGTGACGTCGGGACATACACCTCTAAAAACTCGGCTTGTGGGAACCTTGGTTCATGATCGGAGTGAGGAAAAGGCATCCTTTTTTTTAGGGCAACAAGCTACATGAGGTAATCCACATTGGGCAACTCCCCTTTAATAGCATAGGAAGGGATTTGAAAGGTGTGGATGCGGAAGGGTAGAGGAAGGTAGCCAAGGGTTAACTAGGGCCCCCGGGCTATATTTTAAGGATCCTACCTGGCATTCGCCTAAAGAAATGCAGGGAAAACCCTAGGAAAACCTGCATCAGGTAGGTCGGGCATTGGGTACTTGTCCCACGCCCTTCCGATAGCGGGAGAGGAGTTTTCTGTGGGGACGCAGCATTCGCTTCTCCGTGCCTCGACCATTTAGGAGGCAGCTGGCCGACTATTCCAATGGGAATAGAGAACAACTCTTACCGTATGCCCAAGGTCTGCGACCCCGGAACATACACCTCTCAAAACTGCCCGAGGTGCCTCGGCTTGTGGGAACCTTAGTTAAAAAACGGAGAGGAAAAGGCATACCCAAAGGTAGCCCCTTCGTATCTCTCCTAAAAGGTTCTGCCTGCGAGAGAACATCCCTCGCAGGTTACCTGCTAGAGAATCCTCTCGCAGGCTTACTGGTTAGAACACCACTTGCTTTACTGCTAGTTTATTTGTAACTTATTAGTAAATTTCAACCTGAAGGAGAAACAAATCTCATTATTTATTATAATTCTTCCGAGAATAATTTAACCGATGGATCGGATGATACTTTTCCCTAAAAATAGCCACATCCTCAGTTTTCCTCTCATTAAAAATGATATTTTACTGCTCTGCTCTGAGATACAAATTAGTAAAATTTTTATTTAGTGCAAACTTGTACCTCTCTTCCCGGTTGTTACTTCAATAGGAATGAATGCCATTTTTCCGCGGATGGACCAATTTTCAATTTCACTTAGTAATTAACTGTTATCGGTAAAACATTATTTATCAATTATAATTTGCGTTTTCAATCAATCTTAGGGATTAAAATGTAAAAGTTGTATATAATTCATGGTGAAGGGGTACAGTACACTGATATTGTGGTATGCAAAATGGGAAAGCGGCAACAATTAATAATTAGGTCTGATTGCTCTCCGAAATTCTGCAATTCCCGGAAGGTCAGAGGAACTAAATACCACCTTAGTCCGGGTCAAATTAAACTGGAGGAAACAAACCCCTGAACGTTTCAAGCCGAAAAAGTCAGACTCCAATTGGTAAACATGACAAAGAGACGGGTTTTTGTAGAGTGGCCTCGGGCTAAGGAGTTTTTAAAAGGAGATGCGGAACAAGAAGTGGAGAATTGTTGTTTTGGAGTTGCCGATAATCGTGATTCATATGTTGGGGTTGGATGATTGTCATTATTTTCGGACTGTGGAATTATTTTGGACAGGAAAAATTTGGATTAGCAATTGAAGTTGGTAGGTTTTTTTTTGTGTAGTATAGTGTGTAGTCACTAACCTCACTGTTACGGCTCTTATTGCTCTATTTTTATTTGTTAACTAAAATATTCATAATTATTTTTATACTTGATAATTGAAGATTAAAGATTTCAAATTTATGATTTTTAAACACATTTTTTATTAAATTTATTTAAAACAAATATTAAAATATGTTAAAGAATGAGGCAAGTTGGAGTAAAGAATGACAGTTCAATAGAGAAAAAAATATTTCTGAATCATAAAACTACTGTTAGAATTCAGTAGAAAAGTCCGTGATATCAGTAAGAAAGTCCAAACCCTCCAACATGGAAGACCTTACTAATTTTAAAAGAATAAACCAGCCAAACGTGTCCAAAATATAGCCGAACATGTAAATAAAATAAAAAATTAACGACGTGACGTTCCTTTTTGAAACCTTTACAGGAGAAAATAAAAAAAATTATTAGTCTAAATATCTAGAAATATGGAGAGTATAAGATTTTATAAACATGATATCTATAATAGTGTATAATTATTTTTCTCATAATTGTATTATAAATATCATGTTTAAAAATCTTGTTCTCTCTAAATTTTTAGGTATTCAAACTTGTAGAAAAAAATATTTTTGCACCTGGAGAGGTTCCAAAAATATATATATGTCGCCCAAATTTTTATTTAAAACCGTCTCCAAGTTTTTAATTTTATTAAATAATTGGTTGGTAGCTTTGAACTATTTTGTTATAATCATCCTTCCTGTCCTATAATTAAAATCACAATAACTTTAATAATATTAGTAACTATAGGTACTTAGTCACTAATATAAAACTTAAGTTGTTTATTCAACAAGAACGGCCCTTGTTGAATAAACAACATAGTTTTATATTAGTGACTAAATACCTATAAGTACTAATATTTTTAAAGTTATTGTTATTTTAATTATACTACTTTATTATACTATTTAACAGCCTTCCTGAGCATGTAAAGAACATCAACAACTCGTTAAGGAGTGTAAAAATTTTCTTGTAAATGGAACTTATTACTCCGTACACGAGTTTTTGAATCGGTCTCACATTCCTTAAACTGCCTTGCCTACAAAATTGCGGAATATGTAACAAATATGTAAATAGTGTGTCCAGTTTTCCCCTTTTGGTTCCGTTTTCCTGCCTCTGCTTTCTGTTTTAGTAAATATCTATGACGACATCCCTCCGTACCTAGCGATTGGAGATGAACACCAGGAAGTGATAAGTGTTGTGTGCGTGTTTCTTAAAGAAAGTGTGTATGAACGAGGTGACTGAACAAATGTGTGCAAAGCCTTATTGATACGAAATTTTTTGTGTAACTTATTAATTATTACTATTAATACTAATTCATTTTATATGTAATTTATCTACTGTAAATTTGTGACGAATCCTATTTCCTCATTAGAGGGCTAATGGAAAATAAATAAAAATAAAATAAAATAATAAATAAGGACTAGAATGATGATTACAACAAAATAGTTGAATGCTTCCAACTGATTATTTAATAAAATTAAAAACTTGGAGACTGTTTATTGTTATTTTTGTACATCAACGTCAACAGTCCTTTTTACCATAATTTTAATTTTATTAATATGTCCTAATGTATTATTTTATGATCTTAAATAAGTGTTCTAGAATATATTTGGCGCTCCAAAAGAAAGTTTCACACAACCAGAACATTGAAACATTTGAGAACACCCAGTTTCCTGAGCTAAGGGTTTGGATCGTAGATTATTTAGATTGTCTTAGATCAGGTTCCTTTGACATGGCATGTAGACATCGTTTGTTGCAGGTCAGATTTCATGTGGAGTGCGGACAGAACCCACCTAACCCGTGGAATGAATTGTCTCTGTTGCGAATGACTGCGGGGAAGAAAAAATAATGTGTTGCACGGTCCGAGGTCGGTTTTTATTCATAAGGCAGCGGTGGAAGTTTTTAGTCGAGCTTTGGCGACATTCCACATCGGATATTCGGCAGGCAACGCATACGATCATATCACTGGGGCATTTGGCGGCTCCTTTCTACAACGCATCTGGTATGCCGGTCGTGCTTCAATCGCGAAACACGATGTAAGCAGCTAGCCGACTTATTTTGCATTAAAATAGCCTCGCAATGCAATATACGCTTAAGTTTATTTGCATAGACAAATTTTGAATAAAAATTCTGCTGTGTGTTCTAAATTTTCAGCGTAAGACGACTAGTAAACATATGTATTCTTATATTTAAATTCAGAGATTTAACATTAAAGGTTTAATTTCTCATTCTCATCCGTTAAATACAAATGGGAGTTGATTTTGTTGATGATTTTATAGATCAATCTTATATTCGTACATATTTTTATAATAATCAATAAATAAACTGGTTAAAATCAGAACAAAATTAACAATTGATAAAACAATTAATGCAATGAAAAATATATTATTACGGCATTTCGTCGCTTATTTTGGATATCAACCGGGGTAGATTAATTGTAAAAAAGGAAATATACCTTAAAAATTTAGTTGTATAAAATTAATTTTGAAAGATATTGTTTATAACACTCCACTTCAGTGAAAAAAATAATGTTCTTAAATTATTGTTTCAGGTCTCTCATTTTTTTAATAACCAATGTACGCCGGAGGATGTACAAAATTAAGGCCAAAATGTCGTGTTAATATATTTTTATTGTATTATTTGCTATGTTAAAATTTTTCTGATTTACGGCTAGTTTACTTATTTATTGTAATATTAACAAGTCACATAATTATAATTATTATGTTATTTATATTATATTCAATTTTCTCTCAGGTACTCGCTAGTAGAAATTAACAATCGTTACACAAGGTGTTGGAGGTTGACGTATAACTAATTATGACCCGTAACAAAGATTGTCAAAACATGGGGATAATTCTGGAGATAATAAAAATTAATGATTAACATGATTTATGTTATTATTTTTAGCTCTCCATAGAAACGAATTAAATTAAATTTTATTGATGGTGTTGCGAAAATATGTAATTGTTTCTATTCCGTTAAAGAAATTATTTTCATTGTCACATAGAAGACTGGTTACATATATAATTATATTAGTATAATTATTTTTCTATTAAATTTCCAGTAAATCACAAACGTTTTACGTGTTTTTAGGCGTCACACTTGAGTTCAATTTTAATGAAATGTTCACGCATTTGAATAATTCCTGAAGATAGAGACATACCAGTTACAAATATGACTCTCGGTAGTTACTTCAGTATCTTCTACTTACTTTAATGAATATATACTTAAAATTTAAAAAATAAAATATTAGAGAATGGTGGCTTTTCAAATAAAGATGAAGAAATAGGAATTTTAGGGTTTCAAACACGGCTGTCGTTTGTAAAACATAGTATGTTCCTGATGACGATGAATGAGCTAGCAGTGGAATGTTAAACGTTTATAAACAGATTTTTCAGTTGAAACCCTACTTCAAATCATGCGTGTGTCTGTTTGGTATCACTTTTTATGCATTATTGTTTTCTTTAAAAATTACTGACTATAAATTTTATAAGATGTGGAGACTAAGCCGGGATCATAATTCTTTTCCACTATGTGCCAACAGGAGTCTTTATGGCAGATGTTTTTCATGTGACGTAATTCTGACAAATTAACTGTCAACATTTATTATTATTATTATTATTATTTTACTAACGAGATGCGGTGAGAAACAGCCGGAAGATTTAGAAGTCTGATGTAACAGAAGATTGTTGTAAATGAAATGTATAGTTAAAATAAGGAATGCGGAAGGTTAAGAAAATATCAGTGAAGGGATAAACATTTGGAGCATTCTGAGAATCCCATGGAGTAAGTCAATAAGACACACAGATGTATTCTTGACGTGAGAAACCGTGCGATAAAAAGTGCAGTGGAGGTAAAATAATTACATGAACACAATTGTGAAATTTTTGGGAAACTATGTCTGTAATTAAGGTGACAAAATATTTTATATGTTTATCCAAGTACGGCCTTTTGCTTTTATTTTAATGTAAATAATTAAAATTTGGCAAGAATAAGATATTGTAGAATTTATTTTAATTTTTCTACATACGAAGTCCCAAAGACAGGATTAAACTTTGTGTTTGAAATATAGATTATACTTCATTTTTCCTGGCGTCTTGGCTATTATACTTATTTAATATCAATTTTTGGCAGATATTAATAGAAGAACTGTGTAGTTCATACAAAGTATTTATAATAATGCAACGTATAAATTAATCCAACGTAATCGAGTCAGACTGACAAGTGAAATTATATTTTTACCAATTGTTTAATTAACTTAAGGTGTCTAACATAGTAATTTCTGGGAATGTTTTAAATTTTTTAATCTATCAGGATAGAATTCAATGAATCTTGATGAATAATAATAAAAATAAACTCTTTCAAAGTTTTGAATATGGGCACGAATACATTATCCCCTAATTTCAAATATTCCAACTACATAAATTTAAGTGTATTTCGTCATCATAATAATGCAAATACGAATGGTTACTAATTTTGAAGACGTATTGAATGAGGCAGTCGCCAAAATCAATGCATGCCTGATCAAGCTGCCCACAACGTCTTACAGAAATTTTTATCGACTTCGTGACAGGGCAACGAAGCAATAACTTAAAACTGTTTTTGAGATATTTATCCCATTACTTACAAAAATGACTACCGCAATTCACGAAGCTATTAGTACGGATAAGGGAGCACACATTCTTAAGCATAATGCAGCCACGTTAAAATGATTATTCTAGGAATCAGGAATGATCACGTAACATATGCACGTGTCTGGTAACAACAGAATAAACACGAGTTAGGGAATAAATACTAGACATCACTGTCTATTATGCGAATAATTTTGGTTTAATAGTTGTATCAATCTGGCATATTTTAATTTCATAGTAAATAAATCCGTGGTCAGAAGTTAGAAAAAATTTAACCAAGCAATTTAAAGAAATAAAATTCAGCAACGTTTCGGCATTACTTTACGGCTTCTTCAGATGTACATTGGAGTATTTTAGAACTTGGATTAATATGAATAATTTGTATGCACGTATTTAAATTATTTATAATATTCCAAGTTATAAATTACTCGGATGAAATCAGGGTCAAGCACTGTAAAATTATGTTATCAATTGTTAAATTATTTTTTCCTGAATAATAGCCTATTTATTTATTTATTGAGTAATGTTGGATTACTTAGCGCTGATCTGATTCCATTATATTTAACACGTAAAAATTAGCGGAAAATTTAATAAAAACAATTGTCATTGGACGAGATAATTTCAGGGAAGGTAGTTCTCGTAATTATTGGTATTTTTGTGAGTGTCCTGATTTGAACTGGAGGTTTATTTTCCAGGATCGATGATGTCATCTATCATCCTCATTGTCACTGCACTGACAAGGAGACCAGCGCAGAAATATTAAACCTTCAGATTCGTTTCCATTCGTTACTTACATCATTTGGTCGTCAACTAACGATTTCGGAGTACGAGCTCATGGATTTCAAGGAATTAATTATGGAAATAAATAAAAAACACTGAATTAATTTTTATTATATTTCAGTTATCAATACCACTGTTAAAAATATTTTAAAAATTGTTTGCAATTAAATGAAACTGTATTCCGGTACTGCACTACGCTAATATTTTGCAAAGGTACAGGCATTTTAATTATTGGATTAATATAATTTATTTCGATGTGGTTATGAAGTAAACTAAGCTATTTTATTACAGTAAGCCTAAATATATCCTACGCGTATGCATATTACGGAAATGTGAAGCATATTATCTACCACTCGTAGCTAAATAGGAGATTTGATTATAATGATTCAGATAAATCACGGCTCTGTTGAAATACTAGTTGCCTTTGCGTGTATTTCAAAACAAGATATGTTATTCCTCCACGGACTAACTGTCAGCGTTTGTTTGAAAGAGTCCATTTACGGCTGGCTTCCCACATCAGTCTCGCTGATGACAGCGGCAATTTAGGCGCATTAAGTTTTCTGGAAGTACGTCTGCGTCAGAAATCACGGGCAATGCGTTCTGTCCAGTTACGTTTCAGATACAGTAACCCATTAAACACGAAAACTATCACTCTGAGGCGCCACAACTGACCTTCAACAAGTCGAGTCAGCCAACTCGAAACAGGTAGGCAACTGAGCAATGCATGGACTTAAAAGATAAGTTTAATCAGTAGCCATAGGTTTTCATGGATTAGTATTCAGTATTAAAGTCTATCTGGAGAACCGTTTCATTAAATCTCTTTTGACGTACGAATTCCCTCTTGGAACCACACAACGAGTCGATACAGAAAAAAAATGACAAAACGTTGCAAGTGTATTGCATGATTTAGGGTCACTAAAAGTGAGTAATAATTTATATGCTGAATTAAATTTGTAGTACGGTTACCCAGTTTTTACTATCTACAATGAATTTTTTAGGTCAGCATCCAGCAGCAGAAGAATATAATCTAACAGAATTGAAGAGGTTGCTTACAATCTCCACAGTAGAATAAACAGGATACTTGCACGATCGCCACGTGTCTAGATATTCAGATGCTAACTTTTGTGTTTTATAAACAGTTGAAGTGTATTTAAAATGGGGTAAAACCAAGATGCACAAGTGGTCGCCGTGGAATTGAAATTATTGGAAAACCAGGAAGACGGGGTGATATACCCACTAAAAGAAATGTAAATAATACCATAATGGAAGACAATGTATCTATATGACAGGGAGCAGTTAGAGAAAGTAGTACGGAGAGATGAGAGGTAAATTGTTAGTGAAGGGAGACCGGAAGAAATTCTAGCCTTGAATCAACCAACAAGATGAAGCTGATTAAATATGAGTTTTACTCCCCTTTAATAGCATAGGAAAGGGATTGAAAGGGGGGATGCGGAAAGGTAGAGCAAGGTAGCCAAGGGTTAACTATGGCCCCTCGCAATTGCCTAAAAGTGATGCAGGGAAACCCCGCAGAGAGACCTGCATCAGATACGTCGGGCATTTGGTACTTGTCACACGCACTTCCAACGGCGGGATAGGGGTTTTCCCTCTCCGTGCCTTGACCAGTTTATGAGGCAGCTGGCCGACTATTCCATTTTTTTTGGGTGTAGACAGGTAATGTATAGGGTAATCCACATAGTGGCAACTCCCCTCTTATAGCATAGGAAAGGGATTTGAAAGGGAGGATGCGGAAGGGTGGAGGAAGGTAGCCAAGGGTTACTAGGGCCCCCGGGCTATAGTTTAAGGATCCTACCTGGCATTCGCCTAAAAGTAATGCAGGACAAACCCTATAAAAACCTGCCTCAGGTAGGTCGGGCATTTGGTACTTGTCCCACGCCCTTCCGATGGCGGGGTTTGCGGTGGGATCGCAGCTTACCCCTCGCCATGTCTTGGCCAGTTTAGGAGGCAGCTGGCCGACTATTCCAATAGGAATAGCGGACAACTCTTACCGTATGCCCAAGGTCTGCGACCCCGGAACATACACCTCTCAAAACAGACCGAGGTGCCTCGTCATGTAGGAACCTTAGTTCAAAAAACTAGAGAGATGTGAGGGCATCCCCAAAGGTAGCCCCCGCCAGAACTCTCTGGGAAGGTTCACCTGCGAGAAAATCCTCTCGCAGGCTTGCTTGCGTATTCCAATTAATCGTGGTTCTCGTTTAATTTCGTAACTTTAAATAAATACATGCGGGAAAGTTTAGAGCATCTTATTAATTTTCGACTGATAAATCAATGGTGAACGAATTACAGTAATTTAAATAGAAAATAAAAATAAACAGTCCGATGTAAGTAAATAAAAAATCATCGTGTAAGGAATAAATAGTCTAACCCAAATAGTTCTGATGTATTCCAGAATAAATTCGCACTTAGGGTGAAAGCTGAGGAGTTGGTCTGCCCGTCGACGGGAATTGATGATATCCGGCCGTCGACTGCGGACTTGGTCGAACGATTGATAGGGTGGCTATTTTGCACGTTTCAAGCGAAGGACAATTATGGCTTTTTTCGCATCGTTAGGAGCGAAGTAAGAGATAAATATACTTTTCACCCCAAACAAGTGTTTCTGACTTTTAGTCTGTGAATCTGAAGAGATGAGCTTAGAGTTTTAGACTGAGCTTTGAGAAAGATGTACGAGGATTCATAAAGAGTTTCACTTTATTAATCTGCGGAGGTACACGGTTTCAATGCCTCCACAATATTCCAGCCTGCTATTTTTTACTGGATGACATCGCCAGGACGTCAGCCGACGACGACCCGGTGATGTCAGCCTTCACCAACAACCACAACGTCAGCCGAAGTTTGCATAACTATTTCACGATTGACCTTTTGGTTTTTGACGTTTTCTTCCATATTCAATTTCTATTACATTTAATTATCACTGTTCTTAAACAGCCTCCCCCTCCCCCCTAAGAATGTCAACGTAAGAAATAATAATAATTGTTGTCACTTATCAAATTAAATTCATGTTAATTGAATGTCTTATTATTTCAATCCTGCCTACCAACAATAGTAGTTATTCTTTTGTTTTACACAAATGCCTTCAATCTTTTATTCTTGGTCATTTTGAGATATTTCTCTATCTATTTCTTTAAATCGCTGATTTTCGGTTTGGAACAATTCCTGTTGACACTTATCCTCAATTATGCCTACCAATATCACAGACAACTATCGTCTCTAGATATATCAACATACCGTTGTGAACAAATTTCAGATATAGATAAAGAACATTATTTTGATATTTATATAATGTTTATAGAATGTTTTCTCGCTCACTCACCACAATGACGCCGTCGGAGCCGCCGGAGGCGTGCACCGTCGCTCCGAACCATTGCCTGGATTTCTTGTCTATCTCGTGTCCAGACGAGTTTCTGGTGTTGCCTGTAGAAAACGAAAACAAAATTTTTATATATCATCGAGACCAAACCCGTCTCAAACAAATTACTCTATTAACTGATCTGAACGGAATAATACAAAAAACCTGCATGACGATTTTTCTGCGATTAAATTGTGAATTTGCAATTTACAACTCCAGTTTAACCTAATAAAATTCAAACTTACAGAGCAATCAAATTGTACTTATTTATATTGCTGCAACCTAGACAGTGCGAAATTATAAAACATGTTTATACATATAATCAATAATAAAGATATTTATCCAATTGGGTTAAAACAACAATACGTCTAGAAAGATTACGGTTGAAGGTCTACCTGTCGTATTAGACAGATTATGTTATTTATCTGTATCGACTGTTAGGTATCGAAACGGTAGTCTATATAATATTATTATGGATATTTTTTTAAAAAGAAAGTTGCAACTTGTTTACTAAAACATATAAAAATACCTTCCTTTTACAATGGTTTTAAGTAAGGAAAACAATGTATTTTAATTTTCATAACGCATCCATCTAAATCAGTCAAAATTATCATTTTATAATATATACAGCTTTTGTTCGACAATCAAATTTTAAAAAAGTGGTAAAATCGAGAAAAAACTTCGACTCATTAAACGCAATCAGTTTTGAATCCGTAAAAAAAGTAATGTATCCACGAAACACTGCAAGCGAAATGTTTATTGAAGTTACGGCTACCATCAACAAGCACTTTTAGTTAAAAAAAACATTAATAACACCATAATAATTAACACAAACCTATATGTTTGTTTTACAAGTATTTGTTTCCAACCCTCGTCTGGGATCCTTACCTAGTTCTAGTTGAAATATTTAAACACGTAGGGGTGTTAACGAGAAGGATACAACACTTTAAGTCCTTATTTGTGATGAAAAAGGTTTACTTGCGCTGTATATTAAATTGTTTAACAATAATAAGTGTGATTCAGTTATATAGTTACGACGGAGAGGAGGAATTTGAGTTCTAATAATGAGAATACTGCGCTTGTGTAAAGCGGTGCTCAGACAACAGGCGACAGTCAGCACGGAGGGCAGAATTTCTGGTTAGAATTTTCAACTTGAACATAACAAAAATATGTCAAAATATGCCACGCCAATTATCTCCCCACGAAGACGCATATAAAACTAGAAATTATTAAATAAAATACCTTTATTAAATAGTAGGCAATTACCACACAGGTCCTCAAATTTATATTTCAACATCAGGATTTAATCATGACTGTTTAAACCACATACATCACAAAATAATACAAAATTGAACTTTGTAAAAAACCTATGTTAAACTTAAATATATATAGTAATAAACAAAATTAATTAAATTAAATGATTAATTGCCCTACGTTGAGGGTGCCAAAATGTAATAAACAGATAAATTAAAATGAATTTGGTTCACGTTGAGGCACCAAATTCTAATTAATAAAATATTAACAAAATTTAAGCAATTGATTTTTGGATTAATTTTATTTTATTAAATTTAAGCGAAAAGGATTCAAAATAATTTACCAAAATTTTAAACTTCACAAAACAATTATTTTATTCCAAGTAAAAAATAACATTTCTTGACGTGATTATTTACATTTGTGTTCTTGTTATTTTACAGATTTTATCAACTCTCATCTTAGGGTCGTTTATTTGGGCCTTCTAAATAAAGAACCAATCTTTTTAAATTTAAATTAAAACAATCAAAATTTTTTTACAATATTAAAGTTTAAACAATAAAATAAACGTGAAACCGAAATCTGACGATTTGATCCTTATTTAACGTTTACAAAACCTTTATTCAATTTATTTCTACTTACAATCTCTGCTGGTACCAGGCTTTCATTTTGGGTTCAGATGTACTATACACTTTTCACGTTTAACAGGCCATAATTTCACTGAATTTAAATTGATTACAAAACACTGACCAAAACTTTGGTATCTCTCAACTGGAACAATTTCTCCGTACAACTCCTGTGATTCTCCGCATTACGTCTCTTTCTCGCCGAAAAATATGGTATATATCTCGTTCTAACTATTGGTCAGCCAGATTCTTATCAAACTCTTTCTCGACGAATTTATGTCCAATACTTTTACTCAATTAATTTACTGTTCGCAACGTTTATTTGATAAAGTTTCTCCCCGTGACTTTTCTTGATGAATCTCTACCCGCAACTGCCGCCGTTACACTCCGGTTTTAGAATTCCTGCTGCCGACAAAGGCTCGTACACGTGCTTACCAATTGTTGTCTTATATTTTCGCCGCTAACAATCCACCACAAATTTCCAATTACCAAATCACTAATGGCCTCTAATTAAGATTACAATATATATAAACATGAATGAAATCAACATGTGCTAAAACATAACTTTGAGGATCTGCATGATTTTCCGCCTACTATTAATCAAAGAAAGGCCAATAAATACTGAAAATTATTAAATTTTAAATGTTAAAAAAACATTTTATACCTGCAAAATTTAACAAACGGTGCTTAACCTCAAAGAAAGACACCCGTAAAACCTTATAACATACAAATATAAAATTATGAAAATATTGAAAGTGAAAGTATTTATATAATTAATTATACGAAAAGGAAATTAGAATAATGCGTAAACAGTAACTGCATTTCTATCACAATTCTGATTACTGATTGTAAACGAATGAAAATTTAAATATAACACGATTCTATTTTTATTTTTGTCTAAAAACTATGGTAATTTTAGGAGTTGTTACAAATTCCTTATTTATGTAATCTTTGCTTATTTAGCATTATTTTTTAAAAGATTAATCTGTTTTATAGGATAATGTAATAGCTAATATCTGTGCTAGTTTCAGCTAATCGGTTCTTTGTCCTAACAGAAAAATAATTTCTCTTTTTAATTTTTTAATCCCTGCCGTGGTGAAATCCCTGTATTCGAAATGGGGAGGATTGGGTGCGACACTTTTGATCATTCTGATTTTGGACTTCCCGATTTATCCCAAAGTTTTAGGAAAACACTGGGATAAAATCGGAATACACCGCCATGGGTACTTTTCCATTACTTTAAAAATTCGAAACAGAATTGAAGATAAGACTGAGGCGTTCGGAACAATGGACACTTTCAACCCCCACTTCCACTTCAGTTGATAGTCTGGATAACGCCTTGGTCGATAAAGGTTCTCTACACGCTATATCCAATACGCAGATTTTATTCTATTAAAATGTTAAACTCTAAACGTGTTCCAACATACTAGACAACCTGAGTTTTTATAATAATTTTCAAAATACCTGTCTAAAAACAGGCGTGGAAATTTTAATCAATTACTTGTAAACTTGCCTCCTAACAAACAATAACTGATTAATAATAATTAAGTTTTTCGTTTTACCATCTACAATATAAAAGTACGTTCGTTGATGTCGTCTGTGATGGTTTTAAGAGGTATTTTATATCGTGTAAACTTTTAAAAAATATATATATCACAACATACTTATATTTCGAGACGGTGTCCTACAAATTTAAATTGTAACCATATAATCAGTCAGTATAGACTGTTTAAAAGTACTTGCTACAAATCACCGGCAGTAGGTAAAACTTTCAGAAGCAAGGAACGAAACTTGAAGTTTGCGACCATCACCTCAGATTTGAAGATGAAATTGGCACATTCTCCGTAATAATAAAGAGTGATACAATAGTTGAATAACCTAAGTTGGTCGAAAGAAGAATTGAACCGGGGAGAAGAAGAAAACTTAGATTATTAATAGTATCCTCTTGGCCTCCTTGATGGAGGCTCCAATGTAGCTGCAGCAATACAAATTATGTAGATCGATACAATTTAATTTAAATCAGAAAAGCAATAGCTATTTTGTATTTGTAATCGATTTGCCTAATGAGAAAACTAGTAATAAACTGACGTTATGAAAACAGTTATTGGAAAAGGTTAATTTTGATACGTGTGTCGCTTGTATTACGAAGGGATATAATTTTGTAATGTTAATTTCGCAATAAATTGATTTTTACCACGGAACTTCATAGCCTCCCAGAGTCGACTAAATCAACAAAACCAAAGGGTGTATGGCGTGATGCATTCGGGAGGTCGCGAACAATTTTTCTAACGAAGTGTGTACATTGGTAAGCTCTCTAATCCATAAAGCAATCAAAATCAAACTCAAGGCTTTTGTAATCAAATGTACCGTTGAAACCAACGCGACAGGTATTTAGTGTTTTCGTCATTGGCAGCTCGTGAGTTAACGTGTCTGCTTCATTACCCCATGCAACAACAAAAACAATTTTTACGAGGAAAACTGTGTAAAATACTAATAATATTTCAACTGCGTTGGTGTTCTGAGTGCTCTGCGACAAATGAACCTAGCCGTATTTCTAATTCTGTAAGAGTCTGTAATGATTGATAAAGTAACGCGAGTTATTTGGAGGCTAAAGTCATTGTTTCGTCAGTTGCTGGACTAAAGGTGCCCTCCGACCCTTTTGGGACAAAGAAAAATCATAAAATGGGCCCGCGCACAACAAAAAGGCCTTAAGGGGTGGCTGACAGGTACAAGTGAACGCCAACATTAGTATGCCTAAATAATCGAGTTCCGGAAGCATTTATTTAGCAGACGGGAATACAAAATTTTTAACAACTGGAGAAGGAATTAGGGTATTTCGAGAGTCGAAATCTAGCGGTCGGTAACAAGCCATGATAAAGGGCAGTCGGTGACCAGCCATAGTCGAGAGTAGTCGAGTCTAACTCATGAACCGGGCATGCACTCATAATCCAGCGCAAAGTTGAGAGGGCGCACCATCTGGCCGACGCCGACCGTTGATGTACTCGGCAGATCCAGTTAAGTCCGCACCGCCACAAGTAGAAATCCGTCGACACGGTATCGTGAATATTATGTTTTTATTTCCAAGTATCCTAATGCCAGAGTCCTCAGTTTATTAAATTAAATTAATTTTGCAATGTTGCTGTTAAGTTCCGTGGTTCATAAGAACCCTGAGATAAAGATAATTATTTGATTGATTTTTAAATTATTCAAATATTAATGTTGTTTTTTGTCATTAATTGTTGAATTAAATTATTGAACTCCTTTTTCTTTATTAAAACCAACGTAATAATAAACCCAGAAAATTAAGTATTACCAGTCTAATATTTAAAACGGAAGAATTCGTACCAAGTTCCGTACTCACATTTGTAATATTTTTTCTTCGAAAAATTTGAAATAAATTTAATTTTAGTAACAAGCCGCACATGTTGGCACTATTGTATGTGCTCACTGCCGCTGAGCACAGAAAGGAGGCAGTTTCAGGTTGTTTAGGAGGTGTAACGTAATACGACTCATGCGTATTTCTAATTTCTGTGCTTATAACAAAGATAACCAGCTGGCTGCATTAGTGTGAGAGGGTGGAGTGACTGTGCCGCTAGGAATACCGTTTAAAGCAGTGTTTCACAACGTGGGTTCCGTGCCCATTATTACCATAGAAGAACAGTGATACACAAGTTAAAATTAGTCTTCTTTAGGAAAAAGTTCAATTTTTTAATAAAAAAATATGTTTATATTACATAGGAGGGATTAGAAAGACTTAGGTGGGGCATGGTAAAAAAAAAGGTTGGGAAACACTAGTTTAAAGTCTTAGAAATCGAATCAGGAATTCACACATTTAAAACTAAATGATCGGCATGGTTCTATAAATTAAAAAAAGAACTCCATAAATTTATTTATGTGCTGTTTTATATGACCATATGGCAGCTGTCACCACTGATGGCCGCTCAAGTATTGGCATGAAGATACAACAAGAAGGGCGCTAAATTTCTAAAGAACTGCGCTAAAGCCAAATTGTTTAAAAGTATGATGTCGCATGATGTCGTTTGTAAAATACGACAAGTTGTGAAGGTTGAACGTATAGGAACTGCGAAACGCTAGTGAAAAGAAAACGTTACAAGACCATGCGGCCAATTGGAAATGAGAATTGATTAATTTGAAGCCTTGTGACGGTAAGAAAGTACGGCTATTCACGAGTGGGATCAGTGCATTTATGAGAAGGCAAGGGTTAACTGGAAAAAGAGGATCCAAACTTTGTGGATACTGGAGAAAATAGCAGGTAAAATTTTTATGATTCCAATTATTGTTACTACTGATGACTACACCCAGTATAATTAATTGCTTGATTTATATACTGTATTCGTTTGTTTGTTTGTTTTCTGGTCAGAATGTTCCTTAGACCCACGCTGTGCCAGGGTCCGTTACTCCTCGGTCAGATTAGAACCCTTGTCTTTCGGAAGCTTGGTCGTCGTGTTGACTTAATGCAAGTCTAGCGGAACACAAGGAGGATCTATCGGGTGACGAACAGAGCGTGCAGGAAGCGCATCGGGGAAACGATCAATCATAGGGAGGCGTTGCAATGGAGACACGCACAGTCGGCGGCCTGTGTTCCCGGCAACAGTAGCCAGATAAATCTGCGGCGACGACAACGCCGGACATGCATCATCATGCCAAATACGAGTGTGCTCTGCACCTGGATAACAAACAACCAAACTAACATTTATTTATAAACATTCTCAAAGAATTCTCGTCCCGAGTGCAAACGATTTTTTTTTCCACTGGTGCGTATCACAACGCTCCCTACATCGATTAAACTTTTACGTCTAAAAACGAGAAGAAAAAAAGAGAAATACAACAAGAAATCTACAGGAATATGTTAAAATTAAATTATGATCAATTCAATGGTCTTGTCCCGTAAAACAGCTTGAAATAGTATATTCTGAATTTTTTCCACCACGATTATTTAATCTTTGCAGTATTATAGACTTATAAGAGTAATTATTTTGTCAATTTAGTTTAATTGCGTTGTCAATGGCAGAAACAGGTTTCGAAGGAATGCACAGCAGGTAGATGAGTAAAAATTCAAAAAGAAATATCCCGAGATATGTATACCTGTTTAAACTATCTTATGAAAGAGAAAAACAATGAAAAAAATTAATAGTCAATGAACACTTTCATGGAAACACAATTTTTAATATCAAGAGACATACGTAGATCCATGAAAGGAGACAATCAAATAATTTATTAGGAATGAAGAAAGGAAACGACTTGACAGCTAAATGTATATTCTACGACGTTGTGGAATTTTCTAATACTTTGCGAGATGTTCGTCCCTCAAACAGACAAACATACACAATTTTGTTTGAAAACGTCCTGTAGTAGGACTTGTGTAAGAAAAAAAAATTACTTAGCAGGAGTTCAGAAAATTTATAAACATGTTCCATTACAATCGAGGTCTAAAATTAGTATGATATTTGCCCATTTCTTATTTATTTTATGTTTGTAAAGTAATGGATAATGAACAGGCGTAATTTCATATCATTAACTGTTTTCGTAAACATCTCGAGTCTTTGTATTCAAACGTAAGCAAAACGAATTTTGATATATCGATTTTTCTTGATTCTGAAGTTTGTTTTTCTATTGAATAATACACACTAAAAATAACTTCTTTACGCTAATTTTTACTTTGACCGCCTTTCAACAGACTGATCTTATATACAATTATTTATACAGACTTCACGTCTTCCAAAATCCATTATAAATCAGAACCGACTATGGTACGTAATTTACCTTGAACACCGTTATCGTAAATCACTGCTATTTAATAATGCTTAGAGAGGAAGATTGTCTTGTACTGCAATTATGTACTTATTTCCAAACTGATTGTTGGACACTAAACTTATAAAATATAAGGAAGAATATGAGCGTATGCACATAACCTAATTTATCAAATATGTAACTTAAGAAAAATCAGTAACTGATTACTTTAAATTACCCCAAATAAATGAAACGAAATAAGATCAGAGACATATACAACTTAAGCAGAGTTCACTGAGGAATTGACTGACATTGGTTATTATCACAATACATACGATAAATGAAAATATATGTATATTATTGTTACACTTTGTGGAAGCTGCATTGAAAGGTAAACATTTAATTAAGTTGTATTCTAAACATTAGATTAAACATACGTAACAAATTTATATCTTCATCCCTCATAATTAAAGTTTCATCTGATACTATCAATGCATAAATTACTTTTTAATCCATCGCACTTCACTGTCATATTTACAATTCAACAATTTAATTACTTGTTAGAATCATCATTTTTTTCTCAAAGATTTTGGACTTGCTCAATGCCGGACATGCCTGAATTTTATTAAACTCTTAACTTACGACACTAAAGGAATGCACTAATCCAAACTACAGTCTGATGAATCCTAAAGTATTTTAATTTATGAAGAAACACATTTTTATTAGAAAAGTCAACGTCTACCTCTAATATTCCTTTGCGTTCACGTGTGAAAATTGAACTTAATGTCACTAAATAATTCTCAACAGTTGAAGTCAGTTCGGAAACAATTCTGTTCGCTACGAAGACACTCTAGAGCGACGGAGATATTCCGCAATTAATCTCCCATACCTGTTCCAGACTACGAATGTGCAACTCACTGGTCTATAATTACCCGTCCTGAAAGTCCCTTTTTTTATACATCTTCAGTCGCATACCGCAACTCGTGGATGCGCCGTTGGTGTAGGAGCTCGCTCCCTTGGGTGTCAGGAGTGGGCAAGGCTGCGTGCGTGGGCGAGGCGCAACAGCCAGAGCCATATCTGGCTACGCACAACCCACGCACCTCGCTCCGCACAGCCACATCACCGGTATCTCTCTATAAAACCGGAAACGCCATACCAACACAACGTTCTTCCTAGCGTGGGTATTAAATGTACTAAAAGTAGGTAAGACCAGACTAGGACTACACATGTGAGCTCTGATGAGACTTTATCGAAGTCTTATCATTTCGTTATAGGAACAGACATAAACTGCCAAAGTATTGAATCCATGTAATTTAAGATTGACGATCCATATTGAACATTATGATTCTACTGAACTAGGGATGAGTGAGCGATTCGAGAACCGATTCCTTACATGGAGAGAACGTTTAGGGACTCGACTCACTTACATCAATTCCCCATTCTTCTCCGAACCGAGCTGAATATTTGTAACCCCTATCTCACTGACTCACTGATCTGAATCCTCTACGATCCTACGAATCTGTGGAGCGCTAGGACTTTGACTCATCGATTGAATTCTTCCTCTACACTTTCCAATCCGATATGCATATTGAGACCACTCGCCACTCCTGACTCACTTCGAACCGTACGGATTAATTAATTATCATTAGATGATAGATTTTATGCAAGGAATTTTCTTTTAAACAAAATTGTGTGAACACAAAAAGTAGAGCCAATAATAGAGTTAAGAAAAAATATTTTTATAGGAACCGCGATTCTGATATTTAGATCAACATTCTTCTGTACGAAAATAATTTGTTTACATTAATTCAGTACGTAACTAGGAGCAATATGAATGCCATGCGTTTGTAGAAAAAATAGTAGGAACCGGATATGAACCCGTATTGGTATTTCAGAAACGATAAAAAAGGAAGTATTAAACAGTTTTTCTGTAGCTTAATAGGAAATTTGTAAAGTCAAACTTATTGGTTTGGATCTGAATTATACGAAATTATCGATAGGTAATTCCACGTATCTCTCATAGGCTCTGCCAGAACTGAGGAATAATGTGATAAATTTAATTAATTTACGACTACACTTTGTGAGAAACCTGCAAAATAAATAACGAGCCGCGTCTGAAAGTTTGGAATGCAGAATGGCCACCGCGTTTATGAACAAACAGTATATCCAGCAGAAGGTTTTTAACGCGCAGACTCGCTATTGGATTCTTGGGATTCATTCTAAAAAAATACGAAGTAAACCTCTGACACCTCTTAACCTCTCCGGGGAGCTGCTTCACTTATCCCACCGGTTCGTGCGGGTGTTAGCAGGTTGACTAAGGACTCTCCGTACGTACATATTAAGAAGGGCATTCTCCTGAAGAATGCTGGCCGCGGAACAATTGACGACGGTGACTCTTGCCTTAACCTTGACGACACTCGGCTAAAAAACACTACCTATAAATAGCGGCCATTGATGGCAACCAGATGAATCGTTCCATTGTTGGGGGAGGGAGCTCTCCCATTTGTCTGGACATTCCTCGGATTGCAAGGCTCTCTAACATATCGCCTTCTCAACATACGGCTGACATTATTGTCTATTATTTACACATCAAAACCAAATCTTAACGTATGGACAACGAAAGGAAAATGAGAAAAAAGCGTTCAAAACATCGATTTAATATTTTGTGTAATTAAAACATCAAGTAATCACCTGTTTTGTTATCATATCAAGTAAAATACGAAAAGTTGGTAAGAACTCGCCATACAGCATTTCATGGAAGTGTGGGCTATGAAACGTATCAAGAATTAAGTAAAAACTGGCGGAGATATTTTTCCTGAACAACGAAGGCACATTGTTGGTGTAATTTTCAAGATATAGTGTATCATTAATAAGAAATATAGCCGATTCAGACAAAAAAGTGATAATATAAATACCAGACAACGTTTCTGCAATCCTTGTCCCTTTCCTCAGGTGTGAAGAAGAGCCTAGAGCGACACATCTGCACTCGTCAGTTCTGAATCATCTAATATCTTTACTATTAAGCATCTCGGGAACATTAGCCACTACCCTACTTTTACATATTATATACATAATTTTTTTTCCTTATTTTAACATAGATTATGATTATTTATACTTCTTACATCACAGAGGTTCCGGCTTCGAATCCCGGGGCGAGGGCATTGATGTTTGTGTGCGTGAGAGAATCTCTCGTTAAATCAGTCCGGTGACAAGTTAAAATGAGTTCCAATAATAAGTCGCTAATAACCTGAGCTGTTGATGCGACTGTAAATAAAATAAAATGAAATAATGAAGGGGGTGATAGTAGAAAACGCGCGATACGAAACCATCCTTCCATGAGAAAAACAGACTCCATCCCATATAGAATCGAGATTGCGAAATGAGAAATAAAAACAATTTATGACCTTAGGCAGACACTTTTTATTTTTTATATTATGACGTAGTCTCGATACCATTTTGTATCTGAGCAAATTAACAAAATAAAACTAGCACTACTAAACGAAACAAGTTATTAAATTTACGCAGTTTTGAAGGGGGATCCGAGACAGACTATTCACTTGACGCTAACAAGTTTGGAGGAAGAAATGTCTTTCTAGCGTCAAGTGAATAGTCTGCCTCGGTTCCCCTTTCAAAACTGTGTAAATTTAATAACTTGTTTCCTTTAGTAGTGATAGTTTGTTGTGTTAATTTGGCTAATACCTAAAGAAGATACAAAAAGGTATCGAAACGTCGTCATAATATATAGTCATATTTTTTTTTATTAATTCAAACAAACGTTAAATTAAAACTATTGCGAAATAAGATTCTCAATATGGATGTGTGAAACACAAGATTATGCGGAACGTTACAAAGTGCAATAATAAAATTTTGAAAAGACAATTCTTAAACTAACATATAAAATAAGTTGTGAATTAAAAAAAAAAATAGGGAAGGAGTTCTATATATATATATATATATATATATATATATATATATACGTGAGTGTGTGTGTAAAACAAGGAAAGTAAACTCTGTGATAAGAAATTATAATGGAAGACATTAATCACAGAACATAAATCGGACATATAAGGATGTAATTGAATAAGCTGCGAAGCATAAATGGATTGTCACGATGCAGATAAAGCTCAAGTACCTTCTCAAACCATTGAAAAAGGTTTATTTAAAATTGAAAGATAATATAGTGTCTTAAATACATTACCATCGTTTGACATGAGAATAGTTATTTAAATTGTACAGAATGAATAATTAAAACAACGTAAACACATCAAGGTAAACATGTCAGACATTCCTGTTCGAAATAACTGTAAGTAAATGACACTCGCGATAAAGTGGCGGAACATTGTCAAGATGTCAACAATATGAATTAAGGATTAATAAAGAGAACATTTTGAAATTCTATAATTATTAATTTTAATGAAGTGTAAAGTAGAACATTGACAGGGAAGTAAAAGTATTGTAAAAGAGGAACGTATTCTGTTAGACGTATTTTGAGCGAAAATAACAAGTGTAATTATTATCTGAAATATAATTCCTGAAAAATAAACTCTTGAGTAGTTACCTCTGAAGGTATTAAAAATTGTTACTAAGGAAACTATAAAATTAAACATATGTATTGAATTTTCTACATTTCGTTGTGATGGTGTAGTAAATCCAGTTAAATAAACAAAATTAAATATGTTCAATTAAGACACTGCTCCATCATTCATAAATACCAACCATAAAATACCATTTAAATTTTAATAGCTGAGAAGATCCTAATCTCTGGACTAACGTAGTATTTTGTATAATACAAATTTGTGTGATGAAAATGTAATTTTTCTTTATTGATTATTAAACTTTATTTTCAGACTTAATTGGGCAAAAATAATTACGTAATGTCATGTATGAATATCCGATAATTTTCAATGTGCCTCAGATTCAATATTTCAGTAATGTACATATTAAAAAGAAGTCTTATCGATTGAAGGGTGGAGTATCGATTTGTAAAACATAAACACACAATGTTCCCGCTGACAAGATTAAGTTCATAATCCGAATTGAAGAAAAGTAAACACTAATAAAAACGATTAAATATGAATCGTTACAATACAAATGGCACACTGGGATCAATTGTAAGTGCTAATGTTATTAGCAGTTATTTGTTTAGATGTCTTTAATTTCTTGAGGATTCTAGAAAACACGTGAGCGCAGTGTCTAAGAATAGAGTCAATGATATTAAAAGGAAAGATGAAGGAGAAACGTGTTTAATAAATTTACGCTGGTACGCAAAAAAGAAAGGTCGGACGCAATGAATGTTTCATTTGGGTTCGTGGCTCGGACTTCAGCCGGCGCCGCCCAGGAATCTGCATACGAGATACACCGTCATCACAATCCCTCACCTATGTGTCAATACTCCATTGCAATTACTAAAACAACTGTCTTCATTACACGCCACAATCTCATTTTGTAAAAAATATCGGTAGCTGCATCTAATGTAATATTACGTATGATCTGCAATGCCCTATGGCACGTAACTTACGGCACACACTTCATAAAGACCTGAAAGTACCATACGTCAAAGAAGTCGTAACTGAAGAAAGCATCAATCACCACACAAAACTACAAAACCACAACATTCTCCTGAACCCTCTACTGGAAATAAAAATTGCAAGAAAGCTTAAACGTAAATAGTCAAGTGATCTAAGGACTTGTCGCTGGAGAAGACCTACCTAGCTCATTAACTTATAGAATTATACCTGAGTGCTAATACAATAATACAAAAAAAATTGCCCACAAATTCGCAAGTTCGATAAACAACCAATTAATTTTGATCACCATAATCATAATATTAAGTAAAACGTATTTTTTTATTCAACTTTTTAGACCTAATATATAGTATATACAGAAAAATGTAAGTTCATCTTATTCTCGTGTTTGATGACCTACAGGCAGGTCGAAAGTGTAACACGTTATTTAGTCTGTAATCTAAGTCAACAATTTGAAAGATATTAAACTACCGACGGTAATTCTAAAAAATATTTTTTTCTTATCTGATTCATCATGTCATAGTATACTGTTGATATAGCAAGTTTTTACTACACGTTTTGAGACTCTTAGTCCTAATGGAAAAACTTTCCATGGAACAAGAATGAAATGTGTCGATAACTGCAGTCACGGCCACCGCCAGTTGGATGTTACGAAAGTCAAAGTGATCGTGTTGACTATCAAGAAATGAAGTGCATTTAATGATTCGTAGATTAACACTCAGACGTTCCGAGTTTACTGAAGTTGACAAACGTTTGCCGTTGGTTATTGAATTCTTGTTAATTTAAATTATTCTATTCGTAGGGGAAAAAATATGGAGTACAAGATGCAGCAACACTGAAAGAACATCTATCCATAGGTACCACTTTAAATGGAGGCAGCTGGGTGCTTACAAAAAGGTAAAACTTGGTTTCGGCTAAGAGAAATAATGTAGCCGACCTCCTGTGGCGTAGGGGTCAGCGTGACTGCCTCGCATTCGAATCCTGGCGAGGGCACGGATGTTTGTGTGCGTGAGAGAATCTCTCGTTAAATCAGTCCTGCGACAAGTTAAAATGAGTTCCAATACGGAGTCCCTAATAACCTGAACTGTTGATGCGACTGCAAATAAAATCAAATAATGTAGGTGACATTGGCAGGTGATAATTACGCGAATGGTCCCAACGAACGATACTCGTGAGCATAAATAACAATCTGTGTACAACATGCATTTCCCTTAAGAAAAGTGAATTAAATTCGACGAACTAGGCTCGAGTGCGTCATGAGCCCTAATAAGAGCGTAGTCGTTTGTGGTGTGGGTGGGGAGCGTGTGATTTACGCAGGACGGGGCGTGAGTATTCCTCACCGCCTACAAAACAATATCAGGATTTGTTGGGAGCGTTTGTTTCCCGTAAGCGCATTGTCCTGCTCGCGAGCGCCATGTGTTCGCGTCGCCGCTCCGACGACTGTGGAAAGCTCTCACAACGCGACAAGAGCATTCCATAAATCACTCCGCTCGGGGGCCAAGGAGCTAATTCTTTAACACAGCGCATCGCGGCAGGTATAAATAATCCACGCTAAGGAGAGCGGAAGTCACTTGCTGCCCTTTGATGTTTCCGGTCATGACTCGTTTAATGTCGGCTTTACATCATATATTTTTTTTTAAACCTGGATATTTTGACCCTAAATTCCCGTTTCCTTAAAAGTATCGGTCACTGATGTCGAATTGTTCTATTTTCCTCCTCCCAAACACTATTTCAGGAATGTCGCATCCGCGTTACTTCTATAGGTTTAACGCACCGTGGTTCTTACGCCTCGTAGCTCATTTTCCTGAATTAGCTGGAAACAAAAACAAAATGAACAGAAGTCAAGGGGATAATTTTAAAATTATAAAAGAATCACAGAGAACACATTTCGATACTAAGAAATGAAGTAAAGAATTTTTCACTGATATTCGATAAATTACGTTACCATTATGTTTTTGTACATGTTCATAAAAGACGAACCCCTTCCTCCAGGTAAGACGCTATTAAACTCCCTTCTACAATGACTTCGGAAATTTGAGAACATTT
Organism: Zhengitettix transpicula; assembly: GCA_037074705.1. Classification (NCBI taxonomy): domain Eukaryota; kingdom Metazoa; phylum Arthropoda; class Insecta; order Orthoptera; family Tetrigidae; genus Zhengitettix; species Zhengitettix transpicula. Next base: position 151,461,232 of record CM073590.1, read on the forward strand.
ATAACCTCGAATTTCACATTTCAGATACCAAAGCTGTGTAGAAAATTGAAAGACAGGCCATTATTTTCTGTAATTTTGCGTACATGATACATTCTGGATTTCGGAGTGTTCATTGTGTCGATTCTCGCTCAGTTTTCGTAACCAGATATATATATACACACACACACACACACACACACACACACACACATATATATATATATATATATATATATATATAGTAATGCCAATTAATTAAGACATTGATTGTGAATTTGAAAATATAAATTGTTTGAAAAATTTATTCTTACGGCGGTACAGAACAGAACAACAATAGACAAGAAGAGCATTGTTTCTTTGTCGGAAGAAGCAATGCGAGCTCAAAATTACGAGAGAGTCCAGTTCACATTATGATATGGTAGAGTTCAGGTCGCATTAGCAGGAAGGCTTGGTAGCAGGAAGATATTGAGAAGTTAAGAGTTGGCAAGCAGAAACGATAGGAAATGGTCGTATTAAAATAGACGAGATATTCTTTTAAAAAGTAAAGTTATGTAGAAGCAGTTGGCAATCAGACACGACAGAAATTGGTCGTGTTGGAAATAGACAAGACAATTTCAAATATTTAAAGTAAATTTGCAGGGAAACATCGAGAATTACCAATCAACAGCGTTGATTGGTCCATGAACATTTCTTCAAGACGAAATATTCACTCGACCAGAACTACGAAACCTGCTAAGCACAACAGTCTTGTGAACATAGCCGGGCAGAATTAGCAGAAGTCAACCGAGAGAGAGACGAAAGGAGGATCATCCTGGTTCCTGAGTTTTGATCTAAAAATAGAAATTTTAGAATCGGTGAAATTTAGAAGCTGTGTAAAACCCCGCCATAGTGTTTCGTCAATTACAAGGTATCCTGGAATGCTGCCGTGAGTAACAATATAAAAACAACTAATTATGTAAACCTAATTAAAAGATAGTCGTCAGATTTCGTTTTCTTATTTTGATTAAAATTTGTTAATTAGAATCCATCCTTTTAGCTTAACTTCGCTGACAATTAAATTTCGAGTAAATCTTTTCTTTTTTCAATTGGAATTTGTGTTTAAGTTGAGAAATAAAATGATTCGCCATTATCGAACCCAGTAGAGACGCTGAGATATATTTTTAAATTGTGAAATTGTTTTAAAGTATTAAAAATAAATCTATTGTTTGTTAAAGTTTATAATCTTTCATTCATTTAAAAGTCAATCTTTTTTAATTATTACAATATATGAAAATAACGCAGGGATAAAACCTGCCGCCAGAAATCACTGTGATAGCGTCCGATCTCATACGATATATATATATATATATATATTGTAGTAATTGGTAATTAAAACATTGTTCTAATTGGAAAGTTGGATTGTAGAGGACTCATTATTAGTGGATATAGAGCGGACGCCACAACAATCCGGCAAAGAAAACATTGTTGGGCAGTTGAGAGAGTTTACGCGCTCAAAATCTAAGAGACGAAGTTTTACAGTTGGGCAGCGGACAGCGAACAGTTCGAAAGCTTTACAGTGGGGCAGTCAGAACGAAAGAATGTGGTCCAGTTACAAACATGCTCTCAAGTATTGAAAAGTAAAGCAATCTTCAGTCGGGAAGGAGAGAGTGCAACTAATGTTATATTCGGTGGTCGAGCGAAAATTCATCATGCTGGCCATAGACAAACCAATGAAGGACCTTTTCAACTAAAGTTACGAGATCTGCAAATCCAGGTTGGAGTAAAGCATCGAGAACTTACCAATTTGTGTTAGACCAACTAACAAACTACGCCAATTAGAATTTGTTGACATATAGAGTCTGTGAGTACTAGAATCAGTGATATCCCCAAATTTTGTGCACGAAAAACCTAAAATGAGACCTGGGCGGCCGTAAGTAGAGAAATCATTTGTAAACCACTTTTCCCTTAATAATCTTTTTATTTAGACACCATTATTGATTCCCATATAAAGAAAGTATAGTAATTGTGTTTTTTTTTTCATTTGTTAAATTCAGTTATTATTTTAATTATTACAATATATATATAATATGTTATTATGTTCAGTAACAGAGTAATAAATATAGTGAAGTAATCCAATTTATAAATTATAATATATTATTGTAAATGCAGTAGACTTCATTGAAAGTAGCGGAAGTAACATGTTCTACTCATAAGTCACAATAGGTTAGACATTCATTTCACTTAACAAATGTATCAAACAGATACTGTAAATTCGTGTTATACTGAAATTATATTTCAGCAACTAATCGGCAGGTAAATGTTTTATTATATATATATATATATATATTGTAGTAGCATTCCTATTTAATACACAGATTACTGGCTGCTACTTTCTACACAAGTTTTTATCACGATATTCGAGTACTTCTAATACTTCACACCTAATATAATTCGAATTTTATTTTTTTCAATTTTTCAGGGCGTAATATAATAGTGGAACGAAGTGTGCGTAATTCGATTTGACGCATGATTACTTAATAACTATGCGGAACATATAAATACACACACTTCATTTTTTAAACATATGGACTAGTTATAGGCCTAATGAAAGAGATTTTAGTTAAACGTAATTAAACGACTTCTGTAATATAAAGATAAACAAAATAAGATCTTTGATAAAATAAGATTACATTCCGGGATTCGATGCGGAGTAATGAAGACAAATAATTATAGGGAGCTAAAATTATTATTTGGACTTATTGCAGACATCCATTTAGATACACATATAACAAAACAAAATAATTCAGAAAATGAGATAATACGTAAACGAGAAAAAATTTCGTAAATAGGAAAAATACAAGAATTAATATATTTTATAATTATTTAGAAATTTGCAACCTTTACTATTGGAACATTCATTAAACTGAATATTTGAAGTTACTTGAGTGCAAAGTCGTCCGAATTTAATTATTGTACACATTAATACAATATACAGCACAACATAATTAAACTTGAAGGTATGTTGGATGATTCCTCTTCAATCTGCGATGTGCTGTTACTTCATTCGCTAGCTGGCTGACATTTACATTAAAGTGTCGTGGGAGATTCTGAAGGTGGTCAGTGCTGAATTTGAGTATGTTTTCTTCGTCACACAAAAATGAAAAATAACTGACAATTCCCGATAGAGTAGTAATGATTCAAATCGACATTATTATTGAATAATTTCGACGACGTTTTCAAAAATACCGCACAAAGAATTTCTATCGGAATTTTTCACCAGGATTGGAAACAAGACGTTTGTATAGAAAAAAATATGTGACACAAAATTTGTCATGTCTACATCCAGATTTATAGTGATCTTGAGTCAATATTTCTTTCATTCAGTTACGACTTCCAATACGAAACTATATACAAGAAATATATACAAAAGAAGCATAAACTCCAGACAGGTCTTTTGTGACGAATTCTTTAAAAAATCAAAAGTATTCTTTGATCACAATAGAAGACCCTATATTGAAAACTTACGTTGAAAAGAGAATGTCGTACGAGGTTGATGCTAATCCCTACTCTGACAATGAACTCGTGGCATTGTCAGTGCCACGGCTCTTATCTCCATGCTGCCTCTTCTTTCTATGCACAGATATAAAAAGAAACCTTGAAGTTTTACGTCGCAATAAACCTTAAACGTTGTGCAAACCACAGTGCTGCATGAAATAACTTTTGATAGCTCCTATTCTACCCTTTGTGATTTAGTATGCTGCCTGCAGAATCAGAACGTAATTACAAGTATTTCGCATTGAAGAGTGCGAGGAAGACAAAATCTGGGATGCGATGTCGAGCTTGTTGTGGAGAATAATTAAGCTCTTTGTAAGAAGAGTTGATTACTTACTCAACGTCACGATACTTTGGGAGACGTATGTCAAAGATTGACTTAATGCAATAATGTAATTGAGAAAATATTCAAGAACTGAATAAATGTTTTCAAACTAATCTCGGACACAGAGGCTATGAAACTGAATGAAAAGATCAAGATGGAAGTATATCGACCGACCCGGGAATTGAAATCGGTACCCCCTCTCCCCCTCCTTCCATTTGGTAATGTGGTGCTGTTAACCATCTGAGCTATCCGAGTCGACTTCCCGTCAGGTTCCAGCTTTCTACATCCATTGTATAGACCTGAATACAGGAATAATACATAAGCATAGAAAAATTATTATCACTTAATTTTTTACATGAATACTTGTAGATAGCTAATGATGGAGTATGTTGTAATATCGTTTTAAAATTTAGTATAATTTTGGGGAAGTGTGTAAATTATTTCAGATTAACCAGTAATGTTTGGTTCTAGAATTAACTACGTGTAACAATTAATAAAGTTTATCAAATACTTCAATGTATTAGAAGAAAAAGCAAATGATTTAAATCTCCACTTACTATAGTATTAAATTTATTATTAGTCGAACCTATTTTAATGCATGGTACAGAGATTGGTCACTATATACTAAAAATTATCTAAAGAGATTTGATCAAATTCAACATAGTTTTTTTAAAACATGATCTATGTTGAAATTTCCCGATTCCTTTATTGATCATAATTATATATTTTTCTTACAATGTTGAGAATTCCATGTATTGAATCTGAATGATAGCCCTACTCTATGGTTTTTGAAATTTTTCTTTAAGTCGACGAAGAACAAAATAGATTGAAATGGATTTTTTTCTGTTAAATTATAGAGTTTCTACTAGATATTTTACGTTGAAACAGATCTTTGATATAAATTACTACAACGCGAATTTTACTTCTAACATTTACGTGTCCAGTACCTTAATTATTAGTTGCTAAAATATAATTTAAGTATAACACGAATTTTACAGTCTCTGTTTGATACATACTCCCCTCTACAATGACTTCGGAAATTTTAGAACATCTGGGGGAAGGGGTTCGTCTTTTACGGACATGTACAATAACATAATGGTAACTTAATTTTTCGAATATCCGTGAAACCAGAACCGCAGTTCATTCAATCACAAATTATGTAATATGTATCATTTACGCAAAATAATGGCCTGTCTTTCAATATTCTACAGAGCTTTGATATCTGAAATGTGAAATTCGAGGTTATAAATGTTCTGTAAAAAAAAACTAAAAACAAATTAACCCTTTTAAGTGATCAAGAAAATACATTAAAAATACATGTAAAATACAAATGGCTGCGCAGGTCTTTTAACTGCAATGTACAGAACTACTTCGCTGTTACTAACCAGAAGCCTTCATTAGCTCCACGTCCAAGAAATAGTCACAATTCCGTCTTAAAATATTCGTACTACAAAATAGAACTCTAATATGTTACAAGAAGATATTCAAACTCTAATGATAAATATTTAAAGCTTTCTCTGAAAATTTAAAATTATCTTACATTCTTGAAGGATATAATAAAAATATTAATGGACAAGTAAGTCAGAATAAAAATATTAATAAACAAATTAGAATTTCTTCATAGAATATTTTAGGCAACGAATCGTCCTTTAATATTAAGGTATTAATTAGGAAACGTCCAGAAGCGCTCCGAGAGTTATGATTGGAGTCGACTTCTAAAAGCAGACGAAAATGAAGTTTCAGTTTCGCAGAAACTATTTGGAGATACTCCTTAATTTTAAACTTCTTCTTTTATTCCCGCAGTCAATTTTGAACCAGATTCAAAGTTGAAAACAGAAGTTTCCGACTATCGTGAGGCCCACAATATGATCATAAGATTTTTTTAAAAATTATATAATCATATAATAATAACATAAAAATTATGAAATCATTACAGAAAATGGTTTTGTGAATATTAAAATATAAAGAATTGTTAAATACTTACATTGTTTTTTAATAGTTTATTACGTTTTCCTAGAACATTTTAAAAATTGAATTTAAAAATATATCACTATCCGATATAACACTACGCTACTGCAGAGAGGATATTGAAATACACGCTGCAATATTCAAGCGACGTATACAAATAATCAATAATACAAGGATTTAAAAGATTATCTTATTTTTTAGACCTCAATTTGTCTCTGAATTAAAACGACAACAGCATATTTTAAAGTCTATCAGTCTGCTCTTTTCGAGTTTTCTAATTGTCAGTGTTCTTCCCATAATTCTGTACTCAATAAGTACTATTTAAATACTGTCTTTGTAGTATAAACTGTGAAAGTTATGAAGGTTGTCTTTTTGAAAAATGCAATATTATCTTGAGATATTGAATATATTAAAGTAATTTTATATCACATTTATATCTATGCAGGCGGCACGGTTTAATAAAGTTGGATGGACTTTGCGGTCGTGTACGTTAACCCCTTGGCATACAGTGTCCGGCTTGCTATATTATCTTTGGTGTTTACGTAAGATTGTCTACGAGCATAGATGAGATGGAATGCAGAATAAAGGCAGCCGCCGAGACGCGTAGCAATGCGAAGGACGTGGTCATGTGTCTTATCGCTGTGAAGTCGGCGCCATGTGACAAGAGCCTGGGCCAGGGGCTGCTACCTGTCAGCTGTCAGACAACCCTTGCCTTCCCTCCCCTTACAGACCCACAGAAACTACACGTAGTAGCCGTTAACACATAAACCCCCATCCCCATCTCATCCCTACTCGAATAAACACAACTTATCAGTGTTAAGTTGCCCTAATGTCAAATAAATTAAAGACTTTTGAGCACGCGATGCTCTTTCATGATTTTTAACACCTGACGAAAGCAACAATCTTTGCAGAAACGTTGGGTGGTATTATTTAGTCACTTCATTATCTCTGTTTATTAGCTGCTTGATTATCTATTATATAAATTTATGGAAACTAATTTAATTGAAAACGTTCCAATAATTAAACCAGTGCATAAAAAAAATTAACAAAAAGGCAAAGTGGGGCCCAAATATATCAATATACTGATTTTAATATATTCAGCATTCCATTGTATATATAGAAGAATCGAATAACGTCGGATTTGAATATTAGGTACTCATATAGCATAAGTGATACTGTTACGAACACACATACAAACAAAGAAAATTAATAAATGGTCCTATATTAAATCTTAATATTTTTTAGTTTCTAATTTAAAGGGGTTTCTTAAACCAGTCACAATCTGAGGACATTGAAACTTCAATGTCAATGTGCAGTGATACGTCAAGAAAATTTGAGAACGTCTTTATACAATTTTCAGTATTCAGGTTATAAATTTTAATAGAACAGAATAGGTCCTTTTTCGCGATATTTACATATTAATACGTTATACAATATTTTTTGGAACAAATCTGAATAAATAATTTATTAAGAATATTCGTAAAAATTACAATCAACAAATAAAAATTTCAGAAAGTCGTCTCGGGCTTCTAACCGAGTAAACAAATGTATTCGCGACGTTTCGATGACGTTCACTGACATCGTCTTCTAGCGACACATTTAGCCCGAGAAGACTATCCATTCTCTACACCGAGAAAGACTACATTCATTATAAATAAAAATTCAATAAAAAATATTAAACAATTTGTAAAATTCGTTGATTTTCGCTGTCTAATTTATTTGAAATTCAATTTCGAGCTTCAAAATTTTGAAGAGTCCGGTTTTTGAAAAGAATAGAAGATACGACATAGCTAGTCAAAAACATAACCGTTTATAACACCTAAGATTTTTATACTGTAGTATATGTAATAATAATAATAATAATAAAATATTGTAATGATACGTCAGCGTATAAACTAGGAATAACAAAAGTTAGAGAATAAGAAAGAGCAAAGTACTGCAAGACTAGTACAAAGACTTACATATAGTAACAGCAGTACATGATTAGAATGGATGATAACACGTTAATAAAGGAAGTTTTGCACGTTGAACCAGGAGGGAGAAGCAGGCTGGATGGCCAAAAGTGCTTCGAAATTGTGGAGACGGATCTAGGATACTTGAAAGTGGGAAGGCGAAGAACGAAAGCAGTGAACAGAGGCGAATGGACTATTATCCTCAAAGATACTAAGGTTCTCAGAGAGATGTAGAGCCACAGAGTTTTACATTTTACTTAATTTTACTGAGCTTATTTACGGCACAAATGTTTGATGTATAGTCTTCAGAGAACGATTGAATCATTTAAAAATTCGTATATTTTGGCTTGTAATGGGTTTTGTTAGCGAATGAAAGATCCGCACAGCAAATCAGATGGTCCTATATTAAGTGCTAATATTTTTTTACTTTCTAATTTAAATGAGTTCATAAAACTGTCACAATCTGAGGACATTAAAACTTCGTCCTCAATTCAATGTCAATGTGCAGTGATACGTCAAGTAAATTTTGGAACGTCTTTATACAATTTTCAGTATTAGAACTACCATATTATTTCATCAAAAACAAATTAAAATATATATATTTTCTATGTAAAGATTTTGTAAGAAGAGCTAATTTATCGTGTTAAGTGGACAAGATAATCTGAAACGGATTTTGTAAAACGTAGTCGTTCCTTGTCATTGCATATTTTCTAATATTTTTCAAATTCCGAGGGCAGTCGCTCCACAATTTCTTGTGTCTTGCTTTTTTACTATTGTCGAGGATACACAGGACAAGAAAGCAAACACTATCTGAAGTCTACATCTAGAGTGGCTCCTTATCTGTCATCGCTAGAAATTCACTTTTTCCGATTGAAGCGGCTTATTATTAGCCCTATTACGGCCATTACCCACGGCCTCGTTGGCGCCAAACACCTGCTAAGGTTTTCTCCCTGTATTCCACTTCATGAATCCAGCCACCCTCCAAAAAAAACTATAAGTTCTCATACAACTCCGCCATTCCATCAAACCTTAATGGCTTAAATGTAGGGCTCCAGAACGCTGAAACGTATTATCATGCTTCCTCTGTTGCCTTGTTTTTGAGTATTTTGCGGCTTCCACTCGACCGAGTCCCTTCTTCCTGTCGCTCCTACAGAATGTTATGCTTATTAAGGTCGTTTACCGGATGCGCTTATGAACGAGAAAATTAGCAACGTTATCTTAATAGTTTTAGACATGTAGAAGCATACATTTTGAATTGTACAGGATCCGTAAAATATCGGACCAATAACTTGAGAAATACACTTTGCCTGAAAAATCGGGGAAATAAGAGATGCATATTTTTAAGAGATATTAAACTGTTGTAAATAAAAGCCGCAAAAATCTCACATGAGTGGGGAATTGTTTTGTTTTTCCGCTCCAATTATTTCCCGAAATATTGACATTTGCAAACGTCGTGTTACAGCAGTAATATCTGCCGCGAATCAAAACAATTGTTTTGGAATATTTCTATGTGGAAACTGAAACGGCAATAAAAAGGGGTGGTTTATATTTGTTGAGTCAAAGTTTACCTAGCCCTGGGATGAAGGTGGAGTTACAACAATTAATAACTCTTAAAAATATTCATCGCCCGTTTTTTTCAAATTTTTTATTCTATGTATATTTTGCGAGTCCAATGAATATTTACAAATCCTCTATAAATAAGGAGTAATGATCAGAGCTTCATTTATTTCATCATTTTACAACTTTTACGGTATTAACTGAAGGACCGAAAGATGTCCAGCTAGAGAATGCTGATGTCACGTAACGAAACCCGCGTTTTTCCTTTCATTTCTCTTCTTTTAATATTGTAATGCCAATTAATAACGCCATTATTTGTTTTTAAATAATTTAGCGAATAAATTAATTGTAAGCGGAATGAGCTAGGAAAGCAACAATGAGCGGTGAGTTCTGTTGAGCAGTCGGAATGGCGATTACGCGCGCAAAAGTATAGTTAGTTGGCAGTCTACGGCGAGGAGCGAAAGAGAAAAGTCGAAGTCTACGATCAGCCACGAGAGGAGAGACATTAAAAACAAACCTCTACCGAGATTCTTAGTAGTTCAATCCAGATTGATAAATAAATCAGTAAAAGACTAAAATCTGTAAATCGTGAGTTCCTGTAAGCAACCAGTTAGTTGGACAGAGAGATGTTCTAACAACTAGCCAACGGTGAAGCAAGGGTTGCTTCATTATAAAGAAATTGAACAATTTCGCGTTAAGGGAAAACGCCATCCGATAGCTGACCAAGGAGAGGATCATCCGATTTTCCTGGGAGCTGAGTAATTGCATTTCGACTTCATATGTGTAGAACCTGTGAGGAAATTTAGAATCAGTGTAATAAAATTTGCATTACAGTGTACTTTGGAAGCAACAAAAGAATGCTGGTACCAGTCGAACAATATGTGAGTAACAAAACTTCGATAATTATACTTGTGAACGATAATTAAATGGTAGTCAGATTTCGTTTATCTTTCATTACGTTCGCTTTTCATTTAGCTTTCTTTCAGTTATCAACTTATTGGTTTTTAGGTAAATTTTAAACTGAATTGTTAATCAGATCATTAATCATTTTCTCTGTTAATTATCAAACCCAGTGGAGGCCCTGAGATAAGAGCCACAAATTGATAATCAATTATTTTGTTCGATAATTTTTGTTAATCATCCATTCATTTAATTAACCTATCAGTTGATTATTACATTAAATGTCACCACAACGTGGGGCAAGTTCTTTAAAATAAATTAAACGCATAAATAGTTAGTAGTTTATTACAATATGGAGTTCAGATTTCATTTATTCGTTGTCTCTAATTACCCATGGATGGAGTTTAATGTACTAGTTTAATACTGTGACTACCACTTTTGTAAATAAAGAAAGCTGGATAAAATGGTATGGTAATCATTCGTAATATGACAGTGTAAATAATAGTATTTGTTAACTAATAAAAAATTTTAATTTTTTTAAATAATCATCTTAATACCTACCACAATATATATGATATATTATATATTTAAGCTTTAGGGTTCAACCTATAAATTGGTTTAAAAAAATGTTCATAAGAAGATGATGGTAAAAGTAGAAAGATCTTTCGACTACTAAATTAAATAAATGCTAGAAGAAAGAACAAGTGTTTTATTTTGTGGCTGATTTACACCCTGGTCTTTTAATGAATTGACAGAATATAATGCACTTTTAATTATGATCCTATTAGACATAAATTTTATTTTACAGATGGTACTGGGTCGTTATTTTCCTGTGAAATATAAAAGAAAATATTATAACAAAGCATCGAACAAATATTAATTTACTTATTTTTTATGATTCTTCAGCAAATAACGTTTACTCTCCAAAGTGGGCTGATTATAGCGTCTGATGAATTACATATTATTTCAAAGTTTGTTTTTCAGGGAATCCCTTTCGAAAGAACTACAGCGAAGAGCTTCAAAAATTTGTACATTAGCTTGAAGTGAAGCATGCAGGATCATTTATTATAATAGACATGCGGTAATTGCAGTTACTCACCTAAGAACTAAACACCTATTGTTTTATTTTGCTGCGCTTTCAAACCATTAACTTGCCGAAACCCTCTTTCGTTTCAAACATGAATTCTTTGAATGCAACGCACATAATTTCTTGACTGCGTTGAGAGGCTGAGAGTTTAAATTAATAAGTGGTCCAGGCTCTGGCCGGCCAGGGAAGACCTCTCAGCCAGATAGCACCATTCCAAATATTCTTAGAAAAAACCTCGGATTAATGTTCGGGCTCGTATCGACTTTAACACAAATTGCGTATCCCAGCCACCTAGTGCTATTACGCCTTAATAGTCTTATAGCCGAAATTATTTATCTTTAGCCGTTGGACGGAGGTAGATTTACGTCCCGAACTCCGTGAGAAACAGGTTTAATCATCTTCAGCTGAAAAACGGCTACCGCGACGTAGTCATCATTTCGATAGCTTCGGTGCAAGTTTACTTAATTGAAAAGAGCGTCTTAAGTTTCACCTGTCAAAATTTAGTATTCAGGAAGTCTGACTAAATCGTTCGGCACTTCTTCTTTCTCTGTATTAGAAAACTGATTCATTGTAGCTGCTCACGAAATCTCATAATTCGACGTGCATGCTTAATTTTGTAACATGAGAATTAAATATGACAGCTTTATACAGCCTGAAAAATATATCAATATCGAATTCGTTCTCAAATCCACAAATAAAAAAATACTGAGCTATTGATTGACAAGATTATAAATAGAAGTGTAAATGTTATAAGAAACACTACTATGCCGGTAATTAATTAATTGAATTAGCAAATATACAATTAAAAAACTCTTTGGCGGAACAAAAAAAATCACTGAATAACATACGTATGAATACAATTATATGCGTAATATAATAGTATTACTAAGAAATAAAATAAAAAATTCTAAGATAGAAAATAGAAATCTAACTTAACATAACTAATAATACAATACAGAATTTACACATTTGCCTATTATTGATATTTTCAAATATATTCTATGAGAAGAAATACTTTCATTCAAGCTCAGCTCTAAAGCTACGATTAGGATAGAAAAGTCTGTACCGCTGAGGAATCGTCGCAGACTCAATCTTCCAAGTGAGTTTGATCTATCCGTTCTGTAGACCTGCACAAAGGCTCACCCACAATTTAGTGAATCACATTTTTTCGGCATAATTTTAGGATTTGATTGAAGAATGGATAGTATATTAAATTAATTAAAGAACAGAATAAATGCTTTCAATCAAGCTCACACGATACCCATTCTTCGTTAAATTATAAATAGACCGAGAAGAATGTGATTTAGTAAATTGTAGGTGAGCCCATTGTTCAGGTCTTTTATAATGGATAGAGAAAGCTCGCTTGAGACCTGGAGTCGACAAGGATAGCTCAGCGGTCGGAGCGGTCATGTAATCAACGGCGATCCTGGGTCCTGTCGAAGTTTCTCTATCCTAATCTGGTAAATATATTATTTAAATAGTGCGAAGTAAGAAACACAAAAGACTAACACTGACCAATGTAATTACGGGAAGAAAAATGTAGAGTTACACATTACAAATCAAGGAGTGAATCAATTAAAGCGTCACAATACAACGATTTTATATTTATAACATAATTAGTGATAATGTTGCCGTTTTTGATTTTTCTAATTTCCTTGATATAAGGGAGTTAACCCTTGACTGAATGTATTTCATTGGGTAACATAAACGCTGCATTATGTAAGGAGGTAAATGAATTCTCCGAACCGAACACCGTAAATGTTAGTAAGCTATGGTGCAACGTCTTCTCCCTCAGATCTGAAAATACATTATCAAAATCGTTACATTAATTACAGATATTTCATTTGGTACGTTATTAGAATTGGGAATCTAAAATGCAATGGTTGATAGGAAAATAGTGTAAAACATTGCATAAGAGATAAACTAAACAAAACATATCATGCTCATAAATTTAACCAGTTACTTGTAAAAGTTGAGAACTTCAAAAACAGGAATATTGATGATAATTATTTATTAGCTGAGGGAGTTGTTTGCCAATTTAAAACCTGCTGAGAGAGAAGAAATGTACAAGGGTTAAAATACAATAATAAAACTGATGATCGTAACGTATTTCAGAACACGGCAAAAAAAAAACGAAAGCTAATAAATAATTCTCTTCCGTATGACTGGTTTTTGTATTCTCAACTTTAATATGTATTATTACAGTCTACCAAATCATCATCTTTAGTTATAAAATGGATAAAAATTATATTCTGAGCTGAACGCAGATGTCGTCGAATATTATTAACGAAATTATGTAATAATAATTACATCAACGATGTAACATTGTCATAACAAAATACCAACTTAAAATTTTATTAAATATATTAATTATCCATCAAACACAACCTCGTGGAATATATATCAGCCTGGTGTTCGCTTCATTTCTGACGAGCGAGGTTCAGATTTCCTGCGATAACGAAACGCTGAAGTTGAGTGTAGTTAAACCTATGTCGGGTAAACGGTAAATGATTTAATAAACAAATGTTGCCCTGGTGCGCCGAAGGCATAAAGGTTAAATCTGTAGACATTTGCGTCGAGGTGAATTAGTTTTTTATTATATTTATGTTCGTCCGTGGGCCGGGCGCCAGCCACCTCGCGGGGAAGCCGTGATATATTTAGATTGATGATGTGGATCACACCCTGACGGTAACTCTTGCTCATCACCGACCCAGTGCTAGCAGGTCATTATCTGGCCACGAAATGGACACTAGCAGGCAAGCCATCGTGACCTGTTAAATTGTCATTAGTTTAGCAGTGATGACGTCAGCAATTCCTGGCAATACCGTAGTAAAATCACAAGAGCGACATCTCTCTTTCTTATATTCTCATGGAAAATTAAGGTAAACAATCGTTATTATGTAAGTTTCAACGGTTGCCTCTGAGAATTATATATATAATTATATATCGTAATTAGGAATTGTACTTTTATAATCTCCGTAACAAGCATTTTCAGTCGTCAACATCCTGGAATAAATATTTATATTCTGGGTTTCGTTCCTATTTTCTTCAATGACAAAGTGGCTAAGGTAAAGGACGTTCGATATATATTTTTACATTTTTACATTTTCATTAATTCTATTAGTCAGTTGAGGCAGTTACATCAAATTACTAATAGCGACTAGAAACTATATTCTGTTGACATAGAACTCCAAATTTTCGCTGTACAATATGACAGAATTATATTTACTATTAGTTGATCGTTTTAAGTATAATGCAATTAAATAAATATCTACGATATAAACAGAAAAATTAACTTAACGTTACTAAGAAGCATACAACCAGGGACAAATCACTCATCGAAGCAGAAAGATTAGAATAACAATATATTATGATTGGTTATATTTTCCGTGATTTAAGCTCTACGGTAACGTTTAGAGTCTTAAGCTTCTAGATAACCGACAAAATGATAAAGAGCGGCGGGGCGATAGCAACTATACTCCGCGGGGAGGCTGAAAATAATAAAGTTTCTAACTCACAGTGTATCAACGTGGCAGGTATAATTGAATCACTAATTATTTGAACTAAGGTTCCCACAAACCGAGTGTCCTGGGTCATTTTTGTGTATGTACCGGCTCGCAGACTTTGAGCATACGGTAATAGATGCCCGCTATTCCTATTGGATTAGTCGGCCAGCTGCCTCCTAAACTGGCCAAGGCATGTTGAAGGGAATGCTGCGCCCCTACATCAAACCCCATTCCCGTCGTCGAAAGGTTTTCTAGGGGGTTTCCGTGCATCCTTAAACTACAGTCCCTTCCTATTCTATAAATGGGGAGTTCCCAGACCATGGACTACCCTGTAAATAGCCTATCTAAACACACACAGTCGACAAAATGCACGTAAAGATGTATTCACATCAGTAAATAATTTTTGTTTTTGGATGCATCTTTTTACCTTAAAAGATCTACTTTTCAAAATACACAAAATACAAAAATATTGCCAAATTGATGCATTTTTCATTCAGTGTTGCAATTGTTAACACATTTCTACTATATAATGACACGCTAATTGAAGTGTCGTAAGCTAAACACATCATTCACCGATGATATTCATATAAATGTTCTGGTTTGGACGACAGATGAGAAGCGAAATAAATACGAGAAAATCTTTATGGAACAGTGGGAATAGCTTCAGTTATTAAAAATGCCCATAAAAAGAGATAATAATAAAACTTTCATTAGATTATTAGAATACAATTCTAATTCTCCACATATATATATGGACACATGATCGGAAAGCTGCTCGTGACCATTTGTATTTTTTTATAATGCAAATGGACCAAAGATCTATTAGCGTATGCTCAAAGTCTGCGAGCCGGTACATACACAAAACTGCACTCATTTTTACCAAAAGTAAACATGAAAGAGAAAAGACACAGAATTAATGTTTTTTTATAATTTATTAACAAAAAAGGAAAGAGAAAGTTGTTCACTTTTTAATGTTATGCGATAATTCACACATTCGAATTTTCTTCGTTCATCATAATCGCGACACTCTATTTTGTTGACACAATATTTGCAGTTCGGCTTGAATCAGCCTAATACTAACGGATATTATTGAATATTACACAAACGTTATGTCTTGTTGCAATTGTTAAATAAGTAATAGATTAGGAAAGAAAAATCTCTACAAGAGCGGGTATCGGACTCAGGACCGTAACTAAATACGCGGCTGCTCTGACCAATGAGATAAGCTTGGTCCCATTTATCGATCCATTTGTAGACAGTAGCACAGGTTCATCTACAGTTTACTGAACCACATTATTTCGATTTTTCTACCTTAATCCGTTAATTTCACTAGCATAGCTTTAGAACTTAGATAGTTTTAAACCATTTCTTCCGTTATTGGACAAATATTTCCTTAGTAAATACGGAAGCTGAGTCGTATCATCAGACTTGAATAATTTTTCTTTACACATCAGCATATTGCCGTAGAGAACAATTCGAACCGACTTCAAACAATAATAAGTAATGCGTCTAAGCAGTAATTTGGAAACAATTCCTCTAATTGCTATTTCAAGGCAATGAATTGTTTTCAACCTTTCGATGATCTACCTTCCATCCGTCCAGCAATTAGGAATCCGAGGCACCGGCTCTCACGGCTACGTTCTTATGAGAGGCACTCGTACATGGGCCTGTAATTTCTTTCGCTGTTTGTGGAGAGAGTTTTAAGTAGCTTCTCTACGCAGTGCAGGTAAACACCTAAATCAGTATTCTACAGATCCAGTGAGTCTTGCTGCCAGAATTTCAATAAACTCGTAGGGATGCTGTCGGTAATGATGTCCTCAAATTTTCATGCAAGTTACGAAACGGAAAAAGTCACTCATAAGGCGATGTAAATGACCTAAGTGATTGCAAGGGTTCCGAAGCGTCGCTTTGTTCCCCCCCGAACAGGCCAGGTTTGTAGGCGACAGCCAGGACAATGCGCGCGTTTAGATTTTATTTGGCTACATTAACCCAAGCAATTGTAGAAATGTAAAATAGGAAGCGGTTAGTTCCCAGAATGCTGATAAGGTGACTTTGTTCTTAAGAAAGCCGAACCTGTAAATCGATCAGCAGCTCCTCGTGTTCTTCCAGGAACCTTGATCTTTCTACTGGAGCTATGCTGCTGAATATTAAGCAATGCCTTCTGTATAATGCCAGTATTTTAGGAACGCGTTAAGCGTGTGCGGGGTGACAATGTGGCCGTTCGACGATGCTCCCGCGGGAATATGTGCAGTTGACATAATATATTCAAAGAAATCAGCACGTAAACTACTAATGTACTGATTAGGAAGATTAGATTTTTCAACAAACTTATTTTCATTATACGTATACAAAATAACTTAAAGAAGAATGCATAAAAAATACTGCCGCGTAATCTTGTCAAATGTATGCCCAGTTACCCCAAACGAGATTATTGTGCTACGAGAACTCGTAGAACTAGAAAAGCTAAATATAATTCCAGACTCTAAAATATCGGATATTAGAATAAGTACTGGGGACCGAATATTTTCTCACATTAAAAGTTTCAGAAGACAATTCTTCATTAACCCGGATAAGCTAAATTCCCTTCCGGTTTCGGTAATGGTGCAATATGAAGACACTAGCTGTAGGGTTGCTCTAGCAGCGGAGAACGATAACTGCTATCATTGTAAAAGTCCCGGCCATATCGCGATAATTTGTCCTAATAGAGATGCAATACTAAAGAATAATCTGATTGCAAATGAAAATTAAGACCAAATTCAGTGTAAGAACCCGGCGCCCGCAATTCAAGTAATTAACACTCAAAATACGGACCTGGATAATTCACAACTAAAAAACAAAAAAAGAACTGCATCTACGAGCTCGACAAGCCAAGCTGATAAGAAAGACGTCAGTAATCCTGAACATCCACCCAAGAAAACCAAACAAAACATTCAGGATCATAAATATAAGGCGCTTAGTCAATCATTAGGTCCACTAAAAATATTATATGAAGAAGAAACCAGTGCTCCACCTATCCCTTTGGAACAGTTAAAGGCTCTTATACTAAATGCTACGGACTCAAAGAACCCAAGAACCATTATTAGAGATTACCAGATATCCTCTACATCATTCATAAATGTATTGGACTCTTTTTACCCACACTTAAATGATAAAACGGCAAAAAGTAGAATAAAAGGGCTCATAAATTT
This sequence comes from Zhengitettix transpicula, assembly GCA_037074705.1. Lineage (NCBI taxonomy): Eukaryota > Metazoa > Arthropoda > Insecta > Orthoptera > Tetrigidae > Zhengitettix > Zhengitettix transpicula. The sequence continues at coordinate 151,479,225 of CM073590.1, forward strand.
AGTTAAGAAACAAGAGAGTGATACATATTCAGAAGCAGACGCCTCTTCCTAATAAAAACAAACTATAACAACAGTACAGTGGAATTTGCAACAGTCGCAGCTTCAAATAAGTTAATATAATTAATTATCCTATTATTATGATTAATGAGTAACAAATGCGAATTGTAAAATGTAAATGTAAGAAACCCACATTTGAAATGTATAATTATTCTTTCAAACTGTTCAACTGTACGTATATTATTGGAATCAATGTGAATCGCAGCATATTTACGTAAACAATCACTATTTGTAATTTTATTTTTGGGTCGACGATGACCAAGTTGTTAACGCGACCATTATAAACCTTTAATTACAAAAAAAGAATGCATAGATTCGAGACAAGGGAATCAGGTGGATCAACTTGCTGTCTTTTACGAATCCGGTAGACGACTCACACCATTTCCCGTTATTAACAGTGAATTTAACTAACGCCTGATTTGGGAAATGTTACAATTTACAAGGTTGCTCGATTTTACAGACCAATATTTGCCATCAAGATGCGATTTCTCGTCCACCTAATTATCTGGCCGCGTCTATAAGAGAAGTAATATAGGCAAACTTACGTGAGAAATTAGAAATTATTTGACATTATTCAAATATAATACAAAGATTTATATTTTTTTAAAAAAATTGAAAATTAAAATTTCTTCATAAAAAATTGACTACAGAAACGAAATTTAGTTCCTGAAACAGAACATCTTCAGGTAACGAAAATTAAATAAATATAATTATTTTATAAATAAAATGGGCAGTTTCTGACATCACATTGTTCTTTCCTCAAAAAGAAGAGAGAGGAATTACAACTAAAAATGGAGATTAACTGACAATAGGGCCAAACTATATTGACACTTCACTTTGGTTTATTTTTTATGGATTCTGTATCTGATTGATTTTAAGAACCGCTATTTTTTCACTAAAATAGACCTATATTCAAATATAGAGAGTTAAGATTAAATTCAATATTTATTTCCGTTAGAGCACTTTCTCTAAACACTTGCAGGTAAATTGGTCGAGTTATTTACTGTCCTGTTTAGGATGAAGTATTTCCCAACACTCCAGAGAGCTCTGGCGGAGGCTACCTTTGGGGATGCCTTCACATCTCTCTGGTTTTTTTCAACTAAGGTTCCCACAAGCCGAGGCCTGTTTTGAGAGGTGTATGTTCCGGGGTCACAGACCTTGGGCATACGGTAAGAGTTGTCCGCTATTCCTATTGGAATAGTCGGCCAGCTTCTTCCTAAACGGGTCTAGGCACGGCGAGGGGAAAGCTGCGACCCCACAGCTAACACCTCTCCCTCCATCGGAAGGGCGTGGGGCAAGTACCAAATGCCCGACCTACCTAATGCAGATTTTTCTAGGGTTTTCTCTGCATCACTTTTAGGTGAATTGCCGGGTAGGATCCTTAAACCATAGCCCGGGGGCCCTAGTTAACCCTTGGCTACCTTCCTCTACCCTCCCGCTTCCCCCATTTAAAATCCCTTCCTATGCTTTTAAAAGGGAGTTGCCGTCATGTAGCCTGTTACCCTAAATATAAATATATTTCCCAGTGACCGTCTTTTACTGTCTGACAATGTGATCAGTCGTCACAGTATCGGTTCTTTCATTCTATCCCGAATTCCCTTCTCAGATTTTTGACCTCCAAAATCTATAGAAAGAACGTATAGCCTAGCTGGTTCCCTTCTTATTCCACGCTCACACCGTAACTACAGAGAATTGTACTTGATCAAAGTCTAATGGCTGTTCACACTTAAGATTCATTATGATGTATATATCACATACGATGGAAGTAATTGGAACAAATTTGGAAATGATTCTGCTAGGAATGACCATGACCATGATTCACTGATAAAATGCAGTGGATATCAACGCGATAAAATGGGAGTGTATTTACAAGAAGATGTATTGGTTAAATACGGTGGTATAGCAGTGTCTAGGTGATGAAACCATGACTGTAGGAAAGGAAATAAGGAAATAAGAGAGTTAGCGGGAAACACAGTTCATTAATGCTCCATTGGGCTAGAAAATTATGATCTTGGAAAGGGGGTGAAGTTTTCCCAGTGCAAAAAGTGACTTAAGATAGCCCAAGAGGCTTTCTTTTTCTCTGACATGTGCGAATACTAGCATTCTTTCCTTGTCACTAAAATAACAGTTAATAGAGAAACAGGGACCAAAGATTATCAAATATCTCTTTAGGAGAGAGAGTGACAGCAACAAAGGTAGAGCTAATATTTTGAATTTTAAAACGACAGCTCGAACTTTCCGCAAAAAATGAAAAATGTATCAATTAATTTGTTCAGTAAATTCTATGATAATTTAAAATAATTTGTAAATAAAAAATAATTTTTTTAACAAAAACCACCTTATATAAATATATATTTATTGTAATGCCAATTAATTAACACATTAATTGTAAATTTGAAAATATAAATTGTTTGAGAAATATATTCTTACGGTGGTACAGAACACAGCAACAATGCAGCCAGGTTTTGTTTCCTTTGTCGGAAGAGGTATGTGTGCTCAAAATTGCGAGACGGTAGTTCAGTTGGCTGGAAGGTTTGGTCAAGTACAGGTCCTATTGAAATAGACGAGATAAAAAAAGTAAAGTTAAGTAGAAACAGTGAGCAGTCAGACACGACAGAAGTTGATCGAGTTGAAATAGACAAGACAATTCCAAATATTTAAAGGAAATTTGCAGAGAAACATCGAGAATTACCAATCAACAGCTTTGAGTGGTCCATGAACGTTTTGCTCACAGACAAAACATTCACACACGCAGAACTATAAAACCTGCTAAGCACCGACAGTTTTGGTGAACATAGGCAGGCAGAGAAGTAGCAGGAGTCAACCGAGTGAGGGAGAGACGAAGAGGAGGTTCCTGGTTCCTGATTTTGATCTAAAAATATTAATTTTAGAATCAGTGAGTTTTAGTAGAAGCTGTGCAAAAACCCGTCATAGTGATTCCTAAGTCAAAAGTATCCTGGAATGCTGCCGTGAGTACCAAAATAAAACAAATAATTATGTAAACCTGATTAAAAGATAGACGTCAGATTTCTTTCTCTTCCTTTGAAAAAATTTGTTAAGTAGAATCCATCTTTTTAGTTTAATTGTGTCGACAAGTAAATTTCGTCATAATTAATTGACGAGTAAATTGGAATTTGTGTTTAAGTTGAGAAATAAAATGATTAGCCATTATCAAACCCAGTAGAGACCCTGAGATATTTTTAAATTGTGTAATTGTTTAAATTATTGCTAATAAATTATTTTGTTTGTTAAAATTTGAATATTTTTTTCATTTAAAAGTTAATTTTTTTTATTATTACATTATATATAACTGGAAAAGAGAATATATATAGGTCGTTAGCGTTACAACTAATAAACTTGTATAAGTCCAACGAGTTACGAACTACAATGCAAATAACGACTATATGAAATTATTTTGACAGGTCGACCGAAACGTCACAATTTCGTCTTACTAAAATGAAAAATTTTGGTTCCTCTCGGTCTCGAGTTTGCATCTTCTACACGCTGATATCCTCCGTGAGAACTCCCCCTCTAAGTGGAGAGTGTGGAAAGTGGCCTGCTTCTGTTTTCGGTAGAATCGGTAGACTAAACTACTGGGTGACAAAAGCCAGAACCCTGAGGAGAGGTCCCACTACCTGCATGGTAAACTTGTATCCAACTAAAATTCATTTTCGTAAACCGCAAACATCACTGTGAATCGGAAAATTTTGGTGATTGGTAAAGTGAAGAGATTATATTTTCCCTTGGGAGAAACGGTATTATCAGGCATCGTGATTTACCCAAACATTCGTGACGGATTTTTCGTATCTCTGAATCATGTTTAAAGGGTGTTGTCTGTGCTTATTGTCAGTTGACAAGGAAACCCATATGGCATTCATCTTTCGTCTACGATTGGCACTGGAGTCGTTTGCTCTGATCGATGCCTGCTCCGAGAAGAGAGAGACAGGGGTAAATTTTATGAAACTAGTTTTTTGTCTTGAATGAATGAGCTTCTTACTGCGAATAAGTATACACTTGGTGGAAGATACATTGCAAATAATAGACGTTTGAATTATTTTAAATTTAAAAATATTCCATTAAGTAATTGACCTTCCTGAAAGAAACTATATTTTATTCTGAGTCCCTTGATCATTTATGCTGTTTAGATTGTTTTTAAAACTTTTTGCAGTCAGAGCGTGTGCATCAAAAACTAGTGTAGGTAGACTACTCCAGCCCTCGAACAAGAGAAAATTTTTCCTACGGCCATTTTCTGCGCCCTAGACTTGATTTTGAAGCCGTGATCGCTTTTGCCACCGTGTGCAGGACTTTCTAACCGAAGGCTTATGTCGCCCCAAGAATTCTTTCCGAAAAATGCATTAAAGAGAGAACACAATCGTGCTTTATACCGCCTAGTTTTTATCGGCTTATACCCAAGCACTCTTACCATCTCATCACCATGTTCAGGACCGCGTTTAACAAATTTACTTTCTCCTGAATTTTTTCAAGGAAGTCTATGAGTGTTTTTGACGTTCTGGTGTACTTACGTTGCCTAGTCCAAGCGGAACCTTTTTTTGATTCCTCAAAAGTGTAGCGTCTTACGCGATTGAAATTCACAACTGATTGATTCTCTTGTTGGTAGATATATTAAATTCTTACAGAATAGAGTAAATAAAATACTAAACAAAATTAAAAGGCTGTCCTTTATAAGAATATAATCTCGAACTCATTCAAACAAGTGATGAAGTGAGGTTGAAACCTATGAAAGTAAGCAGTTTTAAGGGGATAAATATGGTAATATACGAGGGTTGTCCGATAAATATAGTATTTTTAACGATGAGCGGGAAATGTTTCACTTTCGCGCCATTGTTAGTAAGCACGATCCTTTCAAAGATATTCCTAAAAATTTTAAACATATCCTAGTCGTAGTTTACTGTTGACACCCTTCGGTAGTGTTAGATGTGTAGTCAGGTGGAGACAACGAAAAAAAACTAATTTCGCGCTGTCATTAAAAACTTCCATTTGAAGGGTAGGAAGCACCCTTTCAAATCCCTTCCTATGCTATTAAAGAGGAGTTGCAACCACGTGGATTACCATCATGTAGCCTGTTACTTTAAAAATAATCAAAACCGAATTGGAATGTGGTTCATGTGGACTCTGCACCAGCATTGAAGATCACTTACTTCTGAATTAATGAGTTCAAACGAGGTCACAAAAGCAACGATGATGAAACTCGTCCGGCAGCCCAATTGAGGTCACTACTAAGGAAAACATTAAAAGTTCACAATATCGTAATGGAAGATTGCAGATTAAAAGTACGTGAGGTAGCTGATGCCATAGGCTTCTCAACTGAATGAGTGTTTTTCATCCTCAATGAAAAACTAGCCAAGAAAAAGATTTGTGGTCGATGGGTGCAATGCTGACAGTGTTTGGCGTAACCCACAAGAGTTATTGCGCAGATTCGTAATCGTCGATGAAACTTGGGTCCATCACTACACTCCAGAGACCAAAAGCAATCAAAAAAACAAACAAAAGCTGGTGAATCCGTACCGATAAAGACGAAGACTGTTTTGCCAACTGGAGAGGCAATGACCGCTGTCTTTTGGAATTCTCAGGGTTCATAGGTTTCTTGGAAAAGGGCACAACCATAACTAGGCTCGATTATGCTGCTCTGTTGGATCGTTTGAAACGAGTGCTGATTGAGAAACGACCAAGAATGGCACGCAAGAAAGTTCTGTTTCACTAGGAAAATGCGCCAGAGCTCACAGCAACAGTCTCAATGGCGAGAGTGTACGAGTTGAAATTCTAATTGGTTCCTAATCCACCATCCATCCAAGTGACATCTACTTGTTCCTGAACTTGAAAATTTGGCTTGGTGTGAAGAAATTTTCATCAAGTGATAGAGGCGCTGACGGCGTATTTTGCAGTTTGACAAAACCCATTTTTGTGATTGGTTGAAAAAATTGGAATTTCCCTGGGACATGTGTATAGCCAAGGCAGGAGACTATGTTGAGAAAAAATGAAATTTTTCTAAAAAAATATCTTTTTGTTACATTTTTACCGGGATTACCAAACAACCCTCGTATATATTTATAGCTATCCCTCTATCTATCTATATAAATCAGTTCAATTCCATTAGTACTTTGGATTAAGGTGACCAACGAAACCCCAACAGCACATGGTCCACCATACTCAGTCTTTCTGAGTCATGGTTGTGTCGCAAAGCCTTCCAGCTTATTTTATGTCTACAAACGCCGATGAACTGTTTTCCGCTCTAAGTGAATTAGATTTACAGTAGTAAATGTGCAAAGTCCGCAAGTCAGACCTGAAGTGTCGAAGGTGACCATCTGGCAGCGTTCGTAGGAGCTGTCGCAGCGGAAGACAGCGCCGCCACGCTGCACCCCTGGCTGCTCAGTCTGCGCTGCGGGGGCTCCCACCAGGATCCTGCACAAAAAATACATTCACTAGTAATTTATCTATATTTATTATAATCACAAAATATTATAAAAAAATTATTTCGACCCACGCTTTGCACCTTAACAGGAAAACCAATACTGTATTTACCGATGATAACTATAGTACATTAATTGACATATATATACGTATATTGTAATGCCAATTAATTAGGCCACTAATTGTTTGGACGTAAAAGTTGAATTGTTTGATAAATCCATTATAGCGGTCTGATCGAACAAAGCAACAATGAGAGAAGCGAGCTCACTTTGCTTTGTCGAAAAGTCAAAAATGGTGAATGCGCGCTAAAACTCGGGAAAACTAGGAGTCGGTTCGCGGAAAAACATCGTGAGGAGCAGAACAAGTAATATAACTGTTAGTTGGTGGCGGCACATTTCAGAGGACGGAACGAATAATACTAGAGCAGAGACTAGCCATCGTTAATGTATTATTAAACAAAGTTGTGAATTTAAGACAAAGTAAAAACATTCACGAAAGTATTACCACGTAAATATCGCTAAGTTAGCAGTTTTACGTCTATCAGCAGCCAGGAAAGGAGTGCAGTTTTACGTCTGTAGCCAGCCAGGAAAGGAAGTCAGTTTAAGTCCAAAGCGGTAAAAGACTAACAAATCTACGAATCATAGGATTCGTATAAGGCAAGCAGACGTCACATAGCTGACAAAAAAGAGGATCATCCGAGTTCTTGGGAGCCTATCAATTGTTTGACTTCAATAGTGTAAAATCTGTGAGTCGACATTTTAGAATCAGTGTAAAAGTTTGCCATAGTGTACTTCCGAAACCTAAAGGAATGCTGGTACCAGCTGGACAGACGTAAGTAACAAAACCAAACTAATGATTAATTGTAAACGCAATTGAGGGATAGAGTCAGATTTCGTTCTCTTTTAATTGTCAATCAGAGTTAATGTCTTTTCTTTTTAATTTCTTTCTATCGACATATTGTTAGGTAAATGTGAACTGTTTGTTAATAAGATTTTAAAATCAATTTCTTGTGTCCATTATCAAACCCAGTGAAGGCCATGAGAAATTAATATTTTAAATTGTAATTGTTTTTGAGTTAAATTTACAAAGTGGAAATAAATAAATGATTTTATGCATTAAATTTTATTAATTCTTTTATTTAATTAAGCTCAATTTATTATTATTATAATATATATATATTTATATTTATTTATTTACACATGCGTATATATATGTATGTATATAATTTTCTACGGCAGCACACATCATCAGTTTGCCACCCACCATCTCATAAGATTAATAAATTTGAATGCTAACATCATGATATCAGAAATGAAACAGAGATTTCATAAAACGGTATTGTACAGTTGTGTCACACCTCGACTTTTAGTTTTTAGCACCTGAAGAAAGGAACAAAGCTTCCATAAACGTTGTGTGGTATTTCTATCATCACTTCTTTTTGTCTCTTATTTGTAATATTTTGTATTTTTATTATATTTTACAACAGACGTATTATATTTTCATTTTAAAGAGAGATTGTTCAGTTCACATCCAGACAGCAATCAAAAATTCATGGCACATACTCATAATACAACGTCCTTGTCATATGGCGCCATAGAATCTGGTTAACTGGTGTTAGTTCAAGAAAAAATATCTAAGCAATGGTGTTAACAAAAAAATAATACTAAAATATGACTTGATGTTCTATAAATTGACTTGAAATTTGTCCTCATTCCTAAACACTTCACTAAAAGAAAAGAAAAAATTACTCGCCCCAGCAGGATTATGACTGTATTTATTTTAGAGTAAAAACATTATTCACTTCACGAAACTGTTAGTTATTTTTAAATGTTCGTGTTGCTGGAAGATTCTCCTGATACAGTGCTGTAGGTAAATTGTTCCAATACCTTTTCGATATGATTAAGAACGCAAAATTTTTCTACGTCCGTTTTCTACGGTCTAGATTTTATTTCTTTAAATTTCTGATCATCCCCACCAATATAAGTTTGTTTTTCAAGCTTTTCCGTGTGTATTTCCACGCTTTGTTTTGCGTGTATGATTTAAATATACCGCAAAGTCTGACTTTCAAACTTCTGGTTGCCTACTAATCCCATTCTTATGCCTATACCATATCTCGCTAGTAACCAGGTCGTCGTATTACAAATTTTGCTACTCTCCTCTTAAATATTTCTAGGTCGTCTATGTGGTGTTTTCTGTAAGAAACGAACCAAAGATTTATAATCAGTTCTTTTTATTTTCCGTTTCCCATTATTCAGTTTCTCATTACGAGGTTAATATTCGATAAAAGCCGGTTACAATTTAAAACCTTATTCTACCATGCGTATGCAAACGTTGTCTTGACATAATGTATAGTTAATGCTGTTGTTTTGGCCCCCTCCTTCTTCAATTGTAGTTCATCCCTATCAGTTTTATCAGTCCATACACAGTTCAGTTAGACGTTTCCAAAAATTGAAATTTGTTTTGATAAACTATATAGATTATTCTACCTGAGTAAGTTCAAACATTAAAATTCATTGTAATCTGTTCATCAGGTTTTTGAGTTAATCCCGTTACAAAAGGCCGACAATCAGTTGAAACGCTTCTTGTCGATGCATGTATGTATTTAATATTTTATAAATATATTTTAACGACGTTGGAAGGTTCAGTGGTAACATAATTTAAACGAAAGAACCCTGAAAAAATAAATTTTGATTTGTGAAAGGATTAAACGAACAAAATCTGGAAATCTGGGGACGTTTTTTAACTAACTAGTGACACGTAAAAAAGTTATATTGAGTATGAATTGATTTTCAGTTTGGGTTTCATGTGGGGGTATTTCAAAAAGCCTAGACAATTTCGAACTTTTCGCGAATTACTGACAGCCGACGCATTACTCAGAAATTTTCCCTCATACAATTATTTGTCAAACGAGCATATCAGTTTCGGAATTACGTCTACAAGTGTATATATATATATATATATATATATATATATATATATATATATATTGTAATAACCAGCTCAGGACAGGAATTCTGTTCTTATTTTTGTCAGATTTGTTTACGAACTCAGACAGGGGATCCTTGAGTGGTTTGAAAATATAAAAAATAATGATAAAATGACGGATAAGTGACTTTTAGAGAGGGGGAGGTCTAATAATTGGGGAATTTTGCGGCTCTTAGGACTAAATGGTTGTGACCGACGGAACCCTGAAAGGCATCATAACAGATGGACGACGCAATTATATTAAAAGGAAACGTTTATTTTAATTGATTGAGTGGCTCTCGGAACGGGAGAACGGCAACAGATGGTGTTTGTTTGGCGAAAGTGAAAATGCAAAAAACTGTGAAAACATGGGAAGATTCTGGAGCCGGGATATAAATAAGAGGGCAGTTGGGCAGGTCTGTCTGAAAGCAGAGTTGTTTGAATTCGTCGAGAGGGTGGCGTCGTCAAGAGGAGGTGGCTTTGATAGCAGAGCGTGAGCGCAGCCTGGTGACTTTTAAGCCTGTATGAAGTGAGTGTGTGGACCAAAGAGCTTGTAAGTTTATTTTTCTGAATTCATAATTGTAAATTGTTAAAAAAGGGTAAAAAGTCAGATTTCGTCTCATTTCGTTTCATTTATTTCAATAGTTTCAATTATTTCATTTCGTTTTTCATTTCTTGTAACTGTATTTGTTTAATTGTAGCATTTTGTTGCGTTTCCTTATCAACCCAGTAAAGACCTTGAGGGTACCGAGTCCAATTATTTAAAATGTATTCTAGGTAAATAAAATTGTTTTGATTTATAAAATTTCATCAGATTTGTGTAATAGAAAATTGTGTAAGAAATAAATAATAATTGATTGTTTAAATTGGTAGTTTTATTTTATGTATGTATTACAATATATTGATTTGTGAAAGGATAATACGAACAAAAATAGGATGTGTCGTCTATTAATTCGTGGAAATCTGGTAATATATATACATATGGGGGGGGGTTCATATATTGCCAATTTATGATGACGTCATTTGGTCGGTTCCTATACGTGAATAAGTACTACATCCTATATAATTATTTTTACCTCAATGTCATATTGCATAAGAAGATTGATTAATCTTATTTCCTATGGTGACGATAAATAAGTGACGTGACAATCGCTGTCAATCAGAACGTCATATCATGAATCGTTAATTAGCTATTGGATGCTTTATTAGGTTTTGACGAAACATTTTTATTCTATCCTAATGCCTTGTTTGTTTACAGCCAAACAAATTCCGACTAAAAAAACCTCAATTTCAAGTGAGTGGTAACCGCACCAAGGAATTTGAATGCGATTCCTTTCGCCTTACACGTACTTTTTCAGCCCTCACAATACCCTATTATAATTTTTTTTTCTTTTGGTCACATCCCCACGCGCAAAACTTTCGAATAACGTCGCCTCATTCGTTTTGTATTTTATATACCCACCGAAAACATTTTCATATCACAACTATCTTTAGAAGATTTCATTACTGTCTCAATTTTATAAGATAATATTTTCATATGATACCAGCGGTTGTGAAATAATGTCTCCCTATCTTTTATTTCCAAGTAGAACGCGTTAAGCTTCTGTAAGCAACAACGTAAACGACAGATTCCGTGAACGCTGTTGTAATTCTGATTTAACCTGTGTGGAATCAGCGTGTAACGACTTTCATCTATATTAATAACAATGAGATAAGCATTGAGCAACTTTCACGCCATCTAACGTGTTTGTGAAATGATTTATATAGAGATAGTATTTTGATACGAGTTTAGCATAAATTCTTGACCATATTCCACACACCCTGAAGAAAAATCTGGTCTTCATAACTGTGAAATCCTACATTATCTGTAAATATATTATAATAATATTCTATAATTATTTAAAAATTTTAACTCCAGTAATAATCCTATTGTCAGAAGATTTACTTTAATACAAATCTAATTTTTTAAATTCATTAATCGAATAGGAGTGCCTAAAGAAAAATTTGTTCAGTTATTTAAATTCGATTTAAATATATTTTAATTGTAAAATGTGTACTAAATATTATATGTACTCCTGTATGTGTAATTGGCAGTGCTTTTCAATGTTTGTATAAGCTGTTTGTGATTTTTTGTAACAAAATTGTGCACGTTTGAATTTACTGCTAATAGATTACTATTATTTATAACATATATCACCATTTTTTAATTTTTGGGCTTTTGTTGAACGTCGCGAATGCGCGGAGCTAACGAGAGAAACGTAGGCAAACAAACCGTAAACTAACGTGGTCTCAAAACTGATGGTCACTAATAAAGTTTCATCGCCTACGAAAACTATCATTGTATGTACTGACACGTACGAGTAAGCAATACGATTTTATTTTTTTTAAAAAAAAGATCAAATGTTTTTGAAGAAACTTGACAAAAGTTTTTATTTTATTTTTTCCCATATAATTAGCCCAGAAAAATACACCGTTTGCTAATAAAGTGTGAAACAAAATCTTGCAATGGTTTTTTAAATTGGAAATATTAACTCTTTTTTATTAAGAGTAACAGGCTACATGAGGAAAATACACGTGGTGGCAACTCCCCTTTAATAGCATAGGAAGGGATTCAGAAGGATAGAGGAAAGTAGCCAAGGGGCCCCAGGCTGTAGTTTAAGGATCCTCCACGGATATAATACAATCACTTCCTTTAGCACTCTCTCGGAAAATATTATACAGTTAAAATGTAATGAAATGAAATTTAAAAAAATAAACGATCTTATTTTTGTTTTGGCACTTCTAGTTGATTAATGAAATCACATAGATAGATTTAAGCAGCGACCCCTCACCCCCCCCCCCCCCCCCGCGAGAAGATTCTCTCGCAGGTAACCTGCGAGGGATTTTCTCTCGCAGGCAGAACCTTTTAGGAGAGATACGAAGGGGCTACCTTTGGGTATGCCTTTTCCTCTCCGTTTTTGAACTAAGGTTCCCACAAGCCGAGGCACCTCGGCCTGTTTTGAGAAGTGTATGTTCCGGGGACACAGACCTTGGGCATACGGTAAGAGTTGTCCGATATTCCCATTGGAATAGTCGGCCAGCTGCCTCCTAAACTGGTCGAGGCACGGAGAAGGGAATGCTGCGTCCCCACAGAAAACTCCTCTCCCGCTATCGGAAGGGCGTGGGACAAGTACCCAATGCCCGACCTACCTGTTGCAGGTTTTTCTAGGGTTTTCCCTGCATTACTTTTATGCGAATGCCGGGTAGGATCCTTAAACTATAGCCCGGGGGCCCTAGTTAACCATTGGCTACTTTCCTCTACCCTTCCGCATCCTCCCCTTCAAATCCCTTCCTATGCTATTAAAGGGGAGTTGCCACTATGTGGATTACCCTCATGTAGCCTGTTACCCTAAAAAAAGGGTAGTCTGTTAGTCTTAAAAAAAGAGAGGCGCCAGGTACTCTCGCAGGTGAACCTTTCTGGAATGACGGAGAGGGCTACCTTTGCGTATGCCTTTTTTTCTCTCCATTTTTGAACTAAGGTTCCCACAAGACGAGACACCTCGGCCTGTTTTGAGAGATGTTTGCTCCAGACCTTGGGCATACGGTAAGTGTTGTTCCTCGTTCCCATTGGAACGGTTGGCCAGCTGGCCAGCTGCCTCCTAAACTCGTCGAGGCACGGAGAAGGGAATGCTGCGTCCCCACAGCAAACTCCTCTCCCGCTATCGGAAGGGCGTGGGACAAGTACCAAATGCCCGACCTACCTGATGCAGGTTTTTCTAGGGTTTTCCCTGCATTTCTGGTAGGATCCTTAAAATATAGCCCGGGGGCCCTAGTAACCCTTGGCTACCTTCCTCTACCCTTCCACATCCATCCTTTCAAATCCCTTCCTATGCTATTAAAGGGGAGTTGCCCAAAGTGGATTACGCTCATGTAGCCTGTAGCCCTAAAAAAAACACAGCCATCTACCTGATGCAGGTTTTTCTAGGGTTTTCCCTTAATCATTAAAAGGCAAATTGCCGGGTAGGATCCTTAAACCATAGCCCGGGGGCCCTAGTTAACCCTTGGCTACCTTGCTCTACCTTTCCGCATCCCCCCTTTCACTCCCTTTCCTATGCTATAAGAGGGGAGTTGCCACTTTGTGGATTACCCTATACATAGCCTGTCTACAGCTTGTTCTTCTTTCTAGACTTCCGTAAATAATATCAAAATTATATAACAATGTAAAAAATCGTAAGTCAATCAACAATTATAGAATGTTATTAATTTTTGTGTACTAATAATGACTGATTTCAATTATTGAAGCCAAGCTTCTTTGACTAGACCTAATATTAAACTTATCAAAATTATCTATTGATATAAATCATTTCACAAACACTTCAGGTGAAAATGACTCAATTCTTACCTTATTGTTATTAATTAAGATGAAAGTCGTAACGCGCTTATTTTACAAACAAAATTACAACAGTGTTCCCATCAGTTATTGTAGTTTTTGCTTGTAAGATAATTTTGTAATGCTCAACTCTTACAGCATAAGTAGTTTGTGCTTAGTCTGCTTGCTAGTGTATTAATGTGCATTTTAAAATTTTGTTTACTATTCCCAATCAATACCACGAATTTTGAAATTCACAAATTTTTAGCATTTTAGTTCTCAATATCACAGAATTGAGTATTTTGTTATAAATGGTATCATATTGGTATCCTCTCAATTAATTGATAAGCCATCAGCTGAAAGCCAATGCAGGAAATGCCTTAATTCAGCGATGGTTACTTCGTTCTTAAAATGTTAGTGTCACCTGCAAACAGCATAAGCACATGAAGTTGTAATGAACCAGTGCAATGGACCCAGAATGGCTCCCTAGATTTTGCGTTGTCCATCGCGAGAGAGTGAAGGAGAGACAGAGAGAGAGCACGTGCGCTGCGTGGCGCTATGTATAGGCAGCTGCTGCTTGCTGCTGGAGCCCGGCCACTATTTATAGTTGCGCTATTCCAGCGGGGCCCACTTGCGCAACCGCTGGACTTCGCACGCCACGCGCTGCCATTGTTTCTTCACCAAACACCCCTCGCACTAATATTGTTCCGCGACAGATGTCGCACGTTTCCTCCGGCTATAGGGTTTCCGTAAATCTGCCTGGCGGGCCAAGAAAAGAAAAGCGTGACATGTTTTCCTCTCTCCAGAAGCGGAAACGACTCAGTTGTCTTCAGTTGCAGTATTCGAAGATGGGTAGAAATTCCCGTAGATCTTTAATTCGCCAGGTAGAAAAATATGGTTTACTTGTATACATTTAAGTGTGTGTGTTTCTCAATGTGGGGTACCCGCCCCACAGGGGGACAATTCAAAAATGAGCTCAACTAGAATTTAAAAACCGCTACCTACGATTTAACATATACAAAAGGAAAAATTTTTGGTATCTCAATATTAAATAAGCATTTGGTACTTTTGGTGCTTTCCATAAAGCCACACTTGAAAGATTGGAGAGTATGGTTTACTATTTCTAGTGAAGGAATAATACGTACTGTGTTGCTTTGGTATGAGCTAAGTGGTTGTCTAATGCTGGCTAGCGCTAACTCCGCGTGTTAAATGAAATAAGAACTTAATTTCCGATGGGCGATAATTAAACCTCAGAATAAAATAAATTATTACTTTGTTTATGAACAGAATTATTACCATAGAAGAACACTGATACACAAGTTCATATTAGGTTTCTTTAGTAAATAATACAATTTTTTAAAATAAAAAATGTACATGTTTCACGGAGGATGGGGGAGGGGGGGATTTGAATACTTAGGTGGGTTATGGTAAAAAAAAAGGCTTGGAAACACTGGCTTAATGTATTGGATAACACATTTCAGGGGTTTTCAACCGGACAATCGTTGAGAGAAACGTACGACATAGACAGCGATCTCAGCATTCGATTACACGTTCCACTTTGTACATTCCTCGAGCGACTACTTGCTACGAAAATCAAGTACCAATTATTAAAAAAATAATATGAAACCGGAAAAGCCTTATTTTTCTTATTCGCATTAGCATTCCAA
Organism: Zhengitettix transpicula; assembly: GCA_037074705.1. NCBI lineage: Eukaryota > Metazoa > Arthropoda > Insecta > Orthoptera > Tetrigidae > Zhengitettix > Zhengitettix transpicula. Next base: position 151,494,690 of record CM073590.1, read on the forward strand.
TTTCGTTCGAGTTTCTTCTTTAAATGATTGAAAATTATTTAACTAGTGAATCCGTTCTTTAAACCCCAAAATAAGTACGCATACCAAAATAAATCTGTTTCAAAGAAGAAACAATAAGGAATGTGACACAAGAAATCGGTCAGGCCACAGAATCGCCTGGACAGACAAAAGTAATATTTTTCAGAATCAAAATATTAAATTGTAATGATTCAAAATTTTGAAAGTTATACTAATTGTCGTTTCGAGTTAAATGGAGAAAGATATTTTGAGGGAGTCGTATAAGTATTATTATTAGATGAAGTTTTCAATATTAGCTTAGCACAGGTATGGCCTAACGTTCATGAAAATTGGAGTAGTAATTCGCTGTCTGGTGAGCAACGAAGAAAAATGTTTTTTATTGAGGCCGTCCTATTTTTTTCATTTTAATCATTGTCAACAAACGAGAATTATTATTCTTGGAGAAATCAGTAGAGTAGATTTTTTTATTAAGTTTAATGATATCTGGGAAGTGTAGTTAATATTAAAAACATTTTCATCAGATCTAAACTTTTAATTTCATCTCTTTACTTTTGTATTTTAAATAATTCTCATTTTTGTTGTATTTTCTTATACGTGCATTATATAATATTTTTCTATATTTATATTTCTTTTCCCATTATTTTACTTTACGTTTATGTATATAACGGTAATTTTCACTCTTCCAATTTCCTCAATAGATGACTGATGGATTCAATGAATAAACCTAAATCTATAAGTACTTTAATGCTTGCTTCTACATTCGCGTATTAATTTTAAATCTACGTTCTTGTTAATAATTATTTTATATTGCACGTATATTGGGGAAGTTCCATATTACAATTGTTTAATTGAGTACTCATTGCTGATACTACACTTGTATTATTTATGACTGTGCATTTTGTTCGGATACAATCCAGATATGATAAACCGAACGAGACTGTAATGCATAGTTCGAGTCTTATTCTGCCAAAGTCAGGGTCAGTGGACAGCGATTCTGTAGAGTTTGTCATTACTTGACTATTAAGTATTTTAACGTTTTCAGGAGACAATTAACTGGTGTATATAAAAAAAATATTGAAGCCAACGTATCTAACATGAAGAACTTACAGTATTCAGGAATGACGGATTTATCCTCTACACGTATTCAGATACAACGGTGAAGACGGTTGTCTCTCTGGGTGTAAGCTGAATTACGACTACGTAAGTCTGGCTGTAGGAGTGTTCGGGCTCTCATGACGTAACTCTAAATCTTTCCGCTTACACTGAGTACTAAGAAATATTTCACTGCTTTCGACCATTCTCTAACTCCATGATACTTATAGACCTAAAATTATGATCAATTCCTTGTTAAGGTCTCACCAACGGAGAATTTTCTCTACATCGTTTTAACAATTATTTTTCAGCTTATTTTAAAATCTAACCAATTTTTGTAGACTGGATAAAGTAATGCGTCAGGTAATTTTATATGAATGGCAATTACGCGATTATAATCGAATTTTGAGACTAGACTATTCTTCCCATACAAATTTTGTAAGAAACATCTCTATTTAACCCCAGAGGATCGTAGAATATTAAAATTCATAATTTACATTTGTTTCAACAGGTTTATTGAAGTATAATCACATTAGGCTCATAAATTTAATTTTCAAGAAAACGATGATAGTAAAGTTAATTAAAAACAAATTGATTTTCCACTACTGTTTTAATTTAGTTGTAAAATTATACGATAATATTAATGATGCAATCTCTGCTTTTTACCTATTTTATATATTTTAGAAGAACCTTCCTACACGTGTGTACTTACTTATACATGTTACGGGCTACTGTTCATTTTTTTTATTGGCTCACAAAATTATATATCAAAAACATAAGTAATGTCAACAATAAAAAATAAAATTTAGACTATATAATCAACTACGTGTATTTTATAATTCCCTTACATTTCTTCTTTGAGCAACGTTAACAAATCCAAAAAATTTAAATCAATAAAGCATTAACGAAATTTGACATTCTCTTTATATGAATTTTTAATGCATAATTTGCTCTATAATACTTTACCGCAAACATATTTCATTTATGAATAGTATAGAAGCAATAATAATATATAAATAATAATAAAAATTATTAAATACTTTTACACAGATAATTTGTTTTGTCTGATATATATTTAAATATATTGATATTTGAACCACAAAGGCTTTAATCAGCCTCAATTAAGAAATACGCATTTTTATATCATTTATTTCTCTATTTTATTCATACAGCACAGAATCTTCCGACAATAGCCATAGTCGACTCACCTAAAAATATAAATAATTAAACATTTACAATTTATAACATTTTAACGAAACAAAAATATTTAACTGCACTTTTTGTTGTATTTTATTAAATACATATCTAAAATGAGCAAGATACACGCTTTCAAAATGTCTGTTTCCTAAAAATTGATATTATTTAAAATCCTTATTTTTATAATTTAAACGTTTGGGTTACCAATATTATTACAATTTTGAAATACAGTGAAGACGTCGGCAAGGAACACGTGTTTAGTGAGCCAAGAAGATTAATATACAGATAATACTTTAGATGAATGGCATATTTCTAGTTCAGCTACTAGATACTGATGGAACGTTCTCAGCAAACAGGCGTGTGCTACATAAATATTTCTTGTAGAATCGTTGCTCTGTGATAAGACGAAGCTTCAACGAAGTCTGTTTGTGGGTAGTGTTGCAATACTGCAATTTACTGCAAAGTCAAGGCTGCAAGGCTGCACTCCTTACGACCGTGACGTCACTTACCACAAACACTCCCAACACTATTCACGGGAAGATAGTGTAAAACCGCTATTCTCGTACAAACGGAAATGAAGAGGTTCTATAAAAAGCTTCTTTCACACGATTTGTGATATATAGCGGTTTGTCATCTCCTAGTGTTTAAAATACTTCGAAAATGGATTACCACGTGACTGGTCAACGTGAGCCACGAAAGAATGCAAAATGCAGACACAGCGTTTTCATTTGGTTCTTAAACACTAGAGTAATAGAGAATCTCATTTAACCTTCCAAATAGTTGTCGAAGGAATATAAAATCTGGCATACGGATTTCATCCGACGGAACTGTACAAGAGTGGAAAAGGATCTACAGAGATCTACCCATCATGGAAATGACTAGTGACAGCTTCCACCTAATATAAGGAAACGAGTCTGGTCTACATGTTGAATGACGAAGATTGTGGCCCAGTGGGTATCGTCGACATTCTATAAATCTGATGATAAAGCCTTGTCCTGAGTATTCTGGGTTGCGTCTGACTGATTCATCGCAAAACACTTGCCATTCCAAGACCACTGACTAAGGTACATACAATCCTATAAAACACACGAGGTGTATAGAACACAGATCTCCAAATAGAAGAGGCAGAAAATACTGTGGCGTGTTATGAAATAGTGCTCCTTGTAAATTAAAAAAAATATTAATTTAACATCAGTTACGAACGGAGAAGTCAAATCAAGAATAAGTTTGTACATCTCACTCTAATAAACATTATGAACATATATACGCATCACCATATAAAAATTATTTTTGACAATAATACAGATTTAAGATAATTGTTTAATCTGTTGATTCGTACCGATGTAAGCACCAAATAAATTTTTGCTAGTCTTTTCGTATATATTGTCAAAGTTTTGATAATGAAACGTATCACTTTGAAGTTAGATGGCGATGACCCTGGTGAAGAAGATGCTGTGTTGCAATTGCTCGGGGATCCGGCGGTCGGTTCGTTAATGTAACGAGAGTCCCTAACAGCTCAATTTATTACTCGAAGAGACAGGAGGACTATTAGACGGCCACGGCCGACGAACATGCACTTAAACAACATAATCTCTTAATACAAATCAAGGTTAAACATGAATTCTTCAAGGCTACCGGAATATTTAGACGATCCCAGCACCGATCTTAAACATGAATGGTATCCCACGTACCAATCGTTTTTTTTAATTTTTCAGCTAAAGTTTCTTATTATTATAACATGTCATAGAATCCTTCATTGCTTTCTCAAGTCACGTTACTTATTTCCTCTCCAGAAAATATTTCTCAACTATCAATCTCGTTGAAAATAACACGAGAACGACGTTGAAGCAACAGTAAACTTGCCGTTTTTGAGTATGGTTTAGACCAAGAACCTTGGATTGGAAATACTATGCAAAAACAATTCACATAAATAGAATATTTGTTGGAAACACCACGGGGTTTCGTTATTCCTCCTTCATTTTTAAAATTAAAAGCCTTATGACACGGTACGATAAGTTGGTGTGCTTGGAAATACGCACTTAACGTAACGAATAGAACCGAAGGAACGTAATACCAAAGCCAACAATGCAAAGGCCGAGCTCCAATCATAAGCCGCCTGATCAACGGGATAGATTTAAATGTACAATTATTTTTAATATCTCGACGAGTACTTATGGAAAACCTTTAACATATTACTCGTTTTAGCTGTCTTAGTCCCAAGAAGGTTCCGCGAACCGAGGCACCTCGACATGTTTTGAGAGGTATTTGTTACCGCGTCGCAGACCTTGTGCATACGATAAGAATTGTCTGGTAATTCTATTGGAATAGTCAGTCAGCTGCCTCCTAAACTGGTCGTGGTTTAGAAATGGAATGCTGCGGCCCCATAGCAAACCCCACTCTTGCCATCGGAAGGATGAACTTATAAGTGCCTACCTGATACAGGTTTTCCTATGGTTTTCCCTGCATAAATTTTAGAAGAATTTCTGGGTACGGTACTTAAAACTACATCTCGGGAGTCATAGTTAAACGTTGGATACCTTCACTGGGTTTGATAATGGACACAACAATTTGATTTAAAAAAATTATTAACAAACAAATCCCTAAACAATACGTCGATAGAAATAAATTAAAAAGAAAATAAATTAACTTGACAATTAAAATAGAACGAAATTAAAAAGTAAAGAGATTAACCTTGATTAACAATTTAAAAGGAGAACGAAATCTGACTTCTATCCTTTAATTACGTTTACATAAATCATTATTTTGTATTTTGTTACTCACATCTGTCCACCTGGTTACAGCATTCCTTTTTGTTTTCGGGAGTACACTATTGCAAAAATTTTACACTGATTCTAATATTGACGCACAGATTTTACACTCTTGAAGTCCACCTTGATAGGCTCCCAGGAACTCGGATGATCCTCATTTTTGTCAGCTATCTGGTGACCGCTTGCCTTATATGAATCCTGTGATTCATAGATTTGCTAGTCTTTTTACCGCTTGGGACTTAAACTGCAACTTTACTATTCCTGGCTGGCTACAGACGTAAAAACTGCACTCCTTTCCTGGCTGCTGATAGACGTAAGAACTGCACTCTAGACGTAAAAACTGCTAACTTAGTAATATTTACGGGATAATACTTCCGTGTATGTTTTTACTGTGTCTTAAATTCACCACTTTATTTAATGATACATTAAACGACGGCTAGTCTCTGCTCTATACTAATTTGTTCCGTCCTACGAAATGTCCTGTCACCAACTACCTATTGTAGTCTCGAGTTTTAGCGCGCATACGCCATTTTGACTTTCCGACAAAGTAACAGCCCGTCTACATTGTCGCTTTGGAAGCTCCTGCCTGAGATTTAATATTTTAAATTGTAATTGTTTTGAGTTATTGCCACAAAATAAATAAATATTTTGTTTTTTAATTTCGTTCTTTTCATTTAATAATAAAAGACTTCCATTTAATTATTACATTTTGACGCTTAACGTGAGGTAAATTCATTTAATTAAAATATAAATTAAACGACATATTTATTTGTTTATAACAATATTTATATTGTTTTATTAAATACTGAGTGATAATTAATCATCAATTTGTAAATAAGTATATGGGGTCGCTACGTTCATTATAACAATGACTTCCGTCACGCACATCTGTTTATATATCCTTCCGACAATGGAGACGAAGTACTAAACAAAGTGTTAGGATCGTAATAAAATCAAATAGATGAACTTTTTAAATGTGGATAGTTGTTAATGAGAGGCTATGGATGTGGCTCATAAGAGCGAGGCTTACGAGATGCGTGCGACCTTTGCTGGCTGAGTGTCAGGTTGACAGGCTGTGAACTTTCACAGTGACGCAACGCTTGCATATGGTCCGCCTTTAAGAGAGGAAAAGCACTAGGTTCGCACAAAAAAAAGTACCTGACCTTGGACTTAACATTTCGTGCATGTGATAAACGTCAGCGAAACGGTGTGATGTTTTTACGTGGCCGTCCAGTAGCTGTGTCAGCGCACGCGACTTTCTACCTTCTACGTTGTTCAATTTCCGCGGAATGTCGCTAATTAGCTAAGGGCGGCTCGGGATGAGTTTGAGTTTGTAGGCCAGCAGGTTATCGATTGTCTTGGCTGACAATCTGCTGGCGTGCTGTTAAATGGCGGTCGGATCAACATCGTTACGCCACACCTCACACGAACCTTAAAGCTTTACACAAACATGATTACGTGTATCCTATCTCGATCGAACCATAATTAAAGCCATTTAAATTGATGTAAATACTCTATAATACATATCCTCTTTCGTAGAAGAAAACGTACATCAATCTTATATTAAATAACCTTACGGTAGATTGTTCCTTACGCGGTATTTCGTGTTTGGAATTAATCAAAACGATAGATAAAAAAGGCACCTATAATTAATTAATTCATATAATCACGCAGACTTACTATCAACTACACGACACATTTCTACACTTAACGTTAATAATTTGTATCTAAGTGCTTTTTTTTTCTTCGACTTAATCTGCTATTTTTCAGCTATTTTAATTTCCCAAGTTAGAAACACGGAATACGTTATTTTAAATTATCAAGTGATAAATTTTATAGTGTTATTGCGGTCCGCCTTTGCGAGGCTATTTGAGATCTAGGCGCATGCCAAAATTACATGATGGCGAAGAACATGTTTGCTCTTTATACTCAGGGTCTTCGCCATTACCTTCAAACAGAATGGAAAGGGGTATAAAAAAATTGGAAAACAAGGATAATCAAAATTAGGACGATCGATATACGAATTCCAAATATAAATTCCCTAAACCATAATACACATAATATACAGATATGTATATATATATATATATATATATATATATATTGTGGTATACAATTTTAAAGATATAACGTAGCCACGACGTTGGAGCCAATTAATGTAAAAATTATGATTTGATAAATGAAATAATTTAAACAATTAAATTTTAAATACAAAACGTTTATTATCAATATTTAATTGTATTTAGTGCTAAACTTTAACATAGATACCTCAGCTTTATTGAATTTCTTAAAACATTCAGGGTCGCTTATCTAACAGTTATATTAACCCGCAATTATATACCGAATTAAAGAAAAACAAAATTTTACATAATAATGAATTAAATTTACATGAGAAATATTGACATAGGTAAAATCTATAAAAATCGGAATAAATTTGATTAAATCTGACGGTACGCAATTTTTATACTAGTTTACGATGGAAATTCCGTACATATCAATCATCGGAACAGATCTCATAAAACACTCACTTCACCGATAATTTAAAAAGATTTTAAATAAAGGCCATAGTATTTCACTGTTAGAACATACGTCAGCACAAAAAACCAAATTTCCACTGACAATGAAGTCCAACACCTTTTCGTCCAAGATCAACCAGCCAAGTTCTGGAGTCTAAGCTCTGCCTAGTTTGAAGTCCACATGGAAAAACTCTTGACTGCTTACGGTCATTACCCAGCGCCAAATCAACTTTACTGTCTCAGTTCATATCGCAGAGTGCCCTTTACTGTTTCAGTTTCTATCGCCGACTGAAATGTTCTTTCCACCTCAATCATTGCCGACAATAATACGTCCGAAAACTCCACATTCTTATGCCAACAATACCTGGACCATAATATTACGATGACAATACAAATATTAAAGTATTTTTAAAAAAATCTTTTCATTATACACATTGATGGTCACCACAATATATATATATATATATATATATATATATATACAAAAAAGGTGTTTCCGTTGAGATTCGCACCCTTCATTTTTACTGTAATGGGAAGATATTTTCAACAGATACGATTATTTTATTACGGTTATTTCTTCTCGGAAAATGTTCTATAACGTAACAGTGAACATTCATTCAACCGTTACTTTCCGCTAGTCGTTATCCGAAAAATATATTTTCCTGTAGTAAGGAGAAAAAAAAGAGTGGAGCCTTTGCAAACATTTCTGAATAGAAAATTCTGAAAGCTTGTAGTTACGACGTTTCCAGTTGATTTTAACGATTCCTCGTTTTTTAACATGTATGATGAATTCATCAGTATTAATCAAACCACTTTTAACGTTACAATGTGGTTAAAATTAGATGGCTCCTGGGGTTTCCGCATTGAAGACGACACTGATGCCACACATGTGGTCGCAAACCAACTTCATACACAGCTCATTAAAAAAAATAGAATACACTTCGATTGTTCGGCAACGCTCCTTGTCGCGCCCTTCATTATAAGGGTTCTGATTGGTTGATCCAAGGACCATAGATACGTTGTTCTCAATACAAATTAGAGGGGAAAGTATACTTACAGAGCGAGAAGAAAAAGTAGGAAAGTTTCACGATCCAAAGCTTTTGATTAGATTTCTAATTTAATTTTAAATAGTTTCTATTTGAAAGAGTAGCATTTAAAAGGTCTTCGCACTTTCGTTACTATTTAACAGTTACATCTACGAACTGTGTAATAAGGCATTTGTTTACCATTGTAAATATGGCCATTATGTAGATTATAATGATGCACTTGTTATGATTTCTTTTAGCATATTTCTGGGAACAGCTTATGCTGGCGACTTCAGTAAACTAAAATTGGTATTGTACCTATATATTGTGACCTTATGGAATTAAAATGAAAAAGAAATGAATCATCCATTTATATTTCTGAACCCCTTCCCAAGGACTGATTCAGACGGAGTCAATTGTTCCAGCTGCTCCGTGGCCGTATATTAGTGTTGACAACAGTGACGCAGCGAAGACCATATTTGCACATTTAGTGTCGAGGTCAGACGGCGCACCGCCACAGCGCTAATATTTGCAACTCGCGGCTCACACGAAGAATTTCAGTCACTACCATTCTTTCTCAGACCGCGGGGTTTCCCGGACACTGCATTAACATCCAATAACGACATAACGAACAGAAAAATTAAGTTGATTTTAAATGAACGGAACAAATTTCTACGATTTCACATTCTCAGAATTTCCCAGTAAAAAAATCATTGTCGGGCTGAATGGTTTTTAAAGTCAGATTTACCTGGTAGTGAAATAAAAATACAAAGTTTTTTAATATTATGTAGTTGAAAATATAAAAACGTCTCTATTGGCTTAAAATTAAAAATTTATCGTTTCAGGAATATAGAGAAGGTTTAACAAGAATCAGGCTATGATTTAAAGCATGAGGATGGAGAAATACCATAGAGTTGGGCCATGGAAGAACTGTGATTCGTAAATTGTAGGTAGATGAGCCGCATTAGATTTAACGGATGGAGGAATTTCGCACCGCTTTCTGGAGTCGACAGGGATAGCTCAGTGATAGAGCGTCCGCCTGGAAAGAGGGAGGTCCCGGTTGGATTCCTGGTCTGGTCTACATTTTTCCACCCTTATACTTTAACTAACACTTTAACAATGAGATAGCCAAAACAGACCAAGGATAAGTGATTAACACATGAATTTTCTGAAACTCTGTTGCTTTCTTCACGTGTTGAGCTCAACCTTTTTTAAATTCACGCAGCATAGTCCAAACGACGTAATAAATGGCAAGTGTGTTACTAATTTTTATCACCCAATTTTGGGAATATCGCCATTTAATATTTAATTTTATAAGCAAAATCCTACTTTACGTCGTTTTGCACGAGCTACTAACTGCTGTCTTCAATAGTCATAGCGTAAAATGGCAGTACATGAAATTCAATTTAAATTTTTTCGGATGTGTGATATTTTGCATTTTTCTTCCTAATTAGTATATTGAATCCAGAGTAAGATTGAAAGGTGCTGTGACAGAAGGACACATTCGAGGAATAAGTTTGTAGCTAGAATTATTCCACAAATTCCTTATTGACTTTAGGACGCGTGCTGTGATTGGTCCTTGACGGAGACTGGGCATATTTCACGCAATGGGATAATCCGCCACCTCTGCAGTAGTTGAAGATAACGCTGTGACTCAGGCTGGCGGCAGGATATGAGGTCAAAACACCAGCTATAATTGACTGGATCACACAACCACGCAGTTCTGCGAACATTAACCCGACACTTTTCAACTCTTCCCGTAATAATTTAAACAAATGCCATAAGAATTGAGTTTAATCTGTATCCTATCAGTGATGCTGTGCCCATGCATGAAAAATGATATCTGCAAAAATCTCGGGGGGGAAAAACCTGTAGTAAACACACACCGAGGCTCATTTAGGCAACTTCTTTAGAAAAATACAACCAGATGGTGGCGTCAGGTGGAATATTAAAAATAAACAATTTGTATTAAATAATAAAAAAAGCAGCATTTTTGGCAGAAAAAAGTATTAATATTCAAATTTTGAACACGACGTTTCGTTTCTGATTTGGATGTCTTCAGGTGTTTGATTGTTACAACTATAAAAAAAATTAAGTTGACTAAAATTTCTTACGAGCCGGGGCAACAAAGTGTGGGGCAATCCACACGTTAGAAATTTTTGCCAACTATATTTTCTTTTAGAATTACATCCATACACCGGAAGCGGTCCCAATCGGGAACAAAGCGTCGTGTTTAAAATTTGAATATTAAAAAAAAACTGTCTTAAAGGCTTTTATTTAATTTAATTTAAATACTAAGTCAGATAGTTATAATTGATAATCAATAATTCAGTTAAATTATTATTTTAAACAAACTTCTCGTGGGTAATCCACATATCATCATAGGAAGATAAAAATAGGGTATCCGGAAGGGAGAATATGGTGGTCTAAGGGTAACCAGTCCCTCAGACTACATTTGAAGGATCCTACCCGACATTCGCCTAAATGGGATTCAAGGTAAACCAAAGAGAATACCACTTCTGGTTGGTTGGACGCTCGGTACTTGTCCCACGCCCTTCCGACATTTGGAGACGGCTCCCTGTGAGGACGCAGTATTGCTGATAAAAACCAGATTTGGATCCAGATGGCCGATTGTTCCAACACGAACAGCTTACAACCCTTTCTGTATACGCAACGCCTGCGACCCCAGATTTTTTAGAGTGACAAGCAACATGAGGGTCATCCACGTGGTGTCTCTCGCCAATAGTAGTATAGGAACGGATTCGAAACGGACTATGCCAAAGGTTAACTAGGACCTCCGGGCCGTTGTTTAAGGATCTTACCCGGTATTCACCTAAAAGTTATGCAGAACAAACCCTTATAACTTGCATCAGTAGATCAGGGCTCTTGGTACTTGCCCCACGCCCTTCCGATGAGTAATTTTTTTTTCATAGTGACAGATTACATTTCGATAATCCACGTGGCGGAAACTTCCCTTTAATAGCACAGGAAGGGACTTCGCAATACGGGCTTATAGAATAAATAAAAGACTTCTGTGTGTATTAAAAACTTAATCGACAATAAAACATTTTATAACAAACTTATTGAAATTAGTTTTACTTCTTTTTTAATAATTCTTTGAAATCCCTGTATTTGAATTATTATTTACAATTCTCATTACACAAAATCTTTATTCTATTATTTAAATAACAAAACTATTCTAACAATATTGTAACGCGTGTATTTTGGTTTAGTTTTGCTTTGTCTCGGAAGTGTTGTTTGCTGTGGTCCTGTCTCGATTGTTGGCCTCAACATGACAGAATAGTTGGCCATTGTTGACTACGGAACTGCAGCTGCGTGCTATAACTCTTGTGACAATGGAAGAATCAGTGAAACTGACATTTCGACGAAGTTTTCTAGTAATGAAAAAAGTAAAAGAATGGGAGGCTATAATGGCGGGAACGGAGATAAGTTTTTGAAACTGGAGCAGTTGTTCAGCGCTCACCGCAGCTGGTGGATGTGATTATGAGAGGCTCCGTAAAGTTGTCTGTGATATAGTCCGAGGCAGAATCGTCGTGAGAAAGGGGCCACAATTTGTTAGTGAAGATTTCATCGAAACCACACAATTTAGTACGACGTCTTGCCAGCAATCAATCCCGGAGGCCGACGCCTTAGCCAGTGGTCAACCCCTGAGTCGACGCCTTGCAATGGTCCTGACTAAAGTCATCACTGCACTTAACCCGTTCTGCCAGCTGTGAGATACGGAGACGTCGGTACGAGAGCTACAGCAGGCAACACAACACAGAATAGCAGTACGTATTTGTTACGGGCATCAGATCTCTTCTATGTAAAAACCACAGGTGCCTGAGATAAGAGTTTTTCATGCTTAACTGTAACAAACCTATATAAAATTTCTTTAATGGTCAAATATTTGTTTGATTTAACGTAAAAACCCAGCCCACAATATAATTCTTTACAATATTAGCTCATTAGTTGTGTACAAAAACACATTATCTCAGCTCGAAAAGTTATATTACTGATGATGTTCGCCAATTGACTTCATGTGACAGTAAAAACATTACTTCGGCTCCCTGACTCACGAAGATGTATTTCGAGACCGGTCTAAGGTTCGTAGACCTGATGATGTGCTCAAGTAAAAAAATATTTTTTTTGGTAGTGCCACTGAATTTACATGTTTCGCACGACAGTTTACTGTTGTATGACTTTGGGACTGACTTACAGCGGCTCTTATTTTACAAATCAACGTCCGTTTCTCTTCGACTGCAAAGTTCAGATTTATTTTTAGCTAAAAATTCTATCGCACGGCGTTTCATTCTTCCCCGGCAAACACGAATCGAATTGTCATTGGCTTATAGGTTAGCTGTTTCATTTTAATGATGTGGAAATAGTTTTAATAATATCACCGAATTTATATCTTTGTATCCTTGCACTTTCTCCCTACCTAGGTGCGATACGATGACGCGTTAAAGTGCTTGAAGTTAATATAACACGTTCGTTTTCCAGAAACAACGTCAAATTCAATATTGTTACGCTGACTTTTCGTTAAAAAAAACACTTAATAACGTATAATTTTTGTTATGTTACACACGTATACATTTTTTTATATTCATTATAGATTATACTCAAAGCTTATTAAAATTTTCCAACTTTCATGTTGAAGCCTTTAATAATATTTTGCTCTTATGAAAAGAAACACTCAAAAATCTATTTATAAATAGAACTTCCGTTGTTTTAAAACATTCACTCACACTTTCTGTTTCTTTCAACTCCTAGATCCTGTAAGGAGAATTTTAGCCAAAAACGAGAGCTTGGATGAAGCTATTAGATCCATTACTGTAAGGTCTTGATGATAAACAGCAGTTTTGTTTATTATACGAAAATCGTTCGTTCCTCTTCATACTCGCGGAATTATCCACATGCAGAATTTTAAACGAGGAGAAATCAAATAAATCCAACAAAGATTTATTCAAGCCTCAAATCATAGTTAAATTGACATTTTACTATCCATATTCCTTACTTAAATGGGCGAAATATAAAAATAGTATTATGCGACATTATTGGGGAAAAAAATACAGAAGAAATACCCAAATTTGTCTTCTTCCATCAAGACAATGTTTAGTGTGCAGGTTCGTTGGCGAAAGTCATTAAAATTGGAACAGTTACCGCATAAACGATCCCCCCACCCCACCCGCTGCCAAAAAACGCATAATTTTAGTATCTTCCAAAAAAAAATTATTTTTGGAGTTTTAGACAATGGTGTTGACATTTTTGTTGAAGAAATTATAGTAAAAAATTATGACAGTTGGAAGAAAGTACATTTTCCCTGAAGACGAACAGAATTTTATATTGCTAGAATAGCACGATTATTTCTTCCTTCCTTCTTCTTCTTCTCTCTCTTAAATTTTCTACCCCAGACAATGGAACACCCGATGATTTCTTCATCAAATGAATAACAACAAAATTTAATCAAATTTATTTACTAATGGATTACAGCACTGTTGTTTCCTTGTGAAAATTGGCATATCTATATGGATTTTAATGGATTTGCAAAAAAACATTTATTGGCGTTGAAGTTCTTTCTATCTATTTACATCTTGAGCCACTGTGCTTTTATTTTCAGTGTTTGTAGGTCCTTAAAAGCTCCATCGAGCAACATTATCTTGGGTCTTCCTTTCTTCTACTACCTTCTTGCTGTGAGAAGGTTAATTCCTTACCTAGTTCTTCCAATTTTCTTACGTGTCGAAGCCATTTAAGCCTACATATCTTTAAAGTTTCTACTATACTAGGATTTTTATACGGTTTGTACAGCTCATCGTTATATTTTATCCTCCAAATACCGTTAGCACAGCTTGGGACATAAATATTCCTGAGGATCTTCCTTTCAAATATTCTCAATTATTCTTCACCATTCTTAGTGAAAAATTCCAGCTGGTTATTAATATTTTTTTTCTTCGCACCGTACTGGATTCTTGGTCCGCATCCATACTTGGCTTGGGAATCGTGCGCAGTTTGGGCCGTGGTATATAAAATGTAATGTAAAATTCAAGACGTTGGCGCGTTAAACACTTTAGGAGTCTGACTTCCAACAAGGGATCTTGACAGGACTATATTTCTACAAACAAAAGAACGTGAAGACTGTGCCCCAAGGATACGACTAAACGTGAAGGTCCAGCATGATTTGAGCTTGCAGGAGAACTGTGTGTGTGTGTGTGTGTGTGTGTGTGGAGGTCGCAGCAAGATCGCGATTTTTTGCCGTCTCGCGCAAACCTGTCGCATGCCCGCAGCGTCTCGAATACTAAGAGCCCGGAGTCACTGATCGCTCAAACTCTCGACGCTACTTTGGGACGAACAGCTTAGACTTCCTTTTGTACGTTAAAATTATCTTCTTTGAAGGTATATTTTCGAGGATTTGTTTCTGAAATTCAAACATGCTGATTTCATCAAGCCAACTAGTGGTCCGTGGTCTACGTTGGCAGCATTTCATCCGTAATTATCGTGAAATAACACGGCTGGTCTGAGGCAGTAAAATTTCCTTTGTATGAATGTTAAAAAAAATTACACGTAATTTATCAAGGTTGTTTAAGAAATGCCTGTTGGCGACAGTTGCAGATGAACAGAAACGAGAAGAATAAGTCTACTAATAAGAAAGGTAATTTGAAGTTTCGTAGAAGTGATAAAGTGAGAGTTGAGAGAATGATAGTGCGACTTTTTCTAATTGAAGTTACTGTTCATCCTCACCGAAGAGAATAAGTTCACAGAATAAAAAATGATATCAGAAACACTTATAGATAATAATTCATTCAGATTTAATATTTTTAAGTGCGATCCATGATCTGGTTTAGATAAGTAGGTAAACTACAAATTATTTGCATTTGCAGCAGAATTCAGTTGCTCATTAATAAATATTCCTATATATTATGCGAATGGCAAGTAAGACGTGAATAGTACGAATTAGAATTATCTATATTCTTTGAGATACTGCGGAAGCCTAGTGAAGGTACTGGTGTTATTACATTGTGTGACAATCACGATTAAATGGCTTAGTATTATGGTGCTGGCTTGAGAATTAATGAACGAATTCACTTATTGAAGATATATAATACCAAGGATGGTAACTGTGAATTTGAGCATTTTTTCCACTCGGGTGTATTGGGCTGTATCGGATTGTTTGTTTAGGAAATTGCTATCTGTATATCGTGTCCGTAAGAATATAGGCCTAACGAATGTTTTTAAGAATGGTAGTGACGAAGACTAAGCTTCTCCGCAAGGGAGAGTTACGAACTGACAACAATACTCCCCTCCACCTTCTCCTTCTCCTACTGCGCATCTAACACGTCTCGCGACCTATACGTTACATATTAGAATATTAATAACTAATTTCGCTGGAATAGCCCAGTGGCTCTCAACGTGTTAGTATTAAACAAATGTGCGCAAATGATATCTATATGTATATTTGTGACGTAAGAATAAAAATTCAAATTCAAGTATCCAAGTGTTGAATCAGAGTTCTGAGCGCAAAGTATTCTCTTGAGTTAAGGAAAATATTTACCCTGATAACTACTGTTAGGATGTGAAATTAATTGCTGTATTGAAATCGTATGATAAATATCCCTAGTAAAACAGTGATTAATTTACCGGTTGTTGTAATGTGCGGTTTATCTTGAACCCTTGGGCTGATGACCGCCCTTGCTCTTGAATCGAACCCGGAACTGCGTGTTGTAGTTGTCGCGACGGTTGGATAAGCATGACAAAACTACTCTCGACGTATGTTGCAGATGCAGTAAAAAAGTACTCTTTCGACTTTAAAAGTAGGAGAAAAATTTAACATAAACTTCCATAAAACGAAACAGATAAACGAACAGCAAAACGAACAGATAATATGAGGATTAGTCGTTCCTATATGGAACATGCTCGCCGACATATGATGAATGGTGCATATTAAGTCATGAATAATTATTTCATAACAAATTAAAAGTTGCTATCCTAAAAACCCTAGCTTTGATGCGGTATTTAATAAACACTAAAGACTCCACCGCCTCTGAGATGTGTTCGCACTCTGTTAAAATGTCGCCTTTTCCATTTAGAGCATTCTGGTACAATGGTAGTCTATCCAGCGAGGGCTATTCTCTCGCAGGCAATACCAACGAGGGATGTTCTCTCCCTGGCAGAACCTTATAGGAGAGATACGAAGGGGCTACCTTTGGGGATGCCTTTTCCTCTCCGTTTTTGAACTAAGGTTCCCACAAGCCGAGGCACCTCGGTCTGTTCTGAGAGGTGTATGTTCCGGGGTCACAGACCTTGGGCATACGGTAAGAGTTGTTCTCTGTTCCCATTGGAACAGTCGGCCAGCTGCCTCCTTAACTGGTCGAGGCACGGAGAAGGGAATGCTGCGTCCCCACAGAAAACTCCTCTCCCACTATCGGAAGGGCGTGGGACACGTACCCAATGCCCGACCTACCTGATGTAGGTTTTCTAGGGTTTTCCCTGCATTACTTTTAGGCGAATGCCGAGTAGGATCCTTAAACCATAGCCCGGGGGCCCCAGTTAACCCTTGGCTACCTTCCTCTACCCTTCCGCATCCCCCCTTTCAAATCCCTTCCTATGCTATTAAAGGGGAGTTGCCACTATGTGGATCACCCTCATGTAGCCTGTTACCTAAAAAATAATAAAAAGGTATTCTGTTAGTCCTAAAAAAATAAAGGTGCCAGGTACTCTCGCAGGTGAACACTTCTGGAATGACGGAGAGGGCTACCTTTGCGTATGCCTTTTTCTCTCCCCATTTTTGAACTAAGGTTCCCACAAGCCGAGGCCCCTCTGCCTGTTTTGACAGATGTATGCTCCAGACCTTTGGCATACGGTAAGTGTTGTTCACTGTTCCCATTGGAACAGTTGGCCAGTTGCCTCATAAACTGGTAGTGGAACGAAGAAGGGATTGCTGCGTCCCCACAGCAAACCGTCTCCCGTCATCGGAAGGCCGTGGGACAAGTGACCGATGCCCGACCTACCTGATGCAGGTTTTCTGTGGTTTATGCTGAATCACTTTCAGCCCAATGCCGGGTAGGATCCTAAAACTAAAGTCCGGGGGCCCTTGGCTACCTTCCTCTACCCTTCCACATCCCCACTTTTACACACACACACGAAACATAATGGAAATAAAGTGCCTTAAAAGATATGAAGTTTCTTCGTCAAAGAATGAAGTAAAGATAATAATGTTAATAACACACAATTTGTCATAATTACGACGTTGCAATGACATCAGTCTGAATGCCGCTTGTAGACACACGGCGTAACTTCCTGATGCCAAAATTGCAGCAGTCTCTACATCTAATTTTTAATTAATAACTAGCTCTATGCCCGACGTTGCCATTCCCCCCTTTGTATGTAAATTATTTAAAAACATCCTAAAGCTAATAGCTGCAAAAAAACTATGGGGGGGGGGGCAAACTGTAATGTCCTAAGTACCACATACACATTAATGATTAAGTCTAAAATAGAATATGGAGCTCACATATAAGGAGCCACGAGTAAAAATATCCTATGAAAGCTAAACATAATCCGTAACGAGGCTAAGAGAATCATAATTGGGTGCCATAGAACAACCTCCATAACAAGACTTCTAGTGGATGAAAAATAAATCACCCTGGCCAAAGCGAGAAAGTAAAGTTAATGAGATATGCAATAAAGTCAAAAAATGGCCATTAACAAAGTCATTAGGAAACAAACTTGTACCCCACATCATTTCACAATCGACCCCCTAAGGCAACTCTCACCAATATACATAAAGATAAAATTAGAGGGGAAAAAAGGAAATTATAAACAATGGTAAAGAAGCAGGAATACTGAAGGCACTGGTCTAGATCAACAAAACAGGAGAAACTCGGAATGTATATATTTCTCAGAGAACCTGCTTCCCAAGAAATTTTCGAGACGTCAGCAGGTGGCATTATCTAGGTTTTGATCAATGCACACTAATCTGCCGCACTCTTGTTCTCCATATCTCCTCAGCCGAGCTGTCCCCTATGAAATGTCATCCTAACGATCGCCCACATTACCTTAGAATGTTCTTCTATCTTCAAGAAGGAAAGGTAAGCCAAAATAGCCTGCTACTCCATAGCAGATTTCTGCTCACCCTAGGACGCCATAAGGGAACTGTTGAAGTTTGTGGAAATAACTGGTTTATATATTGAGCTCTAAAGAAAATAAAAATGAAAAAATTTACTTCTGATTTAAAATAATGAATAAGAAAGATAGCCAATTCATACAAAAAAAAGGTGATAATATAAATACCACACAACGTTTCTGGGATCCTTGTCCCTTTCCTCAGGTGCGAAGAAGAGCCTAGAGCCACACAACTGCACTTGTCAGTTGACAATACTCAAAAGCCTCTATAAAGAAAATAATTAAGAAAAATGAATTCGTGATCAAGGAGAGTGTCATTAATAATTAAGCTTTAAATATTTAAATAGGGTAACAGGAGTCGCTCACGACCAGTCATGCGACTGTAAATAAGGACTAATAAAAAAAACAATGATAAAAGGACTCTGGAATTTGCAGACATTGATTGAATAGTATATACAGAAAAGAGATCACATTCTAGAAGTGAAAAAAAACCGGGGCAGAGAAAATGAATGTAAAATTATCATAAGAGAAATTAGACATTAAAGGTACCTCGAGAGTTACCGCTGTATTAGATTATAGCAGAAAAGAGAAACGGAGGGCCGGGACAAATTTGTGAGAAAAGAAAATTATTAATGAACGAAGAGATTTGATAACTTAAAATCAGGACCTTATAAACGATCAAGAGGAAGGAGGTTATACAGATGAGAGCGTTATTAAGAATAAAGGTATTGGAAATAGTTTTAATGTGACGAGAAATGAAAAAAAAACACTAGCATACGTTACAAATGTAAGTAAAAGAAACCATGTCCGTCAAATTAATTGAAATTGTTGATAAATATGTTGGTTTCATTCTTATTCCGTTCGTATTATATTGTTTGCCAAAATTGGATACTGTTAATTAAATAATCATTACGATGGTCCGAAGAAAGTAATCATTGAGGCGTGCGTTAAACTGTGTTTCACGCGTTGCATGGAAGAGTTGAAGACAAATGTTAGCCTAGTCAAATTCCCACCAGGCGGTACTACTAAATTACTATTAAATAGATTTCGTGCCTTCGCGTGGGCTCTTAGGATTTATCAGTTACGTACATCAGCTAAGACTCCTTGTAAGCGGATGCCTCATTAACACGCAAAGATAACTGATCTCTGGTTTCAACGGCTGAAATACTTGGCAATATGTAATAAATATAATTACTGAAACGAAAATACATTACCAACCTGCTCTGGATTGCAGACCAGCGTGATTAAAGAGATGACGAATGTTTGTATGTGTCTTTCTCGCTTTCGGTATCATCGTAACTAAACCGGTCGAGTCCCGCATTTGGGTGCATCTGTCATCAAAAACGGCATCAGGAGCAGAGGATAAGACTTTTTTTTAGGGTAATAGGCTACATGAGGGTAATCCACGTTGTGGCAACTCCCCTTTAATAGCATAGGAAGGGATTTGAAGGGGGGATGCGGTAGGGTAGAGGAAGGCATCCAAGGGTTAACTAGGGCCCCCGGGCTATGGTTTAAGGATCCTACTCGGCATTCGCCTTAAAGTGATGCAGGGAAAACCCTAGAAAACCTACATCAGGTAGGTCGGGCATTGGGTACGTGTCCCACGCCCTTCCGATAGTGGGAGAGGAGTTTTCTGTGGGGACGCAGCATTCCCTTCTCCGTGCCTCGTCCAGTTTAGGAGGCAGCTGGCCGACTATTCCAATGGGAATAGCGGACAACTCTTACCGTATGCGACCCCGGAACATACACGTCTCAAAACAGGCCGAGGTGCCTCGGCATGTGGGAACCTTAGTTCAAAAAAAACAAAACCAGAGAGATGTGAAGGAATCCCCAATGGAAGCCTCCACCAGAGCTCTCTGGGCATGGGGTATCTGTCAAAAGAAAATGACCTCGTCTAGACGTAATTTGATGACCGTATGATCAGTCCGAGGATAAGACTCACATACTGGCTCCTTATAATTGTCCATGTCTTTCAGCGCGTATTGATAGATAATGAAAATACTTTGATTATTATCGACATCCTACGTGGGAATTTATTCTTATACTTATCTACATTATCAACGAAGAAGACTTAAATATATTACGGTTTTCATTAGACGAATTGAATTGGAGTTAGATGTTCGCTGAAAAAAATTATATTCAGTCCTCAAAAAACAATTTATATTTAAATCGTAGTTCAATCACAAGAGGTTTCGACATAGAGTGTCGTATGCATCTATATTCATATTAAGAAAAACAATTACGTAATGGAATGTTAATACCATGTAAATACATATTTGAAAAGAAATTATTTTTTGGGGACTGAATAAAAGTTTATTTTCCAACTTTTCTCTGCGATGCTAAATATTTTGAGACTTTCAGTAAAAATTAATTGAAAAGCCTATAGATGTGAGTGCAACGAGAAAAGGGAATTTCGAAGAAGCCGTTGTTGGAGGAGAAGAATGGACGAGATATTCCCGCAGTGTGGCGTCGCCTGGAATTATAACCCGATCCGTTCCAGTGGCGTGAGAAACCACAGAGGCTCCAGGTAATCCTGAGGGTGCAATTTTAATGTATTGTAGAATGAGAGTATCGGCGCAGAAAGGAGTAGCCCGACTGTCGTGCTGACAGAGGAAATTGCCGAGACGATTGCGGGAAACAATGGACGGCAATCTCCGCCGAGGCAGCTACGCCCTTGTTGATTGCAGCGACTTCTGCCACCAATTAACATCCTGCGCTTCCACCTTTGTTAGCATTTAGTTTTTCTACTGAGGACTGTGGATGATCTAGGCCTTGTTACTAACTTGTAGTTGCCTTAAAAAATCATTGTTTGAACCAACAAAGAAAATTATTGAAATGAAATTGGCCTCAATTACAAAATTTAAGAAGTTATCAAGTAAATATACGTGTATTTTGTAAACCCGTCTTCATCGCAGGTGTGTTCTAACAATCCCACGCAAATCTAGAATACAATAGGACAATGTGAATTTGTGCACGCGAGTAAGTTAGGGTTAGTTTGGGACACATAAATCAGTTGAATGAATGTTTATAATAAATATGTGTATTCTACAACCAAACACAATCCAGTGTAACGTGATAAGATTAATAATTGGAGGTAAGAAGCCACGTGGTACTGACACAAACACTTACAGGATCTAGGTAACGTATGTAGTAGTAATTTCCAGCATTCACTTCGCGCCTTCAGACTGAATTACGATTTGTTTCATGACGTATAAAGCATCCGGTGATGACAGTTGCTGTTATTATCGACTCACTGATATTTGTTATAAAGTATACTGGTAGTTTTATTGAATTTGATTCAAGTCTTAGTTTACGTTCATGAAGTTCAAATTATTGGAGGCAAACCTCCTGCCTAGATTTAAAAACCAACTTTCCCACCTTGTACCCAACCAACAATTTGGCTCTCGGAACAATCACTCCTGTCCCCAACTAATCAACATTCTGACAGAAACGATCAACAACTCCTTCGAAGAAAAAAAGATATGTATAGCGACATTCCTAGATTTCGAAAAAGCCTTCGATAAAGTTCACTACCCTTAGCTCCTGTTTAAAATCAAACCCCACCTCTCCCAACACTACTTAAACCTTCTCTCCAATTACGTCACCTACAGAGTTAAAATAGACAATCACTTCTCTCCACTACACCCTATTCTGTCAGGCGTCCCACAAGAAAGTGTTATTGGTCCGTTCCTCTACTCCATCTACACCCACGATATTCCTATTGTCCCCACTACCACCACCTCAATATTAGCAGACGATATCGCTATCACTTCTCACGCACACGACTACCAAACCGCAACAAACCACCTTCAAACATCCTTAAAACTTATTTTAATCTGGACCAAAGACTGGCGCATAGTCATCAATCCTTCCAAATCCGTAACCGTTCCCTTCTCCCTAAAAAGAAAAGGCACAACTCCACTATCCCTACTAAATCTTCCCATAAATACACTCGATTCCAAACTAACATGGTCTCTTCAGACTTCCCACCTTAAAAAAAATAATACTCCACAGATTCCACAAATTCAATCCATTACTGAACCCGAAATGTCATTTGTCCTTCACAATAAAAAAACTCATTTACACATCCCTCTGGTTTTATGCGAGTTATATCTGGGGTTCGGCCGCTACTATCCACATAAAATTAAAATATCGCAAAATAAAATACTCCGCTTTATAACTAACTGTCCTTGGTACGTTACTAACTCTAGCATCCACAATGACCTAAATATTCCCTCAATCCAAAAAAAACTACAATTCATACCGCCATAATCCAACGTAATAGAAATCTCCACCACTTCAATCCCATTATCTGAAATACTGAATCCCATCCCTCTCCACGTAAACTAAACATTAAAAATTAACATATATATATATTGTAATGCCAATTAAACAGGCCATGAATTGTTTTTAATATAATTAAATTGTTAGATGTACGAATGCGTAAAGGCGACAATGAAGGCGGGTTTTTCCTTTGTTCAACAATGGAGACCGCGCGCGGAGAAAACTCAGTATGCACTTGGAGAACAACAGTCTGGAATCGGCGATTGAAAGGTGAAGGAGTCAAAAAACTGCGTACGAGAGATGAAACTGTTAAAATTAAATGGGGAAATATAATATAGTTCAGTTCACCAAGAGCAACAAACAGTAAAGTTTTGCAGATATAAAGTACGAATGGCGAGATCCCGTATTTTTTTACATGAAAGCAAGCAAATATTTTACGGAGAGATTTAAATAATAATTTGCACACGGTGAAGCAAATGGTTGCTTCAAGCTGATTGAACAGTTTTCGCATAGAGGAGACCGGAATCTACTAGTTGACCAAAAGGGGGCGGCTCATCCGAGGTTCCAGATAGCAGAAGACGAGTATTTTAATCGTGTGTATTAAAATTTTCAAAGAAGTGTAGAGTCTGTGTAAAAATGGCTTTTTAGTGTGGAAGTTTTCAAGATACAAGAGAGAGATCTGGTACCAGACAGACGTTCCGTAACAAAACTTTTATACAAATTTGTAAACGATAATTAAAAAGGTATAGTCAGATTTCGTTCAGTTTTCTTTTCACTTATTTTCATATTGTTTTAGGTTAAATTTTTATATTTGAATTGTTAATTGTCAGTTTCTACATTGATTTTGTTCTAATTATCAAACCCATTTATGACCCTGAGATAAGAGATTCGACGTATTTGATTGTAATGATATAAGAACTGTATATTCATAAATCCCACGAATTAAAAAAAAATTATAGTATTTGTTTTTAACTGGATGAAATTCGGCATGAAAAATAGGTCTTGTACATAGCAAATTTATCAACAATAAATTTCTTTTAAAGCTTAGTAAATGTTAATTATTCCTATAATTTAAGACAATCTTTTTAATCATTATATATTCGACGTTTTCAACGTATGGCTAATTATTCAAATGTTAATTAATTTTTTTGTTAATTGATTCATTTAATTAAAGCCTTCCAGTTGTTTATTACATTTATGACTTCACCAAAGTGGGGCAAATTAATCGTCAACCTTTAAGGTGTTTATTACAATATATATATATATATATATATATGCGTGTATATAGGTAAACAAATAATCCATAACTTCCTCTTCAACTACAAACTCAAAAAGCAACTACATTTCTTCAAGTTAATTTTAACATTTTAACGACATCATTGTATCAAAATGGTAAAATCTTCGGTTTAAAAATAATTCTGTATATTAACAAAATATATAATTGGAGGCAAAACTGGGGTACTTAAACTGAACTCTATTTAATACGTAAAATGTAAATTTCAGAAATTAGATTAGACTGGTCTTCCTGCGTGTTGATTACCAAAGTTATTGAAGGAAGATGAGCTGGGTTTTCGTGTCGAGCATCGGCGTGTAACAGCGCAAATGAAAAGCAGCCATTATGATCCGTACGTTTGCCCGTTGCGGAGGTTTGCGTGTGGAGTCCACTTGACCACAATTGCCCCGGGGAAGGCCATCTAGGCACGCCTTCTCTTTCGTTAGCTCACCGCTCATTACCCCTCGTTATCACTTAGTGCGGACAAACAAAGCAAGGAAACATGTGCAATCATACAGAACTGTGCAGCTGAGAAAAGCGGCACGGCTGAGGCGCGGCGAAGACGCGACACTCGAGAAGGTAACTTATCCCGCGCTATCGCCTTACAACCAGGACTCTGCTATGCTGTGCTGTGGTGTGGTTAACTGCACCGACCAGTCTTCTATCCCCTACGTCACTATTATCAATTACCTTCCAACGATTATCAGAAAATATGTCTGCTACTTTTTGCTTTAATAATAATAAGAAGAAGAAAGATAGCCACATACAGACAAAAGAAGTGATAATACAAATTCATACAAAAATTTCTGGAAACCTTGTTTCTTTCTTCAGGTGCAGAAAAAACACCGCAAGAGCCTAGAGACACAACTGCAGTTGACTCAAAAGCCTCTTGTAACTTTGTGTGGTATTTATATCATCACTTCTTTTGTCTGTACTTGGCTATCTTTTTTTTGATTAATTTTCAATCAGACGTAAATGTTTCATGTTACTAATTGCTTTCTTTCTATTTTTGAAAAAAAAATGTCGTCAATGGTTTGGAATCAATCCTCATAGTTGTGAGATGCGCAGAACCTCAATTTACCATCACTTACAAAAGCAGAGCCTTGCCGCATAATCGTAATGAAGGTTCAGCAAATTAGGTTGAAAGTTTCCAAAAAAAATCACGTATTATAAATTTTATGATTGGATTTATATTTTATCCCCAATAATTTTCGTCAGTCACAATTTGTAAAAATGAACCTGTTTCATAATTTTCATTTTTTTTAAATTTTCCCGTATCTATACAGAAAAAACATATTAACAGAAGATATATTTACGTAGGTCCATAGGATAATGACAAAAATGATTGTATAATAATTTCACACTCATTTATTTAGTAATTTTACAATTCTTTCCTGTGACAACTTAAACTCTTAATATATTCCCAATAAAATCAAGCAGTAATAGTCAGAAAAAGGTGATGTCAAATGTAAAATTCCTTTGACGCATTCGGAGAATATGTCTGTCAGACAGACGAAAATTATGTTTTTATTTTTCAGCTCATTTTAAAATAGTATTCAATATTTTAATGGCTCTATAAAGGCTTAATATCTCCGGACACATAGGAACAAAAATGGTACAGTTATCTGCATATGCAGATTATATTGATATCATCTCTAGAAATATGGATGAATTAAGACAAACGATGGCCACAATAGATCACTGTCTTAAGGAAAGAGGGCTTATAATTAATTAAAAGAAAACTAAATATATGATGGTTACAAAGAAAGAATCTAGTACAAATAATATTAAATTAAATGATTATACCTTTGTACGAGTACAGGATTTCACATATTTAGGCTCAAAACATAACAGTGAAAATAATGTGGGAAGTGAAATAAAACAACGTATCATCAATAGTAACAGAAATTACTATATGTATGGAAAATTAATTAAATCCAAGATGTTAAATAGAGAATTGAAGTTAATAATTTACAAAACACTTATAATACCTGTAGTGATACACGGTAGTGAAACGTGGACCCTTAAAAATAATTATAAGCACTTACTCAGAATATTTGAACGCAAGATACTGAGAAGGATATACGGACCTGTATGTACGAATGGAGAATGGAGAATTAACAGAGAACTAGAGCAGCTCATGAATAACGAGGACATTGTTAGGTTTATCAAAAGCAGAAGGTTGGCCTGGATGTGACACGTACTTAGGATGGATGAAAGCAGAACACCTAGACGGATTATGGACTGGAAGCCAATTTGGAGGAGGAAAAGGGGGAGACCCCGGACAAGATCGGTAGATGACATCGAGAAGGATATACAAACCATGAAAGTAAGAGGATGGCGCAGATTGGCATTGTTAATAAGGCCAAAACTCATATTGGGTTATAGTGCCAATAAAATAAGTAGAAAAAGTATTCAATATTTTAAGTATTTCGTCATGATACTTTTTCGTGCTACACAATAATTATTCATTTTAATTTAAATTGATCGAAACTTTAAGTGTAACGATATTTCTCTAGTAATAAGTTTGAATAAAATTGAGTGGTAAAATAAATACCCAATATTTTGAGTTGGTCACCTGGTTTGTGGGCGTGTCGTTTTACAGTTCGTACGATTTTGAATCATCTCACGAAAGGAACAAGGATTGAATTTTCTAAATTATTTAGTTTTGAATTATTCCCAAGCTTTCAACAGTATTTCCATTATTATTTATATGTATATATATTATATAACATAATTTTTATTTACATAGGTTATTAGGATCGTGAGAATTTTTTAAAAAAACTATTTCAGAAACGTTGTGTGGCAATTATTTTCTCACTTAATTTTGTCTGTTTATTGGCTTATTAGTTAATTTCAAAAAAAGGTTATTAGCATATTCTTACCAATCTTACCCTCAAATATACCGCAAAATGGAGACAGTAAAAACAATTACAATAAACAAAATATACAAAGATACACTAGGCCGAAGAACGGCGAATGTTAATTTCTCTCAGAAATGGATAATTATTAATGTCGAATAGTTTTCAGACTCTACACATTCACTCTACTTCACTCATAAAACATTTCTTCTTTTTCATATAAGTTTTTAAAATTTGCCTGGCTATGGAACTATGTTTGCGCCGTCACTGACGCATAGTTTATAAAGAAAACAATTTAATTGCATTCTATGAGTTAATTTGGCGTCTGACAATCTTATAAAGAATTAATTTACAGATAGTTGAATATGGCAGCAATGAGAACAGCCCTAGCTACCTTACTTACATTGCCTCGCAAAGCCACCATTCTAATTATAATTAAAGCAGAAAGTTTAAGTGGTAAAAGAGCATGATCGAGTCTACCCGGAGGTATATATAGTAAAAACAGTGTGCTCTGTTTGCAGGCTGTCTAGTCTTTTGTCTCCAGAGTCCGTCTCACTCCTTATTCGCATCTGATTTACTTTCTAGGCGGATGTCAACCTCTCCGAAGAATCTCACCACTCATCGCAGAACACGCAAAAGCTCTCCGTGCCTGTGTACCTAAATCTGAAAGGCGAATATTCCTTCAAACTGGAATGACTCGGCATAATATCATAAACTGAAGATTTACAAGTAATAAGTAGGCTGCTTGATCTACATAACCAGACCTCCCGAGCTGTTGCCAAATACAGCATCAGAGTGTTGCCGTGGACAAACGTTTGATTTGTTCGGCCCCTTCGGCTACCTCAGGAGTACATTTTGTACCCGCATCTTGTAGGTCGATACAGTAATTTATGCTGATGAACGTCACTTCCGGTGGCTAACAGAGACCGCAGTGGGCTATCAGGGTTCCGTGACCTGTGGCCTCCTCTGCTCCCTCACAAATATACTCTCACGATAATTGCCATTTACTGTCTGCCCGTACACACAGCTCATTAACTTTTAGAACAATATTGAAACACGTAACACACATTTTTTTTAGAATATATTAACTTGATTCGAAGCAAAGAGATAATAATAGAGTATCATCGTGCAATGCTATCCTGATCGTTTGTCTGAGTTTCTGATACTGATTAAGATAATGATGGGTTGGAGCTGACGGCGTTTCTGTCTCATAAATATCCGTTCGGCGTTCAATGAATCCACAATTAATGTAGGATTTCGAGTGTTTTATTGATTTGGATATGAATTGAATGGAATAGAGAGAGTGAGAATTTACACTAAGTGATACAATAAATAGAATGAATAATAGAATACGTTTCGAAAGAATACAAAAATCTCTTAGTTTTAGTACAGTTACAACTACTTGGTTCAGTCCTGCCGCCCCCCCCCCCCCCCAGAGCTGTTGCCTGTCTTCACATTCGGCCTCGAATTGAACTCATGAATTAATGAGGAAACTCGACAAAATCCGATAAACACAACCGGTTGCTGCTCCTGATCAGCCTCATCTAGAAAATGGGTAAAAATATTCGCAACATCATTCACGATAAATATATTTTATTAAATTTATTTCAGTTCAAAACAATCAGTAGTTTTTATTCTCGGTTAAAACAGACATACACAGAAAGATGAAAGAAAAATTCTGAATACTATCCTGTGCGGTTCATATATTTATAATGATAATATAAAAACATCCAAATTTAAATTGATCTGAAAAATAAAAACAAATATCTTCTCTCTACCAGACATGTTCCCGAATGCGTCAAACGAATTTTACAAATTGCATCACTTTTTCCATA
Organism: Zhengitettix transpicula; assembly: GCA_037074705.1. NCBI lineage: Eukaryota > Metazoa > Arthropoda > Insecta > Orthoptera > Tetrigidae > Zhengitettix > Zhengitettix transpicula. The sequence goes on from CM073590.1 coordinate 151,523,678, forward strand.
GTCATTGCTCTGTTTTTATTGTGTCGATATTAAGAGACAAAGGAAAAGATGGTAAAATTACTAAAATTAGTGTATCCTAAGTAAAATGCGAGGAATTGGCATTTATACTGGGATTTAAGTTGTATCACACTCTATTGGGACGTTCACAGAAATCTTGGTGCGGCGTCCTTGTTGAGAGCGTGACGTCACGTTTGGAGGCGGGGATCCTGGAGGCGTTCATTCACGGAAATGTGCATGCAGCTCACACACGGCTCTGCCAAAGTGGCTGGCATCCGCAAAAACATTTGCAATCAACTGTGTGGACTTCGTCGCTATTTTGGCTTTCCATAAGCGATTATGGGGTTTACAGCTATACACCTAGTACATTATACTTGCAATAACTAACTGCAAGGCTCGACCACGAAACGAATTTCGCTAAAACTAGGGTAATCAGTTTAATTTATTCATACAAGACATGACCAACGCTAATTTACTTTACTGGCAATAACATTACACCGCATCTGACTGCAAACCTCTCATCAGTGCGCTGTAACCGTCTTGAAATTCTTGTATATCATCAGCATATATTTCATGTGACTATAAATGAGAACTTTATAAAGTACATTTCGTTTTTGTTTTTTCACCAATCCTTCGATTCTAGATAAGCAAATTGAAATTTGCTTCTTTTTATATTATTATATAACAAGATATACGAGGGTGGTCTGAAAAGTTTCCGACGCAATAATGATAGAAGATATTTTTTTTAAATTTTGATTTTTCAACATAGTCTCCTTGTAACTCTACACACTTCTCCCGACGATGCTCCCATCTCTGTAACCCGTCCAAAAAGTACTCGGCGTTTTTCTATGCAAAATAAGTGTTCACAAAGGTGATTGTCTCTTCATTTAACGAAAATCTCTGTCCTCCGAGCGCAATTTTTAGATGAAGGAACAAAAAGAAGTCGCTTGGGGCTAGATCTGGTGAGTAAGGCGGATGGTCAAGCAGTTCAAACCGTAATTCATGGATTTTCGTCATGGCAACCGCTGAGGTGTGAGACGGTGATCGTTGTCTTGAAACAGGATTTTCTTTTTCTGAAAATGTGGCCGTTTTTCCGCAAGTTCTGCCTTCAGCTTGTCAAGTAATGATGCTCCTGTAATGGTTTTTCCTTTTTGAAGATAATCGATTAAAATAACTCCATGACTATCCCAAAAAACAGTCACTATCACTTTCCCAGCCGAAAAACAATTTTTGCTTTTTTTGGAGCCGGTTCCCCCTTTGCAGTCAACTGTTTGGACTGTATTTTTGTTTCGGGCGTATAATGATGTATCCAAGTTTCATCTACAGTGATTAATCGGCGCCGAAACTCGGATTTATTGCGCCTAAACTTCGCAAACAGAGCGTTGGAAATGTTCATTCGAACACATTTTTGGTCTAACGTGAGCAAACGCGGCACCCAAAGCGCGGACAGCTTTCTCATGCCTAACTGTTGATTTGATATGTGACAAACACGTTCTTTTGACATTTTCATGACCTCTGCTATCTCTCTCACTTTAATTCGGCGGTCGCGTAGCACCATTTGGTGAACTTTGGCGATGTTTTCGTCGGTAGTTGCAGTTTTTGGACGTCCCCAACGTTCATCGTCTCCCAATTTCTTACGGCCACGTTTAAATTCAGCTGCCCAAAATTTCACTGTGGTAAATAAATGATGGTGCAGTGTCCCCATACACAGAATCCAACTCATCTTTGATTTGTGTAGGCGTATTGCCTTTCAAAAACAAATATTTAATAACAGCTCGATACTCGATTTTCTCCATTTTCACAAAAACACTCACATCAACTCACTCAAACGACTGTTACATAACAACTGCGCGTCCAAAATGGCTGAAACTTTGGTGAGTAACTGTCAACAGATGAACAACGAATTCACTAGCTTTCATTTACTAGTGCTGCCATCTTCACGTTGAGGTTAGACCACACTCGTATATATATATATATATATATATATATATATATATTGACAGATGTTTTAAATATTTTAAAATTTATTAATATGTGTAAGATCATCCTGAATAATCGCAAGTAGTCTTCAATGAATGTGTGTGCGTAAATTCTTTGCGCGGGTTCAAATTTGGTTCGTGACAGTAAATTGATCCAACCTTATTACGTTGACGAGTTATTCGTTCAAAATATGTCAGATGTAGTTGTATCCCACTGAACAATTCAGTACTGCTAATGTGGAGGACGCGCTTTCAATTTGTAAACGATTTCTATCGTCCACTATAGTCCGCCGCAATTCGGAAGGCTGCGCGTCTGCTGGCTTTGCGTAGAGAGAGGGAAGACAGTACACAGCGACGTCGCCACACACCTGTCAGACACGTAGTTAGCTTTGTACGGCACTTGAGAACCTACTTAAAATAACTTGTAATCGTTTGTACAGTTCTTATTGTAACAACACACAGCGATGCCGTGTTTACCGTCACAACTCAAGGTTCTCATGTTATTTCTTGTCTGCTGGCTCTCATTCTGAAATTATTTGTATACTTTAAATACATTTCTCCGCCATGCTTATGGAACACTATCCACCTACCGAGACTTGCACTCATCAAAGTGCTGTAATTCATGCAGAAAGTTAACCCAAATGATAATCTACGAACAGCAGAGGATAATTTTCAACTGAAATAATCTCATTGGCCGGCGCGGACAGGCAAGGATGAGTTTGTGTCTGGGCATACGCCAAGCAAACTGCGATCGGCTTTAGTGAAGAAAGAAATATTAAGTATCAATAGTGTACTTATATGTAAAAAATAATGTAGCTAACGAAGACTTCACAACTGAAACGTTTAGCACTAGCTGCAAGCTCACGTCATCTTCTGCACCCGTCCTATTTTCCCCGTGATTCAGCGTGCTGCAAAAAACTTCAACACAGGACTAACACACCCACATGCGCGACAATTTCTGAGAATAGAAAGCTTTTCTATTTACGCATCCGCATCACAATTCCTTGATCCCCATTCTGAGTCGAGAGACCAAAAAGGATATGACGACCTTGCGTTGCAGAAATTCTTCCTGCGTGGTGTTTCTGTTTGAGCAATGGGCGTTGGACAAACTACGTAGCCATCGCTAACCACTACATCCTTAGCTGCGCCGAGTCTCTAAACTTATTTTTACGACTGAACCGTTGTAACGTGGCGAAACGATATATTTGGGATGGTCGGACGATCCTCGGTTATCGCGAACTCCGCGCTCATGAGTCGATCGCCGTCACGAACACGCAGAATCGCAAGCGGTGCTTGGTATGTAACATTCCAGCACGAGAACTAAAGGAAACTTTCGTTTCATGACAGGGGTTCCGCTGTTCAGGGCTCAGAACGATTGTAACGAAGGAGTGCCTCAGGAGAAGACGCTGCTGTCCAGATATGGATGCAAATCTGCGCATATGGCAGTGACATAACCCACGAGCGTGGATTGTGAAAGTTCTCCGTAATAGGCCAGGGCGGAGTGGCCTACTTAGCCTCGCATCACTTTCGCCAGGACATTTTCCTCGCGTTCCGAGTCAGCTGTGAGCGTTTTGGCAGCGGACGCGCCCTCTGACGTCACAAGGACCTACACCCACTTCCTCCGTCTCGCACACACAAACTACTAAATATAAGGTTACAAGGTTCACGCTGGCGGGAGAGTTTACATTAAAACCGATCAAACGAGACAAAATTAGCTGTAGATATTCAATTCCACTCACGTGCAAATATGTATGGGAAACACGTCGATGCAAAGAAAAATATTACGATTTAATAGTCAAAATATTGCGATTAAATTAGGTACGATAGTTTATAGGCCCAATATTTAGTTATGCACGAAATTTGGATGCAATAAGAAAAACCAATACGGAGGTAGTATCCATAGCTGTCTGGCACGACGAGTTATGGGAGTATTTAGATGTAATGAACATCAAAGTAAGTTGATTGTAAAATTATACAGTATTAAACTGATAATATTGGAAGTATTTATATGGTTGATAAATATTTTATATAGGCCTAAGTTTAAAATTTTGGTTATGACCATGTTTTATATTTTGAAGGATTATTTTTCCATTTTAAAAGTTAAGCGTCGTGCACATCTAACAAATTTCTATGAATAATTTTTAATACGTTTATTAAACTGTTTCGGCCACTATGTTTTATACTAAATCTTTGAAGAATGTCAGATAATTGTCTTTTATGGTTAATCATTTTTACATTTTGAAAATTATAGTAAGCACCCTGAAGACGCCTCGGGTACGTGATCTTGAGGACTGACGTTTTGTAACTCTTTCTGACAGTAGTCGCTTTCAACCACAATTTGCGACGACAGCTGGCAAACGTTTTAATGTTACAACGCCGACCGTGCAACTATAATATATATGACAGTGAAACTGTTTGAAGCTGGATTTAATTTGTTGCTTTAGCTATGCAATTATGACAGCAATTCTTTAATTCGAAATTTAATTAAATATTTATTTCCTTTAGGTTAATTTAATGACAACGGCGAAAGTACTCGAATTATAATAATGCTGGTATAAAAAGATAATATTCTAATTGCAACAACCACTATTAATTTATTAAGACAGATATTTGTATTCTTATTATTTTCATTAGGCTTCCTTAATATTGGACTATGTTCCAAAAAGATTTCGGGGAATGCAATATATATATATATATATATATATATATATATATAAACTCTTCAGAAATCCGTAGGGAATATATTAATACATTCAGGAGGTACCTTATGTATTTCAAGATGTTATTGTCCTAGAAAAAGATTGGAAAGGATCAAACTGACTTTAAGGAATTACACAACAAATTATTTTTAAAATGAAATTGATGATCCTTCGACAAAAAATAATAGTTTGAAAATTATAACCTTTGATTTCCTTCGACTGAATATGGGGTAATTTAGTTAAGAAAATTATCGAAATTATAAAATAAAAAAGTTTGCGTTAAAAGTTTACTAATTAGAAAAAATAAATAGCCAAAATGTTATAAATTAAATACCACACAATGTTTTTGCAATCCTTGTTGCTTTCAAATGATAATTCAGGGAAACGGTTCGTGTAGGTGCGTCGTTTTTATGGCACATGTGAATATTTTAATCTCGTGGCAACAAAGTTGCGCAAACCTTGTGTAGTATTTATTTTTGCACTTATTTCTGTTTTGGCTATTTATTTATCTAATTTATAATAATATAATACATGAGAATTCCAACGCCCTCATTAAGGTTTCAATCGCATTGAAATCATTACAAGTCTTCCACGGATACATAATATTAGTTATCTTTCACTTCTGTGGGGTCTTTTCTGAGATCCGTTGATGCATGATCCTAGTCGCAGTTATAAATGAATGCCGATTAAATACTCTCAAAACTTCACTAGCTACACTACTGGCCTAAACATTAACAGGTAATTTAGGAATTTTGTTGTCGAGCAATGAGATTCCTCGCCAATGACGCATATATGACTTACGGAGGCCCTCAAATAAACCCACACGTGACTCGGACATCGACCAGGAAGATATTTAGTCCTTTCTCGGTCGGGCTAGCGACACACTTCCCAGTGACTGAAACCTGTTGTGAACGATGCATATTCCCTTTTTCTGGGCAACAAGGCCACGCAGTTTCCGCAGATGCCTCCTAATTTGGCGCGGTTATTATAATTAATGGTTGGTTGGCGGGGGCGTGGTGGGGTCAGAGGGGTTCGCGTGTCCCGGCCAATCGAGCTGGCCTCTAATTGCAAAAAAAAGCACAATTATGCGCTATGCGGCTATAATTTTTACGGAGAGGGTAGCTGAAAGTTCATCGCTCCGGAGGAAGGAATGAGATACGCGTTCTCCCAGCAGCAGTTGGTACTTGGCGTGCGTGGGCTCTATTCTACTCGTAATCGTATCGTAAGCAACAAAGAAAGGTTACAAAGCAGCCAAGGGCCGGGAACGTGCACGAAACCCAAATTAATTGCTTTACGTAGAATTATATACCCGGAAGAATATTCACCTATTCCCATTTTTACAATCTGCATTTTATTATCATCATTACATATATACACAAATTTACTCTTACTCGTTGCATTCTCCTTTATACATTTATTTCACTTATGTAAATAACCATAGTTCTTTTTTTTTAAAAAAAAAGGTGGATCGTACCATTGAAAATGACACACAAAGCTATATTGTATATTTCATTCTGTTTTATTATGATTTTAATATCTATCTTTTTTATAAATGTATCCTTAGTTTTTGGTTGTGTTGGAAATACTGAAAAACACTAAAATTCATTCTAACTGAAATTATTGATATTGTATGATATAATTTTTAATATTAAACTGATGCAATAATGACTAATTTATTCTAATAATATTTAAATTCAACACCTAATTTGGAATAAAAATTAAAATTAAATTTGAAATTATCTCATTTAAATGTAAATTATCAAAATGATTTAAATTTTTTATAATTTAGTCTTTACTTTATACAGTTTTTCATTAATTTTGGATTTATTTTTACATGTGTATAGGTCCCAAAAATTAAGGTATGAAACGTTATATATTTTTTATTTACTAATTCTTTCATAGTAAATTTTTATTATTATATGTAATATTCATTCATTCATTTAATAATATTGTTTCTCACTTGATTGGCCGTTATTATTTTCCGTTGAAATTAATAGTTCGATCGCTTTGAGAATTTGTTGGTCTCTAATTTGTACCAATGAAGGTCAAAATGTACCTTTACATTGCACCGACACTGTGGATGGTAACATGTTAAAGGTTTGCTGTCTTTATTTCTCTTTAGGGAAAATTTGATTTCGCCTTGGGGAAGAAACGAATTTGCATGCAATTTTGGAGATCAAACCTCGAGGATGCGACAACAGAAAAATTATATAAACAAAAAATAGTCACTTGAGTGAGTTCGAGTCGTTATCTCGAACATTTGGGGAAAAAATATTCACCTTGGATTAAGACTGACGATAAATTTAATTCGATTCTCACGTTCGCAACACTCGATTGAAAGGCAGAAAATAATTTCCAAAATTAGTCCAGGATTTTATAAATGATCTAGGTTAACCAATGTAACTGGGACAAACTTATGCAATGAGGAAAGTTTTACTATTTTTATAATTCAGTACGCGAGTAATTTATAGACGTGGTACGTAAGTTCCAAGAATACTCATTGTGAGCGAGATGCACTCCAGTTTTATGCATATTTTCTCTTCGACGCACAATAGATCTCCTTGCCTTTGAAATAAACCCATTTTGTTAAAGAACTGTCATAAGCTAATAAATGCAAATTACAATATAATTTGAAAATTTAAGTCAATTATTTGGGTAGAATATTTTAACTTCATTTATTTAGCACTGCACTTTGCTTCAGTTCTTGTTTTATTAGCTTTATAGACAGTTAATTATTTAATTCTTTTTATGGAAGTAGTATTACTTCACTAATTAATTTTGATTAAATTTCCACCAAATTTGTGATGTCGAAGAAGAATATCCTCAGATAAGTATTTATCTGAAGCAATCTTTGAGGCTCTAACGTCGCAGCTGCTGTTCCAGAAAAGAGGATTATTAGTAAGGATGAAAATCAGTTTCAGCCCTGACCTCATTTCTCGTTTCGGAAGCATGTGGAAAGTTGACTCCTGGAAAAGCAGCTTCGACACCAAATGCGTCACTGTTACTTTGAAAAGCAAGCAGAGTCTTATCAATTTCGTTCCCATAACACGGCTTATGACAAGAGTCACGCTTATAAAAAAAATATAGCTTCTTTCTACTCGGGCTAGCTCACTGACGCCAATATAGAAGTAATTAGTACCTTGTGTTTATATTAAGAATGACTAATAAAAAGAACTAGAGACTGTATTTGAAGCAATCATCATTTACGCGAATTGAGAATCATTGGAAACATTTTTCGGCGCTTTTTATATCCCAGTGCTGTTTATTTCGATTGCCAATACTTCACAACAGCTTTCACTACGACCGCCGACACAGAAAGCATCAAAGGTGCCATATGGTTGAATTTAGTATCACTGTCACTTAGCTTTGATAAATGTTTATAGATTTTTCGACCTAAAGTTAAAATCCAATCAATTTCGATCTGACGTATTTATATTTTTATTGAAACTGTAACACCAAGAATTTCATTCCTTAACGTTCGTTGTAGTTTTAAGTATACGGAATTTCACTTGGTTGCTACTTCTCTGAATATTTAGTGTTAAACGATCAATAAGTGGCGGGGGTACAAAGAAAGAGATATTAACTGAACGCAAAGTCGCGAGTTGTCTACGATAGAGAAACGATTATGGTACTGGCGATCATATTATTTTAAATAGGTGTGAAGTTTGACCTTAGGCAAGTAAATGGAGCCTTATGGCCAAGGCCTTGTCGCGTAATTATCAGTAATCAAAGCTTGTCTTGCCGCGATAGAACGGCGGATAGCTTTATCGCTCACGACGGCGAAACCGTAGCCTCCGCGGGATCGTATTTCACTTTTATTGCCACCATCTCGAACCAGCAGCCAGTAAACACACTTTTGAGCATAGCCTGGATCACTTGCAAAAGCAAATCAACATCGAAGTTTTACTCTTAGTTGATGTTAATCGCCCTACGTGCGTATGTCTGAGTCACAAAAAGACGAACCGTTCGAGATGCGAATTAAAAATGTATATTTTTAATGTGCATAACAATCAAACAAAGTGACTTCGCATTTCTTATTATTATATTATGCTTTCAAGTACTCAAATTAAAATGATAAAAGTTTATGAACTCAAAACTCCAGGCCTTACTACAAAACACGTAATACCTGAATTAGACATAAAAATATTTTAAAATGAAAAATTTAAGGTCTGATTGAAAATAATGAATAAGAAAGATAGCCAATACAGACAAAAAAGGGTAATATAAATACTACACAACGTTTCTGGGATCCTTGTCCCTTTCGTCAGGTGCTAAGAAGTGCCTAGAGAAACACAACTGACGAAAACGTAACGACAATGGGAATCCGAAGGGTTGGCGTAGTTATTAATGTACAAACAGACACTATTAAACTCAATAATTGCTATGACTTCTTATTATTACGCTAAACCTTCTGTTTTCCCATTGTCGTTTCCCAGAATTCGCTGTCTCTAAGCAACTGGAAAGGGAAAATAGAGATAGCTAAAATACTTAGAAGGTACAAATTAGCGAAGCTTCACGTTTCACAGTTCTTACTTTATAACCAAATTAACTCTGTACAAACCATCTTCAAAAACACCTTGCTCCCCCCCCCCCTCCCGCATTGTTTCTTCAATGGGAATCTCATTCTCCGATCTTCCACTAAGTCTTTCTCACTCTAACTGCTCTCTTATCACGGTTCAGCACCATCTCTTTCTTATTGTTTTTTCTCTTACCAGTGTTCCTTTATTAGTGTTGTTAGAATTTCATTTTACACCTTCCCCGCTCCCTACCTTGGGTCACGGTTAATGTCCATGTCAAATAATTCACAGGTCAATTCGGGAAGACAAGAAAATATTTTTGTAACCCCTCGGCTCTCCCATTGTCGTTAAGTTTTCGCTTTTGAGTGTTGTCAACTTACCAGTGCAGTTGTGTCGCTCTAGGCTCTTCTTTGCACCTGACGTAAGGCACAATGATCCCAGAAACGTTGTGTGGTATTTATATTACCATTTTTTTGTCTGTATTGACTATCTTTCTTATTTATACAAAAATATTTTCCTGTCTTCCCGAATTGACCTGTGAATTATTTGACATGGACATTAACCGCGCCCCAAGGAAGGGAGCGGGAAAGGTGTAAAATGAAATTCTAACAACACTAATGAAGGAGCATTGGTGACAGAAATAATAATAAGAAAGTGATGGTGCTGAACCGTGATAAGAGAGCAGTTAGAGTGAGAAAAACTTAGTAGAAGATCGGAGAATAAGAGTTGACATTGAAGAAACTATGGGGGGGGGGGGGCAATGTGTTTTTGAAGATGATTCGTACAGAAATAATTTGGTTATAAACGAAGAACTGTGAAACGGGAAGCTTCGCTAATTTGTACCTTCTTAAGTATTTTGGTTATCTCTATTTTCCCTTCCCAGTTGCTTAGAGACAGCGAATTCTGGGAAATTGCCTGCCGGTCTACTTCCGGCGACTGAACGTAAACATTGCTATATTAATATTTGTAGCTATTAAATCCCGACCTCAGATAGTTGAACCCAAAAATTCCTTTTAGAAATTATAAACGTTCAACATTACAAGTATAAATATAATTAGTCAGTGTTATTGATCCACATATTATTAGCTTCATTACAACCATTTTAAATAAATATAATAAAAATTAAGAATGCAAAATTTCTGATGTAATTTAAACAAACGCAAACCAGTATTTATTACTTTCCGTTTATTTTTGGGGATGACGCAAATTTTTCTATTTAATTCAGCTAATTTGCTTTATGTAGAATGAAATTAAATTTTATTGAAATCGTTGAAAAGGCTCCGCAATAAACTGCACGCTAGCTGACATTATTATTATAGCTATGTGTAACATTATTAAAGGTACCCCAGAAAAGTTGAGTGGTATTTATATTATCACTTATTTTTTCCATATTTGACTATCTTTCTTATTAATTTTAAAACAGACGTAATTTTTTTTTCATTTCAATTTAATTAAGAGTAAATAATTACGTGTTAACATGAATGATTGCTAAAGATAGATTTCTGACAAAAACGGCGATAAAACAATTGTTTATTTCTTGCCGACCTGATGGAAATCTCTGTGGCGATGTTGACGTGGGCATCAAATGGAAAAGGAAGGTACGCGAAACATTATTCACGTATCTGACGATACTCGATCAAAATCAATCGATGTATATCAATGGCGGGATGAGGAAAGGGCTGGGCCACGTCCTTTCTTAATTCTTAAAATGAAGAATCCCCCTTTTTAATAATGGCTAATGGCGAACAGCCGTTGATGGGCCTACAGCATACAATTTCTCACTACAATTTCCAGGCTATTATGAACGCCAGGGGGGCCTATCTCCGCAACCTCATCAGCCTTTGAGGCTCGTTAAAGAAGGTAAATATGCAAGAAAAACGACATGTTCGGAAAACAGGAAGATGAAAAATCTCTTCAGGCAACAATCATCTTCGTTTTCGTTTTCCTTATCTCAAACTACAGAAAATTAAATAGTTCAATTTATAAGAAAGTCAAATCTCATGTAAGGAAAGAACGTAAGCTCGCAAATTTAGAGAATATTTAACATTCGTATTTTTACAGGAGATCAATTAAATTGTCATTAACATGGACAGAATTTATTTTTGTTTGCATTTCAAGAGTTAAGAAAGGGAATATTTCCCAGTTTGTGTGAGGCCTCGAGCCTTAAATGGGCTACAGGCGACCTGTTATGTTAGCCAGTTTTATTTGGAAAGAACAGAAGATCGTTGCCAGTTTCTGAGTCGGAATTAAATACGAGTATAGACATGTGACTTGACTCATTGCGTTCTGCAAAGTTTCTTTGCATTGTCTCTGCAATAAGACGAAAAAATTGAACAAACTTTCTGGTTGTCACACGAAATAAATCGGAAAATAGTCAAAACGGTTTAAGTGTACTGTTATCACTTCCCGTGCCCTGTAACGCAGAAATAAAACTTTCCGAGTAAAAAATATGGTTTACTAGGCAGCTCGTGCATTTCCTCGGTTAAATCATGAAAAAAAAAAGTGTTGCTCTGAAAATCTGCTATTTTATAATTAACAACTTCCAACTCATCAGCAGCAATAAACAACCTCATAGACTTTACGATGAAAACTGATTTGTTTAAAGTAATTTAAATGTTATACAAATGTATAACTTAACAGATGTAATTCGCTAATGACCAAAAGGTTAATGCGACGTTAAATTGTAATTTTAAAAAAAACTTCCACCGTGTGATAACAGAAATAGCCGTTACAATTACAGCGTCAGACGCATCTCGGCGTCAGAAATTCGTAAATGGAACTGTTGATCAATTTATCAGGCAAAACAAGTGTTCCACTTGGAAAAGAGTCAAGAAGTCAAGTGAAAACACACGACTTAGGATCGTGTTTCAATTTTCTCGATACATTTTCATTCTGAGTACATCCACAAAATAAGTATAACTATTCTATAACATAACCAGCCCTAAAACGGAGTAATAAACTTTCCCAATTAAGTGGGAAGAACAATTAAGTTATGCGCCTGCAAATTGTTTTAATAATCCCTTCTATATTGGGAATTACAAAATTGACCTGTACCAAACCAAACGAAAATGTCGTTTCAAAGTCTTGTTCGTCTCACAATGGAACGTGTTGCTGTATGTTGATATCTTTGCAAAGTAGTTAGAAAAACATCAGCGAAGAGACGCAAAATTTGTAAGGAGGACACACTGTCTATGAAATTTCAATGAGTACTTTACTCAGAAGGTATAATTGTGTTGGTTGGTAATGCCGGTAATTAATAACAGAACAGTAGCGACGAGGAGCCTGAAACCGAAACAATGAGAACGTGACTTTAGCTGGATTCCGAAGATCCTGGAGTACGTGACTTTTAATGATTTGAAAATTACGTGCTATCAATAGCAATAATTTTATAGCGTACCTGGACGCTCGATCCGTGGTAAACAAGACTTTGACGTGTGTGGCGAAGAATGCAGGAAGGTCATACAATTAGTCATCAGAAGACAGATATCACGAACTATCAGAAAAGACGGAAGTTGATCATGGACACGGCATGGAAGTTATTTTTCAGAAGGGAAACAGTAAGGTATGAGAAGCAGAATGGATCGAGACAGTAACTGAGGCAAGAAATTGATAGTAGTGAGCAGGAGTCACGAGATACATGGTATAAAGAAGAGAATTACTGATAAACGGGACACGTCATGTTCTGTCAGAAATGAAGTAGAACATCAACTATCTCCAAAAGTTAATTAATTAAAACTCTAAATTTTATACAGATTCCACGAATTAATCGTGGTCATATATAAACACAAATACAATTATATGTTTAATTATATAACGTAAATTAAAATTCTTGTTACTTGTGACCCATCCCGTTTTCAACGTAGATATGGTAAACGTTCCATTTCATCTATTACATTCATTTTTAAAATTCAAAATAAACATGTTAGTCTGTCGTTCCATACAATTACGTAAAGTATTTGAGAACTGTCGGCCAAATTTATAAACAATTTACCATTCAGTTCCGAGTAACAAGCTATTATTATTATTATCGAACGAAGGTTTTGCAGGTGTATGTGATTAACAAGCAGTTCTCTGGATTCCAACCGAGTGAAAAATTTGTAACAACTCGACGTTTCTATGGTGAAAATGATGGCGGTGACCGCCATCGAAACGTCGTGTTATTGTAATGTTTTCACCCGGTTGGGATCCCGAGAACTTCTTGTCAAGCTATTATTGATATTAATCTGACAATCTAATTATATATAAAATAAATATATCGGTCAAAATAATCAAAATAATTTGAATTTAATACAAGTCAACTTCAGAATTACATTTTATGAAAATACAAATAAAGAGCAATACAAACGTTCCGACCCAACTTTGGGACGTCGTCAGGTAATATATCACTAAAAAATTGATACCTAAAATAAACCTATGGAATACAACAAAACTGATAATGGCTTTGTTGAAAGCCAAACTTGGAAGAGGTGTATTTGTTTTTGTATTTTTATGAACTGTAATCTAATTTAATTGTATTAAATTCAACTTTATTGGCTGTTTTCTTTATTTTTAGCTATTATTGTTTATATTATATGGCTGTATTATATGGCTATAACTGACTCTAATGAATACATTACAGGTGGTTTATTGCCGGAAAATAAGTGATTTAAAGAGTGAGTGATTTTGGAATTGATTTGACTCACAGTATCTTACTACGTTATAGAAAACATCAATATATATTTTTTCTTTACAATTGTTTAGAAGTTTACCCATTGTATTCACAGATTAATCCTGTTCGTTGATTTTCATACCCGGACAAAACTCTGGAGTACAGAGATGTTACGTTGTGAGAAACGTGTATTCGACGCTCCTTTTCAGGATTTAAAGAACAGAGAGGGATATTAGGTAATTACATTCATATTGCACTCTTTCGACAAAACAGCAAGAGACCTGTGCGGCTGCGTTCCTCGAAAGGACGATACTAACTAAAAATAGCCTCGATGCGGACCAGTAGTGCCAACTCTCAAATATTAGCGCAGACTTTACAAACTACCAGAACGCGGATTTTCCTACCACCTTCGTCCCAGTGGTTGACAATCTCGCGAACCTCTGTCTATCCTTCTACTTTTGAGTGTTCGGCTACTGATACAGTTACAGCCTGCGGGGTCACAGTGGGCGCCTGATCCGTCCTTGGTTTGAGTCCTACGCTGTTCACTCCCACGGCGACGGCTTTAAATTGCCTAACGCAAGTCTGGAATCCGCGTGGGCCTTCCCGTCACAGCGCGCTCCCTTAAACGGAAGTCACTAAGCTGAATCAACTGGCTCGCTAAATGCATTTCCAGGCCCGCACATGTGACACACGAGATCAAGTTTTCCACCATGTGACTGTTTCGTGTAGTATTCGAAGACCGCGGCTCTGAAGCCACGTAGCAGAGGCCCCCTGGAATAAATCGCGATACACGATACACGAACATTCACGAAAGTTCGAATGATCCATTGTATCATCAATCATGTACATAATGAACCACGGACCTGATGTAAACACATTGCGAATTGCCAATAATTAACGTACTGTCGACTTTTCCGGAGACTAATAAAATTCCTAAGGAAACATTATTAAATGACTTATAAGTATCATAAATAAGAATATCAGTTTCGTAAAATCTGTCGGACTGTAGTGCAGTGAATCACAAGGGTACTGTACAATACAAAAACAGTATTCCGGTTGATCTTTTTTCCTTTCTCACCATAATATAGTTTCAGCCCAATAATTACCCAACAGGGTATAACCTGTGAGAGCAGTTGTTAGCTCTCGCAGGCAGAACCTATTAGAAGACCCGAAGAGGGCTACCTTTGCGGATGCCTTCTTCTCCCTCTGCTTTTGAACTAAGGTTCTCACAAGCAGAGACACCTCGGCATGGTTTAACAGGTGTACGTTCCGAGGTCGCAGACCTTGGGCATACGGTAACATTTGTCCGCTGTTCCAATTGGAACAGTCGGCCAGCTGCCTCCTAAACTGGTCGAGACACGGAACACCCCTCTCTCGCCATAAGAAGGGCGTAGGACAAGTACCTACTGCCCGACCCACCTGATGCAGGTTTTCTAGGATTTGTCCTGCATCACTTTTAGGCAAGTGCCGGGTCAGATCCTTAAACTACAGACCGAGGGCCATTGGCTACGTTCCTCTACCCATCCGCATCCCCCTTTCGAATCCCTTCCTATGCTATTAAAGGGGAGTTGCCACCACGTGGATGACCCTCACCTGTTACGCTAAAAAAAATTATCACCCAACCACCTTGTATAATGAATAAAATATTTTGGTTATCCATAAAGTACTCCTCGTTGCACAAACCGGCCTTTCAGTTGGAAAATTAACGGAGATACCACTATAAACATCTATATAAATATGAAACCAACTGCATTCGTAAAGCAAGGCTATTAATCAACGTAAAAAATGTCACAAATACTCATCCATTCCAGTCATGTACAGTAATTATCTAACGGAGGTGGGAGTAGTAATTTATAAACGTATTTGAGATTGACGAGCCTGTTTCCCAACCAGAAGCAGATGCCGGCAAATTGTTTATGATTTAGAATAGTGTTCGTCTTGTCTCGTTATTAGACTCCACTCCACGCTAATCCAGTGATGGATTGCGGCGACATTTGGCTGGTTCTGAGGTTCTGACTCAGGGACGGCTTTGCCAAGTTGGTCTTCCCTCTACAAGTTGCGTAACTATTACGCGAAACCAATGTGCAGGCCAAACCTGCTACAATACAGCCAAATGTCTAAAAGCAAAAAATATTCGCCAAACTTTTCTGGCGTCATGTAGTTTAGGCAAATAAACATAAAATCGTGGTTATTGGAGTTTGACATTAACTTACTATGACAAAAAATCCTTAAGAATTCGCATAAAAAAGTTTTCTAAAAAATAGACTTCTTCCTTGTTCATCCTTTTTTTATAATGATTTTTCTGTTTGAAATAAATGTGTACAGTTTATTTTAAAATCCCTTACTGTCATTAGTAAGATGTATGAACGTCCATCTGTATGTGTTATTTATAACAAATACATGCTTACAAAAGAAACACGTTAATGAAGATTCTTCAATTTTTCTATAGATGTATGATTTATAAATAGGAACTCGCTAAACATCATTTTTCAACAAAATATAATTTTCTGGAATTAAACTCGGGTTTCCAACCGGTTGGCGTTTATTAAGTACGACGTTTCGTCGACTAGCACCGTCGACATCTTCTAGGTGATCACTTCACTTCATCTAGGTGTTCATCTCGAATATGTCGGCGGTGCTAGTCGACGAAACGACGTGCTTAGTAAACGCCACTCGGTACGAAACTAAAAATATAATTTTCTTTCAGAGGCCAAACGACGACTGAACTCTATTACAAAGATATTGTTAAATTCAAAGTTGCTGATTACTCCTGTTATATATGTCTTCTACTGTACAATCCGGTATATTGTATATGTCTCTTAAGCCAGTTCAATATCCTACATTATTGAATTTATTATCTATTTGAATATTTTTTAATATCGCATATAGGCTAATTTCACAATGATATGAAATACAGTAGTTTCTTCCTTTTCAAGTAAGGAGAACCGTACAGTAAATCTGTATATGAATTGATTGTAGTTTATAATGTGTAGTTACAACAAAAATTCATCCGTAACAAATAGTAAAATAGTTAATATATACATACTAAAAATAAATTATATAGCTTCTTTAATATTTACGTCACACTACGCAGAGGCTTAATTTTTTTACACATATAGTTTCAAGTACGTTTCCTAAAAAACATTTGATTCACATTGTCCACAGAACGGCGAGACGTCGGTTTTTAAGTACTCATACTATCTGTTATTTGTCTCATGACGAGAAAGTTTAAAGCATTATAAAGTTACACAGTTTTCTATTTAAAATTTTATTATTCATTTTTTATTGATACATAATATCCAAATTACAGACACAAAAAGTAGTTCTCATTATTATCAGGAACAAGATATTGGTATTTCATCATTATGATTCTGTAAAACAATAAATTATATATAAATCATCATAAATTTATCTTACAATAATTTTTATAATGATTTATGTATAATTTATAGTTTTGCAAAATGATAATGACAGAAAGGTAAAAATTATTGAGAAGAATTAAATTTTCTGACCGCAAATAGGTTATTATGAATTAATAAAAAAATTATATTAGGATTTTTAAATAAGAAAAACATGCCAGTGCATTAAACTAATTGATTTAGTGGATCCTGGTTAAGCGTAGAATTACACTAATTGTTGGATCAAACTTCTGATAGCAACAAAAATATGACTAAATTGTATTTCTGAAATCTGAAATAGATTAATTCATATAAAGTGATAAAACTGAAGCTGATACTAGATAAAAATTATAATTCACGGTAGACGTAAATTCAAGTAAAATTTATAATTCTATAGATACGAGCAGTTGCACTGGCTATGGAAACATTTTGTACCGGTATTTTATCAATAGCTTGTAATACATAGAAAAATATTTCGCACTATTGGTAGTTGTGTTTCTGTAAATTTTCGTAAATGGAACAAATGTCTGCGGTGAAAAGGCGGAGGGACAGATGTAGATGTGAGTGCGTCCCCGAAATAGCCCGGGGAACCCTGTCTGGCGGCCCTCACTCAACTCCCTCCAAATACGAATACATTGCCACAATCTCTATTTGCCAATGCTATTTTCATACAGCAAAAGTGCCTTGGATGCACCTTCACGCAACGAACCGAACAAGAGATGTAAAACACGGCAGAGGAAGAACAGTAACACTATCTCTAATGGAAGTCACTAATTAAAACAAGCAGTACATGTGCGAGTTAGTTTCAGGCTGATACGCAACACTGCTTTAGCTGAGTAAGTATTCGGGCTAACCAGCGAAAAGGCTGAGGATCAGAAATCCGCCTTGCCTACTGTACAGTTCCATGGCGACGCTTTACAAAACCACATTTCTATGGAAATGATGAGAGGGCTATTAAAAAATAGAAACAATTAAAGATATATATATCGTAGAGATAACAAATTCGTAATGAAATATTAATAAATTGTTTCGTTTATTATTGGCGGCGTAACTTTGAGGCCCGAGCACTGTAAAGAACAGCATTGTTTGGCGCGAGAATTCAGAGACTACAATGGTTGCTACGGTGTATTGTCGGAAAGGTATACAAGACGCTCAGAACTTTTGGCAAACAGTCACTCAGATATTCAGTGAGTGAGTGTGAGATTGGGAGGCAGAGAAGTATGTTGTGAGAAAAACTTCAATATTCAGAGTGCAGTGTGTGTTCAGTCAGCGAGCAGTATGCAGTCAGATAACAGACAATAATGTAGAAAGGCGTCCAAAGTGTTTGAAAGTGAGATGATAATCAAATCAGTGCTATGGCCTGTCACTTAAATTAGTGTTCTATAAAAGAAACTAAAAAAATCACGTGTGCACAAACCAGAGCAGCTCTGAATAAATGGTATGTAAAAAAAAAACTTCATTCTGTAAACCTTTACGTAAATATCGTTTGCCGCCAGATTTCTATAACTTTGCCAGATTCATATAACCTTATCAGATTTATATAGTTTTTGTTATTGGTATAAAATTTTGTTACTGTAAATTTAAATTCATTTTTTTGATTTTGTAACTTGCTTTTTAGAGACCCTGTACGCGGCCCTGAAATTTAGTTTCTCATAAAAGTTGAGGTATTTACTTAAAAGTATGAAATGTAAATTCAACGGAAATCAAATTTGACAAATAAATAATCTTTGAAATATTTTGGTTAAATTTCAATTTCCTTCCTTTGTTAATTTAATTAAAACTGTTTACCACATAATTTGGCTCTCCAACTTTGGGCTTGTAATTTTATGAAATTAATTAATATTACAATATATATATATTGTAGTAATTGGTAATTAAGACATTGTTCTAATTGGAAAGTTGGATTGTAGAGGACTCATTATTAGTGGATATAGAGCGGACGCCGCAACAATCCGGCAAGGCAAAGAAAACATTGTTGAGGTTCTACGCGCTCAAAATCTACGAGACGAAGAGTACAGTCGGGCCGTAGGCAGCGAGGAGAAAAGACTAAAAATTCCAAGTCACGAAAATTTGAACAGTACAATCGGTCAGCAGACAGCGAATAGAACGGACGAAAATAACTCATTGAAAGTTTTACAGTCGGCAGTCAGAACGAAAGATTGTGGCCCAGTCACAAACATACCTTCAGTTATTAAAAAGTAAAGCAATATTCAGACAAACCAATGAAGTCCATTGTCAACTAAAGCCACGAGATCTACAAATCCAGGTTGCAGTAAAGCATCGAGAACCAACCAATTTGTGGTAAACCAACTAACAAACAACGCCAATTAGAGTCTGTGAGTACTTAGAATCAGTGATGTCCCCAAAATTGTGCACGAAAAACTAAAAATGAGACCTGGGCGGCCGTAAGTAGAGAAAACTTTAAAATAATTTGTAAACCGTGTTTAAAAGATAAAAGTCAGATCGTTCTTTAATTATTTAATTATCGATAAAATGAGATCGTTAACTCTTGATAAAATTGAAATTGTTAAATTCAATCTTTAGTATTATTTCTTCCGCAACAAATTTCGTCTATGTTCAGACGCTTTGATTTCCATAAAAGGTGAATGTAATTTTGATTATTTAAATTCTGCCATTTATCAAACCCAGATCAAGGCCCTGAGATCCCAAATATTTTGTTGTATTATATAATTGTTTTTAAATTTGGCTTAATAAATATTGATCTCCCATATAAAGTAAATTTGTGTTTTTTTTTTATTTGTTAAATTCAGCCATTATTATTAGATTTAATTATTACAATATATATATATAGAAAATAAAAATCTCTTGGTTTCAGATAAAGTTTGAGCCATGAAGCGATTCCTTATCAGCAGCATAATAAAAACAAAGTATTTTTTTATTAAGGTCACGGTTATGGCTGTAGGAAATACATAATCTATTGGCTTAGTCCATCAGGTAACGGCTCGTAGTGTACCGCTAAAAACATCTCCTAGTAACAATAAAATAAACAAAAACATTAGTGGCTGTAAATAAAGATGATTAGCGGCTGACGGTTTGAGACTACTACAGATTAATACAAGCCCTTAGCAGTGCGTCTCTGAGGTATGTTATTTTCAGTTAAGTGATATTAAGTCGGACTTTCCTGCATCGCCACGTGAAACCCAATGTCGACAAACTAATGATTATTTGTAAACGTAATTAAAGGATAGAGTCAGATTTCATACTCTTTTAATTGTCAATCAAAGTTAATTTATTTTCTTTTTAATTTATTTCTATCGACGTATTGTTTAGGTAAATGTGAACTGTTTGTTAATAAGATTTTAAAATCAAACTGTTGTGTCCATTATCAACCCCAGTGAAGGCCCTGAGAAATTAATATTTTAAATTGTAATTGTTTTTGAGTTAGAAACCACAAAGTGAAAATAAATAATTTTATGTATTAAATTTTATGAATTCTTTTATTTAATTAAACACCTCGGTTCATTATTACTTAAATGACGCTTCAACGTGAGGCAAATTCTGTAAATTAAATAAAGCTTCCATTTTGATTATTACAATATATATATATATAGAAATTCTTCATCTGAGGTTCAACCAGGACAAAGTCGTCTACTTTAACTACAGTGAACGCTGCGAAAATTTAATATCAAGGTCAAGTAAGTAACATCTTTGCCCCTCGTTCCTTTGTGTTGCCAGATTGAGCATTATGATCACTATCCTTAAAAATCGCGTTCCTTTGTACACAATGCTTGGCAACACAGCCAACGTGTCCTTGGTATTACATTTCCGTGGCTTGGACTATTTTACTCTATAGGCCGGCAACGACTCGGAGACTACGAACAAAATTTACGTACAGACAAAACAGTCGTTATTTATTCTCAACCATTCCTTATAAACACTTATTCCCAGTACATTTACAATGCCCGTATAGCGGTGTAATAGGGTCCTAATATACAATACATAAGATGCTCAGAATTACTGAAGTAAAATAAAAATAATATTATTTATTGGCTATCAGTTTAAATAAAACTAATACACGGAGATCTATTCAAAATGTTTGCAAAATAACTTCTCTAGTGTTGTACCGTTCTCAGAAAAACTTTTGGGTAATCGATGCTGTTCTAGGAAAATAACGTAAAAATAAAGTGAGATCAGCAACAGTTGGCTTGTACACATATTTTGATCCAGTAAAATAGGCCTGCCATTTATTTTGCTGAGAGGACGTTAATCTCTAAAACTGGGCGATTTAAAATCGCTTGCATCGGGCGAGATTTTTCAGTAATAGATTCGCCTGCGGGGTATATTAAATTTATTACAGTAGGTAATGTGGATGTCATTAGCTCTCATATTTTGTCCGAAAACCACTTACATTAACGATGTTGCTGCGGAATTTGTACGGCTGGCCGTAAAATCAAAGAACCGCTTAAATAAACTCGATTTTTATTTATTTTGCTCATTAATTTATTATTGTAAGATGTTGAAGTCGAGATAACGCATTGAGTTACACGATGTGTGCTTATATCTCTAAAGCATGTGGAACAAAAGGGTCATTCAAAAATTTTTAATCTTAGAATAGGAAACTGCGAAGATTTCGCACGTTTCGTTAAAGAATAGTGTGGCAATAGTGTTGCCAACTGCAGTTTAGCGAAGCACAAGCCTCAATGAGAGCTATCCTGCACATTCTTCATTCGTTGACGACGACGGATTTTGTTGCAATGAGTAAGAACTGAGTGGCTGTCAATCATCGCAACACTGACGATATTTGTTGCAGCCATTGCGGAGATAGGATTGATACCCCGTGTTACTCTCGCTCCACAAATTAAGCCTCATATGTCCTGGACAGGATACAATACCTCAATACTTGAGTAGAAAATTTATAAATATATTAATTAATTATCATGAATCGAAGGCCGTTAAAAAAATTCACGCCAATACATTGGCAAGCCATTAACGCATTCGTATAAATTGCTGTATATGAATTCAAAAAGGACAACTCCTACTGGAGACAAAGTAGCCGACCTGTGCACTAATCCTGTAGTTGATGGCTTGCGTCCGCTTTAACGATACGTTTTATTACATAATTCTAACTACGTAAAACGAAAACACGAGCAACACGCTCAACCTAATAAACGGCTCCGAAGAAAATCTGAAAGGAGACTAACAGTGCCATATTAAATATTTATGAAAAGTATATATATATATATGCCAATTAATTAGGACATTAATTGTTTGAACATAAAATTTAAATTGCTTGAGAAATCCATTATAGCGGTCTGATCGAACAAAGCGACAATAGACAAGCCGAGCTCTGTTGCTTTGTCGGAAAATCAAAATGGCGTATGCGCGCTAAAACTCAAGACGAGGATAGTTCAGTTGGTGACTAGAATTTAACAGAGTTAGTGACGGGACATTTCGGAGGACGGAACAAATGAGTCTAGAGCAGAGACTAGCCGTTGTTTAATGTATTATTATTAAACAAAGTTGTGAGTTGAAGACAAAGTAAAACATTCACGGAAGAATTACATCGAAACTGGCTAAGTAAAAGCAGTTTTACGTCCATAGCCAGCCAGAAATAGTAAAGTTGCCGTTTAAGTTCCAAAGCGGTAAAAGACTAGCAAACCACAGAATTCATATAAGGCAAGCAGAATTCACCTAAGGCAAGCAGTCAACAGATAGCTGACAAAAAGGAGGATCATCCGAGTTCCTGACATCCTATCAATTTTGACTAGAATCAGTGTAAAATCTGTGAATCTTAGAATCAGTGTAAAATCTCGCAATAGTGTATTTTTGAAACCAAAAGAAATGCTGGAACCAACTGGACAGATGTGAGTAACAAATTACAAAATAAATTTATGTAAACGTAATTAAAAGAGAGATTTAATATTTTAAATTGTAATTGTTTTGAGTTATTGCCACAAAATCAATAAATCTTTTGTTTGTTAATTTTGATCTTTTGATTTAATAAATAGCCATCCATTTAATTATTAAATTTTGACGCTTTAACGTGAGGTAAACTCTTTAAAAATTCATTTAATTAAAAATAAATTAAACGACCTATTTATTTGTTTATTACAATATATTTATATATATATATATATATATATATTAAATGCCAGGGATATTAAAGTTTCTGCGATAGCTTATAACTTACAGGCACAATGAGACATATTGATTATGAAGAAGCGTCTGCAAAATAAGTCACTTCATTTATCATAAAATTGCAATAAATTGTCATTTCGTTGTTAATTGATTCCGTAAAGCAGACAGTTACGAATAAATAATAGGAAACCCTTAGACGAATTAATTTATGTTGTTCATTATTAATACCTGATTGACTCAATAAAAACATTTAATTTTCAGAAAACTCTATGAACTAAGCGACAAACGGAGCGAGTCACATGAAATGTATCCAGACGTGTTTTCTGAACATAGCCGAGAGTTATGTAGGAACTACGCGTTAAATGCGCAGTGAAAATATCGTAATCAAACACAGCCAAGACAGAAACAACGGAGTTGCATTACCGCTCCGTACGAATCTACACCTCGAGTCGGAATCCAATTCACAAGGATCCGAGGTAGAAGAAAATAAGAGTCGTGTTTTAGATTTACCCGAAGAGAATTACGGGCGAAATACAATGTGGAAAGGCGTGTAATAGATTGGAAAACTAATTTCATCACTACATAGGTCCCCCTAATTTGAAGCCCAATCGTCACGAGCCTCCAAAAGATTACTACATTCGAACACGAACCAATATCTACAAAAATTGTAGTTCTAAAGTGCACTTCCGTAACCGTCAGAATGTATCAAATTATTTGGCGGGCGTCTTGGCCTCTCTTCGACGTCCTTAGAGAATTATAAAGTCGACAATAATTTATGTTATATTAGTGACATTTACAGAGTTCCAGAAAAGCGGCTACGGCTCAGTTCAGGAGTTACTAACTAATATTGTATGACAAGCATATGTGAAAAATAATTTCGGGAAAGGAAACATCCAATTACAAAAA
This sequence comes from Zhengitettix transpicula, assembly GCA_037074705.1. Lineage (NCBI taxonomy): Eukaryota > Metazoa > Arthropoda > Insecta > Orthoptera > Tetrigidae > Zhengitettix > Zhengitettix transpicula. The sequence continues at coordinate 151,547,921 of CM073590.1, forward strand.
AAAACATTAAAACATCTACTGAAAATATTGTTGATCGTAAGTAGGGTGAAGCAGGTGTATTCCATGGGCAGAGATGAAGCAGGAAAGCTCTAGAGTCCATAAAATAATACCGAACGAGACGTTTTAATTTTTCGGTATAGTTGAAGGTACAATAGAAGTTCCAGTTATCCACATAAACACACTTGGATAGATCATATTAATTAGCGCTGGATTTCAACGGCCGAGAGTTGAGGTTTCGATCGTGTCCGCGAAATACAATTTCTTGTATGATGTATGTAGGACTTAACAATAAACGTCGAATAAAAGGATCATTTTGGTATATTCAGTATAGATTTTCTCTTTCTCGGAGAAATAGAAACTTTGCACATTGATATTGGCGCGTTTGCAGTGCGGGATTTCCGGAACAGCGACCTGGCCCAAATGTCAGCACAAGCCAAATGCCATCTCAGCCCTGCGCCCTTAGTTGCTGACCGCAGGGAAAAACCACTCTACTAAAGAAGAACACGCATTTGTTATTTCATATTCAATGTCGTTATGGTCTTTTATGCCCATGGCGCGGCGCGTCAGATCGTGATTGCAATAATAATTCAATAAATGGAAAATTATCTGGCATTCTTGAAAGTTATGAATATATTTCCACATAAGTCAGAACAAAATTGGGTAGACAACGTTTCGTCCTTACATAAGGACCTCATCAGGTATTAATTAGCAATCAATAAATTGCCTGTATTCTATTTTTAATATTAATTGACAAACTGTAAAGCAATTGAAAATAATAATAACACTTTATTTAATGCGTATGGAGAAGTTATGAAATATTAATTTGTAATCATAAGATTCAATATTATGTCATATATAAATTCACCCCTTTTCAATATTCTTATCCGACGAAACATTCGTCTCATTCCTACTTCTACGTACAATTTCGTGAAAGAATGTCCTACTCTTTTGTACTGCATCGCTGAGTTAGCCACGGATCAATCGTCTAGTGATGCGTCTTGCTCACCTCGACGTCAATACGCTCCAGTGAGTCGTGGCACATTTCAAATGTTCCTTGGGCATTCCTCTCTCAAACAACTTTTCCAATTTATACATTTATTTTAAAAAATCTTTCATTTTACCCACGATCACCGAATTTGTTGAACAAGTATCTCCTCCGAATCAAATCATCGGAATCACAGTTTGATCACATTGTTTTTGAAAAGAATAGAATAAGCTTTCAATAAAAGCTCAGCCATGAAGTCCACGAAATTGAATTAAAGGATCAGGATGGAAAAATCTGGACCGTATCGTAATCGATCCCGAGTTTCCCGCTTAGTACGCTGGTGTTGTACCACTGGTCCATCCCAGTCGATTTCAGACCCGGTACGAGACTTCACCATCCATTGTAAAGCCAGAAAGCGGTTTCACCCAAAATTCACTAAATACAATTTTTACCGCCAACTTCGTTCTTTTCTTAGTTGCACCTATTTTCAAATTATGCGATAGATTTGAACTCCGTCGGTTTCCGTCCAAATCATGCTTTTATCCGTCAGCTGAATTAACCGTCCTGTGATAATTTGCAAACTCTAGGGCCATATTAGTTGTATGTCTCACAATTTCCATCACGTCAGCTACCAAAATGACTATGTCTATATATACGATGAGTCAATGCTGTGAAACACCGTCTTATTCCGTCAACTTACGATTGGCTCAGATGCAGAAATCCGCGGACAGGTGTCTTCCATTTTCACAACCCGAAATAAAGCTGAAGGCCTAAAAAATATTCGTAATTCGAACTGATTTGACAAAGTTACTATGATTCGCCGATTTTATCTGTGAATTTTGTGGTGAGTCCTTGTTCATTATGATTACCATTATCTCTGCTTATTATCCTCATTAACTTAAATCAGCTGAGACTGAAACTATTGAAAAAGAATCTTGACTGGAAAACCCGGATGATCACCCAGAAATGCCCATGGCGAGCTGAGGCTATTGACTCAGTGGCCATCAACACAGATGTGGCGCAAGTGTAATGAGCCAGTTCCCGGTGATGAGACAAGCACAAGGCAGCTCTAAGTGCACAAGGTCAATGACTTCGATATTATCACAGGGTTCACCTTATACTTTGAATAAAAATAAACTATTAGAAACTCTGTATCGTTTATATCACACTTTCTTCATTTGCTGTTGCTAAAAATTTTGCATTAAGCGGCAACAGAATCTGCTTCGGTTAATTTGAAATCCATAAATTTATGACAAGGACATTGACCTTTCCGTTAAATGATGTGTGCGAAATTATCAGCCAGATCATTGCAGAGGTACGACAAGACCACCGATGGAAGTGATTTGGCCGTCAGAAAGAACAGTCGCAAAGTGATAGTGGACGTGTAAGGTCGCCAGGGAAGTGCCGTTAGGGTGAGATAAGTAAGTGGTAGGTGGAAGTCGTCTTGAGGAATGAGGAACGTAACGTAGATTTTGTAGGAGCAAGTTTTTGAAGATAATAAGTGATGTGAAATATTAGAAACTTTTTAGTGAAAGTAGTAGTAGAAACAGAGCGTGGATTTGATTTTAAAGTAAGAGCATTGAAACGACATCTACGCTCATGACAAAAGTCCAGGGAATTCATACAAGTTGATTTCCAACATGTAAACGTGATTTTGCACCTATTGAATTCCTACCAGATACAGCTGAACCCAAGAATTTCTCATCAAGACATAATTATCAATGCCAAAATATATTTTCTAAATATAATTTTCTGGTTGTAATTGTGTGTTTTTATAAGTATGTAAAAACCAAATTACGTTACACATTAAAAATTATTCAATCATCTTTCTTTCGTTTATTACAGTACATTCATTAGTCCCCTCAAAAAGTAACGTAAATATTGACCCTTCTTCAAGGTTTTCCTCGTTACACATGGAAGAGACTCTTACCCACTCTCTTGTAGCGATGTCAGAGAAGTTGGGGAAGCGATAGCCATTAATCTTTGAAGCTTGTAGACGACAAGATGTGATGACGCCCTCTGCCCCGCTGATCACTGTTCATTCAAAGGCTGAATCGAAGTTAATAACACGCGAAAGAGGTTAGCAACGGACTGCGAGTTAATATTCATACATCATTTCACCGCGAGTATTGAGTAGAGGTTTCAATTACTCTTGTGGGATCCGTGAATTGATCCTTGAAGCCAAGGCCTGCATAATCTGACCCACACCAATAATGCCAATTATATTTTTCCGCCTTGCCATTGAAATGCACATGGTTACATATTTAAAGAATTAGGAATATTTTATGTTATGTAGTGAGTCTGGAAATATATGTTCAAACACGACCAGATAAATCCAAATGCATTGCTTCTAATCGAGTATCATACCTTAATTTACGTACGTTTTCCTGGTGAATATGGAGCTGGAATTGTTGTCGGGTTTCCAACCGAGTGGTGTTGATTAAACACGACGTTCCGTCGATTGGCACAGTCGAATTCGTCTTGGTGAGAAGTTGTGGACTGTGGTAGTCGACGAAACGTCGTGTTTAATCATTGCCACCTGGTTGGAAACCAGAAAAGCATTCCGGCAAGCAAAAGTTTTATCAGCTCAACAGATGATGAAATAAAATTCTTAGTACGCTCCAAACGAAAGGGGTTATCACTATCACCGCATTCAAGCTTCGATAAGAATGAATCGCGGAAATTTCAGTACAGAGGAAATGTAGCTCAGGTGTTCCATTGATTTAGAGAAATATGAGAAGCCCGCCAGAGCGGTTAAAACAGAATTTAGATCAATTAACGTAAACTGAAAGTTTATGGTAGCAGACCGAGGCAACAGCTATCTTAACTGTAAGGAACGTCTTCGAGGAATGAGGGGACTTGCTTAACAGGATTCGAGTTGGCCTATCATACATTTTCTTCACCATATCACGTTGTCAAATTCAAAATTTCTCAGACTATTCAGGTATATTCTCTCTGCCGCTCCTAACTAGCCTACTTATTCCTAAAATCAGTGAATGGAACTCCTGGCATATCTTTTCTCTTAATAATCTTTTTTCAAGAGACTAGAGTCCTAACAAATGAGAGAATGCAGTTTCTGACATAATCTTAATAATCTTTTTTGCAAGGGATGGGAGTCTATGAAAGTCGAAAATCAGTGCGTAGGTGTTTGCGGAATATCTTCAAGACAGAAAAACTGTGGTCAATGTATACAGAATTTATTACGTCGGGATGTGTAAATAGAATAAGATTGTCTGTGTCTGAGTTTCGATTACAATGAATACTGATTCGAGAAATATTTTGTTAGTAATTTGAGCGTTACCTGATCCAGTATCGCGGGCGGATATGAAAATACAAGTGTCAATTTAGACAAATGAAAAAGTCGTGATTGAGCTGTGAGAGCAGAAAGAGAAGGAGCCTGTCTGCGAAGGCGACGCCGCGCGTGGCGTCTAAGTTGGGAGGGCGCTAGAATTAGCGAGCCTCACTGACTCATCTCAGCTCGTTAGGCCTCCCTCCAGTCCTGATTTCGGCTAACACAGATACCTTCCAAAGATAAAAGGTTAACTAGTTATACCTTAAAATGGACTCGGATACTGGTAGCCTATTATGAATTAATAATTAACTCCAAACTATTGCCCATTAAGTAGATTAGCCTGCGCAAAGTTTAATTAAGTCAAAGTACGAAACTTGTCTCGCGCTATTTGCCCCTTTTCTGGAAATTAATGGGCACTTTTTCAAGATTGACAGCCCGTTACATGGCAACACGGTTTCAGTAGTTAATTAAATTTAAATATAAAAATCTACAAAGGTTTTTTGAGATTCGATCTCATGGAATCGTTTTTACTCCGCGCCGACACCTGAAAATTAATAATGACAACTCGTTAAGAGTAAAAATTAGATTTAAAGACCGGAGATCAAAATTAATATGCCCAAGTGAATGCTCATCTTTGAATTGGAGCATTATAAGGACGTTCAAAATGAAATTTGTGATTTTTCTCATCGCTTTGTCGAGACCTCTGACCTCATAATACATAATGTCCCACAAAAGCGAAGTATATGATTTTATTAAATAATGAATTTTTCTCGATTCTCTAACGGAAAAAATTTGGTGTCGTCAGTTCATTCCATCTTTAATCGTCTATTTTTGTCGTCAAGAAGTGACTGAGCAATTCTTATTCAATATCATCACTAAAATAAAAGCAGGTTTGTTGGAATTTATTGGCATGGTTACTTGTTTTCCTTATCCTGGGACAGGACGTGGATATTTTGACTATAATGAGCGGTTTCAGGTAAGGAAATTCCATTTTTATGCATTACATCGTTTATCTCGGAATCAAACCCTATTCCCGATGTCCTTCTGAGCTGAAAATTGTTCCCACTTATGTAAACAAACATAAAATCCTTAATTTAACGTTGCGAAATTTTGAAGCTTTGGTATGAAACATCTTTACAAGTATAACAGAAAAACTTAAGCGTATAAACATTTCAAATTTAATCATTTTTAAAACTATAATTATTGTTCTAACCGTTGATGAGCAATGAAGAAACGAATGAAGAAATGTGTGTAAAAATTTAATTGGATTGTAACTGATGCAGTTGTACTTTTTTTAGTTACAGGCTACATGACGGTTATCTGCTTTGGTGACTCTCCCTTTTAAAAGGATAGGAAGGGATGGAAAGGGGGGATGCGGAAAAGAGAGCAAGGAAGCCTAGGGGTATCTAGAGCCCCTGGACTGTAGTTGAAGAATCCTACCTGGTATTAGCCTAAATGTTATGGTACTTGTCTTGTCCCAAACCATTAACGATAATTGGAGTTCTGAGTTAGCTGTGGAGACGCAACTTACTCCATGCCTCGACCAGATTTGTGAGGTAGTTGGTCGACTGGTCTAATGAGAACAACGAACAACTCTTTTCGTATGGGCTACGTCTGCGACCCCAGAACATACTCCTACTGTAGAACCAAAGAATGGAAATCCAAAACGAGTAAGCTAACCGTTCCGGGTTATCTCTTTCTTAGGTTTCATCCGTTTTAAGACCTTGACCGCAACTATACTTTGGGGAATAAGTTTGGAGATGTAAATTTTATTATGTGATTTCCCAAAGACTATAAATATGTAAACTAAAATATATAAGATCTATAATAGGCATAAGTATTTTCAATCGTAAATTTATATTTAACACAAAATTCATCGTGCAATATATTATGAAAGCGCTACACTTTTGCTTTTGGTAAAAATAATCAACATTACCAATAGCACGGAAAACAACTCATCATGTTTAGTTCATTTAGAAATAAAATAATTTTTTTTTAAATATTTTACATTTATTTTTATTTATTCGTGAACTGCGCCCGTAGAAGGAAACCGGCCATCTTGCAGATGAGTTTCAAACCGAACAATGGAAAGTAATCTGGATGTTTCGTTTAAGGAAATGATTGATGTGAAATCACGTGTGGTGCACGGACAGGAATGATTAATTTGGTTGTGTGGTATGGTGGTAAGTCACGGCATGAAGACACACTGCCGTGATTTACCTGGTACACGCACGCGCTTTTATCTCCGTGCACCTACTCTCACGCATGTCTCGGCCGCATCGAAATCTGCAACACTATGGTTCCTTTCTCAATCTGAGACACTTGTGAGACTGTGCGTGCTGGAGGAGTCTCTCTCGCAATTAAGCACCAATAAGGGGAAAAAAATTAGATTTAAAACTGACCAACATTTTCTTACAAAGAGCACTAAATATGACTCAAAATAGATAAATAACAACGACGACTTACTGATGATCTGAGATAGCATTTGGAGCTCCTTGTAGTCTAGAAAAATTTCTAGTATTTGTCATCGGCGGCGATTGGCCATTATGTCCCACATAAGCATAAAAGAGCTTCGACGCAAGCACTTTAAAATAACTTTTAAAGATTATTTAGTAAGTAAAATTATATATAAGTTATGAATAAATTTTTCGCCGTTAAATTCAAGGTTCAGATTTCTATTGTAGCGCGATAGTTTTATTATTGGTATATATATATATATAGATTTTATTTTAATTTAATTAGATATTAGCAAGGGTTGAGAGCTTGGCACGTTGGAATTTGACCACCGTGACGGAGAGATAATCCCTAAAGTCTGGTCTTGGGCACGTACAGTGTTGACCCTTGGAAGTTACCTGGACTGTCCTGTCACACCGTGGGAAAAGGCTCACCAAAAATTCCAGAATTTGAATTAACACGTGACTGCCTTAACCAATCACATTTCTTGGTTCAGGAAAGATCGATCCAAAATTGGTCGAGAACATCGATTTTTCACATCCAGCGAAGGGTTTGTAAAGCAAGTGTACGGGGACTCCTCGACGAACCGTCGCCAGGGACAGACGTACAGCCCCAAACTTGCATCATCCAGAGGACTCGGAGAGATCGAGGGTGCCACATGATCACGGCCAGAGATCAACGCGAGGTAACTGCCAAGAGTCTCAATCCTTGACGCGCCTGGGGGAATTACCGTAAACCACGGGATTTAAGGGATCCGATTGTTTTGCTCGGCTAGCTGAACACAAATAATTTGTATTTATTTTATTTTTCTCATATTCAGATAATGATTATTAAATTCTGTAAAATATCCCTTTACTTCATCATTTAATAAACTTACCACTACACTATATAAACTCGACGTTAACGTTTCTGCGGTCATTCACTACCGCTGTCTTCAAACACGTCGCTGCGTGTCTTTCGTGCCGTATATATATACATTCATTATGTATAAGCTAATTGAGTTATGTTAATATCATACATAAATATTTATCAAATTTTAATATATATTCTATGTATGTTAAATATAATTTTTCTATTTTATATATAAATATGTATTTTTCCCATATTGCATGTATGTAGGTATATGAAAATAAAGTTTTGTACCTTTTATCTGAGCATTATTTTTGAGGAAATATCATGAGCTTGTTCGGACAGTTATTTCAAAACAAAATGCGAAGATTCATTTGCAAGAAACATGACTCCTCAGGCATCAACACAATATTTTGACCATTACCGTTTAAAGTTAAAGAATCTCAGACCCAAAAAAATCTATGGCTAAGATAATTTATAAACAGAATATATAATAATTGGGGGATACAACAAACAGAAATCCTGATAGATTCACCATCTGGTAACAATCTCAAAATTCAAATTCGTGCTCTAGATTCTCTATTACAAGTCCTCAGTGTAAAAGTAAAACAACCATAAAAATATTCAATTTGTAAAAATTTATTAGTGTCTCACTTTTTTTACGACTCAAGGTCTATTTTTCATATTTCAAACAACCTCCAAGCAATATTAATCTAAAACGTTTGATGTATATTTCACCGAAATAAAATGTAAATATTACGGGTACCTCATGAATGTTAAACTGAGTACCTCAAAATTGTGAGTCAAGTCTGCTGTAATTATGAATATCTGATGAACGCTAATTTTAAAAAGAAACATTACTCATCCGCATTCAGTGGGGAAAGCAACCAATAAATTCAACTCCAACTATCAGTTTTACTGGGGAATAAGATTACGATCCATCAGCGCCGTGATGATTCATTCGAGGCGTAACTTATACTATTACTAATGCTATCGGTTATAAATATCACTTATTCGTAATTTATTTCTTAAGTCGTAATGGAACTATAAATAATTTTACAGTATTTTCCAACATTTACGTAAGAAATGATTCAAATTAGAAATAGTGCGTTTTTGTAATCGAATTGCCTTTATAGGAGAAAATCGCCAATAAACATTTTACAGTCTTTGATAATACAGGAAAAATTTATCGTTATTAGGCTTATTCGATTATATGTTGAAATATCTTCAAGATTGCTTTCAGTAAATGTTTGACTCGAAACGATATTGGGAATATAAACTGCTATGCTACTCTACATCAAATTAAAATCAAGGCACATAAACTACTGCAGTGGACGGACTTTAATTTCGTGATGATCAAAGCTGTCGTTCGTTCGTGTTTAAGTAGTACACAGGTTAGGTTCAAAGTGAACTCCTTCGATCAAATGATTTGCGACACATTCATAGATCAATAGTTCAGAGACTTGGAAGATAAATACTTTCATATAAACTTAACAGTAATTAATAATAATTTTAATTATGAAAGTGAAGTCATTAATTATAATTGAAATTTTAATAAATAAGCGTATAATTAGCGGAATTTGTCCGAAAGTCAAACTTTTTACTGAATATTAACTTGAGTACATAACGTTTCTTCCATTTCTTCAGCGACCTTTTCAGATGTGTCTAAAACTTGATTAACTAAATCAATTAATATAATTAAATTAATTAATATAAGTCAGATGTAAATTAGCGTATAAATGTCGATAAATATAAAAAACATGACCAAAGTAAAAATACTTAAATCTAAGCGTGAATATAGGAAATTAATTAATTACTTTCTTAGTGTAATTACATATGTATATATAATCTACTAAAATATATTATTCAATTATGTTTAAATATAATTTACATTTCTCTTAAAAAAAAACAATTTCGTGAAATACTATCATTGGATAGATTATTTTAATTTACTGAAATATTTTGGCCAAATGACTGAAAGCTCCTGAAAATTGTTCATAGAAAATTTTAATAGAAAAAATTGATGACCTTTTACTGTGTTTCAGAATTTTATCTTGTACACAACTCAGTACTTCATCTCGATGAATCGATCTAAAATAAAATGATTGTTCTACTTTCCACGTATATTTACGGTGTATGCTATGGAAACCGTTTGCCCACGAGGGTGACCGCCTGGATGGTTGTAAGGAATAGCAGATGCTCCTCCGCTGACCTTGGCCCACAACCGAACTGCATACGCGCTAATTAGTAATAACGAGTTCCCGGCATGTGCTCCGAGAACAGAGATGGCGATCGCATTCGGCCCAACATCGTAAAAGTATATTTTATGTCGGTGCTCTTCTCGCGTGTTCCATAAGTGCAGGCCAGAGGTCGAGGTAAATCACACCACGTGCAGGGCGGACGTGTTCGTTCGTATTTGTGCTGGCTGGACTTCCGCTATGATGGGTCCTCGATGCAAAAAGCCTCTACGGAAATTAATAGCGGGAACCGGTTGACATGCGCATTGGGCACCATGTAAATTAATCGGTTGAGTGAACACGGCACGGCCGTTGCCCTGGCAGGCAGACAGGCACCCCCTTAAAAAGAAAACACACTCAGGTGGCGGATTTACGTCCGCGAACATGCCGGCTCTCCCAAATAGCCTTCATAACTCAACCTTACCAGCAGCCGATAAAACGACCTGCCAAAGTCAAATTATCTCCAGTAGAACAAAAAATTAGCATACCTTCCGAGGAGGTATCGAAGTGAACACGTACCTCTCCGCAGAGAAATATCTACACCTTATAAAAAAAAGAACAAGACAGAAATTGGCAGTAAAGACGTTGGTGCTGATTTAGGCGATCCGCTTTCACAGAAGCCGACTATTACTTAAAACTGAACGCTTAATTTTATAAATATACACACGCTGTCCGTGAATGATAACACGTCCGCTTAGCAACTATGTCCGGTTTGAGGCTTTTAATGTGCTCGGCCACGTTGATACGAACTCATCCGGGAGATTAAAGAGGCAATTATAACTCATCTGATGGAGCTCGTAAAGGAGATGTGCACTAGAAAATTGTTCAGCATGTACTGGTTTCAGCGCATTTTTAACAATGGTAAATGTTCAAATTCTTACTGAAACATTTACCACTGGAAAGTAATTTGTTATACAAACTGTGACATAGGCGGAAGAGGCCTTTGAGGTTGTCATTTAGAGCTGTTAAGCCATTATCGCTATCTAGGGAACGTAAGGCTTTGAATATTGCTGACTGACCCTATCTTGCTTTACCAGTCCCATATTACGACGGGGCAGATGTTTCTCACCCGAACTATTTCCTGGCCGCGATTAGTGTACCAAATACCTTCAGTCAATCTGTTCGTCGGTTCTCAAGATGTTGGGCATCATGACACGCATTCTCTTTTCTAACATGATAAATTTATAATTATTTTTATGTATATAATAACCATCTTCAATACAATAATAACGTTCTTTAATTGTCTCATAGTAGTAATTCTAATTATTTATTAAAATACCTTTCGGTTAAATTTTCCATTATCATTCATCTTGCCCTTGTTAATATAGTAATGACCACACATCAGTAAAAATTTGTAAATAGTTACACTGTACATTTAATTTTTCAGAACTATGTCAATTGCAATATTAGAAAGGACTTGAAGAATAATAATGATCCGAAAGCTCTCTTGATTAATTATAATAATAAGAAAACTTCATTTTGTGTCCATTAAAGCTGGTCATTATTGTATTTATAATTATTTGAATCCATCTCCATATAACCAGCGTCAATTTGTATAATAATTTAGCTTGATCCGTACTAAAAGTTCGATATTTAATAGTCAAATTTCAATAAAAAAAAGTTTCGGTGTATTTAAGGAAGACGATTTACAAAAAAAATTATATAAAAAATTAATTGACTTCTTTGAACATTACAGACACTGTAAAAGTTAAATAATCGCATTAAACAATAACATATTTCGTTCCGATAACAACTTCGGATGCTTTTTAAATATTTATAATTTAACATTTTAAGATATTTTTATTTATCTGAGCCTCCATGCTTTTTTAGTATCTGAAGTCTAATTTTATATACTGTTAGTAAATGACGTAACGACTAAGCCTAGTTACCGTGTTTTGACCTCTTCAATAAACTGGCAACGAGTACTTCCTATTGGCACTATATCGCGTCTCTGTGACTCCGTTACCCTATTTTACAGCAGTTTCCAGCAAATTAGTTATTGTGTCTCTCAGCTCTCCTCCGTATTTATTATCGGTATTATAAATACTCTGCCACAACTTCTCTGTCTGTATTCCTCATACAGCTCCATTAAAATATTTTGCTGCTCTTGATTCTTATTATCGTTGACAGTACACGTAGGAGCACCAATTACATTACTATTATTTGTATAATATATACTAAAATTTGTATAAAATTTACTCTCGCCCGTCAGTCTTTAAATGAAATTCTGCATGCTGTTCGCTAAAAATCAAATGTGAAAATTCATTAAAATCTGTCGAGTTTAACCAAAATTAGTAACACACTTGTGTCGATGTTACAATATAAAATGTGACTTCTACATAAGAAAATTCGCTTTTTTGTGCGTAGTGTTTGAAAAAAAACAACAATCTTACAAGCCTAAGTAATATGTGGATATTTGGAACCTCTGATACCTATAGAATTAAATATTTGGAAATGGTGCCATATATAAACATTTTAAATGACGACTAAAATATTGAATGAGGGAGAAAGAATCGTTGAGGGGCGGGAAAGAGATGTCATAGAAAATTACTAACAAGAAGTCGATGGTGAGGCACATCCATATTTAGCCAACTCAGAGACTGAAAGTACGAGAAAGAAAATCCGGGAAAGACATCGATCAGAATATATAGATTACATCATCTAGGAAATAGTTTAATCTGGTGAAGTGGCTCACCGAGAACTTACAGAATCCAGACATTTCTTTAAACTACGATTGCTTTAAGAATACATTAAGGACAAACGTGATGCGGGAAACATACATTTGCACCAATGGGTTGTATTTTTTAATAAAACATTCTCGGGTTTCCAGTCGGGTTAAATATTTATTATTCCACTCTTGTATACTATTTATACACGGGAAAAGTCTCCGCTATCTTATATGTTGTAATTTCTTTAACTTTTTTTAAATGGTAAATTAAGGTCGAAACGTAATTATATAATTTTATTATTTGGATGTTTAATGTTTTTGCATTATAATATTAGGTAGTTAATGAGAAATATATGCTCTGTTTAAGGAAAAATGCTAAAAAGTTGTACCACCATTTGAAAATTACCTAAGTGATATAAAGTTACGAAATAATTTATCCAGGTAATGAATACAAGAACAAGCTACATTTGATAATAGCTCTAGTGAATTTAGTATCAAGGAAGACAGGAAAATGCCTAAGAAATAAAGTGGCACAGATCAATGAGATCGAAGAATAAATTGAAAAGTCTTCTCGAGGAAAGGCAAATATTAAATACAGCCACAATAAATTTCAATTGCATTTAAGACTACAGAAGGACATTATGTAGCCGAACTTAAAAGTGTGTACCTGCCGACCTTCAAACATAGATTCATATGTCTCAGAATGAATTACACTGAGAATTAATGCAGATAACTGGAGACGAGAACGAAAGAGGTGTACCCAGAGCAATCCTGCTGTCTTGCGTGTTGGGCAACGGGTGATCCCGGCCTCAGAACTCGTTTCGTAGTCACCTCCCACGTAATCCTGGCCACGAGTTGCACGGTGTTAAATTTAAACGTAGAAATATCGTAGGCAAAGAGGGCCCTAGCTGGAGCACCTGAGCGCAGACGGAGAGACGGCTTCCTGTGTTGCCTGCCAACAAAAACACTTCCACACATCCTCATTAAGACACGTATCCAAGCAGGGACAACTCAAACTCCCTATTAGGTTTCATCCGCGCACGCCTCACAAGCCAGATTTCACAAATGGCTCACAAATAAAAAGAAACACAATCCCAGCGCTGCGAACACTTGCTGCAGACGATCTCTTTCGTAAATTACAGTAAATAGGGGTTCAAATAACTTTTCAATATAAATTATTTAACCAATTAACAAAGTAAACATACTTATTAAGTAAATGACGTTGGTAATTCGTAAGCATTAGTTCATGTCTAGTTTTCAAATTGTCTCAAAAAATTATAGCAATGGAAAGTCGATACATAAGTAGGTCATGCATACAGTGATTCTGGAATACAAACTACTATAATCACCACACGGCAAAATCATTAATTCTCTTTTGCAGAAACGACCCTTTATTTGTTTTATAAGCATCCAATAGATCAGATCGTTTTTAATTTATCTCTAACAAATAATATATTTTGTTCAACAGTTGAAAATTAGGTGACAACAGAACAAAAACTTCGGTCACCTTCCGGAAACATCGGCCAACTTCGGCAAATAAGTAACGCCTTACGGTATGTACGTTATATTCCAGATAAATAATAAAGTGCAGCTAAAAATAACAAATTATTTTGATCGAAAATTCGACCACCTTGACTTCGGTAACATCCCACTGGCCGTGGCCGTGACTATAGCCTTGTGACACACTGTTTTACGAATTTTTAGATCAATCCCTGCGATGCCAACATTAACCGTAATATAGTCTGCAAAAGTTCAAAAAAGCAAACAAAAACCTCTGTCTGCACAGGCGAAGGAACGAAAATAATAATCTCCACTGGGTAAATTTGTCAAAGTAAATAAGTTACCTACACAATGTCAATCAAGAAACTTACTAAGAAATTATGCAGGCTGGGGTATATATACAATCGGTTAATATTACACTTTATTACACAAGAGAGAAGTTGTTGTGATCCACCTACTAAATTCTCAGTAAAGGTTTGAACCAACCTTAGCAGGAACACGACTTATAAAGATGCTATAAGCGTTCGTGTAATTCTTCTTCAACTCAATTAATTCATGGAATTAAGATGTCAACTTTCATAAAAAGACTCATAATCTATCTACAAAATTTTTCAGTCAAAAAATGATACTCAACTCATACTAATTAACAAAAAGTATCTCACATTCCCAAAAATATCAATAAATAAATACACGGCCTTATGTCAGCAAATTATGTTAATTAACAAAACAGTCAATAAACAACCTTTCGTCCTTTTTTAAGACCTATTCAGGTTCAATAATTTTGTATATAAATCATGCAAAACAATTTATATTTAATATTATTAAAACTAAAGAGACCCTAAATGAGTTTTTTAAAAAAAATTAATAGACGTAATTTTTTGACATAAGGACGGGTATTTGTTTATTGATATTCAATTCATCCGTGAACAATGCATTAAAAATCCGTGTATTTTTACTAAAATTCTCCTTCTCCACTTTTCAGAAATTAAACAGATAATACTGTTGTGCGCACCTAGGTTGTGGAGAAGGCGAGAATTTTAGCAGAGTTTAATGTTCTATTCGGCTAGTACAATTTAAGACCTGACCTAACTTTCGTTTTACGTCCACTGTTACGTGAACTAGAAATTAATTCTGGACAAGCAGCAACGTCCAGTCCAGACGAAAGAAGAGTTCCGTTGATAACATGATTAATGGATGGTGAAAACAACACTCGTACGCCTTTAAGAGACGGAAATGAGATGACTCGCCGAAGAAAGCAAGTTTTTCGTCTCGAGGATCTCTACAGCGCAGTTGTAACTGATACCAAGTAGAGACGATTTTTTTGCAGTTTGATGTGCACCGGGCTCAAGTACAGTGGCGTGTTTACTAATAGGCCGGTTCTGCAGCTTCCAAATAAAAGATGGGCATTAGCATACAAGATAACTTCAAATTTGACTAGTCCTTTATGAACGGAGATGTGTGAAGCGTATATATACTTGCCTCTAAGATTCTCTAATTGAATAATTAAGTAAATTAAGATTATGTTTATAAAGATAATATAGTTCTGAAAAGAAAATGATCTGAGTTCTCAGTTCACATATTTTATTAAAAGTCCAGATTTCCACAAATCAAAATATAAGTAGATTAATTATGCTATAAGATAAGATATGGCGTACAAATATAAAATCACAATAATTTTTTTATCATTATTATTGTTTTATTTTAGTAATTCGCGTAACGTACTCAATAAAATTTTAATATAACTCGTGGCAATCAATAATTTTTTTCGTTTCGTTTGTTCTCTAAAACTGGCCATAAAGTATACATCCGCATATGTAGCAAACACTTTACATTCTTGATTGAAGGAGGAAACAGCTGTATACACCAATGAATTGTGCACTGTGCCCAGCTTTTTTGGATTGAGTTCCGAAAAAGCTGAGGAAGTGAGTGTTTACGAGTAAGCAGATGCGTAAGGCGAGCCGGCCACGCGTGTTTTACTCGAACGCTTCTCTATTTCCGGATATTCTGATATACATCTTCCTGCCTCCAGACTCAGTGGGCAAAGTGAATTAAAAAGAGGGTTGGCTGACTTACATCCTTATCGCCGTAATACTTGCTCGGTAAATTTCATAGCGTTTCTCTTTGGCAGTTAATCGCAGTTCTTACTAAATTGTGAGCTTTTGTATGTCGATTATCAATTCTAAAAAAACTAAACTGTATTGAGGATTTTCTTCAGATGTATCCGAGGCTTGGGATTTAGTTGTACCATTTGTACGAAATGTTGTACTGAAGTTGAAAGCTCCTATTTGTCACGAGTTATATTAAAATTTTATTGGGTACGTTACGCGAATTCCTAATATAATATAATATATATATATATATATATAGAGAGAGAGAGAGAGAGAGAGAGACAGGGGGGGGGGCTTGGGATTTGGTTTTACTATTTGTACGTTTCCTCTGATGGTACAACCAAATTCCAAGCCTTTGCTACATCAGAAAAAAATCCGCAATGCAATTTAATTTATATATATATATATATATATATATATATATATATATATATATATATATATATATAATAAACGTGAAAATTTCATCACAAAAACAATAAAATTTTTATTGATTACATTTTTCCAATATTCTCTCATATATGAACTAAGGACCACAGTTAATAATCCTTCTCTTTTCTTAGTTGTGTCCATACAAATCAATTTTACGCTTGAAATTATAAAATAAGAATCACTATTTAATCACGTTTGGCCACCTGAATTTTAATGTTTAGCATTTAATTGAATGAAAAGTCAGTGTGTATATAATTTGAACCAATTGTTTTTTTATTAGAGTAGCAGGCAACATGAAGGTAATCCACGTGGTGGCAACTCTCTTTTAACAGCATAGGAAGGGATTTGAAAGGGGGGATGCGGAAGGCTAGACCACGGTAGCCAAGTGTTAACTAGGTCCAACGGGCTACAGAATTGGCCTAAAGGTGATGCAGAACAAACCCTATAAAACATGCATCATGCCTCTTAATTGTTAATTTCTTCGTAGTTTTTTACTGCGCCTGCAAGTTAGCGCATTATTGGATAGTAAAGTTTCCTTTTATTTCAAGGATTATATGTGAATGCATCCTTGTTGATCGATCTTCACATTGGTCGTGCTCATAAGAAATCCAATCAGATTTCATACCCGCTGCTCCAACGTCAACTAAGTTAAATTTCCGATGATAAACTTTCACTGGGCACGCGAAGTCGTATGTCGATCAAGGCCGATAATAAGATGTCATAAACTCACACCTACGCATGATTGAGTAACCTCTGCTGATGTCCACACACTTTCCCCGTCTCGTCGCACCTCGAGGTGTCTACAGAAAATATAGCTTATCAGCGAAGCCAGCACCGGAGATATTCAGTGTATTTTCCCTAATATTTTCAATACTCAACCAAGAGTTTCACGAATTATTTTCTAAGTTCACATCAAAATGCGAAAGGTCAAGAAAATTAACTTTACAGTACGCTATACTCCAGGTCAAGCAAAATAATAAATACTAAAGAACTTATAATAAATTATATTTACTTATCATTTTATAATACATGAATGATACATTCCCTAATCTCATCAATGTACTGCCGATAATCTGACACGTACGTTTCGAATAGTTTCTGTACGCATTTAGTAGTGACAATTCGAAATACGTATATTATAAAGTACTACAGAACGTATATCATTACTGAGCGAAGTAATTATAAGTATATTTGTTGAGTGGTTCAAGTAAATGGACGTCTGAAAGGAAGAGCGCGCGGACATACCATTAGCAACAATCGCCGAAGGATCGAGTAACATTCATAGAAGACAACCGTGCATTCGACGCAACTCGTCCAATCTTAAGTACTAAATTGGTAAGAAAAAGTAGAAAAATTGTAACACAGTATAAAACGTCTAGCAAAGTGTCAGGAAAGTTTTTTAGACAACTTTTCCCTCTTTAAATAGCGTACTTAAAATAAGACAGCCGGCATGGGTAACAATAGTTTCGCTGGACAAATTGATAAATTTTCACATAGACCATCAATACCAAACGGCGTATTTCACAATATATTTCATTTAAGTTGTGTTGTGGAGAATCATCAGTTTCCCCCATATTTCGTGAGAATTAACCTGAACTTTGAATTTGGTCATGTATCCTGGATCCAATTTGTAAACATTGAAATATAGGATCAAAGTTTCACTTGGAGTACAATATGTCTACAGAAAAAAATTCTGAGGCAGTAGGATTTGAGTAAAATATTATTTTAGAAAAACTAAAAAATTTACAATTAACCTATGTTTTACTTGCAGATTTTCAGCGTGATTCCCAGAAAAATAGACGGCAAAAAAAACTCGGGGAATTAAAAAGGAAATTGGAAACCGCATACCCCTCTTTTTTTTAAAAAAAAATGTTTTTAATTGTTGCAGAACTCACCAATTGTGATCCCATCCGCGATATTCGGCGACGCTGAAGCCGAACATGGAATCGGGTGGTCCTTGGTAACGCACAAAATTTTCCATGTCGACATTGAATCCCACAACACTGTCTAGGCTAATCAGCACTGCACAGAGGACGAGGCGAAGGCTCTCCATGTCGCTGTCTGTTAGGATGGTGTTTATACCATTCCGCGTGCCTTACTGCGGAGCTCGCACTCCGCTATCCACTCTCCACGCTCCGCACCAACGCCGGGCTCTGGTGGGGGCGCTCGGAACTACCGGGCTCCTCACTCACTCCTAGTTCGCGCAATTTCAACGTGGTTATATTATATTATATATATATATATATATATATATATATATATATATATATATATATATATATATGCCTAACAAATTACATTTAAATTTGAGACATTATTCTACAATTCCACAAATAACGTTCCTCGACTTCAAAACGTTCAGAATGAAAGCGTTCAACGCATTATCCAATTCTAATTACACTTATTAAAATATATGAGTCTTTTTAAGAGACTTGACGGCAACTCACATTGAGTCTACATCTCTTCAATAGCATAGGAAGCAAAAGAAAGGGGATGCGAAAGGAATAGCAAGGAAGCCAAGAGGTCACTAGAGCTTCCTGACTGCAGTTGAAGGATCACACCCGGCTTACGCTTAAACGTGCTGAAAGGCCTAGTGAAATCTGCATCAGGTTGGCCGAGCTGTCAGTAGTTGTTTCACGCCCTTCCGGTGTGTTGACTGTGAGGCTCAGCATTCACGACGCAATACCTCGATCAGGTTTAGCCGACTATTTCAGTGGGAACAGCGGGCAACCCTTTGTCATATACCCGACGTCTGCGACCACGGTGCTTATACTTCTCAAAATTAACCTAGGTGTCTCGGATTATGGGATCCTTAACCTGCTTAAAACCGGGGAGAGAAGAAAGACATACCGTTACTACTTCTTGTTCCCCGATATGAGAATCTATTTTTAAAATAAATAGGCTACTTAGTGTAATTGACATAGTGTAAACTTACCTATAAAGCAAGGGAAAGAAAAAGAGGATGAGTATGGGGTTTCTTTTAGAGTGACAGACTGCGTGAGGGTAATCCACTTGGTGGCAACTCCCCTATAAAAGCATAGGAAATGATTTGAAATGAGGGATGCGGAAGTATAGAGCAAGGTAGCCAAAGATTAAGTAGTTCATCGATCGAACCCGGTATTCTCCTAAAAGTGATGCATGACAAACCCCAGAAAAACTGAATCACGTAGGTGGAGCAATCAAGTAATACAAACATTATAATTGGTGGATTAGGAAGATCAGTGGTGAAGATTTCCACACAGCTCTTCGTATAACATTTAAAATTCCTTTAAATTGCAACTGCTTGCATTCCTTTTCTTCGCGCCTCCTTAAACTGCCCGTATAAATTCAGTCGGATAAAATTCAACAACAGTATATTTGCATCCCATTTTAAATCCTCCAATCAACGAACGTCAGTCATCAAAACCCAGTTTCTTTCGGTTTTTGTCCCAACGGAGTTTACATTCCGCCCTCCAAATTTATTCACCATGAGGATCGAACTAAGCAAACCCACGACTCTTTATCACTATAGCCTTGTTTTCCTCACATCCACCTTAACAATTTTAATCTTCATTGCCATGACACTTTTTACCAAAAAAAAGTGCCGCCTGTTACGGCAAGTTGGTTCAGAAAAATCACTGGCGTCAAAACAAACAGTACCATAAATGATCTCAACATAACAGTTCCATCCCATATGAATAAATCTAATTGTGAATATATATTGTGGCATGTCAATTTTGATATTTTAAAATATTATGTACTAGCTGGAGCATAATAAGAAAATAAATATTATGTAAGATCTTCGTGATAAGAGGGTTAATTGTGAGGTAGTTTTTTGGTGAAGATGTAATGAAGGTAAAACGAAAAATAAGATTTTATTCAAATATTGTGTTGAAGACTGTTAAATGTAGTACAACAATGACTGTCTAGGAATTCAAACAACGGGTAAAAAGTATGTCACTATATGCATACCATTGTGATCAAAAAGTAAGGTGAAATTGTCATTTAAAACTCCCGGGTATTAGGAAGGCAGGTAATTTTTTTTCCTAGGTTGGTAGGACTGTCTATAATATTTGACAAGCGTCTGTTTGTTAAAAGGTTTAATTATCTCCGAGTTACACGTGCTTTTGTAAACAACCAAAAGTGAATTTTTCGATTTTTGCAATGGGTGATTTTGTTGAGCAAAGAACTTGCATCAAATTTTGTTTGCGGAACGAATATTCTTGTGCGGGCACGTTGAAAATGTTGCGGAAGGCCTTTGGTGATCAAACTATGGCACAAAAAAACGTTTATAAGTGGTACAACGAGTTTAAAGAGGGCCGAGAACGCGTTGAAGACGAACCGCGCTCTGGACGACCATCAACGTCTACCGACGAGGGCCACGTCCAAAAGAACAAAGATTTCGTGCTTGAAAATCGTCGATGGACAATTAGAGATCTCGCTGATAGTGTTGGAATATCATTTGGCTCAGCCCAAACCATTTTGAAGAATGTTTTGTGTCTCAAACGCGTCAAGTCTCGATTGGTGCCAAAATCGCTCAATTTTTTGGGAAAAAAGCGTCCCGTTGATATGTGTGAAACTTTGCTGTCTGACTATCAGGACCACTTGAAATGCATCATTACTGGAGACGAGACTTGGATTTACGCATACGACCCTGAAACCACCGACCAATCCAGCGAATATCGTGCAAAAGGTGAAACAAGGCCGAAAATCAAGATCATGTTGACAGTTTTATTTGATTATCTTGGTGTGGTGCACTATGAATTCCTTCCGCCGGGCCAAACTGTCAACAAAGAATATTATTTGTGCGTTATGCGTCGTTTGCGTGAAGCTATGCGTCTGAAACGGCCGGAATTATGGGCGAACAACTCTTGGTTCCTTCATCACGATAATGCACCATGTCATACTGCATTGGTTCTTCGCGACTTTTTTGCCAAAACTCGACTCATATCGTTCCGCAACCACCGTATTAGCGTGATTTGGCTGCGTGTGACTTCTGGCTGTTCAGCAAACTCAAAAAGCCAATGCGGGGACGCAGTTTTGGCACGATTGAGGAGATAAAAACCGAATCGAAGAAGGTCTTGAAGGCTATACCGAAAAAAGACTATTCCGACTGTTTCGAGGACTGGAAAAAGCGTTGGAAAAAGTGCGTTTTATCGGACAGAGATTACTTGAAGGGGATGAAATTGATTTGGAAGAATAAATAAAGAATTTATATTTTATAAATAAATTCACCTTACTTTTTGTTCACAGTGGTATATTTATAAACACTAATTTTTCAAACTTCTCAAATCTGAATAGTCTCACGGAATTCTGAGATATAAATAAGGCTTTTATCTCCTGGAAATTCTGAATCACTTAATTCATTATCTTTGAAAAAATAGGTTGCAGGAAATGTACTTAGAATACATTTCGCTTTGAAGAATGGGTAACTACACATAATAAAAAGGTGTTTATAGTTACTGGGTACGTTTCGTTTATCTTTGAATTTACGTGTAATTATGCTATTTCTCTGCTCGTTATAGGCATTGTTCCCTTTATTAACTTCATTTGATGAGTATAGTTTATTACACCAGGAATCCAATTAAGACACGCAAATGGGATCTATAGCTATAAAATTTTAATGTGAATGTGACAAAGATATTTAAATACTTTAGGTTAAAATACAGTAATTACACTAGTTAGAGTCTTCATAAACAACGGTCATATTCTTACTTCAAACAAACTGGTTACCCGTCGTTTATACGGTGATGAAATCGTTGTGGATTGCTTTGTATACGATATACACCATTGTTAGCGTAAATCATGGGCTCATTTTTATTTTTCTAAAAAAAATAATTAACAGCCCTGGATATTTCTCGCGTAAAATGAAAACTAAATTGAAATTAAATTTTAATTTACTCAAAGGCTGGATGAAAGGTACTCCCAAAGTTATTTACCGATTAGTGGTCCAGATCGCGTTGTAAAGTATTAATCAAACAGTCAGAATCAATTTTTCGAACTTTCGTCACTTTGTCTCAAGATGGCTGATGGTTGTTTTATATTGCTGAATCTTTACGATGGAAAGAACTTTTTTTAAAAAAAGCGGTCTGACCTTTCTGTGAAGAAAACTGAACAAAATTTAGAGTAACGATTAGAAAGAATTTTAAATGCATCGGTTTTGGATCCCGTAAGACATGAAACGTGAAATAGAACTAAAACAACTCGATTCGAAGGCCTATACATACAAAAGTATTATAAAGTAGGTAATTAACAGACAAAATAAAGTGAAAAAATAAATACCATACATCGCTTCTGCAATCCTTGTTGCTTTTGTCAGGTAGCTTCGGGGTTCGTAACCTGATTTACGCTGTGTATCCTTCTTGCGATTCTTACGTTTTTGAATTGTTTGGCGAAAGCAACAAAGATTTGCAGAAATGTTTTGCGATATTTATTTTATCACTATATTTGCCTGTTAATGGTCCAATTCTTAATTTAATTAGTATCCTTTTAACACAGATGGTTTATATTTTCTAATGTAATTTATTAAATTTAAAGCCGTGACTTTGAAGGATTATATATTAAATTTGTGCGAATCAAAGTCTAATGCTTTTACGGAATAACCATGTCAGTATTTCAGAAGAAAAAGAATAATAATTATGAACTGTAAATAATAAAGACATTCGGCGCCTAATAACTGTTTCCAGTTATGGTGTTGATTGCTGACTGAGTTAATGAGCTGGACTAGTTCGGAAAGGGATTATCCACCAAGCGGATTACAAGCTCAAAGAAACATGGCCTGACAAAATACAATAAAAAACTATGGGAAAAAATTGTAGTAAGTTTCTGCAAGTTAATAATATTCAAACAATAAAAATCATTTTACGTACAGAGGAGCCATTTCAATATTATTAACAGCACGTACTAAATATGAAATTTTCTTCAACTCTAAGCGACATAGTATGAAACGATATCGAACTTATTTTGTATTCCAATACTGTGATTGCAATATCCTGAAGCATGAAAATATAAGTCTTAAAGAATACTAAGAAATAAATCAATGCAGTTTTGTGGCCCAAATCAGGGGAATAAATTTTTCAGAAACCACAAATTGTTTAAACATCGTCCAGAAAAGTCTTTTAAGGTTGACTTTTCCAGAATTTGCGTTAAAAAATCGTAGTTTTCTGACAAACACCGAAGGGCCATAATAGTTATCTATAGGATACAAAATGTATTTCGCTATTAACCATCCACATTATATTCAACAAACAATTTCAGAGTTTTAGTACTCAACCCAGTTACAATTTGTGCTCTTACTTTGCCGTGATTCTTCTTAAATTTCAAAATATTGTGTTAAATAAAAGAAATCGTTGCTTTTCTGCGCTGTGCGTCAACTGGTATGAGTCTGTGGTCGGTTGGATCACTAATTCCCAGAAATATGAACTAGCCTTGTCCCAATAAACATGCAGGTTATACTCGTATGTGGTCGGCGGAAGTTTGTCCTTTTATGACGCCATGGACTGTCCCTTCCCAGAGAGCTCTGGCGGGGGCTACCTTTGGGGATGCCTTCACATCTCTCTGGTTTTTTTGAACTAAGTTTCCCACATGCCGAAGCACCTCGGTCTTTTTTGAGAGGTGTATGTTCCGGGGTCGCAGACCTTGGGCATACGGCAAGAGTTGTCCGCTATTCCTATTGGAATAGTCGGCCAGCTGCCTCCTAAACTGGTCGATGCTTGGAGAAGGGAATGCTGCGTTCCCACAGCAAACTCCTCTCCCGCTATCGGAAGGGCGTGGGACAAGTACCCAATGCCCGACCTACCCGATGCAGGTTTTTCTAGGGTTTTCCCTGCATTTCTTTAGGCAAATGCCGGGTAGGATCCTTAAACTATAGCCCGGGGGCCCTAGTTAACCCTTGGCTACCTTCCTCTACCCTTCCGCATCCCCCCTTTCTAATCCCTTCCTATGCTATTAAAGGGGAGTTGCCCAATGTGGATCACCCTCATGTAGCCTGTTGCCCTAAAAAAAAAAAATCCCACTTACAACGTCTTGCATTTCCATGAATACAGATACTTTTTTTTATCATGACTTTAAATTTTTTGTTGTGGTTTACTTTTTATTTATTATTATATTATATTATTAATATCTTCATAAAGCAAATAATAATAATACTATATTACTAGGAGAATATGTCCAAAACTATTCACATAAATAAAGTTGAAAAAATAAGTAAACTAGTGGTATTTTACATCGATACCACGATATTAATAATGATAAGATTTTTTTCTCATATTTCGTATTTTTATCGTGAAAAATATATGCACCGATTTTCAAGATCACAAGAATTGTATTCAATTCTTAGAAGCGAGAAAAATTTGTTGCCACCGAGAACGTCTTTGAAGTAATGCTTATATTAAACTATCTGAGTGCCCGACGTTGCCCGTGGTTAATGCGAGAAATAAACTTAACCACTCCTATAACCCCGGAATCGACCGGAACCTCGGTCTTTTCCCGTTACTTTTTATGTAAACCCTTCCTTCACCACCTATACGAGTGCTTTCCTCCCTTGCCTTTTGGAGCTGAAATTAGACACTTAAAAATTATGGAATGACACTATAAAATTAAGCGACCCCGACAACGTTTTATTCGACGCTATTATGGCTGTTTACAATGTTTTTAAATTCCATCCCTTTCACAATCACTCTTAGGAGTTGAACTGCATCTTAACCAGTATGGTAAATGTCAGAATTAAAGTCAGTGATGTCCATAACCACAGATTCAATAACAGTCTCCGTTGTTTAGTCGTTACATTATGTAACTGCCTTTCACTCACATCCTCCCCTACCCCCACACCTCAAACAACAACTTAACTAACATAGTGAATGTCAGAATTAAAGTCATTATTCCAATCTCGGTTGTTTCGCTTTTTTGTTATGTAACGGCCCTACACCCTCTCCTTTAATGGTGCTGACTCCCCATGCTGTACGATGTTGAAATTATACACTAAACATCTGAAGAAGAAACTATTAATCTCATCGGCTCCAAAAACGAATTATTCGACAGTCAAAAATTCCGTTTTAGAATGTTTTAAAATTCATCGTCCTGTACCTTATTTCAAAATGATTCTTTAGAAAATAATTAAATTTAAAATTCATTTGTCCCAAATAAAACAGGGGACCTTTGTTGAATCATGAGAAATTCGATATTTCCTATTGTAATTATTTTTATTTAACCGATTCCTTTGTGCCATTCACTCAAAATTCCTTTCCTCATCTCTTTCTACATCACTTAATCTTTCTTCTCGCCTACTCTGTCGTTCTCTGTTCAGCAGAAATAAATAATTGTTAGTTAAAATTAAATTAACTCAATAAATATATTAATAGCACCTGCACATTTCGGCCGGCTTGTCCAAGGGCCTGTAGCCGTAAATATGATGAAACCAAAATGGCGCGAATTATTCACATGCCACTTCGGCATTGCTATATTACATTCAGGAAAATATGTAAAAAAAATTAACCCGCAGATTAGAAGTAAAATAAAGTATAGTGCTAATATAGTGACGACCTTTCCACAGCCTGTGAGAGCTGTTCTCTCGCAGGCAGAATCTTTTTAAAGAGACGTAGAGGGCTACCTTCGAGGATGCCTTTTCCTATCTCCGTTTTTGAACTACGGTTCCCACAAACCGATCCACCTCGGTCTGTTTTGAGAGGTGTATGTTCCCGGGTCACAGACCTTGGACATACGTAAAGAATTGTCGGCCAGCTGCCTTCTAAACTGGTCGACGCACGGAAAAGGGAATGCTGCGTCCCCACAGAAAACCCCTCTCGCGGCATCGGAAGGCCGTGGGACAAGTACCCTATGCCTGATGCAGGTTTTCTAGGGTTTGTCCTGCATTACTTTTAAGCGAATTCCGGGTAGGATCCTTAAACTATAGCCCGGGGGCCCTAGTTAACACGTGGCTACCTTCCTCTAACCTTCCGCATCCCCCATTTGAAATATCTGCCTATGCTATTAAAGGGGAGTTGCAACTATGTGGATCACCGTCATGTAGCCCGTTACTCTATAATATAAAAATAAATCTTGGCACCAAATTGTGCATAGTAAACTAGCCAGTGTAATTCTATAACCTATATGAATATGAAAGACTTGAATTTCAGTACCGATAAGTTTATATGAGTTGAATATAATTTAATTAAGTTCAACTTTTGCACTTATTCCCTGCTGTTCACGAAAGTTACAGTTGATATACTGGTCAGTAAAAGAAATGTCTGATTTAATGCTACTTACGCTTTTCACATATTACGTATAATTCTTCAATTGGATTCTAACACGATATTTATTATACTGTTTCCGAATATAATAATATAAATAAACGTTTTCAAAGCAAGGAGCTCAGAGCAATTTTCGTCCTCTTGTTAATTTCACGACTTGTTTGCCCTTCATGATGTGCTGATGATAGGACTTACCGTATCATTTATTTAATCAGATATTGTATCTCCATTTAATGTTTTATTTAGGTATATGATTTTTCTTGTTCAAAAAAGCACTTTTAACTGCAGCATGACTGTTTTTCCAAATAACCTGAATTGATTTCGCCAATCTCCATCGAATTTTATTCCTGTTACTTAAACTCCATGGTAATTTGCTTTCCAATCTACTCTATTTCTTATGGTATTTATTCCTATTAATTAAAATACAAAAAATGCCTACATACCCTGCTATTTGATTTCATATACATATTAAATTCTAATCCTTGCTAGAAACCCGAAGTCTTTATTCAAGTATAACGCCCAGAAAGTTTTCGCTGTTGTTCTTTTGTGAGCAAAAGGTCACGCGCCGGACAGAATAGGTGTACATTACCAGATGTGTCTCGCAGAGCCGATACTGGGACAGCCGACAAAGAGCTCACTTCGCAGCTTATCAGGAAGCTGATCCGCGAAGGTATTCCATGCGGAACGCACAGAAGGCAGAGCCTTAAAGTGTTCGCAGGAATGTCCAGCTCGGCGATCTCCTCCAGATACACATGCTGCTCATATTTACCCACGAGAAAACATTTGCCTCCAGAACGAGATTTACGTACATGAGAGGACAGATAAATAATAATGTCAGCGAGAGCTATGAAGTTGTACCTACAAAAGAAAGAAAGAGTCGATGCGCTCAACTTACATTAGCGCTCCGTCCAGGAATTCACGCGGGTGGCCGAGAGGACGGCACCATCATTCCATTGTACTATTTAGACCCGCGGTAGATGGTAGACAAAAAGGACCGGCTAGAGAGTGCTGAAACAGAAAAATTATAGATACAGGCAAAAATTATTGGGAACTGGAATTTAATGGCTACGGCATTTTTACATCAGAAAAGGTATAGTCATAAATGAAGAATGTTAAAATAAAAGACTATTTTGTTCTCAGAAAACGAAATAGATTACTTCGGTACCTCTAAAAGGTTCTGGCGTAATAATTATGCAAAGAATTCAACTTAAAACAAAGATCCATCCTGTTCAATCATCAATTATTGTTCTAAAGGTCCGTCTCACTTCAATTTATTTTTCATCTTAATCGATAAACATAATAACTAGAGATTGGCAAAACAGATATTTAATGGAATCGAGCCAGAATCGATCACTCACTCAATTCACCGTTATTATCGTTTTGACCAAAGAATTACACACACTTTACGTACATATATAATAAAAAAGGATGTTTGTACTAATTTTAATAAAATTTAAAAAAATAATTTCTGTATGGAAATGTAATACTAATAAATCAGCGACAACTTTCTGGGCGTTATATTTGAATAAAGACTTCGGGTTTCTAGCAAGGATTAGACACTTTATTTTTTATTTATAGCGTTGTGACGTTGCGATACGTGTTCGTATCTTCTTCAGGTATTATTCCAAACAGCAGATATTTACAAATGATTAATATATGGACTAATTACACAAAGTAAACAAAGACGAACTAAAGTAAACAAAAAAAAAATGAACAACTTACCAAATTATTATTGTATTTGTGTGATTCGACAATACATTAATCAATTATAAATACCTCCTCTTTAGGATACTACCTCAAGAAGATACGTATCGAAACGTCATAATAAAAAATAAAGTGACTACAAAAGGTCATTAACTGATTTATTAATTCAAAAACAGACATAAAATAAAAACTTTCAAGAAGTGTATTACTAATAACATAATTAATATGGAAAAAGAAATATAGCCAATTCAGACCAAAAAAAAGTGATGATATAAAAACCACACAATGTTTGTGGGATCCTTGTTCCTTTCGTCAGGTGCGAAGAAGAGCCTAGAGTGACACAACTGCACTTGTCAGTTGAGAAAACTCAAAAGCTTTTGCGCACCTGACGATGAGAACAAGGATCCCGGAAACGTTGTGTGTTTTTTATATTATCACTTTTTTTTCTGAATTGGCTATCTTTCTTACTCATTATTTTCAATCAGACGTAAATTTTTCATTTTATAATTAATATGGAATTTAAGGTATTAATGATTAAAAATTTGATTGCAATAAAAATTTAATTGGGTAAATGTTTTGAAAAGTCTTGATTATTAATTTATATTTACGATATATTGTTACTAGGATTGTGGTGGATGCTGAGACAATTTAGTAAGATTCATTTTTAAATGCTAAATTGACTGAAATTTGGTAAGATGCTATTATACAGATATGCAACGTATGTGTTAGCTTACGTAACTTCAGAATGGTGATGGGCTCTGGGTGTGGTGTTGGTTGTATGATGAACGGTCATGAATAGGCGTTGTAGCCTGACGCGCCGGGATGTGATCAAGCGTAGTACAGTCAACAACCACGATTTTTGTCGTGAAAACCAGGAAATTATTAGTCTCTTCAAGAATTACCAACTCTTCCAGCCTCTCCCAGGTTCAACAATGACCACCAATTTGCTTAGGATGCAAAGTGCATACCTCGCTCTTTCACCCCTCACGAACAAATGTTTCCACCCAGAAAACAACAAGTTACATTTCCTAAGTTCGTAATTTGGGCGTGTGCATAAACAATCAGCTGAGTCTCAGAATAGTGAATATCGCCACTAGTCCACATAATGCCAACACCGGATCTTCGGACAGACATAAATTAATCTTTGCCGGCTGGGCATGTAAACATATTCCCAGTACTATTGCGTATTTGTCCTCAAATAAGAAGACCTGTTCATTATATAAGGAACCAAACCTTCCTAATTCCAATAATTTAATCTGTATAAAAGATTTTTTTTTTATTATTATTTTTACCAAACTTTTTCTTTTTTATAACAAAATTGAAATAAAACCAAAAACATTTTCATTACATTATTTCAGCTATAATATTTACACCATAAGATATTTCATTTTATATAAAAATATAGAAACACAATTCGATATTAAATGCAATTATTTCACTTCAGATAAATAAAAATATATTTCTTTCTCGTACGTTAGAAAATTTTTATCAAAAACAAAAGTATAGAATAAAAACTACCACCTACTTCATCAGCTGTCTAAGAGGACTATTCTCTCGTAGGCAGAACCTGCGAGGAATGGTCTTTCGTAGGCAGAACCTTGTAGGGTAGACGGAAGGGGCTACCTTTGGGGATGCCTTTTCCTCTGTCCGTTTTTGAACTAAGGTTCCCACAAGCCGAGGCACCTCGGCCTGTTTTGAGAAGTGTATGTTCCTGGGACACAGACCTTGGGCATACGGTAAGAGTTGTCCGCTATTCCCATTGGAATAGTCGGCCAGCTGCCTCCTAAACTGGTCGAGGCACGGAGAAGGGAATGCTGCGTCCCCACAGCAAACTCCTCTCCCACTATCGGAAGGGCGTGGGACAAGTACCCAATACCCGACCTACCTGATGCAGGTTTTCTAGTGTTTGTCCTGCATTACTTTTTGGCGGATGCCGGGTAGGATCCTTAAAATAAAGTCCGGGGGCCCTAGTTAACCCTTGCCTACCTTCCGCTACCCTTCTGCATCCCCCCCTTTCAAATCCCTTCCTATGCTATTAAAGGGGAGTTGCCACCATGTGGATAACCCTCATGAAGCCAGTTACCTAAAAAAAACTACCACCTACTTCAAATAAATTACCAAATGTTATTATCAAAAATTATGTAAATAAAAAAATAAAAGAATAATAATTAGATAAAATGGCCAAATAGCAGAAAAATGAAATGATAATGTAAATACCACTCAACGTTTCTAGAATCCTAGGTCCTTTCGTCAGGTGATTAAAAACGCAAGAGCCGTGAGTACTACACGACCGCACAATTCAAGTTACGAACTCAGAGGAAAAAGAAAACAATTTGAATGAAACGAAAGAGAGAGCATATGATTCAATGATTTGTGTTCTCGCGAGATTCGGCCGTCGTGAATGAGTCAATGATCGGATCGGAGCTCTGTGATTCAAAACGAGTCAATAAATTGCAGTTCTTTATTAACGATTCACCGATGGCTCGCTAATGAGTGCGAAACGATAAAGGAAACAATAGCTCTGAGGAATTTTGGAAAAATTATTCTTTTTGTATTTACAGACTAGATTTAAAATTAATTTAGATATCTGCATTAAATTTTCAGATGGACTTCATCTGGGATCTAAAGTAAAGAGAAAATGTTCGCGTCAAGCATAAAATGTGAATTATAATATTGTAATGAATAACAATTTAATTTTTTTATACACAAATAGTTTGTTTTAATTTTGTAAAAAAATTGGCTATCTGCAGTTTGCGTGGGAAAGGAATTTGAGGGTTGGAATATTGGCAGATGTCTGTCCACGCGTGCTCAGGCATAAATTAAAAGAGGAACCCAGATGGCGACAGTCCACTAGTTTTCGAGGATCTCACCCGATCCAAAAACACGAAATCTAAAAGCACGGGAGGAAAATCTGTGCTGTTCAGTCATAAAAGTTGAGCCCGAGGGGTTAGTATGAGTTGAGTCTGCAAAAAATAATTTGAGGCTGAGTCTGGAGTAATCTACAAAAAGCGGCCATTGTCCAGTAGTTGGTCTGTACCTGTCCTATGCACTACCTGCGTTGTCCTCGCCGCCAAACTAGCAGACGCAACAACGTCCCAGTAACAAGGTTATAAATCATAAATACTGAATACAGGGACAGAGCTGAGACTAAGTACATTTATTTAATTTGCCCACCACCCCAGTGTGTAGAAATATCTCAGGAGCTGAACCAAGCGTTGCAAATTATTATTGTAATTGTACCAGTAACTTAAAATAAACTTTAAATAAATTAAATGGCTTTGTAAGGCAATTTTATGCCAAAGACAATATTATATCATCTGCTGAACATCTTGTGAACTGCAACCAGTTCAATCTTTTCGTTATTGATGCATAATTATTTTCGTTAAGTATTAAAAAAGTTACATGAGTTAAATATATTGAATATCATTAATGTATTATGGCCAAAAGTCAGTATTTATAATTTAATAAACTCTGACTTTTGGCCATGATACATTACTCATATTTATATATTATATAAGCCAGAAGAAGAAGAAGAAGGTGTAGACAAGCTATGTATAGGTTAATTTACATAGTGGCAACTCCCCTTTTATAGCATAGGAAAGGGAGTGAACGAGGGGATGAAAAAAGGTAGATCAAGGTAGCCAAGGGCTATGGTTTAAGGATCCAACCCGGCAATTCGCCTAAAAGTCATGCAGGGCAAACCCTAGACAAACCTGCATAAGGTAGGTCGGGCATTTGGTACTTGTTCCACGCCCTTCCGATGGCGGGAGAGGGGTTTGCTGTGGGGTCACAGCTTTCCCCTGCCGTGCCTTGACCGGTATAGGAGGCAGCTGGCCGACTATTCCCATAGCAATAGCGGACAACTCTTACCGTATTTCCAAGGTCTGCGACCCCGAAACATACACCTCTCAAAACAGACCGAGGTGCCTCGGCATGTGGGAACCTTAGCTCAAAAAATTAGAGAGATGTGAAGGCATCCCCAAAGGTAGCCTCCTCCCGAGATCTCTGAGAAGGTTTACCTGCGAGAGAAACCTCTCGAAGGCTTCCTAACCCTGTCACAGGCGTCATTTTTTTTTAGGGCAACAGGCTACATGAGGGTAATCTACGTTGGGCAACTCCCCTTTAATAGCATGGGAAGGGATTTGAAAGGGGGGATTCGGAAGGGTAGAGAATGGTAGCCAAGGGTTACTAGGGCCCCCGGGCTATATTTTAAGGATCCTAACCGGCTTTCGCCTAAAGAAATGAAGGGAAAACCCTAGAAAAACCTTCATCAGGTAGGTCGGGCATTATGTACTTGTCCCACGCCCTTCCGATAGCGGGAGAGGAGTTTGCTGCGGGGACGCAGCATTCCCTTCTCCGTGCCTCGACCAGTTTAGGAGGCAGCTGGCCGACTATTCCAATGGGAATAGCGAACAACTCTTACCGTATGCCCAAGGTCTGCGACCCCGGAACATTCACCTCTCAAAACAGGCCGAGGTGCCTCGGCTTGTGGGAACCTTAGTTCAAAAACGGAGAGGAAAAGGCATACCCTAAGGTAGCCCCTTCGTATCTCTCCTAAAAGGTTCTGCCTGCGAGAGAAAATCCCTCACAGGTTACCTGCGAGAGAATCCTCTCACAGGTACTCTTTTTCAGGAAAAGGCATCCCCAAAGGTAGCCCATTCGTATCTCTCCTACAGTGTTCTGCCTGCGAGAGAACATCCCTCGCATGTTACCTGCGAGAGAATCCTCTTGCAGGCTTTCTCCCTCACAGGCGCCGTGGCCCGGGAAAGCTAAAAGACTGCACACTCGTGGTCTAGACTGAGGGAGAAATGTATTTCGTTAACTCATCCACATTTCCGTACAAACTATAAAGCATTCTGTAGAAAATGTGCGTCATCGAGAAATGTTGCAAACAACATTTTTTGTAAAATCAATATCCGCTGACAAACGGAAGAAGACATGTATATATCAGGTGCACAGTAAGTATTGTTGATCATTTAAAACTATAAGTTATCAATTAGAGGTCGAATTTCGTCAATATTGTGGTGGATACTAGCAGATTAATTAATTTCGTTCAATCGTTTTGGATGAAATTCAGTGAGGTAACGATCCCTCTAATTGAACAAAATAGAATTTCAATTCGGTAAATGCAAGAACGTCCTTAAATAACCATTTAGAATTTAAAAAATTCGGGGGCATGAGCTAAGTATTCTGTCTACATAGTAAAAATGTACTTGGAACGAAGGTTATTTAATTAATTTAATAATTTATTATTATTATAAAAAAATTAAGTGCAACGTCAATTTGTTCGAGTGTTCCAAAAAGGAATGCTGAAGTTTACTTTCTTTTTAATTTTTTGCTAATCAATTTCACCAATTTAAACTTTTTATTAAATGTACTATATTGCACATGTTAACTAGCTAATTTCAGTGCTGAAATTGGAAATTTGAAACATCGTACCGATGTAAAAGTAATACAATGAACATTTGTCAATGTGCTTATGCATCAGGAAATGTAACAGTAAAATATAAATGGTAAAATGACTCCAGAACTAATCAATGTATTTGTAAATCACTTTAAGTTTTGTTCAACAAACACATGCGCAAATGACGATTATATTGAAACATGAAGTGCCCTGTTTCCTGAATTTTTAAACCGACCACACCGTGTTTTGAAACGAGCCCACAAGTAGGCGCGAGATGAAGATATGTTGATTCTTTTTAAATTGCAACACATAAATCGGCAGTATGACTAACACTCGTGTATAAATGACGGACTTGTTACATTTCGTACAATACTACGCCTCGTGGTCAATATTCATACGCGCCTTCAGTGCCAGTGTAGACTCATGGCTTTATATCTCTGTCACTAAAGTTGCATAAACGAAAGGGAGCTGTTAGCGATGACAAAATGGCGACTGATTACAATGATGCCATGTTAAGTAACTGTAGTAAGGCTCAGTAAAATTACTACCACAGACTTCCACGGATGATTTGACATGCCATTATTTGTACCAACACTTTGATCAGTGTTAGCCTTAATATTACCTTTTACAAAAGTGTTATTTGTATTCGTTGGCACGGTTATTTTACGCTTTTAACTTAAAAGCAAAACAACCAGAGCCGGTAGTAAGGATTTTGTAGTGATTAGAATATGGAATAAATAATATTTGTCTGTTAAAAATTAAATGTTCTTGGCAGACGTTAAACGTTGGGAAATTCTAATATTTTATTAGAAAACACAAATATTCTTCCTTACGTGTTTGACACGTATATGTACGAATTATATGAGATTTGGTGTTTTGAACAAGTGCGACAGCATTTTTTCCCGGAGCGAATATGTGTAAATATGAAACCATTCTTTTATAAAGAAAAATGTCATTACTTAAATACCCATGTTACTTATTCATGATGCAGTTCGTTTTCATTAATTTAATAAGGGTTATAAGATAACGTACATTTACCCAACAAAATGAGTTGTTGGCAAAGCTTTATTGCTAGTCCGACAGGTCAGATTTGAATAGATTGCTCTAGAAAGACGTATTTCGTATCGTATTTTAACTTTTATGATATGTTATGTAGTTTATTATTCAGGTAATAATGTTCGTATTGTAAATTTATACGTGTAAGATATTTTATTTAATTATTACTTAAACATTATTATAACATATTGTAGTAATTGGTAATTACCAAAATGGTAAGTTGGATTGTAGAGGACTCATTATTAGAGAATATAGAGCGGACGCCGCAACAATTCGGCGAAGCAAAGAAAACATTGTTGAGGTTCTACGCGCTCAAAAATCTACGAGACGAACGGAGAGTCAGGAATGTGCAGTCGGGCATAGAACAGCGAGGTGTAAAGACCAGAAAATTCATGTTATAAAAAGTTTTGCAGTCGGGCAGCGGACCACAAATAGAACAGTTTGATAACAGGTTTTGAAAATTTAAAAAGTTAAGCAGTCGGGAAGGAGAGAGTGAAACTAATGTTGTAATCGGTGGCCGAGCATAAATTCAACCTGCTGGCCATAGGCAAACCAACGAAGTACATTTCCAACTGAAGTCACGAGACCTGCAAATCCAGGTTGCAGCAAAGCATCGAGAATCTACAATTTGTGTTAGACCAACTAACAAAACTACGCCAATTAGAATTTGTTGACATTTAGAGTCTGTGAGTACTAGAATCAGTGATATCCCCAAATTTTGTGCACGAAAAACCTAAAATGAGACCTGGGCGGCCGTAAGTAGAAAAACTTTAAAATCATATTGTAAACCGTTTTTAAAAGATAAAAGTCAGATCGTTCTTTAATTTTTAATTATTTAATTATCGATAAACTGAGATCGTTAATTCCTGATGAAATTTAGAACTGTTTAAATTCAATCTGTAGTGTTATTTCTTCCACAACAAAGTTCGTCTATGTTTCAGACGCATTAACTTCCATAAAAGGTAAATGTAATTTGATTGTATAAATTCACCCATTTATCAAACCCAGTTTAAGACCCTGAGATCCCAAATAATATTATTGTGTATTTAAAATTGTTAATAAATTTGTTTAATTGTTTTCCCTTAATAGTTCTTTTTATTTAGCCACAGCCATTTGTAGATTTATTAAATTATTACAATATATTTGCTCAATAGAGGACTTACAGAAACAATCTATGTCGATATAATAAATTAATAAAAACTCTAAATTGGCTTATTAATACCGTAAATTATTTCCGCTTTTAAGATAAATAATAAGTATAACACAAAATAGATATAGTATTCTTCGCAGTTTGAAGACTAATTTATCTTGAAACTCTATTTTCGTGCTCATGGACTTTAATTATTAACACTGGAAGGTCTGTTGGTTAACCGCAACCGTGGTATCAGTTTCTGCAGTTTTTGTGGATTATTTTGTGGCTTGAAGAACAAATTTCACTCTCATCCTTATCAATATTTTCATCCTTATAGTAATGAATGTCATTGTCGACGAGGCGAGGTCGAATCGAGTCTTTAATCAATTATCAGTCACCTCAGCGGACCCTTAAAAAAATGATTTCGTGGGTGGTAAATAAATATGATTACAGGACGAGAATTGTACAAAAAATGAGAATTACGAACCATTTCTTCAACATGCTGATTACGAAGTTCATATCCGCGAAAGGTATACAAGTGCCAGAATTTTAAGACAACTGTAGGAGTAAAAGTTCCAAGTTTGTATTTAACTATTGTGTGTCAATAAAAGTGTTAAATCATTTTTATTTATTCAAATCAATTACCACCAAATATTAATAATCATAAATTGAAAATTGAAAAGTTAACATTTCAATATATATATTGTAATACCTAGTTAAGAATATAAATTAAGAAAGCCATTATTTTGTTTAAATTTCATAATATTTGTTTCACGGCACAGACTAGAGGTGGATGCCGGCCATTATTAAAATCTGTTTACTGACTCGGACTGGAGATCTTGGGTGGCTCGTATAAAAAATGATGATTGACAGCGGACAAATGCTCATCAAAGGGAGAACTATAATTGGACATCTTTAGCGGCTTTTAGATATAGTGTCTGACTGACGTCGGAACAAGACTCCAAAGGAACGATGACAGCAGTTTTTTTTGACAACCAATTACAAGACCAGGGAATGTTTATCTAACAATATTTTGAGTAGCTCTCTTAGCGTGAGAAAGCCGGTGGTGATCCGAATGTGGGAAATTAAAACCGTGGGAAAAGGGAATATTCTGGGGAGGGGAAGCTGATAGGAAGAGCAGTTGGATGCCAGAGAGCAAGGGACATGGACGGGTGAGCGTTGGAAGTCAAAGCTAGAGGAAGCCGGAGGACGAGCGACGTAGGCCTAAGTTGGGCAATAAATGCTGAAGTTTAATTGTCTGTTGGGTTGTGGAATTGGTGGAAGTATTTAATTGATGATCGTCTGTGTGAGAGAGAGAAAGCTTGGAAATAAACATTATTGGGCATTCTGGAATATTTCGAACAAACCGAACATTTGGCGATGGCGATAATACTGGCCAAATTGAATGGTGGCCGCGGGCGAAACATTTTAGTCCGTACGACGAATCAGGAGTCTGGAGTCTGGATACCGCAAGGATAAAGTGTATGTGTTTGTGAAGCGTGTGTGTGAAAGTCTGTGTAATTTTATGCACAGAAGGGCCGTTTTAGAGTGAAGTGCGTTCCCGAACCCCAAATATAAAATTGTAAGTAATGACTTAATGATAAATTCTGTAAATGTTAAATAAAGGTAATTAGTCAGATTTCGTTTATTTTAACTTTATGTTGCGTGTATTTGTTTAAATTGTAAATTTTTATTGTATTTTGTTCTTCTCACCAACCCAGTGAAGACCCTGAGATATAGAGTTTGATTTATTCGAAATGTAAATTGATTGTTTGTGTTACTTGATCTTGATG
Source organism: Zhengitettix transpicula (assembly GCA_037074705.1). Lineage (NCBI taxonomy): Eukaryota > Metazoa > Arthropoda > Insecta > Orthoptera > Tetrigidae > Zhengitettix > Zhengitettix transpicula. Next base: position 151,585,761 of record CM073590.1, read on the forward strand.
TGGCAAAATAAAAGTAGGGATTCTTGAATTGTATTCTGAATTAATAAATTGTTTTGTTTAAAAATTTAATGACTTGTTTAATTTAAATTCCTGTAAAAATTCATCTATATTTTGGTGCTCCAATGTGGGCAAATTAATTAATTTTCAAGTTGTTATTAAAATTTGGGCAACAACTTGAACCAAGTTTATAATTTGTCGATTAATTATATTTTTGGTGCGACAAAGTTTCAAATTTAATTTAAATTTAAATTCTTTAATTATGGTTATTACATAAATTGGCTACCACATCGTGGGGTAAATTTCATTTAAAAAATTAATTATTTATTTGTGGTTATTACAATATATATATATATATATATATATATATATATAACACTAGTCCTCAAATGTGAAAATAGTATATATATTTATAATAGCAAAATATCAGTTAGTTATGCATATAAACCCACAAATATTATGACAGTAAACAGACTAAACCTTAATAATTTTACAAAAACATATCAAAAAATCTTGAGAAGTCCAGAAAAATTCGGCTCGCTGATGATCTCAGCAGTCAAATTTTGAGGAATAGTTAATTTAATTGGATTGGATATATATGTAAATAATAATTCTCTATCTTTTTCAAGTTTATTTATTTTTTGAAAAATTGTCTCAGAAAAAAAGCAAATAAATAAATTAAATTAATGTGGGTTAAGTGAATGTTTTCATAATTAATTCTATAAAAATAGGAAAATTTTTAAGTTTTCAATCCTCTTAATGTTAGGTTGCTTTTATGATTTACAACAGTGACTTATGTAAAATAATAATTATATAACAAGTATTATAATTGAAATTTTCTATTACAAGGCTATTTTAACTTCTAAATCAATTCAATGTGAAAATATTAAGAAAATGAATACGCATTAATTGAAATATCACCAACGCTAAAATATTATTTATTGAAATCCGGAAAAATTTATAGCTGAAAACAATACACAAGTATAAAATGATCTTTCGTTCTGGGAAACAATTGTATAACTGTCGAGAAAATAATCATCTATCACACATTATCCAGAAAGGCATTTTTTTAAAAAAAAAAGAAAAATTAACACCATTCGAAAAAACACAAAAATCAAAATGAAACGCCATACCTATCTATATCTAGACACCGAAAAAACATGAAAAAATTCGGAGAATATGAAACAAATTCAACAATAAAACTATTTTCACTTTTCACATCCCATATTACACTAGCAGCAATATCAGAAGAACAAAGACTCCTACCAGTAAATCCGATAAATCTTACGTTATTTATTTTATTCCGTGTGATTGTTGACTCTCTTATTTAATTGAGACGAGGGAAGTCTCCATTCACATAAAAGGACAGCAGAAAAAAGTTAAATTACGAGAAACGGCTAAATGTACTGAACATTCGAGGGATTTTCTTTTGACAATATTTCGTCACTCATCTGAGAACCCTTCAAAACAAAAACTGAAAGAACCAATACATATAAAGTCTTCTGACGCTATTTCCCACCGTCCTAAACATTTGGTATTCCTTATTATTTGAACAGTCACAAACCCCCTTACAAACAAGCCCATTTCACCAACGATCGGATGTTATTCAGCTACCTTAATTCATCCCGATCAAAAATCTAAAATTCCCCTATAAACTCCAAACAAACAAAAAAACAGCCTTAAGTCACTTTCCTCTCCAATTCTATAAACCCAGAGCAAACCAAAAATCGTCTTCAGTCAGGTGCTGAGGTCTTGATATCCGAATCGCTGAAATATACTGACGTCAGTAGGTTTACTACTTTAAGGTGCACAGCTATGAATGATGTTCTTCTTCCCTGAAGACGCACAGTTTTTTTACTATTCGAAACGTCGAACTTTCTCCCTCTCAAAGGAAAAACCGAACAATACTCTATTGTCAAAATTGAATTCCAAGACCTGGTGCATAGCTTTGCTCGTCCAGAGAAAGCTATTACCAGCAGCTACGATGGCTATTGTCTGCGCCGCCTGGCGACCAGATGTGGTGACCGTCTTCGGACTTTACGACCACCACACGTGCTCGGGCTAAGCACAACAGTTTCCGTTAAAACTCACGTTTCTATGAATAGGTTGTAAAAATTCAGGCTAACTAATCGAAGTTAACTTCGACCTCTGACGATAAATGAGTCAGTTGTGTGGTGAAAGAAAATATTTGAATTGTTTGCCTGTGTCTGCAGGAGGAAGACTGAAGTTACCATGAATAATTTTGGCAACGCAGCATTACCGCAGGTTTCATTCAAGTGGGACACTATTCGAAAGTTGTTTTTGTAAAACAGATTTCAATTCTTTTGAGCCGGTTTGGTATTCTGAGATATGTTGACTGATATATCAGACAAATGAATAAATATAATATTACCATTGATATTATACAAAAGGCTTTTGTTTTCACTTTTATGAAGGTACAAATAAACTGACACGTCTTTTTTTTTGGTGTAGACAGGCTATGTATATCCACATAGTGGCAACTCCCCTCTTATAGCATAGGAAAGAGGGGGTGCGGAAGGGTGGAGGAAGGTAGCCAAGGGTAACTTGTGACAACCTGTGTAACGCGACGGGTTTTGGAGGTGGTGGGCGGAGGTAGAAATTTTAAGACAATGTAATCGGCCGATTTTTGCGTGGAATAAATATTATTTGATTATCGCACATTTTTGGGGGTGGTCATCTTCTAACATGTAAAAACGGCCGATATATTTGGTCAATGACTTCAACCCCTTCGACATGGGAGGTGAGCACATGTAGGAATAGTGTTCGAGGAGCGTTACATAAAAATAGCGCAAAAGCAACCTAAATTGAAGTCATATCGTGGGTTATAGATAAATTACATCTCGGGCAACGCCGGGCACCCAGCTAGTCTAATAAATAAAGCAGAGCGTTTGTTTGTTTGTATGTATATATATTTGTATGTTCCTTATACAAATCTACACCGGTGTAGCAAATTTCACCAAATTTCGTGCGCGTGTTCTTTGCGACCACGAAACAAACACTGTGGGGGTGAGACGCGTCTACCACCCCCAGAAGCGGGGGTGGAAATATTTAAACATGCTAAAACAGTCGATATTATCATAAATTTGCAGACCAGTTCTTCCTTAAGATGGAAAGATTTCCTCATCTTAAATTATATTTCTAAAGCACATTCTTTTATACTGAAGTTTTATTTTAACAATTTATACAGCTTCTAAGTGTTTTATATTTTTGCAAGAATTTTAATTAAATCACAGAAAAGAAACTGTTTTTGCACCACTGCTTTCGAGATTCGAATCAATTCAGAGACTCTGAATGTCGCTGAGTCTAATTGTGACAACCTGGGTAACGCGACGGGTTTGGTAGGTGGTGGGCGGGGGTACAAATTTTAAGACAATGTAATCGACCGATTTTTGCGTGGAATAAATACTTTTTGATTATCGCCCATTTGTGGGGTTGGTCATCTTTTAACATATTAAAACGGCCGATATATTTGGTCAGTAACTTCATCCCTCTTCGGCATGGGAGGTGAGCACATGTATGGATAGGATTCGAGGAGCGTTACATAAAAATAGCGCAAAATCAACCGAAATTGGAGTGTATCGGGATAAATGACATCTCAGGCAACGCCGGGCACCCAGCTAGTACATGTAATAAATAAGATTCTCGGAAATCACATGTCAGTTTTGTGTTCGCTTAAGCACCTTTGATTATCTACAAATTCCGTCGGCGACGTATATTGCTTAATTTGTAAAAAAAAAATCATACATCCTTTTACGAAAGTGTCGAAACAGTTCAAGATATCTGCACTAAGGCAACAGAACCCATAATTAAATTCTTAATGGGTTTAAACTGATGGAGAAACAAAGCAAGTACAATATTTTTTTAGCAGTTAGAATCGTCCGTTAATTAAAGATGATAGGGGAGATGAAATATGATACATAATTGCGCTGTTTTCTTTCCAATAATGAAAGTTTTACTTATAAATAAGCGCTGACGAGGCCATTTGAAATAAAATAAATTAAATGTAAATAGAATTTACTATTACAACATGTTCTCGGCAACGACACGTATCTGAAACTTGAGCGATAAAACGTTCGATTGTGCACAAAATGTAAGTCGCATAGAGAATAATGGAGAAAGGTAGACACGAGGAATGTTTCAGTGTAAGTCAGACATAGTGAGCGTGTAGAGTCTGAAAAACCAATGATCGCGACACAATACGAGAGAACATAGTTTTGAACGGCAGCCCACGGGAGCAAGTCTGCCATTTTTATAGGTAAGGCGAGGACTCGGTGGATTAAACCAGTCCAATATATAGGATATTGGAGAGAATAAATATGAAGTATAGTATACGCATAAGTAGGTAATGGAGGCTACATCTTGTTACAGTCGGCTGAAATACATAAAAAATCACTTCATTAAACATGCTATAATATGAGTTCTCCAGCCAGTTTCTTCTGAGACAGTACTATAGCTGAAATGTCATTAAGCAGGTACGCATTTAGATAAGTGAAAATTGCTCAGACAGAAACTGACCGGCAACAAGAAAAAGGCTCACTAACACAGCATTGTAAATGGGCATTAAGGGATTATTGTATTAAAATGTAATCAAAAACGTTTAATATTAAATGAGCTACTCCTAAACAATTTCATATTTTGATAAATTTAATTTGGTTTTAAGAAATGGCATTGAGAATTGCCGAACTGCTTTTGCAAATCCTACCCTGGAACAAAAAAAACTCAACTTACCAGAGTAACAATGGATGCGAAGCACTAATTAAGCTTTGGAATGTCCATTAGGTCTTATACATTTTCATTATCGTAATTTCCCGTGGATTACTCGGGCCGGATTATAGCTGTTCATAATGAAGTTTGACGCAGCTCTTTTCTGGCGGTAACGCCCCACTTCCCTACGCCACGCATTACCACATCGCATAATTATGCCGTTTCGATTTAGCTAAGAGCTTTTAATAATTTACGCGACTAAGCATAGTGTAAATTGTAGCAAGTACGAGAATTAATTAACTGTGTACAAAGTTTCAATTCATTTTCACACAATTTGCTCTAAAGAATGGACTGCTGGTTACATGAAATACGAATTTAAAAAGAGTCTCTCTCTATTTCTAAATTAAAAGAACGAGAGATTTGATCTTGAGATCCACAAGAGCCGCAATCGCAAATTGTTCATTTGGACAATGATATATATATATATATATATATATATATATATATATATATATATATTGTAATGCATTGAGCGATTAATGGTCTTTGCCGTCACAGGAAGTGGCAATGTGTATCAGTATGAAGGAATCGGGGCAAGGCACACGCGGGTGGCCTGTCGCAAGATAAATCTGTTTAGGAAAGGCATTGTGTCTGATTAATGGGCTGGACCATCGGCGTGTTGACTTAGGATCAAGGGGCAGTTGGGCGGTCTGAAGAATTTTAGAACAGCGCACATGTGGGGGTGAGGATACAAGTGCAAAGTAATTACGGGTCCTGTCTCGATGTGACAAGACAGAGCGGCTAGATATTTTGCTAGCTAAGGAACAGCAGCTGCAGAATGTAAATCTCAGTAATGGAGAAACAGTCAACGAGCAGTTGCAACGTAGTTTTGGGGACAAAAGAAGAGAGAAGGGACGGTCATATATATAAAGAGAAGAGAAGATTTTGGAAGTTAGTTGAGCGTGGAGCTGGGAGGTGAAAAGATGGAGTTAGTTGGAGTTGAGTGTCAGAGCAGAGGGGGAGCTGTGAGCACCCAGTATGGAGAAAGAATGCAGCCTGCAAGAGAAATAGCAAATTTATGTCAACGATAAACATTTTTGTATGCAGAAGTTCAATCTGTAGTAATATCAAAATTTGACCAGTCTTCGATGGTAGGAGAGCAGGACACAGCATAAAGCGTCGAGTAGTTTCACCACGAGCAAGTGGGATGTCCTTCACCGAGTATGGAGAATCAGCTATCATCGAACCAATAATATGTGTTAGAGTCAGTGTGTAAACGTCCAGTCTATAAAGTGTGTGTGTAATGAACGAGCCAAATGTTCCTGAGTAATCGTAAGTTGAAATTTATGGTATTAATATGTGTAAACGGAATTAAAAGATACAGTCAGATATCATTCTCTTCTTTTTGTTAATAAAATAAACTCTTTTAAATTTAGAATCAATCTGGTAATTCTAAGTTCGTTAATAAGTTTCGTCGATGTCTAGACGATTAAATATTTCTGTTTAATTTAAAGATAAATGTTGGGTTCTTTGATTATTTAAGTGTTCTGTCTGTTATCAAACCCAGTAAAGACCCATGAGAGAAAGGGATATATGTTTTTATTAAATTGTATAATTGTAAATTCTGATGAATAAAATTTGTTTGTTAAAATATAAATATTAATTTTTTTATTTTGACGCACGGTTGTTTATTACATTTTGGCACCACAACGTGGGGCGAATTAAAAGAGTAACCGGTTGTTTATTACAATACATATATATAATTCTTCATTTAGAGGTGGCTATTCTGAAACATCAGTGAATAAAATTAAACAACATCAGAGTGGCATTTATGTTTTGTCAACTATTGGTCAATTTTCAAAGGCTTCAAATCGCCTTACTGGAAATTAAAATACAGTATGCCAACAACATTCTTGAATCATAACCACTAAATATATATCTGAATAATCAAATACTTCCATTTCATGGAAACACGTGAAATGTAGATGGTTGGAGGACTTGGAAAGAAGACCCTTGAACATGAAATGAATAGACAAAACTAACAAAAATGGAAAAGCTTGACAATTTGAAGGAATATTTAGACCACTTTGGCAAGAAAAGTAAGTAAACTATTTGCAGCCAATCTGAATTCTGTTTAATGGATGAGTTGACTAGGGAAATATTGTGATCACACTATATAAAAAAATAATTAACGATGTTATAATGTACTGTTCTTAAAAGAGGTTAGCATAAGAGAGAATAAGGTGGAGAATTGCTTGAAACAGGCATATGACTAATAGCTTCCATTACCACATCAGCCCAAATATATCATTTGACTAAATTCTGCATACTGCCAAAACAAAATTATTATCATGGATTTAAAAATTAATTTAAATAGTAGGGAAAATATTTGTACACTATTATATGAACATTAAACACAGTATTAGTGATAAGTTGGACATTAGAAAAGTGTGTCAATTGTTTTCCTCATTTTTCTTTCATAGAAATTAAAAATTAACTAATTTGGTGGTTCAAATAACCTTACTCAATAAATTTTGTATCAATCTATTTATTCCAGTTAGTCATACAAGACATGCCTATTAAATAATTTTAGTAGCATATTCAAATATAATATTTGCACCAACATTCTAATAATTTTATGCTTAAGGGAAACAAGTACTTTTTAACTTTCATTATTAATTTGCACTTCACTGGTTGTACCAATCTCAAAGGATGATTTTCTCTTCTCATTCTCAAACTTAATAACTGCACCTTTTCTAGATGGCAAAACTTGAAGGAATGCATCTTTCCACGACTTTCCCGAACTTACAGCCAGCAAAATTTCAAAAACTGAAAAAATAAAAATTACAATAGGCTTGAATAAAGCTTTAAGCATCATATTTTAATAAAATAGTGTATGACTCAGCCACCTTGTAATAATTTTATTTATTTATGTTTATTTGTATTATAATTATTATTAGTAGTAGTAGTAGTAAAAGAAGAAGAAGATTGTAATTGTTGGTAAACAAATGACTGGACATTATTGGGGTGAGGCGAGCATCATATTGATGAAAAGAGAGACTTAACGAATTTTGTGATTGGCTTTTAGTTGAAAGATGAATTTTGTGATAAGAAAGGTGGAAGTGAGTCTGAGGAGCAACAGGAAGTCTGGAACAAGCAGAAGTGCCTGGGTCGTTCAACAGACAGTTGTCAGAGACAACACAAGATCAAAGTTCATTCAATACTTACTGACAAAGAACTAGTTGAGCCAAGGCTCAAGACAGGAAGAGTGGACTATGTGTGGTAACAATGAGAGCTCTTTCAATTTTCATGTTAAGTTGTCATTCAGCAGTTTATCAACAACCAATCCCATGGACCTCTATGAAAGAATCTCATATTGAGGACTTAGCCGAGGTTTTAAGTTTGAAAAGTGTGATTCATTGGAACACTTTAACTGTTTTCTTCCACTAATTTTTTCATGAAATTATAAAATTACATCATTGTTAATTATGGCACTCAGGGACAGATGATTGTTTGTGTATAGATTTTGGTGAAGTGTTTTTAATTCATGTCTTATTTTTAATAAATATACTTAAAGTTACTAAATATTATAACATTTGTGTGGATATGTTTAATTTGACATTTACTGCATGTGATATCCTGAGTATCATAGAAATTTGCCATATAGAAAGAGCATAAGAAAAAATATAACACTTTATCATGTGAGGGTATGAACCAAAGTTTATTAAACAAAAAATGATAAGATCTGTATATTTCAGGTCAATTATTTGGTCTAAATTAAAAATTATGACAAGAAAGATATCACAATACTAACCATGATCAATAGTGAGCACTTTCCGACTTTTCATGTCAATAAAGTCAGAAATTGGTAATTGGCCATGGCTTATTTTCTGATCCACTGCAACTTGATAACACAAACCCTGAAATCACATTATGCTCATATTTAGCTCAATCAAGTACATTAATGGAAATATGTTGGAGAGTTTGTTATGTTTTACCTTCTGGCTGTTATGATCCACTAAAGCTCCTATAATATAAACTTTGTCATCTTCAAGCTTTTCAATGATATTGTCAGATTCACTAGTTAAATACACCAGTTCTTCCTGGTTAAATACTTCAGTATAGCTGTCACTGCAAAAATTGATCTGTTAAGATGGAGAGTTGGGTTGAATTAAATTTAAAATCACTATTGAAACCAACAACAATGCAATTTTTAATTACACTTGTTTGCAAATGGTTTGTGATAGCAACATAGCTGTTCAGAAATATGAAAAAAATAATAATAATAAAATGTACAATAAAAATTCATCATCACACAAGGTAGTTAATATGTTCTCTTGCCTATAATATTAGCAAGATCAGCCAATAAATGAATCCTGGGTGAGAGTTGGTAAAGCCAAATTATAAGTTTCAGGCTCATATTTCTACGTAAAGTGAACAAGCCTAAATTAAGTGTTACCTTTGTTACACATTGTTTTATTAAAGTTTACTACATATTTTAATTATTTCTTTATTAATGTATCTGAAGGGGCCCCAAATTAAAAACAAAAGAAATTTTATGATCTGCAATAATAAATTTTTCTGACTGTTGGCCAGTTTCCATTATTTATATTAAAGAGTGGATTTGTTTTGTTCCCTACCATCATTCATCAGTAGTTCATGTCTATAAACTTGCTGCTAGTTTTTACACCTGAGCCACCAATACTAAATGGGGTTCACATATCTTTAGGTCAGTACTTTTGTTTCATCCTATTCAATTTATCTGAACATGTACATGGTGTAGAGAATATATAGTCTTCTCGGGCTTCTAACCAAGTAAACAATTGTATTTGTGATGTTTTGATGACATTAATAATGACTTCCTGATTTGACAAAAATGTATCTTCTTGTATTTAAAGGTTTAATTTAAATTATGATACTGTTGAATAAAAGACCTAAAGTAACTTAATTCATTTAAGTAATAAACCTAATGTTTTAAGCCAAAATTAAATTTTCTTTGTGTAACTCAATAATTTAAAAAATACTCATGGTAGCATCTTTATAAGAATCAAAACTTTTTGCCATACTTTAAGAGAGTCAAAAATGATTCAAAATTACTTTGGGTTCCTTAATAGACTTAAAAACACTCATTTAGGAAATACAAAAACAGTTCCTTTACATTCAAAGGGTCAAAAAGAGTATCTATAACCTAATAGAGTAAAAAATACCCCAGTACCTTAAGGGAATCAGAGATACTCCCATTACCTTACATGAGTGAAAAATAGTTTAAGAGACACACAAATGTGTTACTCTAAAAGTGTGAAAAATACTTCCTGTAATTTAGAATGTCTTAAAAATGCCACCCCATCTAACCCCACTTGTATCGGTGATAGGTGTGTTTTACCAATTTATAAAGTAAGTGTTATTTGTGCAAAATATGACAGAATTCCCTACACATTTTTAAGATTGCAGAGAAATATTGTTTATTCCTTCCACCCCCACTCCTAGGGGCAGAACTACAACTTAACCGGCATTTAGAATATAATTATTAAACATAAAGAATTCCATAGCCCCAGATCTGACACCAATGTCGGTCGTTTTCACAATATTTTTATGTAACCACCCCCATCCCTAAAGGATGTCCCAAGTCGAAAGGGATTGAATTGATACACAAAAATATTGAAAGAAACACTATCAATCTCATTGACCGACACAAATATTGGCCGTTTTAGCATTATGAAAATTCCACTCCCATCCAACCCTTCTCTGGGGGGTTAAATGTCATAATTAAACTCAGCAGTATGGTGGATGATGCAGGACTTCCAATCCAATTTTCACAATCCCTTCAGTTGTGTGGTGACTGGTGTGTGTCTTGCATTCTCATGCAAAAGAAGAACATCTGCCATTGCTTTTGTTGGGCGAACTAACTGAAGACATGCTTCAAGTTTTTTGAGGGTGCTGACACATTGGACAGAATTTATTGTGCATCCTGCTCCAAACAGTCAACAAAAACCACAACCTCTGCAGCCTAGAATACTATTTGCTATAACTTTCCTACTGATCACACAGTTTTGTATTTTTATTCGACAAGGTCGTGTTATGCCCTTCCACTGAGTGGTTTTTGATTCTGGTTCAAGGAAATGAACCCAAGTCTCATCTCTAGTCACACTTTTTCCCAAAATCCCCTCTCCCTCCAAATTGAAGAATCCAGACGTTTTTTTCTTGTCTCTCTTTAATCTGGTTGGTTAACATTCTTGGCACCCACTGTGCAGAAACGTTTGAATATCCCAGTTGTAATAATCAACATTACTCTGCCTTTACAGATGGACAAAGTGAGAGACAATACATTAGTCATTACCTTGCAGTCCTCTCGAATTAGGTCATTGACTCGCTGAATGTTGTGTGGAGTCAGTGCAGTAATCGGCCTGCCGCTTCACTTTTTATCAGTAAACAGCATTGTTACAGCAACGAACCCATCGCAAAACAGTGTTGAGATCCACTATTGCATCATCATGCACATTTTTCAGCCTTTCACGAATGTGAATAAATGTTTCACCTTCTACATTTAAGAATTCAATCACAGAATACAGTCTAATATTTACGTCAATGTCAGCCATTTGTAGTGCTGCCACCGGTTGACTTAGGAAGTTGTTACTGTAGAGTATTGGAGAAGTATTCTTGAGTAGTGACCAATTCAAAATTTTCACATAACTAACTTATTTAAGGAGAGAGAAAATAAGGAGGCGGAGGCATTACTTATTGAAACACCCTCATACATTTAGTACCAGAAGCTTAGGAGAAAATTATGTAGATATGTATAAATTTTAAAAATGCAAGAAAATAAATTCATTGTAGAAACTTAGTATTTATTAGATATAATGATGAGTTTTCTGATTACTTACATCCCAGTTTCTGTATCCAGAGTGTTTCTCCATATCCTTCTCACATTTACCATTGAAGTTCGTAATGTAAAGTTGCATAGGATTCATGCTTCTTCTATTTAAACTATAGCAATGTAGTATTTGTTTGATGCATTTGCCCATATCCTGATAAACATGTATACATACGTATTATTACTTTATCAGTTAACTTAAAAATGAATAATTTATGAAGGCTTTAAACAGATTTATTGCATCTACATTTTGCACAACTATTTTATTAAAGGTTGAAAATTAAAGCATACAAGTGTCTTTCATAATAGTTACTTGCTCTGTTTTACATCATAAATCTTTAAATAGGGTACATCATGAAAATAATTGAAAAATAACCAATGTGACAGAGCAAACCAAACAACAAAGTTCAAATCAGAAATTGAGCAGTATATGCAGTGATTAAAACCTTAAGTTAAAACAAAGTAGGAGTCATTTAAAATAAGATAGTATATATATGCCACACATAACATGAGAACTTATTATTGAAAAATAAAGGTAGAAAATTATTCATGGCTATGACTGAAAATTCAAAAATAAATAAATATCTAAAATTCAATAGACAAATATAAGGCTAATCTTTACTGTTCTGTAAATTAGTCTTAACGTGCCCAAATCAACATAAAAAAGTTTGAATGTTAAAGTTACATGTCTTTCAATTTCTTGTTGCATTAATCCATACTGGGCTCTTGAGAAATACACTTACATGAATAATTGGTTTTCCAATTTATTTTTAAAAAGTACAAAACAAAGAAAAATTAAATCTGATTTCCTCCTCCCCACAAACTTTAACTTCAACTAAATGAAGTGTGGTATGAAAATCCCAAATTATTACTAATATAAATGTAAAGGTAACATTATTAATGTAGACTAATATATTATTACCCACATCAAGTTAATAACTGGTCTACATAAACAGTATAATGTTATTTTATTCAATCAGGGATTGTTATACATACCCTATCTGCCATAAGGTCATCAAATGAACAGTCAATAACTACTCTAATTTTGCAATTGCTTGCAGCCATTGTAGACTTTTTGAGTGCTTTTTTAGAAGGTCCAACAACAATATTTTCCAATTTATTTTTCAGCTTTTTCATTTTTAATTTTTCCTTCTCCCTGGCTCTGAAAATTAATGCAGTTGTTAACATTTTATCAAAATTTAGTTCATAGAACATTTCTTGGAGCTGATAAAGCATAGCCTGTTGTTCCTGGAAGGAATATTTTATTTCAGAGCAAGTAGATGCACATTTTCTGAAGTAAATACCTTTAGCAAAAATGATTGAAAACAGATTAACAATTGGTGCTCACCGTGGCTAATAACAAGACAAATTAGTAAAGGAATCTTCACAGGTGCAATATAATAAAATATGGAGCAGTTCTTATGATATATTTTTATACATACATGTATTAAGTTAATTAATATTTGTATTGTACTTGTGTTTGGACCCAATCAGATAAATAAATGTAAACCAAAATAAATACTAATAATTTCCAAGTAAAACAACTATAAAAATGGATTTAATAGATGTTATTTATATAGAACCCAAACGTGTATTATATTTTACCCTCATGTGAAAAGATAGGATGTAATAGTAGTACTGAACTCTCGGGGTCTAGATTCTTTCTTTACGTTTGTCGTGTCTGGAAATGACAAGATTTTTTCTCGTTTTACATAATGTGCACCCGAGCCTTCATGAAATAAAACACTGACGCCAACCTTTTTGCACTTTTGTTTTGTAACCATTTTTGAGTCTTCTCAAGTCTTCGCCTTTGCTTCTTAGAGAGGCCTTCTGTGTTGCAAGATATCCCATCAAATTTCTCTGTAGACAAAACCAATGACTCGGCTTCCAGTTTTACTTTTTTATTACTTGGTTCGTCTTGATCAGTTTCTTCCTGCTTTTGACACGACTCTGCTTCCATTATACATAAACAAAGTTTTGAACTATCACACAATAACAGTAATACACTAGAACAGGACGTCTGCAGATCAAAGATCATAAAAACATGTCCTAGCAAACATATTCCCATTTTATATTTGACGTACTAGACATCTTTGCTAGACCCGAATGAGAGACATCTCGAGGAACAGTTTTTACATTTTTTGTATATTTCGTTAAAATTAAGCAAGTAATTAGTCATCAAACCGCATAAAAACCAGGAGTTCGATTTATACCAGTTATATTTGTTGTTTTAATTTTTAATTTTTTTTTATATTTATGGTATGGGCTAAAAGTAATCGCACACTGATATGAATAAGTTAAAAATACGGAAGGCCGTAATACTTTAATCAGCATATTGCTCTAAAATGTTATGAAAAGTTGTAGGCCTCCTAATTTGAATTTAAATCAACAACGGACATTAGATTTCCGAATTAAATGTAATGGTCTCCGCGTTATATCATTCACATGTATCGTCTCTTTCCTGGACATACACCAAATAAATGGGTCAAGCAAAATCAAATGGCTACCTAAGATTCAGGTACAAGTACAACTAAGTAAGCATAGAATTTTCTTTACTTCATAATCGGAACCCTAGGAAAGAGTTCTAAATCAGAACAAAAGAATTAGTTAGCGTTAATGTAATATAGAATAGTATGTTTGGAAGCATACAGGCAAAAATTAGAATGATACATTGAGGAGGTACAGCATAATAATTATACAATTATGTCCCAGGTACAGCAACGGAAAGTGAAGCTGTTAGAAAAAACTATTGTTTCAGAAAATGGTAGACTGGATATATTTTAACCCTGGAAATATATATATCGTAATAATGTAAAACCACTCAACGAAAACGATTGGCGAAACTCAATTCGCATTGTTTGTTCTCCTCGGCACTGATGCGTTCTTGAGTATCGTTTCGTCGTTTAACCCTAGCTGGATCTGCAGGCAACGAAGCGTTGCATACAATCAGAAGACTTGGTTAACAGTTTTCAATATAAAAATATTATGGACATAACATAAGGTAAGTGTGGGGACGAATATTCCGTGTCCCCACGCGAGCAAGAGGGTCCCGTTACGCGTCCCGTTAGGGGATGCAAACAATGCTCCCCACCAAGTAACGGGACCCTACCGAGCCCCTACAGCGTGCACACGGAGAGCGCCATTCTGTTTCCGGCTCTCGCGCGACACATTACCTGTGCTTCCCGACAACGGCCAGAGTCGCACCACGTGGTGGAATAAAGTTTTAGTTTAGGAGACCAGGCTTATTACTCCCGGCTCCGGGAATCCTAACCCTGCACGAGTCTCTCCTATATTGGTGACCCCTACGATGGACATTTTGAACAACAAAATCGCCGAGCTACAGCAGGAGATCGCAAGGCTGAAGGAGGATCCACGTGGCCAACACCATGACGCAGCACAGGTCTGTAGGATCACACCGAAGCTGCCGGCTTTCTGGGCGGACAATACGGACGTCTGGTTCGCCCAGGCGGAAAGCCAATTCGCCATCGCCGGCATCACGCAGGACGCCACCAAGTTCAACCACATCGCAGCTCACCTCGAACAAAGATGGGCTGCGGAAGTCCAGGACATCCTCGTCAACCCGCCAGCAACAGGCAAGTACGAGTGTTTAAAGAAAGCTCTGATACAGAGACTTTCGCCCTCACAAGAGCGAAGAACTCGGCTGCTGCTCAGCGAAGCCGAACTTGGCGACAGATCTCCGTCGCAGTTCCTGCGGTACCTCCGCAGCCTAGTAGGGCCTACTCAAGTGTCGGACGATTTCCTGCGGACGTTGTGGCTGCAGCGCCTGCCGGCCTACGTACAGGTCGCGGTCCAAAGTCATATAGACGCACCGCTCGCCACGGCCGCCCAAATCGCTGACAGGCTTATGGAGATTCCAACACCCGGTCTTCCACCACACGTCCACGCTGCCAGCACGAGCTCACAGTCCACCAATCAGGCAGATGAACTCCACGGCCCATCAGCCCCTAGCCTCGAGCAGCGCCTGGAGGCGCTCACCGCGGAAGTCGCAGCCCTACGAGGCGAACGAAGGCCGCCAGCACGCCGTCAGCCGCCCGAACAACAGCGTGGCCGCCGCGACAACGCCAGCACCGGGAAATGCTGGTACCACAGACGGTTCGGTAGCCGGGCTCAACGCTGCGAACCCCCGTGCAGCTACACCCAGGGAAACGAGTAAGGCAGCCGGCTATTGCAGCTGCCGGCTGCCCATCCAGTGGACGCCGTCTCGTCGTTAGGGACCACACCAGCGGACATGGGTTCCTAGTCGACACCGGTTCCGACTTATGTTGCTTCCCGCGCAACCTACTCAAGGGCCAGCGCGCGGTCACCAACTACAAGCTCAGCGCCGCTAACAGCAGTACTATCAACACGTACGGCTGCCTACCCATGCGAATCGACCTGGGGCTGCACCGGGTGTTCGTATGGCGTTTCGTCATCGCGGACGTCGCGTTGCCAATAATCGGCGCTGATTTCCTGGCACACTTTGGACTTCTACCGGACTGTCGAAGCGGGCGCCTGCTCGACGGGCCGCGTCGTAAGCGCGAATAAGGACCGATCGCCGCAACCCAGCGTCAGGGTGCTGACGACGTGCTCGCCATACCAGGACCTCCTGAGCCGATTCCCGGAGCTCACGCGCCCGGCCGGCGCGCCCCGCGTTGTTCGTCACACCACGGTTCACCACATCCGGACGACGCCAGGACCCCCAGTTTCCTGTAGACCACGACGCCTGGCACCGGAGCGGCTCCACATCGCACGGGCAGAATTCGAGGCCATGCTCGCCGACGGGACCGCGCGACGATCGAAGAGCCCGTGGGCATCGCCGCTGCATCTCGTGCCTAAGAAGAAAGACGGAGAATGGCGCCCATGCGGTGATTATCGCGCGCTGAACGCGCGAACCGTCCCAGACAGGTATCCCGTTCGGCACGTACAGGACTTTGCTATGAGCCTTCGAGGAAGCAAAATATATTCTGTCCTCGACCTCGTTAAGGCATACACACAGATTCCGGTGCACACGACGGACATCCCGAAAACGGCCATAACCACGCCGTTCGGGATGTTCGAATTCCCGTTCATGACCTTTGGACTGAGAAATGCTGGACAAACGTTCCAGAGGTTTATGGACGAAGTGTTACAGGGGCTGGACTTCTGCTTCCCGTACATCGACGACATTCTAATCTACAGCGCGTCTCCAGAGCAACACCGGGAACACCTGCGAACCGTTTTCCGCCGATTGTCGCAGCACGGCATAATCGTCAACGTGGAAAAGAGCGTGCTGGGCCAGCAGGCCGTAACCTTCCTCGGCTACCACGTTTCCTCGGAAGGCGTAAGCGCCGTACCAGAACGTGTCGCCGCACTGCGCGATTTCCAGCGCCCATCCAACGCCAGAGGGCTCCGTCGCTTCTTGGGAATGATAAATTTCTATCGTCGTTTCCTTCCCAAGGCAGCGGCGCATCAAGCAGAGCTCCAGGAGGCTCTCTCAGGTCTCCGCGGCACCCACCCTGTGCCCTGGAACCCACTCAGTACAGCAGCCTTCGAGAAATGCAAGGCCTCGCTCGCCAACGCAACGATGCTGGCTCACCCGGACCCTACGGCACAGCTCGGGCTTTTCACCGACGCGTCGCAGAATGCAGTCGGCGCCAGCTTGCAGCAGCAAGTGGGAGGAGCGTGGCAACCGTTGGGTTTCTTCTCCCGGAAGCTGACGCCGCAGCAAACACAGTGGCCGGCATATTATCGGGAGCTACTCGCCATCTTTTTGGCGGTCCGGCATTTTCGTCACGCGTTGGAGGCTCAACACACAATAATATTTACTGACCATAAGCCCATATGTTTTGCCTATCAGCAGCAGAACGAGAGACTCCCGCCCGTTCAGAGGAACCACCTGACGTACATCTCGCAGTTCACCACGGACATTCGGCACGTCAATGGGTCCCAAAACATAGTCGCCGACGCGTTATCCCGCGTCGAAGCTTTGACAGCAGCCAATAGCCCGGTGGATCTCAGCCGCATCGCCCAGCAGCAAGCCGAGGACGACGAGCTACGCGAGCTGCTAGCCGGCAGCACAGCACTCCAGCTCCGCCACGTCGATGTCCCAGGACTCGACCTCCGGGTGTTATGTGATGTATCGACGGGTCGCCAACGCCTAGTCGTCCCAGCTCCGAGTCGCAGACAGGTATTCGACGCGGTCCACGGCCTGAGCCATCCCGGCACACGCGCTACCACGCGCCTGATTACGTCGCGTTTCGTTTGGCCCGGGGTTAAACGAGACATACGCGTATGGACTCGGGCGTGTTTGCAATGTCAGCGCGCGAAGATTACACGGCACGTCCACACGCCACTGGGAGACTTCACGACGCCGTCAGCTCGTTTCCGTCACATACACATTGACATCGTGGGTCCACTGCCGCCAGCAGGCTCTTACCGCTACCTCCTGACGGCGATCGACCGTGCATCGCGTTGGCCAGAAGCTTATCCACTGGAGCGAATCACCGCAGAAGATGTGGCCAACGCCCTGCTCCACGGCTGGATCTCGCGCTATGGCTGCCCAGAGCGTGTTACTACGGACCAAGGACGGCAGTTCGAGTCCGATCTTTTTCAGGCACTGGGGAAGTACACGGGCTGGCAGAGGTCCCGCACGACGCCGTACCACCCACAGGCTAACGGGCTAGTAGAACGGCTCCACAGGCAGCTGAAGGCAGCGATAATGTGCCATGAAGGCGCCTCCTGGCTCGACGCCCTCCCGGTCGTCATGCTCGGGATTCGTACCGCCTTCAAGGAGGACCTGCAGACATCAGCCGCCGAACTGGTGTTTGGAGAACCGCTACGTCTGCCCGGCGAATTCTTCACCGCAGAACCCGAGCTTGGCGACCCGACGTCACTCATCGAGCGGGTCCGCCAGGCAACAACAAACATACGGCCCACACCGGCTTCGCGACGCTCCCGACCAGGAAGCTTCGTGTTCAAGGAGTTGGCGACTTGCACCCATGCTTTTCTCCGTGACGACGGTATAAAGGCCTCCCTTTGTACGCCTTACACGGGACCCTACCGCATCGTCAGCAGGGACGAGAAAACCTGCGTGTTGCATACAAGTCGCGGAGAAACACGAGTTTCACTGGACAGGGTAAAACCGGCCTTCATGTTGCGCCCAGAGGAAGCAGTTGGGCCCCCCAGCATAGCGCCGGCAGCCACGAACGACAGCCCGGTGGCACCACAGGCGACGTTCTCCACGCCAGCGCAAAGAGACTGGCCTCGCCCGCATCGCCTAGCAGCGCCGCCAACTCGCTCGGGTCGCCGGGCCCGTGCCCCGGACCGCTACTCGCCCACGCCGTAGAACATTTCGCACATTATTATTTTTTTTTTGTAAATATTCTGTATATTGTTTTGTAAAAATTATGAACATATATATTTATTATGGTATTGTAATGCGACTCTGGCACAAAACGTATATCCTGACTCCGTCTCTTAACGGGTGGCTGGTGTGGGGACGAATATTCCGTGTCCCCACGCGAGCAAGAGGGTCCCGTTACGCGTCCCGTTAGGGGATGCAAACAATGCTCCCCACCAAGTAACGGGACCCTACCGAGCCCCTACAGCGTGCACACGGAGAGCGCCATTCTGTTTCCGGCTCTCGCGCGACACATTACCTGTGCTTCCCGACAACGGCCAGAGTCGCACCACGTGGTGGAATAAAGTTTTAGTTTAGGAGACCAGGCTTATTACTCCCGGCTCCGGGAATCCTAACCCTGCACGAGTCTCTCCTATAGTAAGGATTACTAATATCCAGGAACGGCTCGTGGGGTAGAGCTATGGCACTACTAATGAAAAAGACTTATTAACGAAACACTTCATTAAAGCGTACATATAATATAGATTTTACAATTGTATTCTAATAAATTTAAAGTAACGCGCAGGTCGATTTGTTCCTCACAGATTGTTGTGATGACGTCAATGTGAGCTAGTTATTTATTCCAAAATTAATTATTATTTTTTCCATACCGTATTCCGACCGAAATACTAGTGAAATTCAATTACTTGTACACGGACCTTTACAGTTCTGGTAGCGTCACCTTAATGTTACGGCCCCAGACGCGGGAGGAATACTTTTAAGTAAGTTTCGCTTTGAGTCTGCGACGTGCCCAAAAATTTAATATATTTCGAGTAAAATTCCTATTTGCTGGTACCGCGAATGCTTTTATCCATTACTATTTTATTCCTGAAAGTTCGAACAGGATGTAAATGTAATATTCAAATTTAGCTTTGTAGACTTTTTGGCTACATCACGAATACACGATGAAATGCTTGTGTTTGTTTGCTTATAAACTTCGATAGTTTGTTTAAATTTCCTTAGAAGTTGAATAATTATTATGTTTATGAGTCGGGTCAAAGAAAATTCTTTCATTTCTGGATAATATCCGTTATTTAAAGGCCCATTTAGAAATAATTACGAAGGTATATGCAAACCCTTACAATTACTACAACACCAAATAAATTGTGCCCTCAAAAACATGAGGATGTTTCCTTCATTTAACACTGAAAAATTACTAGTTTAATACTTTGAATGTGCTTTCATAAAATAAAGTGAAATCAATGTTTACATTAAAATAAAATTCGATAATTTTTGTCAGAAATGTATTCCAACAGTAAGACACAAATGTCTTAACGTCAAACTTAGTAAAAGCATTACGAAGAGTAGCATATGCATCTCAGTATATTATTAAATAACAGATTCTGATTATGAGAAAATTTCCTGGCATATGTCTCATATTATAATTATTCGAATTTCCCACTACACTTGTAATGTTATATTTTCAGATTGTTCCACAATATTTGATAAGGTATTTTAATAAATTTCAACATAAATTAAAATGACATTCTTTGAATGCAGTGAGTGCACAGCCACATTCATAATATATTAGATATTGATTTGTGAAATGTTTTGTTAAACCTTAAATTAATCAAAAATGTTTTGGGGTATTTGTGAAAACTTTCTGAAATCAGCAATAAATTCTATTGTGACAAATTTTCAGCTTGTCTCAGAGTAATATTTATTGAAATTTATTTCTCTTTTGTGCTGACCATTTCCTTTGTCTTCTTGTTTGCAGCCCTAGTTGTTTTGAGGCTTCACTCATTTTTTGGAGTGCTTCTATCAATGCCCTTTTGTTGCTGCCAAGAGCACATCTGCAAAGGCCATGGTATGGAGGGATCTGGTGTATATAGTTCCTGGCTGGTTCTGCAAGACCTTCCGACATGTTCCAAGCAGAGGTTGAAGAGGGTTGTTGACAATGAATCCCCTTGTCTCAGTCCTCTTTGCACTTAAGCTGCCTGGCAGCGGCCCCTGGATCTTCACTCTAGCATTTGCACTATGTAGCATCCCTAATTATCTTAATTGGCACTTGCATATCTTCCATCACCAATCGTCTGGTTATATAACATTGCCTCCTTATAATCCATGAATAGTTTGTGTACACTGATGTTATATTCATAGCACTTCTCCAATGAGTCTGACAGGATATGGTTGATCTGTTGTGTCTAAAGCCACACTAATATTCATCCAAATCTTTCTCTGTATAAACCTTAAGCCTCCTTGCCAACTCCTTTAAAAATATCTTATAGGCCACGTTCAAAAGGAAAAGTTCTCGATAGTTATTACAGCACATCTTATATTTTTTTATATAAATAGGACAGGTGACCACTACCTTCCAATCCTCTGTGATCTCTTCATTTTCCCATATTTATTGAATTAGCATTTTCATGGTTCTGGCCACCTTCTCACCACCATACTTTAACTCTGCTGGTATTCTATCTTCTCCATATGCACGGTTGTTGTACATTAGCGCAAATGCTTTCTTCCTTTAATTCCTCATGTTTTTGAGGTCACTATTTATTTGGTGTTGTAGTAATTGTAAGGGTTTGCATATACCTTCATAATTATTTCTCAATGGGCCTTTAAATCACAGATATTATCCAGAAATGAAAGAACTTCTTCCCATGTCACCTCAGCTAGTCTCCTCTTCTTATCCAACTTCTCTCTGCCCCCCATTATTTTTGTCCTTGCAGAATTCTGCATCATTTCTCCTATCATGTTTGTCATTGCAGCATGCTTTTCTGGTTGAAACCCTTGTTTTACATCTCTAGTTCTCTTTTGCATTTCCTGAATATCGCAAACAAAAAAGAGTTGAGCCTCCTCAATGGCATCACCACCTTGACATGATGAGGAAGTTTGTGTGTCCTTATGACTCTTGGATCTATGCTAGGACCACTCAAGTCAAACAGGTCCAAGGTGATGAGCCACACTGAGTGATTCCCTGGCCCTCCAGGTTGGGGGTTGCATGCAAGGCTAACTACCTGGCCATGTGAAATGAATATTAGTTGTGAGCAGACCTTTGTATGTAAATTGGCTTAATTGTTTTTTAAATAATACCACTTAAAAATCCACTAAATATTTATTCATTTATTGTCATAAGAATCTGTGTATTATTGAACAGCATATTATTTCTGCCATTACAAGAAGCGTAAGACTGCAGGAGCCGAAATAAGCTCATGGACATCCATCCTGACTATGAAAAAATTGTTTATAATTTCAACACTTGACAAAATGTCATTAATACAAAAATCACATCAAAGAAATTAATTCTTAAAATTAACAATTTAACAACTTTTTGTACTTTAATGTTCTTTAAATTTTCGAAGGCTCTATTCCTCCTTCTGTCCCAACTGGCTACATTGAAGTTGACTTACCAGAAATCAATAGTTGGTTTAGTCAGGCTGAGGAGAGGGAATATTACAATTTTCGAGGGCTTGACTCCTCTTCATCAGGAGAGAAGGCCTTTCTGCACACCAGTCAGGCAGGCATGAATTATGAATAATTAAAATGTCAGATGTAGCATATATTTAAATTGGAAGTTTGAAAAATAGTTTTGTTTAATTTCACCATTTCTGTTTATTCAGTACATTCACAGTTCAATCCATTCAAAGAAATAATGGACAATCAACTTTTGGAAAGCTAGTGACTTCCTGATTAACTTTATTTTTTTAATTTAGAAGGAAACTGAACAATATAGCTTAACACATGAACTAATTTTACTTTCTTTGGTACATTTAACAACATAAGATGAAATAATGAAGAAACAATTTAAGTTTGATTTAATGTAACCTAAAGTAGACCTCTAAAAGAGGAATATTATTTTAGACTAATATAAGTCAAATTTCCCTTTAAGGAAATAAATATTCTATTATAATAAATTATGTAAAAGATTTATAATGTCCTGCACTTAGAAATAAAATTGGAATGAACACATTCTTCAACCACCTAATTAGTTTATCTTTGGCCTAAGGAAATAAAACATGTGTATTCATGTCAAAAGTAGTTTAAGTAAGATGAAGAAAGACAAAGAAATTTAAAGGTCATCAATAATGCACAAACATTCATTTCTCAATTGAAATTCAGTAACAATAATTACTATTTGAGATGATTTGTAGCACCTTTTTCCAAAGTTGAACATTTTAAATTGCAATAACTATAACACTGATGTGATCAATATTAAAGCTCTGCATGCAAAAATTAAGTAATACATATTTACAATGTGGGCAGTTATAATTATGGCATAGATGCCATAGGCATTTGAGCAAAGTACATTTCATATACATAAATATGGATTATTCAGCTTCTGCTGGCTTTTAAATAGTTATAGAAATACAGATATAATAATTATAATCAAAGTAATTGTTTTACAACTCGTACAATCTTTGCACAGGTAATGAAGTACAACAAAGAAGAAAAAACAACACATTTTCTCTTACTTTTCTTCATTATTAAAAACACAGCCTGACAGTACCCTGACCATTTTAAACTCTTCTGCACAATCATTTATAAATAATGCAATATAATTATAGCAAGAACATGAAACTGGCACCTGGTGTATATTCTCCATATCACTGTTGGGTCCATTGAAATGTCAGCTTAAAAGGATTGTGTCAAGCAGTGTAAAAATATTTATGGTTATTTGGTAACTTAACTATGAACTGCTTATCTTAGTCTAATATACTTAAATATCATACTCGGATAGCAAAAAAATTAAAGCAGTAATAGTGGTGATATTTGTTTTATAATATACAAAGCTGTGTCCAACTTTAAATTGATTCATTTTCTTGAATATACAATCTAACAAATAATTCCTCTGTCAACTGAAATTTCTACAGGAGAACTGGTTATACTTGAATGACGATGTCTTCCAAGCTGTTCTAGTAGTTCGGTACTTTTAGAGGAAGTATGGAGATGACAACATTCTTCCCTACATTGGGCACAAGATAAACAGGAAGTTACAGGGTATGACGATCTCCTACAGCAATTCTTAGGGCGTTTTACAGGAAGTCCTTCATCTTGTTCCAGGACGGAATTGCCATCAAATGAATCGTGCCTTATCTCTGGAATTTCCTTGTAAGAATCTTTCTCTTCATTTTGAAAACTTAAATCTGAACCATCCACTGAAACAGTTGAACTTTTCACTTCATCTGCATCACTACCACCACTGCGGCCTTCAAATTCACCAGTCATTGAACTGTCATTTTCATCATCATCATCATCACTAGTGTCATAACCATTTACTTCAGATTGTGGTATGTGGCTAGGAGAAAGAATAGAATCACCATTGCAGGGAATACGAAAAGAACCACTCAGCCACGGGTGTATCAGACATTCTTCAACAGTCAGTCTTTTGCTGTAAAACATAAGTTACATGAATAAAATAAAAATATAATTTAAAAATTTTTGAATTTTTGACAATTTTCTAAATAAATAGGTTAATGAAAAAATTTCACCTTTTACATTCTATAAAAAAAATAGGAATACATTGAAACATTTCTAATTTGTCAAACTCTAGAAAAATTACCAAATATAGAAATAATGCTTTCATAATTTTCTGATCGTACTGATATTGTTACCACTCTAAAAAGTTAACTTACTTTTTTGCTTAATTTGTATCATTAATTAAAATCTATATAGTGTACAACACTTCTGAGATTTATGTAGTGAATTGTTGTCTTTAGGGCTATAAGTTTGAAAAGTCTGAATGATAAAATGCTTTCTCAGGAAAATGAAGGATTATAATTCCTCACAATTTAGCAAAGAATCAAAAATATTTTATAAATTTCACAATCACAATTCATTCTGTAATCCCATCATAAAAAATCTTTATACATATTAGAAAAAATGAATTATAAATAAAAATAGGCTTCAAAAATTATATTTATCAAGGAAAAAGTTTTCTCCCAGAAATATACTCGAGAAAAACATAAATTTGTATCCATTAATTCATCTACAAGATGAGTAAATTTTATTTTGGTACTAACCTTGGATCCTTTACCAGGGTGGTCTTAATAAAGTCTTTAGCAGCAGAAGATATACATCCAAACAATTCATCAGGAAAGGTCACATTACACTGTGAAATATTGCAGAATGTCTCTTGTTTTGTATCTCCTCCAAAGGGTGTGTATCCTGATAATAGGACATAAGCTAAAACCCCAACAGACCTGTAATTTAAAATATATTCATGCAACAAAAATCTAGCTGTTCTGCAGAAAATAACAGAAAGTGACATTACTGTGCATGTTCAGTGTAAATTACAACCAATGTTGGGCAATAAAAATGAACAATCTCATATTCAAGCTTATAAAAGAAATTACTCGGGTAATGTGTTTTCTAATTGTGTGTAACTAACATTTAGAGTTGTTGCAAGATATTTTATAATGATGAAAATGTTTGATGAAATTCTCTTGGGTCAGCTAATTTAAAATGTGACATTTTGACGACTTTCCATGACGTTATCTTCTGGCCACTTCACCAAAAGATGATGATGACATGGACAGTCATAGAAAGACCACGTGTTTTTGATATGGGGGAAACATTAAGACCATAATCATTTAAATGCTTATTTTGGAGAACATGGCTGTTTTACAAAACAATTTTATAGGTAACCTCCCATTTTTAGTTACAAGATCATTTTTAAGTATAAATAATGAGAAAATTACACAAATTAAAATTAAATTGCTTAAATTAGTTACGTGTCAAACAAGATATTGTTTGTTTTTTGTGTAAACTATAGAATAGAAGATAAATTAACTAATGAAAAAATTTACTAAATACAATTCAAATTATTTGCAATGAGCCTTTAAGTGTTACTAAAATAGCAAATGAATACAAGTATATTGTAAACAACTTACCAAATATCTGTAGCCAAACTAATGGGTTCGAAATTCAGGATTTCAGGTGCTGTGGGGAAGCAAAGGTCTTAGAATATTTTAATAAACCAACAAGTGACACTCATTTAAGCTATAAATACGTACCAACATAATCTGGTGTACCCAAAATTTCCCTCACTTCTACTCCATTACGGATAACTCTTGAAATACCAAAGTCACATAATTTTATGTCGCAGTCAGGGTATGTTCCTGTCATTAAAACATTTTGGGGCTGAAACAAATTTTGTATTATGGTTTGACAAAGAAAGCTTTTCTGTGAGCATATATTTAATAAATTATCTATTACCTTCAGGTCAAGATGAGCTATGTTCTGAGCATGTAAA
Source organism: Zhengitettix transpicula (assembly GCA_037074705.1). Classification (NCBI taxonomy): domain Eukaryota; kingdom Metazoa; phylum Arthropoda; class Insecta; order Orthoptera; family Tetrigidae; genus Zhengitettix; species Zhengitettix transpicula. Next base: position 151,611,927 of record CM073590.1, read on the forward strand.
AAACTGAGCCCTTCCAGAATTTGCACCATGACTTTTACAGCACTTATTTCTTCTAAACTTTCTTCCTCATCAAGAACTCTCTGTAGCTCTCCTCCTGAGGCCCTGAAAGTTTTAATACGACACATAAGAGAGTTGAAAATAATCAATGTACCTCCTCTCGTAGTTATCATGAAGGTTAGTTTCTTTTGTGAGGAAAATCTAAACATAATAATTCATTTTTCTAGATCACATGTTGCTAGCAATTTATTTTCAGCTCTAGCCAAAGTTATCAAAGATGTAGTTTCTAACATTTAATTATTTTTCTGTTGTCAAAGTTTATATTTATTGTTTGCTGTTATAAATTTTCCCCAAAAATCGTAAGTGATGAATATCCAAATCAAGAGTATGAATATCTAGTAATCAAAATTCTCATAAAAATAATTTACACTTGTATGAGCAAGCAAAAATGTGATTGATGCCTCTTAATTTGTCTGCAAATTAGTTTGCGGAAAGTGGTAGTATTTCTCTATTATTCTAACAAAATGTGTGGAAAAAAAGAAACATTAAAATGCAAAATAAAAAAACAAGATTTTTGGGCTAATTTTTTTATATGAAATTTTAAAAATTCTTGTTAAATTAAACTAATTTGAAGTCATTACATAATTTATATCAAACCAACCAAGGTCCGCTAAAGTCATTATACAGCATACAAAATAAGAATTCTACGTTGATCGTAAGGAATCCAATATTCAAATAATTCAAGGTTACAATCCTTATCCATATAATTACTAATTGAGACGATATTTTTCGTTCAAGATAACTAATTATAGTTGAATTTATGGATATTGTGTTACAAAATAAAATAAAATTATAAAACAACACAATGTTAAAAATGTAATTTGTGTGATTTGATATTGATAAAAAATCGACTACATAAAATTCACTTCATAACGTCGCAAGTGGACCAGTATTTACAGAATATATATCCCTCGTTCAGTAAATATTTTTTATCGTCTTTAAGAGTATTAGAGGTAGACAGATTTAATAGTATGCTTTATTACAATTGCGTCCTACGTCAAATTTGATCTATTTCAGAGATTAAAAATATCGCGTTCCTCTAGCCAGTACAAATTCACTGGCAGCGCTGCTTACTTAAACGCACGTAGGATAGCTTCATAAAAGGTATTTTTCGGGTAGTATCATGGTGTAAATGATATAAGTCTCGTAACCCCGTCTTAAATTAGTTAAACAATTGGAGGTCATTTATTACAGATCCATGTTTGGTTCTTTTCCCTGAATGATTTATTATGTTTTGTCGGTAAAAGAAAACGAATGGCAAAGGTTTTCGTGGAGTGTTTACAATTCACCAGTTTTTTCATCTGCTTTCCATTACAATTTTCTTTTCTTTTGTGTTGCAACATCCCATGTAAAGGAAGGACCTTTGTGGCTTATGATTTCCTTGGGCAAAATCAACTCGATCGAATGATATCCTTGAATAGGAAAATAAATAGTTTTGATAGAACGCTAGAGCTCGAAACGTCGAATGAGAAACTAAAATAGAAGTGTACAATTGTTAAGGAGAACGCCTCGCTGACTCACATTTCGAGCACGAGGGCCATTTCCGCGGCGGTCTCGAAGACGTTGTGCAGGGAGACGATGCGCTTGCAGGCAGCGGCGAGGCGCAGCACCGCGATCTCGTGCACGATATCCGCCCGCAGGTCCGCAGCACGCCGTCGCTTGCGGATGAACTTGGCCGCGAACTCGCCGCCGCCTTCGTGCGACAGACATTTCCGCACCGTCGCGAACTTCCCTCTGCAATCACAAAAAAAAGTCTAGATCAAGAAACCATATATTTGCGAGATTTCAGATAGGTCGGCCGATCCACACCGGAAGGCCGCAGATCTTTGAAAGGACCATGACTACGGTTTTGACCATTATTTAGTTTTACGAATTCAATTAACAATCGTTTGGGGAAATTAAATACATAACCTTACAGACATGGTTTATGCAGTTTTTGACAAGGCCCGGGTTATACTTTGAGTAGTCATCCATAAATTCTCTGTACAACACATCGTACTTTAGTTTTCCCCGCGGTCTTGGTTTAACGAATGAACGCAGTTTCCTGTTGCATTTATTATTATAAGTGTAAAAATTCATTTAATGACATGTTCTATTCTCACTTCGTATAACTTACGTTACGTTTTAACCGTACTAGAAGAAATACGATGAGTTGTATAAATAAGATGTAGATGTGAAATAAAATCACATGTGATCTGCTTTCGTCAGAAACAGTTGTAATTTTCGACCGTAATGAAGGACATTGATATGTGCATCAAGCAAAGTCTCCGACGTGCCACAGAAACGTATCCGGGATATCTGGCTCGAAGGAAAGTCGTGGGTCCAACGGGAACGATTAATTTGCTGGGTGGTATGGTAAAATTCGATTCAGAATCAAGACGAGTTATCACTCACATGAAATGCAAATGCAAAGCAATAACAGTTGAGATTAAAAGCTTCAAATTTTATACATGATACTATGTCTACATTCCGCTAAATTGACATTATTGCGAACCACGCTTGAATTTCAGTCAGATATGTTCATTGCCCAAGAAGCTAGATATCATTTAAACGCACCCACGCGGCGATTTAAATGACATGCTGTATTTAAAAATAAAATATAAATGTGTTTAATCATAGTTAATATGAATATCTACCCGTAATTGTAAAAGCAAACACAACAGACAACCAGGTGATAGGAACGACCATTATTTGGTATATCTATGAGATGTTCCAATGTACGTAAGAGAGTTCTATGAAATATAATAAATAGTACAATGTTTATTTTTTGGAAAAATTGAAGGTAAAAATAAAACAAATAAATTATGAACGATGATTCGGTGACTATCTCCAAACTTCATACCCATGTATTACAAAAATTTTCCGTTCCTTGGAAAAGGTGAGCCGGGAATGTCGTATACTCATTAAATTTTATTACGGGAAACTAAGATGATCCCGTTTACGTTTATGAAAATATGGATTCATTTTCCTCGATTGCAATTTTAAAGATAGTAGGCGTTCACAGTGTAGATGTTGTGTAAATAGTTTTCGGGCATTTAACCGAGTGTAATATTGCGACGTTTCAATCAATTGTTCTGTCACCTCACTTCGCTAGAAGATGAATGAACAAGTAATCGAAACGTGGAAATATAACATATATTCCACTCGGTTTTAATTCCGAGAACTATATATACAAGTGCAATTATATTCCGAAATAATAAACCTACATTTCCTAAATATCAATTTCAACTATATAAATACAGATCATAATCATGAATAAATGTTTACTCTCCAGGTAAAAATTAAGTCAATGAGTTAAATAAAAAAAACTGCTATGGCAATTAGAAACTAGTAACGTTGAAATACAAACTTCTCTCCGTCAGTAGAAGTATGAATCCATAAGCGTATTTTAAGCAGAAAGCAACAAGAGTTCCAAGTGTTTGTCACCTGCTCGTCTACTCGTAGAGGGAGGAGTTTAGCGAAGGTGTGGAGCCCGCATTTCCGTTCCTTTCAGACGTCACCCACGTAGTGCACCTGTTCACTTAAAACTTTCGCAAGAGCAATGAACTTCAGTACTTTCAGATGTACTATTCAACGGTTCTAAATTGAAGAAGAAAGGATCTTTTGCACTTGCATGCGGCAAATAAGAATTGCGTTTAAGAATTCACTGCATCTACGGGACGAATGGATGATCGTTTACAAGCATGGAGATAAACTTTTAAATGATATCTAAGTCGATCGCACTCAAAAAGGATTCACAAATCATTTTACATGAAATATAATAGTATAAATTGCCAGAAAGAGTACACCATTCTTTAACCGCATTTTTTTATATGATAAAATGAAATAAATCAATTACATGCAAACTATTTGAATGATGCTTTCACCCAAAACAGGCAGGCAACCCCTATCGTATGTGATGTGCCTTTTAGCTATTTTCACAAGGAGCAAGTCAGAAACGGATATGAACGTTCTGCTTAACAGGTCCACTTGTTCATTTTAAAGCATGTCTAACATTACAAATTCGTAACAGACTTTCATCATGGTAGTTGATCTTGAAAGGCTGTCAATTCCCAGATTCCGACCAGTTTGAAATGATTAGATAATTTTGCAATTGCACAACCACATGTTCACTGCTATCCCATTCTTTCCTTCTCATTTCACCGCTTGTAACCAGCAAAAGGATAAATAATTTTTGAATTTATTTAATTAATTAAATAATACCGTGCAGTTTCTATTTCGTTATTTATTTCCAAATTGTAGTGATTCCTATAATAAAGTCAAATTTCTATCCATTAAAAGCTACCACACATGGGTTCCTCTCACTTAATATTTATATACTTCTATCTGCTATAAACTATGTTTACTCTTCGAAGTGAACCTGATATTCGTACGATGCTGATATTGGTAATGCAGGATAAAATACCGCTAAAACTTGGTAATCTAATTCTGATAAAAGAATCTTAGTAAATGTGAGATAGATAAAGATTAGCAGTCACTGCAATATGAAAAAGTGGTCGTCATATCTCGTTACCCTTAATCAATTTAAGATAGGAATTTTAAGATCAGTAATTCCTAACGTCTTAGAACATCTCCTCGGTTTAACAACTACAAGTCAACTTCTGTACTATCGTACAAGCAAGTCTGATATAATGCGTACGTTACTGTGATCCATAAACTCATAGTTTAACAGCAAAATGTGGAAATAAAAGAGACATCACGCTTTATAAAGGCGGTTTATTTTAGGTTGAACCTACATTCTGATAACCAGTACAAACTTATGTTTGATATCTTCCAGTAAGAACGCCTATTCTCCCGAGTGAAGTATTTGAAACGCTGTCCACAAAACAGAACGGTATGGGGGGTTGCCTACATCTCCAGCTCACGACAGAGAAAACGTTTCAAAATACCTCATGTGCAACGAACAAACCTGTTCCGTAGTAGTTTACCGTTCGAAATAAACTGGTGACCATGTTAGAAAAGACTGCAATTACGCTAATTATTTGAAAAGACCGCACATAACTGATTCGTTTCAGAATTTTGCGTAACTAATCCAAAACTATAATATTTATTTGTTGTCCAATTATGTAGGTACAACTGTTTCAGTGATTGCTGTAATATAATATGAAGCAAAATAATATATAATATACTGTAAAAGTATAATTTGACATTATGTTCACGATGTTTGTAGCATTCTATTTAGTATTAACACATTCTTTTAGAAATTTTTATGCTAGTGTCATTTGCATCTCTTCACACAGAGCAAGTTTTCTCGAAAGTAATCCTTCACTTAAAATTCTAAATTTAAATAATAATCATATATTCAGTAGGTTTATTAAAATACTGAAGATCATTTCCTGCAACCCATTCTTCATTTTTCTTTAACTCACAGTCTTCTACGTCCTTTTCCAATTACAAATTTCTAACGGTACTCTCTCTATTGACACTATTTTTAGGTGTTTTTCTTACACTTTCAGTAATTCCATTTCTGCAATGATGTCTTATCAACCTATAAAGTATTACTACAACATTGCACCAAAACGCCATTTCTCGAGATTATAATTTCTGGTTTAATATTTTATTTGTAGCCCGTACAGGACACAATTTTCAATAACTGATGTATATATTTGTCTTTTAACCGTATTTGATAGTTGTTTTCTCCATAGCAACGAATGCTGCTATTTTTCTATAATAGCTTTTCCGTTTTTTTAAAATTTATCTTCTACATCTCTATCACTACACTGTTAATATAGTTCCTAAATATGTATGTTACTTTTATTGTATCAAACCGTGTGGTTATTTTCTGCGACGCAACTTTTCTTACTATTACCACATATTTTCTGTCCCCATTTATCATAGTTTATATATCATGAATAGAGTTTTATTAAATATTAAATTAATTAAATAGAGTTTGTATACCGTTCAACAAAAATAAAAAAAGTCTGACTTTTTGTCGTTTCACAAAATTAAAATACACATTTTATAAATAGATCACTAATTTCATGACGGTATACAGTTGTAAAAGGTTATTGCTGGAATTCTGTTTAGGACGGTTGTTGGCGAAACAGTATTAGTTTTGCGTCTATCCAAGGGACGCTGCTTTCTGCCCCGAGAAATCACATTATTAGTCTCAGAGTAAAGAGGATCTTTGGTAAAGATGTTATCAAGTGTTCCATAGTAAATAATAGAAGAAATTATGAGAGACTGAAAGAAGGAAGAAAAGCTCTGTTCGTCTTCAGGGCAGAAATGTTAATATTCAGAGTTGGGCAAACGAATCTGAACACTTCTTGAAGAAACAAACATACTAAATTCAGTTTATTATTAGTGTGTCAGCCTACTGGGGCCTTCTCGCTTGACTAACCGTTTTCAACAAACTTCAAAACCACAGTACTTAACGGCATGGCATCACATTCCATTTATAAGTTTGTTTACCGAGACACAAATTAGCCATGAAAAGTGTTTGGTTTACAATATGTGTCATCGGCTTACGTATTCATCTGTGAATTTCATCAATGCGTTAATGTGAGGATATGATAGAAAAAATTGCCGGCAACAAATCCTACAGCAATTCAGTTGAGCGGAATCACCAAATATATTCCGAACAAAAAATAAGCTGCAGAGTGATAGTGGGAGAGCCCTGAGTTTAGTATATAAAACCGTTCTTTCCGTTTCAAGAAGTGAATATGATTATTATACGTTTTCAAGAGCCAGCAATGGCTGCCAGGCGTGCTTTCCCCTGCAAGAGAATCGGCCCACGCGCAGGTGAAACGCTTGCTATTATCAGCTCTACGAATGCAAATTCCCAGGAAGCAACGCTTCTAGGTCGCAAGCTTAAAGGACCTTCTCTTGTTCTTACAACTTGCTACGTAAAAAGGTGAAAGCTTCTGGTTTCTACTATTATAAGCCGTACTGTGTTCAAAACATCCCTACGATCTAGTATAAAATCCTTGCTCCATGTAGCCATTAGCGGCAAGTCAGCTTCCAAAATACTTAAATTGACTGATCCTGGTTGTCGAAAGTTATTTTAAGAGGCATTTCAGTGCTTGATATTCTCACAGTTTCTCATTTGTCAACAGGTTCGCCATTTTAAGCTATTGAAAATAACTAAAATAAAAGAAAGCTAGTAATCAACAAGTCAGGTTAACCAGTACACTGCATGAATAAAATATTCTAAATATCAAAATTATTGCAGCTGTTCAGAGAAAAACAAATGAATCTACTCGTTCGTGATTGTTTAAGAAATTGTAGTGAAAGTACGTGAAAATATTTATTTTCATGAACGAATATAAAGTTTCACTCTACTCGGCGAATGCATAAAAAAAATCCCGTAAGGAAGTGAAATAAGGGCAAAGATTGACTGGAGTCGGTATTGCTACAGTCAACGGTCTGAAGCAAAACTACGACGGTGAGGCCACAGTATGGATACTGAACAATAAATTAACAGATTTTTCAATCTACAACTGAGAACGTAGAAAAACGTTTCCTGAAGGAACAAGGGCTGCGTCCTATTATAAGTCACAGCTTTATAGCATTTTTACAGCTTAGTAAAAATAATCTATTTAATGTATATTAAATCCTACTTTCTATTAGTATCTACAGTAACTATGCTTTGTGATATTTTTGGTGATATATATTGTGGTAATTAAAAGGAACAATGAACAAGATTTTTGGACTTGCATTGTTGGCGGCGTAAACATAAAAATTGTGTACAATAATATGGGGCTATAATGTCTGCTTGCTGGGGTATTGTCGAAAAACATTACTGGGTGCGCAGATCTTCAGTGTGTGCTAGGGAGGCAGAGGAGAATGTGGTTAGAAACTCAGATATTCAGAAAGTGTGTGTTCGGGAGGCACAGGAGAATATGTACTTTGTCAGACCTGAAATGTAGTAATAGTCTACAGTTTACAGTTTCTGAGCAAACAACTGCGACGATACTATTCCGAGTGTTATTTAGCTGATGCAGAACAATTCCGGAGTCTAGCATACGTTTACGAGTCATACACGTCTTCAAATATTGGGAGGCAGGTTATTATATACAGTGAATAACCAAACTTTGATTATGTTAATAAGTAATTGATCGAGAGAACAGTGAAACAATTAGTGCAATTAAACTCAGCAAACGGTAAGTGTTGCATAGTAAATTCTGTGAATCATGGCCTGTATATAAAGTGTTAACAATAATCGCGTGTGTGTGTGTGTGTGTGTGTACGAGCCCATTTCTTTGCACAACAAAATTATAAGGTAAACTGAACAACTCATTACCTGTATACACAACAGTAAATGACATTTTATCGTCAGATTTCGGAGTTCAGATTTTAATGTTTTTACGATTGTTTAATAACTTTGTAATTTTTAATTGTTTGACGTAAATATTCTTTCTTGAAGGCCCGATTGTCGGCCCTGAGATCTAGGCGTGGTATATTGTCAAGCTTTAACATGTAATATAATTTCAATAATTTGATTTTATAAATTAATTTATTTGTATACTTTAAATTCAGATCTTTTAATTAAAACATCCGATCATTTAATTTTAATTTGCTTATAATTTATCTTTAAATACTACAAATTGTTGCTTCAACGTGTGACACGTTTAAGACTTTGACCAGTTTTAGCAGAGAAGGGATTCTTTCACGAGCAATGACATCGTGCATCGGGCGCATAACCTTTGTCAAGCTCGCCAAAAATACGAGACCATTAACCTTTGGTCGAAGTATTACTAATCGTATGTGAATTGAGACTGAGAAAAATATGGTGAAACTTTCGCTTATGTTAAATAGCGTCAATGCCGGTGAGGTAATTCTTGGATAATAGAACACAAACTCGGAAGATCAATCTAAATGACCGGATCTTTAGAATTATAAGTATGACACTATGAAGATAGAAATAATTGTAGGGAAACGAAAATTAATTAACTTTACGAAAAAGTTTATTTTATTAACAAACCGGAAAGTTCTGTATCAAGAGTCGGTTTCGGTTGCTGAAAAATTCACTACGAACATTCTAAAACAGATGTATTATGGCAAACAATGGTCATCTTAGCGGAGACTCACTGCTCCTTTTGCTATTTATTTAGGAGAGAAAATATATCTGAAATTGCTATTTATCGACACGATGACGTTATATTAGAAGGAAATAATTTCCAGTGCATTTGAAGCTAATTTTATGGCACTATAGTCGGGGTCGAGTTAGGCAGCCAGCCAGTTTCCGTCCACAGCCTCGTGGGAATCAGCTACTGCTTGTGCAACTCAACAAGTATACGTCTCGTACTCATTAAAATACTACACAACTAGCAGCAAACTCAAATCATGGCCATGCATAGATATGACCGTGTAATTTCTTCTTGGTGAAAAAGTCCTCTAATTTTAATAATTTTATTGTATTTCCTTTCCAGAATTTAATATGCTAATACACACTTTGGAGTAGAAAATTTAGTCTTTGCTTCCGGTTTGACACAGGACCATAATGAGGAGAGTTTACACGTTTGAAATTTAGGCTGATTAGTTAATATCAAGAAACATATTACTGGGATTCAAACTTTATAATTCTAACTCCGAAAAGTAAAAAAACAAGATCGCGGCAGTATGTCTCAAAGCGGAAACGCAACTGAAACAACTCGAGCCTTATCCAGGGCCGTAGCTGCAGGAGCCAAGAGTGCAAATAGGCTACGTTCTCGTCCTGTTTGAAGATAATACAATTAATTATACCGACGTATGGCGTTACTGCTACCACCTAACACGTTCCAATTACTGAGGTACTTGGTAAGAACATAGATTTATTCCCAGCGCGACGAGACTGCAGCTGCTGCATCTTGACTTGCATCTAAGCCGCATGGGCTGCGTTTCGTATAAAAGGGACGCGCGCATATGATAGCGACAAGAAATTTATTATTATTCTAAAGCTGAAATGTCGAAGAATCATACAGGTCTGCAACGGCCTGCTTTAGCAAATAATTGTTTAACTATTCTTAGATTAAACTGGGTTCATCCAACAACTAATATTTTCTGCATTAACACGTGCAGGTTTCGTAAGTTCTAATCTAAACGTCTCAAAATCACTCTCCCAGGAAGGTCTGGTGGTTAACTCAGTTCCTGAAGCGTATAAATACGTGAAGCAATTCAGAGTTTGTAGTGAACGCCAACTAAATGAAACGTATTTAAATATAATAGAAAACAGAAAAAAAAATTTCATTTTTAATACGTTTCAAAAAGAGCTTCGCTTGTTTTACAAATGTTTCTTGAAATCGGCAGTGTTTACAGTGACTTTGTCGCAGTGGAATGTGAACAAGGAAGAAAGGCACATGCATGCCCTTCACACTGTCTGAGAAGTTAGTTCTTCCAAAATCACAAATAGAAATCAAATTGCGTGCATATACAAAAGGTGTCATTATGAGTTAATGATTTAATTACTAGTGAAAGATAAAATAAAATAAAATTATATAATTTACAGAATGCATGAAGAATGTCAATCAAACGGTAGTATAAAAAATTAAATTAAGTTTTACGAGCTACTTTATTTGTCAAGTTATTTTATTAGGTTGGAATAAATACCCTTTCGTTTAAGTGGAGATGGGTTCACAATTTTGAAGCACTCGGAAACTTTATGAGAGAGTCTAATCTCTTATTACGCTTTAAGTAATGCATGTATTTGAAAAAGGTGACGAAAATAAGAGACTAACGCATAGTGAATGTGTGTGCAGGTGGAAGAAACATTGTTAGCACAGCGCTACACTCCAGAGAGCACTAAATGGTGTGCATGCTGATAACGCTAACTCATCCGTGACACTTGCTACGTTAAGATAACGACTGTCAAATAATAAAGTTCAGAAAATTATTCTGTTAACACAAGCAATCTTTAGGGACTTGAACCTGACGCGTCCAGAAGAACATTAGTTGTAGTATTGCCTGAAACCGGGCATCTATTACAAGGAGACGATGATCTACAGGAATGATGACATCAAATATTGATGTAAATGAGACGAAAATGTTTATTTATAAAACCGAATCACTTTTTGAGGATCAATATTACGAGTAATGATTATGTAGAACATAGTACTGTTAGTCTCGATTCTATATATAAAGGAATTATCGGATCGCCGAACACGTGGACAAATGTCAACATACAGTAGCTTCAAGCGTGGCATAATACCATAATTTTTCCCCCCGAGGTTTAGTTTTTTTTATTTATTAAAATTAACTTTTAGTCCGGAGACTTTACAGTTGCGATAATAATATAATAAAAGTATTTACAATTGTAAAAATTTAGCATTTAAACTTGCGGTATTGGATGTGATCCTTGTCATTCCAAGTTAGAGACGAGAGAAATCGACTAACTAGTTTACCACATATGACATGTTACATGATGTTAGGGATCGATCTGGTCATCGAGGAAACTTCGTGTTTGAAAAGCGTTATGGAGGTTATGGGGGAAGATGGGAAGAACGGATATTTAGGGAGTATGTAGTTGGTAGGAGAAGGTTAGAGTTAGGTAATTCCGGAGTGATTTAGGGGGATGATGATGTCAATTGGGAGTTTGCGTTTTAGTCTGCGGGAGGGCCGGTTAATTTAGAACACCTCAATGGTTGGATTTGGATGGCTGATGGAGATATTTATTACGGACTTGGTAGATTTATGAGTTATGGCAGGAATTAGGGGAATTTCAAGGTCTTTGTGGATAACCGAGTTCCGAAGGTACCAGGGGGAATTTGATATTAAACGGAGAATTTTGTTTTGTATTTTGTTGGGAGTGGAAATAGGCAGAGGATCCCCATATGGCACATGAGTACGACCATATGGGGCGGATTAAGGATAGATAGAGGAGTCTTTTGGTGCGAAGGGATATGGGAGATTTTCTGTTGATAAGAGTTGTTTTATTTTGCTGTTTATTCTGGAGGTAATGTGGGCTATAGGATGTTTCCATGATAATTTGGAATCGAGGATAAGGCCTAGGTATGGTGTAGTTTGTTGGAGAGGTATTTTGGTGCCGTTCAGATGGAAGGAGTGGTTGAGGGAATGTTTGATTTTAAGGGTGAAGGGAATAATTGTGGATTTGGTAGGGTTTATGCTGATTCTCCATTTTTTAGCCCAGCTTTCAATATCATTGAGGGCGATTTGTAGTTTTATGGAGCCCGAGTATAGGAAGGATGTTTGGAGGAGTATGGCAAGGTCATCTGCACAAAGTACTGTTTTAGTAGATTGGTTTTGCGGTATGTCGTGAAAATAGAGGTTGAAGAGGAAAGGGCCTACGATGTTGCCTTGGGGGATGCCAGAGGAAATAGGGAAGGAATTTGAAGGTGTTTTTCCAGGGACTTTTCTCACAGAAATTCTTTGCCATGAGTAGGGCAAAGGTTTCACAGCAGTAATAACATAATTATTCAATAGGAAATGAGTGAATATCTGTGGCTAAAAGATTAGTTAATATAAATAAAGTTTCTTTGTATTTTCTTGCAAATAAGTAAATTAAAATCGATGAACATAGGATATTATAGCAATCACGTACCACAACAATTAACTCGTGACTCATAATAAGTCAAAACATTCCCTTAAACATGAAACACTACAACAAAACATACTGATAACTTTCTCAAAGTTAAATTTTAAAAAAATCCATTTCATTGCATAAATAGTTTAAATTATATATATATAATATTCTAACAACATATTTTTGCTTTGCCGCGTGTAATGTGTGCAGTGAATATTGTTCTCACTTATCATTGCATTCCCTTCACTATTTCCGACAAGTGGACAATTAAAGGTCTTATTAAATTTTACCTTTGCGTAATATCGATATTTTTAAAACTATTTCCTCAGATTTTACATATTTCTCGTCTTTCTATATTTAAGTTGTCAGTGTCAAGTGTTCGTTGGGGCTGCTGGACTTTTTGACGATATTTAATCAAATGAAATCGCTTATGACAATCAACCTAATCGTATCATCGATCTTTATGTAAATTGTTTATTATAGAAATTCGTTATTGCGAGTCAGCGGGTTATCCAACAAACTGTCGGTGAAGAATTGTAAATTAATAGGGTAATTTAATACCAAACTATTCAAAACTTGTGGAATGTTCTGTTACTGAGGTCCGCACTCCACGACTGTCACTAATTTGCGGATGTATATTTAGCCAGAGTTATGTGAGAGTGAATCAGGGAGGTGGGCATTGCATTCCTCGCCTAGCTGAGTCAGATCCACGTTCCTCGCGCACCACGGAGGCTACAGCACAAATAGCCGGACACACTGCCAACGATGCTCTCGTACAAAACATTAAGCAACTAAAAGGGGGGTGGGGGTGGGGGAACCGACGGCAGTCTTATCTACCTAGCAAACAGATAACGTAATCGCAAATAATCTCTCACTGTGTCAGCGTGTCGGCATTTCATTTCTTGCCTCACCATCACTTCACGGGACATCTTCAACAACTTGATGTGCCATGCTACGAACAGTATGGCGATCCATCATATGGAATTCAGTTCAAGTAGTTGCTATCAGCTCTAAGCTAAGCCAGGTTATACTGCCAACATTGAGGTCACAACCATTAACTTAATATTTATATCGCGGAACGTGACAATATACCATTAAAATCGCTCCTAAAATTTTTGAGAAAAATGTATCAGAATCTAAATTGGAACAACTATATTGCGGCGTTTACGGGTATGAAACGGAATACAGGAATTAGTACAATAAACAATTTGCGTAGTTTAAGAAAATAAACTTGTGACATAAAATTAAAACGTAAAAAAATCAGACAATGGTTGTGAAGAGGAAACCTTAAGCGAAGAGAAAAATTGCCGATGGACGCAGCGATTTCTAGCGGAAGCCCACGAGGTGATTGTAAACAGCGAGGACGGCTGATTGACAAGTTGGCAAGATAGCTCCATTGCAATCAATAGATTCCTGAACGTCTTCGACCGCCCTTGGTTAAGAATGTCTAACTTAGCTATTAGTACAGAAATTCGTTACAATATATTTCCAGGGCAGTCTAAAATATAGTAGGATGAAGTTCTCTCAGGATTCCAACCGGGTAGCGTAGATTTGTAAACACAACGTTTCGATGGCTTGCACCGCCATCTTCTTCAGGTGAAGATGGAGGTGCAAGCCATCGAAACGTTGTGTTTACAAAACTAAGCTACCCGGTTGGAATCCCGAGAGAACTTCATCCAGGAACTACACCGGGAAAACCTACGTTCCTTATTAAAATATAGTACCTTATCTGAATATGTGTGTGGAATAATTACTTGACATTTACCAACCTGGAAAATGTTCGAAGCAGAGCTGGGAACACTTACCCCGTTGATACAATACGGACTGTTTTTGTTACACGAGTATTCTGCCGCCTTTTTAGTAACGAATTCGCCAGACCATCGACCAAAGGGAAATTCCGAAATTAGATACATGGAACATTTAAAGAACGCACGTGGCAACGAAGATAAACTAAACCTAGACTGTATTATTTTGGTGATGGAATGCGGTATGAGAATTATTTGAGATAGAAGGTCCGGCCTTGGGCATTTGCATAGAACAGCTGGGAGGAGCCGCATCCGGTTCGCCTTGCCGCAGATCGGACGCCGTTTACTCTAGAACGAACTCGTGTACCCCACAAACTCAGTCCTGCAATGTGACATTTTTTTCAGGCGGTTCCCGGGCGTGTAGTCTCTGTTGCTGCGCTGGCCAACACTAATCTGCGATGACAGCTCTCTGCTGATTAAGATAGACGTACAGTTCCAACGCCAGCAAAAACTATCCCGTAACATTCTGCCGACTGCCACGTTCAGTTTAACAAAACAATAGTCGAACACAAGAGTTTATTACAAGAAATTTGCGATAATCCTATATTTAATACAAGGCTTAATTTGAACACTGCACAATAAAAGAGCATAAGTATTCACGACAACCTGTGGAAAATTTTATAACCAGATCACTCTCTAAGTAAGGTATTAAGAAATTTTGAACGCACTGGTCATCAATAGAAATATATTTACAACAAACTATTCTACAGAAAATTCAAGCAACAATTAAATTATACTGAACTGTTGTGTTCAAAATGAATGAATGTACTAGGGGAATACTGTGAAAAATAAATAATCTCAAAATACATACACAAAATTTATACTTAACAAATAGATTTTATTGTCTATGTCTTCTCAGAATTAATAATTACAAGGTACCAAATCGATCATCTGTAACTAAATCGAAGTACTTGTATCAATCACATGGTAAATGTTGTCTAATGATAGTTTGGGAATGCTTTGCTCGAATTGCACAAGTTGTATAACAATTAAAATAAGTTTTGTAATACTGGGTTTCGTCAGTAATCCTATTATTAACGATACTATCCTTCTACAAAATAAGTTTCAATTTTTAATTAATATTATCGTAATTTTTTAACATAATCGCCTGGCTACGAATTGTAACTCGCCGGTACCAAACTAGCCACTAAAATGCGATAGCTCCGAAGCACAGACCTGGAAGAGGTGCGGCTCTGCCAGGACACTTTTAAACTGGAGAATCATTTCAGCAATGCAACAATCTCGCTATAATTAGCCTCCCAGAAATGCTACTGACCGAACCGAACTAATCCCAACAATTTCGGCAACCATACAGCCAGCCTACCTAACAAGAGATTTGTAATTCCAACTAGGCCAGATTGTTTTCATAAAATAAAATTAGTAATTATTTAACTGTAATATAATATATATAAAAAGAACAATAACTTAAACAGTACTTCGATGACTATAAATAAACGAGACGAGTGCCTAAAATACTTAGCAATTTTTATTTCTGCAATTCCGAATGTGGTATGACACTAATTCGCACATCCACATTTAGAACAATGTTAGCCAAGATCTGTAAATTCTTCAAGTTTCATTCTTCTAGTTAACGGTAAATTATGCTTGTTTTATTGCTGACGACTAACTTTACCGCTTATGGGGGAAACAATTTTTTTCCGAAATTATACAGGCTTAAATAAATCAAAATCGGAACTTTGTATGATTGGTTTAGGGGAAATATGTCGATGAAATGAGCGGTTGCGTTGATATACCTGGAATAATTAGAAATACAGAATTTATTACACTGAAAACGATAAATTGACAATATACGAATGTATATTTAAAGGAAAATGCATCAATGCAGTTACACGTAATTACGAGCTTCTTTTGCTCAAGAAACTTAACTTCTCTAACTTGTTTTGAATAACGTAGTCGACGAAGAGAAACCAACGCCGGCCTTAACTGCATTTCACAGGTGGTGTAGAGTTAATTTCTGGAGTTATAAGAATAGCCGAAATTTCGAGAATATATCCGCGAGGGATGGAATTTACGTTCAATTGGAATCCGTGGATGGCAGGACAGGTAGGTGACGTCAGAAACCTCGAGGTCGGATACCAAGTTATATAAAGATATTACGGGACTATCGAACACGGGTTCCTAGTATTAAAAATGCAAATGGAACCTAGTTCACTAAACAGTACTAATGAAACCTTTGGAATTAATCTTTTCTAATTCATGAGTAACATTTACCCAACAAAACGTTAGTTTTTTTAGGGTAACAGGTTACGTGAGGGTAATCCACATGGTGGCAAACTCCCCTATAATAGCATAGGAAGGGATTTGAAAGGGGGGATACGGAAGGGTGGAGGAAAGTAGCCAAGGGATAACTAGGGCCCCCGGGCTATAGTTTAAGGGTCCTACCTGGCATTCGCCTTAAAGTGATGCAGGGAAAACCCTAGAATAACCTGCATCAGGTAGGTCGGGCATTTGGTACTTGTCCTACGCCCTTCCGATTGCGGGAGAGGAGTTTGCTGTGGGAACGCAGCATTCTCTTCTCCGTACCTCGACCAGTTTAGGAGGCAGCTGGCCGACTGGTCAAATGGTAACAGCAAACAACTCTTACCCTGTGCCGAAGGTCTGTGTCAGCGAAACAAACTTCTCAAAACAGGCCGATGTGCCTTTTTTTTAAAAAACAAAATATTATTATTATTATTATTTAAGGACAACAGGCTACATGAGGGTGATCCACTTTGGGCAACTCCCCTTTAATAGCATAGGAAGGGATTTGAAAGGGGGGATGTGGAAGGGTAGAGGAAGGTAGCCTCGGCTTGTTAGAATCCTTAAATCCACGCATTTGTATAACGAATGAAAGAGATAAGAAAACTAAGTTCAATGACGTCTGGCTCAGATCAAATTAAAGCCATCAATCAAACGTATTTCAGTACCAAGAACTTACCAAGACTGAAATGCGTAGGAGTTTAATAGAAATAATATCTAACTTATGGACATACAGGAAAAATCCTCAATTCAAACAAAGGTTTTTTAACGTAAATGGAAAGTTCTTCAAACCATCGGGGGGAGAAAAGCAAAACTTCTATCTATTCAATGTTAACACTTTGAGATACTTCAGATTTGATTAAACGGAAAATATTAATATCTCTGGGCGTAATGCGTAGATACAGCGCGATAAAGTACATTTCAGCACGCAGTTAGCTCTATCTCAAAATCCCCGGTAATTTATGTTCCTCGAGAATTTATAACTCACTGCAAACAACAGATAAAGAGAGAAAACTGCCGTGTACAGGTTACCACAAACTTCGCGAGCTAGAAGACGAAATAAAACACCATGATGCATAACAAAAACCACTAATATAGGCCGCTATTCTGAAATTATTGTAGCACTACAAATATTGTTCAAGACTTCTGAGAAACACGATTAAGAATGAAAATTGTATTTAGATAAGTTTAAGTGTTCAACGGCGAACTAACGCGTATCAGAAACAATTGAGACATTCAGATAAAAATTAGAGTGTTAAATTATTCACATAAAATTTATACAGAAAACTGTTTCACGAAACTTATAACACAAAATACGGGGATATTTTTGGCGTTGTTTATAACTCTTTGTGAATGGTGTTTTTCTGGATATCTGGTCTAGACATACGTGTAAACACTGCTCGTGGAACAGTTGCATAACCTTATGGTAATATTTACGACACTAACAATATAGTAAGGCATAAAATTCATAAATCCGAAAGTTTTTAGGTTTTCATGATAACACACATTATAAATAAATAAAAGTCAGCCAATTTTTAAGTCAGAAAAATAATTTATTAAATTAACAACGTTTCATCGCTTAATTTGCGACATCAGGTTCAACTTTAATGAATTCTATTCTGACTTCCTGGCCGAAATTTCGGTGAAGTTGAACCTGATGTGGTCGCAAATTAAGCGATGAAACGTTGTTAATTTAATAAATTCTCTTCCGACTTAAAATTGGCTCATGTTTATTAATTTTCTCAATAGTCAGAATTCATATTTATAAATACACATTATAATCCGAAAAAGAAAAGTAATGAACTGTCAGTCTGCAAGGCCAAATGCTTATTTCACATCATATCAGATTTCTTTCTATAGATTTAAGACGACGATGGCTTAATTAATATCCTCTGTATAAAAACAAATAAATGTAAAAAATTACACAGGATATATGGAGACAATAATCTGCCATCAAAACAGAAAAGAGTAATAAATCAATCAAAACTAAACGTAATGAATTATCGTGAATATTAGGAGGAATAGTTTAAACAATTGTTCACAAATGATAATATATTATTCTTATTAGAATGAACAAATAAAACTGTATAAGTGTAAAATTAGAAAAAAAACGAAACGGATCTTCCTAAAATTAAGTACTTAAAATAAAGGCCCGATAAAAGTTAAAAGAAATTAATTTCATCTGATAACATGGAGATTAAAAAAGATTATGAATGAAAAAAAAAACAAGAAATAATCCGCGGACACGAATAAAAGGAAAATTTTAGATAGCTTCTTAATATTAAACAAAACTGCTTAAAGTAAGTAAAATTCACTGACAAACTATTTTTCTAACAACGTAATCGCAGTTTCGTGAATATTGTTTGTAAAATGACTCTCGATCTTTGTGAAGTACGTCGTGTGTGTGGATGTGTGCGGCCTTCGATGGAATCTGCAAGGCCGTGACGACACCCGCTGCAACTGTGACATATTTGCAAAACGACAGGACCTTGGCACGATAAACGCAAGGGCAGCGTGAAGGATCAGGTGAAGCCCTCTGACCACGATAAGACACGGATCATAAATTTTCACACACGCACATATACCGTGACTATCTGTCAAGATCGACTGCCACCTACGCACTAGGGCCATTGCCCCAGTCCTTATCAGGCCAGCACAAATTGTCGTTCTAGAACAGAGACATCGACAATTTCTAAAAAGAACAGAGGGTGTACGGAGAGTACACACACAGAAAGATGAATCGACGTGATTAGGTAATGGAGACCATGGAATCAAATTCAAAACAATTATGACGGTAAAACAGACTGGGGTAGTAATCGATTGGAATGAATTTTCAAGTATTTTCAGAAGAGGGTGTTCTTATGTTAAAACAGCAATTGGAAGACATAAAAATATCATTGTACTGACACCTTTTCAAAATATGGACTAACTACATAATTGCTCGCTGTGCAGACTACTAACAAATTCTCGGTTATTTCTTCAACGTACGTAAAAGCTTCTTTTACGTATGATGAAGAAATAGCCGAGGTTTTGTTAGTAGTCTGCACAGCGAGCAATTATGTGGCGAGTCTCGTTAGTGTAGGAAATTTATGAATACAAAAATGCCTATCCACCGTCTAAATCGTATCAGGTTACGAGTAGGTTAATGATAAAATTTAGTCTAAAGAGCTGATACTTTCAGCATATTAAGCCTTTTTGGTGTAATAGGTGTGTACCATTGAGTTTCCATGATACTTCACTTATTAGTACAACAATAATATTATTTAACTAGACCACATCATTCAACGTTTTACACATTTACGTTAACTATCAACAAGTTCGCAATCGATTTATAAGTTTATGCATAGAATTTATATTATTTGAAATCGCAAGTAAAGTAAATATGATAAAATTTACATGATAAATTATTGTTCGGAAAAGTATGACTATAATTATTCATGTTACAAAAAATGAATGCCAATGCTGATGCCATTTCATTTCAAAGTACAAAAGTATGAAATAAAAGTTTACTATTCGCTGACCCATAAAAGTAAGCATATAGTTTAATTCCCACTAGACGCGCGCTACTGAATTATGAAAAGCAAGACCAGATTCCGAGCGAATCTCGACAAAATCAGTCTACTTCAGTCTGGTATTAACGAGACAGGATACGTTTTGCGTATAATAGACTGGTAAGCACACAATAGAGCAAAAATTGGTTGTTTCTGCCGACCTTGTTCTGAGCAAATACGGAGATGGCGTAGGTCGTGTGACGCACAAAACTCCGCGACCTTGTTCACGAATTAAATTTCTATTCGGCAAGGAAGACTACTCGCGTCTTCCGCATCGTTTAGTAAATAGATCAGATCGAATTTTTTTTTGAGCGATCGTCATTTTCGTTCGTTGGCAAGACACATTTGGTACGAAAACAAGAACACGAGTTCACACGTAGCAGGCAATAAATGCAATATAAGCCTAAGTCTTTCCAACACCTCTCAGATTTCTGCTCCATTAAGCAATTGAGGCATACATATTAGATAAAAAAATAACAGACAAAAATAAGAGCTAAACAAATACCACACAACGTTTCTGCAATCCTTGTTACTTTCGTCAGGTGATCCAAACAACGTAAGAGTCGATAAGAACGACACATCCACACAACGAACGCTAAAGATCGTATTTACACAGACGTTTTATATATTTTTTTTCAGTTGTGGAATACACTCGAAAGAAATACAGTATTTCGTTAGGCTACCAATAATACAGTACCCTAATATAAAAGTTTTGTTATTAGCTACAATTTAAAAGAGCCGATTTTGTTTTACAGAAAAACATGTAAAATTAGATCTCTAATATGTAAAATAGGGATTTAAACTTAACCAGTCACATAATTGCATTTTGAGGCAATAAGTGGAATGCTTTTGGTTTTACAAATCGTAATCTGGGTTATTTATCGAGCGAATATATCCATGACTCCTACTAACCTCAATTTCACTTTATAATATTTTTCCCTGCGTGAATTATCCCCAATTTTACTATTTACAGCGACATCTGGGCCAAAAAAAATAAAAAGTTGCCGATAATCTTGTTTTATCAATATCATTTATTTCTGTATTTTATATGAGTGAAAGCTACAGTGTTAAAAATGTAATATATGACTCTACTGCACTTGTGTCCACTAAATTTCGTGACAGTGTATATCTTCTTCCAATTTACATTGTCCAAATTGTTTTTCAAGACGCACGTGCGCCCTGAATTTCTAAAATTCCAATGCTGCCCTCCCCCGGCGACTGGAGTTTTTCTCTGGAGGTGTCTGCTCGCGTCACGGCGATGAATAATAATCGTCTTGTTCCAAAAATAAGTACTCTAGTGGCCTTTGGTCCTCTTCTGGTTCACAATTCGCACAATGCACAATAGGTAATTAATATACTTCTTGCAGACATGGTGGGCGCTAATGCTGGAGTCAGAATGGCCTCGGTTACGACTCTTATAAATTATGCCCTCCCATTACACATTATTTCTGTTTAAGAATCGGATTCGGCAAATGGTGTATTTTAAACTGCAAGTATTTTTTTTAAAAAAAACTCTGATTGAAAGACGGATTGCCCCTGCTTTCCAACCAGATATTCCACCTAATAACCTAGTACCCGGATTAATTGAGAAAAAATATTTCAAACAATTTCTCACTAAAATTTAAATTAAACTTTATGACACAAGATTGAAGTTCTCCGGCACTGTTGGATGAAATATGAGCATTCCAGACCCAGAATGAGCTGTAGGGAAAAACCCAAACTTTTTTCATTTGTACTTACTAGAGAGTACAATAGAACGCTCCATTGGCACAACAAGACTTACCTGAAACAAAAGAACAAACTATAAATTGTTTTAGCCAGAACAGTATTTTATTTTTGCGAATGATATAACCTTACTTTAATACCTATAAATCATTTTAAAATTTAAAATTGCGCATCTTTTTAATATTAGTATTTGGAAATGAAGTAAATTTTTTTAATGTTGACAAAGCAATGGATTCTCTAATCTACAATTAAAAATCTTGGCAAACAAAGCCATAGATGGCCGTCAAGAATATTGATCTAGATCCTATTACTAATGCAAAATTAGGTACCAGATATTACAACTAATAACGTATTAGCCATAGTAATTGAAAAACAATTTTAAAACAATTTCTCACCAAAAGTTAAATAAAACTTTCTGAATTTTGAGGTTATATGAATCTTTTTAGCGACTCAATATCGCAATTATTACGTATTAACTCGTTTCTAATGAAAATTATGAAGACTGCTTCCAAAAGCTACAAATTTCTTGGTACACTTGCCTTAAGAATTACGTAAAGTGCTAACTTTACGATTTAGAGGTAATTAATTGTGAAAAATAGATATACTCTGCCAGAATAATATCTAAAATAACTATAAAAACACAAATCGTTCGCAGAAATGAATATAATAAATTCATATACGAATTTTACCCCATTTACTTCGATAATTGAAGACCATAGTCTCAAAATACAATATTTATCAGGGACCACGTAAATAATTTCCTGCTTAGACTTTGAGAAGATGATATTGAAATTAATAAAGACTTTTCAGACATATATTACACTAGTTAATGTTTTCTTCATAAAAAATAGAAACTAAAGTTACGTCAGGTTTGAATATCGACGACAGACGCGTTGTTGTTGTAAACGACACGTATCCGCCAAACAAAGCAAGGACCATTCTTCGCATAGCTAGGCGTGTTACTTGAAACCACAACTACCGGCTTCTAATTATAAGTGTCTCGACACTGGACGGCGCGGCGATGAGAGACTTGACGCCAGAGCGACGGCTAAGTACTCACTCGCCTGGATCATCAAAAGTAGGCATCTCAATATCCTAGGCACAGACGCAACGTAGGCCTACTTAGCACAGAACCCAACGCTGGCTAATTTTTTCTTCTCACTATGAAAACTTTTTTGCTAATGACACAGAAAAAATTCTGAATTAATGAACAACAGCCTTATTAAACGTCGAAAAGTATATGGATAAATATAAGCAAACGGAACATATTTTTTTTCAATTCAATTATTGGCTTTACAACCCTGGATGGGTTTTGGCCTTCTCAACAATATTATTCAATTCTCCCCTATCAAACGCCAGTCGTCTCCATCCTCGTACTCCCATCGTCCTCATATCCGTCTATCTATCGTAACCGAGGTCTTCCTCTTATTCTTCGTCCCTCCGGTTTCCACAACATAATTTTCTTAGGTGTTCTAAACTCACCCATCCTCATAACACGTCCAAACCATGCAATTCTTCTACTCTTCACGTACCTTAAGATATTTGCTTGATTAATCAGATTGTCCAGCTCATGGTTCATTAGTGTCCTGTAGCTACTATCATTATTCTTTTATTATTCTTTCAAGATCCGTCGCTCAAAAGTACCCAACATCTTTTCGTCCGTACTTCTCATGGTCCATGTCTCGCATCCATAAGTCACAACCGGTTTTATATTTAAACATTAAAATATATAATAAGCGTGGTTCTAGTTTAATATTTAATATTTGCTAAACACCATAATTATCTGAAACAGCTGATGGTGGCTGTTGCGCCACGTACGGTTTCAGCGTGTTTGACAACATTTAACTTGTGAACTCCAAGCATTCTCAAGGTTGTACAATGAGCTTCAGTTATACTAGAAGATTACTAACCTAAATTATTATTTTTCCCTGCGTGAATTATCCCAAATTTAACTATTTACAGCGACATCTGGGCCAAAAAAAATTAAAAAGTTGTCGATAATCAGTCCTATTTAAGCAAAAATTTCGTACTCACTGGGTCCATGAACTGCATTACGGAATTTCATCACAATATTTTGATTAATTTCAATTTGTAGCCCATATTGTATAACATTACAACGACATATAGTCCATAAATAATTGCTCTAGCGCGAAATATTTTAACTTGATGCGGTAAAATATTTGCTACTTGATTTGAATGAACGCCAATTTTCGGATTTTAACCCGGGCCAATGTTCTTACTCGTTTTCACATAATATAAAATTAAATCGGATATTTCTTACTACTATTTTATTGTTATCTAATAGGCCAATGTTCACTAATCATCTAATTTAAATTTCAAACAAAATTATTAGACGCAGATTTCTAACCACAGAAAGCAAATTTGAATCAAAATCTCCACAATTCCAGCGACTTGCCAAGCTCAAGCAAAAACCCCGTCTCGAAAATACGTAGTGAGACATCTTCTTTCATGAATGAAAATTGTATTATTTATTTTTCACAACATATTCTCAGCTACTTGTTGTGTGCACATTTATTACAATAACGCTAGCTTGCGATTAAATTCATCACAATCAACTGTAGTAATACATTTTAAGTATTTTTATGAAAACAATACACACGTAAAACAAAATCTAAATATTTTATCGGTTTTCCTTTGTCGTAGATGGCTGGGTCCTTGAAGATGAAATAATAGAGGAATAGTACCGAGCATTCAAACTCTAATATAGACGTTTCTATTTCTCTCATTTATAATATTGAACAACCTTTCAATATTCTGCATTATAGTAGAGTTAAGTTTTTTTTATTTAAAGATTTTTAAATAAGTTTCTTTTTTCTAATTACATTTTCACGGTTTATTATTTTCATATAAACTTCGACGCCTTCATATTTATGTTGTAAAAAATCAATCATAGTTGCCCAATTGGTATTACTATACAAACTTACATTGGTTTACTAAAAACATTTTTTTTAAAATAAAAAAGTGTTGAGTCTATTAGGAAACTAGATTGAAATCAAAGGTTGGATCCAAAAATGTCTGATTGATGAGGATTTTACGGGAAACGCCATATCGTTAAATACTTCAGACGAAGAAAAACATAATTTGTAATATGATAGAGAGAGGTACCTGACAAGGGAAAAGGTAGCTAAAGG
This sequence comes from Zhengitettix transpicula, assembly GCA_037074705.1. Taxonomy (NCBI): domain Eukaryota; kingdom Metazoa; phylum Arthropoda; class Insecta; order Orthoptera; family Tetrigidae; genus Zhengitettix; species Zhengitettix transpicula. Next base: position 151,636,933 of record CM073590.1, read on the forward strand.
AGCAACTATTTAAAGTTCTCAGGAGAAATATATACGAAATGAATCAGGTGAACTGTTATTCGAGAACGGAGACATTATAAACTCAAAACCAAATCTAAGTAAAAAAAGAAAAATGGACGAAAGTAAATATTTAGCAGTGACAAGGTTTATTATCGACAGACGACAAACATACTCGTCAACTTGCACACCTCAAACTTTACAGATTGTAAAATGGTTAATTGCATTTTTTTTAACTTATTAAAGACGAAAATTTGTGTATTAGTGAACTGGCCGGTTAGTGTTATGTTTCATTCCGGAATCATATATTGGGCAAATTCTTTTGCTGATTTTTTTTAGCAAAACAACCCCAAAGACTCGACCCATTTACAATAGACTTAAATACATGTACTAATAAAATAGATATAAAATAGGACGTTGATCCGCGTAGTGAGGTTTTGTGAGTTTTGTGAAGGCCGGGGTGTCCTTGTCCTTCGTCCACCCACTGTCCCGTGTTGGCCCACGCGCTCCTAGAGCAGCACCTTATACAGACAGCTACAGCTACAGCAGCAGCTACTGCCGAGCACCTGCGAACTTCGCCAGCTACTGCTTCGACACTGCCTTCCGCGAATTTGCCTGCCTCACGTAGTCATACACGTTAAGCAACACTGACAAATGTACGAGAATGAGTCGGAAGAGAATTGATGAAGGCTGTTCTACATCAATTCTCGACAATGTGCGAACTTTTTATAAAAAAAGAAATCGGGGAAAACCTCGAGAAATGTAATAACGAATACCCTGTTTTAGTCTTCCGATTTTCTAAAATTTTTAAGAAAATTTAATTTAATATCTTACTTCTTAATTTTACTTCTACAAGACGGCAACGATATCTGTAAACCTTGATATTCACATTCCCTTCTCATCGTATTTTAATACTGATTTTCTCTTCACATTTGACATTCACATTTGTATCTGCATAAGAAATCAAGATTCCCACACTTCTACCGAAGAGAGAATGCCTTCCCGGTGTAATTGATACATATGACTCGGATGGTCAGTAGGGCGAGAGTATCATTTTTACATTACGTTTCGACTAACTGGAAATGGTATCGTCGTCCAATGGCTGCTAGTGTTTCCCAGACTGTTCATAACAATGGAATTGAAGTCGAACATTTTTTATCAATTTTTGATACCAGTTTCAATTTAAGGAGTAGAGACTTGGCCAATTACTATGTTTCAAATTACATAAAAAATGAAATCGCGATAAAAGTGTTTGTTAGAAATCACCCAAAAAAGATACTAACAGGACACGTTGGTACATACAACTGTTACCATTGCAGTGACTTATTTGGGTAGTTAGCATTGGAATTATATAGCAAAGTACACTTAAATAGGATCCACGGGGAAAAAAAACCATATGGGACACGATTATGTAAAATCTGCAGTAATAGAGAGATGTTCAGATGAGATAAGTGAATAAGAATATGAGGAGGATGGAAAAAAAAGGGTAGATGTAGCTGTTATTGATATTTATTTGATACTGTACATAATGGCTGCCAAGAAATACTGACATTAAGCATATAACAGGATTGACAATGAAGATGAACAGATACAAATGCTCGTTTAAACTGGACTCGCTGGCACATTTCCCACGGAATAACGGTTGTTTAGTCTCAAATATTCCCATTAATTTGGACTTTCGTGGCTGCTTTGTTGCAAACCTGACTTGTTGAAATTGAAGAGAAACCTCTGCGAAATGAGTTTTTCTGCAAACATTTTTCAAGACACCCAAAGATTTCTTGAACGTATGTGCGCTCATATTGTTACAACCTTGCCCTGTTGTAGCAATAATTAATCGTGAAGTTTTCTTGTGCAGCGGTTTGTATTTAAGGTTACAGCCCCTTAGTCATTTGCGAAGAAAAAATTAGACTCTGAACCCAAGAGATGAAATACGGAGGTTTTACATTTCATGATTTAAGATATTCCAGAGCTCAACCCTTACAATTTTGTTTATTAATATGTTCATTCAATTCAACATAAGCTTCTTTCGAAAATAATGTATTCACAAAAACCAAACTTAGCTGCAGTCACGAATTTCCTGATGACACATCTAGGTCAAGCAATCTCTAGTTTTTTTTGAACTAAGGTTCCCACATGCCGAGGCACCTCGGCCTGATCTGAGAGGTGAATGTTCCGGGGTCGAAGACCTTGGGCATACGGTTAAGAGTTGTCCGCTATTCCTATTGGAATAATCGGCCAGCTGCCTCCTAAACTGGTCAAGGCACGGCGAGGGGAAAGCTGCGACCCCACAGCAAACCACTCTCCTGCCATCGGAAGGACAGGGTTTTCCCTGTATCACTTTTAGGCGAATTGCCGTGTAGGATCCTTAAAACCATAGCCCGGGGGCCCTAGTTAAACCTTAGCTGCCTTGCTCTACCTTTCCGCATCCCCCCTTTCACTCCCTTTCCTATGCTATATGAGGGGAGTTGCCACTATGTGGATTACCATATACATAGCCTGTCTACACCTTATAAAATTTTTATAAAAAAACTAGCAAAAAACTTTTGCGAGGGCTATTCTCTCGTAGGCAGAACCTTTCAGGAGAGACGGAGGGGGCTACCTTTTCCTCTCTCCGTTTTTGAACTTAGGTTTTCACAAGCCGAGGCACCTCGGTCTGTTTTAGAGCATAATTTCTCCAACCTTCCGAAAAGTAGTTTACTCCGCCCTCTATCCAGGCAAACGGAAATAAAAGAAACAAAGTATGAAAATAATATGGTGCAATAAGAAGAATCCGCCTCCGTCTCTCCCCCATCTGAAGGGCGTGGGACAAGTACCCAGTGCCTGATCTAACTGATGCAGGTTTTCTAGGGTTCGGCCTGAATCGCTTTTAGGTGAATGCCGGGTAGGATCCTTAAACCATAGCCCGGGGCCCTAGTTAACCCTAGGCTACCTTCCTCTACCCTTCCGTACTCCCCCTTTCAAATCCCTTCGAATGCTATTAAAGGGGAGTTGCCAGCATGCGGATTACCCTCATATAGCCTGCTGCCTTAAAAAAGAAGGTAATATTGCTAAACCGCTATTTTTGAACAAATTTTTCTCTTGGAACCACCCATCGTGACCAAATATCCAATGCAAGTACTCCCTGGCACTTAACGTTCATAACCTACTATTCAAATTAAAACCGATCTTATTTATTATTAGTAAGATATTTAAAAATTCCTCAATGCTTAAAAATCACAACTATAATGTTCAACTCTGTTCGTAAATTTTGTGCAAGTAACGTGCTGAATAAATAAAAAACTCCTATAAACACATATTTCCTCACATATTTCTAATATACGTTTGGTGAAGTTTAATTATGACTTATTTTCTATTGAAAACATCTAAACAACTATACGAAGTAGTTATTTAGAAACAAATTATTCCGAAACAATACTAATATCATCGAATAAGAAACATATATCCATAAATCTCTCTTTCACATTACGTTTGTATTACTCGCATCACATTAACCAGTAACATAAGTTACTCCTATAGCATCCAGCCCCTTAAGGTGACCTTCTGAAACGCTCAACCGACTGAATTTTAATGGTACGCAGTTTGGCACGTTACGACCGAATATAAAACTTGACACGACGGAATAACGCACTTTGAATGTCTAGCGCAAGCAAACGACGTCAATTGTCCACTACACGACAGTAAACGTGAATTAGCTGTCTGATCACGTCTAAGAAGATTGAGCAGTAATCCTACGTTACTATTAGATGTCTGGAACATTGAACTTTCCTCCAAATAATTGGATACATGGTTCTTATTCCCATATCAGTATAATATTAAAAATGGCTTGAATTACTTCGGAAAGATTAAGCGAGTTATCCTGTATCGGGACCTCAACACATGTATGGAATGACACAAAAAATTTCGAGTTCCCTTGCCCGTATGAGGCATTATTTGGCTGACACACTATACGAGTGCTCAACGAGGTTGGATAAAAAATATGCCCCCAAAAAAACTACAACTCCCACAAGTTTGCTACAGAGTTCATTGACCAAGAGAGTTTACATAATTTGCAATTTGCGGTAATTTAGCTTTTGCTTGTAGTTTTTCAGGTACTTTCTAAGCCGCTTCCTGCCGAAGTCAATGACGTAACCCTTTCCCAAGATTGTAAGCTACTTCGTGACTGTTCCGAAGAGGCAACTATCGTCTCAACGCGATAGCCGCAGGCGCGAATAAATGTCAAGCGCCCTCAAATAGTACCATTGAAACATTGTAAATTATTAAATAATCTCCCTTAAAGAAAACTTCAAAAACGCAGAAAAAAATAGCACAGAATTTTCTGTGCCGTGTACACGGCCGCGTTGTGTTTCGGTCATGTCTTCCTGAGATGAAAGATGAAAATTAACTATCATCAATGCACTCTGTAATTATGTTAGTAGCAAATTGACATTTATAAAATTTGAGTATAATTTAACTTAATTTGTCATTTGTACACAAGATTTACTAGAAAGCGGTAACATCATAAATAATATAAGTAACTTCCGAGTTTCTGTGTCGATTAGATTAGTTCCGTCGAAACTGATTTAAAAGCAAGTCTCAGATACGAAAATCAAATTTAAAATGTGAGCGAGTTCAGTAGAAGTAATATCGACGGTAAAATTGATAAAATATTGAGTACTTGTCAATTTTTAACTATCTGTTTACCAAGAGTTAAATCCAAACTTTATGTGGGATTCTAGATTTAAAAACGAACTTATGATCTACTGAGGAAATTAATGTATACTCTAACGGCTTAGAATTTAAAAGGCAGCGCAATAAACGTCTTTAAGTTGGATATCATTTAACATAAACCAGATCGAAGTCTCATTTTGGCCAAATATAAAATGAAAGCAATATAACTTAAGACTCAATAAAAAATCGAAATAAATAAACTCAAAAGCTTTTGAGTGTTATCAACTGACAAGTACAGTTGTGTTTCTCTATGCTCTTCTTAGCACCTGACGAAAGGTACAAGGATCCCAGAAACGTTGTGTGGTATTTATATTACACTTTTTGTCTGAATTGGCAAACTTTCTTATTTATTATTTTCATTCAGACGTAATTATTTTCATTATAACTTAAGACTTTTAAAGAGAGAAATATATAATTAATTAAGCTTCTCTGGACTTTGCCATAAAGTAAGAACAATGCAAAAATAGTTTGGACACTACTGTGAGACAATACCAGATTTGATCCTTTCGGACATACTAAACTCTCTTTTGTTGAAATCTTTACTTCCTTCTTTAACGTCATATATTTACGTCGTAGCACTGTCTCTTACGCAGATTATACAGAGGTCTTAGATACTTTTTATTCATAAATATTGTCATTTTAAAATTTGATCTGCCAGTAATTAAGGATCCAACTATTTTTGCATTGTTCTTACTTCATGGTAAATGTAATTATACATTTTATTAATAAATGAACACAGTTCAGCCACTTCTTCACAAACAGTACATTGGCCAAAGCTTTTTCTCGTTAAGCCGAGTCCTCCGCCTGCGGGTTGCAAAATTGCAATTGCAGCGTAATGATATCCGAATGTGAAATGTATCAGTTATTTGCGATAAATCGTGTAGGACGCGAATTTGTACATACAAGTCGTAGATTTAAATCCGTCATACTAACTATTCGCGACGGAACCACGTACATGTATGAGGTGCTGTCGCAAGATTTATTTATCTCAGCACGCTTTCAGCACCGACGACGATCTATGTAAGAACCGAAATATTTATCTTTGTCATTGTGAAAATTAAATCAATATGGTTTATTTATTTTACAGCATTTTTACATAGGAAATTCAGAAATATCCTTTAGTTCAAATGTGCTAAACGATTTAATTAGATTAGTTGAATGGTAGAACTGTATTCAGGGAAGACCCAATATTCTGGCCATTTTTAAAAGAGCTACAAATTGAAACGTAATATATTTCTCCTCCGAAGGAATATTAAACGATGGCAAAAAAACAGAAAAGAATACTAATTTACACAAATCAAAGGTAAAACTGAATGAATAGTTATTATATTACATGAAGTCACTGTCTAATTTTCAGAGCAAGTCGATAGTTTATAATAATCAAAAACTTTCACAGATTCTTAAACTATGGACATCCTATAAAGACTTATGAGAGTTTAATCCGAATGAATTATACGCTCCTCCCACAAAGAAATTCGCTATCCGCCTAATGGAATATCCGCTTCCGTGAGATTTTGACATCCGCACACATCAAAGTTGCCGTTAGACAAAGCAGCATTTCCCGACAATGGACCTGTTAACACCAGTACAAACACAAAATAGAATAGAGTTGGTTGTTTTACAGTGGACGGACACTTCTCAGTAACGGTACTTCGTACATTTCGCCTTTGTAAAAGATGTATACCGTTCATGATTAATATTGTAACGTTTTTATGCGTCGTTAAAATATTACTGAAATGAGTCAAGATTATATTATGTAAGGAAATGTAATTTCTTTTCGGAGCCAATAACATAAAGTCGTCTCGTGAAATAATTCAACAGTTCTTCGAGCCGGGTTTGATAATAGGCTAAACACAGATTCATTTCCTTCCGCATATTTGGAAATTCAGAAAACGTGCTGCACATTTAGGATATTTGGCATTCAGGAAACCGATATGAACATTCGCTTTTTCATCTAACAGCTACGTTAATTCCAATTTTTCGAAAGAATCGATTCTGTAATACTATCGATAAGAATTCATATGACTTTAAACCCAAATAACCGATTCTGATAACAAGAATGGACAGCTGAATATTGAAGAAAATAATTTGATCTGGAAAACAATGACGATCGATATTGATCACAATAATTTAATAAACGGAAATGTTATATTAATTAAGAAATATTTATTTCACAGAGCGTGCCAACGTTATCAATTGATCCGTAATCGAAATACAAATATTAGGAGAATGATATGTATAGTAGTTTTACAAACTGAACTCTGTGAAGGTTCTGTTGTGTGGCTGATTACGCGTATATGGAGGGTCCCCCTACTCGTCCCATAATAATACCAAGCTGGAAAGTTAATACCACATTTACCACCCATGGCGAAAGCAATCCTAGCGTCCACAGCAATAAGGGGAAGGAATTAATGTGGTGAGTCACCACACAACCCTTCAGTCCCTCTGTTAGCTTTTTGCAGTTTACCGTGCAGTACTCATGCGGCTTCCGATGAGCCATAAATTCAAATTCACATATGATTTCTGTACAAATGTACTGTTATTATAACTAATTGAGCACTACTGCAACTAAAATGGTTTTCATAAAAGTTGTAAGCACTCATCTAGCATACAAAAATTTATGTTCCAAAAAAACAAGAAAGGTATCACAGCTTAAAGTTTTCGCAACCTCTTAATCATCATTTAATTATTTTTTGAATAGTATATGTGACTTCACCTAAACATAACGAAGAATATAATTGAAATCATTAAGTAATAAACATTGAAACGTTCGTAACGTTTAAATTAGCACTAAGTAATTTTGTGTTTATTGATGCATTATACAATTGACGTGCAATTCACATTCAAATCGGATATGGATTGAAAAGAGTAAAACACATTTATTGGAACTTTTTCCCAGCAAATGTCCGAGCGCTGCTTCTGGAAATCTAAATGTAACAGATTTTATAAAAAACACTAAAAGACTGCCCGACGTTGCCAGAGTATTTATTTATCGCAATCTTATATTATATTTGACCAGAAAAGTTATTAATTAGACATTGGCAATTCTGAATATTCTAGAATTAACCCCTTCTCACCTCGTCGAAATACAGACGGAAGCTGAGCAAGTTTCTTAATAGACATTGGGAGTCTCTGAATACACACACACACACACACGTATATATTATTGTAGTATTTAACAAAAATGATTGAAATTATTCTAAGTTAAAACGTGTCACACATTGAAGACGTCAAAGTGTAGTATTTACTATTGAATGATAATTAAAATAAGCAAATTAAAATTAAATGATTGAATTTTAATTAAAAAGTTCAGTTTAAAATTAATTTATTAACATCAATTTATTATAAGCATTGAAATTATATTACATATTGGTAATAACTTGATAATAAGCCACGGTTTGATCTCGACTATCGGGCCTTCAAAAAAGAATATTTACGACAAACAATCAAAATTTACAAAGTGAGAAAATTCTTACTTTGATCAATCAGTTAAATATTGAAATTATCATTTACTGTTGGGTTTACATATAATGAATTGTTTGTTTTACCTTATAGTTTTGCGGTGCGAAAAAGAAGGGGCTCGTGCACACTCGATTATTGCTCAACACTTTTTTTGTATACAGACTGTTTTTCACAGAATTTAATTGTGGTTATTATTTCCACATGCAACACTTCCTGCTTGCTGTATTCGATCACACCAATTATTTCGCTGTTTTCTCGATCGATAAATTATTAAACTCATCAAAGTCTGGTTATTCACTTGATAAAATAACCGGGCGCCCAAGAACTGATGATTCGTATGATTCGTGAACGTATGCTAGACTCCGAAATTATTCTGCATCGGGGAAATAAACAGTCTGCATAGCATCGTTGCAGTTGTTTGCCCAAAGACTGGAAACCGGCGACTCCGAACACACTCTTTCTGAATATCTGTTCTCTGCCTCCCAAAAACACACTTCGAGCTCCCATAACATACACTGAAGCTCCGCGCGTCCAACAAGGTTTTACGACAATACATACAAGCATGCATACAAATCGTATGTTTACGCCGCCAACAATGCAAGTCCTAAAATCTTGTTCATTAATTAATTACGTTTATTTTTAATTACTACATTATATATTATATCATTAGTGCTGAGATAATAAAATTATAAATGTACAACTAGATGCAAGTCCTAAAATCTTGTTCATTAATTAATTACGTTTATTTTTAATTACTACATTATATATTATATCATTAGTGCTGAGATAATAAAATTATAAATGTACAACTAGAACTTTATCTATATAAAAAAAAGATAACTGCAAAGAGAGCTAGTTTAAGGTAACAAAAGAATGTATTATAAATTGAACATTTCTCTTCACTAGAGTGCTGTGTTCCCTAATGGTTAGACCTTCGGTCTAGCTAAAACAGCTAACAAGGAAACGGTCGGCCTTGGTTACACACAAACCAAACTGGGAATGCTATTGCACGCATCATTCTTCGTAGATGGCAGGTTTCCAGAAGTCCTGGAAAACTGGTGTGCAACAGAGCGACATATTCTATCACGCGATGAAACTGAGTCACATCGTTCATTTACGCACCTGGATAATACAACATGCAAGCACTGTGACTCACCACAACACGCATAATTAAGTACAGTACTCTACTCCAGCCTTAACAATACATAAGCACAGACAAAGACATTTTTCCATCTAAAATAAACGTTTCTATTACTTAGAATGATGGCCATCCGTTCACTACATATTTATCAGCGATATTGTTCTAAACACGAGGTACTTAAACGATAATACTGAAATACATAGTTAATCCAATAAATGATAGACCCAAGAGTAAACCGTGACCATCGAAAGGAAAACAAAAACGGACCTTCTTCACACTGAAGAATGAAACTAATGTTTATAGTTACAATATATTTTGAGAATTGAAGTGTGATCTAAACTACTGTAATACTGCCTATACGAAAATTGTGCACAAGATAATTCCACTTCCTTGACATGAATGTTATAGCAATAATTTGCACATATATATATAAGGTATCATGTACATAATATTGACTTTAAACTTGAAGTACTGGATCCTGACTTATTTTAATCCAAGAGATACGACTTTTTAGTTGGTAAAAAGTTTCTGGAATTCTATAAATATTTTCAACTTTCACTGTCATAGAGAAAGCACACTGCGGTCCACAATAATTCTTATGCGGTTTGTAGAACCGCAGCGGAACGGATTTATCCTGGCATCTACTATCACGTATTGGAAATGCACAAACTTGAAAGTTATAATTACAAGGTTTAGGGGTACAATCTCTGCGAATTACTATTGTAAGCAGCACACACTCCTGAAATGTGACACAGTTACTGAAAAACGATATACAAAAATTTATAAGGTTTCACGCTAGTCAACTAATTGAAGAAAAAAATAAAATCAGACAAAAAACCGTTCCGAACGGATGAACATCGAGCTTCTCAAGTAAGAAAAGCTTTGGTTGTTTGGTATAGCATACATAAAAAATATACTTCATTATCAAAAGGGTAGGAATTACGGACTCCGCCAAAACAAAAGTTCTTTTGAAATGGGCGTTTATGGGTACTCCAGAGAATTACGATCGATATTGGTGAAAATAAGCAGCTTCAATTCTAGTTTATAGTCTCGGCATGCTGGCACAAATCTTGTCAACAAATAAATTCATGATAATTTAGATCAAAATCAGAGATTCCCCCTAAAACATGCTTATATGTTAAATACATGAATACAAAAATAAAGGATATTTCACCTATGACTGTGTAATAGGTAGTTTACAAGGAAAAATACAAGTGGATTAATCAATGAGTAGAACTGTCTACCGAGGTTTTTAAGACTTTCCACCAGACTGTTTTGCATGTAACACGACTTTGAGATAGTAACGTAAGGAGATACACCCGACGATAAATCCACATAATACACTAACTTCCTTTCTTAAACCTAATGACCGGTAATAAATATAAAATGTAAATAACAGTTTGCACACTACTACAATATTTTTAAAAAAGAGCCGGATACTAATATAAATTTGTAAAAATGAATTATGAGTATAATGTTCTATATATGTTCTAGAGAATTACAATAAATACATCACAAGTAATAAAGCTGGTAGTGGTGAATGTTATTTTTTTAAAAAAATAATATTAAATACTGCAGCTAAAGTAATGTCAGATGAAGCACATTAATTCATACTTTCCCAAAGAAATGCTACTTCATCTTTCTACAGTAGGCGAGTGGACAGAACAGGGGTGGAACACTTTCCACAGAACGCGGAAGGAAGATTCTGCATTGTCTCCGGAGAACTTTCTACATTACATTACAATGTTATGCAAAACAATGCAAAAATCAGCACCCTCGCCAACATCTCCGTTGAAAGCGGCCCACACTCGTAATCATTCCGAAACAATAAATATGCATTCGGCGAAGGCTTGATTTCACGATTGTGTGTTGGACTGTTTACAGAGATGACGTCACATAAAAGCGGAGCGCTTGTAAGAGCTTAAAAATTGACTGCAATCGTTAAATATTGTCAGTTTTATGAATTGGGAAAACTTAAAAGCGAGTTACATTATCGATAAATAATATATACTGAATAATATAGGAGCAAATAATTAAATGAGCAGAAAAATATCTTAGCTGGAATTATTCCAACGAAGCTAAAGTAATGAATAGTCTTCGCGGGCTTCTAACCGAGTAAACAATTGTATTCGCGGCGTTTCGACGACAGTGAACGTAATCTTTCTACAGTAGATCAAAATCCGAGATTTCCCCTAAAACATGCTTATATGTTAAATACATGAATACAATGACGTTCACCGTCATCGAAACGTCGCGAATGCAATTGTTTACTCGGTTTTAAGCCCGAAAAGACCATTCTTTACACCGAGAAAGATAAAGTCGATTACGAATAAAATTACTCATACAGAGGAACGATATGTTGTCCATCTTACAAAATAATAAATAAGAGTTAATTTAATTATGTGACCAAACGTTATTTGCTACATTCAAGTAGTGAACAATACGCGAAAGCGTAAAATATATCAAAAAAATATTTAAGCATTTATTTTAAAAGACCTCACATTAAGCTCTAAATGCTAATTTTCCTGAATTAAACTATTTTACGTCGCGACCTGAATAATAAGAGCATGACAATTTATTTCTCTACAGAAGGCAGCGCGCGTACAAATTGGACGAATTAGCCAAGATTATATACAGCCTATTATTTGCGGAAATCTTTATTTAGTGTCTGGCATTCCTCCCCCGTTCCGGCTGCTCATTCCACTCGGCGGACCATCTAATAGCAACGCCAAGGCCAAGGGTACTAGCACATTCTTGGCAATCATAACTACTGTAACACTTAACCATCCTGCAACCTATGACTACGCGAACAATTGCTTGTAATGTTACCCTTTTGCTGGTATTTATACAATTACGAATTCATTTAATCTATTATTCTTGATATTTATCAATATTTTCTATTTCTGAGAAAAGTAGAGCTATTTGGGCGAATATTTATAATTTTTGTTATTATTTATTTATGGTAACACATGATTGAAATGACCACAAAGGACCTATCAATTTCCATTCACAATACTAGGAAATAGTCACCACTTTTAATCTGAGACAACAATGGCAACCGGCATTTCATAAACGGTCTATTTTATCCTACGTGTTCATCATAAAATCAAATAGCACAGATCCGTACAATTGGGTAAAGCATTGTTTGGTTATATGTGATTTGTGACGTATAATGTGAACTCGTAGAATTGATTTCTGTTGTTTTTTTCTCGTCATTGACCAGTTCTGTTCAGAGGCCTTCAATATAAATGACGCCAATCAATGAACTCGCAAAAGCACCTATCGTTAAATCAGAGGAACTCTGAATCAAACGGTGTCTTAGGAAATTCACTGGATCGGGGCATGGAATGCCGTCTTATTAATGTGAAAGGTTGCGGGAACGCCCGCGGCACAGTCTGAGGATGGACCGTTACTGGGTAACTGGTACACTGCGCCATCAAAGTGACTCCTCTAGTCAGCATCTGCAGGTCAACATCAACCAGATATCAATTGCAAAAGAATATCCTAATTTGAATCTGCATTATTGCAATACTAGGAACGTTAGAATAAGTTAAGTAAGTCTCAATTACATACTCAATACGAATTTCTATACAGCCTTGATTCTCAGTGTGTTCAATTTTATCGTGTACAAAAACGTTGTTTTTAATATAGAAAAATAGTATTTAAAAATTAATTGAATGAGTAATATTTTACAAAATCTAATGTGCTTATCACGATGATTATTAATATGGCGTATTTTGGAAAGGGACATTAAATGTATTAAAGTAACAAGCTTACAACATGAGCAATTCCGGAAACCCTGCCGAGGTTTATATTCTTCTTCAGCGATTTTCGATCTTAAATCGGTAAAACTAGAGCTCGACACTTTACGCATAACATTGCCAGCTTAGTATAATGAAAAAATTTACGTCTAATCGAAAATAAATAATACGAAAGATAGCCAAATTCAGACAAAAGAAGTGATATACAATTCTTTTGTCTGAATTTGGCTATCTTTCTTATTATTAATCTTAGTAAAGTTACTGACCAGGGGCCCCTGGTGTTGATAGCCAGTCACTAAAACCATAGTACAATTTAAAAAATTCTGCACAGCAATGTAAGTATTGGGCCGTACTTCAAAATAATCTGCAAAGAATGCTGACAATATTAAAATTGGAAGGCCTTATAGAACTACTACATTATTTAATGATCCTGAAAAATCATTGAGTTATCATTATAGAGAAATTTCTTCTTTGATTAACATTACCCAATGTGCATCAGGGAGTACAATTAACCCACAGTCCATTCAGATTATGAAAGGGTTACTTATTGGATTGGATATTGACATTGGTGTATTAATATGAAGAGTATTATTCAGGTATTCCCTTGTCTAAGAGGAAGAAAAAGGCGGCCGTCTCGAACGCTAATAACTCTGTTCGCGTTTTAAAATGAATAACGACAATCAGAGTTGCTAACACGAGTCCCGTAACTCCTTAAATGAATAAACCTACTAAATTCAGTTTGTTCCAGAGAAACGGCTACCGACGTCTTCGCATCTGAGACATCGTGTCGGACTCGTGTGCCCAGATCTAATTGCTAGTATTTTTTTCTCTGAAGACGAACAAATATTTCACTGTTCAAAACTTCTGACTCTTTCTTCCTCTTAGACAACGAAAAACACGAAGAAACAATACTCTTAATTGAGTGTAACTTATTGGGTAAAATAAGTACCGATTAGAGAATGCATTGTTCCTGTTATCAGGTTCCATTAGGCGTTCTGTGGGGAAATAGATAACACAAGCAGCTTTCACACCAACGTGGCAGATTCTACACACAGCCGCTCCTACTATTATTTTTCTGGGAAAAATGGAGATATGTATATAACAAGATTCTAGTCACCTCGCATCAGAGAGGTGCCGGGTTCGAATCCCGGCGAGGGTGTGGATGTTTGTGTGCGTGAGAGAAACTCTCGTCAAATGCAAAATGAGTTCCCTTAATTAGACTCTAATAACCTGAGTTGTAAATGCGACTGTAAATAAATCAAGATATATTGTAATGCTAATTAGAGGCCATTAGTGATTTGATAATTGGAAATTTATGGTGGATTGTTATCGGCACGAATATCAAAGGCAACAATACATAGGCAAGCTTTGTCGGCCACAAGCGTTTCTGAAACCGCAGTAGTTGGACGGCGAACAGAGTTGCGGGCAGATATCCATCCAGAAAGGTCGCGGTTTGAAATTGAAAAAAAAGTTTTCGGACCGTAATTCATCCAATAAAGTTACAAGAAAGTAACTTAATAAGTCATGCCGCAATAAAAATCAATAAGTAAAGAGACCGTCACTAATTTCACCGAGAGAAAGTTGGTAACAATCTGACTGACCATTAATTCGGAAGGAGTAGCCGTTTCCAGTTGAGAGATACCAAAGTTTCGACAGTGTTTTGTAATCAATTTAAATTCATGGACTGTTTAATGTGAAAAGTGTGGTGTATCTGAACCCAAACTTAAGCCTGGTACCAGCAGAGATTGTAAGTAGAAAGAAATTTAATAAACGTTAACAAAAGATAGAATCGTCAGATTTCAGTTTCACGTTTGTTTTATTGTTTTAATTTTAAAGTTGTAAAAAATGAATTTGAATGTTTAATTTAAATGTAAAGGTTGGTTCTTTATTTAGAAGGCCCAAATAGACGACCCTGAGATGAAAGTTGTTAAAATCTATAAAATAGAAAACTTCAAATGTAAATAATCACGTCGAGAAATGTTGTAATTTTTATCTGGAATAAATTAATTGTCTTGTAAAGTTTAAAAGAATTTGCTAAATTATTTGAAATCCTTCTCGTTTAAATTTTAATAAAATAGAATTAATTCATTAATCAACCATTTAAATATTATAATATTGTTTATTTATTGCATTTTGGCGTCACCAATGTGAGGCAATAAATTGTTTAATTAATAATCTCTTATTCATTACATTTTGGTGCCTCAACGGCTCATTAATATTCAATAAAAATCTCTTGTATTTATTACAATATATATATACTTGGTGTTGATTGAAACATTTTCAGTATATTTCAGCATCAATACAAATCGTAATCCATATGACATCATGCGAAATCTACTTTGTATGGAAGAAATCTTTCTTTCAGAACAAATTCGATTCATTTTCCATCTTAATACATATATAAGGAATTATATGCCTTACATTCAATAAAAATAAGAGAAACGGATTTCTCAGATATAGCATACATATATACATAAAAATAAATTAATTTCAGACAACTCCATTTCGAGGTATTCGTAATTTTGTAATTTGCATAATAATATTACTTGTGAAATCATATACTTAATGCCTCCCCCCCCCCCCAAATCGGTTCGTACCCTAATCACGGAAATCGTTTTCAGCCAGGAAGTGCGAACAGGAGAAAGTTTGCGCAGTTCAACCCACATGCTCGTTTCCTATGCATAATTTCTTCGTATGTGCGAGAAATGGGTTCACTTTGATAGAACAGTATTCACAGTTATTTTCCACAGCAGGTGATAACCACAGCAAAACTTCTACTATGTTCATTTGTTAGCAGGAAATAAACTAAAATTTGCACGTAATGATTATTACAACAAGGTACTTTATTTTGTTCACCGAGGTTTTGAAAAACACTTTAAAGACTTACTTCTAAGCATGACATACAACAATACGACAAAAAGAAAAACACGTCTGTGGTGAAGTGAGCCAAGACAAGGGATATGAGTATACTAATACTTTACATTATGCAATGACAAAGTGCGAAAAGAATAAATAATAATTTTCTGTGCAAGTATAAACCATAAGCACACTGAAAAATCGAATATTCCCATCCAGGAACAATTTCGTTATCTCTTTTCATTCTCAAGACTAATCCCGCTGTATTCCACACAAATATTTTCAGCGTAAAATGATTTAGCGAAAAGTAGATACCAAAATGAAACTATTTTTCACTTAAATGCCATTATTCCTTCATTGATAAAATTAATACCGTGGAATACCAATCAAATTAAAAATTGTTGTCTTTTGGGAGGCAGAAGTAAAAATAACGCAAAAACACGTCTAATAAAATGTTTCCTACAGGAGAAAATCGTTCCACTTTACAGGTTGAAACAATGTGAAAGTTGCCACACACGGCTGATTATTTTAACTAAGTTCAATATCGACTCGCCACAGAGAGTGAAAGTTTTGGCGAGTTCCACAAGAAACATATCTGACAAGTGGCTGTATGTAACACAGGAGCAAAAGATTTATAAACTATAGATGCCTAAACAGAGTAAAAGACGGAAAACATTGCTATTATTCTCAATGCATTGTTAGTTATTGTCAAAAAAGACAATCGTGAAGACGATGGAAACTATTTCTTAAGCAATATAATATGCAAGTCGAGCTTCAGTTGGTTTTATTAATCTTTTAAAAAAGTAAATTACGGGTCTTTCGGTTTCAACAAACAGAAAACGTAATTCGGAGGAGCCCTGAAGATTGTAAAATACAAATAACCTAAGGTGCACATTACATAATGCAAATAATTTTTTCACATACATTCTAAATTCGCTAACTATGGTGCAAATTACGCTTGTTACACAATTTTTATTACTGTAATTTTGAAAACGTAAAAAATATGTAACTACAAAAAATGAAGATACTTCTGACGGAAGTATTAAGCAAGTATTTATAAATTTACACATATCAAGCTTAAATAAAATACGTATATTCTCAAATTATTAAAATTCAACTTTAGTTCTGATCACACCACACCAGTTCAATAGATACCCAATTTTAAGGATTTTAAAAGACTTCTGCTTATCCAATTTCCCCATTACCTGTGTTTTTTAATGATTCCGCACTATGATGTGGTGTTTTCCAACGGAACTGTAAACCGCATAGACACAACTGGTACAAAAAGCTCGGGGATTTTTTTGTATATATTATTTTATTGCACCACTTCCTCTCCGTCTGCCATATCCGGTGCGTTGTAACTACATGTCGATTGATACTATTAAACAGTTCAAATTTGACATATTTTTGGGCAATATTTACGCATTTATCATTATCTTTGGTTGGTAAAGTATTTGTGCATTCATTTACGGCGTTGGAACCACCCTAAAGCCTTATCATGGAGAGATTAGAGGTACTAATACCCTGGAAGAATGCGGGAGTTCAACAGCCTCCGTATCACTGCGCTTCGTCCCCGACCAGCGATGGTCACTAAACTGTGTCCGCTATTTATAATAAGCATTGTCCCAAATTCCTCCCCCGTCCGTTAGACACTAATAGGTGCTGTCACACTTGCGAACCAATAATACTCCACATTCTTTCTTAGTGCCACGTAAGTTTCGGAGCCAATTGCCAGCATTCCGTCATTCAGACGCTTGACAGACGATACTCAGACTTAAAATAATCAGGATGTTACACTAAAGTAGAGAATACATAATGACTTCGCGGTAGAAACCTTGCTGCTTCCATTGTCGACGCCACCACATTTCTCGGTAGGGAGAGTACTTTTACAACGTTCTGTCTAAAATCGGAATGAAGTTGGTTATATCAGAGAAAAATTAGACGAAATGATATCAATGAGAGAAAAAAGTAATAGACAACGATAAGAATAGTAACGTATTCAAGGAGCAAAACCAGGACATTAGACATAGACCAACTCAGTTCTCATGGCTCCAGTGCATAATTCATATATCAACAAATGAAAATAGTCACAGTCAATTCCGAGTTAGAGATAAACTACAGGTGGGTATAGAACCTGGAACTTCGGAGTGAGCTTAAATACGACGTTAGTTATGAAACTTTTATCAATATGAATCCAACGTCTAAGAAAATAGAAAACGGGAATAAAAATGCAGAAGTATCCTTACGTGCCTACGATATTCAAATTAATGTTTGAAGAATCACTTGAAAACTAACGTCACTAGCTTAAGAAAGTGCCATTTATAGGGGGGGGGGGACATACTTTTTAAAAATGTTATCGGAATTCTCCCTTAGAATAACAAAATTATTATAGTACTATCAACTAGGATGTGTGAATGGGCTGGCCCATCTATTCTTTTTTATTAATTAACAGGAAACTTTACAATTAAAATATTTTATAGTTGTATTATATTATACTATATATATCCCGTGGAGCATTTTGTTTCATCTCCTGAACGTAAGTATTTTATTGGTTATTAATTTGGCCTATGGGTCACTTTTTTCTTGCCCAGAGGATTAGGAAAGGCCGTATTCACGCCTAAATACGTCATTACTTACCTAGTGAACTTCTGTCGATCGAACTTCGATTTATTTTATTTCAATACATTAAACGGAAAGTTTATCACGCATTTTATAAAAAAAATTGAATAATTACAAACCTAAGAGAGGTAAGGAGAAATAATACAAGCGTGAAAATGAGATAACTGATGAAGGTATATATGTTTCTAACAAAAAGAAACGGATTTGAGGGAAGGGAGTGAATCAAATCAGAGAATAGGCGTGGGAGTGCGATACTTTTACGTTATAGTGAAATTTAGTTCTCCAAGAACGTAGAGGTGGCTATATCGAAATTCCAATACTAAAAAGGTAGTTGAAGAAATAATGAAAGCCAACCTGGAAACCGCAACAACAGTAAACCAGATAAAACTTTCTTTATTATAAGCATAGTTTTTAGAAACTTTCGGTTGAGTCGGTAAAAATACAATCTCTTTAGAATTATAAAGTAATACACTGGTTTGTGCGGCGTTTTGTTATTTAAGCACTTACGATTTTTCATCACTCGAAGAAAACAACCAGGATTATGAAAGCGTGTGGAATTTATTTAATCACTTAAGTTTTTACCTTTTTATTGGCTACTGCATTGTTCAATTGTTGAAATAAATTCAATTTAGCAAGAGCGTAACAACCGATATCGTCATGAAGTCAGACACACAGTAGAAATCGCAGCAATTGTCTGGAGAATGAAACCATCTGCAGATATCATCCATATCTTTGTTTGTACTCATGCTCTCTCTGTCATTAGAACGGTGAAATATTAGCTATCTAAACGTGATGTGACACTTTCCGTGCAACAAACAATATTACTAAACACTGCATTGATTGACAGAATATTTGTGATGATCTACACGTAAATGATAACCTAGGTGGTTTTTGGATTTTAACATGCTTGGAGCTTTCCTTAGTCTAAATGGCCCAAATAAGCAATTTGTTTTTAAAAATGAAGTAAATAATATTTAAGTTCATGTTGGACACCGATGAATGGATTTGTAAATACACAATTGCCAAGAAAGTAAACAAATCGTGATAAGATCTCCTGGTGTTCCGTGCTGTAAGTAATACAGTCGCAATGTGGTATACTGTCAACAGTCCGTTCGAGCTAGTAGTGATTGTGATCATTGTGACCACACAAAGCTTTTCAAAGATGACGCCATCCACTATCCAATTGGCCATTAATAACCTATGTCAGCGCAGAGGACGAAACTAAGAAGGATTTGATCAGCCACACACAATAGTTTTATTTTTAAACGAAAAATATGATTTAGAAGATTAATAATAAAAGTGTTAATCATTGAATAATAGTGCTTTACGAAAGTACATAAAACTACCGTGCAAAAGTCTCGATTCATTTTAGAACAAGTGAGAAAATAATAGGAATCAGAAGCAATCCAGACATCTACTTAACTGATTCGGATCTCATGGTAGAATATGAAGGTGAGATTATTATTGAGCTACTGTTGGGTATTTGACCGGTGGTAGCTATATCTACAACAATTTCGTAAACTTACATTGTACCTCTAAAACACAGGAGATTTTCACGTGAATTTTCAAATCGAGAACTACAAGATTATGAAGCTGTGTACAAATCTTATATTTACTGGCAGCTAATTAATTACATATAAACGGAGTAAAATTATTCAAGGGTTGGAAGTTTCATTAGTACCTGTAAGCCTAGATTCATTTTGTTTGTTAGTGACCGGGATTTCCGTTTTCCGGCGGAGAAACAATGACAGACCACTTCCTGGAGGAAGGCGCTTGATAAAAATTGCAGCTCCTGGTACGAAACATTTTCAAGGCATCAAATTATGTAGGACAATCTTCTAGAGTTAGCATTAGCTCCAGTTTTCTTTAACTAACTTATGCAGTAGCGATCAAAACCCATCGTCGAAAAAAGGCTGCCAAAAAAATTGACATGAATAACAAATCCTGTGAGATTCAGGCCCTTACTGAAACTTTGGATACCTCGAACCATAAAGACCGCCAGTTCCAAACGTTGGTCCTTCTCTTCCTCCTCAAGTCATCACGACGTTTTCTATCAATCCTTGACCTATTTCAATCTTCCCCTATCGTTAAATTATCCGTCTGTTTTTCCCCTATAATATATTCCATTGATAAAACTAGAAAATGAAACAACTGATCTCCAAAATTCGAGGAATTTAAAAACTAAAATACGTATTTCTTATTCTGTTAATTTTACCTATCTACGCCAGACTCTGAACGAAGATGCAAAACGTGTACAGGCTTCTCTAAAACCTAGACACGCATATAAATGACGTAGATCGGCGACGTTGCAATAGCCGCCTCATCGGACCTTCCAAGGTTGAGTCATTAACATAACTTGCGGCAAATGAAAATGTCATTATGGTTTACGTTAGGCTGCAAAATATGTTACTTAAATGACACTCGCCGCAAATAATCATAACGCGTCGATATTTTTTAACATTCATAACGTTAGAAAAAAATCAGGAAACTAATTTTATCCACTAAAAACTAAGAAGGTCTCTACACGCCTCCTCAATAAGTCACCAAGAAAAGAATATAACCATTCAGGTGAACACGTTATAACGGTCTTATCGTCAATATATTGCAGACTCTTGAAAATATTCATGAATCGGCTTTTTAAGTGTCCAAATCAGGATTTCGCAAGAAAATGGAAATAGTAAATACATCATATTCCATACAAATATTAAAAAGTAGATAAGACATGACTCATATTAGAACCCGAGGTAAATAATTTAGAATACTCCTTTGCAAGTGCATGGATCTTTATTTTGTATATTGTTTTCACATTGCAACTACTGGATTATTCGTGGCTGTGGGTCATGTTCCACACATGGCAATACGTAGCTGTGGCCTTCTGAAGGTGATCAGCCACGTCACAGCATTTCTAACAACTATGACGTCTGGGTAGCGGCGCCAGTCGCTGACTAATTTACGTCTAACTAATTTCATAAGTGGTATACAATAGCCATTCGTGAATAGCTCTACCATTCGAATCAAACTCGAGCAAACGGCACGGATGACATCGTTGGAAGTGTGTGCTAAATTATGAAACCGACAACAGCTTCATCCGCTGTCAGCCTGGATCAGACCGACGGAAAAGGTCTAAGAAGGTTTCGCAAGTTAAATATTTACAGAATCAATATTTGGACAGCTTAAACTTTCACTACATTAATAGAACATGTTCGTTACAGAAACGGATTCCAGATAGGATATCACGAAATTTAATAGCAACGATATCAAATTTCCTCATACATCATTTACAAAATAAGCGAGAGAAACTGGAACGGTATGGAATACTTAATATGTTTACATGAACAGGCCACCTTTAAATCTTGACCTATTAAAGTCTATTTATAGGTGGCTCCATATATATTTTAAGATAAGCGTTATATATATATAATACTTGATAGTTACATAGAAAATATTCACTATTGTATGCTGTCAAATAATTATTTTAAGTATGAAGCACACTAGATTTAATTTAATTTTAAATGAACATCTTAGAAGAGTAGCTTAAAATAAAACACGTGGAATGAGAAGAACAAAAATCAAAATCAATCGATAATAATGGGAAGTACAGAATATCATAACCTCGTAGTCGGGACAAAATTGTGGTCCATTTCCCTATACACCAGCGTATTGCGCATATAAACGTGCCCTGGGGCATACGCAGCGGAGATTTATCTTTCGGATTGGCTATCGCTAGTGATAAGAAAATCCATTCGATGTAATGTAGATACAATTTCAAAACTCACAACAAAATTTCATGTACTTTAGAGAACGCCAATAATAAATAAAATGTATATTTAAAAAACTTGAAAGAAACACTCGCAATTATTATAAATGAACAGAAAAGAATTAATTATTTCCTCGCTTAACAGAAAATTGAAATATTTATGACAAAAAATAAAAGCACCAGATTATTAATTTAACGACGATATAAGAACAGTTTTTAAAAGTGTATTATTAGAAATCAGACATCATCTTTGCATTAAACAATAATTTTTTTGGAAGAACTCGTTCAATTTTAATACTAGCTAATGCTTCGACATTTCGGGAGATCCTCGAAACATTCTGTAAAAAATTCCATTGTATAAAAATAATAAATATCTTATCAGGCATTTAAAAATGCAACATATAAAGTATAGCACGTATATTTTTGAATGGAGTTCACTGTTTTGTAATGTTATATAATTTTACGATTGTAAGTATTATGAATATGAAATAAATAGTGAAGGTTTTATGTTAGAAATAAAAAATTAATTTTCCAGGCTAGCAGAAGGAAATTTAAAAATGAATGAATGAAAGTTTCTTACTACAATTTTATTCCACTCATTCTAGTGTATGTGAAATATTGTAATAAAATTTTAGCCAGCATACTTACTATATGAACATTGGTATTTCAAACGCATTAGACGTATCTTTGTGGATGAAGTTATTTGAATTAACAATACCATTCAATTATTACAACAATAGCCACTTTTACTTATATAACGAAATTCAAATTAAAAGAAAATTATTCGATCTACGACACGATATCTAATTGCACCATAGACGGAATATATATTTTTTATTTTTACAAGAAATTGCAAACGTAAAACTATAATAACTAGAGAAGTCTTGAGTACTAGTTAGTTATCCTATTTCTTTTTTCACAGCTCATTGGGTAAAGTTGTGGTTATTGATTCCGTATCATTAAAAAATTAAATTTGCAATGTTTAACACGCTTAACGCAGTATTCCATCCGTTAAACTTTTATAGAAGTTTTTAATCCACAACTAGACATTGGTGGTTTTCGTTTATAAATTAAAACGTTTGAAAAATACGAAATTTAATTCCCTTTTAATATAACCGCTGCTTTACTGGGATAGGACTTCTGAAGAAAACAGTAACCAAAAGTGTATACAAAATAGATTATGTTTTTGATAGTTGTTTCATGTGAACACACAAAAAAAAATTCACGTCAATTGGACAACGGGAAGTGGGCGAAATTTGATTTCTAGAATCACACATTAGTGTGTGTAATAAATAAATAAATCTCGTGAATATGTCCAAATTTTCAGTGCTGCACTAGTTTCCCGAGAAAGTTTTCAAATACGTAGCTTACATATTATAGTGTTCAACTATATAAAAATTTATTCAAAACTTGTTGCGCCTCCAACAGCAGAATAAAAAATAGAAAAAAAATTTAATATGACAAGTACAAAACACTAACTATATGAAATTGATTGATAAAACACTATTTTTAAAAAATATATTGGCACGAAGAATGATTTTAAATAAATCTATATGCCCATATTATTAATTATATGGAGAATTTAACTTTCTTAAGTCAAATATGTTTTACGATTTTACAAACAAATTTTGCAGGAATGTACACTATGTGAGCAGTCCGATTGTGTTGTGTTCAAATAGTCAAGACTTCAACATATTTAACCACAGTTTCTGATCTGAACAATCAACATAATTTCGTAATTTATCATCATAAGTCAAACTGAAGCAGCATTCTGTTAATAATGGAAGTCGAGAACGTTAATTCTTCCACAACAGCTTCTTTTAGTCAGTTGGTGGCACAATTGCTCAGTACTCGTGCGAGATAGTGAACGAGCACAGCGTCCTTGCAGATAACGGATCTAGGACCCCTACACAACGCAATGACGTCACGCGATTGTGGACCAGCTGCGCCGTCTCCAAATTAACACGTGGGGACGCGAGGGGTTCACGGCCGCTCATTAAATGGACATGTGGAGCACCATTCTATATGACCATAAATGCACATCCAACAAAACCGACAAACCGATTGCTATTAAACTCCGAAAAAAACAGTTTCAACTAACTTGGTAACAAGTATAATTAAGTAATGGTGAGCCAGTGACTAACATAACTTCCAAATTAGGAATTTGTGTACCGTGTAAGAATGCAATAGAATATTACGGTCAATAATGAGAACTTAAGGTTATTAACGAAGTACAATGCGATGCAGCAACAATAAACATGAAACCGTACAATTTCTAATTACTGTCGCGACTGCTGAACATTATTCAGGATAAGTTAATTACGAAAGAATGCAATGTATTAAAAGAAAATCTCCTCAGTTCCCAATAAACTCCTCAACATATATGCGAAAACGCGTAAATCTATTGCCATTATGAGTACCATCAACTAAATACAGAGAATTACTATTTAAAAAAACAAATTTTTAGAAAATATTTTCTTCAATTTATTGGTATCAGAAAAACAATATGCAAAGGACAACCGTCAGGTGTAAAACGGGCCTGATAAAACTCAAAAGATGAAATACCAAAAGGGCAAACTGGAAAACCAGAGTTGTAATAAATAATACTCGTAGCATTTAAATCAGAAACGTGTATCGCATAATAATGACACATAGACGAGAAGTGGAAGCCGAATCATTCTTTTGAAGAAAACCGTAGCAATACAAATGTATTGAAAAATAAAGAACTTAAAAGAAAACGGGGGGGGGGGGGGGGAACAACCAACTATTAGATAACGGAAATAAGCAAAAAAATATAAGAACATGATCTCTTGATTCAGCCGTTAAGAGAAACAGATCTGCAGGCGTGAATACAATTGGACAAGCTAATGACGAAGGGAGACACTTGGTACAGGAAGAGCCAATTGCGAGTAGTCGTTGGTCGAAGTACGAGGCCAAGTAAATGGTTAGTGAAGTCATACAGCGGTACACTGTACATACGCAAATCAGTGTGGGTAGTGCCATTACTTTTCCCCGAAAGAAAAAATGGTCACAAATCGAATGTTTCGTAAAAGTGGCCTTAAGATGCCAATTAATCTCTAAATTTTACAATAAAAATCATGAGTTTAACATACAAGATTTTTAAATTAATTAGCAAAATATACTTAGCTGTATGGTTTTGTCTATAAAAACAAACATTTCAAAAAGTTAATACTCATATTTAAAACTTACCGTGCGAAAGGCGTTTGCTCAACCTGGTAGAAGCTGTTAATCGGGTCTTTCTTGATTAAATTCGTCAATCTATCTTCGGCTAAACTTAACAGTCCTGCTTGATTGGAGTTCATACAAATCCCATCGGGGAGATTTGTTTTCGACATCTTATATATATAATAACAAACTTGTTATTTTTTAGAAAAACTGTCTTATAACCGCACAGAAAGTGTATATATCTATATTCAAGTTAGAGGGCACCGGCCCCCATAAATATACGTTACTAACATTTAAAGTCTGATGCGTTAAACGCTTTTGTAGTTTAAATAGACAGTGTCCGTTAGAATAACTTGTGCTGTTTTAACTGATTCTTCGGATCACGTCTCCCAAATTCCAATAACAATCACATATAACGTCCTATACTCTCAAGTAAATTACTTAATACACAAATAATATTCCCTATTTAATGAAAACTTAGAACATACACACAACACATGGAACAACAGTTCATCACAACCGCCTTCAACTCAGATTGTAACGTCACTGACGACGAGGTAGGTCCAAAGAGCTCCACGCGGAGTGAGAAATCCAAGCCGCGCCACTGCTGCCATCTGTTGGTTGTCTGTAATAGTTCAATTTAAAACCGCGGTAATTGTAAAAGACAAGAATTCCGTGTACGTCCAACAACATTAAAAACAATTATTGGGTTCGGTTCTGTTCTTTTGGCTATGGCTATATTTTTCAGAAATTTGACATGAAGTTTTTAATCCCAAAAGCAAGTTTAAAAAAATAGGTTTAAAGGATGTACATAATTTTACACTGAAATATGCAAAGAGTTTATACTGCTTCGAATTAGTGGGACTTAACGCACAATAAATTTGTAAATTGTAGAGAATTTGTTTTATACTTTATTTCTAAAACGTTTCTATAACAAGAAATGTGCTTTATCTGAATATACAGAAAATTCATAATACATGAATGCTTTTTTTATTATTTCTAAAAATAAAAGTATGAAATTTGATTTGGAATTTCCACAAACCACTCAGGCACTCAACATTGCTCGACCCACCATACTTATGATTATAATGGAGTTAATTTTCATTCTTAACACCCTGCTAACTTTAATTAATTCAAACACTAGCGCATTACTAATTAAGTAACGGGACGGTGTATAAAATCTAATACCTGTCGAGCGGCAAAAACTTGCACAGAGGCATATTAAAATCTTAATCTGATACAAAATCACTATCCCCAGTTACCCTGATGCGTCTTATTTTATTAAACTCAATATAATATCAGTTTCAGTCCCTTCTTTGAAGGAGTAATCATGTTTTCTATTAATTACAAATCTATATTTTTTGCTTTACCTCTATGAAAATCTATGTAAGAATAAGATGAAAATATAAAAATGTTTTATCAGAACAATCCTCTGTGTATGTGATATAATTTCGGCAGAAAATCATTTCTGGTTAACGATAGCCAATTATTAAAATGAAAAATTTACGTCTGATTGAACATTAATAATAAGAAAGATAGCTAAAAACAGAAGTGATTATATAAATACCACCCAACGTTTCTGGAAGCTATAAAAAACGCAAGAGCCTAGAGAGACACAACTGCACGAGTCAATCGTTTTTGGTCAACAATGCTTCCAGAAACGTTGTGTGATATTTATATTATTACTTCTTTTTTTTTGGTAAACGAGAACTATATATGAATGAGTATACTATCAATAAATGCATTGATTGTTCTTAGATTCTCGATAATTTCATTAATTAAGTTTTGAAATTTTTTTTATAATTAAGGAATTTACAAGAGCGGTGAGGGATAAATCTGATTACCGGATTACTGGATTCATCATGATTATTGTTGTTGTCGTAAATAACCTTGTAACTGCCATTGGTAAAATAATTTTATTTATTGATAGCTTTTGACTTTCAACTAGCCATATTTATTCGTTCACAAATATTTAACTAACGATTCACACGCATACTAAAAGTTACATTAAAAACTTTTATTCTGGACGACGTGTTGTCACGTGTCAATTTTATAAATGAACGAAGTACTTAATACGGAACAGCACAATTTTGAAGTATCTTCTAGCTTGAATGTGACTCGTTACTAAAAATTACGGCACAATTGAATATGGACAACTGGTCGAAAGCTCCCATGTAAAATAAATTATTTATTATACAAGTGACAGTTATATGATATTTACTACAAAATTCACCAACCAACGGTCAGATAAACCTACAGCATGATTATGACTTTGAAATATATGTTTATTTAGAAAGGAAGAAAGTCTATAAACAAATATAGTTTGAGGAATTTTTCTTAGACGGCTGGAACAGAGCTATAAATCTTTCTTGACAGAATGATACAAATCTCCGGTAGCAGAGAAAGGGTGCGTTACTACGACATGTTAACAAGATGTAATTGCGGATCTGTCCCTTTATACCCTTCTGTTTGTGAAAATTGCAACAGCACGAAAGAAACTAATAGGCACGTGAAACCTACAGGGCATATCAATAAAGTGATTGGAACTTTCAAATGTTATGTGTTCCTGATCGTATCAATGCTCTCTGGGCTGTTACGGCTGCTGAGGAGTCAGACAAGGAGTATATTAGTCAACGGCTTCTAAATCTTTCTCTAACACAAAGCTCCGTAGTGTTAAGGTGTGAAGAGTGGGAAAACAACAGAGATTGAACGGGGACCGATGACTAGCCTGGTTTTCGTATTGGCTTTTCTTCTTGAGGGACATTCACCGCAAAGGTACGAATGTAGTGGATCAAAGTGAATTAAACGTATCGACCACGATGATGACAGACATGGCAGTTTTAGCACATTGTAACAGGATGGGCATTATCTTTGTCCACTATTCCATTATCAGTTGCACGTACCCATGTTACAACGCATAGTCTTGAACCTGGAGCATCCACGTTTTTGACGAATATGGACTCAAAAACTCGCAGCAGCCCTACTACTGTCACATATAGCCTTTTGTGGAATGGGCGCCCGAATGTGGTTGATGACAGGTGAAAATCCCGAGGACGCCATAGACTCGTAGGTGACTTTCCTCTTATTTACAAATGTACCAAATCAAGAGAATTAACAAAGACGTTAAGGTTATAACGCTATATATGAATTCTACACACCACTATCTATAATTTAATGAAATGGTGCCAATATCAGCATGTTTGAATGTAAATTAGATTAGAAATGAGGAACTAGGAATAGCCATAATTATATACATACAATAATGATTAATTAAAAGCTGATTATAATTGAATCGACCCACGTTGTTGCCAAAATGTAATGAATTGACGGATGCTAATTATTTAAATGAATTACCCCACGTTGTGGACCAAATTGTAATGATTAATTTAAAGTGATTAATTAACAATTTGATTGCTCCACATTGTGGAAGCCAAAATGTAATGATTATCAAAAGTATATTAATTAATTAACAAACAAAATTTTATTGAATTATTTAAACAATTAATTTTCAGTTTTATTAAATTGATAATACGTTCTGAAACAATTTATTTTATTTTAACAGTAAGGATCGAGAAATAATTACTACTTTAAACTTTATGATACCATTTATTTTATTTAATAGAAATCTATAACATTTTCTCTGAGGTTAAATACATTTAAAGTTTCAATGTTTAGAAATTTGATAACGCTTCTCTCAGGGTCGTTTACCTGGGCTTGATAAGTAAAGAATAATTTTCGTATTTACGTTACAATCATAAAATTTATAAATTAAGAAATTAACAAACAAAACCAAAAAGAGACGAACGAAATCTGACGAATACCTTTAACTATCGTTTACAAACTTAATTAACTTGGTTTCTACTTACAAAATGTTCGGCTGGTACCAGACTTAGATTCCTGGGCTCGGGAACACAATTTACACTAAAAAGGCCATGAATCACTGACTCTACACTTGATTGTCAAACACACGGTCGTAGTTATTGTATTTTCCTCCGGGAACTGGATCTGATATGTGGAAAATGTTGATCTCAGTACGCGTAGGAATCTTAATTTAGCGCTAAATATTTGATTACTCTATGCAGTTTTTTTTACAAAGTCTCTCGCTGTCCAAACTTTATACTTGTATTCAAAACTTGTAACTTTCTCGGTTGGATTTATATTCGGGCCACGCTGTTCGTTACTCTCAAATTTTGCCTTCCTCTCCCGACTTCAATATCAGACAGACTGCCGTTCCAGAAAGCGCTCGTAGCCCACGACAAAGCCCGCCGACCCATTGTCGCCTTTGAAGAATTGGTACCGCTAACATTCCAATTATTAAAATCATTACTGGCCTCTAATTAGTATTACAATATATATACATATATATAAAACCACTAAAAATACGCTCGCACGTGATTGCTCGCTAAAATTTACCATTATTGACTTTTTTACGTCTGATTTTTTAAATATAAAGGATTAACTTCGACCATCGACAGACTTTAATTTTTTAATTTAATTTTTTTAAAACTAAAACTTTTCGGTTCTTCATCAGTCTTGGTAGAAATTACAAATTATTTATGAACAATATTAAATTGTAAAAAAAATTAAACCATGTTTAAATTAACAAATCAACTACAATTTTTTTGTAGGTGTAGACAGGCTATGTATAGGGTAATTCACATAGTGGCAACTCCCATCTTATAGCATAGGAAAAGGAGTGAAAGGTGGGATGCGGAAAGGTAGAGCAAGGTAGTCAAGGGTTAACTAGGGCCCCCGGGCTATGGTTTAAGGAACCTACCCGGCAATTCGCCTAAACGTGATGCAGGGAAAACCCTAGAAAAACCTGCAGCAGGTAGATCGGGCATTTGGTACTTGTCCTACTCCCTTCAGATGGCGGGAGAGAGGTTTGCTGTGGGGTCGCAGCTTTCCCGTCTCCGTGACTTGACCAGTTTAGGAGGCAGTTGGCCGACTATTTCCATAGGAATAGCGGACAACTCTTACCGTATGCCCAAGGTCTGCGACCCAGGAACATACACCTCTCAAAACAGGCCGAGGTGCCTCGGCATGTGGGAACCTTAGTTCAAAAACCAGAGAGATGTGAAGGCATCCCCAAAGGTAGCCTTCTCCAGAGCTCCTTGGAAAGGTTCACCTGCGAGAGAATTCTAAAACGTGGATAATTTATCTGCGAGTCCAGTGCGAAACAAAAATTCGCTCGAACTGCACTCGCAGTATGTGTCAGGTCATACATGTGTTGTATGATCCGCGTTCCCACCGCACCTACGAAATGTGTCACTAGAATAAGTGTAGTTTGTAAACATTTAGTATTTCTTGACATATCATGCTTTAACGTGAAGAACAATGTCGGCTGCATAAACATTTCACGGCAGTGTGGAGGCTGGTATCATGCAGACTGCATGACCAACGGCATACTAACCAAGCAGCAAGGGTGATAATGTCATCATAAGTTCACGATCTCGGTTGCTGAGTATTGAAGATAGACTCAACAGCATGCGACATATCGAGCAGAAGTCATATGGTTTCTCCAGACGATTTATTTCAGCAACATAATGCCCGACCACATGTTACAAGGAAGGTTCAAGCAGATACAACTTCATCGGTGGCCTGCCGGCTATGTCGCATATTGCACATATATGGGATATAGTCAGTCGACAACTTTCCACTTGCCAGCGGCCAGAACGAAGCAGGCTTACATGTCATTTCCCAGGAATAGATCCAAGGCCTCTTTAATTCAATGCCATTATATACAATAATTCTCATCGCAGCTTCGCAAATACTGGGATAATGTTAATTGTTTAAAACATAAGTATTAATATTACGTACAAATTTCTTGTACATTTTTTATCATTACTGCATGGTGCTGCAATTCTTTTCTGAAAAGGAGTGTACAAATGAACAATCTATTTTATTTATTAGATTGGTGAGGTTGAAATCCTCTGAGGATTCGGGATAAAATAAATTTGTAGCATTGTTGGCACTTCAGTTGCTGGTGCAGGAAATATTTTTGTCTGTATTTGCTCTAATAGAGGTAGTTGGACTGTCATGTCACGGGTGAATGTAATTCCAGAGGCAGAACGGAGTGCGGTGAAGGTAGTGTGACTGACACCTTGTGTGGCAAGAAAGCGTGGCTCTGCTGGGGTGTTGATACATATAATCAATAATAATGAAAATCTTGCGTTTAAATGTTTTAATTTGAGATTCACTTAATTCTTCTAATTTAGGCATAAAACTGAGTAGGAACATTTAGAAAGCCACACTTTCGTGTGGCTGCTTCGTCCATAGTTATTTACCGTCTTTTAAATATTCAGCCACACATTTATTTGCGTCTGCTGCAAATTTATTCCTCAGCGTCAGATTTCTCGTAGTTCCAGTGCATGTGAACTAACCTGCATGGTGGATGCTGTATCGATGCAATATTTCTGGAGTTTCTGGAAATTTTGATGGTGCTTCTGTGGACTGAATTAAATGAGACGAATTCACTGTGGAGGTAAATTTGTTACATCGTGTTTCATTTTATAAAAATTCATCAGAAGTTTCTCCTTGTGGTACTGCTGGAAAATTTCAAGATGAGAGATCGTTTTATTAATGGTAAACAAAAATTGCATGGCTTTGTACTTGTTCCAGGGGGTACATTTGGAGGCGGTTTCACGGAACACATAAAAGCTGTACGTCCATACGCCACTTCTCTCTGCACTCAACAGCTGAAATATTATCATTAAAATTGATAAATTATTCATTATTACAATCAATTTTCATTTTGATTCTATGTTTATAACTTGTTTTTACCTTTTTTCAGGTACAAGGCTTTTTGATTTACATTTTGAAAGAGGAGAGCCAACGTCGGCTCGTGACATTTTTGAGTTATGTGCTACTTTACCCGAAGCAACGAGGATAAGTATGTAAAATATTAATACTACAACAGATATAGTTTTACCAATACTCTGGCCCGAAGCATTAAATTCTACATTTCTAATTCCGTCTATATAATCTCCAATAGTGTCTAATTTTTAAAAGCGGAATAATTTAGAACCAAATTGACACATTTCTAACACGAAAGTATTTTTCCTTCGTTCATATTTCAAATGGAGGAAATTTTTGGAACAAGCCTCGCATGAAAGCAATATTGTTAATTTTTGCTCCTTAAATATTTTTTTCTCTTTAAAATAACCTTCGATTGTGATTTTTTTTAACAGTCCTACCCAAAATGTACCAATACTATTTTTGTTTTGAAAATATAAACTACTTAAAAATAAGATTTTTAATGGTTCACTTTTATTTTGAATTTTTTGCTTACGCCGCCTCTCTGTGCCATTGCACGGCAGTTTCTACGTTATGTTTGCTCGGTAGCACCAAGAAGAGGAACTTTGTTGAGATTTACGATTGATGTATGTGGGTTGAAACAGGAAACTACGCAAGAGCATTTGTAATTCCGTTCGGTAATCGTGTGCTACAGCCGACCAAGCACTGGCATCACCAGCTGGCTGCAATTGCGGGAGCGAGTGCGCCACAAGGCGGTCAGTTTAAAGTTTCCGATATCGAAGCAGAAACTCGCACTGTTAAAACAAAATTATTATCAAAGTTGTTAAAATTAAAAAATATATATTATGTTCTGAAAAACATACGCACCAGATGGAGCTATTGTTTAAGAGATTACAAATATAATTTAAGTGTTTTGAATAAAATATATATGCAAGTACCCACAAACAATCAATGGGAAAAAATTGCTGTTACCTTCCATAGTACTTTATTTAGGCACAGTAATGTAATCTTCAATTTGTTTATCAAGAGATTTTAGAGGTTTCACTGGTACTTTCAAGCAGAGGCAAATCAATTTACTGAAGACAAATTTTTGTGTATGATAGTTAAGTGATAGTGGAACTGGACATTACATGTGACTACAGATCTATTTTCTGGTAGCAATATATAGCCATTCAAAGTTTGGGTTGCTTCAACAAGCACTTCGATATATTCCCAAACGTTATTTTCTGCAGTTTAAGACTACATTTCTGGTTATTAATGTACAGGTATAAAAAATAATCAATAAATTTGATAACACGATTTAATTTTCATTTTCAAAACATATCTGGCATTCATTTCACAAAGTCAATTCAATAAATAATATATAATTACATCATATAATTGTGTATAATATTTATACATATAGAAGACATTTCCAAGAAACAATAACACAAATGGTACAGAAAACACTTATATACACAATACAACAAAAATATACACCTACAGCATATAAATATAACTTATCTTACTTGACTAGTATTTCAAGGATCATCACATTGTTGAATGCATTAAAATATATTAATTAAACTAATATTTAAAACAAAGTTTATAACATCTGTGGTACATATCGTTATTATAAATATATAAACATCACACTAAAATTGAAGATATTAAGATCTAATACCAGAAAAAAGGAGAATAATTCAACTTTGAAATAATTACTAATAAAATTAACATTTAGAATAAAATTTTCAATTATTTAAAAGTGCCAGTGATTTAAATACAAACATCTCAAGAGTTTATAAAAACAATATATATGGTCTAGTGTTTAAATATTGTGGCAAAAATTTCTTGTCAAATACAAGACTATACTACTTGGAAATTAGATTACTGGGATCACAAAAATGTTTTATGCTGACCCCATGTAGTATTACACTAGGAGGTAATTTGTCAAGAAAAAAATATCAAGCATCTAATTTGAGTGGTTAGATACAACCAAATTCATTGACATGTAAGAAACTGGATTTTATGAAGTCTATCAATTCCAAAAAACATCACAATTACAGAATTATGTGAAGTACTAATGTTCATTCAAGCTTAATTATTCATATATGAGTAAACAAACCAAATTTACAAGATGATGATAAAGTCACCCTTACATAAAAACATTACATTCTTTATTAACTGTTAGCACATCAAAAATGTGTAAAAAATTGCAGTGCTGCATGCAATAAATGTGCATGAAACATGTAGTGAACATCAAAAATACTTCAGAAAATCGTAAATTTGTCTCAAAACACAAATGAGCACTAAACTTACTCTTATAATTCAACATTAGATGAATCCATGTTTTATTAGTACAAACAATGGCTGAATTAAAATATATGTAATTTCTGTATCACACTAAATGAGTTTAAAATATTCTACTAATGATTGATCTTCTTTATAAATAAATGCTTTAGCAAAAACATAATTCTGTCATATACATTCTTATGCAAAAACAATAATTTGAAATAACCTTAACTTACAAATATAAACTTCAAAAATTCTTCCTTAGAATATTTTAGTAATTATATATTGTAATTTTCCAATACAAACAATCCCATAAATTTAACATTTCTATAATATACGTTTTACATTCACTATAAAAATGGAATGATAAAATTAGATGAATTAGCAATACTAGCTATAGTGATTTTTCAAATAAAATTGTTACCTGATATTGTATCGTTCTCTTCATTAATCATATAAAAATGGTGAATAAAACATATTCCTTGGCAAGTTTGAAGGAAGTACTTTAATACAAATATATGTTAGAATATTTGGTCACAGATTCATATAAATTACTAATAAATTTATCACAATATTTGCAAAAGCTAGTGCATGCTATAGAATATTCAGTTGTAACATTTCAATGGACTCAAACTCTACCCCCTTTCTATAGTTGTATGAAATGTTTTAAGTGAAAATTCTGAGCAGAAAATTTGCTTGTACTGAACAAATGTGGACGCAACTTAAATATATTTATAAAATTTTTATACAATTACTTTCTATTCAATACAAGGCAAGCATTGGTTGGCCGGAATAGCAAAAATCTGTGTAATGGCATAGCAAAGTAAAAAATATATTCTCCAGCCTATGAATGTTAAGAATGGTGCATGTTCTTCAAAAGCATGCAACACAGAGCAATTCATATAATAATACAAATTTATTCTCAGTTACAGCTGCATTTTTATATGAAAAAAATCCGGAACAGCCATGAATTCAACAAAGGACATGCACAAACAAAATGTAATAAAACTACTTTCTAGCATAGACAATGTAGTTAAACAAATTTTCACTTAATGTTCACACATAAAAGTCTATTTTCCATTTCATGCTAAGTTAATGATAATAAAAGGCCCCAAACTTGCAGGAGTTGTTAGAAATATATTAAGTAAAATGTTTATCATAATTTACTTTACATATGATAAACAATGTTCAGTATTAATAATTTTACACTACTGAATTTCTGTGCAGATTCTATTATACCATGCCATAGCTGAATTCAGACATAACAAAAATTGGCAAATCACAACACTATAGTATACAAGTGTACCAGTAATAACTAATGCATTTGCTTTGAAATTGTGATTAGTAACTTTAAATACAATGGTTAAAAGTATGACAACTCCATAAGGTCATAAGGCAATTTTGATTTTGTTCTTTACAATCAGTTTCAGATGATCCTCATGTAACTATGACTTAAGTCTTTCTCTGAATGTACATATAAGGCAATTTTTCACATCATTATTGTATATTGAAATCCAAGGTAAATCAAAGAAAATTCTGAGTACTTTTTGGACACCATACAAATGTAAAGAAATATTTATTATGACATAAATAAAAGGAGCTTTTAATAAAATAAAAATTAGCACTATGTTTCATTACTTTGTTTTGGAATATCTTAGGTGCAAATATAAAAGAAATTGGTAAATTGATTTTTAGAAGTTTGAATATAATATCAATTGATTAAAATTTTGTAAAAATTTTATGATGCAATGTTTGGGCAACACAGAAAATTATGCACAAAATTTTAATTATTTAGTGATATTACAAGAAATAAATTATATACAGACTTGTAAACATAAACCACATTTCTTATATCTCACCTGAAGAGGTTCCAAAACAAATTAATTATACTTAGAGTTAATTTTTATTTGATTAACATGTTTCTGACAAGTTGACAGATTTATTCATTTATGATTCAATTTAAGCCAGATAAATGTAATTATTAAAAAAAACTTTTGAAATATAACTATATTTTTTGCCATTTACATGAACAGATAAATTTTGAATCATGTATAAGTAATTAGTTGATCTTTATTATACACATAAAATATTTATTCTTACGACAAACACGGGTATTTTTGAAATTACAGAAAAAAATTGATTTTGGGAAAATAATAGAAAGATATTAATTTGTATTTGTGAAATTGATATGATTTTAAATAAGTGAATGAAATTATACAATAGATTTAGAACAGTTATGGGCAAAATTTACAATTTCTGAGACCAACTAGTAAGTGCCTTAAATTAATTTATTCCACTAAATTTCAGAAATAAATTAGCAAACTAAGCAAGTGTTTTTTAAACAAAAATAGGAAAAAGACACACTGCCTTGTAATGTTCTTAAAAATATATATAAATATGCATCACATGTATGAAAGTCCAATTTTAAATATGGTGGGGTACAGAATTCAGAATTCTCTCTGATATTAAGGAGTTCCTTAATTCAAAATTTATTACATGCAAATACTTCTCCAACAGATTGGAACAAATTACCATTTAATTACAAGATAAATTTAAATCAATTTATGAACAGTTCACTTTCATCTTCTTCATTACACCATATTGGGAGTTACTATTTGGCAGTTTCAAATACAGAAAACTTTAATATCCTAAAGATTTTGATGAATGAGTAATATAAATATTTTAAAGAGATCTCACAATCAAAGAATAGTTATCAGTAAAATATGATATGAAAGAAAAGTTTGGAATCAGAAGTGTTGTGCAGATCTTATAAGCTAGTGATGAATATGTATCAGCCAGTTTTCTTATAAAAAAAATTAAGATATTCCACTAAATTGATATTATTTGAATTTACAGTGAATTCCTTTCCTTGTCTGTGTGAAAGGTCTTGCAAGGCAATGATTTTAAAAATAATATAAAATCTTATAATTCAAAATAGACAGGAAACTAAGTATTACACATTGATGGAGCAAAACAATTAGCTAATGATTGTCTTAGAACAGGTACAACAATTGTAAAGATAATGCAACATTAAAAGTAAACGAATTGATTAGCACAAAAAACATAGCAATAAAAGTTGTACTTGTCTAAATTCAAAACTGCAAGGGAACATAAAATCTAATATACAATATAAGTTTTCCATTCAGGTACATACTGTGGCACAATTGGCCAGAAAACTATCCATTTCCTTCTAAAGAAGTAAATTGCCATTGAGTTGATCAGAAACAGACAATTTTTACAAATGGATGTAGTGAATGTATATCCATTTTTTTCTAACCCAAAGATATAAAAAAATCTAACACAGGTTTGAACAGTTAACATAATAAAAGTATACTCAATATAAAATATGGATGATTATGAATCTTTAAAAAAATTGTTTTGAGAAGTTGGATACCATTACAAGTAATACATCCACAAAGGTAGGATATTAAGAAAACAATTGAACAAAACTTAATATGAAATAAATTTGATAAAACATACCAAATTAATTAATCATAAAGAAATTTTCATGTGTCTGTCTAAAATTCACAGAACTCCTCTATGTCTACTGATGTTTAAAATCAGCCTTACGTAGTTTTATTTTCGTGCTTTGAAACACAGGTTTCTTAAAGCATATTACTAATACACCTTTTTTCCTCCTGAATCATAGTTTGAAAGGCAATATTATTTATGCATATTCTACAATTTCGGTACCTATTTTAAAATACAGCATTCTTGCCTATGCATATTAGAAAAGAAGTGTACAAACATTACTATACAATACAATATCAGTGGTGAAACATGATACACAAAATATGTCAACTATCAACCACTGAGAATCAAAATTACTTTTTTCCTGACAGCAAAACATCATAAATTGGAGGTCACTTACTCAAATAATTTTCTCCAAGCAAAAATCACTTTCCCACCTACTGTTCAACAATTCATCTGTGCCTCTTTACCTCTTGTCAGATTGACCATGTAGTCACTTGTTGTTATTCTTGACTTGTCTTACACATTTGAGAAGTCGGATTTCCCATCCTTTGAGCAACATAGCTTCTTCATTCTATGCCAAATGTGTTTGTTTCTTCAACAGCCAGAAGCAACTTTTCATAAAGTATTTCAGGTGTTGGATATGGAGGTAGATCCAAACGATTGAAACAGGTGTGAGCTCTGTAAAATTCAAATTATTGTATGGTAGATAGTATATACTGAAAATAATTTTTGTCTTCAGAAAGCCACTTTTAGGTTTTATATAACTTTATAAATTTACAGAAATAAAATGGGATTTTGTAAGTTAAAAATAGCATTTGAAATTATTCCAATTCTATCAACGAAACACACAAGCCAACTTTCAGAAAAAAGGGGCAACCTGTCTCAACATTTTCATGGTAAATAATTACTTAAATATACTTTTGTATATAAATTGAATTAAATAGCTGTATAGCAAGAAAATTAATTAACTATTTTTCATGTAAGTTAGAATCTTAGATAAATTAATACCAATAAATCTTAAGACTTTAATGTTTTGCATTAAAGATCTTACAACACTTCACAAATCATTTGCATTAAAGCTCTTATAACACATCACAAATCTACTAAGATTTACACCAGAATGAGGGGGAAGGAGGAAGACAGCAGGGAATATATATGATTTTTTAGGCATAGACTGTTATTGAGAAAGTAAGTTATAAGATGATAGAGGAGAAGTGAGCAACAACAGAAAAGTAACAGAGAAATTAGTTGATAATAAGTAGTTGAGAAGGAAATGGGCAGATTGCAATGTTGTTACTGACCATACCCACTTCAGCTTAGGATCCACTATTTTGACACACAAGACTAGTCATTATATGACAGATTTTTGCATTCTACCAATAAAAACATTCCTATATCTTTGAGAATAAACAACATATGTCACAAAATTATTTTAGGAAGAATAAGTAATATCAGTAAAATTTATGTATAGCCATTGAAAAATTTCCACTATCATGTAGTGTCTCAATAGTAGCTCACAGTCTTAAAAACTTAGACAATATTTCTCAATGAATATGATGAAACAGTAATTCTTTGGTTACAACTGGGGTGGTTCGAAAAATGAAAAATGGATATCCAATGGCTGTCAGTGTTGAAACTTAACTTTATGCAGTGTCAAATAATTGAAATTATTGCTTTATGAAGAAAAGTAAACATAATCCAAAACTTGTAAATCAAAAGTTAAAATTATTTTTATTGTGTACATGCTATATTATGCAATGCATTCATTAAAGTATATCAACAAATAATTTGTATATTACTCTAGTTCAGAATTAGGTTTAGATTACAGATATTTCTATATTTACCTTGGAAGAGAATTTGGTTTTCCCCATTTTTCAATACAAAATTTTCGTGGACCTGTACTTCCCCTCAATGCAGAAAATCCTTCATACGGAATGCTAGAGGTTCCGGTTACAAATTGCAGCAATCTAAGCCGCTGTTCATTGCTGAACCTTTCTATAGCTGCCCAAAACCACTGCATTACTGGATGATTGTCATGGTATCCTGATTAAAAAATATAAATACATTTGAGAGTGAATGTTCTTGTAAGAAATACTATTTTCTGTGAAAATGAGTACAATTTCAAAAGTATAGTAGTTATAACAAATTCTGTAAAACATATCAAGTCAAAATTACTCAGATCTGATTTTGCTCAATAATAAATTAACAGTTGCAAAATAAGTAAGAAGCTTTAGTTTTATGATTTCCTTCAGAGTTTTCAATTTTTAATTTGTAACACAAGATTTTTTTTTATATGTTATTAGACTCAAGATAATGTATTACTTCAGCAAGTTAAGAATATCAAAATAAATTTGAACTTACCTGATCGGTACTCAGTATTTTTCCTCCAATCACATAAATCAATTTCAGCTGTCCCTGCTATAACCAACTCCAATTCTCTGGCATCAAAGACAGAAACAAGACGAGGATCAACTACTTCATAAAAGCCTCTCACAAGAGATTCTGTCTGTTCTGCAACTCCTCGTTCGAGGCGCCACCTCACAATTCGTTCTAAATATTCCTGAAAATATAAAATTGTAATATTTAAATATAAAGAAATTGTACCAAGGTGTTACATTCTTTAATATCTTAAGACTCACCTTTTTATTCTTTTCAGTAACAATAATATTACGACCTCCTGGTTTTAACTCTCTTTCAACCACTTGCCCAAAAACTTCTTCTGTGACAGCAAATGTTAAATCCAGCAAGTCACCAGTGATGTCATTCTCTTTAATCCAAAGAAGGCTTTGATGAAATTCTCCATCCAGGGATTCTAAGTCACTTAATGAAACTGGTCTATAAAAGAAAATTGAAAATGTGTAGAATTTAAATTACTTGAAACTAAATATTTATGCATTTAATACAGAAATCATTGACATTTAGATATTAAAATTAATTTTTTTTGTTTTTATATTATAATAAACTTACAATCTGAGAAGGGCCTTGTAGAAAGGACGTGTGAAAAATGCATCCAAAAGATACTGATGAACAAGGGCTAGGCCCAAAACACGGCCACTAAATCGAAACCTATAAATTAGATATACAATAAGATGTTAGCAAATGAATTAGAACCTAAATTTATTAAAATTTGTAATATTGATTTAAATAAACACAAAGATGGGGTTTCTAAATTTCATTCTGGTTGTATGCACATGATTTAAAACGCCATCTTTATCTTTTCTAGAGGATGCTTATGACATCATTCGCGCAAGAAGATTTTTCTAGGTTTTTAAGTGTTTAAGGAAGGAAATGCCCTTCGGAATTGTACGTGTTGTCTGTATCGATGTTAATTCATGGGTCGCTGTTCGTTCCGCCAACTGAGTGGGCACCGAAAAAGTCTTTCTGGTCCTTTTTTTTAATTAAAAAATTACCATTAATTTTAAATCATGCGCAATCAAGCCATTCAAGAAAAAACCTAATATTACATTGTATGACACATTAAAAAATGTGGAAGTCGTGCTACAATATCTCTAAACAACAATCAACCAATACCTATTTCAGAAAAAGGGTAGGAAGAAAATTATTTTTCCAATCAAACGCAACACAAACTTGGCTTATGGAGTAATAAATTTTTACTCACCATTCATGATGGTTGTCAACAAACGCTGACATCGGTGACACCTGAACAGTGTAAGTGTCGTTGGCGGAGTACTCAAATAGGCCATAATATGGATTAAACAACTCTCTCGACAGCAGGAAGAAGAATTCTCTGGACGGACCTCCGTAATCGAGTCCTTCTTCTCGATCAAACGTGACATACAACTTGCACTTCTGTAAATCTTTCTTCGAGGCCGCCATAATTTTGTTGAACGCATCTTCAAGCAAATGCTCCCGGCGAATGTGTAACCTTTAGAGTTGAAAACAAAAATTAGTGAAACAAAGACAATACGAAATTGTGTTATTAACTCCTTCCAATTTGCATTTGATTTACTAACTTCAATTTCCCTGGACCCTGTCCGTAGCCCTTGGATTCCAACTTTCTGTAGAAGTTTCGAAGTTTGGCTTCAAAGTCCCGCCTGTAGGGCGCAGGGGCGCGAGCGTTGGCTCTGGATAGTCCAGGTGAAGCTTGCGGAGACAACTGCGGGGATCCCCGAGGAGATCTGCCACTCGCAGGAACTGCTGGTACATAGCTCATAATCTCCTGCTCGAACAGGCTGGAACATGATTTAAAAAACTTTCATTTTCTTTTTCCAGGCATGCCACGTTTTTTAAATAATATTGTCATGTCATATTCGTTATATTGGAGACTGATGATCGATGGCAAAAAGCAAATTAAAACTTGAAAAATTTAGATGTATATAATTGGAATGTGGTGTATTTGAATTCATGTTTAGAGCGAATACGTTTTTTTGCCATTTCTCCGTTCAAAGTAAAATCCTTTGATGTTTTGAACAAAGAAACGTCCTGCGAAATTGATAAAATTTAACTCTTACAGGCTTTTGAGTTCGTCACCTGGATTGTGTTGTTCTCACGGTTTTTAATCACCTGACGAAAGGAACAAGGATGCCAGTGGCGTTGTGGGCTATTTATATTACTATGTCTCTTATGAGGCTATGCTATCTAATTGTTACTGAATTAATATAGAAGTAGTTAGAGCTCCAACGACAAGCAGAGAAGCCACGACATGTTTTGGCATTTATAGATTTATTTTTTCCTGACAATTTTTCTTAATACATATATCACAATCCCTCACAGTGGGTATAGTTGTCAGGCCTACTATTGGTGAATAGTCAGACGTTCTCGTAGTACGATGATCTACGATAGGTAAAGCCATTTTATAATTACTAACGTCTTACATGTAAAATTTCCAGCATTTCCTGTACTGATTATACATATTGCTGACACAATATAACCAAAATAATGAAATCGGGAAAACGGCTTTGTTACACTAGTTTACTAAGAGAAATGAAGGACAGTTTTGATAAGTTA
This sequence comes from Zhengitettix transpicula, assembly GCA_037074705.1. Lineage (NCBI taxonomy): Eukaryota > Metazoa > Arthropoda > Insecta > Orthoptera > Tetrigidae > Zhengitettix > Zhengitettix transpicula. The sequence continues at coordinate 151,679,888 of CM073590.1, forward strand.
CGGTTCTTAACTGTTGGTTACTGTTTGAAATAACGTTAGCGACTGCGTTCGAATCCAAGTGTAGTTAATTTCAATAAATTAATTTCTTCATCAATAAAGCTCTCAAAACGGAGACAGTAACAATCTAGTAGCAGCATAGATAATACGTAAGATTCGTTATTTTACCACCATAATTACACATGAGTGTAGGATGGAAGGACATCTCACGAGTTCTCATTAGGTGAGTTCCGAATGTAACATTTTTCTCCAGTAATCAAAGTTTCAGTAGTTAAAAAACACTTAAAAAACTTCAATCTTGGATCGAAAAATAACCGACACAGTCAATAAATACGTGCACGGATGAGTACAGGGTAATCAAGTGTTGCCATTCTCGACAGCGCGTTCTCATCTCGTCTAAGTTCAGACAGACTATTTCTGTATCGGGACTAAACACATGGACTCCAGCTCAGCCTGGGAGGCAGATCTCTGTCTCAACAAATAAACTCGTCGGGGATGAATGAGCTGTTGGTAAAATTATAACCTCTTCGTTTCAGGGAAGTCAGTGGAAACTTTTTAAAAGAAACATTGAACGTTCTGAAGGTTGCTAAAGCATTTGTTGTCGCTGATGATGTCTACCGAAAAAAAAAACCTGAAAGAATAATAAAAAATTATCGTTCATACTGAATAGTGTACAGGTTTGAAGCATTAAGTCTGATAAAACTTTTTATCTGATAAAAGTTTAGTGTGTTGAATGGCAATGTTTGCAATTTAATGTCAAAATATAAAAATTAAGTAGTGACCCGCTTTACATTATTCTAGAGGCTGTGGAAGGTAAATACGTGTGGAAGGGTATTCTATAAGAAGAGGAACGTGGAATTAAGATTGGAGAAGGGGATTCTGAAACAGTACGGGATCACGTGGAACAGAAACACCGACAGATGGAAGGCCAGAGAGAAGACTAGGTGAAATACCTTCCAAAGTGAATACAGCCCCGATGGATCAAATTAAAGGTGTCTCTCTTTGAAGAAAAAAAATCGACACCTATATTTTCTCCAGCTTTTGAAATCTAGTGATTTGAAGTGTAGGGTAAATACGAATGTATATCACTACGCAAGTGAAGTGGCGTCATAGCCAACCACGTAAATGGCCAGACACCAATAAGCAGCAACAGGAAGATTTAAACATAGAATACTTATTAATGTGTGTTACATTGTCTATAGTAGAAGAATTATGAAATGGGGGAAGAAGGAATAAAGAGTCGATCGAACCCCTGTGCTGTAGTGGTTAGCGTCACCGCCCGCATCACAGGGGTCCTGGGTTCGAATCCCAGCAAGGACATGGATGTATTGTGTGTGTGTGTGTGTACGCGTGTTTTCATAATGAGAAACCTCGACAATTAGTTCCCCGACAAGATAAAATACTATGTCCCTAATAATATTAGTAGGTGATGCGATCATAAATAAAAAATGGAGTAATGAATAATCTGGGTTCGGCTCCAAGAAAAAGGGGTTAAAAATCAGAGCTTAGCGCAAGAGTCCGAACACTCCTTAGCTTCAGCTTATTCCACAGACCTTCGCGTACCCCTTTTTTTCTGAAGACTGATCGAAACGTAGGATTGTTCTTCTTTCCATTATTCACCCTCTCAGAATGTTTCTACCGTAGACGATGAAACACCCGATAGTTTCTTCTCTGAATATTTCAACATCATGGTTAACAAACTTCAAAAGCTAAACTTAATAATGACTCCAGTGACAGATTTATCACTAATCGACTATAAAGAAAAATCTCGAATTTTTGTTTCATATTCTAGCAATGAAACCCAGAAATTTGTTAGATTTTGTTAAAGCCATGGATAGAGAGATGCATAAATAAGAATGCATGTTAGATTAATAAAATTGTGATCCTTAAAATATAACTTATTGAATTTTGTTTAAAAATCGGACACAAACAGCTGCAGTCATTCAATATTCCCCACTCAATTTACAATAATTTCAATTTTTGAGTTCCTAAAGACTATAAATTTGCTATCCTCTATGTTCGAAGTTTTTATTTTTAACGCACGTGGCTACCGTGCACAATTTGCTTTATACGATGGTAAGGAAAACATCTTAGCAGAAAGTATTCTCATCTTCTGTCATTAAATTATATTGTACGATGCTCCAGGAAGCACACGGTGAAGTGCACGAGGCGGCTGACGATACAGACTCGCTACCGGACCAAAATAAGCGATATCTAACGAGGCGCCAGGAAGCAAAAAATATGGGCGGGTGAGGAGGATTCGATTTCATAACACTTTCAGTACCGAGTTCGCGTTATTACTAATCTGAAGCAACGTCGAACGGAACCAAAAGCTTTCACTTCACGTGCCAATCCACGGAAAGCCACGAAAACACTGGGGATCACTAAAGCACACAAACACTTGTAAATGTCACTTAACATGAATCCCGATGACTACCGGTCGCGTTGGTATTTTGTCCCGTGCCGTGTACTAGTTGAGGTGTGATTGTCATGCCGACGATCTCAGAGGTTAATCCGATGATGATATTTTCGTGTCACTTACAGGCTGAACAGCACACCCAGAGCTTTGGTGAGCAGCCCCATGGCGAGGACCCGCGATACTACTCTCCGTGAGGTAACCGTCCCCCGGCCGTTCTGCCGGCGGGATGGATAGAAAGGAGTGGGAGGCTTGAGGGGGGAGGGCGGCGGGGGCGGAACACAACACTGTCACGTGGAGCGGCCGCGTCTTTCCCCGTCCCTTCCCTCGGCAGGGCGCGTAACTCAGCTGCGCGGGCCAAGGCCGGGTACGCGCCACACGGCTGGCTCCGCGCTGCGTTATCTGCGTGTGCCAGGTGCAGCGGCTACGCGGAAAGCGGACAGCCGATACCAGTGGGAGCTGCAGAGGACGCACGGAAACGTTATAACGTACTTCCTCGCCCGTTGGCAGGTGCACGACTTACAACCACCTATCCGGAATAACACACCACGTTCCATCTTACAACATTTCTTTGTAAGTGAACCGCGCCTACAGATGTTTTCTTCCTGTTGCCTTTCTTCATATCCTTTGATACGTTTTATTTGATACTAACAGTGCTTCCCCGTCGTTGACTAATAGGAACTACACGATGAACTACAAATGATAATTAGATAAAATAGCCAAATGACAGAAGAAATTAAGTGATGATATTAATACAAAATCCTTCATCCTTTCATCAAGTGATTAAAAAAACAATATCCATGGGTGCGACACATCAGCATAATCAAGTTGACGAACTCAAAAGTCAACTTATTTGTGCGTTTGTGTCGTACTCGCGGCTTTTGTGTTTTTAATCATGTTTATACTTCCTGTGAGTGGTTGTAAATAAAGGAAAATTAACAGGAAAAAAAATTATATAAATTTATATAAATGCCAAACATTTAATTCGACACTCATATCGTGGCTGCTCTGTTGTTTGTACCCCTATATTAACTCTGGAGCAATTACACAACATAGCCAAGCAACAGAGAAAATAAAGCGATAATACAACTGATATTAGTATACAATTCTTGAATTTGTAAATATGCACCCTGAATGACTTAAATGGAGAAGAAATTAGAGAACGACTACAAATGGGGAACAGATGTTACTGGGCCCTACTTCATCTTTTGAAATCTCAATACCTTTCAAAAAAGGGAAAGGTAAAGATTTATAAAACTGTAATTAAACCACTAGTGACCTATGCAGCAGAAACCTGGTGTATGCCGAGATGCGACGAATTCAGAATAGCAGCATGGGAAAGAAAAATCCTACGAAGAATTTATGGGCCTAAGTACGAAAATGAGGAATGGAGAATCAGAACTAACAAAGAACTCTATGAACTCTATGGTGATCCCCAAATTGTGAGCTTCATAAGGAGTGCAAGACTTAGGTGGGCAGGGCATGTGGAAAGGAGTGAGGAGGGAACCCTACTACAAAGAATATGGAAAGGAAAACCAGGAGGAAGAAGGTGTGTAGGCAGACCTAGAAAGAAATGGGTGGAGAATGTAAAGGAAGATATGAAGGAGTTGGACATAAGAGGATGGAGGAGGAAAGCAAGAGATAGAAGAGAGTGGGCTTCGATAGTGAGGCAGGCTCTAGCCCTGCAAGGGCTGTAACGCCAGGGTGTATGTATGTGTAATGACTTAAATGCAACAACGTCTATGACGTAGGAAATTATGTTTGGCTTTTCTCCAACGGAGGATATACCATCCATTCAATTATTTACTTCAATATTCTCAAAATTATTAATAAATGATAATAAGAAAGATAGCCAAATACAGACATAAGAAGTGATAATATAAATACAACACAACGTTTCTGGGATCCTTGTTGACGAAAGTCAACTGACTAGTGCAGTTCTCTCTCTCTCTCTCTCTCTCTCTCTCTCTCTCTCTCTCTCTAGGCTCTTGCGTCTTTTCTGCACCTGAAGAAAGGTACAAGGCTTCTAGAAATGTAGTGTGGTATTTATATTACCACTTCTTTCGACTGTATTAGACTTTCTTTCTTATTATTAATTTTCAATCAGACGTAAGTTTTTCCATTTTCTTAATAAATGATTTCGTATCCTTTGGCATTTCAACCAACCTATTTATAAATCAAACAGAAATGGAGGGAATATTCATCAATAGTAACGCGGTCCGATAAACATAATTACAGCTGAAGTGGGATAATTCGAACTTTTGTAATTCAAAATCGTGGATAATTCGAAGATTTTACTCGGTTCCTTGAATTTTGTATTAAAACAATACAAAAAATTTCACATGTTATTCGAAGTTTTTGTTCAGAAATGTCAGCCGAAAATTAGAATAAATGCGGAAGTACAAGATGTTTTTCGCATCTAAGAGTTTCGCTTAACGAGGTACCACTATACGAAACAGATGTCCCTCTCTCGGTCGCCTGGGTTGACTACGACCGTCACCTTCGACGAAAACCCGGCAGTGTGCTCGGAGATTTCAGATAAAATATATTTTAGTAGGCGTTTTCAACAAGAAACGTGGTGAGGAGAAAGATGAACCTCAAGCTGAAGAGAAGCCAGCGTAAGTGTAGCTGGTTTTCAGTCATTAGAAGCGCTTGAAAAATTTGCGAACCTTAACGGACTAAGTTCTGTTAAACAATCTAATATTGATGTTTTTTTTTGCAAAATTTTAATTCATAGACTGTATAGCAGCGATTCCTAAAGTTGGTTCCATGGAAAAGTCACCAGGGTCCCGCGAATCAGTTACAATTTAGTAACGAATATTATTTTTGGAATATCATAAAAAAAATCTAAGCCTGCTGAAATTTTTGTCAGATTACTTTCTGGATATTGATATCGAGTGGATACAAAAACAAAAACGCTAAGCGTCCTGAAATACGAGCCACTCATATACCACTGTGAACAAAAAGTAAGGTGAATTTATTCATAAAATATAAATTCTTTATTTATTCTTCCAAATGAATTTCATCCTCTTCAAAGTAATCCCCGTCCGATAAAACGCACTTTTTCCAGTCCTCGAAACAGTCGGAATAGTCTTTTTCTGGTATAGCCTTCAAGACCTTCTTCGATTCGGTTTTTATCTCCTCAATCGTGTCAAAACGGCGTCCCCGCATTGGCCTTTTGAGATTGCTGAATAGCCAGAAGTCGCATACGGTCGTTGCGGAACGATATGAGTCGAGTTTTTGGCAAGAACCAATGCAGTGTGACATCGTGATGAAGGAACCAAGAGTTTCAGACGCATAACGTTCAAATAATATTCTTTGTTGACAGTTTGGCCCGGCGGAAGGAATTCATAGTGCACCACACCACGATAATCAAAGAAAACTTTGGTCTTGATTCACCTTTTGCACGATATTCGATGGATTGGTCGGTAGTTTCAGGGTCGTATGCGTAAATCCAAGTCTCGTCTCCAGTAATGATGAATTTCAGGGTGGTCCTGATAGACAGCAAAGTTTCACACACATCAACGCGACGCTTTTTCCACCAATCCAGACACAAAACATTCTTCAAAATGGTTTGGGCTGAGCCAAATGATATTCCAACACTATCAGCGAGATCTCTGATTGTCCATCGACGATTTTTTGGACGTGGCCTTCGTCGGTAGACGTTGATGGTCGTCCAGAGCGCGGTTCGTCTTTGAACTCGTTGTACCACTTATAAACGTTACTTTGTGCCATAGTTTGATCACCAAAGGCCTTCAACGTGTCCGCACAAGAATATTCGTTCCGCAAACAAAATTTGATGCAAGTTCTTTGCTCAACAAAATCACCCATTGCAAAAATCGAAAAATTCACTTTTCGTTGTTTACAAAAACACGTGTAACTCGGAGATAATGAAACCTTTTAACAAACAGACCCTTGGCAAATATTATACAGTCCTACCAATCTAGGAAAAAAAAATTACCTGCCTTGCTAATACCCGGGAGTTTTAAATGACAATTTCACCTTACTTTTTGATCGCAGTGGTATTTTCAGAGTTCTTCCGCATATAATACATTTTTGAGTCTGTCTCTCTGAACGACATTTAGGTTGGTGTTAGAAGTGAATACCCTGAAGCAGCCAAAAAGGCTATCTTAACTTTGCTCCCTTTTGTCACAACGTATCATTGTGAAATAGGCTTTTCAGCTAAAGCTTATACAAAAAACATTTAGGTCAAGATTGGATGCTGCTCCAGATGTGCGTATACAGCTGTCAGCCATAAAAGCGATCTTTAAAACAATTATTAATAATAGTCGAACAGTTTCAATCTTCACTTTAACTTTGTTTGAGATATTCCCAACAAAGGGTTTTTACCCCTTATTTTAAACTGCAGAGTCTTTCATTTGTTATCATTGAATGTAGGATTCCATGAAATAAAAGGGATATGTTGACAGTTCCGTACCTTTATAAGTGTTTAGGAATCACTGCTGTACAGGGTTAAATGTGAGATCAGTGTATATTCTTTTTCCTTACTGTAAAAATAAATACCGACTGTTTAGCCTTAATTACGATGAATAATGATAAAATACTGATTTTCAATGTTTAAATATTTTCCATGTTCCATCGACTTAGAATTCCACTGAATACATAGAATTGAAGACAACAAACAGACAAATATTTAAATAAACTTTAAATAAAATTCAACATGCGCACCCTTATCAGGCTTGTAAAAACAAAAGTATTAAAAAGAACGATGGCTTTCCCGAAATAAATTATGAATTAAACATTCTCGAATTTCTAACCATATTGTTACAAATCCAGGGATGGCTATACCATCGTCGTAGTCGGTTACTTATGCTAAAGTTGGCAACTATTTGCTGTTACGAATTTCAATTAATTTAGAACACAAAAATAACATTAAATGTAATCTGTAGCCTCTTAAGAGTTTTTAAATTTAACATAAGTAACCGCTATCCACGCGACGACGATGGAAGAGTAATAATAAATATTTAGCCAGGTTGAAAACCCGGTGATGCTTTATTCTTAAAAGTATTAATTTGTTATAACGCTAGGCAGATATTAACCATTATCATACATTGTAATGAAATAAATAAAACACATAATTAAATTACAAAAAATTATAAGAAATATAGCTAAAAATAGACAAGTAATTGTAAATATAAGTACTACACAACGTTTCTGGGATCCTTGCCCCTTTCTTCAGGTGCTAAGAAGAGCCTAGTGTGACAAAACTGCACACGTCAGTTGACAAAACTCAATAGGGCTTTTGTTTTTTGTCAACTGACGAGTGCTGTTGTGTCGCTCTAGGCTCTTCTTCGCACATAAGAAAAGGGACGAGGATCCCAGAAACGTCGTGTAGTATTTATATTATCACTTATTTTGTCTGTATTTTTCTATCTTTCTTATTATTAATTTTCAATCACACGTAAATTTTGTTTCACTTAAATGACAAAAACATTTAAACAAAAGAAATTAGAGTTTTTGTTTTAAATTTCGAATTTTTTTAAACCTGTTTGTAAATATTGCTCAAATAATCTTGAGACTATTTATATCTAAATTGTCCCAATTGATAGTAAGATTCGTGTCTAAAATAGCAATGGTTAATATTTTATCTTGTGGAAGCTTGGTATTATATTTGTGTTAATTATAGTTATAACGGTGGAATATCGAGAAAACTTTATCTATATTTATACTGGCAAATTCAGTAATTCTAAACAAATGCAACCGACATTGTTGCATAAGCCCTTAAAGTGGCGGCTGAAGGGTAAATGGAAACTGATTGGATAGTTTTGCCACCATTCGGAAAATACACGAACTACTACCAAACAGACTACAGAAATCTTTCATAATAGAATATTTTACGCAGAAGAGCAAAGTCCCGAAACTTTTCTTGTGCATTTCACTTGAGGTTAATTGCCAGAAACTGACAATGAATTTTAATATAAAATGTTTCTGCTGCGTAAATAATATGCGAATGAAATACGAAGTACTAAAGGGGACCCACAATTTCAATTATATTTTGATTAACAATAACGAAAATTTCCAAATAAAAGTGTTGCTTGTGTCCCGGCATAATTTTGTAAAATATATCGTTTACTTTGGGAATAGTTAGCCTCTATAGGATTGATGTAAGGTTTCAAACTATAGCTATTTTTTCATTTATACTAGTGTTTCTCTTTGAACCTTTGCGCCCTCCGTTTTAAGCACACAAATGTTTTTGCTTCCACTCTGTCACAGAACGGAATCTGAACGGATCCCTGAATATATCAATTTATCACACAAAAGATTTGTAAGCGTAATATATTCTTCATCAATACGTTCATAAACTACGCTACGGAATTTAGCTGATCGACCCAATATACAGTTTAAGTGAAAGGTCGTGCAATCTGACGTTTAAAATGGTTCAACAGATCTCATCTCACATCAATTTTTAACAACAGGAGTATTTAGTTGGTTAAAATGTCCCTCTGGACTAATAACATTGTTAAATAATAAATGTTGAAACCATTACTACGCGGAAAGAATTCATAAAATAAATGTAAATAATTAACGTGGAGACTTGCGATCTTGAAAATGTCCCGTGACATTCCAAGTTATAGACGAAAGGATGTCAATTTAATTTTCTTTTTAGGTTTTATAAATTTAATGTGGTGCCTGTATAAAAGGTGTTATACGAATTTATTTTTTGAGTAAGTTTGTGCTTGGGATGGATTGCGTATGTTAGTAAAAATTGGAACCAGTCTTAGAAATTGAAACTAAAATCGTACGCACACAGAATCAACTCGTTATTTCATATTTTTAAGCAAAATGGTAGCATTAAATTCGAATGGCACGGGCTACATATTTGTTCACTCAAAGGAGACTATGGAAAGGGCGTCAGCATCAAGGCCACTGGCCTTAACAAAGAATCGACCTAGAGATGTGGAGCCGTGATAAAACAGGGCACTCGACTTCTAAATACTTGACCAAGTATTTAAATTTAAAATGTCTACCATCTCAAGTAATTCCCTTCGTTAAGTGCTTAATATTAACCTGAAAGTTATGTAATGGCGTGGCAATGTCCTCTTGCCGCAATACCTCCACTACGCTGAATAGTGGCGCTCTCAGTAAGAACAAGAATTCTGTTCTTCGAGGAAGGATTCAGAGCTCTAACAGGTATGAACGTTGACGCTAAAGCTGAGGCAGCCTTCTCTCTTGGTTAGACAGATTTAAATGGACAATATACTCCGAAAGTTGAATATTTCGGACAGTTTCACATTTACAAGAATAAACAATGTCGTGCATCGACTTACATATAAGCACATAATTCCGAGATGAGAACAGACTTAGTCTCATCAGCGATTATAGGCGTCAGCTAATCTGCTGAGAGGTTGTCCAGAGAGCACGGTAAAGTATAAAGCCGCAATTCTTCAACAGTTTATTTTATGAACGAAAATGTTGCACTGTAATGACGCTGCTGATGTACTCTCGGATCGTGGTATATTCAACTGTATTGGACGCGTTTTTGGGAAGACACATTGGGACGTGAGAACTTGTTGGAAAGGGGGAGGGGGAAGTATGTAGTCACACGAAGTCCAGAGTAAGATAATCCATGATGGAATTCACGTATAGATGTAAGAAGTGGTAATATTCCTTGACGAAGACCTCCGTTTCATGAAATCTCATCTTTGTCAGACATGGCTATGCAATCACTTCTCAATTATCGTGAGTGGTCTCGTCACAAGATAACGGTTGAGTTGCTCTTCCGTTGCTGCGTTGCCCGTCCGCTGTTAATTTACCTCACGTAACTCCACTACAAAACGTTTATGGACAATGTTTTGTTCTTTTCTACACTTTTGCATACTTTGATTTCCCTTTAAAACGTTGGCCGCACAATTTTCAGATAAATGATCGACTCTCAATCACTATCTGCCAATGTCTATTCTGCAATTTGGATGATTACCACAAGTTCGTTTTCAGAGTGTATAAACATACAATGTTTGGGTTCAGAGTAGAGATTAGTAAATTGTTCAGTAGTGACAAGACTCTTACTCCATGCTGAGTTTAATCACATGTTAGACGATGTAAAATAATCTGTCAGGTTCCTTCTGGTACATATTCATGTAATTCCAATCCAATGGAATTAATAAATGGTTGGACATTCGTAATATTCGCTTTTATTTGCCTCGAAAAGCACTTGCGAATGTTTGCTTGACACTAAAAAAAGGTATCCCCACGAAATTCCCGAGATATATTCTCCCATAGACTCTTCTCGTAGAGGTATAATAATGCTTCCGAATCGCTGTTTCCTTTCTAGAGATGAGTCTTCCTCTTACGTACACAACGACCTGCAACGAAGGAATGCAGTGTGAATCGGAAAGAAGGCCGTTCATGAATCAAAACACAGCTGCTGGCCTGGGTCCAAAGTGTTATTTGTGTTTGTCGGACTGAAGGGTTGCGAAAATATCGTCCGGACAGAGCAGGCTTTCAGAGCGTGTGAAGAACCGGTAGTAATCCCATAGCCGGCTTTCAGAGTTCTTCAGCCGAAACCACATTGTCGCGGGCGCCAGCTGCTCTTCCATCAAACATGACAGTTCGTCACTTAGCAAAGTTCAGGTAAGAAACTTCACCAAGTATCCCAAATAATATGATCCAATTTCGTTCTGTAGTATTGATCTTCACAAACATCATAACAGTTTTTCAGAAAACTTAATCGGGCGACTGCGCAGGCAACTCAAATCTGCGAATGATGATATTGTTATTCAAGGACCTAACTCCTTTGCCGCTAAAGGCGCAGAGGCCCTCTTCAGCAAATGATTTTCATTTCCTGAAATTTTTACATCTGAAAGCTCCAGAATAGCAACGACTTTTTTTAATCGAACGGTGACGTCATCTTAATGCTTGGGAAAGGAAGGATTACTTGTTTCTCGTTCGGGATTAAGCACGTGGATCTTCTAACAAAAACACTTGAATTAATTTTTACAGACAAGATGTAAACGAAGGACAACAGCTCCTGCTTGGAGGATTTTAGGAAAACAATCTAGCATTCTATTATCATTACGTCATTGCACTGACAAGGCTATTTGGGCGGACACTGAAAATGCAAATCAAAATCTCACGGCTACCAACCACATAAAGCGTATTTTTAAAACTCTGAGACCGCCAAAAATTATGTTCTTGTTGAAAGACTCAAAAGATCCAACTTGACTTTTCTTAAACATACCTCTATGCTGTGGTGAAAAAAGTTATGTGGTAAACCAATGACACTGGACTGAGGATCAAAACATGAACAATTGAGACAAATATGCAAAAGTAGACAAACCAGAAATTCACGACCATGATAAAATGACACGGGATATTAATCCGATGATCGTTATGAATTCGAGTGTCAATAATAAATTTCAGGAATCATAGAATGACATTTAACTGTTAAAAATTCTAGCGTACTATTATTAATTATAAAATGGCTGCGAATATCACATATGCTGATTTTTGAATAAGAGGAACAAAAAGCAAAACCTATTATTTGTTGCATCATCAAGTTTTTTGCTTCATGAATGACAACTTCGGTGCACACGACGTGTCGGTGATGCAACTGTGGATTCTGGCAGATACGCCTTTTACGTTGATTAGGAAGATTTTAAGTTCTATAGGAGCTACAGAGACTCTTCCAAGAATGCACCCCACCATTGGCCTGAATAGTTTTCGAAAAAGTAATTTATTAAGCAAACCGACATTTTAATTGCTGGATAAAAATCTGGTCCCAACTGTTTTCTTCCCTAACTCGATACTGAGCTGGTGTGGTATCAATAGTTGAGAAAGGCGGATTAGATAAATCATTTTGTGTCGGAATAGCTTCATTTCATATGTAATATGTGAAAGAAATTTTGTATTTCTACTTCGACAGCTAAATGGAGAGATTTTCTTTCGAAATTTGTCGTTAAATTAAGCTTGCAGACAAATTCAATACCTAACTGTCAAATTTGAGCTGGTCTTCTAGAATGTTCAGGTGTCTCAAATTATGCATAATCCGGGCTCTTCCGCCGTTGGACTTGGATGAAGTGTCACGTTCGCAAGCACGGTTCGGGGTAAACTATTAGTGCATTCTGGAAGCTTGCACGTGTGTCAGCCCCTCAGGGATACCTGATACCCATTCAGGGTTGGAAGCACTGACCCTGACGACTCTATACACAATGCTGAGGGGGTGAGCGACAACAACACTGTTTTCCCCGGTATCGTAGATTGTAAATCACCCAGAATTCGAAAGCTCGTCCTTGTCGGGGGTGTCCAGCGGGGACAGACAAGCTCCATTAGGGGTTCATTACAACTCATTAGGTCCGAAAAATTGTGCAACCACTAGGAACGATAGTTGAACCTGATAGTGAAAGTGACTGCATTTTAATGTAACCGGAATTCAAAAACTTTTGCCATTATCATTCATAGTGTTGCACATGCTTACCCAAAAATTGTTGAATTAAAATTGGTATAGTTTCATAAATTTAGTAATAAATTAATAATAATGCCAATAAAAATATAATTTGATGAATGCTACAATTATTCTTTTTATTTAACTGAGAAGGTAAAAATTTATTCATTATACTGTAATTACGATTAAAAGTATGTTTAAATATTGCCCGTTCAGTTTTGAAACAGTAATATATACAGTCACATCCTTACGTTAAAGAAACAATTTCATATATAATGTAATACCATTTTTCTTTAAGTTGAATCTAGAATTTTGGCCACAAACTATTTTCATCGTTTTAGCAGACAATATCTGCAGGGAGAATGGTGCTGTACGCTTTTCAAATCGAACCAGAAATTTCTGGATGCAAGCTGGAGCGTAATCAAACCCACTTCAAAATTGACGTTAATGTATGTTATCAATTTAACTTTACTTAAATTTAAATGTTATGAGGCGATAAAAAGCTCTGATGCAATGTCTTGAGACGATTATGATTTCGAGGAAACACAATTTCATGAAAAATAACAAAGTGTTGCAAATTCGTGCATTACAGCCACGAAAACTCCACCACTAGGAAAGTCAATGTACCCCAAATTCAATTCGATAATCGGCCAAATACAGACAGAATAAAGTAAAATTTAACAGTACCATGTTTCGTCTGACACTGAAGATCTCATCAGAGATTTGGGCAATTTGTCACTACTTATCAATTTAACAGACTTTCAAAAATCTATCAAACTTCAATTAATTTTTCTGGCAGTAGTTTAAAATTTACCCTTACTACAGAGCAGTGGCATTTTGTTGTCCCTTGTGAACTATTTTGTTTTCTACTGGTGACGTCATACTGAAATATTTCCTCAGCCGTTAATTTCAATCTTTTATCGAGTTCAGAATTGTACATTTGCGAATAGAATAAGCTTCACATAGCTCTTAAGCAGAACTAAAAATTATTCAAAGTTTCATAACAAATACATTAAACTCACAGTGATACTAATTAATTTGCATTACAATCTAAAAGGCGTAAGAAACATTAGCATTTCGAATCCAGTAAAGAAGTTACATACATTTTTCCTTTGTTGTAAACAACTACCGCTCAAAGGCCTTAGTCATTGCTTGTCTACATTTTATCAGTTTAGCGATATTTTACTGGTTTGTCGTAGCGGTAGAATTGACAGTATTAAGGCAAAATTTTGTTTATAACTAAATCATCATTTAAAACATATAATGTAGGTTTATTCCCCAATACATAATGTAAGTTTTTATTGATTGTACTAATTCATAAAGCAAAGTTTTTTTGTTTCGGTCCTAAGACTAACCGTTTCATTTTAAGTAAATTCAATACTATCACTGGATAATAAAGTACTGTTATACAAATGTATTATTCAACCCATACAGACTTACGGCATAAAATTATGGGGATGCACAAAGTCGTCTAATCAAAAAAATATTCAATGAATCCAATCTAAAATACTTGGTTGTGTCGAACTTCACCCTGCACAATCATCTCAACATACCATTTATTTCCGAGGAAATGAAGACACACTCAAAAATCTACTTCCAACATATCGAAGTACACGATAAATGAACTGGTAGTAGAAATAATCAATCCTCCAGAGATGACTCAGAAGAATAAACGAATAATTGTGTATGTAACGGGGTTAAAAAACACAAATCAATTACCGTTTATTCACAGAAGATTTATGTATGGTTGTTTTCGAGCTATAAGTAACCCAGTAAACAATAGGTGCATATTAGTTTAAATGAAACCTATAATGGAATAAATTAAAACTATAAATGAAAATAATACAAACCGCTTAGAATCCATGAAGAGTTTGTGGCTCATACAATCATTGCGAGCGAGCATGATAAAGGGTAACAATGGTAACGGAAGTCTGTTATTGGAATATATAGAAAAACAAATTATTCCGGGGCGACGGGTTTCTTACAAACTACGATAATAGCCAAATAATTTTCAAGATATAATAAGTTTCGGTATTTTCACGCGTTGAAGTCAGTAAATGAAATTAAGTCTGTTAATTCAAGAGGGGTAACGTTTTATTATAATTATTTTATAGTGCGTAACCATTACGCGTGAAAGAAGTTCAACTACATAGTCGTGGAAAAATTAATTATTTTTCTATGGTGAAAGAGAATTAATTTCGGGGATTCATTAACAAGTCTTAATAGATTTACTTGTTTTTTCCCTTATAAAATAGTATCATTTTTCTGTATCATTTGACGGTATACGTAATATGTCTATTTCACTTCCAAGATACAGAAGTAGAGAAAATGATTTTGCTATCTTTATACATTTTTTTATGAATCGGAATTGATAGGAAGGGGGATGCGGAAGGGACAGCAAGGTAGCCAAGCGTTAAGTAGACCCCGGGATTTATAGTATCTAACCGGAATTTTCCCAAATATGATTTCAAAAATATTCTAGAGAACTGCTTCAGGTTAAGTGTAATTTAGGTAGGCTATGTATAAGGTAATAATCATCTGCTCATTATATACATATACATATATATATATATATATATATATATATGTATATAGCATAGGAAAGAGACTAAAAGAAGGGATGCGGAAATATAGCAAGGTAGCCTAGGGCTAATTGGGGTACCAGGGTGTAGTTTTAAGGATTCTACCCGGTAATTCGCCTAAAAGTAAAACCCTACAAGAACCTGAGAATCAGATAGGTCGGGTGTTTGGTATCCCACGGCATGCCGATGACGGGAGTGGGGCTTGCTATGGGGACGCAACATCCCTTTCTCCATGCCTCCACCAATTTAGGAGGCAGCTGGCCGACTATTACAATAATAATAGCAGAAACCCTTCAGGTTAAATTACTAAATTCCTGTTGTTATTGATTTCATTATTGCCTACCATACATAATAAGTAATGTATGTTCAAACGTACACGTTTACAGCGATTAATTAATTTGTACCCTTAGTGTCGCACACTTCTGACGAACAAAATGTTGCGTATCTCGGAGTCTTACCTCTAACATAAAAGGTTTAACTTGAAAATAGTCGAATTAAAAGTCTTCTAACTCATGCAGAGGCCTTGTAAACATACCAAGTACAAATTCTTTAAATACCGCTGAAGGGAGGATAACTAACAGATAGCAATACATTTACGGGTAATGGTTTTGGAGTGTGTTAATATTGGGGTGAACAATATTACCTGTTGACGACGGAGGATTTGGAATGCAATAAAACTTACAAGAGTCGGTAGCAAAAAACAAACGAAAACAGAGGAGTAACCACAGCGAATTTGATTGACAGGTGTTGAAGCATAGACCTAAGCTCCTTGGAGTGCAGAGACGTTTACCAGACTGACAACTTACATGTCACATTCTCGATATTTTTTGATAGCACGTGGTCATTCTCAACAGCAAGGCAAGTCGCTTCAACGTGTGTATGGAAACCGTAATAAACATTGAAGGATCGTGTATTTTAACCCAAATAAGTTCGCAGTTATAAAATGTTGAAGGTTATGCTGTTTTACATTTAGGCTAAGTGTTATTATGCCTGCAGATTGCATGCGGGCGAAGATTTTCAGTTAGTTCTGTGCGCACACGCAGCATGGAGCAGACAGGAAACTGTGTCAAGCTAGAATAACCGGGGCTTAAATTAGAAACTCTATATCTTGTCAGTGAAGAAAACTGCCCCGGTCTTACGCAGAAGGTGTGTAATGCCTAATGCAATGCGCACAATCAGCTTGCTCGCTGTTCAGATAAACATATCAGCCCTACTAAGTAAACGAGTGAAACACAGCAGATCATTAGCAACGAGTATTTCATTGACTTCGCGACGGGGCAGATGTTAGAAACTATCCATCCACGTTCAAAGAATTTTCGTGAAAGTAATAATTTAGCAATCTATAAATTAATACACGATGAATGAACTAAAACTTTCCGGAATCAGATATTTATAGAAAATAATATTTAAGTCAAAAATTCTAGGGGGGAGAGAGAGAGAGAGTTTGAAAGCAAATAAATTGTAAAAAGCAGAATTACAAGCCGAGAATTATTACTTCTGAAACCATTTATTCCTGGATGACGATTTAAAGAAAATAAAAAGTTTAAAAATTACTTCTTTAAATGACTGGAATACATACTTTCAGATAATTAAACGTTAAAATGCTTAGGCTGTCTCGACTAAAACTGTTCAGGGACAAAATCTCCAAACGTTCGTTCATGTTACATACCGTCAGTTTAATAATGAGTTGTTAATCAACTTTTTTTTCAACACTAGTGAATTCTGAATAAGAGAGATGGCCAATTCAGACAAAAAAGTTATAATATAAATACCACACACGTTTATTGGATCCTTGTCCCTTTCGCCAGGTGCGAAGAAGAGCCTAGAGCATCACAACTCCATTTGTCAGTTAACAAAAATATAAAAAAAAATTGACAGAATTGGCTATCTTTCTTATTCATTATTTTCAATCAGACGTAATTTTTTTCATGTTAATTAGTGAACTCTATATTAAAAAAGAGAACGTCTCTTATCTGTTTAGCTTCTATCCATGATTTTAGTTTAATTCTAGAGTGAACATATTTTGTTCAATCATTTTCCTTATCCTTCTTTCAGCCCGTATTAGCATTGACATGCTATGTTAATGCAATTGGATTCTTGTTCATTTTTCCCTCTTCATCCGTCCTCTTCGTATAGCTTAATCACATTGATGACACCCGCTCTTTCCTTACAACATATACCCGGTGTTTCAGAATTCCTATTACAGACTTCCAGGGGATGTAGAGGGCACTTTGTATAAAATTTTTTGATAAGGAACCCATGTCCGTAAATGTACCATTTGGATGCAAAATAAGTTTGAAGATCGAAACGATTTCTAAATCTACCACTTCACGGTACGCAAAAAAAAAAAAAAAAAAAAAAACGGGCTGAGGGCGACTGCTGATATAGTTTTTGTTGTACGTGATGAAGGACTTTCTCTTCAAAGTCGAGAGTGCGGCGCGTCCGTGGAACACTACAGTCAGCCCTCCTGTCTTAGAATGTATCCGTTTCTCGCAGCCGTTGTTGTATTCTGACGAAAATGGTATGTGATGGAGTGATGCGAAACGGAAAACGTTCGTGACACGTGCGTTGTGCAGTTCGACCATTACGTCCAGCTTCACCGTAATATCAGTGTAATCTTCAAACATGTATTCTATCATCCAGCACTGTCGCGTTGTGTGCAAGGCAACTGATGTGAACGCCGACTCAGCAGAACTGATTGTAAACACGACACACGATATCAGCAGTCGGCCTCAGATCATTTTGTTTACGTACCGTAAACGAGAAATTTGAAATCGATTCCATCTTCAAACTTACTTTACACCCAAATGGTACATTTCCTGACATGGGTTTCCTATCAAAACTTTAATCTACTAAGTCCCCTCTAAAACCTGAGAAGTATGTAATAGGAATTCTGAAACATCCTTAATTTTGAATGAAATATTTATGAAAAAGAGGTTCACACCAATGCATTCAGCCTTTACAGCTGAGCTTTGATTGAAAGCATTCCTGTTTTTCAATTTATATAATCGTTGGAATATTGAAACAAAAATGTAAATACTATTGTGGTTATATTTCCGAGGGTCTTATCAGGAAATTTCAATAAGTGTGTGACACAATAAAAATGCAATTTCATCTTGACATGCAGTGTAAAAGAATAGCAAATGCTTGATTTACTTCTTCAGCTGCACCCCGCAATTATGCTTGTATGCTTGATTTGAAGAGATCATTAGCATTTACCCATCAGTAGAGCTTCTTTTCTGGATTGTTGGGTGGCAATCGCGATGCCAGATGCTTCATTTTACAATTCCAGTAGTCATCCGTAAATAATTCGCTGGTTCGGCACCAACAAACGATCTTAAGGTTGCCGAAGCATGACTTCTGGAGCCTCTTCATTCAGAATACTTGAGCCCAAACGAATATAGTTCCGACCTCCCGGTTTCATGGAGGGTTTCTTTGGAAAGCACCGGTGGGAAGAATTTCTGCGAGCTTCTCGTACAATGTAGCCAAGGCATGAGAGAGTTTGGTGTTTTCGTGTAACGGTAGCCGCTCACCCTTGCTTCGGTGGGAAGCGTGATAAAGCAGCAACTCTTTGGGCACAAATATGCCGCAAAAACAGCCTCGTCGAATGCTTTGTTGGTGTCGCAGTCTGGCCATCGGGACGGTCGTTCCCACACACGCAGCTGCTCCATCAAGAACTCGCAGACGTTGCTTCCAAAACTCGCACTCGTATTCGATCATCACCAATCAGGTCACGACATACTTTAAATCTGTTCAAGCCTCATCCATAACAAATAAATATCCTTGATGTTTTTATCATTCACCATCTATAATAAGAAAACTAATTCATAATTTACTAAAATGTTTAATTTTGAAATTGTCTAGAGCTTTTGGAAATGTTGCTATAATCATCTACGGTATGTGCTAAATATATGTTCTTTCGTAAAAATCATCAAAACTGTAGGTAATTAGACATATCACAATGGAGTTTTTATAAAATTCTCCAATCTGGATTGTTTTTGATAAAAATGGACAATGAACTAAAATGTGATCTGATTAGCTTGAAGCTACTTCTGGATCATAGGTGGGTAATCATATTGTCTTACAACAGGATTTTCGAAAAACAGACACGTATCTTGATGGAAACCGGCGTACTCAAGATTTGATGTTTTTTTACGAAAGAACAAATATTTTGGTCACACTGAAGATAAAACTGAAAGTTCTAGATAATTTCAAAATTAAGTATTCTAGATAATAATGAATTAGTTTTCTTTATTAATGGCGACTGATAAGAACGTTGAAAATATAATACAATAATGATAAGTCATATATCCGTTATATCGAATTAAATTTTTTGAAGAAATAAATAGTGTTTATTTATTAATTACCTTAGTAATATTAACAGAAAATGTTTCACAGGTCGAGAGAGTTGACCAAGCCTTGTGTAGAGTTGGTGGCATATATACACTACAAAGTGGTCAGAAGTGGACAACTTTAAGCGAATATTCAAATGTTGGAAATCGGCAGAGTTGGCGTTTCGACATGACCCCTATTAATTATTTTTAAACGTGTTAATTCGGACCGAGGAATTTTAAATTTTTTTAAATGTCAATGTTCTAGCCTAACATCGGATGAATATTGAAGCGGCACCTAGACCGGAGGTCCACAGTCATACTGTCATGCTCAGTTTACGAAAGTATTCTACCAAAAATCGGTGTACTCAAAATTTAAATGATATTGCGAAAGAACAAATATTTTATTTGGATACATTGAAGATAATTACAGAAATATTGCTGAAAGCCCCAGAAAAATTCAAAATTAAATTATGATAAAATAATTAAATGTTCCTTTTTTTACAAATTATGATTGACTAAAACATTGGGATCAAAATATTGACAAAACGAAACTTTTTTATTAGAGTAACAGGCTATATAAGTGTAATCCATGTGGTGGCAACTCCTTTAATAGCATAGAAAGAGATTTTTAAAGGGGTATGAGGAAGGGTAGAGGAAGGTCATTGCCATTTAGCTAATATTTTTTGGTAAATGAAAATATAATAGGAACTAAGTAATACGGGGAGAAAAATAGTGAATAAAAGCACGTTAATACGATTATTCAACATGTCATTAGATCACCATATGAAATACATTTTGAAAATCCAAGATGTCCACGGTGGGTTGAAGTAGAACTGAAAGCTATTTTTTCGTAGTAAAATATTATTATTCAAGATAACGAAAGAAAAAAGTCTGGAATAAATAAGCGATACTAGCTCAAACTAACGGAACGGAGACTTTGATAATGATTTCGATGTTAGAAGTAAAAACAAAGAGATGTAGAAACGAATCAAAAGAACAAACCGTAAAAGTAATGCGTAATTAATGTAGAAAAATGGAAACTGCTATGGCATCATCGGACAGGACAAAGAAGATGGAATATTAGGTGACTTGCGAAGTGAGAGGGAAAGCCAATTGATTTACGGGACGATCATCAGATGGTCAGAGAAATGAGGACGGCAATGGACAAAGCGAAAATGATTGCCCAAAAACGACCTATAATTTGATTGATTTTAGAATACTGAATTGTAAAAAATGCATATAAGGGGGTACTACACTCTAACCAACGAACGCACCTAAAAAGTGGAAGTAGATAGGGAAACGATGATAACAAAATTTCTCATGTGACTGTTAGGTTTTTTTGGGGTCTTCGCTCATATGACGAAATCTGAACACTACCTACAAGGTGACAATACAAAATTTGCTGCAACTCTTCTACAATAGTTTGCGAGATATCCGCCAGTAATAATCGCACTTTTTGAGAAACCTTTTCTTGCCTCATGCATTTTGTAACACTTTGCAACATTGCACCCGAACGGATTTAGAATAAAACTCCTCATGAAGGAAATGGTAGAGCAAGTTATTTCATTTTGATATGAGTATAAATTGATGTTTAATCCCTAACTGATCAAATACTACGGTAATTTGAAAATAAGAAAATTTCAAATTAAGTGAAACAAACCAGAAAAGTGCACTTTATCGCTATAATGTATGTGTTATATAAATGGTATATTTTAGCCATAAAAATGATTAAATAAATATATTTAATGACCCTATTTTTTATAATTAAAATATTATTAATAATAAAATTTTAATTTAACTGCACAACAACGTTTCTGTACATATTTGTACCCACTTCACTACTTAACTGAAAGAATTGTATTGATGTTTTAAAAGTTTCCCCAGTTTTTCAAGACAAATTTTTCAGTCACACAGTCTGAAGGGGTACAAAGATATAGAGAAACGTTGTTGTGCTATTAAATAAAAATCTTTTGATTAATTATTACTTAAAATTATTAAAAATATCGTCAAATATATTTTAGTATTAAAGTATTAACGTAGATAGTTTAAATGGTCTGAATACATTAATTAATGAGTAATTGAATGAATCAATTAATTTATAAATTATTTAATAAAATACCAAAAATACGCTTTCATTAAAAAAAAATATTTTGTGATACAAAGAAACGAAAAAGAAACATTCTTGTAGGAAATTTTGTACTGTGCTACCTTGTAGCTATGGTGTACCGTTTTAGAGATAAAAGCGAAAAACTGAAACAACAAAACGTGATCTTTTAAGATCCCCGCGTCCTTCTCCACCTTCTACATCCGGTGTGTTTACAGTTCTAACAAAGGCTAGAAGTCTTTCTTATTACGGTGTTTCCATCTTCAAATCATTCGTTGTATGGACTTTTTATTTTTAAATTCATGTAAGGCAGTATGCGGCGGGTAAAGAGATATACAAAGCATTATTCAAAAAGAAAACAAATATTTTTATTTTACGTTTAATAACGACTGCTTCTACGTCAGGAAAAGGCAGGAGTTAAAGTAGTATTTTCTTAAGACGCATCTGAACAATAATTCTTAATTGTTTCTTTCTCTTGTTTCGATTTGAACTAATTTCGAATTATCTCATATTAATGTAAACAAAATCCTCTTTTCTATCAAAAACAAAGAGTTGTTATTTCTGTTAATGGAAAAATAATAAATGTGCTCGTTTTTTGACTGTCGCTTACGATAAAGTCAAATACTCACCGTGACCTTTAAGTACTGTAACAGTCTTAACTAATACGTACTGTTTTGTGTGTCTGGATAAGGGTATCATAACGATCGATGTTCTTGCTTTACAATAACCAATCTCCCTGGCTTCTGCCCGCAATTTCTAAGGAGTATTATCTCGTTGGTCATAGTCACAGCCGATTCGCGATCTAACGGGCGACGTCAACGGCCTATATGTAGGCACAAACTAAAATCTCGTGAAACGAACCATTTTTATCAGGAGAAAGTAGAATTATTCGTCATTATCAAATCTTAAACGCAATGAGAACAGTTATAAAACATTCTGTGGTTCCAACAGACACTTTTATCTGCCAATATGAATTGAAGGGATTTGTAACGAGGAATGCCTGAGAATCTTCAAGATAGCATGATTCAGGTTATTTTAAAAATCACTTGTTCAATAAAAAAAAACAGAATGTCCTAGCACGTTTCTGGTTTTACAGAAATTATTATTCTGAGAATGGTGAGAAATAATGACACATTTTATGAAGAATTCACGCAGAGAAAAAGAAAAGGTACAAAACAAATGTTAAGCACGTATAGACATTATGTGTCATGATTTAGACTGTTCTAAAAACTATAAATAATTTGTTACGCCAAATGGCTCATTGAAGTTTTGACACGATCTGACCGATCATTAATAATTTCACTAAGATGGATGGATACTGGTGATTTAAAGACAAAATAGTGCCTGATTATTTAACACTCCCGGTGAAGCAAATGAACACTGAATTCAAGGCGATAATTTCTCGCTGTTTATTTTCCTTTCCCCGATAGTGGGATCGTAACGGCAGTTTGATTAGCTCCGGACGTGCTCGTAATGAAGGAATCGGCATCAATTGGAAGTCTGAAATGCGGCCGAAAAGCAAGCTTGTGAGATGGAATTTACATACCACTGCTTCGTAACAGATACCGCAAAATATCACAATACTTGGCCCAATCTGATTGTGTTGCGAGACAAATTCGTTCCGAGGGAGCGGGACACAAAGGCAATAACTAATGGACAGGTTCTGACCGCTACATGCAAAGAAGTGAGGCGGACGGATAACGGAGAACAGAACACAACAGCTCTACGCGAGATAGGACAGTGCAAGTAAGAAATATTTTATTTTAAAAATATGGCATCTGTAAACACATATGATTGCATTCTGAATTTGAAATGTATTAGATATTTATTAAATAGCCGTATCATCGCATCTTATAAAATACAAGAATATTACAAATTACGATCAAAAAGTTATTGGATTTAAGCGAGCCAAGAGAACAGGCAGTGTTTAGAAGTTTAAAGATCATATAGAAGTAGTGTGGAATGCAAAAGGAGTTGAACAAAAAATGACTCATAGAAATTTAATTCCAAAACATTTTATTATTAGAAACCATTAATAAATATGTCAGCAGAAATTAACGTGATCAGAGCATATGGCATTGAGAATCTATTAGAAGAATCTGTGGAAAAACACTGAAGAAACCTACGGCAGACGTAAACTGCAAGAAGACACACGAGTACGAGAACCCTAGACGGGTCAGACAACGGAGGCTTCGTATCACTTAACAACAGGTAGAAAGTGATCACGAAATTGGGAGAAAGAACAAATACATAACCCAAGATTAGCAGATGACATTCTCGTATTCTCAGGAAGAGACAAGTGTAATTTGAGAAAATAATACATGAACTGAAAACTATTGGTAGCACTTAAAAATAAGATGATGTTTATAGAATATGCAGGGCAAAAGGATATGTAAACCGATGAAACAACATTAGAACAGATCGATTCCTGTACCTGGTTTAATTAAAAAAGGTTTTTTTATCATACATTATTAGAATAATAAGGCTTGACTGGAAAAATTCAAATTAGAACTTGATGCAGAATTTGATCAATAAGGTTTACGGTGTTGTACGGATTAAAGACTCGGGCGAAGTACTGCATACAACAAACGAGTTAAAAGAGGAAATCAGTATGATAAGTGTTACTTGTACATTAAGAAGACTGCAGGAACCAACAGGGTGAAAACAGTCAGGTTTTAAGAATGATAACGAGAAAAAATTATATAAAACTGTTAATATTTCAAGGGAGGAAAGATTGGGAATAAAATTTTGGGATTACATGCCTCATACAAATCTCAGTATTAACTAATATTTCACTCCCCTATTTATGGAAACTAAGAAACTTCAGATAGTTGTAGTTTAAGTTAATTAAGTAGAAAGAAAAACAACGATTGTGTAATGATTTAAGTTAACCTTACCTATTTCTCAGGTTTTCTTTAGTGTTATGTGCTCTACTAAGCTTAAATCTTTCGGCGTCCTTGAGACGGCTAGTTCATAGGAAGATCTAGGCCGTTATCATCTACTACTAACGGTACCATTCTCTCGTATTTACAAAATAAAAGTCTGGTCAAAGTCTTCAAACAATTCGGTTTGTCTACGTGCCGCCATGAACACCATCGTTAACTCAGATTTACCCGGCGATGTGGTTGTAACCTAGAAACTTTTGTGAGGATAATGTTAAAATAATCTTTTTATCCTGCATTATTAAATTATATAAATGTGAAAGAAGAGAATACGTGCAAGGAACTCCAAATGTTTTATGCATGGACCACCTTCATTCTAGCAGAGGTTAACAAAGGTAAACAGTGTTCCAATGTTGGTTGGAAACGGACAAAACGTGGAATTCAAATTTTAACACATCTAAGATTAGTACAGGTCAAAGTATGGAGTCTATTATACTCAAAATTGTTCAAAAGGTTATTCACACGGCTCTTCGACCGACTCCAAAATATTCCATGTGTGCAGATTGCAGAGTAAAATTATCATTTTAATTGGTAATTAAACAAAGTAAAATTTTGGAATTCAAAATTTGAAATCTCTCAGTAAGAAAAGGCGTGAGTGTGAATTTGGAGGAGTCCATCGTCCAAATGCGAACACCCTGATATTGCGAAAATCTTTCAGTCATTTCACAGGTTAGACCAAAGCTCTTTCTTCTTCTGTTACATAAGAAATTAAGAGCACGGTATAGCCTATATAGGCGAAAGTGGAGAGGGAGGAGGGTGCACTATCGTCAGTCAAGGCAACACAACGGAATGGATACATAATTAATAAACTGAGTTTTATTATTTCTTTAGACTTAATTTAGCAACTACACGGAAGGCATTCATTGCGAAGGAAATAATACAATTTTATCCTCACAATAACTGAGTGATCTCTCTTATTTTTTTACAAGGTCAAACACAAATGTATTTTCTACATTCATATCCATCTAAAAAAAGACAAAAGACTAAACTTGTAACTGCAACACACAATGTCCCATTGTTAAGTCTATAAGCGTCCTTGTGGGAATTTCCTTTAGACAATGTGTGACGAGGGATGAATGAGAGAGCAGCTACGCGGAGGAGACCCGGTCCATGCAATTAACTGCGAAGGGAGGGACGACGGGATCTGGACTCCAATTAGAACAACTCCATCGTGCTGCTGGGCCTACAACCTGGACAGCTCAACGGCATTTCCTCGAAATACGACGCTCAGAGCGAACATTTCCAGCCCATAAACTGGACATCTGTGTACCTCTTTAACGTTGTCTAAAATTTATAACACAACAACGGGCTGTTCTCTCAGTAGTTTGGAATCACTTTTCTGTGAGCTTTTCCTCACCTATGTCTGGAATCGCCTTTTTCATCCGAAAAAAATCCACGTCCCCATTATCAACGTTTTAAAGCTGTCTGCCAACGATTTTATTCTTTAAAATAGAATAGATCACGTCGCGTCATCCATAATTCTCGTGGGAGACGTGTTTGGGTGAATTTAATCTAATGGCATTGTCATGGATCAGTCCTGTACATGCCCGATGAGGATAATTTTCTTTAGATAGGACACTTTAGATAACACTGCTGTTTGAGAGCGAGAAATCTGCATGAAGGCCTATAGTTATAAGGTTCGTCATTCAATGTAGCTCGAATTGGTGAATTTAATAGAAAGACGGCTAATTGAACAATAGAGTTCTGATGTGACTACTTACATGAAAGAAGGTTCGCGTAAACGTTATTTTTACACAATAAATTATTAATTTTTCAAGCTTTTTTTCTATAAATATTCGTGAACATGAAATGATCTCCATTAGTGTTCCATATAAATACATAAAACATTTTAAACTAGTTTGTTTTTCTGCGCATTTAATTTGCCTCACATACAGCCTTCAACTTTCGATTTTCCTGAATTTCAACAAAGGATCCTGAAATGTGGATTACCTGCTATGAGAATATGTTAATTACAAATTCATTCGTATTCGCGAGCTGTGAGCTGGCGATTCCGTTATCCGAAAGAGACAATGCTTCTGAGAGGAAGCGCGTGGAGGAACTGCCAACGTGGATCTTGTCCAGTCTTCTTCTCAAAAGGGTTCAACACTAATGTGAAACGAAAAGTACGGAAACTGATATAAGCCGGCACATATAATTACTAATTATCGAGATCGCGTTCCATAAACCACAAGCACAATAATCTCTATGTAGTGAGCTTAAAACTCAAGAAGTCATTAGTATCTTTAACTTTTATGATTACGCAGCAGTCGTCATAAACACGCGAGGTTACGCAAAGGATTGAGACGATAAGAGGAACTTGTTCCCCACAAAAGAATATAGTATGCTTAAGATGCTAGAAGGATTCAATTAGAAACCTTAAAGTTCTTACTAAGACAGATGTTCGTAGTATATACGGGCTACATCAATACTATAGATAAGAATACGAGTGGAATGTGGGTGCTGATGACGGCTTCTATTGGAAGTTAACGGTTTTTAATAAATAAGAGTATTTCCACAAATTGGGAAATACTCAGGAAAACAACAGAAGAGACGGCCGCTGATATGATCACATTTTACAGCACGATTCCTAGTAACTACGTAATAAAACACAGTTGCGTGTTATTTATTATCTTCTGCATATGCAACTCACAGTTGGTCACCAAACCCAGAACAACTCCATCCAAACTCGCGACTTTCCTGCGCTTTCATAGAAAATTTAATTTTATTGCAAAGACAGACTATGAAAATAAAACTAACTGTGATACTCTTCGTAATTTGATGAAAAAATTCAGTGCACACAAATGCTTTAACGACAAAAAATTACCATATATTAAATATTAGGTGTCTAAATTATTACATAAATAATAATACTGAATATGACGGATTGGGTCTAGTTAATGTATAACACTGCAAATTTTAATTTTTTGTAGAAAACATATTTGTATGTCTTAAAGTATTTCGGAATTTGCACTACCCGTGGAGAAACACTGTTCTAGACGATATGCTGGTAAGAGTTTGCACAATTTTTGCGAAGGCGTCGAGCCCGCATTTCCGTTTGTTTCTCATTTGAAGTATTGCACCTGTCCGATTAAATAGGTCCACAAAACATCGTATGCCCGTTGTCTTTTAATTAAATTTTCACGATCACTGTAAAAAAATAACCACACCAAAAAAACAAAACATTTCAGTTAAATTATGTTTAGAATTGAAAATATAACGTCTGTATTAGATGAAAATTAACTAAAATATAATGAAGTAGCCAATAAATGGATAAAACCAAGTGAAACGCCGTTTCTGCAATCCGTATTGTTTATTTTTTCAGGTAAAGAAAAATCGTAAGAGCAGTAAGAATGACAGGCCGTACAAACTAGGTGACGAACTTATTTTATTTTTATATATTTCTTGTTTAGTATTCTTGACGGGGAATAAATTGTCATAATTAGTTTACAATTATTACAATTCTTCTAAGCGTGGAATTTAGATGTGAGATCTATTTTGCATCAATATGAATTATTGGAATACAAGCAGTAAATTACAAACTGCAAGAAATGTATCAAACGGTATAACATGACGTAGGAAACCCATACATTCAGCAAGCAACATTAGTGTAAATAGGTATTCTGTCATAACCCATTGAATTCAGCTGACGCTAATGTAAGCGTCAGCACGCAAGATTTATATTAAAATTTTAAAATGATATGCAGTTTTGTGGTAACAAAACTAATAGTGTTGCCCATTCATCAAATTTAACCAACTACAAATGTTGACTACTACATGTAATGCCAATCACAACCAAGACTATAATGATAAGATGAAATTCTTCCTGGAATATATATTAAATCTGAAACCATTGCCATTCATCCACAGTACCATATATACAGGAAAACAAAATAAAAATCAGTGTCTCAAAACCACTTTTGTATATATTCATCTTGACTGGAACATGAATTAAGGCTCTCTCAATTTATCAAGAGTTACCAGGATTTACTTGCATCAAAAATTGATTAACTGAAAATTCAAAGCATCTACTGAGTATAATATCACTTACCTCAACAAAATTGTCAAGTCAATATCATCACTCAGTCTATCCAATGCCAAAGTTCCATCTACACGTACTGCATTCACTTTGTCTCTAAGAGACTGAGAAGTTCCCATGGCAGGATGCCGTTCTTTCAAAATGTCGACTATGTTAGGTTGACGCAAAAAAGCTACCACTTTTTCATTGTACGCTGTAGGAATTTCTGGAGGAGCCATGACACGGGGAATGGCTGACACATTTGAAAGCATACTAGGTCCACATCCACAACTAACTGGAGGACGAGGTGGAGGAACCGGAGCCTGTAAAATAATTGACCATATAATTCTTTGTGAAAAGTTATATAATTGAATAACTGTTTGTTTTAAAATTACTACTACTCTGCAAAAACTTTGGAATTAAAAACCAAAAATCAAGTAACAGTAAAACTTTTAATTATTTGATTTCTCTTGACAGCAGTTTAATTTATTTCAGTTGGCAATTCAATAAGTTTTTTAGTATATTTATAAATTTTTAAATATTTTACTCTCAAAGAATTAGTATTTGAAACATTTTAAGAATAACCTAAAACAAAATGTGAGCTATAACATCGGTTTTAGTAAGCCTCCTAAATCAATGAGATGTAAGGTACAAATAGCATTACAATGTGTCAATTTTTTTAATAGTTCTTACAAAAAAAAGTTCTATAAGTAAAACACCACCCACAATATTTGCTTAAAAGAAATCACAGAATTCAATTTTTAAGAATAATTTATCTAAGCACACAGACAGATTTAGTCCATTACCACTGCAGATAATGAAGAAAATAGTAAGAAAAATAAAAGTAAATTTGGTATTAAATCTGGTTTAAGATTGAACTATTAAAGTAGAAAATATGATGAAAAAATTGATAAATTGCTTTAAAAGATACCAAATTTAGAAATAAGGAATTTTTTTGTGACGATTACTAGCAAATACAATAATTTTTATCCACTAAATATTAATTATGAAGAACAAAATTAAAGACTTTTTCTATTGATGCTAAACTAATACCAAGGTTATAACACACCAAAAGTAGCTTGGAATAATAACTGAGTATGAAAACATTCCTTCAAATGGAAAACCTATAATTATGAACAGTGAATAACAATGTCCCTCCCAATGGTATTTCTACTCTGATTCAGTGGTGAGGTTTGCATGGTCAAATGATCCTGATGACAATACTGGTGGTATTGCAGCTACTGGTAAGGCCTCCCAAGTCAGACTGGACAAAGGTGATGATACAGACAAAATAGATACCCTTGTTCTCCAGGATGGAGGTTGTGCACCTCGTAAAAAACACATTCTTGAGAAAAAAAGAAGCATTAGCTGGACGGATTAATCTACACTGAAATGGCTAGAAATATAAGTACATGATACTCAGATCAACAGAAAGGAATGGCAGGAGCTTCTGAAGGAGGCCAAGACCTACATTGGGCTGTGGAGCCAATGGTGATGAATAATGATGTACATAAATCTGTATATAGGGATTGTTAGATTATATGGAACAAAACATGGGCATTTTAAAATTTTGAAAAATCTAATATTTGGTAATGCTAAATGAACAAATAAAATAAGAAATAACAAATGATATGGGAAGGAATCTGTGAATCCAGATAAGAATTTGATATAGCAATTGTGACTAATAAACATTGTGTTGAAGCTGCAGCAAATAAGAATAGGACAGAATACATGACTGACAGAATACAAATAAAATGATGTAGTGTAGTATTAAGTTATGCAAAACAGACAGATATTGAATTTTTTTTATAAATATATTAAACTTAAAGTAAAAGTTGTATATTGGCCTCTACACTATCTACATCAATATCAAAATGACATTTTGACAGAAATAAATATATTTAATATATATAATAAAAGATTATCTTTGTGATTTAGTCATTTCCATTTCAATTTAAACTATGTACTAAAACTATTACATAGAAATTTCAATACGTAAGTGGAATGTGTATAATTTGTGATGGTTCTAAAATTTCAAATATATCTAGCCCAGCATGTTTGTAACAACATGATTTGACATTTAAAAATTAATATGTAGAGTGGATGTAGAACACTGACTTTCAAAATTACTAACATTCCAATGAATGCTTCAAATGTGCAATAAAACATTTGATTAAGTAAATTTAAAATTAATTAATATAAACTCGTGGATATCAAGATTAAGGAATAAATTTTACAAAGTTCAGATAACAAATAATGAAGTGAATATGTACCATAAATATCCAGCTTTATCTCAAACTAATGAACACACTATTTTTAAATACAATTTGGATGTTTACAATATGTTGAACAGAAGTAGCTGACAGGAAATTCTAGTAGTAATATTAACTTACTCGAGAATGGTTGAGTTCTTCTTCCCCAGCACTTCTGCTTCTTCGCCGAGTGCCAGGCAACAAAAGTTTGTGAGGGTTCAAATAAGGGGACTCAGTTGGCACACGGGGGTCAATGAATGTAGTCGTCTTGGAAGTGTGGTCAATGAAGAATTGCTACAAGAGGGAAGACACTAAATATGCAATTCCTATTTTTCTTGGACTTAACTGGACCTTCAACTGTCTCAGCATGATTTTTTAATACAACTTAGTAAAGTGCCAATTTAAAGGAAGGAATAAAATGAGAATGATAAGGGAGCAACAAAAACTGAACTGTAATAGTTCAAAATAACTTTGTAAAGAATATTTTAACAATCAACATAAATAATAAGGTTTTAATTTATTAACTGAAATAAAAGCTGTCTTTTGTTTCTCTGATTTAAGTTAAGTATTAATCTAATTATTAAAAGCTGTAAACTGCAGTTTGGAATAATTCTTTTAGGTTGTGTCCATTCTACTTTGATATATTGAGTAATATAATATAAAACTTATGCTTGCTTAAACAAGCAATAAATAATATTTGCAAGAATGATATTTACCATTGAAATTGAAATATTATTGAAATTCTGTGTTTGGATATGTTTGCAATATGAAAAGCTGAGCAAATGCTCAGAAAAATTTGTACTACATACACACTGTCAACTTTTTGTGCTCATATCAAAGATAAAGAAAGATAAGGAAAGAATTTATAAAATGAATATCTGTTCAAACATCAATTAAGGACGTTGTCATTCTTCTTCTTATACCTAGTTTTATAAATAATCCACTTGATGAACAAATTATACATTCTTGGAGAATGATATATATGTGTATGTGGCATTACTTCTTAAGTATCAAAAAAATAAAATTAAGTAAATAATAAAAAGGGTAGAATATACAAAAATCAAAATGTGCACCATAATTCTACATAAGAGACTCCTACACAAAAATAAGTGGCCAGTAAATCTATATTAGCACCTATGAAATCATCAAATATAGTTGCAATATATATGGATAGTATATAATAATAATGTTCATTAATAAATTAGTTATAATTAATTTTTTCACACTTAATTAAAATTTATCATTTGATGTATTGTAAAATACTGAGTTTGTGAAAATTGAAAGAATATAATATGTAAAATTAGGGTAATGTATAGTATTGATTAATAAACTGTTCTTTTTATAAAAAAAAGTTACATTCAATGAAACAGTTGAACTGGTCCAAGAAAGTGATAGAAAATAGTAGAGTAATTGATTATAATTAATGAACATTTATGATGCTGTTTGTAATATTAAAGACAGAAACACAGATTTTTAAAGTATTAGTAATAAAGGTTAATAAAGTACATAAGTGTTTAGATTTTAGGGAATGAATTTCAATTGATTAATTAATATTTTGGACTTTCACAATGAGCTAAGAACAATTTTAAGTACAAATTATTAAATGTTATCATGGCAAGATATGCAAGAAAATGGATGAGAATTATTTTTAAACTAAAACTGAGGAGAAGAATTCACTGCACATACCTTTCCACTGCGATCAAATTTTGTCTCCCAGCCTCTTGGTAAGTCTCGCACTACATCAGCAAATAAGTTCACTAGAGTTACAAGGTCTCGGTTGTGCTGGTATCTTTCAAATGCTTGAGGATCCCTTCGTATTTTTGAAACCATATGTTTGAGTGATCCATTCCTATTGTACAATGATAGCGCCTCCTAAAAAATATAAAATGACAAGTAAATTATAACTTTATATTTTAAAAATTTTAGTGATTAATGCTAGCAGAAAATTCTGAATAGTTATCCTGTGACAAAATAATGAATTAGGGTATATAAAAGTAATGCATAAAATAATTAAAACCTTAAAGAAAAGGGGAAATGAAAATTGGGAATCATAAGTGAAAACTTCAAAATTTATCCTTTATATGAGAGAATAATGGAATATCTGATTTAGTATTATCCTAATTTGGTAAGAGATTTGTGCCAGTTATATACAATAAAGTGTACAAATAAATATTTCAGTAGCATACAGACATATTTTTATTACTTAAAATATAAATCAATACTTTTTTATTAAATAACTCAGGTTTACTCACTGCATTCATATGAAGGATTGAAAAAAAATCAGAGCGGGAAATAAATTTAACAGCAGGCATCTGATATATGACTTCAGTTGTATTAGTATGTGATGTGCTCCCATTGTTGTTGCTGCTGCTGCTGCTACTACTACTTCCACTACTCCCTTCAGCTCCCGACACTTCATAACTCATTCCCGCTTCTTCAGAATCAATGTGTTGTGATGTTATTGTTCTTCGAATGCTCTGGTACCTACAGATTAATGTAATTATAGGGACATTTAACTTTATTACAGTGTTGATATATAGATTGACAGCATAATAAGAACTATATAATTTACATTTTATTTTTAAAAAATCAGAATGTTTGACACAACAAACTGCATTCAATTTAAAATATAATAACTTTCAAGACATGACAAATAATTACTGTTGCTAGTGTCCTACATGCATGCAAAATATTGAGTGTATTTTTGAAGTGCCTAGTAATGATCAATTGACCATGTCAATAAAAATTAACCTATGATAGTATCATAAATTTCTACAGGCATAAAACAATACCTTCGATCTAGTTGTTGCCTTTGTAATTCATTAGTAATTGGTCGAGAACGAGAGATTGAGCTGTTGGTGGGGCGCTGCCATGTTGTTGTTCTATTAACATGGTCAATATAGAAGATGCGGCCATGACTATCAATACGAGCTTCCCAATCTGTAAACATATATACTTTTTATAGCTCAATCTTATTCTATTATTTTGAGCTAGGAGACTTCATAAAGAAGAGAAACCTATTACTTCAAATAAGAAAATGAAGTGGGACATATTCAGGAAAACTCAGAAATGACAGTAGAGGGTGACAAAAGAAACAGAAGATGATAGCAACCATGTTAAGATGATTAAGGATGATATGACTGAAATAAGTTTTCACACATTTGTAATAAAAAATCTCTATATATATAAAAATGAATGTCTGTATGTGTGTGTGTCTATGTGCTCTGAAACCATTCATCTAATTGCAATGAAACTTGTTGTCCGCACCCCCGGGGAAGGTTTCTGTCAGGTTTTTGAGGCGTTAGAAAACTCCCAAGGGGTGAAATTTATAAACATTCTAAAATGGCCAATATTACTTTTTGGGGTATATGTGATTAATACTTTATATCGAGATGTTTATAGCGTATAATTTCAACCCCTTAGAGCACCATTAAGGGACGGGGTGGAGAGGAGTTGCAAAAAAAAAAGCTAAACAACTGAGATTGGTGTCAAAACCACAGTTATAGATGTCAGTGAGTATAATTCTGACATTCACTGTGTCAGTTAAGATGTCGTTCAGCCCCTAGGTATGAGGGTGGAAGGGGGGAGGGAAATTTCTGTATACATTCTGTATTAAATGCGAAATCAATTTCTACAAAACTTTATACTCATGTTACTTATGATCCAGGAACAAACACTGAGGGATTAAGACACATCTACCGCCTCTAAGGGTGGGGGTGGAATGGGAGGAATTTAAAAGCATTCCTAAAAGGCCACTATTAGCGTCAAATAAAATGTTTTTGTTGTCGCTTAATTTGATATTCCCGTACTTGAACTTTTAAGTGTTTAATTTCAACTCCAAGAGGCAAGGGAGGGAAGCACCCTAACCATATAGGTGGTGGTGGAAGGGATTACATGAAAGGTAATGCATAAAAGACTGAGATTAGTATTGATTCTGGCGTTATAGGAGTCGCTGAGTTTAATTCTCACATTAACATGGGAAATAAATACCCAGGAAACGCTGGGCACTCAGCTACTTAATAATAAATTTAAGAACTCTAAGTCACTTGATATTTTCCACATTCATGAAGCCTTGTTTTTCCTAAGAATCTAAGGATAAACTAGCATAACCTTTCATATTCTCACTATTTGTAGCCAATGAAACTACACAAGTTAGAATATTCTGACCCTAATAAATTGCAGTGAAGATGAATAGAAAAATTTTAAAATTACTGAATTCACTAGATGAAGTGTTGCAAGGTTTCTTTTGCATGACACACAACAAGTTATTTATACATGTTAATATACCCAGATATATTAATTGCCCACTCTGTATGGAATAAAACAATATTCCATTTTAAGTTGTTAAAAATTGATAATCAAACCTACAATTAACTTAATAATGACCTATATTTGTGGAGATGTACATTCAAACTTTTAGGTCATAATTATGTGACAAAGAATATATTAAATAATGGAATAAAATATGAATTAAACAAAATTTTATATCATAAAAGAAAATTTCAAAGTAAAACATGACTCTAAATCAAACTTTTATATCTGATTCAATAAGATAATATTAATGATACTGTGGTGTACAACTTACAGGGTGGTAAAGGTTCTTCTTCTGATGACAATTCTAATCTCTGAGTCTTGGCTGATCTTTCTGGAATTGAAGGCAGCCTAGTGGAAGACAAGTGATGTAATGGTAAAATAGAACATCTCTCTCCCATTCTTTGCTGATGAAGTGGAAGTCTGGTGACATCAAACATCACATTTCCATTTGCTGTTCCTGCAGATGTAGATGGCTCATGACTTGGTGAAGCAGAATTAACAAACTGTGAAGAACTAGTACTTGGAGAATCTCTCTCAGTACAAATAGAAAATT
Source organism: Zhengitettix transpicula (assembly GCA_037074705.1). Classification (NCBI taxonomy): domain Eukaryota; kingdom Metazoa; phylum Arthropoda; class Insecta; order Orthoptera; family Tetrigidae; genus Zhengitettix; species Zhengitettix transpicula. Next base: position 151,715,799 of record CM073590.1, read on the forward strand.
GACTTGATTCTTGTAAAGCCATGGTTCTTTGAGGTCTCGCATGATGTGTAGGTGTTGGAGGACATTGTAAAATGTTAGAAGGATTTGCAACAGCTGCAACTCTAGTTAGTAAACGATTATGGGGACGTGGTGTTGGTGGATATCTATCTTGACCATGAATAAATGGCGGATGGCTTATTTGTCGTGAAAGTGGTTTATGAACTCTCATAAGAATATTCCTTGGACTTTCATGTTCTTGCGATAAACTTCTTCCATTTGTTTCAAGAAATTGTGTTCGTTCTATACTTTCACTTGAATTTAATTGAGTGTCATTCAAAACTACAGTTGAATTTTCTTCATTTTCTTTAGAATTACTATCACAGACTGGATTTTGTTGTGAAACTACATCTACATTTTCATTTGATGTATCAACATTACCGGCAACACCTGAAACCAATGAATCTGTACTCGAGCTTCGATTGCTGAGAACCATTGTGTTTGTTTCAGAGCTAGAACTAGTGCTGCACTCTGTTGTACCTGACAATATCATTCCAGAATCAGACATGGAGTTAGGTGATATGGGTGATACAGAATTGGATGTATTGGGTACCGATAAGAAACTTGAAGCATCAGAATTATCACAGTTTGTTGAATCTGAATTATTGGAATCATTACCCAATACTGTTCCATGTGATTCAGGAGCATCATTTGTAAGAATTGCAGGCATCTCAAAAGAATGAGCATGAGAGGTTGCATTACTAGTGTAATTCTCATTAATACTTGTATCTGTTAGTAAGGAACTTGCAAGAGTATCCACATTGTGTGAAACATTTTTAGTAATACAAAAATTATTTGAAAATTGATCACATTCTGACCCATTATATACGTCTTCTATAACTTGCTTTGCAGAATTACATTCAGTGAGTGGATATTGCTGACTAGAAAAATCATTTACACTTCTATTAGAACAACATTCACAGTTTCTTTGGTTCTGTTCACTCATTGGCCATTGATGATTAGAACTTTGGTAGCAAGTTGGGGATGTATCACCTGCTTTTGATGACATTATATTTATCAATGGTTCTGTGACATCTATGACTTCTGGATCATTTGTAATTTTAAATGGGTCCACAGATTCACTTGTTTGTGAGAAGAAAACAGAATCATCATCATCATCATCCAATAAATTTTCAACAGAAGAACTATCCAGTAAGCTGCCATCTTGTTCAGGTGTTGCCAGAGGAGCTGAAGCAATGTCTACTCCTTCTGTTCTTTCCAATTCAAAAAGTACATTTTCCTGGTCATTTATTGCTAATCTAATAGGTCTTTTATGATTTGAAATAACACCACTTTTGAAACCCAAATTTGCACTTTCACTTTGAGCACACACGTGTCTTTGGGAAAGCCCACTATTTAATTCACTATGGATATTTTTAGGATTAGCACAACTTGATTCTAGATTTAAAAACAAATGTTTATGAACATCTTGAGAATTTTTCGATTTATGCTCACCAGGCAATGACACAAGTTTTGATAGACTCCCGTCAACAACAGGGACTGAAATGGCACTATCAGTGGAATTTGAGGCACTCTGGTTAAGTGCATTAGAACAAATCACTGGTTGTGCGTTACAATGACTAGAACAATTTGTTGCTGAAGGAAGTCTAAATTCATCAGTATCTATAATTTCAAAGGCAAAGCTATCTTCGGGATTGAGCAGTTTTTTTGGTTTAGGAGGCAAACTAGGGCCAGAGTTTAGTAAGTGTCTATGATGTTTCTCTTGTTTTTGAGATGGAAGTCCAAACACTGGCTTATGTTGGCGAGGCACCTCTGGAGGATTAAAAGCAGAGCTACTGCTAGGGTAAGGAAGAGCACGCATCCTCTCCAAAGGCCGATGACTTGAGTTTCCTGGAGGAAAAGCTCTTGGTGGCAAAGGAGGAGGAGGTGGATCTTTTGTTGGATATAATGTTTCGTATACAGACTTGAGCTCCTTGCCATTCAAATTGCTATTGGCAGGTATAGGACACTTGGCCCATATAGGATAATAATCAACATTCTCACTCGATACAGGTTCTTCCTTGTGCTTTACATCATCCACCAAGTCTAGCATTTTTTGAGCACACTCATGAGAATTCCACGTCTGGAGTTCCCTAGATGTTAGGACAGCTGAATCAGAATTATCAGATTCATCTTCAGCAGGCAAAAATCCATTTACAAGTGCTTTCTTCCTAAGTAAACGGGCACTTCTCTGCTTTCGATATTTGGCAGATGTTTCGGGTTCTGAGTCACTTTCAGAACTTATACTATAAATTAACTTCTGTACATCTGCCTTTTTCTTTGGAATGTAGCTTTCCACTTTTTTGGTGTAGTTTGGCAAGAGAGGTTCTGATTGTGCCAAACAGGATAAATTTAAACCACTATAGTAGCGGAAACAGAGAAGCTTCTCACAATCTGAAAAAAAAAATGCTGCTAATTAGTACAAAGGAATTTTCTTAAAACAAAACAAACTTAAGTAAGTGCCCAGCAGCAGTTCTAGAAATATATTTTTAAGTTTATCCGTGCTTTATATTGACAATGAACACTAATTCTTAATCTGGAATGTTTAGTTGATGTAACTTACAATTTTATTATATGTAACAGGAAATATCTTAAATAGGATTACAGGTAACTATGAATAAATGAAGATTCATATAACAACTTCACATTGTTTATCGAAGAAATTTCTGTATCGATCAAATGTCAGATTCCATGAGCCACACAAATATGGAAGATATTCTGCTGTTTAATTGTTATATTAACATTGATCTCTTGATCAAAAAATGATTTACTCAAACGTGTAAATATAATACAAATATATTTCATCCCTTGCATTAGACCCCTCAAACTTTTTAATAATAATAATAAGCAATTTATACATTTCTAATGAACAAGTAACTTAAAAAAAATTATAATACATATAAAAAGACTGATAAGTCACACACTTTTATTTTAACATTTCATTACGAGTGGAATTAAAACCAGAATCATGCCACAGTAAAACTAAAAAAATAATAAAAAGTGATGAAATTATATTTGAAATAAAGACATAATGTTTAGGCTCCACTCAACACAATCATAACTCTTCTACCTTTGATGGAAACTTGATATTTAGTACAGCAGCAATAAGACAAAAACAGATCCTTATATAGTATACTCACATCTTAGTACACTAATTTTAATTTACAAAAAATTAAGGTATGTTGTTAGCAATAAAAAATATATACCTTGATGTGTGATGGGTGGTTGAGGAATGTCAAGTAACCACATGGTTTCTCCTAAAGATAACCCAAAACCCTCTGTGAGGCAGGCCAACCACTTTGTTGGGTCACTTTCATCTGCAACAAGTTTATTAATTAATAAATGAATTAAAATATTAATTATTTGTTTACCAAGAACATAATTGGGTATTCAACCTGATCATCTATTGACAATGTATAACAAATGAACCATTTTTGTTTTAAAACCATCCCAATATTCAATAAATGACATTGTGGTAACTTGAACTGTCTTCAGTCACTTCAGTGTGGGAAGGAGTGAGATCACAATGAATACCACCCTCAAAAAGCATGACTGGCTAATCATAATTTGGAAATAAAAAGGTAATTGTGAATGATCAGAGCAAACAATGATATTAAAACAATAAAATTGAGCAAAAAATATTTAGGGCATTGTCTAACAAAAGAAGCCACTGCTTAAATGGAATATAATTAACTATGTATGCTGACTTACCAGATTATTATGACTGCCCGAGGCAAATTAGTTATGATATAGTGCTGATTCCACTAGACAGTCAAACCAATATAAAAAGGGAAGTTGGTTTTCCTGTGACTGTAAAAGTGATTTGTTTTTTAATATATTTATAAATGATGATAACAGCATTTCATTGTGGGATGTTTGTTGGCATGTAAGGTATGGAGTGAGTATCAGGGAATTGGCTGCATTTGTTAAAAGTTCAAGAGCAGCTCTTGTTAATTATTTAAAGACTGAAATGTCAATTGAAAAACAGGGTCTCAATGTGTGAGTTGTTACTGTCAGACGATTCAATGTTTGGGCAGAACAAATTGGGGTGAAACTGGTTCAATACACCAATGAGTGATAATTTAGTGAAAACACCACATAAGCATGGACCCCAAATGATCAAGCACAACCATTCCAACTGGTGGGGGAAATACTACGATTTGAAGTATGTTTTCTGGATGATTTGGGCTCTTTAATTCATTTGGAACGACATCTGAATAGCATAGCAACCCTAAATAGTGTTGGATGAAATTCTCTTGGGATTCCAGCTGGGTAAGATTGTCGAAAGCTCTGGCTGGAATCCCGAGAGGTGTTTCAGATATATGAGGGAGACTTGTCATGCTTAGGTGGCCTCCACAATCTCTAAGTCTCAATCTGGCAGTTGGATTCACAACCATCAAATCTCACACAGCTGAACAGTGTTATTCTTCAGACATGGTGTCAGATTCCTCACATCACCTTCTGAAATCTTTTAGACTCAATTTCAAGAAGACTCACCGCAGTATTGAGGGAAATATAAAAATAGGGCTCAGCAAAGTGCTGATTGGTGGTCATAACAATCTGGCAGTCAGTGTATATAGCCACAGAAGAGTTAACAGAAGTTTTTCACAAATTTATCATAAAAATGACAAATGAATAATATAAGTCCTGAGAAAAAAATGTGAAGATGTACATGAATATATTTCAGAAATTTGGTAAAATTGAATAGCAAAATTAAAATTTGCAAATATAATTCTATTATGAAAATTGATTGAAAAATCATGTTCTTAACTAGTAGCAGAATGAAATATACACATGATAGGTGCAATGGACTAGGGTTTGAATACAAGAAGAAAAATAATCTAATTCTTTTATAAATGTTAACAATAAAGACAACACCAAAGAAGTTGAGCTGAGAATAAATAAGAAGCATTGGGGTATTACAATGTATGTACAATTACTTCAAAGAAAACAATTTTTTAAAGTACTTAATGTACAGATTTTAAATGAAAACATACTTTAGCTTATGACATAGCAGTTTCATATCAACTTTCGTATCTTTATTTAGTAGCCATTAAAACACTTTCCCAAATGTACATTCAATAATTCAATTACTTATACCGATTATTTATAAAGTTTCAGATTGTTGAAATTTTTGGACAAGTTATATGGGTTCAGGAAATTTTGATATGATGTTTCTTTTGTACACCTATACGGTTAGAAAATAACATTCTACAAAAAAAACTATAATTTATATTACAGTCGATACATAAGTTGACACGAAACTTAATGATAATAAAATGTTATATATTAATAGGGAGAAAAAATTTTTTTGGAAATAACAAAGTTATAGTATTAAGTAAATATTAAAACGTTCCAATGGGTTAAATAAACTATTTGCTTCGTGTATCTCGAAAGGAAGCGAAGTGTCCTTTGTGAGAGGGTCAGTAATTGTTTCCGGAAAATGGGGAGTTCGCAGAATGGGGACACCTGGGACAGCTAAGGTGTGCTTCCGGTGCGGATAAGCCGGCACAATTCTACTTCCGGGCTCACCAATAAATCTGTCACCGCTGTCAATTGCACATCCGGGATATGAAACAGGCAACTTGTCAATCGAAATTTGAAGTCTTTGCAATGCACTGAAATTCTGTTCACAAAGCTACGGGAAAAAAATGAAAGGAAAAAAACGTTGGGAGGGAAAAAACGTTGGGAGGTGGCATGTCTACTGCTATAATAGAAATGCCTTTATATTATTCATATACAAATACCTTAGCAAAAAATTAGTGGCTTTGTGATGTAGAATTCCCGATTTGTCTAACTTATATGGATTCCTCATTTTTACTCATATGTTCCCGCTTACAAAGTAAACCGATATGAAACTCGCTCCTCTAGAACGTCTAAAAGATTAAGAATGGCCAGCGCATAGTGAAGTGTTGAAGCTAAAGATAAAAACTATTAGATCTACAATTCCTTTTCGAAACATTGTATATGCAGATGAAGTTTTCTCGTCGGCGAAAATTCTATACAGCCACTGTCAAACATATGATGAGAAAAACAATCGTGAGAAACTAAATTTGTAACTCGTTAAAATATATTAGTTCAGCAGATTCATGGATTCTGAAAGTTAATTTTTTAGGGTGACTAGAAATTCCCTCGAAATGAAATTAAGCAAAGATTTTATTCAGAAATATCAGGAGAAAATATACGAGTTTTAATTGTATTGAAGATAAAGTTGTATGAACTGCATACTTTCAGATTACTTTGTAGGCAAGTGCCAGTTAAGTATTTGGTGAGACCCGGAAGAGAAGTATATGTTGTTATAATATGGACCTCCAAAACATAATAGGATTGTTCATCCCAGAAAACACAAAATTTACGTAAATCAGCTTTGAAATGCTTATAAAACGGAATTACCCTACCGCATCCCCCCTTTCAAATCCCTTCCTAGGCTATTAAAGAGGAGTTTCCACCATGCAGATTATCCTCATGTAGCCTGTTATTTTTTTAAAAGTATCGTCGCGACTTTTCGATAAGTAATTCGTGTAATCACGCTGGTAACTGACAATCGATTCGACTGAAATTTGATTGAATATAATTCTAGGTATCATAGAAAGGGTAGTCAGTGGCGCAAATTAATCTCCAGTTGTAATGCACTAATTTTTAAGAAATATTTGGAGTCTCATAATATCTCAAGTTAATTGATAGATTGTGCAATGCCATATGTTGAACTGAGAACAATTACAATCTGTTCCACAACCAATTTTTCATACTTAAATTACACGTGCAAAATATATTAGTTCTTACAATAATAGTAACGACATTAACAATTAAACCCATCATTAAATTTAACTTGTATTCAACGTAGATTTAATATGTAGAGGAACTCATTCTCATCTGACGTTTTAATCAAGAGCCAGGTGGGTAGCGTCACGGTGCCTCATAGAAAGCGGGATGATTCTGACTTCGTAATTAATGAGTCACTTTTTATATCGGAACGAGGAAGAATTAGTTTCGCTATTCAAACGTTCCCAGACAGAGAAAGATATCTATTGTAACCGGAACATTGCCCAGGTCTGGATGACAGTGCGATTATCCCGAACGACTTTTAAGAAATTGTCTGCACAACCGTTGTAAACCTGTGAACACCCTGTAAGTTTATTTGCCAAACAGCCAGTATAATTCTGTTCAGTTTTCGATTCGTGTTGACAAGCTATTACAAAGATGACCTACTAACAAATACGGGTCCTTTCAATGCCGGTTGAGAAAAAAACCATCTGACGGTTTTATAATTGAGTTTACAGAATGAAAGTAATTTTCACTTAAGATCAATATATCGGCACTAATTATTCATTTGAACTTTGAATGGCACAGAATTTAAGCAACATTGGGTTGCTTAAAAACTCGCACAAATAACATACCAAAAAGACATAATTTTGAGGCTTCTAGTGATATTCCTCTGAGGAAATTCTGTCGCGCAATTGTTACGTCAAGCTCAACTCAAGCATTTCTGCTGAATATTTGCCGGGCAAGGCTCGCTGGGAATCGAAGTTAAAAACCTTTGTGATTGGAAAGTAATGTGCACTCACTACCAGACCCCCTTGACCCGCAAAGCCGTATCGATGATCCTTAGAATTCAGTTTTTTTAAAAGAAAAAAATACAAGTTCTTGTTAAATCTACTAATCGAATTAAACAACATGAAGATTGCATTACAGGAAAGAAGTTCGTTGTGTTTTGTGTATATGTGCCGTTGAGCTAATTAGTTTGTTGCTCTCGTAGTTGTGCGAATGATTGCTCGCGCACGGAGCTTTTGGACTACATTGCTTGCCGGAGAAAGCAAGTGGCACTTTCTCTAGAAAGGACTAGAGGGGCGAAGGCAAAAGACGAGAAATACAAAGAAAGAGTCAACATAAACAAGAGATTGAAAATTGACAGGCTCGATAACGTTGGGAGACTATTTTCGAATTTCAAATTAAGTGACGTTCATGAAGGCTTTGGAGAGCGAAATTATTGGATAACCAATCGCATATGTGAAGGAAAACTAAGGAACTGGAGAAAATTCCCAACCACTAAGTTGCTACCTATAAATGCGATGAAGCGTGGTGACTTCGTGGCAGTTTGAGAGTCCAGATTTTCATTTCATATTGTGGACTGCTGAGCCTGGATCGTTGTTAAATTCGCAATGTTCCTTCTCTGATATTTGTCAGGGATTTATTTTTTAGTAACAGGCTACATGAGGGTAATCCACGTGGTGGCAACTCCCCTTTAATAGCATGCGAGGGGATATAAAAGGGGGGATGCGGAACTAAATGCAGCAAATTTTAACAACTACAGATTCACAACCGTACGCGAAGACCATGGTGTACATATTTTTTTTAATGTTAAGTGTTGTGAATGCGGAGGACGTGAGAGTTCCATAACGGGCTTTCGAAGCCCACATGAGCTACCCACGAGCACTGGAGATTACACATCACTGCACCCATCTTCTAAACACATTACGCCTTTAAGCCTTTGCAAAACCTAAAATACCGTTTCTACTCCAAAAAAAAATAACATCAGTATGATCAAAATAATCATATACCTGAATTTCGCTCACATATTAGATGAGTTTACGAGGTTATATATTGAATTAAAGTATAATCCTGCATACACGAAGATCTGCGAGGGCTATTCTCTCGCAGGTAGAACCTTGTAGGAGAGACACGAAGGGGCTACCTTTGGGGATGCCTTTTCCTCTCCGTTTTTGAACTAAGGTTCCCACAATCCGAGGCACCTCGGCCTGTTTTGAGAGGTGTATGTTCCGGGGTCACAGACCTTGGGCATACGGTAAGAGTTGTTCGCTGTTCCCATTGGAACAGTCGGCCAGCTGCCTTCTAAACAGGTGTAGGTACGGAGAAGGGAATGCTGCGTCCCCACAGCAAACTCTTCTCCCGCTATCGGAAGGGCGTGGGACAAGTACCCAATGCCCGACCTACCTGATGCATGTTTTTCTAGGGGTTTCCCTGCATTTCTTTACGCGAAAGCCGGGTAGGATCCTTAAACTATAGCCCGGGGGCCCCTAGTTAACCCTTGGCTACCTTCCTCTACCCTTCCGCATCCCCCTTTCAGATCCCTTCCTATGCTATTAAAGGGGAGTTGCCACAATGTGGATTATCCTCATGTAGCCTGTTACCCTAAAATAAAAAATCCTGCATATAAGCCAAAGTCCATTACACGGAAATTCTGCCGAGACGAGCCGCGATCCCGAATGTTTTAATATTCGCCGACCTCAACTTAAGCTGGTCTAACGATGACACAATTCCTTTGGTAGAAACTTTGTTGGTTGTTTTTTTTTGTACGCGCGATGGCTATGAGCCGTAGACACAGTCTGAAATGTAACGGTGTGGTAACTGGGATGCGTTCGCTCCTTTCTTCCAGTTTTCCAGTTCCCACAATTAAAGCTCGTCTCGGTGTGCTTCAATTTCCGGCGGCGGAAGCGAGGTCATCTCAGTTCTGACAAGCAGTGTCTCTGAACAAAGCCACCATGACCGGGACTGAGACAAAGCATCCCATACCAGGTGTAATTAACCAACAACACCAAAACAAAATCAACAAATGGGGCGGAATTTTGATGTCGTGCACTTATAGGATGCAATGCAATGAACCCGAAACTGTTGTAATGGGAGCACAGTGATACTATTTAACTTGAAATAAATATTTCTATTATCAACTCAAGCCACGATCTATAGAAATATCTATTGATTACCGATTAAAGCGAGAAGTAATAATACAGAAATCGAGAATTTAAGCCCGTAACTTAAGCACTGTAGTGTCAAGCATTAGGCCAAATTTAATTTAATATCGCACAAGAGACATCAAAATTAAATCGAGGAAACCAAAACAGTCGGCTGCCGAAAACTTTAAGAAAATAAAGGCAAATTATTGAAAGAAAGCAAATTAGGGGCTAGTTCAAGGTGTGACGAGTTTCCGGCGGAAGGAAGCAATGCCATTGTCGGGCCTCACTTCCGTGGTCCGTTTCACATCCCACGACCTGAACTTCGCCTAATAGCATTACTAAGCAACCCTCCCCCGTCATTACGTAGTTCATCAAAATCTAGGAACTTGAGTATTAAAAAGCAACGCTAATATAAAAACACTAATACTTTCGCAGTTATATGTGCAACAATTCTGCGCGTCCTACATAAATCTATGCCCTGGTATACTGATATAGAACCCCTCCCTATATCTTCTCTGTATAAAATATATAAAGTTGATCAAAATTTTTCTTATATCTTATCAGGGTTCCCACCTCGCATTTCTATAAAAAAACATACATATTGAAATAAATACATCAAAATTTAACAGCAATTTAGTTGCAGAATGAGTAAATTTCTTTAAATAATAAGAAAGGGTACTTATTCGCGATCATATCGTAAAAATTAAAAAAACTTTTTGATATTACAACTTAGATCCATGACGATTTACTTGTTACCTTGAACGAAATGCAACCAAAAGTAATTTGAAATTATTTACATCATAACGGAAAACACAGGCATAACCTTTTTTAAGCAGCAAATTTGAACAACTAGAGATTCACAACTCAACGCGAAGACCGTGTCAAGCCTATGGTGCACATATTTTTCCAACCCCTTTCCTTTTTGCGATAAACAGTCATGCAAGCAGAATCGATGAGTTCGGACAAACTTTTAGACTGCGTTTTTAGAAACTAACTTAATTTTACCGTGTTTATGGTTTATCTAAATACTGTCTCAGTATGGTAGCCTGTTAATTTATGATAGAATAACAACTGCCCTCACGTTAATAATCCATGTCAGTGCTTGCCTGAACGACAGTATGGGACGCGAATCACTTGTTCTTATCATGAAACCCAGTGATAGCAAGCAACTTTGGCTTCGCCAACCGGGTCGAAAAAAGCGTAGGATGTAGTTAGAACAACTGCCGGAATCTTTACTCATAAAAATTCAGAAATGAAATTTTGCAAATTATGGTAGCTCAGTAGTTTTCACAAAAATTTAGAGATGGCAATGGAAGTATTAAAATAATTTTGTTTCGGTAAATTACTATCATTCAATATTCTGTCATATCTACTGCGTGGTTGCATTTTTTACTATCAGCCGAAGAAAATAATTTATTCTCGAACAATAAAAAATACATTTTCTGGTACCGATTATACTTCAATATGGCAGGTAAAACACCTAAAGAAATCTAAGAGTTAGTTGACGTTAATGGCACGCCTGCCCTACCGTCCAACACCATCTATATTTGGGTAAATTATTTTTAATGGATCCATGACAACAAATGATTAACTGGACTAAAGTCCGATTTAAATTAGAAGGCACTTGACTGTTATTTCCCACGAGAGGTATGCATCCACCAATCAGAATGCTTAAAATGAAGGGCGGCACAATCGGACTTATCGCACAATTCGGGGAAATGTATACAAAGTTAATATGCGACGAAGTGCCTCCATCCACGCGGAAACGCCAAATTCCTTCTAATTTTAATCGCACAGAAGTCCAGAAAGGCCCGAAAATCCTCACGAAATTCTGTTATGTGTACCGGCCGAGCCAAATTATGCATACTTCATGCCAAAGACATTCAATATCCCAAAATTAACCCAATCGTGTGGTCGATTTAGTTGGCGCTTTTTAATCTCAATCCTGACCAGTTTCTACGTCGTTAATAAGTTGATGAAATGTTGACCCATCTTTAGAATCGCAAGCCAGAAAAACAGTCGAAACGATGGTTTCTGCAGGTGAACCAGATGCGCAAAAGGTAATGACAGGGAAGGTTGAACGCGGAAGTCTCCTCATCAATATTAGTCGTCGTAACTGGACCACTTCAACCAAATAAAGAATAAATGATTACATTAGGCGAAGAAGAAAGTGATCTTCTACCAAAGGGAAAGCACAGTTGTACAGTAGACGAAAATCGACCACTTGAAATTCTGTATTATTTATATTTGGCTCCTGATTTTCTTTTCTATCACTCATTGGAAAAAATTCACTTCGGACAAGATGTTGACGAAAACAGGCGCGCATTTTGAGTCCTTCCGAAAACTTTCTTTTTGGATGGCTTGAAAAAAATTGGAAAAACGTTGGGCGGATTTCGTCCGGCTTAGAGGAGATTATTCTGAGCAACAAAAATGCATCAACACAAATAATGTGTTAATTATTTTTTAATTTGACCTACCCTCGTAAGAATTAACTCATTTGCATAGAAGGCCTATTACAAGAATGTGACGAGAGACAAATAGAACACTAATGAGATGGCACTTCCAGAAATTAAGTAATTGAAAATCGTATGTAATTAGTGACTGCTTGTGATCCAAAAGTTATGCTTTATTCTGGTCTTACTCGAATTTTGTTAAATCTGTTCAGTAATATGTATTCTTACTGTGTCGGTACTTGTTATTCCTGGCTATTCAAAATTCCAGCTATTCTGTTGGCAATAAATAGTAAAGGACTGTCTGTGTTTATTCGACTAGAGGTAACTAGCAGCAGTCTTGCAGGAAGTGTCGAAGATGTTGACGTTGCCCACTGCAATGCGTGGTGTGGAGGCACGGACTGGCCGGATTTCCGTTACCCATCATTTCTGTCCTCGTAGTGGGCCTAAGGATACTCCACTTGTTTGTGGCGCCGAGTGATTCAGAACAAGGTTTCTCACTCTCTATAGGCTATACTGCAATAAATATAAATACAACAAGCTGGAAAATACGATAATGAATCTTCACAACTACAGTTATGACTAGCCACACGAGAATTATTTGTGTCGATAAACATTAAAATTCCCAAGTGAAATATTGTATTAGATTTTAGTAACCTTTAAATCATCTTCGTGCTATTTTTAATCGAGGCAGGAGTCGCCATACGAATATTAATCCCTCATGAAGTATGATGGTTACGGAACGTAACCGAGTGTTGTCTACAGTGCCCGTAATTAAGGCGTTCTGATTTTATTATTCCGTTAATGTATTAACTCTACTTCCAAGTGTATACGAAGACACCCTCTATTAATTTAATGGAAACGACCAGAACCTGCCGCAGTATTGAAAGGTTTCTTTCTTCAACTCCAGGTATCGCTGCCGTTAGATGGAAACTCTATTTAAATTTTGCTAGGGCAAATTGTCCGTCTCTCTCCTCAGTACTGTATGGATCATTTCTTCCTAACCCACGCGACGCTCTTAGTATCGCCTCTTACGCGCCCTGTCTAATTATAAACTGGCATATAACATCTGCTTCCGGCAGCAGGAAGCGTGCGATATTAAAAATACGTGGCGCTTCCTGTGAGATTATTAGCACGCTACTTCACCGTTAATGATCCAACTACAGAAAATAAATTGATGCCGCAAACGACTAAACGCTTTTAAAAGTATTAAATCCTCGTGTTGTAGTAGACCGCACCACAAAATTTAACATCGAACACATAATTTCATCATTAACCGTCAATGGAACAGAATTCGTAAAGATAACGGATATCGTTCGGAATCTGAAAACTTAAACATGCGCCCGGCATATTGGCGAAAAAAATTATCGCGAATCAATAATTTTGGATTGAAAGAAAAAGTCACATCTTCAGTCTCACGATGTTAGTCCTTAGCGAAACTATTCATTAACGAAAAATGATTTCAGCTTCTCACTTAGATTGGCAACGGTCGTAGGTAAGAATTTACAAAGATCCTTAACAGTCACTCGGGGTTCAGCAGACTACCACCATACACCTGTTTTGCACACTTAAAAATCACAATAAAAACATTGTTGGTTCATTGATTAGTATTTCTCAATAAAACATTATTTTATCTCGAAACACTTCGTCCAACATTTCTTTTTCAATCCGCCCAAACGATCCTTGAAACAGTTTTTGAGATTCACATCTGTTTTTTTTTAACTAAGGATCCCACGTGCCGAGGCACCTCGTCCTGTTTTGAGAAGTGTATGTTCCGGGATCGCAGACCTTGGGCATACGGTAAGAGTTGTCCGTTATTCCTATTGGAATAGTCGGCCAGCTGGCTCCTAAACTGGTCAAGGAACAGCGAGGGGAAAGCTGCGACCTTACAGCAAACCTCTTTCCCGCCATCGGAAGGACGTGGGACAAGTACCAAATGCCCGACCTACCTGATGCAGGTTTTTCTGGGGTTTTCCCTGCATCACTTTTAGGAGAATTGCCGGGTAGGATCCTTAAACCATAGCTCGGGAGCCCTAGTTAACACTTCGCTACCGTGCTCTACCTTTCCGCGTCCCCCTATCACTCCCTTTCCTATGCTATGTTATAAGAGGGGAGATGCCACTATGTGGATTACCCTATACATAGCCAGTCTACACCTTAGAAAATTTAAAAATAATAATAATAATAAAATAAGTCGCAAGGGGATCTAAATGTGGCGATCAATCTGTATCATATTATTTTACATCGATTGAGTAGAACAAACTGTTTGCGTTCACCTATAGTAAAATTAAATCCACGCATTGAATATTACAGCAGAATATATATATATATATATATATATATATATATATGTGTGTGTGTGTGTGTGTGTATATATATATATTTATATATATATAAAACAGCAATTCCACGAAACCAACCTTTTTTCCATACCACCAATGTTATAACTATTTAATTACTTATTGAGCTCTCTTATTATTCTGTATTTCAAGTCTGTATTTTAATGAGCACATATTTTGGCAGTAATTCTCAGTACTATGTAGTAATATTCTTCACTTTTTTTCTTATTCAGTTGAGCTTTGACCAAGAAGGAGAAGTCAAAGTTGCTTGCTATCGCTGAGTTCATGATGAAAATAGCAGTGATTCGTCATTTGAGTACATTTAAATGTTATCTACTGTACTTTTACTTAGAGTAACAGGGTAATCCACGTCGTGGAAACTCTCCTTTAATAGCACAAGAAGGGATTTGCAAGGGGAGGATGCGGAAAGGTAGAGCAAGGTAGCCAAGGGTTAACGAGGCCCCCCGGGGATATAGTTTAAGGATCCTACCCGGCATTCACCTAAAAGAGTTGCAGAACAAACCCTATAAATCCTGCATCGTTATTTAGATTAATCGTGCATACTATAACTAGGATTCTAAAACGCAATCTTAAGTGTGCACATCCCGTCGTCTACTAAGTTGTTTTAGAAAACGGTTCTTTTATAATAATAGAGTCTTTGAATCGATTCTCGATTATTTTGCCCACCTAAATTTCTAGGTATTTACAGTTTGTCTCCTGTATATACCTGCGGTGCCCAGTTCGGAGGACTTGACAAAATTATCAAAATGAATTAAACCCAGTAAAAAAAATCTCAATTTTATGTATAATACAATTCACATTACAAAAAAAATTTCGTACTTGGTTGAATTGGAGTATTTCGAAAAGATTTGTGAATCAAAGTACTTCTCAACGCAGTGATCCTAATGTTAGTCGGCATACAACAGAGGAAATTATATATGTGTTACAGATTGTATCATGCTGTTGCACTGGTTACGAAACAAATATCAGAACAGAAACGACTAAGAAAGCATCAAAAGTTTCCAACGGTAGAACCTTGTTACGTTTCAGAGATGAAGGTAAGTATTAGAGCTGCGGATACTACTATCTTATTTCATATACAATGGAATGCCGATACAGTGACACGGGATTGATTTCGCAAGATTGTCAACAACATGTAAAACCAGCTTTATGCATGTATGTGTGTTATGAGGCGGTGGAGACAGATTGCGTAAGCGTAGGTGCGCAATATCCGGCGGGCAACAGTAGCGTCCGCGACGTGGGTCCTAGTTATTTTGGACACAAGAAGAAGCGGCTGCATCTCAGAACTTTTCTCAACAATTACGCTTTATTATAATATGTCAGTACCATTCCCTTTGTAAATTATGTATGACTCGCCAATGGCCGTTGTCGACGCGACCATATAAACTTTTAATAAGTTTTAATTTATTCACTCACAACGGTCAAGTTTATCAAAAACGACTTTGCTGGCATCGGATTTAGACAAAGTTGTTATAATTTTGAAGCATATGCTCATTTATGGACACATTTAAAAACGTGATTTTTTTAGTATTATTTTTAGGGTACATGAGGGTAATCCACATGGTGGCAAGTCCCCTTTAATAGAATCGGAAAGGATTTAAAAGGGGGGGTGCGGAAGGGTAGAGGAAGGTAGCCAAGGGTTAACTAGGGCCCCGGGCTATAGTTTAAGGATCCTACCCGGCGTTCGCCTAAAAGTAATGCAGGACAAACCATAGAAAACCTGTATCAGGTCACATAGCCCACATTACCTCCAGAATCAACAACAAAATAAAACAACCCTTTCCTCTTATCAACAGAAAATCTCCCATATCCCTTAGCACCAGAAGACTCCTCTATCTATCCTTAATCCGCCCCATATGGTCGTACTCATGTGCCATATGGGGACCTACTGCCTATTCCCACTCCAACAAAATACAAACCAAACCAAACAAAATTCTCCGTTTAATATCAAATTCCCCCTGGTACCTTCGCAACTCAGTTATCCACAAAGACCTTGAAATTCCCCTAATCCCTGCCATAATTCATACATCTATCAAGTCCCTAATAAATAGCTTCATGAACCATCCAAATCCCACCATTGAGCTATTCTACAGTAACACACCCCCTCCTTCACAAAATCGCAGACTAAAACGTAAACTCCCAATTGACATCATCATCCCCCTAAATCACGCCGGAATTACCTAACTCTAGCCTCATCCTACCAACAGGCACTACATAATCCCTAAATATCCGCTCTTCCCATCTTCCCCATAACATCCTTAATGCTTCAAACATGTAGTTTCCCCAATGACCTGATTGATCGCTAACATCATTCCGACTTATATGTTATATGCGGCAAACAAGTTAATCTGCTTCTCTCGTCTCTAACTTGGAATGACAAGGGTCACTACCAAGACCACAAGTTTACATGTGAAATATTTACAAATTGTAAATACCTTGTTATTTGTTTAATTTTTACAATTGTAAATACTGTTATTATTAGTCAAACGTAGGTTTTCCCGGTGTAAATGTTGGATGAAATTCTCATGGGATTCCAGCGAATAGCGAGCATTCGGCAATCTTACCCGGCTGGAATCCCGAGAGAATTTCATCCAACTGTTATTATTATTATCACAACTGTAAAGTCTCCGGACTAAAAGTTAACTTAAAAAAAAGGGTAGGTTGGGCATTGGGTACTTGTCCCACACTCTTCCGATAGCAGGACAGGAGTTTGCTGTGGCGACGCAGCATTCCCTTCTCCATGCCTCGACAAGTTTACGAGGCAGCTGGCCGACTGTTCCAATGGAATAGCGGACAACTGTTACCGTATGCCGAAGATCTCTGACCCCGGAACATACACCTCTCAAAACAGGCCGAGGTGCCTCGGCTTGTGGGAATCTTAGTTTAAAAACGAAGAGAGGAAAAGGCATCCCCTTCCGTCTCTCTCTTCAGCCTACTAGAGAACATCCCTCGCAGGTTCTGTACACGAGAGAATAGCCCTCACAGACGGCTTATAATTAAACATGTTGACTTTTTTTTTTAAGTTGTAGACAGGATATGTATAGGGCAAATCCATATAGTGGCAACTCCCCTCTTATAGCATAGGAAAGGGAGTGAAAGGGGGGTTGAGGAAGGTAGCCAAGGGCTAACTAGGGCCCCGGGCTATGGTTTAAGGATCATACCCAGCATTCGCCTCAAAGTTAAGCAGGACAAACCCTAGAAAACCTGCATTAGGTAGGTCGGGCATTTGGTACTTGTCCCACGGTCTTCCGATGACGGGAGAGGGGTTTGCTGTGGGGTCGCAGCTTTCCCCTCGCCGTGCCTTGACCGGTTTAGAAGGCAGCTGGTCGACTATTCCAATAGGAATAGCGGACAACTCTTACCGTATGCTCAAGGTTTGGGAAGTGAATGGTTTATAGTAACTGAAATCAGAGTCGTGAATGGGAGAAATATTTTGGTAAATTGCCGATTATAAAGATGCGTTGCGGCGTTACACGTTCACGAAATTGCAGGCCTGGAGAAACGTTACTTGGATGATGTACTACATTACTGTTAACCTAAGAACAGATTAACTGGTTTGTCGAAATCTGTTAGTAGGTTTAAGTATGTGGTCGGTATCGACTGAAGATCTCAACAGTTAAATTTATCCCAGCCGAATGCCACCAAATCGACTTGTCTTCACCGCGCATCTCGGACACAACGAAACCGCCAGAATACACGAGAATGTGACATTCAATTCCATTATGCGCCACATACATGCCAAGTTGCCACTGTGTCTCCCGGCACTACTGAAGAAGAGCTTTAGTCAAATCAAAAGCTCGTTTACCACCAATGAATTCACACACCACACAGGTGAGTATTATAATATCGCAGGCAGGGAACATTTCTGACAGAAATATTACAGAACTAAATTTGATGCTAAGCTAGCCAATGCATTGGAGGTAATGTATTCTTCTTATCTGATAATTAAGATTAACACTAACTGCTATTTACGGTAGTACATTTACATAAAATTTATATTTTACGAAGCGACAAACACTGGGCAGCAATTCGTTTGGATGAAATGAGCACCTTTAACTTGCACACGGGGCATCACCTGACCCATAAAATATTCAGAACTTAGTCAACAACCTCGTGTCAATGATTGGCACAAACAGGTTTCTCCTGTAAAAGAAAGCACTTCTCCCTCGAGCTATTCTACTTTTGATACCTGCCTTGCAGTGGAAATTGTAATGAACGTGGCTCAGAGCTGAAACTTACTGAGTAAGGATTTCGAAACTGCATTTTGTAAGGATTTGCTTCTGTTGTTGGTAATGTATGCAATAAACCGCAATTCCACTTGTCGCGTATTATTCCTGGAGGGACTGTGACGAAACCTCGACATTAACTAAGGATTTAGAAAGAGCGTTGCTTAATTAAAGAAGCTCGTTGAATAATTACACTACTAATATGTGAAGCGGTAGTCTATTAAGAATATACAACACAACTTATTAGCTAACACCTATTAAATATACACTAAATATTTATATTCGTAATTTTTGTCATTTCATAACACCGCCAGGCTTATTTCATACAATTACTTCGTTTATATTTAGTCTAAATTCAGAGAAGGGAAGTTTACAAACGACTCTCTTCGCCAGTCATGAATCCGTCAAATTAACAATTTGTGTTTTCTGTAATCTAGTACTGATTATGAATTTGTTTTTAGTCCTACTAATAATATATTTGGCTTATATTCAAAATATAGAGCTAAAGGCTTGTTTTGTATTATTTGCATCCTAACGCGGTAAATTTAGCCTGACCGAGTCCGGAATTATTAAATTTCACTTCCTCTCCTGTGCACCATTTCCAACGCAGTATTTAGTATTTTTCATCTGAAGTGTTCACGGCAGTTTTTCAATGAAGTGGAACGATATTCGATGCCTCTCATTTCCTGTTTGACGCATCAATCTCAGTTATAGTTACCATAAATTTCTTGAAACGAAAGCTTTGGGCAACACTTTAGACATTATTATGAATAGTACGTCCACTCGCTGTTGAGTTATATTTACTATAGTTTTGTTCACTGGTCGAGGGGGACATTACAAAGCCTGCGAGGGGATTTTCTCGCAGGCAGAACCTTGTAGGATAGATACGAAGGGGCTACCTTTGGGGATGCCTTTTCCTCTCCGTTTTTGAACTAAGGTTCCCACAAGCCGAGGCACCTCGGCCTGTTCTGAGAGGTGTATGTTCCGGGGTCACAGACATTGGGCGTACGGTAAGTTGTCCGCTTTTCCCATTGGAATAGTCGGCCAGCTGCCTCCTAAACTGGTCGAGGCACGGAGAAGGGAATGCTTCGTCCCCACAGCAAACTCCTCTCCCGCTATCGGAAGAGCGTGGGACAAGTACCCAATGCCCGACCTACCTGATGCAGGTTTTTCTAGGGTTTTCCCTGCATTTCTTTAGGCGAATGCCGGGTAGTATCCTTATAATATAGCCCGGGGGCCCTAGTTAACCCTTGACTACCTTCCTCCACCCTTCCGCCTCCCCCCTTTCAAATCCCTTCCTATGCTATTAAAGGGGAGTTGCCCAACGTGGATTACCCTCATGTAGCCTGTTGCCCTAAAAAAAAAGAAGCGCCCGACATCGGAAGAGCGCGGGACAAGTACCCCATGCCCGACCTATCTGATGCAGGTTTTCTTGGGTTTGTCCTGGATTACTTTTAGGCGAATTCCGGGTAGGTTCCTTAAACAATAGCCTGGGGGCCCCTTGTCCCTTTCCTCAGGCGCGAAGAAGAGCCTAGAGCGACACAACTCCATTTTTCAGTTGACAAAACTGAAAATCTTCTTCGCACCTGCATTTAATTTCAGCTAATAAGATAATTCAGCTCAAATGATGTTCCTAAACAAATGTTAGCAGGGCAAAGACAATTTAGCAATAATTCGAAATAGTTTTAATTTTCCCCTAAACCCTCAGACTTGACTTGAAGAAGCAGAAGTAGTAGTAAACTAAATCAGCTCCGCAGATTCTGGAGTATACGTATTGTAATCATAATAAAAGAACAAGTAATTTTGTTGATATATAATTAATTTTTAACTAACTCCTTGGTTATTTACATGTTATGAATTATTGTCAGTTACAGCAATTTTAATATGAAATTTAATTGATGTCTGTTAAGTATATATTTATGTATATATATATAATGAGATTAGTAAGTGCGGAGAAGCAGTGGAGGTTGCGTCGCCCACCTGGCCGCGGCGCTAATGAGGTGGCGCCACGAGGCCACGCAGCTACTAAGAGCTCGCTAATTAGGACGTGAACGCTTGGCTGCGAGGTGACACAGACAGGTCACAACGATAACCTCATGAACGGAAGTCTACCATAAAATATGGGCATTCTGATGTGAGAGAAAGAAAAGCACACGTTTAATTCAATATTAATGTCTCATGAAACAATTGTCGCTCATTCAAGAAGCAAAATTCTATTATTAAAAATATTCATGAATGGTAGTTTTATTCGCCATGGAGATTGAATTAAACATTCTTTGGATTCAAGCGACTTTTCGGCGACCACGTCTGTCACAACTTTGTGGAGAAGTGCGGATTAAAACTGGAGCCACCAAAATGCTCACAGGTCCGCAGATTCCTTATTCCGAAAAACTGATTTCTTGTGTACTGTGAACAAATTGGTATTTGCTGTACTTTACACAAGATTTATAAAGCAATGATTAGTGTATAACGATACAACACGTTTCGGATCGTGAGGCAAGTGATGGACAGTCACGATCTTCCGGCAAGGCACGTTGAAAGCGGAACCCCAGCGGTTACCAAGTTTATGTTCGTTTGTACGAAATAATTGCAATACACCGTGTTTACGAGTAGCAAACACTGTGGAATATTCCTAATTCCGTATGAGCAATGAGCTAGGTCAGTTCGAACCACGTGCGCGGACCTCTGGCGAAACCGGAAGTCGAGAATAAGCTGCCTCCTACGCTCATCCGTCCACTCTTGCGACGACACAACGCCAGACTGCTCATCCTCAGCAGCGCGTGTGTAATAGTTAGATTTTTGCAAAAGGAGGCGGAGATTGATTTGCGAAGGGCGTGCAGGCTTGGATTGGCCTAGTGACCAAAACACCGCTACTCCGCCATTCTGCAGATCCGGGTCACGCGGCCGACACATTCCCAATACCAATTCAACTACACCCTAATCACATGCAGTGTTCTGCTATGAAAATATATAAACATTTATATTATAAATTATATTAATTTTCCAATTACCTATTCTCATTTCTTCAGGTTATCAGAAAAACTTTTTGCTGTCACATTCTTCGTTACTCAATCCCATTTACAGCTGTATTTTGAACCTCTTATAGCATTTTCAAAATTATGACATTGCCTTTACTGGTCCGTGACCTGTTTAGTGTACCTTTAGCGAATTTTTTTTACTCATTTCGTGAATATTATTTTTATCCCGCATTTCTTTCACGCTCTGGTCTTGTGAAACCTACCATTGTAATTATATAACTTCTTTAAAATATTTAAATATATTACCGTCGAAATAATTGTAGCATCATGATTGCGTTCATCTACAACTTTCATCTTCATACATATAAAAACATTCCATCGTCAGTCCTGTAATATCCTACTTGCATATTCTAACATTAGTTTCGTATTTCTTTAATTTCTAACACAGAGACTACTTACGTAACTCCAGTTACTTATTATATTCAATAATTTCGATTGATCAAGAAACTTAATATTTCGGTTATGCATCTGGGAAAGAGAGTAGGTACATCTGTTAAAAGACAGAAGGCACATTATTATAAGTCAGTGAACTAGTATGATAGTAATCTAACCTCTATTATATATTGGTTCACTCGTTTAGTGCGCGCTGTAGTGAGGAAAGGAAAATATCATAAAGGTCTTTGTCGTTATATACCTCACGCGATGATCTGCAGACGTATCACGCATCTGAAAACCTGTATACATCGATGACAAAATTATTTGATCTACAATCGTACTCCTCCAAATCTTGTCGTGGCGTAAACGTCCATATGGTGAATGTGTCTCAATTGGGATTTAGAATTGCATGACAACTAAGTGGTGAAGCAACGTTAATTGGAGTAATTTTAACAGAAGAAATCAAATATCTCGGGTGACACCAGTAGAACTTTCTGATCCCGTACTTCATCACAGAACGTTAAGCCATCAAAATGAGCGAATAACCAGGACATTCAATTTAGTTTCCAAACTAACCTTTAGATCTCATTTTTATCAAACATAAGATTTCATATTAACAGTATTTATATTTCTTCTATAGTACACCTTGCTTTTCTTGTAATAAAATAAAATAAATTAACGGGCTATGAAACTTATTTAACATATTCCTATAGAAAAATCTTGACCGATTCGGGAATCGAACGTAGGGCCTCCGCATAGAACGCGGTACCCCTTACCAGTTACTTACACTCGTCGATTCCGGTCAGATGCAATCTAGGATCTACAATGATAGTTTATTATTAAAAGTTCCGCGAATTGAAGGTCGTCAGTTCGATTTCCGGTTTGGTTGAAATTTTTCTATTCTAATCAATTAATTTTTAACTGCACATTTACAAGGTACAATGTTTCCGTTGCGTTGGTCTCTTTTCGGTTGGGAATCCGGTCAACGCAATCCTTTAAATCAACTTTAATACATGCCACACTTCTTAAATGTTCCTTTGACATAACTTTTTTCCAATTTTATATGATATCCGGCTGAGGAGGAACAGCGCGACTTCGAGCTCTCGGAGAAATCTGAGAGAGATTGAGAGATTTCTCTTCAGCATCGCAGCCTTAATTCGTGCCGCAAATATGAAGCCGCTCTGGTAAGAGTGAACAAGAACGAAAGACATTATTTAATAAGTTGATATTTCACATTTACCTAGACAGGCTTTATCTTCATTCCAGATAATGTTTCTTGGGTTTTGAAATAACTTACTCGTTAAGAAGCATTAAAAAACTGTAGGAAAAGGAAAAGCAGCTTTGGACGGTTCTTACAGAAACGATTTTTTCACGCATGTATGGTCGATAACCAATTACCTGAATGTATGACAAGTAAATATATAAAGTAAATTACATACTGCTTTGGATTCCAAGGCATAGTAGATTGTATCCATGACGTGTTGAGAAGGGATGAACGTAAACGAATGAATGAGAATTTACCTACTCGTTAATATCTGGATCGTAAAACCATTGGCACGACAATACGTAAGATATAACAGTAGAGGGGATGTAGGATACTTACTTTATATTCGAAACAGTTCGTACTTCTTTAATTCATTTCTGTGACAACATTTATTAGTACTTAAAGATTAATTTCTAAATTCTCCACTGGTACTCAAGACCTCCGAAATATTTTCTTCACTCCAAGATTCGGTTTCTATTAAACATTAAGATAAACCATCACCGCATATATTTCTCACTGTAAACGCCACCAGATACCGTTACACATTTAAATAACATTGACAGGACGAGAAAAACATGTACCAGCCAATTACCTGAATTTATTTTCACCAAGCCCGTGTAAATAAAAATAGTAATAGGCAAGAATAATCGTATTGAGGTAAATAATAGGATCCTTGAATTTTAATAGTTGTCAAAAATTTTCGACATAATACGAATACCTACTCATTCTGTGAATTGGATGTATTCTAATGAAAGATCGAAGGGTTTGCTGATGTATACGCTGGATAAGTAGTTCTTAGGTTTCCCTCCCGGATCAAAGAAAGCTTAATTCATGGCGGTTCGACAGCGGACTCTACCATCTTTCTCACTTACTTGAGAAAGATGGCAGAGTAAGCCATCGAAACGTCGTGGATTAATCTTTCTTTGGTCCGGGTGGAAACCAACTACTTACTCAGCTTACCAATGCTCCAACGTTTAAAACGTATAACGTCTGGTGATCTATGCCTACAGACGTAAATGTTGTCGTTCATTTCGAGACACATCAGTAGATCTATAGTTCAATTCGAAATGTCGATGGGCTCTTACTTGAAACTATGTGTTGCTTATTGTTCACTGGATATTTTTATTTTTGAATCATTGAAAAAAGCGACGTATGCTGATCTTGGACTTTTCATTACACCACAACCGTTAGGCCATATGGAGTGCAAATCGCAGATTAGTTGAGTAGATACAGGATATTTCAATGAAATCCTGAAAAGGCCACAAAAAATCGGACGACTGTCTGAACCTTGGGATCCAGCGAGCTACCTGGGTCGTATTGCAGGGACAGACAAATACGACACCTGCTCGCTTATAACGCAAAAAAACGTGGCTTTGCGAAGTTAGGGGGCGTAGGAGATGGAACACAGCCAAATACGCAGATATAATTAGAAAACGACAACTTAACGTTGTTGTCCAAGTAAGTACTAAGGAAATTTTCCTTTAATTTGACATTTAATTACGCTGTAGCTTAAAATAAGGTTTACACCAGAATTCAAATAAATGGGTGGTTTTTTGAGAGGACGTTATTCGTGACTGTGTAGAGATTTGTCTACGCCGGGAAGAGTTACGAGTTGGGAGAGAAAAGTTTCTAACGAGGCCACGGTCGCCTACGGGCTGCAAAAAGTACCCTCCAGCATCCTGCTTCAACGAGAACAATACGTACATATCAACACAAGTAAAAGTTTGCGAACACTCGGGCGTAAATGGCCGGTGTCTGAGAGACTCGAGGGCGCTCCGAGACCTTTCATAAGTAACAAAAAGTAGAAAAACAGGAGATAATGATAAGGGGACTCGAGTCAGCTGAAAAACGACGAGAGAATTCGTAGCCGTAGGCGCTTCAGTAAATGCGTTCCCGTGTTTTATGAAACTCATTTTGCTTAGCTACAGTTTGGTAAGCATTAAGGTTTTACACCAAATGACTACTAATCTGTCTGGATAAGTAGTTTTCCGAACCAGTGGCAAAATATTGATATTGAAGGATTTAAACAGTCCACGATTTATTCGACTATCCCAACAAATTATAATGGAAAACGTTGAATAGTAAATTGCAGAAATATTTGGTGAAGAAATTATCGTGTGTGTCCATTGACGAAGAATAATAATTTTTCTGTTATAAACAATGGAACCCCCCATAATTTCTTCAACATTCAGAATAGGAATTTCAGAAATCTCTCTTTTTCCGAGGGATACACAAACAGAATAAAAAACTATCAATTGTACGACAAAAACGTAGCGAAGACCTAAACAAAAATAAATAAATAATAGGATGTTTAGTACTCGGATAAAACCTCAGATTGTGTGCATTTCTTTCATGCAGTCTTATCAGTGTCCTGTTTGTACAGTGATTGAATTTAATAGGAGTGCTTGCAATAGATATCGGGCATAAAATCGGAGATTCCTGTCCTTTTTCCTGAAGACGAAGAGTTCCTTACCGTTCGAAACGTTGAAATCAATTTTCCTTCTTTCCATCACCGACACTTTCTTCTTTGATACACAACTGAATACCAAATGAGAGTGCAAATTGACACCAATATTACGACAGTAAGTTTTAGTCGCTATACGAAAGCAGATAGTAGTAGGGTGAATAGTTTGGTAATTGAGTAATCCCTTTGACACGGAAGGGCACGCGCCAGTCGCCAGCCGCCAGCACCTGGCTTCAGGAATGCAGCTGCTCTTCCACCCACCACGCGCCCAGCACCCAGCGCCCTTAAATATCACACTTCACCTCTATGACTCTACTTTTCACGTAAGGAAGCAAAACCCAACTTTGGGGAAACTACCAAACAGACTAAACTATAAGTTTTGACTCATCATCTTGCGTAAATCTTTGAAAAAAACAACAACAACAACTTTAAAAGGTACATGTCCATTGAATAATTTATAAGAAAGGAAGTAATGCTTATCTCTTATCTCTTCGAGTCGTTACATCTTTTATTAAACAAATACGGAAACAATTCTGAGGCCGAGGACGCCTCGTAGAAAACATCTTTTAACGCGTGAATGTATTTTTACGATGACGTTAAGTACTTCACAGAGAGAGAAAAATAATCACAATTATGAACTTGTTTTTACGACAGGAATGCTACTATGGAAGGGACGGTTGAACCTTCGAGCTCCGGTTCTGGAGGCCTTCGCTCTAACCTCGTGACCGCCGGTCGGCCCCGTCATATAAAGCCCGTCAAGTAATATTGTAAAATTTCTCTCGAAAACTGATGGTTTATTTTCTGCATCCAACGTTTCAGGATCAGTCACGCTACCTTTTCCTGCCGGTGTGAAACGTGGGCGTGTCGCCCTCCAAACACGGCATTAAGCCAAATACCTCGTAAATCTACACCGCCGCGCCGCTAGAGATCTAGTTGTCACTTTGGTGAAATCTTTACGGAACTGCAAGCGGTTGTACTCACGTGCGGTCTGGAAGCGAACGGGGCGAAGAGGAGCGGTGTGCGCTCACTGTGAAGACCATTACACTACTGGCTCGGGCAGGATTGGGGCCTTCGGAGGGGAACCAGAACGGTTGGCGAGGTGGTGGGGGGCGGGGGCGTTCATTCACAGAGGCAGCGCAGCGTAGTAGCGGCCCATTCACGACCGTGCAGCGACACTCAAAACACCAATCTAAAATATTCTACTAACGACTCTACTTAGTGATACCAAAGTCGAAAGCGAATTTGTTCAAGAATGTACACTAAAGCGAAAAGAATCGCAAAATTTAAACTAGATAATGAATAAAAAATTTAAGACCTGAACTACAGAACTGAGAAAAGAATGTATTACGTGAATTGTAGTACGGGTTTTTCGTTATCTAATCTATGAGGACGAAAGAATACGTCGTCTCTAACAGTAAAAAACGCTGTTTGTCTTCAGGGAAGAAGATTAGCAATGATAGCAGGGCACACTAGTCCGATCACTGCTTAAAAAATAAACATACTAAACTCTGTCTATTCCAGGGAGACGGTTAACGAAGCCTTCGCATTGTGTATCATTGAATTTCCTTTCGTTTATTTCTTCAGATAAGACTATTCTTCAATTCTTTCTACAATTGGTATAAACACAAACAACAAATAAGTTTGTGAAATGTCCCCGTACCAGCAGATGGTAATATGGCTTTCGTGCAATCTGTCACTTGCACATTTCTGCAGAACAAGTACGTCCAAAATCAATTAAAAATAAACTGAAAAATTTACGTCTGATAGAAAATAATGAATAAGAAAGATAGCCAATACAGACAAAAAAAAGGATAATATAAATACCACACAACGTTACTGGGATCCTTGTTCCTTTTGTCAGGTGCTAAGAAAAGCCTAGCGGCGTTGTGTGGTATTTATATTGCCCTTTTTCTTTTGTCTGTATTGGCTATCTTTCTTATTCCATTAAAAATACCTGACAAAGTATGTGGCGCTACAATTATAAAACGTTAGTTGCACTCTCTACATTTTATTTGTAGAATATGTTGCATATTCAACCGGTAAGACACCTTTCTTCAACCGATTCACCCAAAGAACTCCGAATTAACCCATCAATCAAACTATAGAGTATATAATTTTCAATAAAATATATAAACTGTGGTTATATAGATTACAAAACTGCTCGAATAATTCTAGCATATCTTCATCCCGTTAAACAAAATACTGCTGCTTTATCGAAGGTGGTTTCCTCTGCCACGGAATTCAGAACGACTAACTTCGGGATTAAGAAGAACCAATTGTCGTCGGATTCAACCCTTTTATGGCGCACTATCAAAGATCGGCTTGCAACATTTAATTAAATTATTTCAAAATAAACTCACTGAAACACCAGAGTTTAATTATTAGATTTATTATAAACAGCGATAACATGTCTGAACGAAAACCACAATTATTATAATATTATAATAAATTACTTCGTTTATGTCGCATTATGAGGAAATCATTTCAACATCCAATTGGTTGTTGAGTATTCTGGAAATGGTTGCATATTTAAACGAAAAATCTAGAAAGTTCTGTGACAAACAAGACCAGGAACTCATGCTTAAAAATTAGCATGCAGCAAGTTGTACATATCTCCATAATGAAGCTGCTTACAAGATTTATGTTAACGGAAACATTTTTCTCAAACAATAATACTTTCCAAGTATTTAACCATGAAAACTAGTGAAAATATATAACAACATTATGAAGAAATACTAGAAGCACAATGCTCTCAAGCCATTACCTAAATAAAAATTACGAAATTCTCCGCGACCAAGTCATAAGGAATATGATCAGTCGTGAAGATACGAAGGATTCATTCTAATATTTTCCTTAACGGAAACTATGAACGGGATGTGGCCCATATCGTGAACTTTTTTCACCAATTCATTTACAGCACGTAATCCTCTTGTAAAATCTAATTTCAGAAGAATACTTAAAATTGTTAGCTGACAAGTTCACTGTACTTGCAGTTTTTACTCAACTGTCGTTATTAGCACATGCAGTGTGAAACGTTTCTCGGTAACATGTGTAAAAACACTTTACTGTATAAGTCAGTCTGAATGTAAAATTGCATTTCAATACTGTTATACCGAATAAATATTTTCCTGCACAAATAACAGTTGTTGACACAGACAGAGAGTAATCAAATCAATGCTTGTAAAGTCAGATAGTGACACATCAAGAACAAACAGGAAGGTCTGTCTGACCATTCACAGTCCTTTCGCTGCATCACAGAAATGTAAATAATTTATTTGTAACTTAGTAAAGATAACATACGGATAACCTGTGATCTATTACAAAAAAAAAAAGAATTGTGTAATAGTGTGATCGAATTTCATTTCGATTTTCTTCAAAAGACGCCGATAAAGTGCCTGCAGCTCTGAGAATGCATTATTCAAGCTTCTAACAAGAAGAGGCGATAAATAAGATGAAGCTAAAATAACTGCAAAGAGTCGAAGGTCTGGGACGAAGAACGTTTATTTGCTCAATACTAGTGTTAACATCTGCATGACGTAGTGCCCTATGACATGAAAATAAATAAGCACACCCGCCTTCTATTCTCCAGGAAAATTCCGGCTATTAATCACAGACCCATTTCACGCGAATATATAACAATCAATCGTTCGGCGTAAATCTTCTTCTACGAGATTCAAGAGACTGTGGTCGTATACGCTTTGTAAATATTTCAAACCTTAATGCAACGAAATGGCGTTGAGTAATTCACATTATTCCACTGCGACGTTACGAAAAATGGAGCACGAGTTAGTTGAAGAATATATATATTAACCTTTAACCCCTTCTCTTCACAAATGCACTATTTTCTATCTGAAATCACCAGATCAAATAGATTGATTGGGGAAACGCATACATCCATTGAAATTATGTAACGTAAATGCGCGGAAATATAATACAAAAATGCTGGCATTGTCCCCATCTCTGAGAACTAGTATCCGGAAGAATACTTCGTAGGAGGAAATAACTACTTCGGAGGAAATTATAGACAATTATAATGCTTTAAAGACTGAAATTGTAAAAAGTAGGAAAGATAAGAATGATGAAAAATATAATACTGATTCAAATTCGACACGAGAAGTTACTCATTTCTAAGTTTTCGTATAAACTGTATGCTGTACAACTGTCTCATTAGTAGATCAACGCATTCGATGAAGAAAACATTCAACAGTCATTTAGGAAGTTATATGTATGCATATTTTAAATATTTGGATCACTCACACGTTAGTGATAACCCAGAAAAAAACGAAACTAACTGTAGAAAAGGTAAAAACGAGTACTTGGCAAAAAGTTTAGAGTCAATATTAAAAAAGAATCAGCGAGGAAAATGTGTTCTCAAGAGTACAAACAAAGAGAGTATTGCAGAAACAGGATCTGGAATCGTTAAATTTTACGCAGCGGATAAGCCACTTTTGAAATTATAAAATATAAAACGCCTGAGTTAAAAGTATAAAAATTAGCCAAATAAAAACATGTGTATAACTGCCGTTGTTTCTCACTACAAACTTTCCCGAGCACAACAAATAGTTAATTTCCCACGCACATGCTACATGTAACTCCGTCATATTTTCTAAATAACAAAATAGACTTACTAGATAAATAAATAGCCAAATAGGAGACAAAAATTTCTGATAAAATAAATGCCACACTACTTTCTGCAATCCTTATTGCTTTCGCAAGGTGGTTCATAAGTCACAAATTTTCTCTGAAAAGCTTTTGAGTAGGCCACCTGTGTGGTGAGTCGTCCATGCAACTTTGAACCACCTAGTGTGTTATTTATTTTATCGCTAATTTTTGACTGTAAATTGTCTACTTATTTATCTAGTAAGTCTCTTTTGTTATTTAGAAAATATGACGAGTTTCATGTAACAAGTGCGAGGGAAATTAACTATTAGTTATAAAAAGTTGGAAAAGTTTGTAGAGAGAAACAACGGTACTATCCTTTTTTAGGTGCCAGATTGTGCCTGAAGATGACGCCGGGTCATTGGAAAGAATCGAAACATGTCCCAAAATAACCTATTTGAGTTTATCGAAATTCTGCGCTGTATAGTAACAGAAGTCCCACGAAATAAAATAGTATTTGTTGGAACGGATAAAAGGCGGAATAACTTTGATTTAACTTTATGACGAAACTAATCGAAGAAAATACTTTTTCTTCAATTGAGGAGAGCAAAATTACAGGAAATAATTGGCGATAAATTCGTTTTTACGAAAACGACTCAATTAGAGATTGAGAGGGAGACGCTCAATCAGGTAACAATAAAAAATGCGTATATACGAGTAAAATTCTGACGTGAAAGGAAGCTGATGCCTTACAAAGTAAACAGCACAAATAATACAGAACATCTGTGTCGAAATAAATACGAACGCACCTGTTCTAACACGAAAGGACGAACTCTGTGAGATGACTCGTCTAGAACAAACAATTTATTCCTGAAAAAATAGTTTGTTTTATGACAGGGCAACTAGCGCCCAAGAAGATAAGATTAGGAAAATAAGATTAGGCAATTAGGAACTAAGATGTAAAAACTAAGATTTATATAATTTATGAATAAGAAAGATAGCCAATACAGACAAAAAAGGGTAATATAAATACCTCACAACGTTTCTGGGATCGTTGTACCTTTCTTCAGGTGCTAAGAAGAGCTTAGAGAAACACAACTACACTGGTCAGTTGACAACACTCAAAAGCGACGTAAACGTAACGACAATGGGAGAGCACAAGGGTTGGCGTAACAATAAGGGAGCAACGACAATGGGAAAACAGAAGGTTTAGCGAAATAATAAGGGAGCATAGCAATTATTGAGTTTAATAGAGTATGTTTGTACATTAATAGCTGTGATGTTTGATTTAATGTGAAGCATCTCTGAAATGAGTCTGGAATTGTACCTGGTGTCAATGTCTAAAATCTTAGCATTTTGCCAATCAAATGTATGTTTAGAACTGTTTATATATTTGGTCACTACAGATTGTTTATCAATGTTTATCAATTTAGATATCATTATAAGATATATATTGGAGGCGTAAGCCATTTACCGTTTAAGATAAATAGGTAAGTTTGGTTATGAGAAAATATTAAAATAAAAGTGTTGGTTTGGGACGGAAGAGGGGGCGAATGGGAATGTTATAACTAGTCGTCCTGAGTCCGTTCACACATACAGAAAGACGTGATTATTGGCTGTCAGACCATTGATTGAATAGTGACCAGCACATCAGTATTTCCTAGGTATCATCATTCTGGTCGGGGAACAACGGGGAGTGCCGGCTACTGCTCTTAGAAGTATAAGTTTTGGGAGGTCATCCACCACCTGTGACCAAAAGTTGGTAAGCGAATATCCATCGTATTAAGATCCGGTAACTAAAGTTTGCGGGAATTCTCAAGCAAATCTAAATTACGTGTGAATTGAACAGGGTCGATTAATATATTAATTAAAATAATTAATAAGATTGTGTGCCCAAAAAATTATAATGAAGTTAATGCACAACGCTTAATCCCTAATGTTTTGCGACCTGTTTAGGTGCTGTAAACTTCAATAATGAAAAATTGTATAAAGTAAGGATTAAATTTAAAATATATTTCAAAATTTAAGAGTAGCTCTTTAAATGCAATGATTCTTTGAAAGTTTATTAATGAAAACAGCTACCTATTCCAGTCCTCAAACCGTTCAGCCATACTCATCTTGCGATAAAATTAATCTACTCCAACGTTTTGGGTAGAGATATTCTGATCCGTGTTGTGGCCTTACGCATCGCGTCAATCTGAATCTTTTATCTGTTTTAATAAAAACTTTTAATTGGATTAATAATAACTTGTCCGGTCTATATAAAAAACAAAATTGAACGTCACAGCACTCTTGACGCTTAGTCACCTGACAGTCTTCGCAACCTTGCTCGTTAAAATAAAACACTGCCAGACAGAAACAGAGATAACGCTACAATATGAGATGAAAATTATATAAGGAAACGTCAGACCAAAGATCTTTGATGAAATATACAAGCATGGGGAACGACTCAATTCACTATGATTTACGGATAATAGAGAGAACAGGGAAATCTAAAAAATTGTCACTCGGGGATTTTATGAGAAAGACTGTGCCTAGATAAGGTATGTAATAAGGCGGAAACCGAAAAGATTTGGTTGAGTTACATGCTCATTAAAAGTTAAGTCAATAACTATATGTACTGCTTGTCTCTTTTTTATTATTATTTTAATATTCTAAAAATTTTATATATATATATATATATATATATATGTGTGTGTGTGTGGGTAGGTGTGGGTGTGGGTGGGTGTATTAATTTGCGGTGGTTGCCAGGTCAATTTGTCGTTTCATTTTTAGCATTCTGAGGGGTTTAGGTGGAGAAGGGTGGGTTTCAATATTTGAGATAATTGGATTGAAGTGATGGAGATTTCTATTACGTTGGATTAGGGCGGTTTGAATGATAATTTTTTGGGTTGAGGGAATATTTAGGTCATTGTGGATTCTAGAGTTAATAAAGTACCAGGGACAGTTAGTTATAAAAAGCGGAGTACTTTATTTTGCGATATTTGAATTTTATTTATATGGGTGGTAGCGGTCGAACGCCAGATATAACAGGCATAAAACCAGAGGGACGTGTAAAGGAGTTTTTTGTTGTTGTGAAGGATAAAGGAGATTTCGGGTTCAGTAATGGCTTTAATTTGTGGAATCTGTGGAATATTATTTTTTTAAGGTGGGAACTGTGAAGGGACCATGTTACTTTGGAGTCGAGGGTTAGGTCAAGGTATTTATGGAAATGCTTGTGTCTATAAACGGCGTATTCAATTGTACGTGATTGAGGATTCGCCAGATGCAACTCCCTTTACAAAATATGGGGACCGCAAGTAGGAGACAATGTTATCCGTGTCTAGTGTCCACACTGTTCGTATATACTTTTGGAAACTTAGAAGCCGCTTGGGCGAAAATTTATGGAAAGGACTCGGAAGAAGGTATGACACAAATAAGGCACGACGAACCTCTGAAACACGATGATATACTGAAAGACCAGGTTGGGAAGTTGTCTCGGAAATAATTTAATAGAAAATTAATCCAAATAATGCAAGAGAATAGTGCTTTTTGACTGTGATTCATGTATCAAATCATATTCTTTGGCAGAAAATATTTCAATTTAGATATGGCATATTAAAGTGTGACACTATGGATGTTAATAGTTATCAATGAGATCGCTAAGGTCCTAAGGTGAGTGAATATGGGAACCTTGGAAGTGGGAGCTATGGAGCGCATCGTGATGGCAGCCGGATGTAACGGGTGGTCGCTCTTACGTAATGCCTCTTCGGCCTTGCGCAGCGCAGCACGCCGACCCCGTAGCCGCAAATCTCCGACAGAGTCACTTTTCTTAAATCTTAATGTCTGGACAGTAGACTCCTACGATTAAAATGAGTCAATGCAACTTATTTTAGAGTCACCCCAAAATTTTCACCAGTTTTTCTTTTGAAGTTAACCGTCGACGTCTAGTAGATCTCCGAGGATCTTTCCGCTGATTAACAACACGGCTTTTCCATTTTTATTAATTCCTTCTTCACTTGTTGTGACAGTTACTAAATACTAATTTTATAATATAGATGTTTGCATTATTTGTAACAAGAGTATTTCCAATTTATTTAACTGTATACATCACTCAGAGGCAGAAGAGCCGCCTCCCAGGATTCGGCTGAAACGAATAGGTTCAGCCTATAAGGGTTACGGAATTAAGTGTCTGTGCTCTGAAATGATGCTTCCGTTTTCCTGAACACGAACAGTTATTATTTTTTATAAGTTATTTTATTACTCCAGTCTCTCTCTGAATTGTATTTCCTCCCTCAAAGATCTATTTTCTCATATTGTATATATCCTGAACCAATAAATTCGTGCTGAATTCAGCAAAAATGATACGAGTAAAGCGTTATCTGGAGGTTCTTTGGATATACAACTAAAAAATTCTTATCACACAACATGATATTAAGAAATTTTTTTTGCGCTAACTACAGACAATTTAGTTTAGCCCGACAATTATTTTTCATAGAAGCGGCTAATAAGATTTTAGATAAATTATAAAACTTAGATAAATTGAAGTAATAGAAAAAAAACTTTACACAACCGGGAATCGAGCTGCTACAATCGCCTGAGCTACTCTGTCGATTATAAGGAATCTGATAGGGTTTGAGGTTGGTGCCACTGTATTGTTATCGTAAATATAAAGAACAGAAAAACAAAAAATGTATTAGGAAAGAAATTTCAATAAGGTGTATCGCCTATATGAATTTCGAACAAAAATGACTCTGGGTACAATAACACGATCATATGCGGTAATCATCGACGCCATATTATAGAAATTTCATACGAAAACCTAGGTATGATCTATAAATTTTCCATTTGAAAAATATCCATAAATTCTGT
Source organism: Zhengitettix transpicula (assembly GCA_037074705.1). NCBI lineage: Eukaryota > Metazoa > Arthropoda > Insecta > Orthoptera > Tetrigidae > Zhengitettix > Zhengitettix transpicula. The sequence continues at coordinate 151,751,154 of CM073590.1, forward strand.
CAGTGAAAATTAATGCGATTTTAATTAGACACATGAAAACTCCTGATGAGTTGTAAAACTGAAAGTTTAAAATTAAGTCACTATATCCGGGACTATTTTACGGTTCATCTCCGATTTCAAAAATACAGTCGTTTAACGTTTTTGGTAAAAATATTACCTTTTATGTGGGAATTTTGATTCCTATACCTTTCGTTAACATTCAATTCAATTTATGTTGGTGATACAAAAAACGTTTTCAAATAACTATAATAAGTGAAAAATAGCATAAGCTATACTCGAGTATCAATGCCTCGCAGCTGCAGTTAGCCAAACCGGATCTCGTAGTCACTGCGCGTCTTCCCCACAGCCATTAGGCAATTTCGCTGCGCGTCCACCTACGGCACTAGTTATTGCACAAGATTTACAATCATCCACGTTTACACACCGGATACTCTTCAATACACACTCAAATATAATCAATGTTCGCTCGAGGATTTATAATTCGTATTGATTGGGTCATTTAGATGGTACAATAAACAAACTGTTCGCTGCGGAAGCGTTGTTTTATATTCACTTAAACATGTTCCGTACATAACTCGTCATCAATTAGTATGTCAAATTTCGTCCAAGGTTCAGAAATGTTGCACATATTTATCCCTTTTCCCCGTTACACCCATAAGTAGCGATTTCGTAATACATTTCCTCCTACGCTAAAGTGTTTCTGAAATCCGTAAAGTCAGTGAGTTGCGTTCCGACCCGCTTTCTCCATAACCTGGGTACCTTCAACAGTATATAGTTGTCAGATAAATTAATGTAGAATGTATGTTAATTACTTCAATTAGACAAAATGCAAAAATTTTACATCAGGAATGTAAATATTTTTCAAGATTGATGATACTACACATAAGCTCTAATAATTATGCTGTAAATGTACAAAAATGATACAAATAATTTGACACTTTATTATTGTGAATTATTTTGTATCAAGAATACACTCGACAGCATTGTGTATCCAAAACTCATTTCGACTGCAAAGTGAGGGATAAGCACACACCTTTAAAAATTTATACTCAAAACACTTTTGACATTACAAGAAATAAATTGAAAGTCATTTTAAACATATATAGGCATAACTGTATAATAAGTATACTTATTTAAAAAATTGTTCTCTATAAATTTTTATATATTTTATAGACTTGTAAACATTAACATTATAATTTTTTTTACGTATACACCGGAAGAAGTTATAAAATAAATGAATGATACGTAGTGATAATTTTTATTTCTTACAAGTTTGCTGGTTTACCCATTTATGATTCAATTGATGTCAAATAAATATAACTGTTAATGTAGCTTAAAGAATTCTTTTGGAATGAATTGAGTATAGATATTCGAATGTAAAACCTTGGGAATGAAAAGGTTGATCGTTTTACGCCTTTTTTTCCGTAGACGTTTTAATTATAGGAAACAATTAAGACGAGTACGAATTACAGTCACGATTAAAACATGGCTTGCCAGTGAGAGAGCGTAAAGTATCGGTCAGTTTATAATTGGTTTTGTAATAACTATTGTAGGAGATTAAAATTTTAATAATCGAATTAAATTAACCAGAAAAATAGTTTTTAAAATTTATCCCCTTAGCACGTTGAAATATAAAAAAAAGAACCCTTAACCTATATACACAATACGAAATTAACATCCATACATAACACAAAAATACTAACTATAACACAAAATAAGATCATAAGCATTAGAAACACATTCAGAATATAAACAAATTGCGTTTGTCAATGTATTCTTTCTTACTGGGTTTTAATGAACGTTTGATTTGTCCAATATAACGCTGTGAACAATCCTTGCATTAAATTTTATTTTAGTTGATTTCAGAGTATTTGAAATATATCTAAACCCTTAAAACGAGCACTTTTTCCACTTTTTCTTGATGAAATGTAAAGGCACCGAAATCTTTACTTTTGCTTCTTGAGCATATTTATATTTTACTAACTCTGTATCTATCTTGGCAATATTATACATCTCCGGAAAACTAAACTATCTTGCTTACACTTCTATAGTCAAAAATATGGAAATCATTAATGAGACTTGTGTATTCAAAGTTATTTTATTCAGGGGACACCAATCAAAATTTTGCATTTTTTAAAAACTATCATTTTATTATTGTTTTACTAATGAATTATTCTCAAATAATTCCATTCATATTTCACAATTACGTTAATCTAACTAATTATTTAATACATCTTTAAAAACTACACGAGTATTCAACTCTACTTACAAGATGTTTCTCGGAATAATTAATCAAGTAAAACAATAAGACAATCTTAACCGTCGTGCAATTGCAGTTTTCAATCTATCCAACTGCAAGAATTTTACCAGGGAAAACTACGAAAATAGCATAACTGAAACGATAAATTTTACACTTAATTGCAACAAACTGAGTATGATAATGGTAATTGTGTGAGTTATCATCGTATTATTTCGATGGGCAGCAGGCACTTCATAAAGGTAGGTCATTATTATTTATGGACTATTAACGTATCTGAACTTTAGATTATAATAAATAGTTGACTAAGGTCACGTTGTGAATTGAAACTCTATGCATAAACACAGAGATAAAATACCAATGGTAAACCTATAAAATAAAATATATGATATTAAAAATGATTAATATATAACTTCACGAGTTAAAATTTGAATCATTTTTTTAAGAAACATTCAGTAAATATTTATTTTGAAGAAAATCTTCGAACTGCAACAGAACAGGGAAAGGAAAACAGCAAATACTTTATCAGAGATATAATGCAGGCGAAACAAAGGATAGAAGAGGATTTCGAGCAGGGAAAACAAATGGCATACTCTTTGTGTCGTAAATACGTAAAAAAGCAAATGTTCCAAGTGTTTAATAAACTTCGAAACATTAATAGGGACTTTTTTAAAAAAGAAAAGTCCCACTGAAATACTGTCAATCCTCCAACGTGCCTAGAGAACAGTCCGAGACCAGTGATCTGAAACTCTTACAACAACTGAAAGCGAACAGGCGATAACCTTGAACTAATAATACTGCACTCAAATCATACAAGGATTTCCTAGCTCAATACGTAATTGAAACATAAATTTTGCAATTATTAACTTTCGGCGAAGGAGTTGGATGCGCTACAGTTTCAGAGGAGTTTGCAAGGACGGCAACCATAAATAGCAACGCATCTATAACTAAAGCGGAAATATATGCCATATATATGATGACAATACGATGCATGAAAGAACCAAACAAACATAATTTAATCCTAACACTCTCTGGCAGCAATAATTACAATAACCAACCAAATGATATGGAATGGTACCGTCCATAAAATCAGATAAAACCTTATGGCTATTATAAGTAGCAATAATAAAGTAATGATAGGACAGAGGAATGGAGGGAAACGAAAGTGCAAAGATGGAGTCATCCCAACAAAAGAATAAACTCAACAGTCCAATATGCAATAAAAATGATGTGGAACAAGCCTATGCCATAATACGTTAGGAAAAATGGCACAAGTGTGGAATAGTAAGGAATGAAGGGATTTTTCACAAGAAAGTCGACAACTTCAAGGATATATCCTACGCTAGCAATCTGACACGGAGACAGCAGGTGGTTGTTGCTAGATTAAGAACTCTCCATTCTAACCTCACGCACTCCTTTCTATTCTCTAGATCACCGCAACCTGCATGTGACGTATGCAAGGCTGCCCCGACGATCCAGCATATCCTCTACGACTGTCCAAAACACGACAGGATTAGAAGAGCCACAATTCAGAAATACACGAGATGAGAGATATGTACCTAAGCAGCGGCAATAAATAAACTTCTAAAGTTTAACAAGGAAACCAGCATTCAAGATCTAATCTAAAGAGACAATGAATCTGAGACTAAGAATAAAATGTATAGCTGATACGAACTAATTGTAATAATTTCATGTTGTAGGTATCGTAAGTAGCCAATGACTTTTATGTTGAAGCTACTATAAACTATAAATTTTTAACAAAGTTAGTCTAATTTAAGTTTTATATCACCATTGTACCAAGAGACACATGATTGTATTTACACAGTTTTTAATGTGTACCAGAAACAGCGATAGAATCTTGTTTGAATAGCAGTTTAACCGCGGTTTCTACGTGTTCGTGAAATTGTGGAGTACTCGTTTTCGCAATGTGAGATACCTAACTCTAATCCGAAGATACAGTATCACAATTAAAGACAATGGGGGCTATAACACGCTGCATTAAAATGCTTAAATTATGTAAATACGTCTTAAGAGAACCCGGAGTAAGGAAAAAGAAAATAAAGCAAATGCACACAAAATATTTGAAATACGATTGGTGTTAACCAAAAAATAGAGTTTCACACTTGGGATAAATATGGAGACTTTTCTTCCATTGAGAGAGGGCCGGTACCATAGTTTACGAATTTAATACTGAAAACGTTATACGAGACTTGCATAATAGTCAAGGGCATCAAGAGAAAGGGTAAAAATTGCTCTCTGATTTAAATCAACTGACTACGAAACGTTCAACACCTTGTTATTGTACTATCAGTGATCAAAAAATAAGTCAAATAAACTTGTTCGGAACTATTGTAATAACACTGAAAGTATTTATATCCTGCAATACGTTTGGTTTTAATAGTAAAATGGATGTAGTTACAGGCTTATAAGTTATTAGCAAATCTGAAATTGAGACTAAATTTGCGAAAATAATTTTAAATCCTCTGTATAAATAAAGTGAGAAAATAATAAAGAATATTTCTGTGCTAATAAACTCAAACAAGTAACGTTGTTGAATTTGAGTAAATTCAATTTATAAAGAGTTTCTTCGAATTTGAACATTTGTAAATGGTCAGCCCACATACATTGCAATACAAGTTCAAAATATTCCCATTCATGCTAGTCATAAATTGCTAAATGGGTACATTTACGAAAAAATGATAACGTATTGATTCTACAGTGATACTGACGTTATCTAATATCAAAGCTTCGTGAATGTGTTCCATTTTTATAGAATTTGCTTTATTTTATACCAGTTATTTCCTTACGTAGATGTTTCACAGTTTACGCTACAGAGCTCATATTTACGAGTCTATTTCAGTTGGTAAGTTCATAAGGATAAAAAGAGAAAGATGTCAATATAAAAATTTGACATGATGTAAGTGAATGAATAAATGTCACACGCGTGGCGGTTGATATTTAAGACATTATTAAAATTTTTGTATTGATTTGGCGGCTCCATCTTAATAGCCAGCAGCTCCGTTGGCCGTAACTAGCTTCGCAATACGCCAGAGCTCCACGTGACATTGGGATCGAAAAAGCGATAAGTCATTTCGCACAGCTGTAGCCTTGGCCATTCTTCACACCGCGGCCGTTACTTTAAATTAATCATGTCGTCGGATATTGTAACCAAAGGCAAAACTGTGTCCAATGGCGCATTGCATAAGACAGAGATGCGACAGCCGCGCGCTGGCATCGAACCCGGATCCACGGCCACCAGTCCCGGATACAAACCCGCCGCTACTTTCAAACAGTGAAATAACAATATTGCATTCTGTCTCTGAGTATAACAACAGCTTTGTAAATATTTTTTAACTACTCCGAAAGTATAAAGAAAGGCAAAAACTCTGGTTTACAATGACAATAACAGAATTTTCGCAATAAAGTTTAACAATATAAATGACCATAAAATTCATTTGGGGCGATTTCACTTAGTTAAAAATACGATTGAAATAAATACATGAGAAAAGAAAAAGTCGGAATTACCGATTATATAAAATATAGGAACATTAATATTAGTCAAATGTCGGGTAGAGGAAGAAATGTGAGATACTAAAGCGAAAGTAAGTGATATAAGTGTTTATGTAAAAATGAAATTCAGCATGAGAAATTAAAGACACAGGTAAAATATTTGTTTGTGTACAGTATTTTAATTTAGATAAATAAGCAAACGGTATTGAGTCAGAACATTATCTTTATTAAAAAAAAATTAAATATACAGACGTTTCGTCCTTTTTAAAGATATTTTCAGGTTTAATAACTTGATATATGAATTAAGTAAAAAATTTAGAGCCAAGGTTTTGCTGTCTTGTCTATTGTAACCTACATTTATTGCTTGATTTATATATAATATTTTTAAACTTGAAAATGTCCTAAAACGGACGAAACGTCGGTGTATTTAATTTTTAGTCGGAAAATATCATTTTCTGACTTCAGCCAGATTTCTTATTTAATTATATTATAAATATCAGACTTTTTCATCAGTATTATTTTAATTTAGATTTAACGTATTATTTTTTGCATTAATGTCTCTGCTCTGCCATAAATTAGAAATTTACAGTCACTTTAAGCGGAAAGCGAAAAAAGGCGTGCGGTCTCGCGCACAAATAAGTTCTATAGTGATTATACCGATGTCAAATCGAAAAGTACGTAAAAATAAAGCATGAAGGTGTTTTTTTTCCTATCACAAACCCTTACTAACGATTCAGTTCAGTACAAAAATTCAGTATAAAATATAATCTGACAATTATCATTTAAAAAATAAAACCAGATAATATGACAGAAAAAAGCGTATTAATTAATTAAAACAAAAATAATTATAATACGACTTTTTGTTTGCAATTTAATATATATATATATATATATATTTATTGTAATATACACAATTAATACGTCGTTTAATTGATTTACTTAAATGAATTTAAAGAATTTACCTCTCGTTGAAACTATTAATGTAATAATTAAATGGAAGGTGTTATTTAAATAAAATAATTAATAAAATTTACAAACAATATTTATTTATTTTGTGGCAATTATTTAAAAACAATTACAAAATATTTAAAAAATTAAATTCTCAGGGTCTTCACTTGGTTTGATAATGGACACATCAATTATGTTTAAAAAAATCTTATTAACAAACAAATCATATTTACCTAAACTATACGCAAACTAAAAAAAGAAATTAACTTGACAATTAAAATAGAACGAAATTTAAAAGTAAAAAGATTAACTCTGATTAACAATTTAAACTAGAACGAAATCCGACTTCTATCTTTTAATTACGTTTACATAAATCATTATTTTGTATTTTGTTAATCACATCTGTTCCAGCATTTCCTTTTTGGTTTCGAAAATACACTATTGTGAGATTTTACACTGATTCTAAGATTCACAGATTTTACACTGATTCTAGTCAAAATTGATAGGATGTCAGGAACTCGGATGATCCTCCCTTTTTTTTGTCAGCTATCTGTTACTGCTTGCCTTAGGTAAATTCTGCTTGCCTTAGGTGAATTCTGTGGTTTGTAGATTTGCTAGTCTTTACTGCTTTGGACTTAAACTGCAATTTTACTATTTCTGGCTGGCTATGGACGTAAAACTGCTTTTACTTAGCAAGTTTCGATGTAGTGCTTTCGTGAATCTTTTACTTTGTCATCAACTTTGTTTAATAGTAATACAATAAGTGACAGCTAGTCTCTGCTCAAGTATCTCTTGTTCCGTCCTCCGAAATGTCCAGGCACCAACCAACTTTGTTAAATCCTAGTCACTAACTGAACTATCGTCTTGAGTTTTAGCGCGCATACGCCATTTTCGACTTTCCGATAAAGGAACAGAGCTGGGCTACATTGTCGCTATGGAAGCTCCTGCCGCAATAATAGATTTCTTTGACACTTTAAATTTTTATGTTCAAACTATTAATGTCCTAATTAATTGGCATTACAATATATATATTTCAAACCGTATATTACTTGAGGAAGGCGAACTATGACCGAAACGTCGTATTGTAATGATTTCTTGAACAAATATATTCATAATTCTAACACAATTAATAACTTTTGCTGTAACAAAATGGAAAATTAATTACTCATTTAATTCGACTCCCATATGTATATTATACGAGTTACCGAACTTTACCTGAAGAACGACTACTATTTGTAACATATTATTTACGATTGTGTGTTGTACGTGATGCTTTGAATGAGTGTGCTTTTCAAGATCGCATTACATATTCTGAAAAAAGTCAAAATATAAAACAAGTAAATAACGGATTTCAGCTGCGTTTCGATCTCGAGCAGGTGCTAAAAGCATCGTAACGGAAGTCATGGGCCATATTTTGCGTAATTTGGGAAGGCGTGCAGGAGCCACCTGTGAGAATCAATTCTCACGGGAGCAGCTGACCCCGAGGTCAACTCAATCAGACTGACGGCTTCCGGCGCCCGGCCGAGCTGTGATTTTAATTGTGCGTGTCTCTGCGTAGGCACACTCCACACTCCATTAAACACACTTCACATTGCACCATTTATACATTCCGCGTAGTACGTATGCCAGTCGTAAAACTGGACCAATTTTAAAAGATTAAATTCCCTAAATTAAAAAAATATATAGGTATAGGAACAGGTAGAAATGATACAATGTATTAAAATTAATGTCCTTAATTGTCAAGTTCACTCACATAAAGGATCTAATAATGAACGCAACTACATTCCCTAGTAGATAACCGAGATTTGCAAAGTCAGTACAGTTTCCAAGATAAACTACGTACTTTATATAGGCTGTGACGGGAAACTAGCCCAATATTTTATAACTGGCGAACGGATTCGGAATATGGCCCTCAAAGTATGCGGTTTCGTTTTGAAAAATACAGACAATGCTTTATTGCCGCACAGATTTTCGGTCGTCTTACAGCTAGAATGTTCAGTGCCTAAAATATGACGTTATACGTCAAGTATGACTATGTGACAGCACACGCTGCCGAGACACTAAAACGTTAGGCCTTGAAGTCGAATGAAGTTTGAATTTACTGTTCTAAGAGTAGGTTTTCCTTTTTACCTACTTTATTGTTATTTCACCATAATTTTCCCCAAATACATACCATGTTCGCTACTCTATTCATTTCTATAAACCTTTTTCATCCTAGAGGCTGCACTTATCCAAACAATGATGCTCTTACTATAACGAATTACGTGTTCCGTACAGATTTATCACAAACAGGAGATTTTCTGTTTCGAAAACAGGTGTTCAAACCGTAAACGCAAGAGGCCGTTGAGTTGGGTTATCCACAATGAATGTAAAACGAATAATATTCGTTTGGGTTTCATCGTCGAATGAAGTATTAGACTGAGAGGGATGAAGAAGTGGGTGACTAATGGCGGAAGGAGCTGGTGAAACGTCGTACGCTTTTAAAACGATTGCCGTTGTTCAAACCAGAGAACTCAATTTGAAGGGGAAAACTTTCAATCCATAATCAATTTCTTCTAGAATTAAAGTATCAGGATGAAATAAATGTGGACCGAACAACTTCCTCTCTATATTCTTCAATTTTATTTCATATACGCCTCCTTCTGGTTTTCACATCAAAAGATGGAAGCAAAAGAGCAGGTGTAGTGATCAGGATAATTTTCGTTATTGGACTGAAGGAAAAGAAGGTTGGGGCAAAATCCACATGAAACGTGACACACAGGTATGACTTACAACACCTACTACTCTGGCGACCGTCCGTCACATGACAAGAGAGATACGAGTTTCTAACGTGGCTCCGATGCAGTTTTAAACAGGAGAGAAGAGTCTTTGAAACTAAAAAGAATATTTCATTTTGTATTTAGTGCGTGTAGTGTCGTGTATAATTTCATTATAACCTTTTACAACTATGAACTTGGAAAATAATTTAGACACGTAGAAAATTTAAAATTAATCCGCTAAATCAAACGACGATGTATACGATGTATAAAAACACAAATACGATATTCAATTTAATTAAAAAGGCAATAAGTTCCACATTATTTAATGAAAAATGTATATGGTAACCTTTCAATAGATTTTTTGATTATGACGTTTTTTTTTGTATTTCCACTAATACATTACGTGAATCAAATAGCAGAAACCCAGGAAAATCGTAAAGAGCCAAATCCTTGGGGACCCTGCGGAAGCTGTCATCCGTGTTTCGTATTTTACACACGTGTACATGCATCAAAGCTTACGGACATAACTTTAGTTGAATTTCTTCTTTAAGACCTCAATATACTACTCCCGTAGGAAATATTGGCGTACTCTCTAGACAATAGTGTGTTATACCATCATTAATTTACTAATGAAATGTTTTTCATAACGTCTGTCGTCTACACGACTATATAGGGTGTAGATAAATGTATATTCCAACTCAGCTGGACTAATAAAATAAATAAAAAATAACGCTTGAAAGTTTCAGAAATCGGATTATTTTTTTGGATATGCTACAGAATTGGTTGTTGCCACAGCTAGACGAAGAATCTAGTGATTTCATTCTACAGCAGGATGGTGCACCACTCTATTGGCACTTAGCTGTCCCTGAGTTTTTAAATGATAAATTGTCGCCAGGCACTCCAGGACTTCGGTCTCCGTCTATGGCATCCCATCAGTCCTGACCACTACGTGAGGTATTTTTTTCCGGGGCTACATCAAAGATCAGGTGTTTATATCAGACATGCTGGAAAAAACGTGGGATTGTACCGCCTCGATATCGTCCGTGTTTCTGGAAGGGCTCACTTTGAACATTTATAACTGTGTTGAATTTAAGCTTTCAAATGTTACTTTTTATCTCCTGTGATCAACAAGGCTGTACTTTTATTTATTGGGTTTCATTACTCTTGCCAGCGACAAAAGTTGAAGCATAGTATTTTGATCATTTGCATTTCGGAGGGCCGTATTTGAACTTTTCAGTACGTGTATTGAGCAGAAGAACGAATCAAGAATTTAATTTGAGAATAGGAAGACAAATGCAGCCAGTATAACAAAGATTCATGTTTTCAACATGAACGTAGATATGGTCAGAATAAGATCATGGTTGAGACGAATACTTTTACCCAAAGGTAATAATCTTCCAGATATCATTTTACTATCCGCAGAAAATTAAAATTGGAGTCAACAACCAAAAAATGTAATTTTGAGATTACACGAAAATCAACCAAAAGTGAGATTCAAGTGTTAAATTACATGTCGAAACACTTAAAAAAATTAAGGTGCTTATCAGTATTCATGATCACTAAGTTGATTTCATCTTGATTTCTTTGAAATATTTAAGGTTCATAATACTTTCACGTTAAAATTTAATGTATATAAATTACAAAGAAGACTTAAAAATATTTTACATGAAATATTAAAAAATTATATTTTCTGGAAATAAAAAATTGAGAAAATTTCGGAAATTATGGCTACCGTAATATCCCGGTTCCAACAATTACATTATCTTGCACTCGAAGAAAATATAAGTCCTAACTCTCCTTAAACAGAGGCAGATAGAAGCTTTTGACGCCTCGTCATATAAATTAGTCGGACATGCGGCAGCAAACGCAGAGATTAAATACACCGGTAATGGAGTGTGGGTAGTCGTATAATGGACTCCATTCACCCTGGCTAGAAGGCTCAAACATTACACACTAAACGGAGTACCTGCAGCATATTACAAGAGTCATACGGGAATGGTTTATTGACTAAATAGAAAACAAAATAAGTAACAGAAGTTAACATAGTACGAAATTTGTAAAAAAAATTGAATATGTCGAAAGGTGAAATTATAATAATTGACTGTAATATTAATGTTGGGTTCTGTAAACCACATGTTGCTTCATGATGAATAAACCTAATTATTCTTCATAAATAATTGATATTTATAGTTTGGTAGATAAGATTTGATACCAATTGATCATCTTCAAAAGTAAGCACTAATAAATAAATCAACTTAATCTTCTCTGAGTTTTTGACGAACAAAATAGTTTCTCATTGATAGGAATAAAAACCTCTTGAGTTTTTGACGAACAAAATAGTTTCTCTTTGATAGGAATAAAAACCGTACGCAGTCACCAATAATATATACTCCTTCAATTAAAAAGCCTTTGAAATCTGTGTCATATTAGTTCTGCGATTTTGAATTACATTATCGAATTATATAGTGTGATCCAATAGATATTCTGATCTAGTTGATAAATACGTAAAATATGTACGTATCTTTAGTAGTCCAAAAGTGTTTTTTTTAAAGTTAATCAAAAATTTATCAAATACAAATAGAACACAAAAAATTATAATAAATTAATGTAATATTGGTGCCGATACGTAAGTAAACAGCTTTATATATATAATATACCAGACGTCGTGTTGTGCAACACGAGACCTATGTATTGAAATAACGAAGTGCGTAGTGTGGAAAATGACTTTTAAAGCATTTTAATATACAAGTGAATAGCTTATTAGGGATGAATGTAGTTAAGTAAGGTCCAAAGCTACGAGACACAATACATTTATATACACCAGCGAACACCATAAGGGTATCTTACATCAACATACAACATCAAACGGTCAGTTTAACCTAATGCACACACACACATATATATATATATATATATATATATATATATATAGTGATAATTAAGAGGAAATAATTAATTAATAAACAAAAACTTGGACTCGCATTTTTAGCGGCATAAAACACACAAGTCGTACAAAAGAATGTTGCAAGAATGCAATGTTTGTGGGTATTGTAGAGGTTGGTTCGCTAGACGCGCAGAGCAGAGTCTGTGGGGAGCCGAGCTCCAGTTAAGTCTTCGTGGAAATATAGCAGTGGACAGACGAAAAGTATAAAATCCAGAAAGTGACTGGATACATGTAACAACGGCTAAAACAGTTAGAACATTTTTGCAAGTTGCAGTCTGTGAAATAACTACGTAATATTCAACGCTAAATATTAACAGTATTGAGTCTAAATTATTGTATTCTCGATTTAGACCATTTTCGTCAAGTTTGGGAGCCCAGGTAACAACTGCATCCAGCAGTTTACAAACTTCGGAACGAGCTTGTTATATTTCTTAAACGTACAGTGAACCAACTTTTGCAAAACTAAAAGTGTTAATTAGAGTCAGTGGATAAAAATGGCCTGCCTATATAGTGCAATAAGTGTGTGTGTACGAACGAGACAATTTCCCTGAGTACCAGAGACAGTAAGGTAAAATTCCACATAATTACTATTTGTAAACTCATAAGTAAAGATATTATCGCCAGATTTCGAATTTAGTTCAGAATGTAAAGTTTATATATTATGTTTTTGCGTTGTATTAATCTATTGATGAATTAAGTCCATATTAGCTTGATAAAATTTAACAAGTATTTCTTTATTAAAGGCACAGTAAACGACCCTGAGAAATAGTCATTTTTTTGTAAAAGATTAATTTATTTGACTAAATAACTTTTGTAAATTATAATAGTTTGCAGTTAATAAATATTAATTGTTTGTTTTAAATGCATTTTTCATTCTTTATTGGACGTCAAATACTGCAAATTGACCTTGAACGTGAGGCATTGCTTTTAATTTAATTGTCTTTCATTTGTGATTACTACAAATTGACGCCTTAACGTGGGGTTTATTTTCCTTTGATTTTATGTAATCACTACAAATAGACGTCTTAACGTGGGGCACATTTTAATCTGGTTTTTATTAAATTAACTATCATTTGTAATCATTACAATATATATATATATAAACAAATTTCTAATGTATTTTATCTATCGGATGCTAAAGGAATTTGCTTCGTTTGTTTCACGAGGGCAGCGTTGCACCTTTCAACCAGTCACGTCATCGAACTCAAAGCATAACAAACGGGTGATCGTAATGATGTTTGCGGAGCTATGACTACATTGTCGACGGAAGGTCTGTGGAGAGGGGACACCTGCTTGGATTTCACAGTAGGTTGAACCTGTCCTTGAGACAACGTGGGAGTAGGCAAAGTAGAGCACGCGCCGCCCACTCGCCAACACCTACGTCGTCCCTGTCTGGCAATTCACACGGTCCATCTTCAGGGGCTCGCTCGTTTGTACTTGTCCAAAAAAATAAGGACGAGAAAATAAAATTATATATACATGTATATATATGTAGTGGGTATTTTTAACTTGAGACAACTAAATATCTCGAAAAATACGGATTGTACGAAAAAGATGTTAGAAAAGGAAAGATTCAAAGGAGACGTCTGTCTGAGTGGGAGTGTTATATATCAAATTTCAAAATGGGAATCTCCAGTTTTTTTGTAGATTCTGATAGTATGTTAAAAATATTTAACGTTAATTTGAAGCATTTTTGTTTATTCGAGCCAGATGGCGCTGTATTCCCCTAATTTCAATTTTTTCGGGTTTTGCAATTGAGAACTGAATTATTTGATTCTGCAATACATTGGCGATATAAATTTGGACTTTTTTGATATCAACACTTAATATTAATTTATTTTTACAAATTATAATTTTCAGTAAAACTTTAGACATTTAAAGGTTTGGTAAATAAACAACGTTTAGCGAAACCCTGAAACAACGACGTGGACGTAATGTTATGTTCTCTTGTCTCTTGCCTCTTCTCACCATCGGGTGCTTGATTTCGGTCGAGTTCCCTTGTCAGTCGGTAATAATAGGAAATGCGCTTCTGGAAGATAATGACTAAAAATAATAATTTCATTAACACTACTGTACGTGCATTCATGCACAGAGAAAATCCGTTATGAACACTCAAACGCATTTTCAGTATCCATTAGTTACTTAGCCGAAATTTTTAAATAGATGATTCCACGTAGCGTAATGTCTTCAAGACATAAGGAACAATAATTACAACAATTGAAGTAATTATTTATTAAGCCGTGGGATTATAATAGCTGAGGTAGATATTTCAGCGGTATGATGAACCCTGAAGCTCACGTAACTTCCTGTCGGCTGATATCTCCCATTTCGCTGTGCTGGCAACATGTAATTACAATATTTATAGAGGAAGAGACTCAATTCAGTCGATCCTTTTATTATCATCCATTTTTTATACAGTCCATGAATTAGCTGGAGACGAATGTTACAATGACACCTGACTTGGCATATTCAGTATTTGAAGTGACGCGAGCCCAGCGTGCTCGTTTTCCTGTTATATATCATTTATAAATATTGGAAAATTGGACGTAAGAAGTGTTGCAAAGAATTTACATGTTCCCCAATCCTTCAATTACAATCCCCACCTCTGACCGCGGCGAGACCTGGACGGATTTCAGGAAATGTTATTCAACATTAAATAATTTCCCAAAGTAACAATTTCAAATATCGATCAACCAAAGGTTTTCGTCTTAAAATGTGAAGATTAGCAGTTACTGATAATGGTGAAACTTTAATAAATTTAAAATCTCAAACTTTTTTTTTATGAGTTCTGTATTTTTTAGACAAAACTCTGAAACATATTATTACCTGCCTGACGTGAATAGCAAATAGATTTGATTACAAAAATATAGCTACCGTAGAAAAATTGGATTAAAAAATATTCTCAGTTATTATGTATAAACATGTAAACAAACACAAAACATTAATGACTGTAAAAATAGTTCATCTCGTTATACTTATGATACATTAATTAGTACTGTCCTGACGATGAGAGAATCATTTTAGAGAACAATGTGTGACGATCGGAGCGAAGTTTTTGAGCAATGACAGAATTCTTAATTTATGTCTCAAAGGTCATAATTAAATACAATTTAACTTATGGTAAATTAATTGCAGTTGTCAAAAAAAACGGATGTAAAAGTTACGTATGAAAAATTGACAACTGCAGATAAAAACGTAAATTTTACAGAAATTTATATCGTTATTCGAACAATCTTAATAAATGCGAGTGTTAATTTCGCATATAAGAAAAATTACGCATTGAATAAAAATAATTTCAATTGCATTTATAACGATACGGAGCTGTTAATATGGGTTGTATGAATATGCAAAGAAAGTATCTGAATTTTGCAAGCTTCAGCAGGTTTCTATGGAAACTTTTCACTGTTTTGGATTAACTAACCATTCCTATTGATCTTTTATTAACCGCACTCTGTGACACCATCTGTTAAAATTTTTGTGTTTCTGAATGTGTTCCGGATGTTCAAAATTAAGTAATGCAGGTGCCGTAGTTTCATTCCTCCCCTTAAATGTCAGGAAACATGGGAACTCAAATTAAGACGTCTAGGAACAGAATTCTAATTTAAACCCCACAAATTACGCTACGTATTTTTTAATGTAATGTAATTTTAAAATAAAAATACCATTATAATTGTTCTTACTCTACAACATAGTTTAAAAACATAAATTAGTTTCTTTCTTCTTAACAGCTTATAACAGTAACAGGTTCGCCCCGAGTGTTACGGCTATGGCAGTGCAGCAGGTGAACTGTTGCTTCTTCGATGTTAGGGGGCGCCAGTTTCCGGCTATTACTCTTCCAACACGGACACCCTCTTAATGTTCCGACTACCTGTGACCCTCTCAACATAAAAACATATTTCTCTTAATTGATTTCCTGAGTAAAAAAACTTTAATTTCGAGGCAGTCTCATCCGCTGGCCAAAATCCTAATTATGTTACCATCAATTTGGGGCAGTAACAAGGAGCTGGAGAGGGAACTGAGAAATGGGGATTGCCGACGGCCTGGCGCCTCAATCTCCTAACTCGTTTTTATGAAATACGCCCGCGCTGGTGACAACTTCGTTAACACACATATGCACACATGTCACAGAGAGGTGGCAACAACGAAAACGAAATCCCCTCGAACCGCGACGGGTTCACCCCGTGGTACTGTTAAGGGATGTGCATCATTATAAAGGAATACTAAAACCAAATTAGGTAGATTAGAAAACTATACTGGTGATCGTTTATCTCTTTAATATTCTTTAAGTTCCCATATTATACTTACCACTTCCTAGTCATTCAATAACTTCTAGTTAGCAGAACAATTTTCTTTTAACGATGTGTATAGTAACCTGCTCTAATGATACCTCATCGGAAATTAAGGCCAGATTAGTTTAGCAAATAAGTCAAGACTTCTCAGCCGCCCAACAAAACTTACTATTTATAAAACTCTTGTAAGACCGGTTCTTATATATGCCTCAGAAACGTGGCCCCTGACGGAAACTGACGCAAGGCTGACTGATGGATTTGAGAGAAGAGTTCTTAGAAGGATAATCAGCCCTGTGTGCGATAAAGGACAATGGAGGAAAAGGTACAATACAGAATTGTATATTATATACGCTGATGCTCCAGTAACAAAAATCATACGATCAGGAAGGATAAGATGGGTAGGCCATGTAGCACGAATGAAGGAGTCTGAGGTGGCAAAGAAGATTCTACTTGAAACCCCAGGAGGACAAAGAGAACGAGGTAGACCCCGAAGAAGATGGTTGGACGGAGTGGAGGAAGATCTACGGAAGCTGGGATGTAGAAATTTGAAGAGGACAGCACATGATCGTGAAGGATGGAAGAAGCTCGTTGGAAAGGCCAAGGTTCACTACAGACAGTAGCGCCATGGAAGAAGAAGAAGTACACTATATTTTCCGAATTACACAGATAAATAATAAACTGATTTTGTTCGCTTACATAAGAAATGGGTGGACCGCTTTCTCTTTTCTTTTAGTAGGTATACAGAGCCCCAAGAGATTTATTGAAATATTAAGTGCGACAAAAGTTTGACGTTTCAACATCTGATTTCATCTGTTTGTGCAAGGATTTTGTACCTTTTAGAGAAAAACAGCTGAAGTATTTTTATTCGACGCGGTAAATAAATTTGAGGCAATCCTATAGTTATCCCCCATTTGAAAAAAAAACAAAACTTAAAATGCAATCTTTCTAATTCGCTTTTATTTTGCGGTACGTATATCAGTAGACAAGCAAATTCTTTCGTTTCAAGAATAGGCTACAAGACAAGATCATAGATACTATAATCTTATAGTTAGAGTCAAGAAGTGACAAAGTATTAAATAAAATAAATTACTATAACTGATGTAAAAAAATAGACCAACGCCCAAACGAAACACCGTAGGCAAATATTTGTGCCAAAAGCTAGCCCTAACAATAAAAAGCATCTATAATGTTCTCATTCCCGTCATAAGAACGGGTAACCAGCTAGTACGTCATTAAATAATTATATTACTATTACGTTTTACAGCTAACCTGTTATTTATTTGTCCTTTCTCGTCTAATGCTAAGTTATAAATTTTCTTTTTCAATTATCGTGGGGTCTATACTAACATGTAGCCCATACTTGTAAAACATCAACAAAACTTCCCCAAGAATATTTTGTTGATCAACAGCGTTAATTTGAAAACGCAGCTCTCAGCTATTATTAATCTAATCTCTGTCGGATCGTTCGTCGTTTGCATAGAGATGTTATTAATGAAGTAAGATAGCACTACTAAGTACACAGTTCTAGTAAATTGTACCATAGCCTGAGATACGGGGCATATAAACGTAGCTTAGCACGACAGGATATCTCAGACGGGAGAGCAGTGGTCCGGGTTCGAACCAGCTTCTGCCAAGTTTTTTCTATCTTAATTCATTAATTCAATTTCTCTAAATTCTCTAGCTGAGATTAAGATTCTTGTTCGAAGATGATATTTGGTACTGAATTGGATTAATAAAGCAATCAAACATCGAGAAAGTAAGGAAATTAAACTTCTGCCAAAATAAATTAAAGAACGAACGTTTGAGGAGATGATTCACGTTTTAATGGCGATATTCGAAAACAATAAAGCTGTTGTTTTGATAAAAATTAAAAATAAGTTACGAAAAATGATAATCTGAGAAGTTTCTAATTATGTCAAGTTTACTCAATTAGTAGTAATTGTACAAGGAAATTGTGATCAAGTTAGATGGAATTTTCTTACAATACAACCCTAATTAGTGTGACAAATTTTAAAGAACGAGGCTTCAATTTATTGAAAAAAATGTTTATAAAGAATACACAGAAAAAACTAGTTAAATTTCGGAAGAGCGATGGAAACATTCATGACGCAATATGCGTCACCTGACTTCTAAGTAACAGGTACTTTTCTAAACTTCCTAGGAATAATCAACTTGAAAAATCATTCCAACAACGTAACCGTTTCTTTATTTTATTCCTGTGTTTCACTGAAAAAGAGTTTGATTAAACACGCAACTACGTTGACAGTTAGATGTAATTTGGATTACTGATGAAGCTTCAACATGAGTTCATATACAATAAGTTTTTGGAAGAAAAAATAGATTTGAAAAGTTCTGCGGGTGTAAGCTGAAGTGGATCCTGCTGAGAGAATGAGTAACGAACAGAACCGGAAATCAGACCACTGTTTCTGGGAAGACTCGCCCGCTGCCTACCTGTGAGGCGTACGTCATTTCCGTCACGTGTTACTTTCCTCCTTGCAAAGATCACAAGTCCTGAAGAATTCTGCAATACGAATACACATAAGCCGAATGAATTTTTTGATCTAGAATAATAAACGAATAAGACGGTTATCGTCACCACTTCACATTCACGTCCCTTGACATACAAATCTTTGATTAGTAAAATTTTTGTCTGTAATGAAGCGTAATTAATTGTGGTTATTATTGCATGAGACCGAAAATTGAATCCAAGTTGTACTGCAGTTCACCAACACGTCATTTTCAACCTGTATGGTCCATAATACGTAACATTCAAAAACGTTAACGGTCTGGTCGACTAGAAGTCGCTAATGGAAGAACCACATACTTAAATCACACGATGAAATAGTACAGAAAATGAAATCAGTAAAAACACTAAGAAGAGAAAAATAATTTTACTGCACTTATCCGCTCATTTAACAAGACCGGAACTGTTTTAAAATGAAAAAAAAACCATTCAAATTTAAGAATAGTTAGTCTTGCTGAAACACGAGATGTCTAATTAAATACAATGTTTTATGGAAGTTAAAATTTTTTCTTATCAATCACAGGATGTTATTCGTTCCTAAAATTTACAAGTCAAGAGCTTTAGACTTGCTGTCGTATTTATTCAAACACAAACGTAATAAAATTCAAACAATTCAGAGCAATGACATCGTACTTATTTAGACTGCTACATAATGCATCATACAACAAAATAAATAACCTGAACGGTGCGCAATCATTTATAAATATATTTATATATGTATATATAATCAATAAGAAATGTATCTTATTGCCATACTTCTGGAAACCTTGTGGTTCAGGATCTCGCGCCGGTCTGTGGTATATCGAAACGGTGGTCGATATAATTTTATTGAAAGTAACTTTTGAAATTTTACAGTTGTTTAATAAAATACATAATATACATCCCTTTTCAAATCGTTTCAAGTAAGGAAAACAAGCCTCAACTTATAATTTTTTAACTATTTGTGGAGAACTGTTTAATGAATTTACACAAAAATAGCATGGGGAAAAAAGACAGACCACATAACGGCTGTTATATTTTAATGCAATATTCTTATAATGTCTGCATATTGTGTTTTAATATCTGATCTTTCATTTCTAAAAGTCGTTTTGATTATATATATATATATATATATATATATATCAGCGATTATAAGTGCACGTTTTGAGTTCTCTTTATGGATAATTTTAATATCCATATCGCTCCCATCTACATCAGTCATATAAATCATTTTACAATAAAACATCTTCTATATGTGACTGTTTTAACTGTTGTACCAATAAATATTTTGTTAGGCCTTTCTAAAAGTCTCGGTTAACACTTATTCGGTTTACATTACACTAAAATTTTTGGATTCACAGGAGATTCTCACTTAATACCACTATATTCACCTGTACTAAAAATTATTTCATTAAAAAGTTAATAATTAAGAGTAAAATAATATTTCAATAAACAAGCTCCATTTTTATGTATAGGAACACATGGGCGCTAAAAATACGAAAGGTGAAAAGATGTATATATATATCTTATTAAACTAAATTTAAAATTAAATAAATATATGCCACATACATAAATAAGATATAAATTGTAAAATTCGAATCTAATACAAAAAATATTAAATTCGGGTAAGATGAAATAACCTTAGAGCATAGGTGAATGTTTATATAAAAATATGTTTTCGTACACTTTGTATAATTAAATTTAATATTTAATACTGACGGATATGATATTATATAAGAATGAACGCTCCTGTGTTTCTAAAACCTTTTAATGTATTCTAAACCAAATAAGAGCAAGCAGAAAGTGTTTAATAAAAAGTCAAGAAATTAAAACAATTTATGTACTTTCGTTTACCAATGAATTGTTTGATGTATTTTTATCTCAATCAACCAGTCATGTAATCGTGGAGTATGCCGATATACACGGCAACCATCCAAAGACTTTACTACATGTGACACAGTGATTCACAAAGAACTTATCGCACTGAGAGGAGGAAGGACATAATCTTTCGCACCGGACATTGGTCATCATCAATGACGCAGAGAGGGCGCGCCCTTCCGGAACAAAACGAGGCCTTCGGTAGCAAAACGCCACACCCCTACAAGTTTCCAACAGTTAATTTTGGCTTTTACATGGTTTGCTACGTGAATTAGATGTTGTGTCTTAATACAAGACCTTACTCAATATTACGTACTATTACGGAAAATAAAACAAGCACCGTTACCCAAAAGAATAACTTTATTTTCTGGTGTTCGCAAATATTTACATCAATGTTAAATTTTGCACAGTTACTTCAGTTTATTCAACGATAAATATTTTTATACAAGGCCATGTCCTAATCAAATCTCCAACTCACAATCGTAAATTATTTATAATTAAATATTGACTTCTTAATTTTGAAGAACAAATTGAATGATTGAAAGCTGTTATTTTTTAATTTTACTCACCAAAATGCTCAGCCAGTCAGTTGATATATAGAAAATGTGGTGAACATAAAAAAGATAAAATGTTAAAATATTTAAATCAGAAGTAATGAATCAATAATTCAATTTCAGGTAATTTTCAGTCTAAATTAATGTATTTATAACTTATCTCTTAATTTATTCTGCTCAATGTTGACTTACACTCCTCATCCTAGTTTTGTTTACGAGTTTAGGCCTGTAGACTGTTTTATGTATTTTTAGAAATCACAGACTGCCAATTTTAATTAGCACCTGACTACTTGGCATAGATTAGCATATATCAAGAGTTAATGACTTGGCAAATGAGAAAAGAAGTTACGAACTATAATGTGGTTTTCTGCGAAGTGAATTGAGAAGAGATACAGATTTGGACGTAAAACGTGTTTTTAAGTAAATTACGTCGGTAACTTAAGAAATGTATTGAGTAGGACGAGGGTAAAGCAGCACCCGGATGCAGGGTGACACTATCGTCGCTCCAAATCTATGAGTGAGCACAATGATCTCACTTCTTTCACTCTTTCCCGGCTGTCACGTCAGGCAAACCGCACTTCGTTAGCGACCATTCATCCAGGCCCCAAAACAGACACAATGTCTTCGGGGCAAGCATTCAGTGTTCCACCCAGACCGGTAATTTAATAGCTCGGGGTTGAGGGACCGAGGGAGACGCTCAACGGATGCATTTTTTAAAACCAAAAGACAAATGATACCTACTAGAAATCTCTTCCCGCCATCAATATATAAAGGCGATAAGATTCAGCCACTCCGACTTCCTCACGTGGAAGAGAATTTCTTTGAGATCCATAAAGTCGTTCAAAATGATTCAGTATTAATATATTTCCACTAGCTGGCCCATACAAAAAACTAAGCAGTAGGCAAATAATTTAGGCATTATATAATGTAGGAATGATAGATTACAAGTATTAGAAATAATACACTGTTTTTATTTATTTGAAATCGTTGCAATGTACATCTCAAAAATATAAACAGTACGTAAATAATGAAAAACATTCTTGAAGGGAAAAAAATATTCAAAGAAACCAAGAATTGTTTTTAGAGTTGTATTATAAAATAATCTATTAAATAATAGTTGGCAGAATAAGTGAAAGTACAAAACTTTTAGAAACAGAAAATATGAAGATATTACTTTACGGAAGACGACCGATCGTGTTGGCGATCGAGGTAATTTGTTATTTTTTCGGTAATTTAATATTTGTAGAATTTTTGTTGACCGATGTTTGAGGAAGGTGACCGAAGTTTTGTTCTGTATTTTTCTGATTTCTTACTCTTAACACGAGTTTATTGTTCGTAGGGAAAAGTATTGAGAAATAGATTATCCGAGGCAACATGGAAATTTGTTCTGTTGTTTGTTTAAAAGAGGGATCAAAATATTTTGGGTTTAAGGGTGATTATTTCTGATTTAAGCATTGGAAGAATTCGTTTGCACTGTATGGAGGAGAAACATAATGTGATTACAGAACAATCGACAACGGACGGGCAATCCAAAATTGAATTAACTCTTCTTTGCCGTTCATATTGTAATGCAATGTAGGCCTAATAAATTTCATTATCTTTCCCTAGATGAAAATTAGCCCAAGTCTACGTTCTAAAAATTGTTTTTTTTTTCGAAGACTGAGATTACTTTATTTCATGAGAATACGGGGACGGGAACATAATGGTTTTGAATTTAAACAAGCTAGTTGCGTGTTTGGAACCCAAATTTTAATAGTTAACTCACAGTTAATACTCTCAAGAAAATGTTTTGCTTCTTTAATAAATCTAATCATCTTCAAAATAATTTAAGAACTGGCATTACTTCAAATTTCTACAATTTTAAGAAACTAAGGTAGGCAGAACGACAAGAAACCGACTTTGAGAAAAATAAAATGCGAAAACATATTTTCAATAATAAATCATTTTAATTTCAACATTCTAAGCTTAACGTAAAACTTAGATTTTATCAAGAAATTGTAAGTGATATCCGCTGTAAAACAGGTTAAAATAGATTGAGGAGTAAGAAATACAAGAGAAATGTGGTCTGAGAAATAGAGGAGGTCGTTATGCTATACATACTATTCGAAATGAAAGAAGTTGACGATTTGAACTAGAACTCCATGGCAGTCCGTGGCTACTCTCTGTGGAAGAGAGTAAGGTAATGGTGAGCTGTGATGATCTTCGAGTAGCTTGATATCCTTGATCGTGACGCAAAATGACGCAAGCGACCGGTGGATGCTCAGTTACGTGGCAACATACCAGAATTGTCGTCTTTTTGCATGCCGCACAAGGAGCTACTTCGTGTTGCTAAATCGGAAAACTGGTTTCACTTCAAGAGAAAAACATCTGGAAAGAGCATTCCGCAGTAAATCTTCACCCGGAATAAGAAAAACACTTAGTGCCTTCTTTGGAATGTTACTAATAAATTTTGTAACTAGTTTAATCGCTTTATGACATCACCCATGAAAAATGTACAGGCGCATTAAGGACCAATATGAAAGAGTTGTTAAAATTAAATTAAGTGAAATAATTTTCATTTCCTTTACTCCATGTAATCTGCTGCCACGAATTGTACACAAATACATTTAAAATAGATTTGTAACTTTAGCATAACGGCGAATGTAATTCTGGGATAATATTTTTCGGGTTTTACATTGCCTGAATTGGAGAAGAAAGTAAGAGTGGAAAAGAGACTTGTTAGATCTTAGAAAGGGAATTGAAAAGGTGACATAGATGTTCTAACAATAAAAAACTATTCGCCTTCGGAGAGTAAGGAGCACGAGTTGAATTGGAGAAGAAAGTAAGAGTGGAAAAGAGACTTGTTAGATCTTAGAAAGGGAATTGAAAAGGTGACATAGATGTTATAACAATAAAAAACTATTCGCCTTCGGAGAGTAAGGAGCACGAGTTGTAATTCGGTTCAGCACAGTACTGGGAGACTGTTGTCGACGACTTTCTGAGACATGCAGTAGAAAAATTAATGTGTATTAAAAATTATGTACATTTGATAAATCGACGGTGACGTGATAACCAAATGTTATTTATTTTACAAATTTATTTATCGTTGGTATTGGCCAATGTACTAACACTACCTCACACAGTCTGTTGTAACAATGAAATGAAACAAATAGAAATTACAAATTAACTTTCATTTATGGGTTAAAAACGGTTTTGTCTGTCATCATTTATCTGCAAGGGCTGAGAAGAAAGTTGCATTAATGTGAGCATCGACTAAGACCGTTGTTAGTGGTAGTGTGTCACAACACTCATCCCCAAACTTAATCGTCTGTTTATTGGAATGTGTTATTCATTTTATAACCTAACTTTTCTTGTTTATTGGCTACTTCATTATCCAATTGCTGAATTTATTGGCATATTCGCAACTTCGTTTGTTATATCTCTATATAACGAGAGTGAGATCTTTACATAATGTAGTATGAGAACGACTTAAACGATAATTATGCTATTAATATAGAATACCAATGAATTTTTAAGGAAACTCAAATTTCGAAATTAGTTGACAGGCATAAGTCCTGCATTCAAAGGCAGTTTTGGCGAATTGATAAGAAACTGTACATTTCGAATGAATTGTTTTCGGGTATTTGTTTTTTAGAGGTGCAAAACTCGCATTTCGGCGGCAAGCATTTTCTTCAGGCTGGCGACTTCAACGTGGAAACTGTATTGTGCATGTATTCAATCCGGTCAAAAGCACGAGAACGATTTTTCCATTTAATTCAACGGGAAATACCCCGTAAAAAGGCATATTAATTTTCAAACACAATCTTAAACAGAATTCTTATATTTTGAAAGAACTCTCTTGACATAGAATTCCAACCGAATTTGGTAGTGGTTATGTGCTTATTCTGAGAAGAAAAAGTATTTCTTGCATATTAATTTTTCCATCCTGATTTAATTCAGTTTCATAGCTACATAGCATTTCTTCTGTTCTTGAGATAATTAATTGCACATTTGCCCAATTTATACGTAATATCCATTGTTCAGTGATGCCCTAAAATTAGGGCGTTAAAAATTAGATCCATTAAATTGAAGGTGAACCTATGCTCAGACTTATACAATGGAAGGAGAAGACGGGAAGCCAAATCGGGTAGCTCAAACCAAGTCCGGCCGAGAATTTTAAATCCTGATCCTTATATTCATAGTGAATTTAGCAGGTTTCTTAAAAATATCAAATTTGCCATGACTTTATTTTTATTTTATTGGCTTGTAAAATACTTCTTCAGTCGAATGTGCTACGAAGAAAAGTTATGTTGTGAATGGGAACGGTAGAAGCACAAATATGCTGTGAAACCACACACAATACCAGTGGCGGCTAGTGCCTTTTTGAAGTTATGTGCTACATCGCCGCCCCAAGTAACCATTTTTACGAGGATAACTATGTAAAATATTAATACCACAGCAGCGACAGTGTTACCAATACGCTGACCGCCGCTTAATATGCTACATTTCTAATTCTGTCTACATAATTTCCAATAGTATTTAATATTTAAAAGCGGAATAATTTATCGCAAACATGACACGTATTTATAACAGGAAAGTAATTTTCCTTCGTACATATTTTTAATAATGTTAATTTTTGGAACAAGCCACTGAGCAATGTTGTATTCAGGGTCGTGCACTATGATGCCTCTTAAATGCATTTTATTTAAAAAAACTTTAATTATAATGTTTTGAAATATTACCCAATATAAATAATATATATATGTATATATATATTGTAGTAATTAAAAGGCAATTAATAATTAATAGCTAAAAACATTGTAGACTTGAATTGTTATCGGAAAACAGACAAATCACACACAAGAATGGACAAGAATAGCAGGTCGAAAAGCATTGTAGGACTGTTGGCGCGTTAAGAGAACATATAAGTTAGTTGGCGATCAGGAACGGCAGAAAGCGGTCGTAATAAAAATAGACGAGACGTTTTTCAAAAGTAAAGTTGTATAGCATACACCCGGATAGTGCTGCAGAAAGATTTCTGAGTATTCCAGTTTACGCCAAATAATTTTAAAGAGTCTACGTGAAGGAGTTAACAGAATTACCGCCAATAATTGCGGAATAAGTCATTTACAAGATATAGTCAACACTTGCTAATCCAACTGTGAAGTGTAAATTCAGTGAAAGAATGGCCTGTTTTTTTTAAAAAAATTGAGTGTGTGTAAGTGTGTTGCTGAAAGAGTTAAATTGCACAGGTACCAGAAAAAACTAAGTCATACCTAATTTAAATTATTATTGTGAACGTTAGATTAAATATAAAATCGTCAGTTTCGATTTTTTGTTTTAATATTGTAAATATTAATTTGTAATTAATTCATAAAAGTGTAAATCGTCACAGAAATTTGTGTTTTCTTTATTTAAAGGCCCAGAAAAAGACCCTGAGATTAAGAGTAAAAGTTTTGTTTGTACGTAATAAATGTTGTAAAAGGTCATCGAATATTTATTTGCAATTTGAAATCTGTGTGCATCGAATAAATTAATTGTTTGGTCAGTTTAATAAATTTTCTTATTCATGCTCCTTTCATTTACAAATTTACATTATACAAACAGATTCATTATCGTGGACATTATTAAATCATATTAATTTTTTTATAATAGTTAATCACTACATTTTTGACGCATCATCGTGGAGCTAATTATTATTTTATTAGTCTTTCATTTGTTTATTACACATTTGGCACATCAACGTGTGCCGTATTTTAAATTCAAATGTGATAACCACATTTTGGCGCTCCAACGTGTTGGCACGTTTCTTATACATAAAGAATAGGACAAGTATAAAAAAAAAGAAATCTAACGATAACGACGACATATTGGTGCAAAATAGAATTAATAATTTCTCAATAGTTCAATTTTATTTAGACTTCGTAGCTAATGCCTCGCGATGCAGCCGCGCTTCTGTTTCATTCCCCGCCACGGCTCTATTTGGGGGCCAATTGCTGTAAGAATTCTAGCTCAAGAATCAGTCAGTTTGTTGAGCTATACGGGTGACGCAGGGGTGTGAATATGTGAGTGCGCATTTGTCATTCAAGTAAAAACTCCTGTGCTGCCGCGGCGATAGCACTGAATGGCGCCGTAAAGCGGGGAGTTTAAAGTCTTCGATATCGAAGAAAAGGTTCGCAGTGTAAAAACATTATGAAGGTCCTTTAAATGAAGAAAAAATTTTTTCATCCTAAATTAATTTATGTGCTGCAGCATATGAGCACATGTGCACGAGCCGCACTGCGCTATAATTAAGATTAGAAGTTCGATGTTCGCCGCTGTCCAGCTTCAACGATCACGCAGGCGCACTGATATCTCGACGGCAGAAGAATCTATACTAACAATGTTTCAGCAAACCCTCTCTCGCCATCGTAAGGGCGTGGGACAAGTATCAAATGCCCGACCTACCTAACGCAGGTTTTTCTAGGAAGACAGTACGAAAGCCTGCGAGAGGTTTCTCTCGCAGGTAACCTGCGAGGGATGTTCTCTCGCAGGCAGAACCTTTTAGGAGAGATACTAAGGGGCTACCTTTGGGGATGCCTTTTCCTCTCCGTTTTTGAACTAAGGTTCCCACAAGCCGAGGCACCTCGGCCTGTTTTGAGAGGTGTATGTTCCGGGGTCGCAGACCTTGGGCACACGGTAAGAGTTGTTCGCTATTCCCATTGGAATAGTCGGCCAGCTGCCTCCTAAACTGGTCAAGGTACGGAGAAGGGAATGCTGCGTCCCCACAGCAAACTCCTCTCCCGCTATCGGAAGGGCTTGGGACAAGTACCCAATGCCCGACCTACCCGATGCAGGTTTTTCTAAGGTTTTCCCTGCATTCCTTTAGGCGAATGCCGGGTAGGATCCTTAAAATATAGCCCGGGGACCCTATTTAACCCTTGGCTACCTTCCTCTACCCTTCCGCATCCCCCCTTTCAAATCCCTTCCTATGCTATTAAAGGGGAGTTGCCCAAAGTGGATTACCCTCATGTAGCCTGTTGCCCTAAAAAAACGCAGGTTTTTCTAGGGGTTTCCTTGCATCACTTTTAGGCGAATTGCCGGATAGGATCCTTAAACCATAGCCCGGGGGCCCTAGTTAACCCTTGGCTACCTTGCTATACTTTACCGCATCCCCCCTTTCACTCCCTTTCCTATGCTATAAGAGGGGAGTTGCCACTATGTGGATTACCCTGTCTACACCTTCTTCTTCCTTGTTTTCAGAAACTCTTGGAAACACTATAAGAGCAGACTGATGTTACTGAATAATCCTCAATGAGTAAAATAACTAAAAATATTTCCATTCAAGGAAAGGTATCTTGTGAAGAATTAATCGAAGAAGAGCTGTTTCTATGCAAATGGTTGTGACTTCGCGAGATTGGAAACCGTTCTTTAGTATAATGACATCGTTATGTATAACAACCGGAGTTAATGAGGTAGTAATTCCAAAAAATTAACCATTTCTATGAATTACGTATTCTTGTTTATTTATATTCCTATTCTATTCATTTACCATGCTAATTTGCAAGCTTATTTTACAATATAATTTTTCTTATAAATCCGGGCTCTATTAAATGATACCCGAGGATCCAGCAAGACGCCGACCGCGCTAAAAATAAACTTTACTTTCATCGCGGGTTAGGAAGTGAATACTACCCATTACAATTTTACGTACAAATATCTTTTTTTACATCTTAAACATCTTAAACATGCACGCCACCGAAGATTGGAATTAGTGTAAGTCCATTAAAAGCATTTCTTGAAAAATGAACAATAAGGGGATATGTCATACGTGAATTCGCACGTTTCATATTTCATCACAAGGTACAAAATTATTATTATTATAGTGTGATTTGAAATTCCATGTTATGATAGTTAATTCTCAAAATATTTAGTTTTTACCTAGTGTGAATTTGTTTGAATACTCTAATTATACCCTTACATACATATAACCTATTATATTCTTATTAAATACTATTGTACTGTTAACAACGTTAAATAATTTTTATTTCTATTATTATAACTACATAGTTCTTTTAGTCATGTTGGACAGAGAAATTTGTGTTCCCGATTTTTATTTGTTTATGTTAACTTCTAATTGTTATTAATGGTAGCATCCAATAATAATATTGTAATTCTATGTAATGACGTATCGTATTTCCTCATACGAGGACTAATGGAATAAATAAATAAAATTATAGTTAAACAATAACAATATAGTCGCCTAAATTCGTAGTACCGGTGTAGATCGGGGGGTGTGAAGTCCACAACAAAGCACGTCGAATGGACGACCGCGAGAATAGCGGGATATTTTGTTTCTGTTATTTACGCAGTGAACTCTACACAACTATGTACCGGAACCGTCATGGATTTTAACTGGTACGCGCTGCTCAAGAGTATGGAAACTAGCTCTGAAAAGAATAGCAAGTTATTTCCACAACGGCGCTGACGCTTACAGTAATATTGTCAGACCTAGTTTACCAGGTCGTTCAAGCTTTGGTTGCGAGTATAGCGAAAAATTAAAATTTAACAATCTTGGTCTATTAATACAAAGCGAAGAATATTTTTAATATGTTATAACGGCCACAACATAAATTCACTGTGTCCACTGATAATCCTTACTCGTTCCAGACGAACAGAGTTGTTTAATTTTCTTAAACGTCGGTCCCTTTCCTATCTCTGTTAGAATTTTCTTCACTAGATGTAACCTCTCATTACGATTCATTTCTTTCTGAAAATAATGCTAATCGTAAAGTAATATTCCATTTGTTATTTTGTAAAAAAGTTTTTGTTTTGTATGTGAGGTTACAGGTAGTATATATACGTCTGACAGATGACTAAGGCTAGCCCGAAAGCTCGTGTCTGTGAAAATAAATTCATGGAATATTTAAGTAGTTTTTTTGTATTAGATATTCTTAATTAAATTGCAAATTTTATCAAAATAATCAGTGTCATCCTGGAGTAAATGTAAAATATCTCTTCGTACTTTCCGTAGGTTTTCCAGGTGAATAATCTGCTAGAATTGTTCTCGAATTTCCAACTGGGTGGCGTTTATTAAGTATGACGTTTCGGTAACTAGCACCGTCGACATCTTCACCTAGTAATCTTTAGAAAACGCTACCTTGTTGGTAATCCGAGAACAATTCCAGCATCTCTAAGTCGTGATATTCACCAAAAGTTGTACGTTTCGTATTAATTTTATGAATCCGTATTCTTCGTTTCCTAAAAATATATGACTAATTAAGAAACATTGTACAGCGGTGTAAGTAATTGTTTTATTGCTTATTATTCTAATAACTTGGCACGATTTTCATCTTCAGCTAGAGCTAGTAACAAAAGAGCCTTTCATTCATATGAAGACATTATTGAGCGGACTATCTTATCCTTATTCAAAACTATTAAAAATGCTCAATTATTTTAAGTAAAACTGCCGTGTACGCTGGAAGGAGTATAGAAAATAAATTCCCGTTCCCGCAAAGGTGTTGAGGGCCGCTGTCCCGCACGTGAAGCGGGATTCTCACTCCCGCTCCTGTTCCCCGGCTGACGTGAGAGAGCTTTAAAACAATTTACGTTGTCAACTCATGATCTTAACTATTTATCTGTCCAGATAAAAGTTTATGTATACGAGAGAGTATTTTATGCAATACAATGTAATAAATGTGAATTAAGAAAACAAGTGACTAAAATTTAATAATGAAAAATTAGCTTTACAAAGTAAAAGGATCGGGCTCATCGCCTCTCACAAAAACATCAGATTTATGATTACGAGTACAATAAATTAAGTACATATAATTCTGTATTTGTTTAACTATTTATAATATTAATATAACACATGTTTTAAATGCATCGAATAGATGAAAACATTTAAGAGGAGTCATAAATTAATAATAAAAAGCAATTAAATTAACATGCAATTAAATTAATTTAAATATGAATTCTGTACGAAACAAGACAGTAATTCAATAAAGATTTAAAAATAATGTTATTGATAAAAAAATTTAATAAACTGCTATAAGAATTTTTCGTTCAAGTGGTAAAATTCCGTCATGAAATCACTTTTATGTATATACATTTTACATCAATATTTATGATTGAAAGAATTTTTCTAATCATGTGAAAGTCAATTTGAAGTACGACGTTTCGGTGTCTAGCTTCGTCTGCATATTCAAGCGAATAAAGAGATCGAGCTTGACACCGAAATGTAGTGATCAAATACACTGTTACTCGAAACGTTCTTAGAACCACTTGACCGGGAAAGCCTTTGGTCCTTAATATTTCGGTTGCAACGAGAACTGATAAAACAGTAATATAAAAGCTCAGAAATTCCTTATTCAGGGTCAATTAAAGGACTCAACATAAGTTCTGGAAAATCAGAAAAATTAATTTGTGCTTAAAGCAGAAATTCTTGAAATATTTACACTTTACTGTCCAATGCTCAACTTTGAAACTTATTTCATGTTAGTCATAATTTTCCCACTGGTGAAATGATTCCATATCAAGCATTAACACTTAGGTTAGCTTCCTAATTAAATGAGTCGTCATTCAAACGTACCGACGAAGACAAGGAAATTAAATTAGAGCCGTAAATCGGACAGCAGTAATTGAAAATGGTGCTTGCTAATGAGACGTCCAGCGTGGGCAGTCCGGAGCCCAAAGCAGCGCAACCTACCTGCGTCCAATTTCCGGCCGATATTTCCTAGTCAAGCCACCATACTAATTCCAGGGCACCTCTACAAATTATAGGCCCTAAAGCTGTTGGAAACCTCTCTTATGAGGCTGTTCCCTGGAACGTATTTCAAAGCAACAAATCCAATTGCCGGACAGTTGAGGAAGAAAGGACAAAGAAGAGAAGTTTAGCAGAGTGCCTTCACAGGAAGCAAGGACAAATTTGAGGCCGGTTCTTTAAGACGTACCACCAACATATTTTCCCATGAGCCGTTAATTTTGTCTGGTGTCGAGTTGCTTCTGAGCACCACACCCAACGAATTGGATCGATGACAGAAACTCTTGAGTCAAGCCTAGTGCTAGTTAGTTCCAAACGATCAACAGACTATAAGACGGGAGATGGAATGAAAATAAACCCAACGCTCTAGCTATTAATGAACAAACTATCTCACGAATTTTAAGTACAGTTTTTCCTTAATCATAAAATAATCTTATTTGTTACGGTCACTCCTGGTTCCATGTTTTTTAATATTTGATTTACTGACTCACTATTCCAGTAATTTTATCATTATCCAATTTCCTATATCAAGTATAAACACTGATATGATACTGAGTAAATATATAAAATATTTAAGTAAATGGAGCGAGAGTACAGAGAAAAACATTATTGTTTTTATTTTATTCATCAACAAAATTCCTCGAGGTCAATACATATCGTTTATTTTCTTCATATTTTCAAGCTGCCCGAAAAGTAAGTTTACGCACTTTCCGCAAAATAGGCGTTGAATGTGGTAATCATCTATCCGTTTCTTGTATTTTTATTACTTTGTTCTAACGTTGATTCCACAATTTTTTCCATCGACACTGCACAGGCTTGCACTTTTTTCTGAATCAATCGAAGTGTTTTTTTTATTTCAAAAGGGCGGGCGGGGGGGGGGCAATAAACCGCATAATAGTCTTTACCAAGTAATTAATGTGGATTATTCCGCGTGCGTAACAAAAACTTTCGATCATCATATCCAGATTTTACCGACTTTGCCTTCTTCGGAGACGATTTGCAAGCACAAACCCGCAGTTATGACTTGTTTTACCTCTGGGGTGGACCCATGCTTCCTCAACCCTTCCGCATCCCCCCTTTCAAATCCCTTTCCTATGCTACAAGAGGGGAGTTGCCACTATGTGGATTACCCTATACATAGCCTGTCTACATCCAAACAAAAAAAAAAGCTCCATCATGTATCGACGTTCAAACTCGCAAGAATTGTGACGAAGGAAACGTCAAACCAGCAAGTGAATCGACAACACTGTTACGTTTATTCTCCACTGTGAGCAAACGGGGTATACATCCTACAGATAGTTTATTAAGGCAATTTTTAAAGCAAAGTTGAAACCGCTGAGCCATGAGATATACCTGCAATTTTATTCGTCAAAGCTTTAGTGGATTATACCGATAATTAATAGCGTAAGCAATTACTAGTGTACGTTCTGAAATATGTTCACTTATCCCATCACGATTAAATTAATTCACTGATGAAATATGAACTTCATCCAAATCGGCTTCGAATTCTTTAGGTGGTTTGTCTATCAAAGTATTTTATCACTCAAACTAGATGTATTTTTCATATTAATAATGAAGAAGTATCTAAAATTTACAATTATATATATTAATAAATATGCTGCAATTATGTTTATTAACAAAAATTAATTTTACGCCGTTTCATCCTCTTTTAGGACCTCTTCAGGTTGGACAGTTTTAATAAGTTTGCATGTATTTCAGTTGCAAAGCAGCATAACCTTGCCTCTAAATTATATAAAATTATTAAAACGGTACAACCTGAAGAAGTCTTTAAAAGATGACGAAATGTCCTAAAATTAATTTATGTTAATAAATTTAATTTTCTGACTCAAGACTAAAATAGTTATTCATTATAGAAGTATTTTCCCTCCACCATATTGTCGTTAATATACAACAAGAATAATAACGGTTTCCGAGTAATTAAAATGTGAATTAGTTATCACCACGAAAGAAGTGTCAAGTTATACGTCCGCAAAATGAATATCCAGGACTTAATGAAACACATAAGTATGCGTTCAGATTTTAGAGTAAACAGAAAAGTTCTCCTAACGATAACAATACACCTAGCTCAAGACAAGTTGAAAATAAACAGGGGTGACTGCAGGACTACAAAATTTTGTTAAAAAATCTCAATAACAATGAACTACATAAAGAGATATTAGAATACACATGTCTTCTTCATCAAAATTATAGTATGTATACCTGATACGCTTGCGCAATTTACCCTAACAAAGCTGAATAGACAACAGATATTTAAACCATTCTAAACGTGCAGATTGGACAATGGCAATGATATATTTGATGAAAATTACTATATCAAAAAGCACAAAGTATGCAAAACGTACTAATGCATTAGCAACAGAAAATATTAGGTCAAATGTTTTGTACTGTATACGATTGCAGAAATGACAGTGTTCACGCCCCTTCTCAATCTATATAATAAAAAAGGATGTATATTTGTATGTATGGATTTACGTTAATTTCTATACAGATCTTTAACACGTGAACAGATTGCAACAAAAATTGGTACAGATATTCTTCAAAACTAGAGAAACGGTACTGTGGAAAGAATTATAATTTAAAAAATGTGATCATTGTGTGTTAAATTACTCCGTCCCAAGATACTGTGACGTCACGCGACAGAGACGTTACTACGCGACGAACGTAGGAAATAGTTCCTTTTTCAGGAATGAAATAAAGCAGAAATATTTTGATTGAATAAAAAGTATAATGTTATCCAGTAATACCCCATCCAGTTATAATAAAAAACAATACGAAATACTTTACGATCCTTGCGGAAAATGTAAGTTAATTTCCTCGCCATATTAGTGACTCAAATATGGCGACTATTTGTTTACTTTGTGAATGTAGCTAACAATTTCATCTTAATAATAATGTCTGAAGACTGAGGGACAATTATATCCTGCAATACTCAAGGAGTATATTTAAGTATTCTATTCGTAAAGAAATTAGGAGGTATTTTTGTTTGGATTGATGGAAGTAGGAACAGTTCAATTTAGGTTAAATCACTTCTTGACTAAAGATTAATATACAATTAAATACTTTTTCGGATTTATATAAATAAGTAAACGGACAACGCCAGCCACGCAGCTAGTATATTAATAAATAAACTGTACTGAAGGGAGTAGGATAACCATGAGATAGAGCAATAAGGTCAGTGGCGGGCGACTAAGTGTTTTTTTCAATGCCGAAGCTTCTCTTAAAGAGATTATGCCCTACAATATTTTATTGTTTGTTCGTAAGCCATCCAACTATTTGATTCGTGACCATTCATTCACTTTTGATTATGGGGTTAGTTATGTAATATATAATAGATTATATAGATATAAAATAAGGTTAGTAAAACTGACACAGACATGACTATAGCATGTACAAGTGCGAGGAAAGCAAAGGTTTTTGGAAATGCGTGCGGTCGGTATGACAAAGCAATGCGTACAAAGGGCTCTTAATCGTCCACGTCTCTCCGGGAACACGTCCGCACTTAGTAAGGGCTTCCGTCCCAGCCCGACCCTGTGTATTCAGGCAGCGAAGCCATTGCTTACGGAATTAGCGCCTGTCGCCCGCCATAATAGCAGAACGGAAGTAAATATTGCACTCTAGCCTCGAAGAATAGACACAAATTCGTCACTTCCTCGTCTTTCTGAGGCTAAACAGGTCAAACAGACGCCTGAAACTTGTGACTTAGAAAAAAAAGATTGTGACCGACAAACTGTATACTATTGAGAGTTTCATTGCCTTCTTTCATTAAAAATTGATTGAAGGAGGAAGGAGTGAAAAACACGATATATAGAATACTAAATATCTCTGTTCATCTTAAGAGAATAAGAATAATAAGATATGAGCGAACTAAAACGTGAGTAAAATTCAGTTTTGAGTGCATGAATGTACATGATAAATTAGAAGAAGACAACCGTCATAGAACGCAGTCATTGGCTCTAACTTCAAATTTATTCTAATTTAGCATATATATGAATACATTAAAAACTGTATTTTATCTGATTACCTGAAAAAGTCGCAAAAATTGTGGACGAAACGTAGTATTGTATCGAATTTTTGGTTTAATTATTTAATATATTTTTCTGAAATATTGGCTGTATTGCTTATTTATATTTGATTTTATTATATTTCAATTTTATTAGTAAAATATTGAAACAATTATTTTCTTATTGTTAATTATATTTTTTATATTATTTTATGTGACTTGTGAAAATATGAAATGACATTAAATAAAAAAATTGAATTTTTGTAACTACGTGTGGCTCTTCATGAATTACATAAAACCGAGTTACAGCTCTCTTTGGCTTCACTTGTACCCAATCCTGCTATACAGTATAATATATTATATACATAAAGTGTGCACCGTCGCGTAAAAAGGCAAAGCTCTGTTTTAAAAAAACACTTGAAAATAAAATCGAATAGAAATGAAGAGGACATAAAATCAATAAATTATTTCGGCTAAAACAAAATATAATTAAGCGTTGTACATGCCTGACATTTTTCGAAAGTAAACTGAAATATATACATTTGCAATTGCCTGAAAACAAAAAAATATTTGAGGCTAGCCTTAATTCGAAACAGATTAGCTCACTATTAACTACAATGATACAATAAGTGTAATAGACGGGAACCGATAAAGAACTTACATGTTTCGAGTGAAAATTCGAAATACTGTAAACTGTATTAAGAAAAAAGAGAAAAATTAATAAATTTTTTATTATGTCAGCTTTACTACAGAACAATAATGAAAATAAAGCCTTTGTATTTCACCAGTAATATTAGATTCAGTACTTTCATTTTCGTACATTATTTCCTGTAAGCGTTGCTTAACGGAAACACAAATACATTGCCTCGTTAGAAGTATTTCGCATATTATGAGACGGAACAGCTCCTGTATGTCTTCCAACATTCCACCAGTATATGAAAAAAGATTCCCAGTAAGAAACAGCAAAAAAACGGCGCGCAAAATATCCAAAGCCAAGGGGGACGCTTTAGAATTACAGAACAACAGGAAGCAGTTTCGGAATGACTTTGGCAAACATTCAGAGCTTCTTGGTATTCGAGCAGGAGGAATATTTAGCAACCTTGTTTTTCTAACAGGTACACTTAAGTTTAACTTCAGAGGGCGGTATTACTAAGTGCTTGTCTTGAGAGAATTTTACAAGCCCAACATTGATCAAATAATTGAAGAGGAAACAGGTGGACATAAAAATATCTAATAAAATCTAGTGAGATTTATTAAAGAATTGATAACGATTAAAAACAGAGTGACATAAGGGATACTTTTTAACATGCAGATTATTATAAGATTCATTTTAATAAAAATATGTTTGATACTTTAAATTAATTATACAAAAGTTTTACCATGAAATAGCATTAATATATAATATTATTGTAAAGATTAATATAAATAAGCCAATGGAAGTTACCTTTTCTAAGTATAATAACAATAAATTATTAAATGAATTCTGATCAGTGTTTCGCTGGTCTAAGCGCAATAAACTTAGATGGATTTTTCATATTTTAAAATATTATATAGTTCACACGTTGAGGTATACCGCATAACGATGTTTGTGCTGAAAGTTATGGTGACGTCAACGCGAAACAAATATAAATTGGACTTGCGAATATTTGGCCTTGGATAGGAGGGTTTTAAATTATGTGCACGTTTCTTATATATTATAGACTATACGGCAAATTTCCAAGACCCCGAGAGTTCTTTGATGAAACGTCTTTGCAATTCTGCCAGAATTTATAACACCTTCAATTTAATAAAGACTTTATAGAGTAGGTGTATTTTCAAAAAATTTACTTTCGCAATGAAACTATTTTAATGAACTATTCACGTTACTAATTCTCTTAAAGTACTAATGTTTAATGCCTACTTCAAATATTTTATTAGAAACACGAGTTTATAGTGAAGGACACTCAGATGTGTCCACATCAAAAAGGTTTTCATTGCCAGCAACGTATTTAGACGCGTTACTCATCAGAAAATCTGCAAAAAGCAATATAACACTTAGAAATAGCCGCAAACAATAATCAACAATTGTTACATCAATACAAAATATTGATGAATTACAGAGTTTCGTTGGTCAATATCTACCACTTTGGATTTATTGATGGCGAAGTGAAGATGGTCCTTTTTTAAAAATTTACTCAGAACAATTGATAATACATATGCGGCTTTTTCGTGATAGGAAAAATGTATTACTCAAATGAACGATTTTCAACTATTTATTAAGAAAAAATCAAGGTATGAAATGTCTGCAAATGATTAAAGGTATAAAAATAAATCTGTTTGTTTGAAGTATTAAGTTGCAGAGAAGTTGTGGTTCGTGGCGCGGCGCAGAACGAAGTTTGCACACGACACAACCAATGTGCATTTCACTGCGTTAAAACACAAGCTTCAACAGAAATAGACCTGTTTTGGCTGGGAAAGCAAGGGCACACTGTTAAAAACAAAGGTGAAGAGAAGCAAAGTTTTCAGGGCTGGTGTTGAAACCGACGTCACTAAAATGAGTCATCGAATTTCGAGGATAATTAAACTTTCTTCTTGGCATAAATGCTCAGTTGCACGACTTTCGAGCATAAATAGGGAAATGGCCGACCAACAATATCCATTGAAATTCGAAAAGGTCCCCGAGGTTCGCACATGTCAGTAACAAATCTGCATGTATATATTGCTTTTCAGATACTCAGTAGAGTACTTATCAAATGTATACAATTAATAAAAACTAATGTTACCATAATTTACTGTGATTACAATACAATTCTATCAATTACTATTTATAAATCATCTTCAAATAAGTACATTACCGAAATTTATTACAGGAGCAGAAATATGTTCCAATACTAGATGAATGAATAGAAAGAAAGGCCTAGTAAGGCAATGTTCAATACTATTGGGTTGCTGCATAATTATTGCGGATTTTTCTTAACAAAACAATAACATTTAACAAATGCATCTTTAAATGATTATTCTGGAGCATATTCACCGTCTACTTAAATTAATGATTTCCATTTGTTAGGCAGCTGGTCGATTCCAATGGCGAAGAAGTTCCTGCCTCTTCTTAGAGGCAATCAGCTCTTTGACGGCGGCCACAGTCAACCAAGTCGTTGTAAGCTTTGTTCGCGAGTCAATTTTTCTGCGATAGGTAGATAGACAATAGTCTGTAGGCACTTCTGTGGGAGAAAATTAAGGATTAGGAAGCAGTCCCTTTTTGGCGATAAATTCGTCGGCACGACGCTCAGCACGTGGACGCACCTTATCATGTTGGAAGACGATAGGGTTCTTTTGGTCTTTTCGTCTCGATTGCAGTGTGAATGCGGGGCCAAGTTAAGCCACATAAGACGTCACTGTTGCTATTTAATTTCCGCTTGCCGTTTTCATCTGGAATCCGCCACTGTTGACGCTCATCGTCGTCAGTTCACCAATAACAAAATCCAGTTTGATATGATATTCTAGTGGATGCTTCCGCTTTTGTCCTACCAAACGCTCCACATTACCTTCTTACAATCCGCCTTTGAGTGAAACACCTGGCGGAACGCAAATCTCTTAATAGTTTTGAAGAGCCAAGATTCATCCACAGTGACGATGTTCTTCAGGAATAGAGTTTGCTCGTTTCGCAGGAAATCGGTGAGAAACAAAACTCGCTCGGCTTTGCTGTTGTCGGAAAATTTGTAGGGAACCTACCCTGACAATTTCCATACTTTTCCGAGCTTCTTGAGACGACGAACGTTGGTCATATGGTCAAAATGGTACTGTTTGTCCAATATTCTCGTTGTCAAGCTTTCGTCCCAAACGGCTGCCAAAAGTGCCTGGTCGTCAAAATTTGATGGTCGACTTATTCCTTCTTCAACTGCGAGGTTTGTATCGCCAGTTTTGAACGTTTTGAATCACCTTTCAAATTGGCATTTGCTGATTGAAAAAGTTCGTAGAGATCGCGAAAGGATTGTTCTGCATTCCAACCTTCCTCAAAGTGATGCAGCATAATATGGCGAATATGGATATGATTTTCATTAACTGAAAAGAGAGAATTATTATGAAATTAATTAAATAAAACGTCAATTTAAAAAAAATGTCGCGAAAAAAAGCCGCAATAATTATACACTGACCTAATACTGAAGTGAATTTGTTAATGCATCACTGTTGATTCATTCGTCCGAACTAAATTCATAGTAGGAAAAAATGAACTATCAAAACACAATCAATTTGTAAACTGTTATTTCAATGTAAAGGGAAAATAATGAATGACAACCGATTTAACTGAAATCAGAGAATATTCAACGCCGTCATCTGTTTTGACTTTATAAAACATTATAAAGACCGGGAAAATCTATAAAAACATGAACCAGGAAGTGTTGAAACATTTATTCTTTATATATACCTGAGCTTTCAAGCACATTATGGCAACGTACGCCTTACAGTTTATAAATTTTGAAATAAAAACAGTTAAACGAGAATTTTCTATTACTCTGAGAAGTGACACTATAAGAAATATCTAGTTATGACTTAGGTAATTGAAAGAAGCATATCAGAAAATTCCAAATACATAACAAAAGACGTCAGAAAACAATGCAAAATATAAATAATTAAAACAAAGACTGAAATAAAGGTCCCAGAAAGTTGAAAATTTAGAATGTTAATTATTAAGCAATCACCAAAAGAATAAAATTATTTTTCAGAAAAAAAGTAGGGCGCAATGAACCAATCAATTTGAAAAATAAACTGGTATACTTGAAACAATATGTGATTCTCGGATGAAAAGAATAAATCGAAGAATTTTATATATATAAAAAAAGGAATGATCTGATCAGAGAAGAGAAAAAGAGGTATCGACAAAAATGGGGGGTGGGTGGGAGGGAAAACCAATTGTTCAAATATCAACGAAGCTGGAAGTAAGGACCAAAATGGACTGCACGATCTTGTGTGAAAAATTTACAAAGTTGATAAGATTTTTGAAGAATCATGACCAAAAACTAATCTTGTCAAAGGCGTGCTAAAAAGTAATGCCACCGAATTTTTTATACAAAAACTCTTATACTGTTGACAACAAACGTGCCCGAATGAACATTTCTCAGCAATTATAAAGTAAAAACGTGTGTCGAAAGTATACTAATTAAATCAATAAATAGCCAAATAACAGTCAAAAATAAGTGCTAAAGAAATGCTTATTTTTGCCTTCTGTTATTTGGCTACTTATTTATTCATCTAATTACTATTTATAAGAAGTTTTGGGATCTTTTTAAACGTAATTCAACTGAATCTTTGCGACATTTCATTACTACCGATGAAACGCGGATTCATTATTACTCTCCTGAGTGGAAGCAACAATGTTAACAGTGGGTCGAAGCGATTGGAAGTGCTCCAAGACAGACGGGAAATGTCATGGCAAGTCTTTCGGTGTGCTTATCTTAGACAAAACACTGCACACAAAAATATTACGCATTGGTACTTGTAAACGGGGAAATCAGTTTTCTAATCACCCGAGTATACACCAAATGTTTTTTGCACTTGGCTCGCGACTGATTCATCTGCGTAACGCAAACTTTTTAAGTTCAAACATTTTCAGGAGAGCATAAATCATATTCCATTCAATTGAAAGAATTTGACACAGTGATAAGACGGGTGGATTTCTATTAATTGTATTGTCGACGTTTCATTTTCTACTTATATATCAGAAGCGGCATTTATAACTAAAACTAAGCAGTTAATATTCTTCTTCTTCTTCTATGGTTCCACAGCCCGATATCGGGCCTCGACCTGCAGTAGTAGCTTCCTCAAAACTTCTCTGTCTAAAGCTTTTCTCCTCCAGTTCCTCAAATCCATCATCCTTTTTATGTCCTTCTCTACTTCGTCTATCCATCTGTTCCTTGGTTTTCCTGCCTTTCTTTTACCTCCCATATCATTGTATAATGCCTTGAAGGAATCATTTCCTTTCCTATGCGTTGCACGTGCCCTATCCATTCCATTCTCTTTAATCTAAATCTGTTGCGATGCTTGGTTTTTTATATAGGTAATATATTTCCTTATTATATCTGTGTCTCCATATGCCATTTTCATTTTTTGGGCCCCAAATTCTTCTTAGGACCTTTCTTTCAAAGATGTTAATCGCTATTTCCTCTTTCTTGTTTAGTGTCCAGTCCTCGTGAAAGTTATTTTTACAACAAAATATAATTTCTATACGTACATAAAATAGTATTTATGGCTGGGATGGAATCGTGACTATGCTCTGATCTGATTAAACATCATCACTGAAGACCAAAAGTTTTTTTTTCACTAATCGAAATGTAGGTTTAACACTTCTTCCTTTAAGTATTAGCATACGACTATTATTAATCCATGTTATCCTTATTTAATTAACCATTTGTAATTTAAAAAATCGGAGATTTTAACACTTGGAATAATATTACCTCTGAGCATAGGACATTGGAAAGTTACAATTAATCACATCAAATGTGTTGAATTCTGAATACAATAGAACTCAGTTATAACAAGTGCCTGATTATAACGAACAAATTTCATTCTTTGAATTAAAATAATTGATTTTGTATGTAAATTGACTCATACATATCGAAGGTAAACCCAGCTATAACGAGCAAAACTCTGGAGCTTCGGAAATTTCCTTGGGGCGGCTACGGCCAGACGGAAGTGTGAAAAATACATTCTAAGTACACCCATGGGGAATTTCACCCAGCCACTATTAGTCCTGCCCTTTATAGGACTGAGACTAAAAATTTACTCAGCTAAAATTCTATAGACATGGAGTCAAGAAAGTGCAAGTGTCTTTCGATCAGTGAAAAAGTTGAAATAATGTTAGAAATCAACCGCAGGGTTGACGTGTACAAAACTTTGGATTGTCATCTTTAAACAGCCTCGCCGTTGCTGAAGAATAAAGCAACATAACAAGTGCAAATAAAATTAGAAGTTGTTAATAGAGGGGTGTAAAATTCAACGTAGTTCCGGCTTACCTATTGAAAGGTATTGTCTTCAAAGTGCAAGAAGAACGATTTGTCAGTATTTTTTTCTATAAACATTTTATATTTCAGTTTAGCTTCAATCTATAATGATTTATCATAATAGTTACAAAAATTTGTTTTGCTTTATTTTTTTTGCAAAATCCGGATATAAGAGCAAAATTGGACGCTCCCGTCGCGCTCATTATAACAGAGCAGGGCTTTGGAGCGAAGCTGGATCATGGAGTAAAGGATTTTTACTTGGAGCAGGAGCGGAGCCAAAGCACGGAAAATTTTACCGCTAGACTGCTCCGATATATATTTTTTATATTTTCCATCACTTATGATTACAATCACTATGGATAGTAATATCTTGTTGAGATGGTTTGTATGAGTATAACAACATTCTCTAAGTTCACATTAAATAATAAAGGGTTTCTGGCGAAATGGTTCAGAAACTTGGTATATCGTCCTTCAGTAATATATTTGCTCGCTTCAATCTAAGACAAACTTTAAAAAAGACAATTACGCTATTCAAAGTTAGATTCTGCAACCCACAGAAATGGAATGTTTTTGCCATCAATGTACAATATTTGTATGAAAAAAAACAATATAACTGAAATAAAAACATTGGATAATGATGTGAAAAATCAATGTAAAGAAACTTTAAACACATTTGAAATTTGTGCTGTAAATAAACTTGGCATCATAAAAATATTTCCCAGAATAAAGAAAATGAAAAAGCTGAACATATCGAAGAAATTAATGTA
Source organism: Zhengitettix transpicula (assembly GCA_037074705.1). NCBI lineage: Eukaryota > Metazoa > Arthropoda > Insecta > Orthoptera > Tetrigidae > Zhengitettix > Zhengitettix transpicula. The sequence continues at coordinate 151,795,281 of CM073590.1, forward strand.
CATATGTCTCAACAGTGGGTTAAAGGTCCTTCCCTAATATCGCCAGCATGGATAATATAAAAATTCAACTAATGAGGTCTAATTGGATCTTACATTGGACATTTGCGATGGATTAAATAATGAACTAATGATAAAAATGTTGGAGGGTAGCTGGCAGGACACGAGAAGAGGAGGAAGTAACTGTTTCTTCCATCAGAACCGGCAAACATCAGCAGACCTCAACAAAATCTCAAGAAAACAGCAGATAACAGTCTCCAGAATTAGAACATTGCACACCCAACTCGCACATGAATATCTTTTTTCCATAACAGATCAGCCCACCTGATGTATGTGACCGAACCCTCACCATCCAGCATATTTATTCGAATGCACGAAGTATGAGAACACACGCAGAAGAACCATAGCCGAATTCTCTGGAGAAGACTTCTGCACACACACCACGGCGATCAAGAGTCTCTTCGAGTTCGTCTCCGACGCAAAACTGACAACCACAATTTGAAACTATGGTCACAATTGGAAATTTCAAACTTGCTGTAATTTAACTATGTAAACACTATTAGACGGTCGCCAATAACCAACAGGTTGACACGACCATAAATCAATAATAATAATAATAAAATGTTAGGGGAAAAAAAGATGGGGTTCAACAGGCTTGATCGTCTTTTATTTTCAAAGACTACACAGAGCAAGTAGCTGCTTGGACACAAAACCTAGAACTTTGGCAAAGCAGAATGGGATGAAGTAAAAGATATGAGCTATTTTTAAAAAACCAAACATTTTGACAATTGCCCTTCAAGCTGCCGATCTTTCTCTGGGGATGTTTATGAAAGAATAGTGTAGACTTGAAACATACCACTGTGATCAAAAAGTAAGGTGAAATTGTCATTTAAAACTCCCGGGTATTAAGAAGGCAAGTACATTTTTTCCCCTAGGTTGGTAGGGCTGTCTATAATATTTGCCAAGCGTCTAATTGTTAAAAGATTTAATTATCTCCGAGTTACACGTGTTTTTGTAAATAACCAAAAGTGAATTTTTCGATTTTTGCAATGGGTGATTTTGTTGAGCAAAGAACTTGCATCAAATTTTGTTTGCGGAACGAATATTCTTGTGCGGACACGTTGAAAATGTTGCGGAAGACCCTTGGTGATCAAACTTGGCACAAAAAAACGTTTATAAGTGGTACAACGAGTTCAAAGAGGGCCGAGAACGCGTTGAAGACGATCCGCGCTCTGGACGACCATCAACGTCTACCGACGTGGACCACGTCCGAAATATCAAAGATTTGGTGCTTGAAAATCGTCGATGGACAATTAGAGATCTCGCAGATAGTGTTGGAATATCATTTAGCTCAGCCCAAACCATTTTGAAGAATGTTTTGTGCCTCAAACGCGTCAAGTCTCGATTGGTGCCAAAATCCCTCAATTTTTTAGAAAAAAAGCGTCGCGTTGATGCCTGTGAAACTTTGCTGTATGACTATCAGTACCACTTGAAATGCATCATTACTGGAGACGAGACTTCGATTTACACATACGACTCTGAAACCACTGACCAATCCAGCGAATATCATGCAAAAGGTGAAGCAAGACCGAAAAGACCACGGCAAAGTCGATCGAAAATCAAGGTCATGTTGACAGTTTTCTTTGATTATCGTGGTGTGGTGCACTATTAATTCCTTCCGCCGAGCCAAACTGTCAACAAAGAATATTATTTGAGCGTTATGCGTAGTTTGCGTGAAGCTATTCGTTGAAACGGTAGGAATTATGGGCGAACAACTCTTGGTTCCTTCATCACGATAATGCACCATGTCATACTGCATTTGTTCTTCGCGACTTTTTGCCAAAAACTCGACTCATATCGTTCCGCCTGATTTGTCTCCGTGCGACTTCTGGCTATTCAGCAAACTCAAAAGGCCAATGCGGGGACGCCGTTTTGACACGATTAAGGAGATAAAAACCGAATCGAAGAAGGTCTTGAAGGCTATACCGGAAAAAGACTATTCCGACTGTTTCGAAGCATGGGAAAAAGCGTTGGAAAAAGTGCGTTTTATCGGACGGGGATTACTTTGAAGGGGATGAAATTCATTTGGAAGAATAAATAAAGAATTTTTATTTTATAAATAAATTCACCTTACTTTTTGTTCACAGTGTTATATGGAAGATTTTGGAGGATATGTTGCGTTAGGAATTCTGTTCTCCGTGAAAAAACGGAAAGAACAAGTTTTATATATGTACTTATATATGAAAGAAAAACATAATGTTATTCCTGTAAGAATATTTTAACTGGAGCGGAGTTGGAGCAAATATTTTGCTGCCGGGGCGGAGCAACTAAAAAATGGTCGCTCCAAAGCCCTGCAACAGAGTTCGATTACATGTTCCTGCTATTCCGGCGATAAATTCCATTGCATAGAGGCAGACATTTTTATGGAAAACAAAGCCTAGGGATGGAAAATATTTTCGTTGGCGGGCACTTTGGAAAGTAAGCGATTCCGACGTGAATGAGATGCCAGGTCAGGCCCGTGTAGTTTGGTAAGCCATAAACCCATCTGCCAATTGACATTCAGCCTCTGCTTTGTGAAGTTAGGTTGATCCGCACAGGGCCCAATTTTACAACCGCGGGACAAAAGTGTTTCGTCACAAAAGGCCGGAAACGCTGGTGAAAAGAATCCACTTGTAGCGGCCGCGCGCTACATCGCCTACGATGGCAGGTGGGCTTATCACACCTAACAATACACCTTTGCCCCGCAGTTTCTTCCAGTAATAACGTTAGGGGCAAACAAGCATTATATAGAAGATACAATTAATTAATATGGCGACTTCAAATCCAATCATGCAGCAACAAAGTTTAATGTTAACAGTTTGCGATAATAACTCAGACGTACAACTCCTATAAATTCGTAATTCAATAATTAACTGTTATAGAATTAATAACGTGGAAAATTGTGACGCAAAATGTGTTCTTCATAGTTTTTCATTAACACTAAGCCTATCGGAATCTTATGTATACCTAATCCTACCATGAGCGGTCAAATGACCACTTCAAAAAAATATAGAAAGAGATTTTAGCCAATTGGATAGTAAACAAAATATTTTTCAGATGCTACAATAAAAACCCGCTCCCCGCTTTTCTATTTAGAAAGTTTTATTTACCTTTATGCATTTTCAGCACATTTTTTTTTACAAATTTCAGCATTTTGTATTGTACATTTTCCACATACGTATTTTTTACATTATATACAAAGTTTGTTAGTCTTATTGACTTTACAATATCTTATTTGACAAAATTTCCGTCCAGATAAATCTGTAGCTGTGTTTATTATTGTTTTTGATGAACATTCTTTGCTTCTGATATTCGGTCCCAAGCTCTTCTGCCAATTGAAATAATACCTATCTTTTATTTCTGCGGATAGTTCCAACAAGCGTAGTTGTTTTGCTAGAAGTTTACTCGCTAATGACGCGCTTGTTAAAAAATTGTCGGCTGTTATATTTCTCCCATGGCCCGTATATGGTTCTGCTAATTTCAAAGTTACAAACTCCCCAAGTGGGACCGATGATTCTCTCCCTTCATCTTTTCCCAAATATGTAAAGCCGTTTATTATAAACTTACTACTTGCAGCTAACCAGAATTTTATGCCAAATTTATACGGTTTGTTGGGCATGTATTGAATAAATCTACAACGTGCTTTTGTAGGAAACAATTGTTCACCTATAGCAAGATATCCTCCTGGTTTATAACAGTTTTGACTGATTTCGATAAATTTGTACCAAACTTCAGAGATCAAATCGAACTTATCGTTTTGTAAGCGTTGGCTTCGTTTGAATTTTGTTGTCAAACCGAATAAATCTCATGATTTCGGCTCATAGTTGTCAGGAAATATGACGGACCCCATTTCGTGTTCCATAAATATGATGCATCCATATTTTTAGCCTCATACGCGAAGAAGCAATATCTCCACAAGAAACAATTCCTCATCACCAGTTTGGCTTCCGTGAAGGGCATTCAACCATCCAGCAATGCCATAGAATAGTCAACCACATCAGGGAGGCCATCGAGGAGAAGAAACTGTGTGCGGCGGTATTCCTAGATATCCAGCGGGCCTTCGACAAGATATGGCACAAAGGTCTTCTATATAAGATAAAAAACGGCTTCCACACCATGTTTTTCTACTGATAAAATCATACCTGTCGCAAAGATGCTTCCAGGTCCAATTCGAGGGACAATACTCAGCATGTCAAGACATCAACTCCGGCATTCCGCAGGGAAGTGTTCTTGGTCACTTTCTGTACCTACTATATACAGCAGATATCCCCACCACGGACAACACCCTAATCGCCATCTTCGCAGATGACACCGCAATAATGTCAACAGATATTGATGCTGACCAAGCAACTGAGAATCTCCAGATACATCTCAACCTTTTAGAAAACTGGCTCAACCAATGGCGCATCAAAGTAAACTGCAACAAGTCCACGCAAATTACGTTCACAAATAAACGCTTGACGTGCCCGCAAGTAAAAATATTCAGTGAACCTATCCCAGTAAAAACTGAAGTCAAATATCTAGGAATCCGTCTCGACCAAAAACTGACATGAAAAAACCACATAAAAGCCAAAAAGGAACAACTGAAACTAAAAACATGCACTGGCTACTTGGACGAAAATCCCAACTCACTAGTGAAAACAAACTGCTTCTATATAAAACCATACTAATACCTATATGGTCTTACGGGATCGGATTATGGGGATGCAGCAAACCATCAAATATCAAGATCTTGCAGACTTTTCAATCAAAGACATTGCGCACCCTAGTCAATGCACCGTGGTACATCAGCAACCATACACTCCATCACGACCTCAAAATTCCATTTATTGGAGAAACCGTCAAGATGTATACCACCAAAAGCAAAGAAAGAACACTAAACCACCGCAAACAAATACATCGCCGACCTCTACCTCCAACAACCCGTAGCAAGAAGCTTGAAGAGATTATGGCCAGAAGACATCACTGAATAAATCCAGGAGACCCGCCACTGGAAGGTGCCCTACTCAAGACAAATAGCTTTAATAATTAAACAATTTACTAAGTGTTAAGAGTAGATTGTAAATCAGCAACCAAAATTTTTTTAAAAAAAATATGCGCAGCGTGCATGAAGTCCAATAAATGCTTATAATTTTGCAATAGATAAATTCCATTTCGTTTTTAACACTCGAAATGCCTCTAACGCCGTATATTTTCTTACATGTTCAATTATGTTATGATCAATAATCAAGGAAAATGCTGACTCGACTCTGCCCTATATAATATTTCGTTTAGCGTATCCTGTCGGTCCTGATATTTCCTTGAAAATATTATAAATCGGTGCTCTTCCGTGATTAGACCATTCCTTTATTTTTTGCCAAACAGTTCCGTCCATAGCAGTTTCAATCTCTTCCTCATTTTCACTTTCGGAACTAACTATAAATGTCTTTCTTTTTGTCCTATTCGTATATTCGAAATATTCTCTTCGACCGTATCGCTGTCAAATAAGCCACAATTATTTTCTGCTGTATCATTATCAATATCGGAAACTTCATGATCATCTTCCGAACAATGTTCGTCGATATTATTTATTTTGTCTAATAAAATGATATTCCTCGAATGTCTTGACATTTTTGGGAATGAATATACAAATGATAAAGTAAAAACTAAAAAATATATAGATTATATTGTAACGCGTGTATTTTGGTTTAGTTTTGCTTTGTCTCGAAAGTGTTGTTTGCTGTGGTTTGGAGAATTCGAAATCGTGCACGTGCGTGGGGGGTGGAGGAGATAAAGATTTACATCCAAGTAATTTTCGTGTCCTGTCTCGATTGTTGGACACAACATGACAGAATAGTTGGCCATTGTTGACTACGGAACTGCGGCTGCGTGCAATAACTCTTGTAACAATGGAAGAATCAGTGAAACCGACATTTCGATTAAGTTTTCTAATAATGAAAAAAAGTAAAAGAATGAGAGGCTATAATGGAGGGAACGGAGATAAGCTTCTGAAACTGGGCAGTTGTTCTTCGCTCACCGCAGTTGGTGGATGTGATTATGAGAGGCTCCGTATTGCATTACGTGTATACGTTTTAAGTGTCACCGATCTACAAATCTCATGTGTTCTGCTGTAAACTTTTCCAAGTTGTTGTCTCTGATATAGTCCGAGGCAGAATCGTCGTGAGAAAGGGGCCACAATTTGTTAGTGAAGAGTTCATCGAAACCACACAATTTAGTACGACGGCTTGCCAGCAATCAATCCCGGAGGCCGACGCCTTATCCAGTGGTCAACCCCCTGAGTCGACGCCTTGCAATGGTCCTGACTAAAGTCATCACTGCACTTAACCCGTTCTGCCGGCTGTGAGATACGGAGACGTCGGTACGAGAGCTACAGAAAGCAACACAACACAGAATAGCAGTACGTATTTGGTACGGGCTGCAGATCTCTTATATGTAAAAACCACAGTTGCCTGAGATAAGAGTTTTTCATGCTTAACTGTGATAAACTTATATAAAATTTCTTTAATGGTCAATACTTTTTTTGATTTAACGTAAAAACCCAGCCCACAAAAATAATTCTTTACAATATACTTGTAAAACAATTTCAGGAGCGCGCTTTTCGAAGAATATAGTCGTAAATAACATGATTTTTTCAAACGGTCAAATAACCGTTCGTGGTAGACTTAGACATGCTATAAATTATTTTCGGAAAGTAAACAATAAAGAAAGTTGTGAATATTGAAAATTGAGCTGTATGTATATTATAGGAAAATTCAATAAGCTACATGGTGATATACGAGAAATTTTAAACGAAACTTCAAAAACGTGCATGGTAGGTTTAGTGTTAAACGTTTCAAAAAATATCGATCAAAAGCTTGGTTAAATTAACAGAAAATTATCTCAACTTTGACAGTAAAACATATTTTGGATTAAACTGACTGCAATCAAATAAAATTACTACATTAACAATCACAGATTGTTGTCGTTAGTGAAACAGAAAGAAAACATTTCGAGGTGGAACACATTTATTGTCAATCTTTTCGTATAAGGACTAGATAAAGTCTGAACATAGTTATCTTGACCTTAATGTGATACAAAATCTTGACGGACTGATTAATCAATAATTGAATGAATATAGTAGTGGGTTATCTGTTAATACAGCAATGATTGAGGTACACAGGGAGTAAATTTTTTAATGTGACCATATAAAACTATATCTGAGATTAACTTTCAATAATGTATATAAACCATCATCACCTAGTCAATTCCTTTTTCATATGAATAGTTCTCATATTTAAATATTTCTGTGACAGGACATGATGCTATTCAAATTGAGGACATTTTTACGTCACATTGGAATTTTGCATTTATTTCGTAAGTTAGGCGGTAGTGTCACATTTTACTAATCCTAGTTGCCGCCAATTTCAAACAGTTTAAGTGATAAATCACGGACTGTTGGATCGGAACTGTCAAGGTGATATACGCATGAATACGTCTTATTTCGAGTTCTGTCGTTATTTGCGATTTAGTATACTTTGTTTTGTTACAGTTTAAGTTGAGTCACTTTTATTTTATTTATGTAAACCATCACAATGTGGAGATTATTGAAACTTTATTCATTTCGAGTTTAATTTTTCGTGCATTAGTGTTTCAAGAATTTAGTAGGGTTAAAGCCACTTTTATACTGTAAGGTACGTTGTCCTTGTTACTTTTAAAAATGTTAAATGAGATAATAATTACAGTAGCTAATATTAATATCACGTTGGTAATTTTAACAAAAAATTAGTCTACATTTAGAAATTTTTTACTACGAGAAATGCTGCAGTGAGCAAAATGACACATTTAATGAGTCTGCATATTACTATGCAGTTGGGGAATTTTCTCAAATAAAATTAATCACCGACAAATATCTGATTACTGGTTACACTCAAAACATGGTATTATATCATATTAAATTCAAATCATATCTAAAGTTCGTATGTCATTTTTCTGATACTTTATAAAACTTGTTGATTATGTTGACACTTAGCCATGATTTAATAGTTGAATGGTTGTTAATTGTTGATGTACTGGGTCTTTTTTTCCTTACATATAAGAAGGCTAATACTGGTTTTCTATATTATTATTATTACCTATAATATAGAATATGTCATTTTTTGTTGTTTTATTTACCTTTCATACATTTCTAGAACGGTTTACAATAAAACCATAGATGAGTAATACCACTGTATTTACTTGGTCTATAAAATTGTATTTGGAGAGTCATAAGTTGAAAAGTTAGATAAAATATAAAGTATTCAGAAATGACATAACTAGCCCCTAGACCTAACAAATGAAAAATTGAGGAGTTTTCTTGTATTAACCCTCTAAATTGGCAAAGACCAACATTTCACTGTTACAAAAAACAGTTTAAAATGGATTGGGTGAACTTAATAATTAATCTGATTTTTAAAAAATTTAAAATCTGCATTGTTTATTTTTTAGTCGTGTCACTTTTGAAGCGGAGATGCCATATCATTACTCTTTATGCTGACATTCCAAGATTTGCAGAACCTATAAGCAATAATATTACAAATAAAAAGCAGACTATCCATAGTGATAATAAATCAGAAGAAGGGTTAGTAAATCATTATACTTCATCAGAGACATCTTTCACAAATAAACTATGTTTGATTGTATACAATTTCATAATGAAAGTGAGGATGGATCATAGACTTGTCTTTAGCATGAATATATTACACCTTGTTTTCCATATATATTGAATCGTATTATGCACTCACAGGATAAATTATGTAAAGACAAAACTATAAATATACAACATTTATAAAATAAGTACAGATTAGTCAACATTGCCTTATGATCAGTATAAAAATATAAAATATTTTTCTTAAAGGAAAATTATTAAAACAACAGAAATTTTAGTTAAAAAAATTACTATATTTTGATTGTAGTTATCATCTATTCATGGAAAATTAACTACTGAGCTAATATATAGCTTTTATGGCATTTTAATATTTAAAATTGAACTATAATTTTAAGGTTATTATGAATACAATATTTCTTGCTTTAATTTTGAGACAAACATGTTGTGATAATTAATAAAAGCTTATTGGGTATGTATCCAAGTCATCTTGCTTCCATCATCAGAAATATATGGAAGTTCTGTTAAAGTGTCGCTGACTACAAAGGCAATCTGGATGGAAACCTGAGAAGTCTTTCTTAAAAGCCTATGATCTGAAATGTAGTGATAATGATAATTATTGTCTATAGTGTTAATGAAGTAAAAATGTGACAAATCAATGTGTATTTCATATTGACAGAAATTTGAAAACATTACTGATGTCACTTCCAACGTTGGTTATTAGTGTCTATGCTGTCATTCCAAAGTCTTAGGCATTGAATACATTACTTATAGAAGATAGTTTAATGATGTTGAATCCTTACCTAAAGAAGGAAAGAAATCTTTAGAATTAAAATAAACAAAAATTAACATCTGTTGAAAATAATAATGCTAAAAACAACCTTTAAACAGAAAAACTTAAAAAAGGAACTTAAAGTAAATCTGAATGTAAAAATGCTGTACATTTTGACACAGATTAGCATCTTTTTCTAATGGTGAATAACTTAAGAAAAGTTAGAAAAAGATGCTAATCCATGCCAAAACATCTGGCATTTTTAGATTAAAATGTACTTAAGTTCATTTTTTAATTTTGTCTGTATAAAGGCCATTTTTAACATTATTATTCTTCAGAATTATTGAATATTATGGCACTATTCATTTCTTCCTTTCCTACTTAAAATTTGTTGCTCTTACAGAAACTTCTTTAAGCTGCTTGTAATCCTTGGCTATCATAACACAGGCTGCAATGTGTGTCCAAACCGCACATTAGAAATTTATGTTAATCTAAATTTTTATATAATAAATTATAACTCAGTTTAATTAAAATTCTACGCCTGAAGAGGCTCCCATTATATGTGAAACACTGTGTTTGTCAAATATAATGTTTTATATTTGGCAATAAATTATTTATGACAATAGTGTTTCTTCACATTTATTTAAAAAGAAGTCTGGTTATTATGATTGATAACACAGAACTATCCATTCTATTTGGTAATATTACTGTCAATTTAATAATTTTCAGCTTATGAACATATATGGCTCACAAGAAAATAAACAAATATGTTTCCTCCACATATTTGTGGACCTCCTCAAGTACAAAAAACTTCTGAGTCCTTGTATTTATATATGTCAAAAGATGATAGAAAATATATAAATACCAGTACTCAGAAGATTCCCAGTTTTTTGTACTTGAGAATGTCCTGTGGACGAAACATCATATTTGTTTATATTCTTTAGAGGTCTATCTTTGGCCATATATGTACATAATCATAATATGCATTCACAGACGTAAATTTTAAAACAATTTTCAGCTTAATTTTCCACATGGAAACCTTACATTTTACTCACATAATTTATTACAACTTGAATTCTGCTAATATAAGATATAATTTTCTGTATTTTCAATACTGTATGTAATTTATGTTGACATAAAAATTGTAATTATTATTTACGTAAGGAATTTGACACTTAATTCATAAATATATTTATGAGCTCGATGAATTCACACATCCCTAAAAGTTACAAAATAACAAACATTGAAATGTTCTCTCAAATGAATAAAAAACCTTAGTTATATATATTTATGAAAAATAAAACCTTCTCAGTTTCAGTGGTATTTTAATTGGTTCTACTAGTTTTTTTTAACAACTTATCAGAATATTACTTTAAAATCAGTTCTCTGATGATATATTGACAGCAAACTAAATGGTTTTATTAAATAATACATTTAATTATTTAATAAAATGCAGATTCAATTTCAAAATAAACTGTACAAAGTTTAAACATTTTTTTTCCACCTATACATAAATAATAAACAGACCTCATGGAGGAATTGACTTACCAATGTGGCAAAGAGCAATCCAGTCTCTAGGACTGACTGGTTCATGAATGTGCCATTGCAGCCGGAACCCTTCTCGGTGCCGGCTGAGAACAATCAGCTGATTTGGGCCAGGGTCTGAAAGCCACTGACTCCTAATGTGCCTGGTTCTGTCTGCTGAAAGGAGCTTGCGCTCAGCACCCCCTTGCTGAAGATTCCCATTACTGCTTCCTGCTGCTACAACTTTTTCTTCATTAACACATTCTGTTGACCCATTTCCATTGTTGTCAATATGTTCTTCAAAGGCATTATTGCCTGGCAATGAGTTTGAGGTAGAGTTTGCTGAAAAGTTAATTATTTGAAATGAAAAATTGTTAGAATGAAATATATTTTAATTAGATAAATAAATAGCCAAATAGCTGAAAAAAGTGCAAAATTAATTACTACACAATATTTCTGCAACCCTTGTTGCATTTGTCAGGTGATTCAATAATTCAAGTGTTGTAAGAATGACTAATTTATTTGATAGACTACATTCAATGGCAAAAGAAACGAGGATTGCAGAAATGTTATGAACTATTTAATTTTGCACTTATTCTTGTCTGTTATTTAGCTATTTCTTATATTTTATAATTCATGAAATTTATTTTGTAATCAAAATAATGTTAAATTAATTATAATAAATATAAAATAAAAGGATGTAGAAGGAAAGATAATGTGTAAAGTTAGCGTATATAATAATGATCTAATTGTATGTAACTGAAGACTATTACTATTACTGTAGTAAAGGATGTAGAAGGAAAGATAATGTGTAAAGTTAGCGTATATAATAATGATCTAATTGTATGTAACTGAAGACTATTACTGTAGTAGCAACAATGAGAAGCTATTTGTATCCAAGTTCAAAATAGTGTCTGAGAATTTTATGTGATTTTTCATGCAGAAGATGACAGTATTTTAGTCTATCAGAATGGTAAGCAGAATAAACCAATCTCTTGCTGATTTTAAATATGTGGCAAAAATAATATATTTAGCTGACTCAAAAATGTAATCAATGAAAGTGCCCTTGGAAGGTATTTTTTTTGTTGTTATGTAACAGCATGTTTATTTTTTGCTCAATAATGTTGATGACTTATTCCAACTACAAATACATGGCTTAACAGCAAAGTGCAATATAACTTGCCTCAAAAGTTACTGATTTAATGACTTACCTATGTAAGTCACTGTTAGGTAGTAGTTTGAATTTGTAAAATTATATCTCTAGTCAAAATATTTTTGATTTGTCAATTATAAATTGTTCATAAAAAATATTAAATAAACTTATAGTGAGTTTTGTCAGTAAGAATAATAGGACCACTTTTCAATTTTACATAATATTAAAAAGCTTGATGCAGGAGATGGCAAATCTAATATTTGGAAAATAATTTTTAGAACAGTGGATTATTAGATTTTAATTTCTTAAATTACTATTACTAATTTTTTAAAAAGTATTTTCTCAAAAGTTTGACTCTGATACGTCCACGAGATAGCTTTTGGCCTATTAAAGTGAGGGTCAAAATGACTGAGGGCAGACAACAAGGAGAGTGTTCTACAACTGGTATGGGTTTATATATGTTTTAACATTTATAAGTGATATGACAGACTGAATTTATTATCTGATAAAATTATCCTATTGATTTAAGTCTGTATAAAAATTACTTTTATTTAATATGTATGAATATTTCAAAACAATTAATATCGAATTATAAAAGGGATTGTATTAAATATACAAATAAAATGTATTTAAAAATAAAAGTACTTACCTTCCAATATACAGAATAACAGACTACACATAGTATTAAGAGTCAAAATTTGTAATTCAATAAATTTGGATATGACACAGATTTGGCGGTGGATATAAGGAAGGAAATCTCTGAATGTCACGAAGAATTTAGATGGCATACAATATTGAGGGAAAAACAATAAATGTGTATGGTAAAGTCAACAATAAGATACCCCCCCCCCCCCCTGTATGAAAATATACCATAAGACCATATTTTTAAAAACAGTTAATGTGAAAAGAACATATGTGAGGTAATATACAATTATTGATAGATAAAGAAACATGCTTTTTGGAATAATGACAAATCTAGATGTATACTAAGAACTAGTGGTAGTGAGTATTCCATTATATTTGAGACTAGTTTATTAACTAAGTTCAGTTTAGAATAATGGCATTTGGAATCTTTCTTACAGCTTCTAAATCTCCATACTATAAAACAACTCATTTACAAATATATATATATATAGCTGTTTGTATTTATGAGATAAAAACACAATATGTGCATACAATTAAAAAATGGAGAAGTACCAAATAAAATTTAAACAAAAACTGTATTTTAAGTATTTATTTTCCCAATTTACTTTTTTACTCATTCTTAATAATTCAATGAAAATTTCACACAAACTATTAAAGAAACTATAGGCTGCTATGGGAAATATCTGAAAGGTTTTGAGAACATGTGATACGCAAGCTTAAGAAAGAGTATCACATAAAAAATTAAACCAAGCAATCATGATAACATCTGAAAAAAGAATTATGTACGTTTAAATTGTAGTGAAGAAAATTGGGTGATGATATATATATTTCTGTATTCTTTTCTATTTAAATACAAATGACAGTAATGATGGTTAAATTAATTTAATCATTTACTTTTAATATATAAAATATAAATATTCTTGTTTTAATAAATGATGTCATGCTTACATTTATCTGCATCACTGAGATCTTCTTGCTCTGGAGAAGAGTTTGCTGCTGCCTGATCATCATCATGTAACGACACTATTCCACCACCCGCAACATGCATCGACTTGAGACAAATAAATGTATACCCTGAAATAAAGTTGTTATAAGTCATTCATGTTAAAAGAAAAGTGAATAATTTGGAATATAATTATAAAAATTTTACAATTAGATGCATTACTTAAATAAAGAATGATTAAATGAAAGCAATACAACTTGCAGCAATACCAAATACGCGAAAATAGTTAATTCAGTAATAATTCGACTAGTAGTATGCTGACATTCGATGGTTAAATTTATGTAAATATTTACCCTTTCCTTTAAAAAGGTGTCCTCATGATCTGAATAAGACATATAAAATGACATTCAACTAATTTTATTAGTCAAAATATCACTGAATATCACAGTCATTATTTTTCCGAAAAACTACACAGTTAAATTGAGACATTATAGTTGAAAACATTGCGATGTACACACATTACTCTCAATAAAAATTAACTGCAGTGTATTTGTTATGCTTGCGCATGCGCTGTCACCTGCTTCGATATCGATTTAAATCACTTCCTGGTCGAGGGACATTGTGTATCGATAGTTTTTCCTTATACGAGAGTATCGATATTACTATAAACAAAGCCTAATTTTCTGCGCCCAAAATCTGGATAGTTGCATACGTTCGTTAAATTATTTCTGACATGAAACATTGCAGTCTCTAGACTTTATTTATAGTTTATCAGGTGTAGTGATTTTGGTGATCTATTTTCTTCACGATTATTGTAGATGTGTTGGTTGTGTAATTAATGGATTGACTAGAATGAAGTGTCAAGTGAAGTTAAATGAAGAAATATTATAACTTGATATACAGTTTAAGATTATCAGAGGAAAGAAAAGAACGTGTCTGCTCGACGAGAATTTTGCTTAGGGAATCAAGAGGAAAATTTATTACAATGATTTAACTAAAGGTATAATGTTAATATTGGGTCTTTACGGATGAGCGCGTAAGCACAAGTTATCAATTAAAATGCACAGCTAGTAATTAACTACTGTGACCGAGCGACTGAAAATGTTCGTGTTTGGTATAAATATATGACTGCATTCTTATCGCTTGATAAAATAAGATATCTTCCTGTGGTGGTTAATTTCAATGTTTCCTCTTTTTATCTGTTTATTTAAATTTTAGTTGCAATTATTGAGTTTAGTAGTGTCAGTACAAACTGACACTATTAAACTCAATAATTTTGTGTATTTGAGTCAGTACAAAACAAACTGACACTATTAAAGTCATAATTGCTACGATCCCTTATTATAACGCTAAACCTTCTGTTTTCCATTGTCGTTGTTCCCTTATTGTTACGCTAACCCTTCGGCTCTCCCATGTCGTTGGGTTTTCGTCGTTTTGAGTTTTGTCAACTGACAAGTGTAGTTGTGTCGTTCTCGACTCTTCTTCACACCTGACGGAAGGTAACACAAAATAACATTGTGTGGTATTTATATTATCACTTTTTTGTCTGAATTGGCTATCCTCTTATAGTTGTTTAATCTTATAAATAAAAAAGAGTGTATGTATGTTTGTTTGTATGTTTGTTTGTATGTTTGTTTGTTTGTTTGTTTGTATGTTTGTATATTTGTATGTTCGTTATACAAATCTACACCGTTAGAGCAAATTTCACCAAATTTCGTACACGTGTTCTTTACGACCAGGAAACAAACACTGTCGGGGTGAGACATGTCTACCACCCCCAGAAGCGGGGGTGCACGGGGGTTGAAATATTTAAACATGCTAAAACAGCCGATATTTTAGTCGGATAATAATTTTTAGGGGTCCAAGATATTGATGGTGTTTCTACCGATGTTTTCTGAATATAATTTGAATCCCCTACACCCTGGGAAAAGGGCACCCTTAGAGTTTGGGGTGGAGAATACAAATCTATAACGGTGGATCAAATTTCACCAAATTTCGTACACGTGTTCTTTGCGACCAGGAAAACAACACTGTCGGGGTGAGACGCGCCTACCACCCCCAGGAGCGGGGGTGGACGGGGGTTAAAATACTTAAACATGCTAAAACAGCAGGTATTAGATTTGGATAAATATTTTCGGGGTCAAAGATATTGATTGTGTTTCTACCGATGTTATCTGAATATAATATTCATCTCCTAAACCCTGGGAAAAGGGCACCCTTAACGTTTGGGGTGGAGTTGCTTTACAGAAAAATAACGCGAATACAACCGAGTTTGGAGTCAAATCGAAGGTTACACCGTGTTATTTACGACCAGGAAACAAACACTGTCGGGGTAAGACATGTCTACCACCCCCAGAAGCGGGGGTGCACGGGGGTTGAAATATTTAAACATGCTAAAAAAGCCGATATTTTAGTCGGATAATAATTTTTAGTGGTCCAAGATATTGATGGTGTTTCTACTGATGTTTTCTGAATATAATTTTCATGCCCTACACCCTGGGGAAAGAGCACCCCTAGCGTTTGGGGTGGAGAATACAAATCTATACCGGTGGTTAAAATTTCACCAATTTCGTGCACGTGTTCTTTGCGACCAGGAAACAAACACTGTCGAAGTGAGACGCGTCTACCACCCCCAGAAGCGGGGGTGGACGGGGTGGAAATATTTGAACATGCTAAAACAGTCGATATTTCAGTCGGATAAATATTTTTAGGGGTCAAAGATATTTATAGTCTTTTCACTTATGATATCTGAATATAACTTTCAACCTCTACACCCTGGGGAAAGAGCACCCCTAGCGTTTGGTGTGGAGAATACAAATCTATTCTGGTGGATCAAATTCTTCATACATGCTAACTCAGTTAGATAAATATTTTCCGGGTAAAAGTGATTAATAGTGTTTGTACCAATGTATGTGAGTAAAATTTCAAACATTTTACCGCATGGGAAAGTTGAATTGTAGGGGTGGGGGTGGAGGAATATTACAAAAAAATAACTCGAATAAAAACGAGACTGGAGTCAAAAGCAAAGTTATGGATAACGCTGAGTTAATTTATGCTATAAACTAGCAATTAACCTCCCAGGGACGGGCGTGGTCGGGAGTGGAAATTGTCAAACATGTTAATCAGCTTTGCAACTAAATATTTTTCCGGATCAATGAGATTTCTCTACATTTACAGAGATAATAACTTCAACCCCTTTCGGGCTTATCAGTAGAGCTCTTTTAGGAGTTGGGTGGAGGAACTCTGCAATAAAATAACGCTAATACAACCGAGATTGGAGTCAAATCCAATGTTATGTATGTCGCCCAGTTCAATTATAGCATCAGATTGGCCATTTAGCCCCAAGGGGCGGTAGTGGATGGGATGGAGATTTTCTAACATGTTAAATCATCGATATTAGCGTGGAATAAATAAATGCAGGGACCATTGACGTTGATAGTATTTCTACCTATGTTGTTTGTAGGCATAATAGGGGTGGGGGGAGGGGATTTCCTTGAAAATAACGGGAAAACAACCAAGATTCGAGTCAAATCGAAGGTAATGGATGTCGCTGAATTTATTTATGACAATCTTGACAACGCGCGGGTATCGGCTGGGTTGGGATGAGTTGACCAGGTGTCTTGGCATCGATTAAATATATTTCGGGATGAATTAGATTAATAAAATTTCCTTACATGTTCTCTGTGTATAATTTCAACCCCTTTCGGACTCGGAAGGGTGCACCCTTAAGGGTTGGCGTGGAAGTAGCATTAGATAAAAATAAACCAGAAACTATCAGGATTGTCACTGAGTTTAATTATGACATTAAACTTGACCGATTAAGTCCCCGAAGCGGGAGTGGTCGGGGGTGAAAATTTTCAAACATTTTAAACGGTCGATATTTGCGATAATTATTTCCTGGGGTTAGTTACTTTGATAGTATTTATCCCGATGTTGTTTGTGTATAATTTAACCCCTGTGAGGGGAGCAAGCTTAGGGGTGGGGTGGAGGTACGTTAAATAAAAACCCGCAAAAACAACCGAGATTGGAATCAATTCAGAGACTATGAATGTCGCTGAATCTAATTGTGACAACCTTGGTTAAGCGACGGGTTTGGGAGGTGTTGGGCGGGGGAATAAATTTTCAGACAATGTAATCGGCCGATTCTTGCGTGGAATACATTCTTTTTCATTATCGCATAATTGTGGGGTGGTCATCTTCTAACATGTAAAAACGGCCGATATATTTAGTCAATGACTTCATCCCCCTTCGGCATGGTAGGTGAGCACATTTAGGGATAGGGTTCGAGGAGCTTTACATAAAAATAGCTCAAAAGTAACCAAAATTGGAGTCTTATCTATGGTTATAGATAAATGACATCTCGGGCAACGCCGAACACCCAGCTATTATCTTATAAATAAAAGAGAGTGTATGTATGTTTGTATGTTTGTTTGTATGTTTGTATGTTTGTATGTTTGTATATTTGTATGTTCGTTATACAAATCTACACCGGTAAAGCAAATTTCACCAAATTTCGTACACGTGTTCTTTACGACCAGGAAACAAACACTGTCAGGGTGAGACATGTCTACCACCCCCAGAAGCGGGGGTGGACTGGGGTTGAAATATTTAAACAAGCTAAAACAGACGATAATTTAGTCGGATAATAATTTTTATGGGTCCAAGATATTTATGGTGTTTCTACCGATGTTTTCTGAATATAATTTTCATCCCCTACACCCTGGGAAAAGGGCACCCTTAGGATTTGGGGTGGAGGATACATATCTATACCCGTGGATCAAATTTCACCAAATTTCGTACACGTGTTCTTTGCGACCAGAAAAACAACACTGTCGGGGTGAGACGCGCCTACCACCCCCTGAAGCGGGTGTGGACGGGGGTGGAAATATTTGAACATGCTAAAACAGTCGATATTTCAGTCGGATGAATATTTTTAGAGGTCAAAGATATTTATAATCTTTCCACTGATGATATCTGAATATAATTTTCAACCTCTACACCCTGGGGAAAGAGCACTCCTAGCGTTTGGGGTGGAGAGTACAAATCTACACCGCTGGAGCAAATTTCACCAAATTTCGTACACGGGTTCTTTGCGACCAGGAAAACAACACTGTCGGGGTGAGACGCGTCTACCAACCCCAGAAGCGGGGGTGGACGGGGGTTGAAATACTTAAACATGCTAAAATAGCAGGTATTAGATTTCGATAAATATTTTCGGGATCAAAGATATTGATTGTGTTTCTACCGATGTTATCTGAATATAATATTCATCTCCTACGCCCTGGGAAAAGGGCACCCTTAGGGTTTGGGGTGGAGTTGCTTTACAGAAAAATAACGCGAATACAACCGAGTTTGGAGTCAAATCGAAGGTTATGGATGTCAGTGAGTTTACTTCGGATAAATATTTTTAATTGCCTATTTAACCCGAAAGGGTGGTGGTTGGAAGGGAAGATAAATAGTCAGTTCTTGCGCGTTCTTGGAGGAGAATTACGTGAATACTATTTCAACGGATGTTGTTGAAAATATAAATCCCTTTAGACATTAGCGGTGAGCTTGCTTAGGGCTGGGGGTGAGAATTGTCTATTATTCTAAAACCGCCAAAATGTTATGTGTTTATGGGTAAATTAGATTGATATTGTTTCTACCGATGTGATATGAGTAAAAATTCAACCCTTTCCACCACGGGAAAGTAGCAGATTTAGGGGTGGTGTTGTTCATACTATTTTAACCTATGTTGTTTCCATTAATAACGACGTTTAATCAAAATTAAAAATGTTTCAGAACCATTGCTTTTTATACTCTTTTAAAAAGTTTTTATATTATAAATTGTTATAAACATAATTTTACATTTATTCCGTAATTGAAGTTGTATTATTGTGAAGAAATATAGCAACAAATAATCACGGACAAATAAATGTAACAAAAACTCTACATGCTAACGTAGTTTATAATTTAGTTTACTACAACTTCAATGAAAATATTATCCACGTAAACTACATTATTAGAACAATTGATCTCAAAATCCTAAACCATATAAATCAATCCATTAATAATAATCACTTTTCTACCAGAACGAAAGGGCTTAATATAAATAATTATTACACTTAATCTTATAAATAAAAATGAGTGTATGAATGTATGTATGTATGTTTGTATGTATGTTTGTATGTTTGTATATTTGTATGTTTGTATATTTGTATGTTTGTATATTTGTATGTTCGTTATACAAATTTACACCGCTGGAGAAAATTTCACCAAATTTTTTCGTACACGTGTTCCTTGCGACCAGGAAACAAACACTGTCGGGGTGAGACGCGTCTACCGCCCCCAGAAGCGGGGGTGGACAGGGGTGGAAATATTTAAACATATTAAAACAGTCGATATTTCAGTCGGATAAATATTTTTAGGGGTCAAAGATATTTATAGTTTTTCCACTGATATCTGAATATAATTTTCAACCTCTACACCCTGGGGAAGGAGCACCCCTAGCGTTTGGGGTGGAGAGTACAAATCTACACCGCTGGAGCAAATTTCACCAAATTTCGTACACGGGTTCTTTCCGACCAGGTAAACAATACTGTCGGGGTGAGACGCGTCTACCAACTCCAGAAGCGGGGGTGGACGGGGGTTGAAATACTTAAACATACTAAAACAGCAGGTATTAGATTTCGATAAATATTTTCGGGATCAAAGATATTGATTGTGTTTCTACCGATGTTATCTGAATATAATATTCATCTCCTACGCCCTGGGAAAAGGGCACCCTTAGGGTTTGGGGTGGAGTTGCTTTACAGAAAAATAACGCGAATACAACCGAGTTTGGAGTCAAATCGAAGGTTATGGATGTCAGTGAGTTTACTTCGGATAAATATTTTTAATTGCCTATTTAACCCGAAAGGGTGGTGGTTGGAAGGGAAGATAAATAGTCAGTTCTTGCGCGTTCTTGGAGGAGAATTACGTGAATACTATTTCAACGGATGTTGTTGAAAATATAAGTCCCTTTAGACATTAGTGGTGAGCTTGCTTAGGGCTGGGGGTGAGAATTGTCTATTATTCTAAAACTGCCAAAATGTTATGTGTTTATGGGTATAGTGTTTCTACCGATGTGATATGAGTAAAAATTCAACCCTTTCCACCACGGGAAAGTAGCAGATTTAGGGGTGGTGTTGTTCATACTATTTTAACCGATGTTGTTTCCATTAATAACGACGTTTAATCTTCTTATAAATAAAAATCAGTGTATGTATGTATGTATGTTTGTATATTTGTATGTTCGTTATACAAATCTACACCGCTGGAGAAAATTTCACCAAATTTCGTACACGTGTTCCTTGCGACCAGGAAACAAACACTGTCGGGGTGAGACGCGTCTACCGCCCCCAGAAGCGGGGGTGGACAGGGGTGGAAATATTTAAACATACTAAAACAGTCGATATTTCAGTCGGATAAATATTTTTAGGGGTCAAAGATATTTATAGTCTTTCCACTGATGATATCTGAATATAATTTTCAACCTCTACAGCCTAGGGAAAGAGCACCTTTAGCGTTTGTGGTGGAGAGTACAAATCTACACCGCTGGAGCAAATTTCACCAAATTTCTTACACGGGTTCTTTGCGACCAGGAAAACAACACTGTCGGGGTGAGACGCGTCTACCAACCCCAGAAGCGGGGGTGGACGGGGGTTGAAATAATTAAACATACTAAAACAGCAGGTATTAGATTTCGATAAATATTTTCGGGATCAAAGATATTGATTGTGTTTCTACCGATGTTATCTGAATATAATATTCATCTCCTACGCCCTGGGAAAAGGGCACCGTTAGGGTTTGGGGTGGAGTTGTTTTACAGGAAAATAACGCGAATACAACCGAGTTTGGAGTCAAATCGAAGGTTATGGATGTCATTGAGTTTACTTCGGATAAATATTTTTAATTGCCTATTTAACCCGAAAGGGTGGGGGTTGGAAGGGAAGATAAATAGTCAGTTCTTGCGCGTTCTTGGAGGAGAATTACGTGAATACTATTTCAACGGATGTTGTTGAAAATATAAATCCCTTTGGACATTAGTGGTGAGCTTGCTTAGGGCTGGGGGTGAGAATTGTCTATTATTCTAAAACTGCCAAAATGTTATGTGTTTTTGGGTAAACTAGATTGATATTGTTTCTACCGATGTGATATGAGTAAAAATTCAACCCTTACCACCACGGGAAAGTAGCAGATTTAGGTGTGGTGTTGTTCATACTATTTTAACCTATGTTGTTTCCATTAATAACGACGTTTAATCAATAATAAAAATGTTTCAGAACCATTCTTTTATATACTCTTTTAAAAAATTTTTATATTATAAATTGTTATAAACATACTTTTACATTTATTCCGTAATTGAAGTTGTATTATTGTGAAGAAATAAAGCAACAAATAATCACGGACAAATAAATGTAACAAAAACTCTACATGCTAACGTAGTTTATAATTTAGTTTACTACAACTTCAATGAAAATATTATCCACGTAAATTACATTAGTAGAACAATTGTTCTCAAAATCCTTAACCATATAATTCAATCCATTAATAATAATCACTTTTCTACCAGAACGAAAGGGCTTAATATAAATAATTATTACACTTAATCTTATAAATAAAAATGAGTGTATGAATGTATGTATGTATGTTTGTATGTATGTTTGTATGTTTGAATATTTGTATGTTTGTATATTTATATGTTTGTATATTTGTGTGTTCGTTATACAAATCTACACCGCTGGAGAAAATTTCACCAAATTTTTTCGTACACGTGTTCCTTGCGACCAGGAAACAAACACTGTCGGGGTGAGACGCGTCTACCACCCCCAGAAGCGGGGGTGGACGGGGATTGATATATTTAAACATGCTAAAACAGTCTATATTTCAGTCGGATAAATATTTTTAAGGGTCACAGATATTAATAGTTTTTCTACCGACTGTTGGAGTGAGACGCGTCTACCACCCCCAGAAGCGGGTCGGGATTATCAGTAGTGCACTTTTAGGTGTTGGGTGGAGGAACGCTGCAATAAAATAACGCGAATACAACCGAGATTGGAGTCAAATCCAAGGTTATGGATGTCATCCAGTTCAATTATAGCATCAAATTGCCCGTTTAGCCCCAAGGGGCGGGAGTGGATGGGATGGAAATTTTCTAACATGTGGTAATCATCGATATTAGCGTGGAATAAATAAATGCCGGGACCATTGACGTTGATAGTATTTCTACCGATGTTGTTTGTAGGCATGATAGGGGTGGGGCTGGAGGGGATTTCCTTGAAATTAACGGGAAAACAACCGAGATTCGAGTCAAATCGAAGGTCATGGATGTTGCTGACTTTATTTATGACAATCTGGACATCGCGCGGGTATCGGCTGGGTTGGGATGAGTTGACCGACTGTTTTTTGCGTCAATGAAATATATTTCGGGATGAATTAGATTAATAAAATTTCCCTACATGTTCTCTGTGTATAATTTCAACCCCTTTCGGACTCATAAGGGTGTACCCTTAAGGGTGGGCGTGAAGTGGCATTAGATAAAAAGAAACCAGAAACTATCGGGATTGTCACTGAGTTTAATTAATTTCCTTGAAAATAACGGGAAAACAACCGAGATTCGAGTCAAATCGAAGGTAATGGATGTTGCTGAATTTATTTATGACAATCTGGAAAACGCGCGGGTATCGGCTGGGTTGGGATGAGTTGACCGGCTGTTTTTTCGTCAATTAAATATATTACGGGATGAATTAGATTAATAAAATTTCCCTACATGTTCTCTGTGTATAATTTCAACCCCTTTCGGACTCGGAAGGGTGCACCCTTAAGGGTTGGCGTGGAAGTAGCATTATATAAAAATAAACCAGAAACTATCAGGATTGTCACTGAGTTTAATTATGACATTAAACATGTCCGTTTAAGTCCCCGAAGCGGGAATGGTCGGGGGTGAAAAATTTCAAACATGTTAAACGGTCGATATTTGCGATAATTATTTCCTGGGGTTAATTACTTTGTAAGTATTTATACCGATGTTGTTTGTGTATAATTTAACCCCTGTGAGGGGAGCAAGCTTAGGGGTGGCGTGGAGGTACGTTAAATAAAATCCCGCAAAAACAACCGAGATTCGAATCAATTCCGAGACTATGAATGTCGCTGAATCTAATTGTGACAACCTGGGTAACGCGACGGGTTTGGGACGTGTTGGGCGGGGGAATAAATTTTCAGACAATGTAACCGGCCACTTTTGCGTGGAATACATTCTTTTTCATTATCGCATATTTGTGGTGATGGTCATCTTCTAACATGTAAAAACGGCCGATATATTTAGTCAATGACTTCACCCGCCTTCGGCATGGAAGGTGAGCACATTTAGGGATAGGGTTCGACGAGCTTTACATAAAAATACCGCAAAAGTAACCAAAACTGGAGTCTTATGGACGGTTATAGATAAATGACATCTCGGGCAACGCCGGGCACCCAGCTAGTGCAATAATAAGGCTAGATTACTGGCCCAAATCGCTAAAAATCGCAAAAATAATTATGATACCCGGCGAAGACAACTGACGTCACTTCCTATCGTCCCATAAGTCTGCTATCAACACTATCCAAATTACTTGAGAAGATTATACTGAAAAGAATCAGAGTAGACAGCAGTAATCAAGGCTGGATCCCGGATCATCAATTTGGTTTCCGACAGCCGCACTCAACAATTAAACAATGCCATAGAATTGTGGACGTAGTTAACAAAGCTATGGAGAACCAGCAGTATTGCACAGCAATATTCTTAGATGTAAGCCAGGCCTTTCATAAGGTTTGGCATTCAGGTCTACAAGTTAAGATTAAAAGGTCTCTGCCTGACCCGTACTTCAACTTATTAAAATCATATCTTGACCAAAGAGAATTTCTTACTTACGTAAATGGAGAAAGTTCAAACCGTTATCCCTTTCTCTCCGGGGTGCCACAGGGCAGCATCCTTGGCTCTCTATTATACGTCTTTACACTTCCGACTTACTAACCTCAATGGGCGTAAACACAAGTACCTTTGCTGATGATACAGCAAAACTGTCAACACGCACTGACTCTGATACCGCATCACAGAATCTTGAAGAACATCTACTAATAATAGAGACCTGGCTAAAAAGATGGAAAATAAAAGTAAATGCATAGAAATCGTCCCATATAACATTTTTCCTTAAAAAGGAACATTGTCCTATAGTAAAGCTCAATGAGAAAGAAATTCCAAAAGCAGAAACAGTAAAATATCTTGGTCTTCACTTAGACACCAAGCTCAAATGGAGTGAAAATATCAATCAAACGAAAAGCAAATAGAATTGAAATATAAATTATTAAACTGGCTGATTGGACGAAAATCAAAAGTATCAGTAGAAAACAAATTACTTATTTACAAAACACAAACCTATATGGACGTACGGACTAGAACTCAGGGGATGTGCAGCCAAGTCTCATCGCTATTACGCAACCAGTACAATCAAAAAATCCTCCGCACTATTACAAATGCTCCCTGGTATGTATCCAACATAAGCTTACATACAGACCTCAATACACCATATGTAGAAGACGTCTTCAAAGATAAAAATCGTAAACATCATACTGAACTTCAAACCCAATCTACTACTAGAGCCGTTACTACAACCGAAGACTGAAGAGATGCTGGCCGATATACTTCAATAGAAACTGAGGTGGCATTGTTGGACCCTCACTTTTCCACGACATCAGTACAAGACACTCTTATTAAATTATACATGCTATCAAATTAGATTAAAGATCGTATGTAATCTGATTGCTAATAAAAATGTATGTATATTTATATTGTAATACCCAGTTAAGAAGGACATCAATTTTGTTCATATTTCATAAGATTTGTTTACCAACCCAGACTGGGGATTCTTGGGTGGCTTGTATAAAAAATAATAATAAAATGATGATTGACAGCGGAAAAGCTCACCAAAGGGTGGACTATAATTGGACGTTTTAGCGGCTCTTAGATATAATGTTTTTGACAGACATTGGAACAAAACCCTAAAGGAATAATGACAAAAGTTTTTTGTGGACATCCAATTATATGATAAGGAAATGTTTATTTAACAATATTGAGTAGCTCTCTGAGCGTGAGAAAGCCAGATGAGGTCCGAACGTGGGAACTCAAAAACTGTGGGGGGAAGGAATATTCTGGAGAGGAGGAAGCTGATAGAAAAGTTAGTTGGACTGTAGATCTCAAAGGAGGAGGACGTGGAGGCTGGAGCAGTGGAAAATAGAAAATAGATGCTGAAGTATAACTAAATGTTGGTTTACTGACTTTGTGGAAGGATTTAATCAATGATTGTCTGAGAGAAAAGAAGAAAGCTTGGAGATAAACATTATTGGGCATTTCGAAATATTTCAAACAAAATTAACATTTGGCGCTGGTGATAAAATATTCGGTCTAATTGAATGGTGGCCGTTACTAAAAAAAACCATTTTAGTCCATGCAAGCAGTCAGGAGTCTGGATATCAAAAGGATAAAGTGAACGTGTCTGTGAAGCGTGTGTGTGAACGTCTGTGCACAGATGGGCATTGTAGAGTGAAGTGCGTTCCTGAAAACCCAAATAAAGTTGTAAGTAGACATTTAGTGATAATTTTTGTAAATTGTTAAATAAGGGTAATGAGCCAGATTTCATTTTCATTTTATTTTAATTGCATTGTTTAAATTGAAAATTTTAGTGTTCCGTTTCCTTATCAACCCAGTGAAGACCCTGGGGTATAGAGTTTGATATATCAAATGTAACTGGATTATTCGTGTAATTTAATTTTTGATGTAAATTAATAAAAAAAATATACATAGATTTCTTGAGTTGTATTCTGGATTAATAAAATTGTTTTGTTTATAAAATTTAATAACTTGTTTAATTTAAATTCCTATAATCATAATTTATCTATAGTTTGGGTATTCAATGGGGGCAAATTAATTAATTTTTCAAGTTGTTAATAAAAAAAACAAATTTTGGGTAATAACTTGAAACAAAATATTTTAAAGATTTGTCGATTATTTTATTTTGGAGCGACAAAGTTTCAAAATAAATTTAAAATATAATTATTAGGAGCTAATATTACAATATATATATGGTGTAATAATCAATTAGAGGTCGTTAATTGAATAAAATAATTATCAAATTTTACAAGCAATATTTATTTATTATGTGGCAATATAATTTAAAACAATTTACAAATTTAAAATATTAA
Organism: Zhengitettix transpicula; assembly: GCA_037074705.1. Classification (NCBI taxonomy): domain Eukaryota; kingdom Metazoa; phylum Arthropoda; class Insecta; order Orthoptera; family Tetrigidae; genus Zhengitettix; species Zhengitettix transpicula. Next base: position 151,822,231 of record CM073590.1, read on the forward strand.
TTTCTCAGGGTCTTCACTGGGTTTGATAATGGACACATCAATTATGTTAAAAAATCATATTAACAAACAAATCACATTTACCTAAACAATACGTCGACAAAAAGAAAAGAAATTAACTTGATAATTAAAATAGAACGAAATTTAAAAGTAAAGAGATTAACTCTGATTAACAATTTAAACTAGAACGAAATCTGGTTTCTATCTTTTAATTACGTTTACAGAAATAATTATTTTGTAATTTGCTACTCACATCTGTCCAGTTGGTTCCAGCATACCTTTCGTTTTCGAAATACACTATTGTGAGATTTTACACTGATTCTAAGATTCACAGATTTTACACTGATTCTAGTCAAAATTTATAGGATGTCAGGAACTCGGATGATCCTCCTTTTTTTTGTCGGCTATCTGTTGACTGCTTGTCTGAGGTGAATTCTGCTTGTCTTAGGTGAATTCTGTGGTTTGTAGATTTGCTAGTCTTTACTGCTTTGGACTTAAACTAATATTTACTATTTCTGGCTGGCTATGGACGTAAAACTGCTTTTACATAGCAATTTTCGATGTAATGCTTTCGTAAATGTTTTAATTTGTCTTCAACTCACAACTTTGTTTAATAGTAATACAATAAACGACGGCTAGTCTCTGCTCAAGTATCGCTTGTTCCGTTCTCCGAAATGCCCAGGTACCAACCAACTCTGTTAAATTCTAATCGCCAAGTGAACTATCGCCTTGAGTTTTTAGCGCGCATACGCCATTTTCGACTTACCGATAAAGGAACAGAGCTGGGCTACATTGTCGCTATGGAAGCTCCTGCCGCAATAATAGATTTCTCAAACAATTTAAATTTTTATGTTCAAACAATTAATGTCCTAATTAATTGGTATTACAATGTATATATATATATATAAAATTATTTTCAATCAGACGTAATTTTTTTCATTTTAAAACTATCTGACTTCTATTTAAAATATATAATAAAATTGGCAGAGTTTTAGCCAGAAATATATTATAAAATTCAAATAATAAACATAACGTTTTGTCTAATATTGTGAACTCTTCAGGTGTATGGATGTTACGATTGTTTAAATAAATAAATTGATAAATAAAATGATAAATTAAAAAATTAAAGAAATTTATTTCCCTTACAAAAACTATTTTAAGTTGACAAAACATTTTAAAGTGCAAATTGCCAGCACGTGCGGCCGAAATGACGTAGTATTACTGAAATTTAAAATAACAATGGAAATACAAATTTTATATAATGCAACAGATAGATCAAAATAATTAAGAATCATAAATTTTATTTCAATTGTTTATTGTATCATTTTTAATGGCCGCCAATACAGTAGTTGTAATATGTAACTTGTATAATATTTACATTATTCATCTAAAATCTGTATATTGTGCCCATATAAATTATGGTTCTTTAAATAAATGTTTGGACACAACTGAATAATTTTTTATATTTAATTAAAAAATTTTTTATGTTCATTGATTCTAGTTTTCAGACACCGTTTCGTTTGCCTTATATAACATGAATTACAATATAAACAATTAATTTTGTAAATAATATTATGTTTATCTAAAGTGCTAATTTTGTCCTTAATATTTTTAACTGAAGTTAAAGTTTTAAAAATAATACGAATGGCATAATTATTAATCAAGTCAATAAGTTTGACGAGTGCAGATTGGGTCGCTCTAGGCTCTTCTTTGCACCTGATGAAAGGAACAAGTATCCCAGAAACGTTGTGTGGTATTTATGTTATTACTATTTTGTCTGTCTTATTAATTATTTTCAATCATACGTAAATTTTTTCATTTAACATTTGACGCCTAGCCTTTACATTTGCGCTTCTATTTCTTTTAGCGTTTATATTATGTCTTTTCTCAATAAGTTTATAATGAATAATTTCAAAAAAAGGTAGTACCATAAAATTTTTGTTCTTATTAATTGGTAAATTGTTTCTATAAGTACCTTATCTATTAGATTACAAAACATGACTTTTTTGTGCCATTGGACATGTAATTAATGACCATTCCTGAATATGTGTATTATTTACACCAATTTTTTTCTGATTAATTTTATTATTTAATAATAGCATTAACTTTACTACATGTTTATGTAAAATTATGACAATGAACAGTATTTCACCAAACAAATAACAAACCTTGCTCATTTATTTAATCGTTCGGCAGTTTGCCCCAGTTTGCAATTACAATTGCGGCAACTTCACTCCATAATTTACATTTTACAACCCTATCGCTATTCTCTTTAGGAGTATTATCCAAAAGAGGCGGACGAACACTTATTTCATTGATTTCTAGCATTCTGGCATCAAACTATAAAGAAATTCACACAAGAGCACTGTAACGTATAATACTGAGTGATACGGTACAATAGTAGACAGCGGTCAGTCAGCCCTTAGACAATGGTGGGAGAATAACCCAAGCTGCAAATTTTCGCACAGTATGGCCAGCTCCATAGGTAAACATGAGTTGCGTTTTAAACACAGCGAAAATAAAACGCTGCCAGCTGCGCTCGCCATTTGCGAATAATCGCGTAGTATGGCCGGCCTCCATAAGGTTCTATGCTTTGCCAAGCGTATGCCTGGACCCTTCGATTTTTCGCATGCGTTAAATAGCATATAGTGTGGCCGGAGCCTAATCATGTCTCTAATCCTCCGGAGACATGCTGTGAGGACTTTATCAATAGTCTCGAACAGCCTTTTCGCCGGTGGCACGTCTAATTTTAATACTGCCATCCAAAATAAATGCTGCTTATCCATACAGTGATGTACATAGTTGATTATTTCTTAACTAAATCCAATAAAATGATTAAATCATCATAAGGAGCAATACTATTTGTGCATCTAGGTAGTAATACATAGGAATCTCAAACAATTAGCCATGAATTAGCTTTATATACGATACACTTTTTATATTCTTTTATAAATGTTAACGTTACTAGTGATGTGATTATTGACATAGTAACGTACTCACAAAGCGTAGTTATCCCTTGTGATCGCGAATTAGAATTTAAATGTCAATAAAATAGAAAACAGATATCGACATAGTATCGAGCACAGAGAAGTATTACATAAACTTTAATACAATATGACTGCAGATTAGAGATGGCGAAGACTGATACAGTGACGTAGTGGAGTGAGGAGTTAGCTGGACGAAAAGTTCCAATTTTTTCTCTCAAAACTTTAACTCACATTACATTTTTTTATATAAAATTTGGTAGATGGTGAGTATAAAAGTTTTCTTTCCGCAACGTAGGATGGGCTTTTTATGAATAAACCCGTGAAGGAGAACGGCAAGATGAGGCGTGAGGAATGTGCATCACTGTATTTTACATGTAAATTATATAAAACGATGTGATTGGAAATAAAGGCCCTAGGCAGAGAAGTAAATTCTACGTGAAAAAATTATCCTTAGTATTTATAAAACGATAAAAATACTTATAGAAGTCACTTATGATACATAAAAATTATTTTCCTATAAATTAGAAAAATTAATTCTGGAAATACCACATTAAAGTTGAAAAGCTATAAAGGATATTATATTATATTATATTATATTACTTATTATATTATTCACATTGTACTCATAATGGTATTGAATTAATTTCGTTAGCAGTCTCCAGCTACGTGTTGTAGCGTTACAAGGTTAGACACAGAGATAGTTCATAATCACTTGAAGTGATTAGGGACCAATGTCAAACTGCATTTTATATCAGTAGGTTAAATTTGGGAAAGTAAATGCTTGAATGGATGGGAAAGAACTGCCTCAATAAGTTGATGTCCTTCAGTTTGGATGTAAAATGATTAGAAAAGTTTTCGAGAGAGAAGAATACAAGATACTTACCTCTTGTTTGATGTTATATGAGTTTCCTTCATCAAGCGGAAGTGACAGCAACATGTAAGAAAGTTTTTAACTGCTTACAGGATTGTATACAAGGAATTTTGAATGTTTGGAATGAGCAAACTTAAGGGAGATAGAAAGGGATGTGCATAGTAGCCGGCGAGGCAGTATGTAGTATGAATTAATTGCGAATATTTTCACGCCAGGTTAAAGTTGAATTATTATATTTTGGCTGCGTTCCTTATATCGTTAATATTAATAAGTCTCTTATAACGTAGTCTGTTATTGGTTCTCAAGATAGGAATTTCATAGATAATTAACCGGTAGCGGTGATTCTGTTAAAATAAGATATAAAACCATTAATGTTTTTTGCTTTTGTAAATATGGGAAAGTAACAATTTTATATCATATATATCTAATCTGGTTTATTTATTCCATCAGTATACTTGTCACTACAATGTATTGTCAGTTTGCAGTCAGAATTATCTCATATTTTCAACTTGTAAGTAATGCAAACCGCCCTAATCCAACGTCATAGAAATATCCACCACTTCAATTCCATTATCTCAAATACAGAATCCCACCCTCCTCCACATAAACCCCTCAGAAGGCTAAAAAGAAAACGACATATATGTATATGTTTACATATTTTGGTAATTAAGAATATGTAATTATTTCATAAACAAAATTTTACGATTTTCATTCTCGGCGGCGTAAATATGAGGTCAAAGGTGTGTTTGATGAGTCAGTATTCTATGTTCCTGGTACCATGATTGAGCAAGTGTGATTAGTAAGCAGAGAAATGTTATATTTAAAGTCCCGAGTTTTGGAATTACAAGTCTACAGTTTGGAATATTTCGTCTTCTGCCATATTCATGCAATTATCAAAGTTATACAGAACAAAGCTATCAACGGTGATTGTTAAAACAACGTAAAGAGCAGGAAGTGATTTGTGTTTGAAAACTAAAACATCTTTAAATTCAGTGAAATATGGCCATTTTGTGATGTGTTTTAAAAAATCAAGTGAGATCGAGCCCAGATGAGCAGCTAAGGATAAAGTAAACAAAAGGGAATTTTATTAATTGTAAACCTAATGTGTAAATATAATTATCGTCAGATTTCGTATTTAAAAAATTATTTAAGTCAGGAATTTTTTTGCCTTGTAAGCTTTTAATTGTCATTTTGTAACTATCTTTATTGAAGGCCCGATAGGCGGCCCTGAAAATTAAGCGGTGGCACAATAATATCAACTTGTAAAATTTCAACTGAGATACGAATTTGTTTTACTGAATTAATTTTGTTATATTTTGAATTCTTGTTTTTATTTAAATCCTTTCATTTTAACTTTTAATTTGTTTATAATGTAAGACTTATCTTCACTTTAAAATCTAATTAAATAAATTCGTAAATAATTGCGATTATTACTTTTTGTGCTCCAACGTAGGGTAAATTTAAATTAATAGTAAATGTGATTATTACAATATGTATAAAAAAATAATTCATAATTTCCTCTTCAACTACTCACTCAAAGCAACTACATCAATATATCACAATTGTAAAATCTTAGGATTAAAAATTTTTCTGTATATTAAAAAAAAAGCTTGTAAGCCTTTTATGAATTAACCGGTGTAATTAGAATGCAAGACTTGGTATAAAAGATAAATATATACGCAATTCGTCGTTACAATGATTAATTACTATTTCAATATACTTAGATAACGACTACCAATCGTTTCATAGATTAAAATAAAACTGTCTAAAGTTGAATTACTTTTGTACATGAATCTCGTAATGTATAAAATGTAGCGCTTATATGAATATGCATGAGAGGGACTTTGCTGGACCAATAAATGGAAATTGATTTTTACATTTCCCAAATATTCAATTTCAAGTGATACCATCTAAGCATAAACGAGACACCTTTTATGACTGTATTATTCTAATAAGAATCCAGAGCTGTAAAATGTTCAGACTTCCGTATGCAAAACATCGACGAATATGTCATAAATGGCCTCGTCGGGGGTGCGACGTGAGGTTGAAATATGCCGGCAGTTAGTATTTTTTCAAGCGGAGAAATCTCGAGCAGCGACGCTGGGGAGAACAAATCTTAGAAATATTGCGGCCAGTTTTGAATCAGGGTTATAAAGACTTCTGCAGCAGATAGATTTATTGGAAACACATTTGCCGCGCGTCATCACATCTGCTCATCCATATACAGTGGCTCACTTCTCAGACACCGATGGAGGCTCACACGTGGTTCCCCTTGCCGCTGAGAGATGGCGTCGCTGTGATCTTGAGGCGGCATCGCGCGCATTACATTACATTAATCACATTATATGGATCTATTAGACCTGAACTTCACGGATACGGAATCTGTCTATACTTTTAATTCATCCCAAATTTATTTTCTGAATAAAGAACGCTGTCTGAACGTAATTACAATTTAATAAAATAATTTATCTTCCCATGTATCGTTACATAAATTATTGCATATTAATTTATTGGCATTTGTAATGGTCGTTACTAGTATTTATGAAACTAACACTTTTATTTCTTTAGTAATTGTTTCATAAATGATAAAAGCCAATAGAAATAATTTCGCTTTTTTGTGCAAAAGCTGATCAAAATAATTTATAGGCTAGACGTGCCCTAGTAATTATTGTGTTACAGTGAATATATTTACAGTAATTATTTTGCGTGCAATGACATCTGTGGAACATGTTTGTGTTTTCGCTGTGATTTTTTTGAGTCAGAAACAGGAATGTAGGCACAGAAATAAAACTAATTTCTTAGACATATGTAGCTTATTAGAGTTAGAAATAAAAGGGAACTCTGAAATAATATTACTAAAGATTATATTGGCAATTTAAGTTAAAGTTTTAATATATTTTCATGGCCTCTGAATTATGTTCCTCAAATTACTCGCAATTATTCTAAATGAAATATTAATTTGATATGAATTTATTTTTGTTTCCTGACGTATATAATATTAAAATATACTCTGTCATAAAGAGATTAATTACTGTGTACAATAGCTACAGAATTTCTACTGAATAAGTAATTTTTATATAGTTCATGGAAAATTCCGAAGGAGTTGTTAGCATTTAATTTGTTTGTAAGTACGATGGTTCAGTTAACAACATGAAGTAAGGCTTGCAGTAAACCCGGCAAGAAAGGGTAGTACCATAAAAATTTTGTTTCTATCGAAATTCAGTCAAACACATTTTCTAGGGACTGGTAAATCTGTATAACTTCAAACTTCAGTATTGTTGGGTTCCGTAGGACCTTTAGAGAAGCAATGCTTCAAAGGTTTTGGAAGGTGTCAATTGAGTTCTCAAATTTTGAAGTGATATAAATAAATTATTTCAGTTATATTACATATGCATTACTTGTTTTAATTAAATTGAATAATAATAATTATAATTTAGCTGACCATTAACGCTGTTTCTAATATCATGATGTTATAGTTTAAATAAATAATACCACATAGTAACTGTGTAAAATATATTGTATAAATATTACATTTCTAATGATTCATACATTGTTGTACAGCAACATAAATTTATGAAGTTCTTTGTCATTTAAAGTAATTCCTTAAAGTTGTTTTAAAAAAATAGTAAATTTGCCACTATTTTCTTTTTGTACTCACTTCTACCAAAGTAGGTCATCATAAAATATAGCTTCTCTGATGTTAATTTTGAATTACCTTTAAATTCATCTTATTGGTTGCACATGAATGAGAGACGATTTTCTTGCACGAATTGATTAAAAGAGAACCGAAACCAGTATTAAATAAAACAGATCAACTGTATTCAAAATTCTCTTAAACGCTCGGAGGTATCAGTGGATACTTGTATATGATAATAGCTATTCAGAAACACTCTTTTCTGCATAGTGACCCACAAAGATGTAAACTATAAGTTTCAGTGCTCTAGTCCTGACACTATTTTGTATCTCTTTTTTTCTCATTGGCTCTACGTGCCATTTAGAGCCTCGGCCTATTCGGTTGCCTGACTGTCATCTCACATGACACATTACGGATCTTTTTGGAATGGCGCGTGTTCAGCGCAGCGATTCTCATTCAGTCGTACCTCCAGTTTTCATTACCATTACGAGCACAAACGTCGATGTGGTTATTCGAACCCGTGACTTCTGTGATGCTGACCGCTACACCACAGCAGGTCGGCCACCAATTTTTTTTTTAGGGTAACAGGCTACATGAGGGTGATCCACATTGGGCAACTCCCCTTTAATAGCATAGGAAGGGATTTGAAAGGGGGGATACGGAAGGGTAGAGGAAGGTAGCCAAGGGTTACTAGGGCCCCCGGGCTATATTTTAAGGATCCTACCCGGCATTCGCCAAACTAAATGCAGGGAATACCCTAGAAAAACCTGCATCAGGTAGGTCGGGCATTGGGTACTAGTCCCACGCCCTTCCGATAGCGGGAGAGGATTTTGCTGTGGGGACGCAGCATTCCCTTCTCCGTGCCTCGACCAGTTTAGGAGGCAGCTGGCCGACTATTCCAATGGGAATAGCGGACAACTCTTACCGTATGCCCAAGGTCTGTGACCCCGGAACATACACCTCTCAGAACAGGCCGAGGTGCCTCGGCTTGTGGGAACCTTAGTTCAAAAACGGAGAGGAAAAGGCATCCCCAAAGGTAGCCCCTTAGTATCTCACCTAAAAGGTTCTGCCTGCGAGAGAACATCCCTCGCAGGTTCTGCCTGCGAGAGAACATCCCTCGCAGGTATTGCCTGCGAGAGAATAGCCCTCGCAGACATTCCCGTCGGCCACCAAAATGTTTTCGTAAATTTAAATATTTAAGTTTAAGTAATTAGCGGTGAGAAAAACGACTTTTAGTTGATTGATCTTAAACTCGTAATCTCGAACAGCATGACGTCGTGTGACATGAATACAGCTGCTTTTTATTCGTACATTCTACATTAATACGAGTAGTACACGTAATGAACGATAGAAATACCGTCATCTTAGTAACCATACATTAGGTATGGTTGGAAACGAAATGTGAAAAAATAATCCGCTTTTGGAATATGTGCTTTACGAAGTTTACTTATTAGATGTATCGACAGACTATAGCGATAGTACAAGCGCTTCAAGTTGTTACAACTGTCATATCTGCTTGATAGATTAATTTATTGATGTTAACTACGGGGATATTTCCATTGCACAATTAATTGGAACACAGATGTTACATTTTCTTATCTCTGTTAGTATAGTCTTGGCTATAATTTAATATTTTTATAGAAAGATTAAAAAAAATGTTTTGACCGTTAATTGAAAAAAAATTATAAACAAAATTTCAGTTTATTTTGTTACAATATTAAATTATTTATAGAAATCTTATAAAAATATATTCTCTGGGTACTGAAACGGAAAAGATTATTATTAATAATAATAACACGTATTGGCTAAACGTTGATTAAATGGAAATTTCAATGTATAAATGATAAAATGGATAACCTATTAGTCGAATATTTTAAGCAAGTCAAGAGCACACGATGTAGTGAAATCATCCAGACGAAAATTAAGAACTTGTTATCAGAATGGTTACCATCGAAACTAGTGCTTCAAGATTGACTAAAATTGACTGACTATATTAATTTTAAAACCCCTTATTAGCAACGTCGGCTTCAATATAAACTTATATCCTGGTTTATTTTATATATACAGTTATATACTACTTTTATATGTACTTTTAGATCTGAGACTTTAACTTTCCTAGACTCCGTCTATCTTTTTATGACTTCTTCAATCTACAATTTCATTCACATATTTCCCGTTTGGAAAAGCGCACCTTCAACATCGCTATTATCTTGTTTAGAAGTTCAGGAACAATTTGGAACACTGATGTTATTAATTTATTACGAAGTCAAAAGGCAAATCCTTTACTTTGGTTTTCCCGGCTATTGACCTTTACCCTGTGTATCGGTATTTATCATAAAGAGATTATAATATTTGGATTCTCAGTCTTTGTACTCTGCTGCCGCTCAAATATTCTTACAGAAATTAATACAGGTGTACTGTGGTATGGAAGCTACCGGGAGCTGACCGCGGTAACATCTAGCAGATGTTCGCAGAACGGAAAAATTATACCGAGGCTAGAATTTAGAGAAAGGTTTAGCTTGATTCTGAATTAAAAAAATTATAGCACATATAGCAAATAGGGGAAGAACTAGGTCTGAATTTTGGAAGACGGGATGAACAGAGACGTACCGAGGAAATCAAATTGGAAAAAAAATCTTCGATGTAGGTGCGGTATCGGATATGATATCTTACCATCTTCTGAGTCACGTCTACTTCCAATTTTTCTTATGTCTCAATGAAAATTTATCGCGATGGGGCTTAGAAAGATTAATCAGATTAATTGTAATGTTTAGGAATGATTTGCATCCTGATAAGCTTGCCCAATAAATAAGTTCACTGCAGTTACGGACGTCGGGAACCGCCGAATTCTGAGGATGAGTACATTTTCTGATGTATTATATAAATCTGGTTTCAACCTAAAGTGGATGACAAGAACCAGTGCCAGTACACGCCGCTATATGGACAGAAGAATGCAACCATCCGTTGCCTGATGCATTGAATAACACTATATTCCGATTTTCTGTATTATCGACAACTGAAAAAAACATTTATAATAATTTCACTTGTCTTTTACTGATAGGTCCACAATCCAATCCATGAATAATTAGATTTTCACTTTTAATGCACTAATTTGATTATGCAATTATGATGTTGAGTTTAAATGCTAGATAATAAAATTTTAAATTGTAGATTGACTGTAAATATGTAATGACCGAATGGAGTAAAAAGAATAGATGTATATTAAATTTATTAATTTAACTGTATTCAATTAACTTTTTTACAAATATTTTGGTTCGAATATAATTTTAATCTGGTAACCAAATAATTATTGCATTATTAAGTTGAACTAGTTATATAAATTAGCTATCATCCTTTTCAGCAATACCCCGTTATTTCTAGGTTTTTGCATACTTAGTTATCGCTTCTGACATGGCATGAAAATGTATTAATTATCCTTTTTTAAACTTAACGATACAAAATATAATTTCCAATTAAAGTAATTAATATAACAAATTAAGGAATTCAAAACCAATCAAAATAGTATATGTTAATAATTATATGAATACAAAAGTTAGCCAATTAAGACAAAAATGTAATATAAATACCACACAACGTTTCTGTGATCCTTGTTCCTTTCGTCAGGTGCTAAGAAGAACCTAGAGAAACTGACCACTGCAGTTGTGTTTCTCTAGGCTCTTATTAGCATCTGACGAAAGGTACAAGGATCCCAGAAAGGTGTTGTGATAAATTATATTACCTTTTTGTCTGAATAGGACATCTTCCGTATTCATTGATTTCAATCAGACGTAAAGTTTTTCATTTTAATAATTATATATTAAAAATTACTAAAATAAGCAAATTTATACTTTAAATCGCAATATAATTAGTTGATTAGATATTTTGCAGTTCAGCTTTCGGATTTGTGATTAGCAAACCCAATATACATATTAATTAATTTACTGTTTGTTTTCGAAAAAAAATAAAAATTAGAATGACAATCAGGTCAAATATTGCGCATCGTCAAGTAATTGCAGGTGAAAATAAGCCGGAAAAATTACGAGTATTAGAATGCTATATTGCTTCAATAATCAAGATTGCATACCAAATACAGCAGCTCATTTATATTTATCTAAACTACTACGCGTTACAACGAAATGGACTGAATCCGCTTTTGCAGTTCAGCTCAAAATGTAATCGTAAAGTTTGCGGAAATGGATTGGATGTCCCAATTTATTCTACTTTGTTATATGCCTGCGTTGTGCCTGACATGGTATTCCAATTGATCATTCTCTGATTGACATAAATTAGAATTCCTAGGGGAAATTCTAGCTAATCTCCGAATCGGCAGAGTCCTCTCGACTTTATATTGGGAAAGCAGACATGCATTTTACCCCTCGCGGGATTGTAGCCTGTAACACAGTCTCCTGAGGCATTTCATATATTCAGAAGACTTTATTACAGTTTTCTTTGGCGGAATATTACAATTCCAGCGAAAAAATTCTTTCTGAATAGTTCAACGAGAATGTACCGTTTCTGATAAATAACCTATAAATAGAATTACACTATATATGTTACAAGCATATGCAATAACATTTGATTCTATGTTTATTTGCGATCCATAATATACATTAAATAATTTTTTGTTCAGTATAATACCTGTTATCGAGGAGTAAGCACGGAGTAAATAAGTTTTTGCTGGTTTATACGTATAATAAATAATTCAATGACGAGAGAGAATAAATTATCTAACGGCCACTTTATAGGCTTCAGAATATATAAAATAAATATTTTTGTGTTACGAATCATTGACAATATCTATGCATCACAATATAAGTTTTGTTACTTTCGTTTTCTGGTGTATTATACATGAATGATTCGCAAACTTAAATAAACTTAATATATGGTATATAATAATATTTTATCCTGGGAATAGACTTGCAACAGTGAAAATAATCGTTTTTGCAAAGTGGTTATTTGAAAAACTCTACAATTCTTTTCAGTAACCTGAATGCAACTGTATATATTACAGATTTCCAGCAGTTTGTAAGACTGAAGTAAACAGTAATATACTAAGAGAAATAATGAACCTAAATATAAACATAAACGAAGTTGAGTGACTGAAGAACAATTGAAATTTAATACAGTTTACTTTAAATAATAATTTTTAAAACATTAGTAAAAAAAATATTTTCGACTCTTTTAAATTTTTGTTCTTCCATTGCGAGAGAAATGTAACCGTTTCAGTAACATAATTTTTTAAGAGAGTTGTAATAATTACAACACAATTTAATGTTTCGATACTGAAGTTGAGATGTGGTTTACGCTGACAGTTTGTATTTTGAGGTAAGGTTGTTGAAAAACAGCAACTGAGCCTGATAGATGACTTCGTAACATGATAATATAAACATCTGTTAATTAATAGAGAATATTACTCGGTGAAAGAGTTCGTAGAAAGGAATAACAGATTAGATCCTCTTTACTAAAATAGTTTACTGGTATCCTATTAAGTTATGCTATTATTTTACGATTATAATATTCTAGAATTTAACTGCTGACTTATTTCTTTTTCATGTTCGACGGGAATCGATGTAAGGTTTTCTGCTGGAAACTCCGTCGAATGAAAATTGAAGATTAATTAATGTACTTATCATTTCTTTAATGACTAATTATTGTTATATTAATATCTTTAACGTAGTTTTAAATTATATAATTTTTTTGTGAAGTACAATGTTTGTTTTTTAAATTTTGTAATTGTAATAATTATCTTATATTATGACGTATCTTATTTTCTCGTCTGAGTATTAATTGAATGAATAATAAATCTAAATCGGGGTTAACTATTTTATGGGGTCAAATATAGTTTTTCTGTGTCAGTACCTCGAAGTAGTTATCTCCAGACATTTTTAGCTCGTTTTTGAATACATTAATAATAAATGTTTATTGTAATATATTTCTGTATGTCATAAAACATATTTAGATGAGTGTTCACATCTATAACGACTATAAAGGTATTTCGCATTGAAATTAAACTGAAACATCGCTTAACTTTAGTAACACCAAGTTTATACAATTTAAAACAACCAATGCATTATTGAAATTTGTAAACCTAGTAAATAATAATTATAAGAAAAAAACATTAAACCCCATATACTAAATATTTAGGACTATTTATAGTCAATAAACTGAATTGGAAAGAAAACATTCATCAATTTTTAAAGAAACATTTCACAGCTGTAAGAATTATATCTAACTATACTGACATAATAAAATTAGTATATAATTCATACTATTATTTTTTATTCATATGATATACTCTTTTGGTTTTGGCTCTTCAGCGAAAGAAGGGATATTTATTGTCCAAAAATGGGTCATTAGATAAATACGTCAAGTCAACTCAGAACATGTTGTCAACAACTTTTCAACATTCTCTCATTATTGCCCTTTGTGATGAACAAAAAAATATTTTCCTCTATTTCAAATGTTCACAGTATTACTACGATAGATAAAAATAACTTTGATATGGAATGTAAGAAACTATCAATTACACTACAAGGGGACAAATCTATTCAACAAGCTTCCCATACACATTAAATATTTGATAAACGAACCAAACAAATATTTTTTTTAGGGTAACAGGCTACATGAGGGTAATCCACATGGTGGCAACGGCCCTTTAATAGCATAGGAACGGATCTGAAATGGGGGATGCGGAAGGGTAGAGGAAGGTAGCCAAGGGTTAACTAGGGCCCCCGGGCTATATTTTAAGGATCCTACCCGGCATTCGCCTAAAGAAATGCAGGGAAAACCCTAGAAAAACCTGCATCAGGTAGGTCGGGTATTTGGTACTTGTCCCACGCCCTTCCGATAGCGGGAGAAGTGTTTGCTGTGGGGACGCAGCATTCCCTTCTCCGTATCTCAACCAGTTTAGGAGGCAGTCGGTTCCAATGGGAACAGCGAACAACTCTTACCGTATGCCCAAGGTCTGTGACCCCGGAACATACACCTCTCAGAACAGGCCGAGGTGCCTCGGCTTGTGGGAACCTTAGTTCAAAAACGGAGAGGAAAAGGCATCCCCAAAGGTAGCCCCTTCGTATCTCTCGTACAAGGTTCTGCCTGCGAGGAAACATCCGTCGCAGGTATTGCCTGCGAGAGAATAGCCCTCAGCGGGAAAGGTTTTTTTTTAGGGTAACAGGCTACATGAGGGTAACCCACATGGTAGCAACTCCCCTTTAATAGCATAGGAATGGATTTGAAAGGGGGGATGCGGAATGGTAGAGGAAGGTAGACAAGGGTTAACTAGGGCTTCAGGGCTATAGTTTTGCCTAAAAGTAATGCAGGGAAAACACTAGAAAAACCTGCATCAGGTAGGTAGGTCATTGCGAGAGAATTGCCTAAACTAGTCGCTCCTTTTATTCTGTATAACTGTATAACTGTAAGAATGTAACTATAGATTAAATTACAATAGTCAGCATGTACTATAAGATGTAACATAATCCGATTAATACTGAAATAAGAATTATGTAATACTGTTTTGACTCATTCCAGGTATGTTAGCATGGCTTGATGGACGGATTAATGGAGTATTATTATTTAGTGTTATGAATCTACATTTGTTGTAGAATGTAGGTCGTTTAGTGACGATGCAACAGTATTTAAGAACGCGGCTTTGAAAATACGGCAAGATGGCTGTAGAAGCTAGTGTTAAATTGAACGACCATACACGAATACAAAAAATTCTAAATTATGAGTAAGGCCAATTCATCTATTAACTAATAAAAAACTCGATATATCAGGGAAGCAATAATATGCCATTTTAAAGAGTCGGAAATATGAAATATGCTAATTGATATTAAGAAAGACTATTATGGAAATAATAAACATTTAAAATGATAAATTTGTGTTTACTCTTTTATTGAAATACATATTAAATGTATGAACATAGATTATAAAGAAATTTGACACTAAAAGAAAAAAAATAGATGATTAATTACTTATATCTTATTATTGCTACCAACTAACGTATACGTCTATCATTTTCTTAGTGCAGATTAGCATTCCTTTTTTATGAAGTGGGAAATATTTGTTCTGAGACGGATCCGAGTTCATAATTAATATTGCACAGATAATACAATAATTATTATAAAGGCACTAGGGGTCTATTGTATGAAAGTAGTCAAGTGAAGATGAAAATAAAGTTTCATACGTGCACACACTTATATAATGTATATATGGTAGTATCATTGCGTCTGACATACTAACTTTGGATTATAAAATTTAACATAAATCATTTAATAAAATATTCCGTATGACTTGTTCATTTTTAATGTAAATTATTAGACTGACGTTGCAATAATAATTTTTCTAACAAATTTGAATTTTTATATTTTATCATTCTGATAAATTATGTTCAAATCAAAGAGAATTCATATAAATTTTGCTCATAGTTATCTATAATTTTTATGTTTTCATTAGTATATATATAAATATTATACAAATATATTTTATTGAAGTATGGAAGATCTAAAGTTCAGTTTCAGCGACTCTACTTATAAAAATATTTGAAAATGCGGAAGGAGGAGATAACTGTCATTTAATTAGTTAATATTTTTGAGTGAGATAAAAAATTTTCCATAAAAAATTTTTCGTTTTAGAAGAAACAAATCTAAGTTAAAGAAACGTTAATTACATTTAATAAACAATGTATTTTTTCCCCCAACTATGACTTCACGTATACGTCCAGAAGTATTTTTGCAGTTGAAGTAGTTGCAGTAAAGGTAGACACACTAGAATTAAGAAATAACTTTATAGGATTAGAGATAATTGTAGTTAAGCTCCAGAATCAGCTCACATAGAAGACTGAGTCTCTTTAATTAAAGAAATTTAAGACGGACCAGCACCGGCTTATTATTAGCGCTTGGTCAAATCAACTGGAGTTAACCAAAGAAAATTAAAGCCTGGATAGACGCGAATGGATGCGAGCAATCATAATTACCATTAGAAATTACACACTTATGCCTTTAATTATGTTAGCGTTTCGATGAGAACCACTCATCGAATTCTGAGCTTCACATCTTAAACAGATAATAGAGAATGTTCGTAAAATCCTATAAACAGTTTCTTTGCAGTGACAAGTCGTGTCTCAGAAATATCTGCATCAGGACTTACGAGTCCTGGATTATTGCTTACTTTTCAAAGAAACCTACCTGACTGATGTACTTAAAATATATTAGGATCGTAGTTTATCGTCATTAAAATAGTTATCAACAATTTATGCAGCAAGCCCAATTAGTTTTGGAGATGGAAAGACAATTAATTTATTAATATGTGCCCATGTTTAGATATTTCTATAGATTCCTTTCTCAATTTTAACACACAGACGAATTATGGACTAAAAATGTGAATAAATATTTTTTCACAGAAGTAGGTCTTTCATCGAATAAAATTATCATTAAAATCTAGATGTTAACTGTTATTATCTCCAAGAATGATGGTTAATGACTGATACAATCATTTTTAAAATAAAAAGATTTATCTGCTTGTAATTATATTATATTCCACTCTCACTAAGAGAACCCATGTTCCCTGTAGAACTAAAGTTGAAATTAATCTATAACGACTCGTTAGCTCTCAAGTTATTATGTGGAAATTATATCGTACTAATAATTTAAAAGAAAAACTATCTTCAAGCATGCCTTAACGAGCGTTTTCTGTTTATTAATTTCTACGGCTTTCAGTACTTTTCTAACTCAAGTTAACTGGAAGCTTAAAATACGAGTTCTATATCGTATTATATATCATCTTTCATGTTAGTTCTTTCACAATATGGCTTCGCATGCATTTTGCTTGAAGAAATAAAAGATGAATGGGGTGCAATATGTGGGCAGTGGTTTTTCTTGTGTTAACCTTACGGAAAAACTATTATGGCTCCTCATGACGAGTAAAAACTGGAATAGAAAAATTTCGTAGCAATGAATAAATTGCTATTTGAACTCAGAATTGAGGATTAAATAATCAACTAAACGATGAAAAATTCAGTGACATCGTCGATATGGTAAACGGAAACGTAATTAAAAACTATTCTAAATTTACTTTATGAAAATTCGACATTAAAAGTTAAAGCATAGACTAAAAAAATTGGAAGTACCGATTTGTACCACAATAGAATTGGAAGCCAGAAATGTGAGTGGGATAAGTACAGCACGTACGTATTTTAAAAATGATGTCTCAAATATGTTAACCTGAGTTTGTCGACTCTACGGAAACCACAAGAAAGTAAAATCTCCTAACGCAAAAAATGAAGCAGGATTTATTCACCGCACTTATATTTTATTAATTTGGAATTATATTTTTATTAATCTTACTATTTTAGCAGACTCAATAAATAGAATTTTAGATTTTTTCAAAACATATAAGTAACTTTCAGCTTCAAACCATCTTCAACTCCTAGTCAAATTTTATAAATTATGCAGAATATTTTAGGAGAGACGGAGAGGGGCTACCTTTGCGGATGCCTTTTCTTCTCTCCGTTTTTGAACTAAGGTTCCCACAAGCCGAGGCGCCTCGGCCTGTTTTTAGAGGTGTATGTTCCGGGGTCACGGACCCTGGGCATATGACAAGAGTTGTTCGCTGTTACCATTGGAACAGTCGGCCAGCAGCTTCCTAAACTGGCCGAGGCACGGAGAAGGGAATGCTGCGTCCTCTCCCGCCACCGGAAGAGCGTGGGACAAGTACCCATTGCCCGACCTGCCTGATGTAAGTTTTCTAGGCGAATTGTCGGGTAGCATCCTTAAAATATAGCCCGGGAGCCCCTTGGCTACCTTCCTCTACCATTCCGCATTCCCCCTACAAATCCCTTCCTATGTTATTAAAGGGGATTGCCACCGTATGGATTATCCTCATGTAGCCTGTTACCCTAAAAATAACTGGATTATCAACATATTATTTAACTTTTATTTCTATAAATTATGTAATATTTTTATAAAAATAAAACTATCAACACTTACTACATCAACACGTTACTAAACATCTCAATTATTTAATTTATTTTGTTCCTCTATCATCCAGACATAAACAGTGACTAATTTGTCGCTACGTCCGCAAATGACTAATCTTTCTTTAACTGGCGGAATTATTGTATAAGACGACCATTGATAGGCCCTGATTACATTTTAACATGTCATTAATAAAATTTTATTGTAAATCTTGATTTTAGGTCCTGACTTAGAATTATAAGTTATAAAATTCGACTAGAATTTGAAGAAGGTCTATAGCTAATCAATAATTTTGTGAATTAATCTTAAAATTATATTCATTGAGATAGATATGAGAATAAAGGTTATTAAAATTTTAGTTGAGATTGTTAAGTTACTCGGTGAAGATGCAGTAGAAATAGTTCACGGACTTCTAACCGAGTGGAATATTCCGAGAAATATTTCTACAATATTTACCTTTTCTCAGAACACAATAAAGATTTAGTAAAGCGCAAGGAAACATAACTACGAGCATTTATCGATGATTTCAATTGTAAGTGTAATAAAATGTAATAAACATAAATGAAACCACTCTCTAAATTAAAAAGGTTTATATACGGCAAAAAACCACGAAACCTGAATAAATAGTTCTCGGTATTCATACGGGTTTTGCATATTTATATTTAAACGCCTAGAATATGACGACAGAGCTTTTAGTCGTCGAAACGTTGCGTTTAAATATAAATATGCAAATCCCGTGTAAATACCGAGAACTATTTATTGAACAACTACACCGGGAAATACTTCAATCTTTAACCACTAAACCAATTATGTAAAGACAAATACGGATAGGAAAAAAGTAACTGGAGAGGATGCTGTGCATAACCTACACATCTTCTCTCAGCACAACCATTAAATTGAATGTACGCTGGGTAGAGGTTGAAAAACTAAATGCATATTTTATTAAAATTATTGCTTATATGTAGATATATTTTATAACGCATATTTCTATATACAGTCTATGATAGTCCGCGTGCGTTGAAATCACATAATATTTATTTACGAATGTGAGGTATAATTTACACTAACTCTCATTGGAAACTATATTTTTCTTGGACATTTTATTACTAACATACGAGGGTAGTCCTAGAAGCAACCGACCAATGAAATAAAACAAAAAAGTGTAATTTTTTTCTTTTTCACCGTAGTCTCCTGTTAGCTCGATACACTTTTCCAACCGATGTTCAATAGATTCGAAATTCAGTTTTAAGTGAGAACTATCGAGTTCTGAAAACTGCCATAAAACGAAGACTCCACAATTTCATTGTTGGTAAATCTTTTTTTTTCATGCTTGGAAAGAGGAAATAATCCGAAGGAACTAAATCTGGCGAATAGAACTTTAAACTTTTTGATTTTGGCCATTTCGATAATGGATGACTGGATTGGTGCTTTGTCGTGATGGAAAAAAATACTATATTTTCGCCAAATGGGACCGATTTTTCTTGATGTCAGCTCCAATTATTTAGCACAATACTCGCCGTTGATTGTTAATTTCTTTTTGAAGATTATTAATGAAAATTATTCCACGCGCATCCCAAAAAACCATGAACTTGCCAGTAGATGAAACTGTGTCCGCCTTCTTTGGGGCCGATTTTTCCATTTCAGTTTATTAGTGATGGGCCAATATTTCATTCATGGCTATGAATAGACGCAAAAATTCGGCTTTATTGCTGTGAAACATCGTCAAACACTCGATTGAAGCATCCTCACGCTGATTTTGTTCCATTATAATCAAACGCGGTACCCATCCAACCCACAGTTTTTTCATGGCCAAATTCTCAGTCAATATGCGATGTACAGAACTTGTTACAAAACCTATCTTGTCACCCTTTCAGCCGACGGTCTTCCAATACCATTTCATGAATTTCCGTCACCATTTATGGAATGTTTACTTCATTTGGTTGTCCACTGCGATGCTCGTTTTGGAAGCTCGTACGATCGCGGTTAAACGCTGCCACACAATATATTATTGTTGTTAACAAAGGAGCAGATTGCTCTAGAGCAGAATCTAACTCTATTTTAATATTGGTTGTGCTGAGACCTTTCGAGTGAGTGTATTATAATACATTATCATGACCTATTTATTCCGTGTTTATAAATTCGCTGAGAGCGTTCACTATTGATGTCTGTAAAAAAATCACAAACAATGTAGTGTCTTCAAACTTAAACTTTATAACATGGATACTTCACAACACTTTTGTTTCTCAAACAGCAATCCATCATATCATCTGTAGGTCAGATAGTGTACTTCTGGGATATATATATATATATATATATATATATATATATATAAAATAAATGGATTGTTTTTCAATCTCATATATATTCATTAATAAAATAGGCTTATTAATGAACTATGATTTTCAATACTTAATCTAAAAATTTATTACACAAAATTACATTATTAGAAAACAATTAAAGATCCTTTCATTCGGACTTCAACAGAGCAAGAAGCGGCTAAAATATATATAATCAATTTGTACCATGTATAAAGGTCCAAAAATTATCTTTGAATTGCGTAAATAGTTTCAAGTCATTTAGAATGAACCCATTTATAAGGTCGTAACTTTGCGTACATAATTTTATTTTAGATTAAAATTTGCCCACGCGTTTAATTGTGTATTACTAATATACAAACAAACTCAGCCATCAATACATTTCTTAGCGATTGTTTTCCAACTATTTCTAGCCGTCTTCCTAGCTTATCACATCCATCTATGGAATGAAATAAATAATTCGCTTGAACTTTTTGATAATTTGGTAGTTAATCTATCGTTCTGCCTTTATCAGATCGTTCCTCCCCATTGACAGCCACGCCATTCCATTCCTTTAACTGGATGTGTGAAAAATCTTATGGTTCTTATCCACTAATTTTTCTTACTACCGTGAATTGATATACGATTGGGGGAGAAACATATAAATATATAATACACATTTAACTGGATAAATATCTGTATGCTACCTGAAAGGCTACTGGATACTTACGGAATAATAAAAATAAATATATATGGAAACACCACTACCTATATAATATCTACGTCACCGCGGATACGACATAAGATTGGGGGAGAAATAAATAAACGATCTTCCCGGAGGATTTGATAAATCGAGCTTCTTAGATCAGTTGCCCAGTAGCCAACCCCCAGGAATTTAAAGCGGCGGAGATTTCTCGTAGCCAAGCCGACTAGGGGCATTAGACTAAGTAAATAAGCGTGTAGCCGTGTCCCAGAAGGGTAATGCAGCATTAGACCCCTCCCTGGGCCGGTACCTGCGCGTGCGTGCCTGGACATCGCCGTATCGATACTTTTTATAGCCGTGGTCTGTTGAGATTAGCGACGTTGTTCACAGGCGCGAACTGTCAACCCGCATTACACCTGCGTGAAGCGGACACGACAGCTCCCATAAACAACCAAGTGCGAGGGAGGTACACATACGTATAAGCTAATTCACGTATCCATTGAAAGAGCGGACACACATACACTCATATATATATATATATATATATATATTAGTAAACAAATTAATATAAAACAAAAACACACGATGTGGTGCCAGTTAATGTGATTCAAATTTATGAGAATCGAATTTATTTTACTATTGATGATTTGTAAAGTGAAATAACTATTAGACATTTAAAATTTTAAGGCAGAAACATTTATTACAATTTATATTTAAATAGTCTTTACACACAAGTTTTTTACATAGATGCCACGGCTTTATTGATATTCTTTAAACCTCCAGGGTCGCTTATCGGGTCCCTAACAGTAATAGTAACCGGCAATGATATAACCAAATTTATAAAACAAAATATTACAAAGTACTGAATTGAATTTACTTGAGTATTACTAACATAAGAAATCTGTAGAAATCTGACGGTACGGAATATTATACCACGTATAAATAAATTTTTGTACATACCAGACATCGGAGCACACTTATCATGCACTTAACCAATTATTTTATCTTTTCACTAATTATTTAAAGGACTTTAGTTAAACAGTCCATGGTATCACACTTTCTACTCAACCAAAGTCAGCATATAAATAACTAACACCACAGACAAACCTCTGTTGATTTCCAAATATTTTGGAAAACAGTAAAATTTGTTGACAGTAATGAAATTGGAATTACAATTTCCAACAGTTCTATTCAACTCACTATGAATTATACCAACGATATCAGTTCAATAACAGCTAGTACAACTTTCCCTACAATGTACACGTGCCTTCTTCAATTTCTAATGCCATTAATTTTAATAGTAGTCTTTGCATTCTTCGACTCTTACTTGCAGACTCATTAAATTGGTTTTTAGCAATTCTAAAAAAAGTCTTTACGGTCTGACTGCCACATGCAATAACTTTCCAATCCACCTGTATCAGAGACTCAGACCGACCTTCACTGTTTCAGTTCGTATCGCAGACTGTTCTCTTTTCTTCACCGCTTTCCACATTACATATTGCCGACAATAATACCGTCTGAAAACTCTGCATTATTTCGCAACGCTAACTGTTGCCTACAAAACCTGGGCCATAATATTACGCTGGCAATACAAATATTAAATAATTTATAAAATCCCTCACTACATATACACAGGAATATACAAATCGACGAGCAGTCAACAACCCACATGGATGAATAATACATATTTATGAATAATAATATGTTAATACATATTTTTCAAAAATGAGAAAAAAATGGACTAAAACACACCAAAGTATAACTCAACTGTTATTAGAATTGTAGTAGAGAGAAAAGCCAGTGTGACAGTAGGTTGCTTTGAGCCAAAAAGAAAAAAGAAAATAAAAATTGAGCATTTTTGAGGAAGGAGTAGTAAGTAAGACAATTCTCCAGTTTATTGCGTGAGCATTCAGTTTTAACAGCATAAGCTGGAGAAAACTGTTGTGTTGCTTGAAAAATATCAAGGAATAAAGTGTAAATGGTTACAGAGTAACAGCAGAGTTTTTAAGTAATGACAAATTGGCGAAATAGGACAGAGTAAAGAAAAATTTAACAGCACAACGTTTCGTCTGATATTGCAGATATCATCAGGCGAGTAGAAACTTAAACATTCTCTTAATTTTTTACGCACCTGATGATATCTTGCAAATGTTTGTTGAGACAATGGCTACCATTTTCTCGACGGGTGCTCGGGCAATCAACTTGTTTACGGACAGTGAATATATTATATGTGTTTTCGTCTTTGTCTACTTTCTCTTTCATCTTGTACTTCTACTGGCTGCTACCCGTAAATACCACCGCACAAATTAAATGCAGTTATAAAAAATAATTTAACACAAAGATTATTATTTTGACTATTCAAGATAATACATTACAAGCCCTAATATTTATTTTCGCTGTAAACAACCGATTAGTAATTAATTACTACTGAGACTACAGACAGACTTGAAGTACGTGACACATTCTAGATTTGGAATGGCACGTTGAACACGTGTGTCGATTCTTATATTTCGCTTATCTTAGCCACTTTTGAATGATTGGGTAGGAAGAAGAAATACTTTACCTAAGGATTTTCCTGAATAATTTCTGGAAACCACAGGAAACACTTATGGGGAGGGCCAGCGCGGGGTTTGAAACGCCGAGTCCTGTGGTTTACCGCGACGCGTCTTTCGATATTATAAATTGGTAAAAAATCTCTATCAGCAAACTTAAAATTGTTGCCTGTCTATTAATCCATTAAGACTTAAGGCTTCGTTTACCTGCGTTAGACTCTGAAGGATCCACCGGAGTTTTCCCTCTTTCTTTCCAACAAATTTCGACGAATGGGAATCAAAAGATGAGTGATTTCCTCAGTGCCTTCCACATCGATATAATACCTTTCTCTCTTTCCGTAGACCCCTCCCACCAACACAAATACGAATACACGCCTATCACCCTTCCTGCTATCAATAGCTCTGCTAAACGGGAATTTAATCATTCTCAGGTAGAAACCTTGAACTTATCGACTAATCTTTCAGAAATCGCCCTCACAGAAGGTCAGGGTCGTTTTAATGTCCATTCATTTATCACTGTGTTAACACAGTGTTTTTGAAGATATTTATTGGTCAATTAGATAATTTTTTCCTATAAATTATAAAAAAAATCACCTTAATTTAAGTACACTACTACTTCGCTGAGACAGCAGTAAACAAAATCAGATGCTTATTTCAATAGAAAATTAAGTTTTTTATAATATGGTTTTTGCAACTTTTGAAATGAATTATTCTGCAATACGTGAAATTCTGAGATTGTAGGGCATGCAATAAATTATCTGGCTGGAGACAGTAAACGTAGTACATCGTTCCTCCTTCAGATCTAAATAGTTTAAAATTACAGGCGTTCTTAATTCCATTTTAAAGCACCATTAACTATTAATTAAAATTATCAATAAACTAATGTACTGAGAAGTTATACGTGAAGCGTAGCATAAAATTACAAATTTTCGAAAAAGAAAGTTATATTAGGAGTAAATAAATATTTACAATGCTTGTGACGATTACGTAAAATTTATTTGTTTTCGATTAATACAATACGCATATAAAATAGTTCTAGATTTCGAGTATTCTAAATAAATAAATAATCTTCTCAGAATTAAAGTTTTAATGAATGTAATTTGTTTTACTTATATGGATAGTTTATTTATGTCCTTACTAAGAATGACTGAAGTTGACAAAAAATTACATTGAATGTTAATTTCAGAATCTTATAGCAGTAACCTTTGTATACGAGTATTATATTTAGAAGTTTAAAATGAAAGTATCAGTCACTTCAAACGTATTGTAAGATTTTTTGTAAAAAAGCGGAGAGTCAAGCACAATCAAATTTTGTGCGGTCGCAACATTGAATACCGATCTCTCAAGGAAATTACCAAACATCTATGTCTTGGTAATGAAAATTTATATATGATTTTTTAGATAATTAGTTTATTACTCGGTTTTTTGGGTCATTTTCTGGGAAATTAATAACCTACGGGATGGCCTGAAGTGGATTTGCTTTTCTGTTAACTTCATTTACGATTTACTCGGCAGCTCACTGCTGGATGCTATCATTTATTATCCTTATGTGTTATAAGGGATAGCAAAATGGAAATCTCTTGAAGGAATTTTTTTACATCGTTCTAAATATTTTTCTCTTTAATAGTTTTAATCTTTCTACTGAAAAAATGTAACGGAAAATGTATTACTTATTATTATTTTAATGAGTAATCCAGAGTGAATACTGGTTCATTAATGGAATAAATAATCCGTTCATACTGCGTAAATCTTAAGTTAGTAAATAATAATAATAATGGAACCATTCAAAAAGTGAACAAAAATGCACATAAATGACATATATATTATTTTCCTTGTTAAAACACATCGAAAAAAGTAGATATGATGAATATTATTTTTTGAAAATAACCCATGCGACTCAATGATTGGGGTAATTCAGCTGAACATTATGATTAAGGTTTTGGTTTCGTATATGCTACATTGTGCTGCATTTCTCATTTGGCATTTGCTTTTGTTGTGTACGATGCTGAATTACCTATGAATTTGTAACCATTTGAAAAGTTTAGCTGACAAAGCGAAGTGAAGCAATATGTATATTATATTTTCTTATATTCATTAATGTTTCGTTTACTTCCTACAAATTGAAACTTTATTTAGTTACGACAGGCTCGGGTTGATATCTTATTAGGAGGAATCATGAAAGCGATTCCGAGTTGGGAACTGAGAAAGCAATTTTTATTGCTTTTCCAGATATCAGTAATGAATTAGAGGTAGCGCAGGGACAATTCCTCCGCGGCGATGACAGTAAGTCGATCTTCAGATGAAGCTAAGAGAAAGTGCAAATAAAGCTGAAGTTTGGGAAACCGAAAGACGATGGTACTTCTAGTTGAAACAATCAGTATGTTCGTTGTTCACTGTCGTTATATTCCAGTTCATAAGCACTCAAACTCAATCGGTATTATTATTTATTTTGGAGAGTATTTCTTCATGACGATTGATAAGGATATTTGTCGGCCTCCTATTTGTTACGACAATCCATCTATTTACACAATGCGTGTACTATAAGAAGACAAATTTCCTTTTCTAAATACTTTAGAATGGAATAGGAAGAAGTGAATAGTTATGCAGAATTAATTAGTATCGTGGGGAGAGTTCGTCTCATGATTAATCAGTCAGTGTGAGCCTTGAGGTTCCTCACAGACAGCCCATCCCGCACAAATGAGCTTCGCGCCGGTAATGTGAATTTATGAGGAGAGAAAGCCATTAATGTAATTGTCTACATACAACGTAATTCAGCTCTTAGAAAAGCGAGTCTGCCTGCCGTACCTGGTAGCTTCTCAGAAGCTCCTAAGAGGACTCAAGACAGAAAATGTGTCACGTTTCTGTTAACACAGTGCTAAATGCTAAGTACGGCTTCCACTTTCACCGACCATAAACAGTTCTCCGGGATTAAATACGACGCGTGTATTTGGAAATTATACACTTTAATAGTGTTCTTGAATTATGGATATCCTGACACAGATTGGCTTGTAAAATCTTATATTACACAAAAAATTATAAATGAAGTATTCCATTAATTTTTTGACATTTGTCCCATAGCGATAATAATAATAATTAATTAATGAATCAGACACATTATAAAAGGGTGCTCGGTGTACAGATCAGAACTAATGTTAATTTAGAATTGCGAGGCAAGAGAATTTTAAAGTAATTGATTCTATTGTTCCGTGCCAAAGATTACGATTATTCGTTATTCCTATGCGTTCCATTAGATAGACGGAACCTAAATAATAAATTTACTGAGTTAAGTTTCGTAAAATATGATTTGAAACGCTACAAAATAAATGTAAAATCTATACAAGTAAGATGGTGTGGTTTTTAATTATGATTTCAGCATTTTACAGTATCATATAACCCAGATGAAAATAAAGCTTTTTTTTTTCACAAATAGCTGGGAGTCACAACAGCGCAGTGGAAAACATTATTTCTATTAAAGAAGCAAATAAAAATTGTGATTACTCAAATATCATTCAGAAACTTCTGATACAAAACAATGAATTTATAAACGTTATAAAAGATAAATTATATCGTCGCTGGAAGCTATTAATTATACATAACTTAGCGAATTTTGACATTAATTGTACTACTAGTATAATGGAGAATCTAACGCTTTTTATTGATTCCGAATCGAAATTTGTGAGATACTTTTGTAATAATCAAAGATTCAAGACTTTCCCGGTGTAATTGTTGGATAAAAAGTTCTCGGCACTTCGCCTAGAAGATGACGACACAGGTTGTAGTCGTCGAAACGTCGCGTTTTAATCTATTAAACCCGTGTGAAAACCGAGTACTTTTTATCTAACTTTTGTAATAGCTCAATTTGTTACAACATTTCTGGTAATTATTCACTCGTAATATCGCCTATTTAAAGCAAATCATTAGTATTAGTACAATTTGATCAAGTCTTGTCATTAGAAATCATTTGAATCGATGTACAGTTACTCCGTGAACTTGTCTCATACCATAAAGATACAACGAATAATTGTGACTCTAATTTAATTTTATACTGTTAAGCTTATCTGGCATAGACAGAAAGCTAAACATTACTTCTAAAATCCAATTGTTTAACCCCGAAGAGGAAAGTAAATCACTCAGTGAACAAGATAACTAAACATGTGTTTAACTCACATTATTGTATATATTCTTTAAATGACTGTAATATAAAAGACAATTAAATAACTATTTTATCTAAATAATATTGATACTAACTAAAGTATTATTACTTTTCACAGCATAAGAAAAACAACGGAGAAAGGAACTGAAACGGAAATGATAGTTCCGTTTTCGGGTGAGGATTAAAAATGAGCTGAAAGTATAATTGCATGAAAGTTATGAAATGAAATTTAGAATAAATTCAACACTTTTCTGCGAAAATAACTAGAACTGATAATTTAAACATACGTATATTATAATAAATTATAAGACAATCCTGTTATAAGTTGATTGCTCCTTTCAATTGAGTTTTTTTTAAATATTCTTACATTCACAAAATTATTTTAGTTGTTCTTTTCATTAGATGGATTATGTACCATTGTAAAGTGAATACTAATCTGGAACAGACCAAGACGATGTTTGTTCGAACTTAAGTCTAAGCGATTTATAAGGACATATTCATAAAATTGGAAAAATATTAATTTATCGTTTTATATGGTCATGAATATTAGTTTTTTGTAGCATGAAAATATGCAAATTTGATAAAAATTGAATAGAGCTCACGTTATAATCCTTATAGTGATATTTCGCCTTTCTGGAAGATGATTAAATGCTGACAATAAATTATTTTAAAATTATTTGACAGATATCATATTTTATAACTGTGGTCTCAAGTACATACATCCTTGTCTAACAAAGTGCTTTTAAGGTTGAAATATCGACTTTCATGTGGTACACGCAATCGCGGGAGCCTGGGATCCGGCAGCAGATATCCGGCCGTTTTGGGACGTTTCCCGGTCATTGTGTCACGCGAACCTCGGGCAGCGGCCGTTCGATCGCAACTCAAAAGGAGTTCCCGAGCTTTTAGCGAGCTGCAAACCTAAATTGTTCACTCGGGCCACGTACCGAGTGACTTCTACTGCTACACGCGGCGGACTGTGCAGTTACATGAATGTTTTATGTCAAAGAGGCAACTCTGAATTCTAACACGCTCTTCTTCAGATTGAACACGATGAAATAGTATTCTGCTAGCAAGTATCACTGTTATTGAAACAATTGTTTTATTAAAGGTAAATAAGAACTCAAATCCATTCCAAAACATTGGATTGGATTCCCTTAACAATAACGGATAAGGGCCGAAGAAAATATTAAGTTTTCACGTATGATTTCTTCAACTCCTACCGTTCATTATCAAATCGGAAGCATTTTAATGGAAAGTCGCAGAAATTTATTAGAAAACGATAATCTGATTGACTTCTTTTCATAACTTAAATTTTAAAATCTAAAAGGACTTTTGATAAGAACTCTGGAGAGTCAATTTAAAAACACTTAAAGTACGAAAGATTTTTACAATGATGGTAATTATAATGAAAAGGGATCTTCAAAATTTACATTAATTAAAATACAAATATAATAAAAGATTATCGATTTATCAAAATTGTTTATGAATAAACAACTGTGCCGGTAGATAAACCGAGAGTTTTTTTTATTAAATCAATATCCCGGGAGAGCGTACGTCATTTGAACACAAATTTAATTCCAAACAATCATATACACAACTGACATACTAAACCGCAGGGGGAGTACGAGGGAAATCTGTGATTTGCGTTTCTCTATGTATTAATCGATTGACACGGATGATTGAAGTAGATGCCTTCAAAAAAACCAGTAATTCCTATTTTATTGTGGAGAATTATTTTTAAATAAATTATTGACCGGATATATATATATATATATATATATATAGATAGATATTGATCTAGATAAAAGGTCGTAAGTCATGTATTAAAATATTGAACATGAGGCTACAAGGTAATTTACAAGGTATTTACGGGCAATTTACATATATTAAAAATGCCCCAGAACTGTATTAGATATATTTGCTTTATTCTTAATTTTATACTGTTTATTATTATTTTATAATTATAATACACTCAATTTTATTAAATTATGAAGATTTAAAAACCATTTGTATTGTTTACTACAATGTTATAAAGTGGTATAACCAAATAACACCGACGGGTCCAAAAACGACAAATGAACTTGCAGTGCATTTTTTCATTCCACTCATCATCCACCTTAACCCAACATCCTCCATCAACACGGATGAACTGAACGACATGCAAATGAGAGTGGAACGTATTGATTTATCTAACATAGACAAGCATATAATCCTTACTGATTCACTGACTACCATTCAAGAAATCACTAAAAAGAAGCATCATCAGAGGTACCGATGCTAATCCAAATCATCAAACCTGGAAAACATGCACAGTAATATGGATTCCGTCTCATGAAGGTATCCATGACAACAGTATTGCAGGCCAAGTATCCCACACAATCCTCCACTAACCTAGCCCTAAGATCAACAAACACAAAGATATCTGGAAAAGTGGTCGAAGTAAACTTCAACACCGCAGGAAAAACAAATGGAGAGAAGTAAAAGCAAGAAATTTCCACCAACAAATTAACGAATCAGTAAAAACCTACACCTCAGCTAACCGAAGAAGCTAGAGAGTATTATCAAGAAACAGACAGATCACTCTAAGATGAAGTCACCCACCTATAAGTGAACTGTGAAACTTCTCGGTTACCACAAAATAACATAAGTGAATGTTTTAAATATGAACAAGAACGAAAACTTGTTACTAGGCAATAAAAACCTCATCGAGTTTCTACTTTCAACAGAAATCCTGAAGCTGACTAATTCTTACGGTGGAATATATGAAATTATAATTTCAAACACTAAAACACTAACCTGTAGTAACTAATTACCTCGCAATTGATGCGACTTAAAAAAAAAATTTTTGTAAAACATCAAGGACAAATTTTTTTTAAAAAAGAACTAGTAACAAATATTATTTAAATGTTTCTTACCAAATTTGGAAACAATTATTTTATATTGGTAAATCGAATATATTTTCAGGGTTTGGTCAGTTGCTCCAGAAATATGTCGAATCTCACTCAGAAAGCCGTTGAAAGTCTCTTCTGTATGCACGTTATTGAGCTTCGAATGACGACAGAACAGAAAACCCAGGATAGCCCAATCTCCCAACGGATATACCTCAGAAATACGGTTACCTCACTTTACTTTTTTTTAAAAAAATTAATTAGAGGTTCAAGATCATATTACACTATAGAATTTCCAAAATTGAAATTATTTACACCTCTACAAACTTTTATTTCGCGACTCGTGCCAAATTTCTCCTTTTTTTTCTCCAACCATAAATTTTCATTTTGCTCAAATCTGCTGTACTTCTACTTCTTACAACATTCCACACGAATCGTAGTTTCTAATTTTACTGGCTAGGTGTTTTAATTTTCCCACACGGCGCCTGCACGGCTGGAGTTTGCACTTCTTGCCCCTCTATTTCGCCGTCTGGCTGCCTCTGAGCATGGGGATTTCTGTCAACCTCGTTCTGCCACAAAGCGAATTTCACATGCTGTCTTAAAATTACCATTTAAACGTAAAAATATCATTATTTTAATAGCGAAGAAATTTTTTGCGTCACAATGCTAAAACTGCAATTAAATGGAACTATTAGAGTAGTTTTTTTCTTCTTAAATAAGTGTTAGTATTAAATAATTCCGAATTTAATAATATACGAAATATTTATTATTTGTAGTAGATGCCATTTAAGTTAATATCAAGGAATAGGCAGTAGATAAGGACAAAAATTTAAAGTAAATTGTGTCATGCTTCTTTGTCTGTATTTGACTATCTTTCTTATTACAGCATTTCTATGTTACGTCACGAAATATTATATTATCAGAATTAAAAACCAGCTGTAGGAAATATGCTGGTTGCGGTATTTCCAGGTAGATACGCAACAATGCTCATTACGCAACATAGGTGTTCGCTGTGGGAAACTCCTGCCACGGCTGGTTTGGCTAATTATCTGTTGTGGTACGATGCTTTGCGGCCAAAATTAGGCGCGTGAATTAACCATGAGGGGAGCGACAAATACCAAAAGCTTTGTTGCGGTTTTTCCATCAAATTCGTGCTTTTACGTGTAAGAGGACTTGAAATACCTTCAATGAATATGTGGACATCTGTACCGTTTACGTTACGCGAGAGTAAATCTACCCTTTATATTTTTTCTAGAATTTTTTTCATGATGAGCACAAAAATTATTACTTCCACCTCCTCCCCCAGAAAAGAGTTGTACTAGTGTAATACTCTTTGTACTGTCAACTGACAAGTGCAGTTGTGTCGCTCTAGGCTCTTCTTCGCACCTGAGGAAAGGGACAAGGATACCAGAAACGTTGTGTGGTATTTATATTATCACTTTTTTATCTGAATTGGCTAACTGTCATTATTTTCAATCTGACGTAAATTTTTCAGATTCTCTTTGGAGTTCATCATGAACGGCATCACCATTCTTCATCTATATATTCTCTATTAATAATGCTTAAAAATAAATCTGTCTGATGAATTATTTAATGTATACCTTCAAATATAAATAACTTCACAGAAAAAATGGCAACGCAATATCTTCCTATCTCTACCAAAATATGCACCATACATTCTGATTTAACTCGCAAAACTCGGTGAATAAAGTTGGAGGCAGGAAAATTCACTCTCGTCAAAAGCTGGGGCAAAAACCCCTGCAAGCAATTTTGTTGCTCACCAGCGAGATACAGAGTGTACATTTTACCATTTTTTCCCAATGGAATATTTAAACACAAAGGGCTCGCATTTAATTACACGAGTACAGTAATTAATCAAGAAGATTAGGACGTACGTAAATTTTATTCATTCTGTCGCAGAATCT
This sequence comes from Zhengitettix transpicula, assembly GCA_037074705.1. Taxonomy (NCBI): domain Eukaryota; kingdom Metazoa; phylum Arthropoda; class Insecta; order Orthoptera; family Tetrigidae; genus Zhengitettix; species Zhengitettix transpicula. The sequence goes on from CM073590.1 coordinate 151,855,208, forward strand.
AGACGTAGGTCTGCTGTCAGTTGCACAGTTCTTTAACGTTTTTTGGATCACCTATATTATCATGAATGTTTTCATGTATATTTATTATTCGCTGATGAAGATTATTAGTATAATGGGGAAATGTGAGCATATGTGTAAGTATGTTCCGCATATAAATTTTAAACTCGTGCAGAAATTTCAACCTAACTTCGTGTACATGTTCTTTACGAGCCGGGAAAAACACTGTGTGTGTTGGGGGGGGGGGAGGACATGACTTTCAAACCTAGGATCTGGGGTGGAATTTATAAATTACTCTAAAACGGCCGATATTAGCGTCGGATAATGTTTTCTGTGTCATTTAGATTGATACTGTCACACCCGATGTTGATTATATTTAATTTCAACTCATTACGGCATGATGAAAGCACACTTACGGGTGGAGGTGGAACGGGATGACATAAAAATATAATGCAAATCGACCGGGTCTAGTGTCGAATCCGGGGTTATAGGACTCGTTCATTTTATTTATCGCATTAATCTAACGGGTTAAGATAACGTTATGTTCCTCGGGGAAGGGGTGGATAGTGGTCACAAAATTTTTGCGTAAAGTTTTAAATGTTTGGAGAAATTTCAACCAAACTAGCCACACACAAAATCAAGGAACAATATCTATGGTAGTAATTAGGAAGTAACAGGGTGCCATAAAAAGTTTTCAAGTCACTGAGATCCATAGTGTCAGTCTCTATGTTGTTAGCATCCAATTTTAACCCGTAGGACATTGGAGGTACCGTGAGTATTTTTTAATTTTTTACGGTGCCATAAGGATTTTTGACTCGGTTAAGAAATAGTGATTGTTTCTGGCTCTGTTAAGATACCATGAGTATTTTTTGTTTCTATTTAAGTAACGGTCGGTTTTTTCAATTATCATTCTGGTCATGTTGAAGTGATCCCTCCGTCGGCGTAGGTTGGGAGGGCGGACGTGAAAGTGTAATGATACATTAAGTGTCGCTCTCGATGCTGGTTAAATGTTGTCCTAGTGATTTATGACGAATTATTTCATTTTTCTGTCTAATGTAAATAAAACCCAGCCAACGACAGGAACTCAGCAAATTGTAATAAATACAATTAAAATAAATTAAATTTACGTTGAGATTAAAATATCGAGGGAATTCAATATTAGATACCGTTTGCTGATCTATCTCAATGCTGCACGTGATTAGAGGATGGCACCTCTCTGGATTCCGAGTAGATTTTGCTGCGGAATCTGTGCTCCCAACGCCAGCGAAGTTGAACTGGTTACATGGCAGCGAACAGGAGTGAATGTTTCGTCCAGAACGAATCACAGCCACTGCAGCTCCGAGCCATTCGTTTCACGTGGTTACAATTTTCACGACTTTCAACCTACAACTTCCAAAGATATTTTAAAGTTCAGGATTTACTTCACAACTTTCAGTAGATAACTGAAATATTCATAAAATTTTCTCAGAAGAAGCTGGCGGTTCATTATTAAAATGGCGGCACTCCGCCAAAGTTGAATACTGTTCGGAGTCTTATCTCACAAGTCTTGTCGTCTACTGCAGCTTCCAGAAGCTTGTCCCCAATTAGCCAATCACATAATCGCTAACATTTCGCGGTTTCGAAATGTTACCCAGACAAATTGTGTTTCATACTGTATCAGGATTCCGTTGTAGCTCTAAGTCAACAATGCTATGTTGAATTGCTGAACACAGTTGACCGCCGACCCCAACTGTTGTCTACAATGATTAATGCCCAGAAAGTTAATAAAGTTTTACAATGAATTCAATTTAAAATTCCATTACATTAAAGTAGGCCATTATCCACAAAATATGTGACGCATGTTCATTACAATAAAAATTATTTATGACAATTTTATAGACAGCGCTAACACGTCTATTTGAATGATATAAAATGATTGAAACATAACAATGAATAGTAGCATCTGTATTTAAAGTTATCCACGTAGTTTCCTGTGGGTTAGTAGCCATTAATGGGTATTGACAAGTACAGAAAATATAAACACTTTAGAAGTAAAGTTTTGTTTACTTTATTTTGATTTGCTTATTACTGTAACACTGACAGTTCAGCAGTTTTTTACTTTGGTAATATGAAGTTCATTTTGTAGCTTTAGGATACTGGCAAGTCAGTTTTCAATCACTCTTGGTGGCTCATTATGAAAGTCGTTTCGTTATTAGGTTATTGGGGTGAATGTTAGTTGAGTAAGATTATTCCAGTAAAAGAGTTAGTTGAAATGTTCTAGGAAATAGAACATAATTGCCAGAGTCACGTTCCCGTTCCGACATAAACAAAGGCTTCTGGAAAAAAATAGAATCACATTTGCTAAATCTTAAAGCATTCAATACATACAAAGTAAATAATCATTCTAGCATATAGCAAAGATGTATTTCTCAAAGAGACCCCCATCTGTTACAATTATTTGAGCTTGAGGAGACATAAAATACAGGCTCAGCATAAAACCGCAGACATTTGTACTGTACTTTTCGTGTTGGAGAGAGTTTTATACTCTCCTTTTCTGTTGTGCAAGAAAATAAAACACCGAATCAGTTGTGGAAACAGAGCTATAACTTTATTACAGGCTTCAGTAAGCGATAAATTTCCTCCAGAGCACAATATCCTCATATACTCGTAAGAATTCGGAACGCACGCAAGCTTATCCCAGCGGTACGAAACAGCAAATGTTTGAGTAAAAATGTAATATCAGCTTTCCGCTACCGGTAATCAAACCAACGTTTCACTCTTCGATTCCTTTCTTTTTTTTCTCATAGAATACAAGTAGAACTATTCATGGCGGACAATAATAAATGGAATAGGATTAATCTGCAATAAAATTATGTACCACGAAAAAAGTAAAAATCATATTGCGTATTAAAGATACGACGCTAAATAATTAGAGGTTTATAAAGTAAAGACTCCTCTCCCGCTATCGGAAGGGCGTGGGACAAGTACCCAATGCCCGACCTAACCGATGCAGCTTTTTCTAGGGTTTTCCCTGCATTTCTTTAGGCGAATGCCGGGTAGGATCATTAAACCATAGCCCGGGGGCCCTAGTAACCCTTGGCTACCTTCCTCTACCCTTCCGCATCCCCCCTTTCAAATCCCTTCCTATGCTATTAAAGGGGAGTTGCCCAATGTGGATCACCCTCATGTAGCCTGTTGCCCTAAAAAAAAAGATGCCTTTTCCTCTCCATTTTTGAACTAAGGTTCCCACAAGCCAAGGCTCCTCGGCCTGTTTTGAGAGGTGTATGTTCCGGGGTCGCAGACCTTGGGCATACGGTAAGAGTTGTTCGCTATTCCCATTGGAATAGTCGGCCAGCTGCCTCCTAAACTGGTCGAGCCACGGAGAAGGGAATGCTGCGTCTTTTCAGCAAACTCCTCTCCTGCTATCGGAAGGGCGTGGGACAAGTACCCAATGCCCGATCTACCTGATGCAGGTTTTTCTAGGGTTTTCCCTGCATTTCTTTAGGCGAATGCCGGGTAGGATCCTTAAAATATAGTTAACCCCTGGCTACCTTCCTCTACCCTTCCACATCCTCCTTTCAAATCCCTTCTTATGCTATTAAAGGCGAGTTTGCACCACGTGGATTACCCTCATGTAGCCTGTTACTCTAAAAAAATGAAATTATTTTATATTGTTCAAAATGGGCCTATTTCCACTCATTTTTGCCACCAACTTCATTACTATAAGGTTCCCCAATTATTGTTATACGTTTTTCAATACCAACAGAATTCTTTAACCATACATAAAAAATGGCCGCAATGACCTTTCTCTCCGATAAACCGAAGAACTATTTTCTGTCCACTGCGTGGACTATTTTTTTTAGATTCTGGTGTGTAATGGTTAATTCATGTTTCATTGTTTCAATTATCATCCGATAACGATGTTTGGAAAGTGACATTTTTATTCGCAGTGAGCATGCGCGGCATCCATCTTACGCAAAGCTTTTTCATTTGCAATTCCTCGTGCAAAGTGGAAGCAGCACGTTCTTTTGAGGACGAAGCAAATAATATTTCAGAGTTCCCTCGCATTTATAGTTGAAGCAAAAAAATATCATTTCAGTCTTAGTTACGAAATTTATTTAAATATTTATGGCGTGTATAACATAGAGTTTTAATGAGGCTGAAAAATTTATATGATAAATAATTTCACATTTAGAGTACGCCGTATTGAATACTTCATTACACTATACTTAGCTCAACATGATGCTCGATGAGACTCAGAACATTGATATAACAACAGAGGTGAGTTGATATCAATCGATTATATACCGCATAAATCCATTACAATAATTGATAAATTGTATAAACACAATCCCTAAAACAGGGATCTACGTGAATAAATGAAATTTGAGCTGAGTGTCTATTTATTTGATGAATAATATTTGAATGAAACGTTTTATGCCGCGGGGGGATAAGTTGGTGTGTTGGGAAATACGGACGTAACGTAACAAAACAATGGGTCAGGTAAACTGTTAGAAATGGTTCGTTCAGGAAGGTTTAAATTAATTTTTCCAGTAATGGATGCATTTGAGTGTTGTTACAGAATCAACAACAACTTTGTTGAGCTGAGTTTATCGTCAAGGTAGTTGGAATATTGATAAATTCGAGCATAATATAACGGAAGGAGCGTAACGTCAGTGACGCGAAGTGACATTACAGCCTAATATGCTTATGAGCGAGCACCAATCATAAATCGCCAGGTCAAAAGCGTTTATATTTAACCATGCAATACTTATTAATTTCTTTTCCAGTCTTATCATGATCGATTAAAAACTCAAATCACGAACTCTAGCTGTACAGTTTCGCTTCAAAAGCGTTAACCACGACCACATGTTTACATAAAATCATCTACTTGATTTTGAAGAATTATAATATATTTCCTGAAGACACGACAGTCCTTTTTGACACATCTTCTAAAAAAACAAGCTGCTTTATGTTGAAAGCACTCATGGTATTTCAGATAGATATATTCTAACCTGACGTTCTGAAGGTTTATTTAATTTAATTTTAATCCTTATTCCAATAGAATTCTGTCGCAGAAAATTTGCATATTTGAACTTGATCCCGATCGTCGCAGAATTGCAGACAATTAGCGTAATTAGGAGGTCCCGGAAGAGTAAGCTGGCGCTTAGTGGTGACGGGCTATGAACAGCAAGTATTATTCTCTTTATGACGCCGGCACAATGCTTTATTTGCAGTGACGAAACAGACCGTTGTTTATATTTCGTGAATGCAGTAAGAGAATTTAGCCTCTCGCACAATGAGCAGGTAAACTAGCCGGCTGGTTGCACACCAATGCACGCATGTTACATTTTCAAATACGCACGCACGCACATTCCGGACATAACACCACCATCAGCACTGTCGAGCAATTATTTACACCCTTTTAATGTAACTTACGGCGATAACGATGCAAATGCACAACTTATTAAGTTTGTTGTAGTGTTAGGGTTTCAGTATTCCTGTTACGAGTGTTGCTGAAAATCCAGGGTTTTCGTAAAATAATATGAACATTTTTATTTTATTTGATTAATTTTTTGATGTTTCTAACAAAACTGTTATAAAGGTTAGGCAACGTTTTTACCTTGGAGCTCACAGCAACATTGTTGCGGAGCATAATCTAAGTGTCATTCTGTTATTGTTAGTTAATGATGTCTGAGGTTATCGAAGAAATAGCCATCACTATACTGTCACTGACTGACTGACTCCATGGCGTTACAGTCCTTGTAGGGCTAGCGACTGCCTCACTATCGAAGCCCACACTCTTCTATCCCTTGCTTTCCACCTCCATCCTCTTATGTCCAACTGCTTCATACCTTCCTCTATATTCTCCACTCATTTATTTCTAGGTCTGCCTGCACACCTTCTTCCTCCTGGTATTGCTTTCCATATTCTTTGTAGTAGGGTTCGCTCTTCACTCCTTTCCACATACCCCGCCCATCTAAGTCTTACACTCCTTATGAAGCTCACAATTTGAGGGTCGCCATAGAGTTCTTTGTTAGTTTTAATTCTCCATTCCTCGTTTTCATACTTAGGCCCATAAATTCATCGAAGTATTTTTCTTTCCCATGCTGCTATTCTGAATTCGTCGCACCTCAGCATACACCAGGTTTCGGCTGCATAGGTCACTACTGGTTTAATTACAGTTTTATAAATCTTTACCTTTCCCTTTTTTGAGAGGTGCTGAGATGTCACTAAAACAGATTAAATCATGATGTTTTACAAAATACATAAATGTCTTTACAAGGTACAGAAACTTGGTCCTACTTTATGAATCCATCTTTTGGTTCGTAGTCAAATCGAATAGAAAGTAATAAAATCACAAAATGTAATTAGTTTTTCAAAAACCTGTACTAATTTGGCTTCGCAGTACTGTGTGATTTTTGTTATACAACTGGTTTCAATTATTTAAAGTTTTATTTGTAGTATTAGCGTGAAATTTTTTAAATTTTAGATTTATTTTATTAGATAATTAGATCTACATCAGACTGAGTTTGTTGCGAAAGTATGTTACTTTAATTTTCAATGTTTGTCAATACGAATAAAATAATAACCAGCAATAAATTCATCATAATTTTAAATTAATACAAATAAATTAGAGAATTTCTGGTATTTTTATGATGTAATATTCTCTAATTTAATTTTGTTAAAATAATATTATTCTGACATTATTGTCTGATTTATTTATTTTACTCTTACTTAACGTCAGTAATATATAAATTTTAGATTTTAAGCTTGTAATGAACCGTTTTCACCTAACTCTCAAGGTTTTCGAAATATATTAGCTGACTTTTTCATTTATTATTAAAATAGTACATGATAAGGTCCGCAAGGTTAAGTTATTTAAATATTTTTATTACAATTAATTCTCTGTATTAATAGAAATAAAATCAAACTATTCTGACTGAAGTCGAATATTTATTTATATTTAACGTAAGATAAATATCAATTTAGTTTTCCAATATGGTTGCAATAATTCATAAATTTTAATTGTTTTACAATCTTTTCTCAGAAAATTAAGAAATTTGAACTAAAAGTTGTTAGTCAATTTCACGGACTGTGTTTGGAGTTCGGCCTGTGCCATTACTAAGCTATTATCGAACATTGGAACCGGAATGACACACCTGGGAATTTTTGCCATCTAAGTTTTCAGATAGGAAAGGAATTCTTTACATCTTTTGTCATAACACTTCACAGGGACATCCGGCTTTAACGTCACATCCAATAAATTGTAGTATTTCATTCTCAGGTGTACAAAAATGAACTTAAATCGGTTTATTTTTATACTGAGTTTTGGAAGGCAGCGAGGTATCATGCGAAACGCATGAAACTAGTTATTTTCATTATAAGTTACATCCTTTAACTGAAATTTACGGTTCTTCCACAAAAGCTTTTCCAAAGTCAGGGAACAATGGTTATGTATTTACATAATAGAGGTACTGAAAAAGTACATATTTGTGCGACAAAATTTGTTAACCGGTGCCATGTAAAAATGTTTAATACAATGGATGGATGATCATTTTATTATTCTCAGTCTATGGTTATCCATATAATGCCTTCTTCCTATAAATGGAGGGTCGGTGTCGGGACTCTTTTCCTTAAATTAATTAAATTTATTATCATTAAATAGATTCATTACCGTAGTAACTACTTAAAGTGTTAGACGATGCTAGCTAGCCTTGTTGAATGCGAACAGGAAGAGGCAATGGAAGTTTTGTCGTATCAGACCTGTTCCTGTGGTACTCGGGATAACGCGCAAGTTAGACGGAAATTGAATAATGGGGAAGCGGGAAACTCGTTTAGCAGCAGGGTTTTATAATGCGCACAGGGGGTAACTGCTCTTTCCACAGCAATTCAGGCCGTTCACACCTTCACCAGGCATCACATCAATGTTTAGGCGAAACATAGCAACTAATATAACGAAACTTCCCCTTTAATGAGTGGCTTTATTGCAATCCAGGTTCTCAATAACGACATGACCTCATTGATCGGGTTTCAACGCAAGGCTGTTGTTCGAGCAGCGGCAAATTTTCAAATACTGCTGCACTCTGATCCTTAATTTGGTTTGTTTGGAAGTCTGCTTTATGAATCCCAATACCATCGTAACTGTGTCACATGCTATATTAGATATTTAAATGTATTTTTTTTTTGTATAATTCAATCCTCACGATTTAATCGTATAGTCAATACTTTAAATAATTATCATCTCAATTTACAAGAATTGTACCGTTCTCTTAATTTCCTTGATGACACTGTAACCATTCATAATACTTCCATTCTCACCAGTAGCTATAGAAAACCTACATATCAGGATGTGTACTCAATTTTCGTTCTTATTTCCCTCCTAACCACATACACAGAGTATTAGTAGAGAAATTTTATGTACATGGATCAGGTGCTGGTCCTAGTATTAGATCAAAACAACAAAAAGAAAAGTAATCCCATATAGTAATTTACACCTGTAGTTGTTTAATTTTATTACCTAACTAGCTGGGTGCCCGGTATTTATTGGACGCATCAGTTACATTGATAGAAAATTTCTACCTCCGCCCAGTCCCTATCATCCCCGCGCGTTGCCCAGGAAGTCATAATTATCTCGGCGATATCCATAACCCCGGATTCGACTCCAATCTCGATTGTTTTTACGTTATTTTTATGTAATGCCACTCCACCCCCGCCGTTAAGGGTGCTCCACTCCTAAGCCCGAATAGGGTTGAAATTATACACAGAATACATGTAGAGAAATTTTATGAATATCATTATCCTGAAAAATATTTATTAGACGCAAAAATCGGATAGTTAACATATTTGATAATTTATACCCCCGCCCAACGCTCTCACTCTCGCACACTCCAGCGAGTTGCCCAGATTGTCATAAATTAACTCAGCGACATCCATAACCCCGATTTGACTCAAATATCTGTTGTTTTTGTGTTATTTTCCTACTAGAATATTAACTATACAATAAAATACTTTTTGTTCTTATTATTAAAATATGCATATTCTCTATTAAAAGTGGATTTTATGTATTTTGAAATATCGAGAACGATTTAATTGTATTTACATCAAATCATATGAAAATTATTTCCTCGGTTTTCAACGGTTTCGTTTCTCGCCGATAGAGTTCGGACGGGTTATCGACGAAAACCGAGGTTTGAATGTATGTAAAAGCAATTCGCTTTTTATTTTTTTGGAATAATTTGCACCCTATAGTTTAAAAGTAACGGTTAATACACCTAGTTGGCCGGTCTGCTGCAGTCGAGCCATCTCACACAACGTGTGACCTTTTGGAATCGCCTACGCAGACTTTTCAATTTACACTCGTCTAAAGCTCTGTCCAAAACTATCACAATGATTCATCAGCAGGGTTATTGTAACGCTGAGATGAGAATAAAGATACTTAAAATATGAGAAAATACACAAAACATATGTTTCTTTCTAAAATATTCTGTTTCATAACTTGCGTAATCTATATATAATTTTTTCTGCTATTTTATTTGTTAATTTCATGTACGCCTTGGCGTTACTACGGAATGCCAGATTTCTCGACTAGGAGTGACTTGTTCGTTGATAATGTGTGTCGAATTTTGAGATACTCTATATCTTTTTTGTATTGTGTTGTTTCAGATTTATTTTTCTGAGTGTACATTTTTTTTCTTTTAAGAATTATTTATTAATACGAAATATAGTAATGCTCTTTGAATATTATACTGTACTCTTATAATTGCTACGTAAGCAATTTTTTCTGTGTTTTTGTGTGTTCCAACGCAATTCGTCATTTAATTGTATTTTTCTTAATATTGTTACTTAGTTGTAAATACGTATTATTCCTTATTCAGATATTGTTAAGTGAAAATTTTGTGTTCTAGATTAACATAACATAGTTTCTAGTAACTATTTAAAATTTAATGTAATGATTCATCCTATTGCAACCGAGGACTAATGGAATTCATAAAAATGAAATCTATCTGTACTAAACCAGGGTACAAAGAGTCGGGAGTGAATAATTTTGTAACGGAAATCGATATGTAATGCTGTAGAAACAGCATAAGACATTGGCATTATAATGGAACCGTTCAGATTTACGCATCTGCAAGTCTATTTAAATTTTTATTAGTCTTACAGAATTCCTGTAGCGATTATATGTGTTCTGCATCAAGAAAATTTTTTTTTATTAATATTGATAATTTTGTTTAATATATTACATGAAACACTGACGTTATTTGCGTTTTAATTCTCTAAATCTGAATCACTTTAGAATAAAATTGAAATAGTTTTGAGCTTTAGTTGACTAAATTCCTATACTTATAGGGACCTAGAGAAAATATAAGAACACGCAAAACGTGGGATAGTGAAATAATTATTATAAGAGAGAAAACATTATGTTGAACCGACTGACGGAGCTGAGAGAAATGTATTTTAATAAAATAAAATAAAATCTTATATAAGAAGCAGAATACATTAAATTCTCAACTTATATTTAAATTAAGACAAAAAATGTAAATGGTTATCATGTATTTTAGTACAGTTAAATAACTTACATTAATAAATAAACGGCTTTAAGTCCGAAAATGGTTTATTAACCAAAATTTATATATACAGACGTTTCGTTCTGATTTTAGGACCACTCCAGGTTTAGTAATTTCATATATAAATCATACAAAAAAATTTAGAGGAAATGTTTTTTCTGCCTTGTCCGACTTGACGACGTCCTAAAATAAGTACGAAACGTCTGAACATATACATAATTTTACGTTAATAAACAATTTTCTGACTGAAGACAGTCTATTTATTAATTTATCATATAATAAATGTCAGATAATACTCATAATTAAATAACTTTCAGTAAATTAATTTTCATGTTCCTTACCGTTTTCTATGTGTCGACCTAAATAGGAAAATAAACCATGAAACGATCTTTTTTATTTAAAATCGATCTCTCAGAAATTTACATTCTGCGTTACTATCGAATTAAATAAAAATTGCTAGATATGGTATAATTACAACACAGATAAACTGATAATAAATTCACAGAAACGAATATTTCGGAATTAATGCCAATTTTAAACAACCATGCTGCGTAATAAAGTTGAGTGAAAAACATAAAACGTATGTATGTACATCAAACAAATTCATTTCCAGCTGTCCTCTGGTTTTAAAGATCAAAGATTGCTAACTTCTCGTTCCGACGGAGAAGCAACGTGGCAATGCTAAATAAATGTTGTTGGAATGCTGCTTTTGCTCTGCGAACGAGTCAGTAACATCGCTAAAATATTGAGGTCCAGTTAGAATGAGAGGAAGTAACGTGAAAGAGTCATATTGGCCTATAAACCGATTGGAAATGCTTAAAAGCGTTTACCTGACAACAAACGGCAGGTAGAAATTATTGGGACATGACAGAAAGATATTCCAACTTTTAACGGTGCTGAGAAGAAAAAGTACAATTTATTTTTAGTTTCTGCTAATATTAAATCTGTGATTATTGGCCATCATTTGTTCGTATATTAATTGTCTTCAGTATAGAAAGAGTACTATATATTTATTTTCTGATGAGTAAATGGATTCTTACAGCACAGTTTTTTTTAATAGAAATGCCATATGATCAATTACAATCATCTGACTTCTTTTTAAATTAAATGTTAAAAACACCATTTAACTACATTTTTTTATTTAATTTATTTTAGGTCTTTATAACTATATTAAAATGTTATTAGCGACCAAGAAATTTTTTATATTTTGTCAAATACATTAATTTGGGTTAAATATTTTCTGGTTTTAATTACGGCTTCTTTTTATGAAAATAGATCTTTGATAGTGATATTTTCTCCTACTTTTTGTAGCCGGTGCATTAAAATATGATGTGGTATATTGTTTGAGTTCTATTGCAGCAATGACTTGTAGGGGTGGGGTCTTGCAAAAAAGAGAGCTATGGGTTAATTTGGTGCGATATAGTGTATACATATTGTTGGCATTATCAATAATAATAAGCTATAAACATAAAATGTAAAACATTTAAATAATTAACAACTTTTTTTAGGGCAACATGCTACATGAGGGTAATCCACGTTGGGCAACTCCCCTTGAATAGCATAGGAAGGGATTTGAAACGGGGGATGCGGAAGGGTAGAGGAAGTTAGCCAAGGGTTAACTAGGGCCCCCGGGCTATATGTTAAGGATCCTACCTGGCATTCGCCTAAAAGTAATGCAGGGAAAACCCTAGAAAAACCTGCATCAGGTAGGTCGGGCATTGGGTACTTGTCCCACGCCCTTCCGATAGCGGGAGAGGAGTTTGCTGTGGGGACGCAGCATTCCCTTCTCCGTACCTCGACCAGTTTAGGAGGCAGCTGGCCGACTATTCCAATGGGAATAGCGGACAACTCTTACCGTATGCCCAAGGTCTGTGACCCTGGAACATACACCTCTCAGAACAGGCCGAGGTGCCTCTGCTTGTGGGAACCTTAGTTCAAAAACGGAGAGGAAAAGGCATCCCCAAAGGTAACCCCTTCGTATCTCTCCTACAAGGTTCTGCCTGCGAGAGAACATCCCTCGCAGGTATTGCATGCGAGAGAATTGTCCTCGCAGACTGTATGTCAGATATTGATAGTGTTTCTACCGATGTTATCTGAATATAATTTTCATCCCCTAACTCTGGGAAAAGGTCACCTTTAGGGTTTGGGGTGGAGATGCTTTACAGGAAAATAACGCGAATACAACCGAGATTGGAGTTTAGTTATGACATTCAACTTAGCATTTACCCCTCTGATACAGGGGTAGCGGGGTGGAAATTTTGGAACATGCAAACACGGCAGATATTTGCGTTGAATAAATATTTTTCAGGGTTAATTATATTGATTGTATTTCTACTCATGTTGTTTGTGTATAATTTCAACTCCTTTCGGCATGCGAGGGGAGCACCCTTATGTGTGGGGGTGGAGGGGCGTTTCATATAATTAACGTCAAATCAACCGAGATTCGAGTAAAATCGGGGTTATGGATGTCTCTGAGACTATTTATAACAAACTGAGAAACTCACGGGGGTGGGTGGGAATTGGCGGTGATGAGAGTGGGTGGGAGGTGAAAGAAATTTTCAAAGATGCTAACCGACCGATTTATGCCTCGAATTAATATGATTCCGGATCAATAGCATTCATAAAATTTCACTACATGTTGCGATAATTATTTCTTGAGGTTAATTACTTTGATAGTTTTTATACCAATGTTGTTTGTGTATAATTTCAACCCCTGTGAGGGAGCAAGCTTAGGGGTGGGGTGGAGGTACGTTAAATAAAAATAACGCAAAAACAACCGAGATTCGAATCAATTCAGAGACTATGAATGTCGCCGAGTCTAATTGTGACAACCCGGGTAACGGGACGGGTTTGGGAGGTGGTGGGCGGGGGTAGAAATTTTTAGACAATGTAATCGGCGGATTTTTGCGTGGAATAAATACTTTTTGATTATCGCACATTTGTGCGGGTGGTCATCTTCTAACATGTAAAAACGGCCGATATATTTGGTCAATGACTAAAACCCCCTTCGGCATGGAAGGTGAGCACATTTAGGGATAGGGTTCGAGGAGCGCAAAAGCAACCGAAATTGGAGTCATATCGGGGGTTATGGATAAATGGCATCTCGGGCAACGCCGGGCACCCAGCTAGTAATCTATAAAGTTAAGAGGCAGAAAGAAAAAAATTACATTCACAATTACGTAAGTACAAAACGCGGATCAGTAACTACGTTAGGTTTTATAATTCCAATGGATTTCTGTACTAATTGTTTAGGTTATAAGAATTCGGCTTATTTGATTGTCTTTACAATTTATTCATCATTTGATCAAGCGGCAGTCACTATTAAGAAGGTGCCATGTGATGTCTTGCTTCCACTGTCTGGCACAGGACACACTCCAGACAAGGGCCGTTGTCGTCAAGATTCCGGCGACCATTGTTGCCGAGCTGGAGCTTTAATTAACCTCAACTGTTTTGTCAGCGCAATTAACCAGACGCCAAGTGTTCATCCCCCGGTGGACTCTTGGCTTAGAGCTCTGCGGCATATTTACATTTAAATAGGACTTGACTGGGCTCACAAAAAGAGTGAAAACAATGAACAAATTTACAGCAATAAAAGATCTTAATACTGGCCCAACACGTACCGGTACAAAGGTCTTAACATTTAATATTTCCAGGTAATACAAAAATTCAAGTTAAAAAAAAATTGTTCCCTATCAAAATAAATTTGGATATTCTACTTAGAAAAGTTATACAGTATTATATATTGTTTAAATAAACCCTATGTACGCTTTCCTTCATGATCCTACGGACCCATACAAACATTCAGTTTAAAAAATCTCCTGCTCTGATTGTAGTTCCTAGGAAAACTGAAAGGCCATTAAAACCTGTAACAAAGAAATTATGCCCAATATCAAATTCCATATTAATAATCAATCTGTCATCTCCAAACATAGGACTATTTTTAATTACAAACACGCAACAGGTACTATTCTCTAATCATATCTGGAATGCTTTACCATCTAAAGTGAATATATAAATTATATTCAAACCGATACTAGGAAACTCAACTATGAATTTTTTGTTATTATTAAACAAACGCCTTTTCTTCTTTGGTGGTATTATTTATTTTGATTACGTCGTGTGAATATCATAAACATTGAACGAATCCCACAACTAAAGAAAGAAACAAAGTTTGGAGGAACCTTTGTGGATGTTATTTTTATTACCAAATTATGGCTACACAATTATTTTATTGAAAAATTTATTTATCTTGACTACGTGACTTGAATTTATAAATTATTAAATAGAAATCATATATTCGAAATATTAAATAAAAAGTAGATGTTTAGACCACGTAGGTAAACTAAATTACATTTTACCAAGTGGGGGAACATGCAGCAGCAGGAGTCCTAACTAGATAAAAAGTGGAGTTAATGACGTGGACTCTACCAGGGAAAACTTTCCTACAGTCGAGACTTGCGACAGTGACCTCTTTTGACCCCTCGAAAGAGGCACTCGGATGCCTCTGTTTAGACGATGAAAATGTTTCCCGTGCTTCAGAAAGATAGTAAATTAATAAACCATTAGTTACTGCTTCACGTGTCACTTTCGACGTGTGGAAAAGCGTGTCAATGTATTGGTTTAACATCATATGGAAATTTGACACAAGACTAAGGAAAGAGAAACAAAATTATATAATAGGGTCTCACACAGTCGAATAATAAGAATTAGTAAAAGTAGTGGGAATAATGTGGTTAAGGTTCCCACTTGAACGAAACTTGTGAGATCTGTTCTCTCGCAGGTAGAACCTTTCTAGACATACGGAGAGGACTATCTTTGGGGGATGCCTTTTCCTCTCTCCGTTTTTGACCTAATGTGGCCACAAGTCGAAGGACTTCGGCCTGTTTTGAGAGGTGTATGTTCCGGTGTTGCAGACATTGGGCATTCGGTAAGAGCTGTCCACTATTCCCATTGGAATAGTCTGCCAGCTGCCTCCTATACTGCTCGAGGGAAGGAGAAGGGATTTCTGCGTCCCCACAGCACTACCCCCTCCCGCCATCAGAAGGGCGTGGGACAGTACCCGACCTACCTAATACAGGTTTTATAGGGTTTGTCCACGTCATTAGGCGAATGCCGGGTAGGATCCTTAAAATACAGGCCGGGGGCCCTAGTTAATCCTTGGCTACCTTCCTCTACCAATCCGCATCCCCCCTTTCAAATCCCTTCCTATACTATTGACGGCGAATTGCCACCACGTGCATTACCCTCATGTAGCCTTTTACTCTAAAAAAAGTTGTCATCAGAGTTTTTTTAATATCATCTGTGAGCCTGCCATTAAAACTAGTCTAACCATTTATTTTTTCTAGCAAATTTTAATCCATAAACCTATCAACTATCTAGATTTTTCTGGTTCCATGTAAACTTCACTCACTCACTGTGCTCTACTTTTATACACCCAACATTTATAAGATCAGCTGGTTTTCTTCTTTTCAGTCTATTGACACGTTGTTTTTTGTCCAGAAGTTGTTGGGACCGCTGGGTTGACGTGGAGATTGAAGTTTCCCAACACACCTTTTTATTTTTGCTTTTATGGTTGGAACCCGGATATTCCTGTAGCGATCGGTATTTCGGATATACCAAAGGGCATTTACGATGTTTCGTAACAGTTTATTCTGAAAGTTAGAATAGATGAAACAACGAAAGAGCTTTACATTTAGTGTTAAGGATTGAAGTCACAGACACATCGATGTAGTTAATGAAGATTAGAGCCTTAAACTCCTGAATATTGTATGCAGAAATACAGAGATGAAGGGAAATTGTTGTGGCACTATATCAGGTCCAGTTAAACAAGTTTTTTTTTAGATTCAGCCTTTCGAGGACATGATGTAATAGTTGTCTGTTTACTTGGAAAATATATATTTTTTGTATCTTTGCCCATTTTATATATCACGTATAAATTACAGATGATAATTCAATCGATATCATAAATACAGCCGAACTTCAATTATTTGACTCTCATTATCCAACTTCCTCGCTTATCCGTTAATACATCTAGCTGCCTAGGTAGTTTTGGGGCAATTTTATGTGTTGATTTGTTATTGTTTGACATTCAAAAGCAATGAATGAGACACGTAAATATAAAAAGTTTGAAAAAGTTATTTCGTGAAACATTTCCCCATTCTCTCTTAACCGTCTTTTCGAAAATCGGTACAAATTCAGACCCCTTAATTAACGGTTAATCGAGTTTCTAGAATATATATATATATATATATATATATATATATATATATATATATATTGTAATACTAATTAGAGGCCATTAATTGTTTTAATATAATTGGATTGTTAGCGGTACATTTCTTGAAAGCAACAATCACGGCTCAATGTCGGTAATAGTTATTGGAAACCGCGCGCTCGTACGGAAGTCAGTCAGGCGAACGTTACGAGAGAGAGAGGAGGCTGACCTAAAAAATACGAATAGCGTGGTCCAGGAAGTTCAACTGCAAGATCTATTAAACTCTGTAAAACACACGTAAATATTTCTTGACGGAGAGACTCATGATATAAAATCGCAAAGTGGAAGCAAAAGGTTTGCACCACACAGATGCGAAATAACATCTCGCATAAAAGGCATCGAGAAGACATACGGCCCAGGGAGCGGCTGATCCTAAAAATCCAGGTGGAATAACAACGAGAACTACGACCGTGTTTATTAAAAATGATGTGTAGAATCAGTGAATAACGGCCTTTTTAGTGAGTTGTGCCCTCAAGCTCCAAGAACCAGATCTGGTACCAAAAAGACATTCGTGAGTACAAAAACAATTATTTAAAGTCTGTAAACGAGGATTAAAGGTAGAAGTCAGATTTCGTTATCTTGTTTAGTTTTCGTTTTCTTTATTGTGTTTAGAATTTATATTGCGTTCATTTCATTTTTGATTTGTTAATCAGTTTATTAAATTTGATTGTTCTTACTATCAAGCCAAGTAAAGACCCTGAGAGAAAGAGTAATTAGATGAAATTGTTGTAAAACTATAAAGTTGTATTTTCCTAGAATGCCAAAAATAAAAGAAATAATATAAAATTTGGTTTGTAAATTTGAGGAAATTAAATGGGCAAAGTGAGGCTGATAATTTGTATATTTGAAGAATGAAATTTGTTTTTTTTAATTAATTAATTTTTTAAATTAAAGCCTTCCAGATTAATTATTACAATATATATATATATATACATATATATATATATATATATATATGTATATATATTTGCCAATAAATTGTTATTCACAAACGTAGCGGTTATTTTCTGTAACGAAACGATACATTTTTCAATTTTAGGATAATATTCAAATATTTCAGATCTACATGTACCTGCTACTTCTTCTAAGACCCAAGTCTTAATTGAGATATTTGATTCACTTTAATGGCTTGCAATTTAATTTAATTATTTTCCATCTGGTACAAGAATGGTTTCATTTGTACCAACTGCCACTAACATTACTTTATTCTTACGACTCTTTTGTGTTAAGATCTCGTGGGAGTTAATGGAATTGAAAACATTTCAATTACAACTCTTTTAGATAACAATGCCGAAGACAACGAATGTTAATTGACCGGCATCAATTCCACTCCAGGTTCAAATTACTTTCTTTCAGAGTGATAATAGCTCTGTTCCCTGGAACTTTTTTTTTTATTTTGTAGCAAACTTTAGCGCTTTAATTTTCTTCTGCGCTTCAAAGCCAACTGCGGAAATAACCACCAACGCAAGTGCTGAAGTAATGTCGACGTAAATCTCGACGCATTTTAAAAAAGAAAACAAGTATATAAATTTTGTTATAATTGAATTCAGGAAACCCTTATGAGATGTAATGTTTATGCACGAGTGGCGTTGATATTAATCACGTAATTGTGAAAATAATAAATACTTTCGTCGCAAAGTTTGCTATTGAATGTATGTGGGTACTTAGAGAATGACGCAGTATAAGAAACACATAAACAAATATGTTTTAGTGGCATATTCTAAGTTTATTAGAACAATAATGTTTGAACGCAAACGAATAACGTAATAAGTAGCTGAAAGTAACAATTTGAGGTGTTAGCATCTGAATGTGCAAACTAAAACTTGCCTAAGTACGTGTTGAGATGAATTGTTAATTTATTATTGTTTTGATCAATTTGTATTCGTCCCGAAAGTCTTTCTGTCACGAACGGATTTATCAAGAGTACTATTTTTGTTGTATTTTTGCTAGATGTATTTGTAGTCCCGAACACATTTATAATTATTGTAAGAAGATGAACTAATATGCACACAGTTGAAGAAGATGAAAAGATACCTTTCTCAAATTTTCAAATAACAACTTATGAAAGCTGGAACGTTTATGATGGCGCCCTATCCTGACAAATAAATGTAGAATTGAGTAATGCAAATAATCCGTTAGTAAATTACATAAAAAAATGATCTCTTGAATTAAATGTTAATAGGTCTAAATTATTTTATTTACTGAAATTTTTTAAATGTCGACATAAATATATTAAGTTAGTTTAAAAGGGCTTTGAGGAGCGTTTTACTGATAATCTCTGCTGGACTATTAATTATGATTGTTTTCTAAAAATTATGTCCGGATCAAAAACGTGATCATCATGCTTTACAGTAATACAAAAACCGAAGTGAGCGAATGCCTTCTACAGATGTTTTAGTATAACGTCACAATTTTTTGTAAAGAATAATGCAGTTACCTTCGAATAGTAATATATTAGTGATAAACAGCCGATTAATTTGATATCACGTTCACACGCAAAATCAACAATAAGAATAGTATCATACCGACTGACTGAACGGATTACACCTAGAGAGCTACGCAATTTTCAAAATGGCGTCTAAAAGTATACGAATATGCTCTCAATACCATTGAGTCGGATCTCTTATAAGGTAAGGTATACTCGAATTTTATCAAATAATATAATTAAATTAAAACGCAATATATGGGTTAACAGCAGAAAATTACGTTTTTTATATAAAATTTTATATTTTATAACTTTTTCGAGATTAGTATGAAAAATGAGACCAAAAAATAATCAAGGTATGTGAGAGGCTCCGAGATTCGGATTGGTTGAAAATGTGAATGAGATGCAAATCACTTACCAGATCCATAAATTTTCAGTAGTCATATGATTTCGAGAATGGTTGATAGTCGTGGTTGCTGGTCCGGCGAAACGAGGATAAAGGATGCAGCACTTATTAGCTAGCAGCGATGTACAACGATCATAAACTGGCAGTAAAGAGAAACACACTTCTGCCAGTAGTGAAGAGAATTAACACTGCGGAGAATCAAATGGTGTCTGTTTTTGGGGAAAACAAATTTCACCTATGACGCTGAGCTCGCTATTATCTAATGCTTTCGTTGTTTCTCAGCTGATGCAGTTTGAGAGAGAACGTATCAGATTCCCTATTTCAAAAATGATATTTTAATAGTAAATATAATAATTATTAAATTTTGAATTCGTTTTCAACTGAGTTCCTTGCATTAACCAATTCCTTACAGATTTCACTTATCTTAATAATATATTTACATTCACAGATTTTCTTATTATTTTAACATATCAACCGCGCTCATTAATGACGCCCAAGGTGAGTGACAAATACTCATTTCAATCACTTTTATTAAGTTCTTTTTAACACCCACTCCCTCTACTACAGAGCACATGTGAATAAGAAGGTTTATTTTTGTTTCTAAATTTCCAAGATCTACAGTTTTCAACTGGAAATTTAATATTTCTTTGGTGAGTATGTTACAAAAATTTATGTAAGGTTTACTAGAATATTATTTATTCCTGTACTATATGAATTTCTTAGACTGACGTTTACCAACCAACAATAATACCAAATTGACTTACGAGTTTGAAATTCTGGGAGGCACGTGACTAGTCTGATGATTCTGGTCAGTCTCAAATTTGCACAGAATCTCAACTGGTCTTGAGTAAGGACACCGCCTCAATGAGTTTGGTGTAACCAAAGAAAAATTAAATCAGGCCAACATAAAAATAATTAATTAATAACCATTCTGCTGTGATGCAGTTCTAGGTTTAAAACTGGGTTACATCTAAAATAAAACAGAACTTCTACAGTCTCTAATTGGTTGTATAGCATGAATTACTAATGAAAAGAAAAACAACCAATATGGTTAGAAACGACTAGTCAGGATATTAGACGTGTGAGAAAATCCATCCCGTAGCTATATATGACACTGGTAATGCAATCCAAGGTCATCCCACTCCGTAAACGGTAACGTTCATAACTCCGAATACTGAGATCGAAATCGCTGTTGATCCTAGTTTAATGTAAAAAAATCGAAAACTCTTACCTGTCCCAGTTCTGTGATTATACGTAATATGAAAAACTGAGTTTATTTCTATTTCTGTTTTGATTTTGTCTGTACCTATTAGTTAAAATATATTTAATAAATATATGAGAATTGCATATTGAGTTACCCTATAGAAAATAAGTTTTAAAAGTCAGTAAATAATTTACTCAGTAATTTTTAAAAGTAACATGGCTGTGGTTAACAAAGACACCTCTCACAGTTAATATAAACCATAGACATTGCCACTATGTTGATTACTCTATTTATAACCTGTTTACACCTTCTTCTATAGGGACATTACTCTACCCTTCCACATGCCCGCGTTCAAATCCCTTCCTATGCTATTAAAGGGGAGTTTCCGCCATGCAGATTACCCTCATGCAGCCTGTTACTCTAAAAAAAAGAGTTTTCCCCACATCACTTTTAGGCAAATAGCCGGTTATGATCCCTAAACTACAGTCCGGAAGCCCTAGTTAACCTTTGGTTACCTTGCCCTACCTTCACACTTCCTCTCTTTTCAGTATATTTCCTATGTTATAAGAGGGCTGTGACCACTACGGGGATTATCCTTTATATAGCATGCCTACACCTCCATTTTCTTCCTTTGATAAAACGAATTAAAATTATAGTTAATGGCGTTGCATATAATTGTTCGTGAATATTCAAATGGATAATGAAACATTCACTTTTATAAATGGAATGTTTTATTACTCTGTGACTAATAAAATTCCCGATTCAATGTTTGGAAAATTTATTTTCTTAATCTTAAACATTGAATTTCTTTTTCTAAATTGAAACTCGAAATATTTCAGTAACTCGAAAGATACTATTTAATTCACTCTACGCAAAGTTGTTATATAAGTAGAAAAAAAATAGACAAGGATATAAAAATTGTTAACTGAATGATATAAAGGCATTTCTGGAAAGATATTTTTGAGTATTTAATTGACCTTTTCTTGCTGTTATAGTTAAAATTTAAAAGCTTATTTAATCTTTAAAATTCACACAGAGAATTCCCCTTAGAAGTCCAGAGCCAATCTAAAAAATTAATTTTATTTATGATTAAAGTATTTCCTCATGTTTTTTAATGTTCAATCGCCACAGAAAATAATTTAATTTAGTCTGCCGACCGGCGGCCGTACTCTCCGGACATGAGACGAGAGTCCTCGTAATTGCAGTGAAACGCCACGACGCCATGACGGTGCTAAACAATTTCCTCTAATCTGCCGTGTGCGGCCGCATTTCATCACAGTGGATATCAGGAAGCGAGATAGCGTTACAATGTTGACGCCTAAGTCCTCCGGCTGAAGTGCGTGAAATCCCGCCACCAATCATAGCTCCGTGATTAATCGCGCCTCCGCTATCACACTCGGCAATCACGCGAATTGTAGAACGAACATCGCATTCATCTCGTTAAAGAAGATGTGCTACGGATTTAATTAGCGAACGTAAAAGGCGGACCTCCCCACTCCCTATCATCTACAGAACTATTTTAGACCACGCAATTAGTGGAGCACACGGTAATGCTTTCCTGCAATTAAAATGATCCAAATTCCACGGCACTAACGATCCGGTCAATGGTAGGTAAAGGGTGTAAATTCTTCCGTGAACTCAATTATTCGTAAAATATTTCGCACGGAAGAAAAGGACGACGGAAACACAAATTATCGCGTTTGAATGGAGATTAGCTTTATTATTTATTTACACGTATGTAGGGGATATTCGAAATCCCTTTCCCATTTAAATTGGGAATATGTTTACTAATATGTCGACTTCATAATAAGAATAAAATATGTCCTGTCACTGCAATATAGCGCTCCAATTTCCGCTTCAGAGAAAAATGGTTAACATAACACTGGATTTAAAGAAGATAAACGTTTTAATGAATCTAATTTATTTTGTGTGTTAGATACTTGACCGTGCCAATGAACTAATGAAACTTGTAAAGTTTACGAAGTATTTGGATATAAATTTTAAGTACCATGTACCAACATAATATATTAAAAGTCCTTGTGTAAAGCAAGTGTATAAAACATTGTCGGCCGTTGGGAAATGTAGCAGTAATCATCCTATAATGTTTTGTATCAAATTATCAAAATAAGTTTTCAAGAATAAGAAAGAAATTAGTGTTTTGATTTGATTGATTTATTTCATTAGTCCTCGAATGAGGAAATAGGATACGCCATTACATAACATTAAAATATAATTATTAGAAGCTACAATAAATATTCATTAGAAGTTAACATGCATATAACTAAAAATCGGGAACACAAATTTACCTGTCGAATATAACTAAAAGTACTATAAAAATAAAAATTATTTAATGTTGCTAAAGGATTAATATAATATTTACAATATTCAAATAAATTCAATTTGCGCTAGGTTAAAAGTTACCATATTTAGGGACTACAAAATGCTAACATTAAATATAGGTATTTAAAATGTCCACAATTTGTTATCTTTAATTTTACCTACAACTAACTGAATGTGTTACATTCAATATATGTTATGTTTCATAAATATTCCCATTTTATTCTTCAGACGCGTAGATATGTCTTTAAAACGTAAATGATAAAATCTTAGTATAATTAGTGAATGAAAATAAACAAAACTTGTTTAAAAGAGTAGATTAACAGTAACGAGTTCTTTAGTGCGTCCATGCATCAGATTTGGGCGAATTCAGGGTAGGATCCTTAAATTATAGTTCACGCAATCATGCATTCATCATTTCCTATGCTATTATATATAGGGAAATTGCTACAATGTTGATTACTCTCAAGTAGTCTATTTTTTAAGAAATGTCGGGTAGGTTAAGAAGGGAAACGAAGCTACGAGAATGTCTTCCTTTTCTCACTGTTATGTCTAAATTAAGGCTCCCATAAGCCGAGACACTTTCATCAGTTCTTTGAGGTGTATGCTCCGCGGTCGCAGATGTTGGGCATTCGATATGAGGTTTCCGACTTTCCCATTGGAACAGTCGACCTGGTTGAGGAATGGAGATGAGAATGCTGCGAATCCGGACGTGGGTCTATTACCGAGAGCCAGACCTAGATTATTCCTTTATCTTCTGTGATTTCCTTACATTACTTAGAGTCGAATTCCCGACAGGATACATAAACTGTAGATGCCTACCGTCGTGTATAATGTCTAAAATAATATTAAATACGTTCGTATTGAAATTAAAAATTTATATTTAGAAACAATATTTTACTAGATAAAATCAATATTTCACTTATTAGGCAAATAATATTAATTTTTATGAAGGTTTTACGACAAGATAAATTGTTGTAAAATCTTGCCTTATTCAATTAATGCAGAAGTATTATTGATGCGTGTTTCGATATATCAAATTATCTTATAAAATGTTGGTGGTTAAATAAATGGGGACTATAATTTTCTGTCGCGACTAAAATTATAGGAGAAACTTAATTGCGATGTAAATTTCGGGACATTTGAGAAGACGTACCTCCAAGCTTTCAACTTTTCGGGCTTCCCAACAAACTTTAGCCTCCTCTTGCGCTCTAATGTTGAGAAATGTTATGAAATTAGTTTTTAAATGTAGAAGATTATTCTCTTTCGGTAAAGTGTTTGAAAAATACTGTCATTATGAAAATATTTGCATCTTTGACAAACGACCCAACGTAAGTCACATCTTGCTGGCAGAATAACATTGATTTACTTGATCAATGATGATAATTAAATGTTTATCTATTACGCATTTCTTATTAATGACACTCTGATAAGTACAAAAATATTTTTCCAGTATATAAAAACTGGAAAAATGTGGGTCGAGTGTAATTAACATTACAGATTCAATTGTACACAGGAAAATATGGGTCCAGAAAAATCTAAAGAAATTTTTAAAATGTATATCCTTAATTTGTCACATACTAGTTACCTCATGTTTCATTTTATGAAACGTTCTCATAAATGAAGAAAAGTTAAGGAATGGAGGCGACGGTCTGGCTCGAATACTAGAAGCGTTTGCCGTAATACCAGAAAGTTCCGATTACCGTCTTCTACAAGAAGTTACAAAATGTACGGAGATAGACAGCAGAAAATTTACAATCTTTTAAATGGTTTAATATCAGTCTTTTTAACTAACTCTATGAATGATAGCGAATATCTTAAACAATTCGGTATGTATTGTAGTCTTCGTAGCAGCAGCGAACTCTGTCGTTACAAACCGATGACGTCCATATTTACGCAGGATATTTTCAATAAGAATTTTTAATAATTATTAATTTCATTACAGTATATTATTTACAGAAGAACAAGATGCCAGTTATAAATCAATTTCTTCGGGCGTCAGTTAATTTAGTCTACAACTTTATATAATAATTTTTTAAATTCCGGCATACGTAATTGCAAAATGAGATTTTTTCTGTTCATCGTCATCTGGGCAACAGTAACTATAAAAATTATAACCAAACACAGCGCCACTAACATTTCTGTGCATTAAGTGCTTAATGAAAGCATTTCACATAGATTTCCATAGTTATCTTACGGTATTTTGAAATTCTTATATACACATGTGAGCTTGACAGCACCGCTCACGGGATAATGTAACTAACATGTTGCATGATTCTACAGAGCCTCTACAGCGATGCTCGTACACCGATTACACAGCCAACGGACTGTTACAGAAAATCCCGTCTAAAAGGATACCTGCGACTTAAAACTCGACTCAAAATTAGTATTGCCATTTCAATTAAACTCGTAACATAATTTAAATCATAACTGCTCGTATTAGATCAATGCCGATACTATCAGTGCAATTTAATAACATCAGCACTGTCTTAAATGACCACTCTTAGTCAGCTCCAGCTATATAGTTCCTCTCAGATTTGTTTTACTCGTGCTGTCTCTGCTCTTACAAAAATTTGCCCAATCGCAAAATTTCTTTCTTCTGCAATATGAAAAAATTAGCCTTTGATGGTACATGGATGAACCGTTTTATATCCCAACAATACGGGAATATAATTACCAACCCTTATTTCTAACTGACGCCAAATAATTCTTGATTAGTCGTTATTAAAATATTGTAAATCTTCCACTAAAATTTAATTAAATATGCAATTATTTAAACACACGATGCCTATTCATTTCAAAACACTTATAGCACATTTGTCAAAACTTTTTGTAAATGGTAATTATTAATCGGTACGCGAATTTATGTATGTGTCTCCATCTCGCTGAATTGCCGTGTATACAGAATTTTTGATTATGACTATTAAGTAGTGCGTACAATTTTCCCTATTTCTGGTTCTGCTTTCCTGTCTCTGTTTTAAACAAAAGTCCATGACGACATCCCTTTGCAGTTGCAACCATGTGATGAATCCGGAAAATGATTGTGTTGTGATACTACATACTTAATATTCATATATAGTGAATAAATTTCTGGAGTACATTTTTCTTGGAATTATTTTTGTTAATTTCTGTCACTGAAATCAATATTTAAGGTTAATATTTAGCTACACAAATTAAGTAATTATTATCGTTTATGTTACGATTGTAGAACTAAGATTTTCCCGGTATAGAAACTGGATAAAGGCTTTTCGTGTTTCTATTCGTGTAAACTTGTCGATAGAACGCGATGTTTCGACGGCTGTCCACCTGGACATCGTCTTCCCAGAAGATGACGATGTGAATAGTCGTTAAAACGTCATGTGCTTTTGACGCGTTTACCCGGCTGGAATCCCCAGAAGCTTTCATACAATTTATGTTGCGATCTATTACAGTTATACAACATATTAGTAATGTATTTTCAGACTTCTTTAATATTAATGTGATCGCTTATAAAAAAAATGGAAGATGAATCCAATTTCCTCACAAGAAGGATATATACTTCGAAGTTAGTTTTAATGGTCTATTACTCTATCAAGACTTTTAATAATAAATGAAGTGTATTATTTTTCAACTGGGATAATTATTGTAAACAGTTTTTGTATTTATTCTCTCTTAATTATTCAAACAGTTTAGGATTTTTATATTAGTGAATTTTAAATTAAAAAGAAAAAAATATATAAAACACCATGTCGTTATGCATTTATATATGTTGAAAGGATGACTAATATTGACAATGTGTATAAATAACGCTCCACTAAACTAGGTTTACAATTATCTGCTATGTTAATTTACGCATTAAAATGAAAAATTAATAATAAGAAAGATAGCCAAATACAGACAAAAGAAGTGATGATATAAATACTACCCTTCGTTTCAGGAAAACTTTTTTCTGTCTGCACGTGCTAAGAAAAACTAAATAACGAACAAGAGCCTAGAACGTCAAAGCTGCAAAAGAGAAAATGATCATTAATGTCATCAGGAGACAAAGATAGGATTATCTGAGTTAAACAAATCGATAACACCCGTGCAAAGTTTCTACGATATTATTCGTATGGCGGGATGAAGAATGCGTCGTGTGTTATGAATTACCGATCACAGGAGACAGTTTTGTAAAATGGAAAATAATATATTTGAGTGGTAATAATTACATATAAAAGTTTCATCGTATAATAAAGGCACTGTGAGCTTTTACTACAACCAAAGATATATAATTCATTCTTAGAAAATGTAGAAGTGAAGGCTCACTTAATAGTCTTTTTTTAATAACATTTATGAATTAATAGTACAAAAGTGTGATGCAACTATAAAAATATATATAGTGTGATAACGTTAAGGAATTGATTGGAATGATTGCTTAAGGTACAACACCAATACGCAGAAATTTGCCTTTATTTTAATTCTACGTGTAGGCGCTTGTGTTTAGAAACACGTTAAGAAGGAAAATCCCACCATTCAATTACTGAATAACGGACTCGTATATTCACAATACAATAACTTTGCTGATGAGTGTCAGTGGCCCAAAATTAGAATTAATCATTATGTGCACTGGCAAAAGCCAATAATACGAGGCTCAGTAGAAGCAAATTATGAGATGAAACATAAATGAATAAACCGATCTGCTTTGCAGACGATAATTAGGAGGATTCGGTCCGTAATTAGTTTAATAGGTTTTGACGTAACATAATATTGGTCGTAATTCGATTAAGGTGTCTATAAATAAAATTAATAATTTTTTTAAATAAGAAAGCGGATGTAGGAATATGAGTAACAGCTATAATTATTTTATTTACTCTTGTTACATATGTTGTTATTGGACAATGGATCGTCAATAGTTTATTTTTGCAATTTTAAAATAGTAAATATTAAATGACTTACGATAAATACTTATAAATACAAATGACTAATTATGTAGTTTCTAAAGTGAAATTGGATCTGGGCTCAAACAAATAATATTCGTAAATAAAGCGATCCTTCGTCTCAAGTAGTGGATAAAGCACAAATAATTTGATTAATCGTTTCTTGTGGAAATCGTACATGGTTTCTATTTTTTGAAAGTGACAGGTTACATGATGGTATTTTAGCGTGTTGGAAACTCCCATTTAATGGCATAGAATGGGAATCGAAATGGGGGATTTGGAAGGGATATAAAGGTAGAAAAGGGTTAACTAGGACAAATTATTGCTCTTTGGGGTGATCGTGAAAATAGTATCGCAGACTAGATAGAAGACATATATTCGGTACATTAACAAGGGGGTTAATATTGTGTCGCAAATTTTCTTCTACGTAAAATTTGTCCTTCATGATTCAGCGAGTATCCTGTTTTTTAAATTACAACAATCGTTTGAAATAGAGAACTGCAATATTGACAAAAATAAAAGAAGTATGGAAAAATTAATTCACAGAATTATTCAAACAATTTTTGTAAGTCTTAAAATTGGGAGTTTTTTTTATTACTTATCCTATGAATCTATTGCCTGTAGAGACATTCGTTTTTAAAGAAAAATGTGAAAGTAAACTATACTCGTATATATATATATGTATATATATATATATATATATATAGGTTGAAATAGTTCATTATATACATGTGCATATGGAGTGTAAATTTTCAGATATAATTGAAGTGCGGGTAAGTACTGCTGTAATGAACGATTTACTCTTCTGTGAAAGTAGGTAATTTATAATGCAAATAATTCATAATTCGCGAAATAGCGTTATCTCGGAGCTCCCTTGTTGTGTGTAATTTGATAAGAACGTTAGGATGCTCGCGATTGCGGTACGAGCGCATTCCTGCGCACTCAATGAGGATGTGCTCAAATACAGTAATAAATTGCGTAGTTACATTGCTGACGAGCTTGATAGTGCGGTTATCAAAGGGGGGTAGAACATAACGGCACTATTTGCCACATGTACACTCCTCCTCACAAAACTTGAGAACCCATCCGTGACTACAACATGCAATACACCTGCGAATCGACAGAATATATGAAATAATTTATTCAAATTAATTACTTTATCTTACATACGACAAAATTTAAATTCAAATTAGAATGAAATTTTATTTTAAAAACGTGACCAAATTATTGAATTTTCCGGGTACTTATTTCAAAGTTCGGAACACGAATCTATTGCACACGAATGTCGAATCTCAATATTATAGTTTCAGATAACAGTCTTCCTCCACAGATAAAAAACAATAATAACTACAAGTGTTTTGGGAATAAGTGTAAGAATATTTCACAGAAAGGCACGTTGTATTCAGTACTGGAGTTTCTTGATCGTTCCCGTCATATTTTTTTATACTTCAAAAGTGTTCAATGTGTTACTCTTTAGACTACTTATTTCAGAACTTTCCCTCTCTTTCTGTTTGGTGTTTTCTGCTCTTTGATAGTTTCGTGTATGGCCTGGAGTTTCTACGAAAGGGTACTGTCCTCGTCGTTTTGTTTCGTGAAGTAACTTGTACGTCCTTTGTTTTTGCGCATGTCAGGTTTTGTGTTTATTCTCGTGTGATGTGTAATTCCATATTTTATGATTTGTGATAGCTAACGATCTTAATGATTATTTTTTATCTAGTTTGTATTTAATTTGATAAAATAAGTTAATATTATATTATACCCTTAGTAACATTAAATAAGTTTTATTTATCTTATTATTAAATATAGTACTTAATACTTTTAGTTATGTAGGACAGGAAAATTTATTTTCCAGAATTTTAGTTACGTTCATGTTAAGTAATAATTATTATTAATCGTAGCTTCTAAAAAATATGTTGTAATTTTATGTAATGCCGTATTCCATTTCCTCATTCGAAGGCTAATGGAATAAATAAATATATTCAAATGAAATAATTATATTTTAAACAAGTATATTACAGGTAATTAAATACTTGGTTTGGTTAATGTGTGAAGAAATTGCAGAGGTTCCATTATGTCTTAGAGTGTAAAAGTCAAATATTCTCTGGACGCCAAAGTTGTATTTCTTGTTGCATTGGGGATTGGCGGTCAAACTTAACTTACGAAAGCAATTTTTTTTCAAATATCGTAAACTTTCCCGGTGTATGGATTTAATAAAAGATTCTCGGTTTATCAACCGGCTCATTTCTTTATTGTAACACTTTAACGTTTCAGCGAAATTCATCTCCACCGTCGTCAGGTGACTAGTGGGCCCAAACAATTTTGATCAATTTATGCTTTAGACTTCTGCCAGAGCTGTCTAATCAGGGATCGTAAGTGCAGCAAATTTTGACTTTTCGTGTCGGGATGGTCGGTTGTGATGGCAGGTAATGATCGGATCCCATGACAGGCTAATATGGAACCCGGAATCCCTATTCATAAAGTTTTTATTTCTCATAATTTCAATGGCTTCTATCAGAAAACTATCTAGCCAACCTTTCGTATGGTTCAGAATCTTAGTATTTTTTAAATCCATCTGTCATCAGTATATGTTCGGTCACTGCAGACTTATCTGACTGTTTCAGACGAATATGTCTTTGGTGTTCAATAAAGCGCTGTTCAACGGTTTACCATTGTTTGTCCTATATATTCCTGACCGTAGTCGCAAGTGATCTAACCCAAGATTGTCTTTCATTGAACCTAAAATTTCTTTTAATTTTCTATTATAATACAGAATTGACACGGTTGATAAACCGTGAATCTTTTATAAAAAAACATTTCAAATGTAATAAACAGTCAGTAAACTTCCAAAACTATTGATGATTGTTGGAAAATGAAACGTGCGTTTGTTTATGGTTAGTTGATTTATAATGCCATAACACAGTTGCTTTATGCTAGATAACGAACTGGTCTCGTCACGGTATCACCTGTTAATTGTTGTTAATACTATCACCGTTAATATGAATTTATGAACACGCAGATGTGATATAAAGCAGTGCGACATGAATGAAAATTTTTGTTTCCACTAATAGAAGACTAAATTGAACAAAAACTAAAATTAAGTAAGTAATTTTTACTATTGTTGTCAATATAATTTAAAATTTTATCTGAAAAATTTAGAAAAAGTAAATTGAAATGACAACAGTCATAAACATTTATTAACTAAATATAACTTAAAACCACCTCGAATTTGAATAAATATATGTTTGTCTTTTCCATCTGCAGCGGGAAGATGATTGAAGTTGATATTAATTCTTTCAAGCACATGTACCTATTAATACTTTAATTATTTTCTAAACTGTTCAAATTATTTGCTTATTCGTTAATGCTTCGGGTTTCCGATAATGATAGAAGATTCCAGATACGCGATTAGAACCACCAATTATGCACTGTAATTGAAATAAAATAAAATATTCTAACAGCATGTGACATACTTATACATTATATTTTAAAAATATATGCAGATTAAAATCTGAGTTCTGGTTATTGGATAAGTTTAAATTATGAGATACGAATTACAAATGGGGCAGAGCAGCTTATTTCATGTTATTTTCTTTCGTCGTTGAGATGAGACAAGTAACCGGGCCGTATGATGTGGAGAAATTAGATAGCACCAAAACGAGACACAGAAAATTGTATTTTAAATTAAACAAGCAGCTGCGTTCGACAAACAGACATTCATAATGAAATTGGAAGCACGCGGCCCATACGCAACGAGACGTTGATATTTTTGCGGGAAATGTGCAGCAGGATATTGAGTGACGTAGGTACACGCGATATATTGAGAATCTGATTGAATACCTCGGGGACACTCGTCGGCCCGAAGATACAGCTTATTCCTGGGGAAAGAATGCGGAGCCCGTAAAGGCCTGTGTGTGGCGGGCAGATCTCATATAAGGCGTAAGCCATGTAACCTTCTTACATGGATATTTTCATAACCTGCCTGCCAACACAATACGGGAGGCGGCTTGATTAATATTTCAGCGACACGTGAATGTCCTGCTCAGAAACAGTTGGGGTCACGATGCTTATCTTGTGAATATTCTTTAACATTCATATTCACTCTTGCGTACGAGCGTAATCAACTTATAAATAGCGTATTATAAATTTATCTTATATATATATATACACTATTTATTATATATAGTATATATATATATATATACTATAATTTGTCAGTAATCACCCAAGTCTAAATGAAACACTTTTCTTGTATTCACAGTCACTCTCTAAGAGTATTATTATTATCAGAAAATAAAACAATAAAGTAAATCACGCAACATGAATGATTAATTTGAACAAGGCAGAAGAATATTTATTTGATATACATTTCTCATTCATTTTCACGCCATTAATAATTTGAAGCTGTATGCGACGGATTTAAATTAGTTTATTTATTTGTTTTTATTAAATCTACAAGTGGGAAATTTGCCCGGTGGCAGAAACATGAAATTGCAATCAATGAATTAACTATAAATAAAATTTCAATACATAAATATAATTATTTTATATAAATTTTCTCGACAGTATTTGAATAAAAAAATATAATTTGAAATATTATTTAAAACTGACGATATATATAAAAATAAAAAAATTATTTAAAAATGACATTTTAATCGAAGATAATTAATTAAAAATGTCATTATATATAAATGGAATAAAATGTTTTAAATTGACATTATATTTATTTATAAGAAGAAAATTATTTAAAAATAACATGATATATAAATATAACAAAATTATTTAAAACTGATATTATATATAAATATGTCATTTTAAATTCCTTTTCTTCTTTTTTTATAAATCATTTAGGTTTTTTAATATTTATATAATCTCATTTTTAAAATAATTTTCTTGGATTAAAATTATATTTTTCATTGAAATTCTATCCGCATGTCGAGAATATTTATTTGAAATAATTATATTTATTTATTAAAACTTTATTTATAGTATTGCAATTTCTGCCACCGGGAAATTGCCCATTTCTGGATTTAATAAATAAAAATAAATAAACTAATCAAAATTATATATAAGTTTAAGTATGTTCTGTTCTGAAAAAAATACAATGGATTCATATCTGAAAATAGAGATTAAATAAGGAAACAAAACTGTAATAACACTTCACTTTGGTATTTTATTTACGTATTGTGAATCAGAAAATTTTACCTTGCAGTATGACTTCACTATTGACTAAACAAAATGAGCCTAAATTTTCTTTCCATTAGAGGATTTGCTGCAAACACTCTTGCAGGTAAATTGTTACAATAATTAATTGTCATATTTAGGAAGAAGTATTTACCGACTTCAGTTTCTTGATACATTGCCTTCATTTTGACAATGTTTTCAGTCCTTCCGTCAGTACTTTCATTCTAACCCAAATTCCCTGCAAATAATTTAAAAAGCACGTATAGCCCATCTCTATACCTTCTGCTGTATATATATATATATATTGTAATGGCTCAAATATAAAATAAAATACCAATTTAAACAAACAATTATTTTTTTTATTACAACACAAATTTACAATTATACAAATATGATGACATTTTATAAACCAAAACAATTTTATTTACCTTGAATACATTTTAAAGAATTGGACTCGGTACCCTGAGGGTATTTATGGGTTTATAAGGAAACGGAACAAAAACCTTACAATTAAACAAATACAGTTACAATAAATGGAAAACGAAATGAAATGATTGATATGATTGAAACGAAATCTGACACCTTTTTGCCGTTTATTAGCAATTTACAATTATTAATTCAGAAAAATAAACTTACACGCTCTCTGGTCCGCACACTCACTTCATATAGGCATAAAAGGCACCAGGCTGCGCTCACACTCTGCTGGCAAACAGACCTCCATGATGAAACTCCCACTGACTGTTGACGACTGATGTCCAGCTGATTAATCTCGGGCCCCTAGCTTGGCCTACCATCCGATGATCTCTCCTTAATGCAAACTCGCAACTGTTCACAACAATTGTTTTCGGCCACTTTACTTGGCCCCGCGTCCGTCCCTGCGGACCTGCACCACCGCTCTCTCCCACTAACACGTCCGTCTCCCGTCCACACGAAATGATAATGAAGCTCCTTAACTGTCCAACTGCCCTCTTATTTATATCCGGACTCTCGAATATTCCCTTGTTTTTCACAGTTTTTGCATTTCCACTTTCGCCAAACAAACACCATCTGTTGCCGTTCTCCCGCTCCGAGAGCCACTCAATCAATTAAATTAAACGTTCCCTTTTAATATAATTACATCGTCCAAACAACCTTCAGTCATTTTATGCCATTAGAATTCCGTCGTCTAGATGTCGGTCACACTATTAGCCCTAATTATAGTCCTTCCCTTCTCTAAAAGTCACTTATCCATAATTTTATCATAATTTTTTATATGTACCAACAACTCAAGGATCCCCAGTCTGAGTTCGTAAACAAATCTGACAAAAATAAGAACAGACTTCATGTCTTTCTCAGCTGGTTATTACAATATATATATATATATATATATATATATATATATATTTAGGGTAACAGGCTACATGAGGGTAATCCACATGGTGGCAACTCCCCTTTAATAGCATAGGGGGTCGCAATTTATTGTCAACAGTTAGTTATGGTGATTAGTAAACGACAGTAATTTAAAATTTGAATTATAACCTATACTGACCATAAATTTGAACGTTGAAATTTTAGTTACTTTATTCCATATTTTAATTACTGCTTCTTTTAGCGTTTAATAATTTATAAGAATTCTGTTGTGATCAATTATAAATATAAGGCAAGGAATAACTGGAAAGCGAACGTCGATTCATTATTATTCTTAAAAATGCAGTACTTACAAATATAATTATTCCTCTATTATTAAAATTGTACTTTTCTGGTAATATTTACGCAAAATTCACTGCGTTTCTTAATCCAAGAACTACGTTACTTATACATAGAATAAATAATCTTTAACAATGACAATTATCTTTAATTTGAATAATTACAGCCTGTAGCTCTCAGACTCTTACCAGTCTATAAGTTCGATTTACATACTTAAACATTACATAATTAAAATAGTTAATGTACTAAAATTTACTAAAAAAATTACAATCACTGTTTCAATTCTCATAACTAGATTATCTTTAATTATTACTAGTTATGTAACATTAAAACGTTTAAAAACGTTTTAAGAAAATTTTATTTACCTGTGACATATTTATATTTACGCGTTGTTTACAACGCGTCAACACAGGTCAGTACGTTTAAGTGTACAACTCTAATGCCATGTATAATGGATTCACCGAAGGTTTCCAACTAATGAATATATATTGTAACATGTCAATTTTATGTTATTGTTTTATTGCCTTTGTCGGCATCATCTTGCCGCGCCGTCCATTGTTGGAAATTGGTAAGTTGAGACGGATTATGGCGCGCGTGTCGATGTGTTAGGACAGTTCCGTGTAGGACTCGTCGGGGTAGGGAGCTGAGTCTTCAGGAAAGAGCTCAATACATTGGGTTCTAGAATTATTGGAAATGTTATAACGAACTTTAAAGTTTGTCGTCGATCAATAAGCCACGCCCTGCAGATGTATGTATCTCATGTCTCGATACAGTAAAAGTTATTGTTGAGTTTGATAATTTTCTTATTAAACAAAAATTATATATATATATATATTTATATTATATATAAAAACAAAAATTATATATATATTTAAGTGAGTGTCATAATAATCTAATTTTTTTTTAATTATTAATAAATAATGGGTTGGAATAAACATCTTGTTTGTCTATAACAGATTTTATTTAGTAATAGAGGATACGAATGGCCATTTTGAAAAATTGTGAAAATGTTTGAATTTACTTTATGAATACTGATTGAGGTTCGTAAATAATTTTTGAATGTTGTTTGGGACTTGAAACATTCCGATGTCTAGGCCCCAGTTTTACATCTACGTGATTTCGGGTAGCTTAAATAACACCTTATATCCAGTCTGTATAGATTATAAGTATCAGCTACTAAAGGTGAAGTGATTATGAACGTACAACGCAAAGGGATTTACTTTGGAATTAACAGGACTTGGGACACTACAGAGTGTTTACTGGCTGCAAGCCGCTGCCATCATTTCCCAAGGGACTGGACAGCAAGCTTCTCAGATTGCATCCCGTCTAAACTTCCCAGACAGCTTACCAGCAGTTTATAAACGAGACATAATGGAAAACGTTTATACATATATTCAATCGTAGATTTAACGGGTAACAACAGAATAAGACGATTAATGAGAATTTTTGTTTCCTGTAATGATCATTAATATATATAATAAAACTACAGCTTTTCATTTCGTCCGAGTTAATATTTTAACACTGAGCTGGTATTAAAAATGGGATATGATCTGAGTAACGAATATTTGACACAATTTTAAAAATACGATTTAACGGATACTGTGTAATTCAGATGCCATAGAGACAAATATATAATGATTTTAATCCTACGAGCTCATTTTAATATATTTTTAATACAATTTTTTTTAATAAGCTCATGGTTTGTAGTATACTTACTTTATCTTCTTCTTGGGTATTTAGCTTCGTGTACTTGAAATATTAACGAAGGTGACTTAAGATTGCACATTTTGTAAATTGTAATAATTGTTAACCATTAGTAAAAGCTTTTTTTACTTTCATTTTATGAGTAACAGGCTACAAACCACGTGGTGGCAACTCCCCTTTAATCTAATAGATTCAACTATATTTATTCAACAATAAAACACGTAAACACGTAACGGTTGAAATGTAATATTATTTTCCTAAACAGTTGAGAACAAATTTATAAGCATTGAAATATATTTAGCATTGGCCTTTATAATTGGATTATTACAGTTAATTTTAGAAATTTACAATATTGTTAACTAATTAATAATAAAATTATAATTACCAAAACATTTATAGTTTATATAATATTAGAAAATTCTCAGATTTAATAAAAGAAAGAATTTTAATCCGTGTTTTATGGACCCAATAATTTTTAATATTGTGTGTACAAATATTTGCGATAACCGCCGAGTACGTTCAGCTGGTTATATTTCGTGCGAAAATATCCGTAGAATATTAGCGTGGGGAAGGAAAAACTCTAGGCTTGAGAGAGGTATTTTATTTTAAAAAAATTGTTTGCGCTTCCTTTCAAAGAATTCTACAGACGGTTTTCGTATATTACTTCTATTCGCTGTTTCTATTTTACACTATCTCTTTTAACGAACAAACGTTTTGAACTCAATATCAACTGACCACTTACTGCCTTCACAGACAACCCACGAACCCTATCAACTGAGAGTTCTATTCGCGTAATATAGCAAATTTACGAATATGTCTTATACAAAGACTCTCCGCGAAATAACATAACTATCAAATATAAGACCAACTCTATGTAGTAGGTTCATTAGGCTTACTAAATATTCTTTACAATCTTCGAATCAAAGTCTTTTTAAAACAAATAAACCCCTTTTTAAAGGGAACTAATACAATTTTGTTGTTGGATCTGGTAACTCCCTGACAAAAGGCGCAGATTGTAACACAATACAGTTCTCTTTAGTCAGTTTTAAGACCAGAAAAATATAATTTACTACTAAAATTTGTAATCCTTGCAACAAAAATATTTTCCAATGCATTATAGCACCTTAAATATTGAGCATAGAATGTTTAGTAAAACTTACAATATTATCGGTTGTAATAATGCTTAATTACGTGTCTTGTATAAAAATCTGTTTCATTCGTTGATACATAACTTTATTTGAAATTATTTTTAAATGTACGTAGATGTAAAAACAAATCTATTAAATTTAAATTTTATGTGTCATGCATCGTCACTGACACATTGATTATATTTTCAACGTAGACTTATAGCGCGGACGGAACTCGATGTGTGGGAAAAACAATAAGAATTTCGTGGCGTTCAAACAACTGGGGAGTTTGTAGTCATTTGTCGCGTATAAACGTATATAATGTAATTATTAAAAAAAGATCAACTTTAAATGAATGAAAGATTATAAACTTTACAAACAAAATAAATTTATTATCAAAGTTTAATTACAATTACACAATTTAAAAATTTATCTCAGGGTCTCTGCTGGGTTTGATAATGGCGAATCATTTTATTTTTCAACTTAAACACAAATTCAAATTTAAAAGAGAAAAGATTTACTCGCCAATTAACTATGATGAAATTTACTTATCAACGAAATTAAACTAAAAAAAGATGGATTCTAATTTACAATTTTTTATCAAAAGAAGAAAACGAAATCTGACGTCTATCTTTTAATCAGGTTTACATAATTATTTATTTTATATTGTTACTCACGGCAACATTCCAGGATACCTTGTACTTGACAAAACACTATGGTGGGGTTTTGCACTGCTTCGAAAAACTCACAGATTCTAAAATTAATATTTTTAGATAAAAAATCAGGAACCAGGTTGAACCTCCTTTTCGTCTCTCCGTCGGTTGATCTCTGCTAATTCTGCCCGGCTATGTTCAGAAGACTGTTTGTGCTTAGCAGGTTTCGTAGTTCTGCTCAAGTGAATATTTCGTCTTGAGCAAAATGTTCATGTTGGTTGGTAATCCTCGATATTTCTCTGCAAATTTCCTTTGAATATTTGAAATTGTCTTGTCTATTTCAACTCGACCAGTTTCCGTCGTGTCTGACTGCCCACTGCTTCTACTTAACTTTACTTTTTAAAAGAATATCTCGTCTATTTTAATACGGCCTGTACTTGACCAAACCTTCCAGCCAACTTGACCTGAACTCTACCATATCATAATGTGAACTGGATTCTCTCGTAATTTTGAGCGCACAATACTTGGCTACATTGTTGCTGTGTTCTGTACCGCCGTCAAGAATAGATTTCTCAAACAATTTATTTTTTAATTTCTCAATTAATGTCTTAATTAATTGGCATTACAATAATAAGGCGATATTTTACATTGTTGTACGCATAAACAATCTACAATTAAAGAGGCATACTAAAAGAACTGAAAAATGAATAAAGTTGAGGTCATGTAACAAACCATAACATATACTATATGTGCATTCAGGCATTGGAAGGATGTTTTAAATTGCTCCTGAAATATTTTTAAAAATATAGTAGTGATTATGAATGTTATTCAAATTATAAAAAAATATTCGCTTCCTGAGATCCAGAGGGTGTTTGTCAGTATGGCTACTAGTTCACTATACTTTAAAATTAGTGATATGGCTAAGTGCAGTCGCAATATAAAAAGCACTCACCACGGGCGCATGCTATCTTCTCTTGGAGCGTGGATGCTAGTGCACGTGTGTGCTCCGATTAATTACAACGTGTTTGAGCATCCCACGCGGCGACTCCTGCAGCATTTATCGTGGGCGTATTTTCCAACTAAAATATTTATCCACTCGTTTGATTTAGGGCTGTTCTCACAGACATGCGTTCAACTGAAATTGTTATAAAGAGACAAATATATTTTTTTAGGAAAAAAAACACATTCAAATAATTGATATTTATAGGGGCGGAACTTTGAAGATGACATTCGTTCGTTGTTTATGAAAAGTCAGCAAAAAACGACATACATTAAATTGTACTATTTATAATTACTCAAATGAGTCTTCAGAAGGTAATTTTATATTTTCCAGAAGTGGAATTTGTGCTTCTAAAACAGATTTATATACTATTTACCTATATCATTACTCTGTCTTTCCTAACTTATTTTACAAACTGGATTAGTTCTTAACCTATAATATCTTCTGAATTGGGAGTTAACGAATTTTAAAAAGTTTCGCTTATCAATGTAAAAGTTAATATTTTTTTTTTAAAAAAGTGGACCAATCCTTGAATAACAACTGAAATTTTTAATATATTCGTATTTTTATTCTCAATATATTCGTATATTTATTCTCAATATTGCCGCTGATTTATTAACTACCGATATAACCTTTGATTTTCATTATGAATAATATAATATGTCACAAACATCCAGACCTCTCAGTTAAACTAGTTACAATTTACATTAATGTTGTATTTGTAACTTTTATGTTATAGTAAATAACCTTTTGACACTAGCTGGTATTCAAAAATAATTATTTTACATGAAAGATTTCGGCCTCCAGTTGGCCATATACATCCGTGCCTTGAAATACAAGGTGTTTAAAAATATAGGGCATAATTTCAGGCATATATTCCCCATATGTAGACAATAAAAAAAGTTCATTACAAAATGTTTCCGAAAATGCTTGGTTTCCAAGTTATGGCCTTCAAAATAATTATATTCAGCGTAACGTTCTTCTTCCCGCAGGTGACTTTACAGAATATGTTCAAAATGTCCACATCCTGGTATATGAATGTAGGCCTCACATCTATGAGTCATGGCCCTGGGAACACGATCTAAAATTCCAGGAGTATTGCGTATTTTCTCTGAACCTGCCAGAATTATATTCCGAAGAGATAATATATCAGACACTGAAGAATAATACACCAATGATTTTGAATGACCCCACACGTAGAAATGTATAGGGTTAAAATCAGGTGAGCATGGATGCCAAGGAATTGGGCCACCTCTACCTACCGGCAAACGTTCGATCCCAGTATCGGCGACCCATACGGCTGAAGGCTATAGGAGCGCCATCAATTATGGCAAGTTGTGAGAAAATACGCAATAGTCTTGCAATTTGGGATCGTGTTCGCATCGATGTTTTTTTTTTAGGGCAACAGGCTACAGGAGGGTAATCTACATTGGGCAACTCCCCTTTAATAGCATAGGAAGGGATTTGAAAAGGGGGGATGCGGAAGGGTAGAGGAAGGTAGCCAAGGGTTATTAGGGCCCCCGGGCTATGGTTTAACGATCCTACCCGGCATTCACCTAACGAAATGCAGGGAAAACCCTAGAAAAACCTGCATCAGGTAGGTCGGGCATTGGGTACTTGTCCCACGACCTGCCGATAGCGGGAGAGGAGTTAGGGGGTGTACATTTTGAACACCTGCTGTGACGGCAACTGCCTGCGAGAAGGAAAACGTTACGGTAATATAACTATCCATAACTAGGAATCCACGTATTTCTAGACACATGTTTTAATAAACTTTTTTTATTGTCTTCAAATGGGGAATACATACCTGAAATTATGCCCTATATTTTTTAAACTTTCTCAATGCGTAGTAAATATTTAAAATTTTTTGTTAAGTTCCGTAATAAGTACTTCGTTACAACTTATTATAAACTTGGCCGCAATATCAACATGAGGCAAATTTAATAAATTTTCTTTTCCGAATATCCTATTGAATAAAATATCCTGGTACAGTCAGAATTATCAGCATTTTCCCCATAAAGTAAAACTTATTATAGGATTATTTGAAACTTCAAAATGCAGATAAATTTATTGTATATGTAAGGAACAGCTAAATAAATTTACAGGTATTTTATTGATTTATGGTTAACATAAACTATCCGAGGGAGACATCTTCAGGACACATGCTCCAGATGAAGGCGTTCTAGAAGTATATAAACAATCGATGAAGTGGTCAGCGTCACTGCATCGCATCACAGAGGTCCCGAGTGAGATAACACACAGTTTTTACCCGACCAAGTGAAAGACATCAGTGTTGAAAGTCGCTGACTCGACTGTAAATGAAATTAATTTTAAAAAACTAAAGAAGTTCCTGTAATTGATTATATTTCAAATTTTGTAAGTCTGATAAAATGCCCAAATTCATGAAGTTTTCTAATAATGTTTGTGGGGATTTTTTTATAATGCGAGATTTTTCATGACGAACGATATTTGAATGAAATGGTTGTCCGATGCTATTGTAAACACTCTTGAGAAGATGTTCATGATGGGTAATCCCTTCAAATTTGGGTATAAAATATTATGTTTATGCAGTTACAATCATTATCTAAAAGAGTGTTCGCCATACTGTATAAAAACAGTCACTGAAGCAGGACCGACAGTCCTGAGAGGAATTTCTGAGTCTAATAATAGTGGGCGAGGCATACAGGTCAAGCTGATTTTGGCAACTTCTTCAGTAATGCAGTAAAAGACAAGAAATAAAGCCACAGGGACAAAGAGGAAACAATAACTGCCCCGTTATGTTGATTTAGGAAATTGAGAAAACATAAGAGTATAAGTTTTGCGGTCGAATTACTGTGGTGTAGATATCAGCGTGGCTGCCTCGCATGACCAAGGTCCCGGGTTCGAATCTCGGTGAGGGCAAGTATGTTTGTATCCGTCAGAGAAACTCTAGTCTAATCAGTCCCCTGACAAAGCAAAAATGAGTTCCCATATCGAGTCGCTAATAACCAAAGTTGTTGATGCGACTGAAAAAAAGGTTTTGCGATTTCAGGACAGATACATCAAAATGAGATATTGCTTATAAAGTGCAAGGACAATACGTTCGTCACACGTGGAAGTGATTTCATCCCACTGCGGTTCGTTATAAATGCTCGTATATACTTTCAAAGGGAGAAGAAGCAAGTAAAACTTCCCATTCCAAAAGTTATTTAAAAATATAATGTCAATATGGGTGGAGTTGACTTATTAGGTAAACAAATTTCTTTGTACCGAATTCGGACTCGCTAAAAAAAACGGTGGTGACAGCCTCTTTTCATTCCGATAATTTGTACAATGATTTTAAATGCTTAGAGAACCTACGGAATTGTGAACAGTTTTACATGTTCGAAGGCAGATAGTTCTAGTATATAAGTATATAAGCGCAGAGGTTCTCTAGGTACTAAATTTTTGTGCAAGGTAAGATTTAAAACTGGAAACAACCTCATTCAAACATTACCAAGACCAGGAGATGTGTCCCGAGTAAAAATAAAACGTACAGAATATTCAACAAATCTGCCAGTGATATGAATTTCGCTGTGGAGTTTTATATGGAAGCGGCGAATTTTCCTGAGATTTCTTGCAAAGGAACGCCAAGATAGCCTGCGTTTATGAAACATACAAAGTATTCCACTACATGGTTTCGTTCCATTTCACACACTTCGAAAATGTAAAAACTGTTCGAATCACATTTATAGTCACGAATAAAACTGAAGTAACTTCAATTGTTAATATGTTCAAGTTAATTTTGCTAATATAGTTTGCAAAAGGAATGCTTTTGTTAGTCCCATACATACTGAAATTTAATAAAATTGTTTTCTTTACTTTATTATCATTATAAAAAATACGAATAACTCAATTATAAATGACAATTCTATAGTACATAAATTTGGCAAGTATGTGTTAAAGCGAAATACAGATTCATGTTTTATATTCTTTCTTAAATTTTATAATATCACGATCAGTAATACATTTTAATTAATTTTTCACAAGTATAGTATTTACATTACTTTTAATAATGATATTTTATTTACATATATATATATATATATATATATATATATATATATATATTGTAATGAATTTTGTTCTGATTTCATCAGATTTGTTTAACAACTCAGACTGGGGATTCTTGAGTGGTTAGTATAAAAAAAGAGGATAATAATAAAATGATGGATAAGTGGCTTTTAGAGAAGGGGAGGACTATAAATTTGGCGTTTAGCGGCTCTTAGGGCTAATGGTTGTGACCGACATCTGGACGACGGAACCCTAAATGCATGATGACAGAAGTTTTATGGACATACAATTATATTAAAAAGAAATATTTATTTATAATTGTATTGAGTGGCTCTCGGAGCGTGAGAAAGGCAACAGCTGGTGTTGTTTGGCGAACGTGGAAACTCAAAAATTGTGAAAACAAGGGAATATTCTGGAGAGGGGAGAGCAGAT
Source organism: Zhengitettix transpicula (assembly GCA_037074705.1). Lineage (NCBI taxonomy): Eukaryota > Metazoa > Arthropoda > Insecta > Orthoptera > Tetrigidae > Zhengitettix > Zhengitettix transpicula. Next base: position 151,899,108 of record CM073590.1, read on the forward strand.
AAAAGACACCAGTTGCATTCAGGAGAGGAGACAGTTGGGAGAGAGCGTTGGTGGAGGTCCGCAGGGCGGACGCAAGGCCAAGTTAAAGTGGCCGAAACAATTTTATAAGACAGTTGGGAGAGACGAATTGGACGTGAGAGTTGGAAGGTGATGGAAGTGGAGTTTGGTAGAAGAACCTGTATGAGAAAGTCATAAGAGAGTGAAGTTGGAGTCAGCAGACGTCAGGAGAGATCATCGGACGGTAGGCCAAGTTAAGGTGGCTGAAATAAATAGGAGTTTTATACATTCAAGAGGCAGTTTTAGAGTCGTCAGGAGAGATCATCGGATGGTAGGCCAAGCTAGGTGGCCGAGAGTAATCAGTTGGACAGCAGTCATCAGCAGTCGGTAGGAGTTTCGTCGTGGAAATCTGTCTGCCATCAGAGTTTGTTGTTTGGAGGAATTCGTCGTGAGGGTAACGTCATCAAGAAAAGGTGGCTGTGAAAGCAGAGTGTGAGCGCAACCTGAGGCCCTTTATGCCTATATAAAGAGAGTGTGTGCTGGTATGCGAGAGATCCAAATTGCATGGATCAGAGAGATTGTATTCATTATGTAAATTGTTAAATAAGGGTAAAGAGTCAGATTTCGTTTCATTTCGTTTTTCATTTATTTTAAGTGCATTTGTTTAATTGGAAATTTTGTGTTCCGTTTCCTTATCAACCAAGTAAAGACCCTAGGTTACAGAGTCTGATTTATTAAAATGTATTCTAGATTAATAAAATTGTTTTGTTGATAAAATTTAATAACGTGTTTAATTGAATTTCCTATAATCATTATTATCGAAAAGTGGGGTATTACAATATATATATATATATAATTGGGCTTGATTATGAATCTTTCATATTTGAAGGTACTAGGGATACTTGCCTTCCTTTATGACTCGGATAAAATTTAATCAGGAAAGCATAGCTAATAAAAAAGTGGACGTTATACGCTGAATTCGCATTATAGCTTTCAGAACTACCAGAGCGGTTTTTTTAAAAACTGTTTTAATATATAATATTGTTGATTTTTTAATCTAACCCGCTCTCAGAGCGCACTGTTGAAATAGCAGAACGATGTCATCCACTGCTTCCATCCTGCTTCCAAGTTTAATGGCAAAACGAGTTGCTAGTTGCCGATATTCGTGTCTCGCGGGGTTTAATTACACTAGTTCTATTAAAAGGAACAGTGGAATTACCTATCTGATTGGGCGTATCTTCGGCAAAGCCACGTAACGTGGCAATGAGAGCACGCAAATAACGAAAGAGCTTTGTTTCACACAGACAAATTTCGGAACTGTGCTATTTTTTCTCAATTTCAATCATTTAACAATAGAAACTGAATTTAGCAGTCAACCAATGAACATCCATCATTCAATCTTCGCTGGTAAAGAGAGAAAGAGTTGTATAAACTAATTTTATTAAGACTTCTCTTCGAAGTAAAGTTTAATTTGTATAGTATTTTGGTCTAAGAACAAAATGATAATAAGACATATCACCAAGCTTTTTTGTTTAATCAATATTTGTTGAATCAACACTTACATTTTTCCATTTTCACTATTACACTGAAGGAAATGATAATCTAGAAAATAAGTTAGTAGGTATTAAGCTTTCATTGTCGGTTCCTTCTTGTATTTATTTCTGCGAATTATCCATTTTTCTGTCATACACAATAAACTCTTACAAAAAGGACGAATAAATTAATCAACAATACAGCCAATATGCCACAAAATTTTTTTAATTGATTAAATCAAACGTCATTTTAATACAACGTTTAGTTAATATTTTTGGGGTTTCTTCAGGTGATCAGGTAACGCAGTTGACGACTGAAATCATATTTATTCTAATTTAAAATATATATGCATTATTCAAAACTGAAGAAGTCTCAAAATTGTGGACTAAACGTTATATTGAAGTTATATTTTCGTCTAAATAATTAATAAATGTTTCAGACATATTGGCTGTGTTGTTAATTCATTTATTAAATAATAATTGTCAGATTATAATAAATATTTAAAAATGACAAAGTTTTCTGAAGCTCAATATCCGACAAACGTAGGCGGAACTGGGCTGATATTAAATAAAATTCTGTATAAAAAATAATATGAGAGAGAAACCGATTAAATCCATTAAACCTATTCCATGTTTATTTATTAAGTATTTATAAAAAGTTTACTGTTAAAATAAACTATTGTTCGTATAATTGCAATCATATTAAATTAAGTCGTATAAATCCAACATTCTATTTTACGGAATGCTGTTTATTTATGGAATTAGAAATGAAATAATAAATGTTTTCACTTTGAATATTTGTTGTTCAGAAAGTAAGAAAAGTGGATGGTTAAAGCTCGAATCCAATCGTATAAAATGGCTTAGATGGAATTGCAGAAGGATGAATTATGTTATTAATTGACTGCATGATTTGAAAATATTAGAAAATATTTTTAGAAGATATAAAGGTATGTAAATTTAATTGGTATTTTCTTTACAAAAAAGTCAGTGAGGCACCTAATTTTTTGCAAACAATATGATAGAAATGTAAACAGTTTAATTTATGTATAATAACTTATGAAATCGTTCAAATAAGTGTACGATGCAGTTTACAGTCAGATGTATATTCTCATTTCACCTTACTGCAGAGTCCGCCACTGAAACGTAGAGGCTTAAGCGTACCTTGGCCCAGGCGGAATTCCAAGAAAAACTTACCCAAAATGCACATATTTTTGTGAAGTGGATTTACTTAGGATAATAGTGTTTCTGTCTCTGGTCGTAGTGGCAACGAGGAATATTTTTAAATACCTTTGGTCTACTTAGAACCACAAGTTGTGTCCAGATACTTCGAGTCTACTGGAAACAATCCACCTCATCTCGGGTACGTAGGCTATAGCCGTTTTATGCCTACGGATATTTGAGACACAAGACAGACTCACTGGTACTAATTATACAAGGGAACCAGAGAGTGTATGCATATCCCTGTAGAATTGTGTAAGAGAATTTGGAGGCCAAACGGATTCAATGAGAGGATAATAAGGGGAAGAGCATCGACTTCAGATTAGTCAATTATTACAATAATTGCATATACTTTATCTTTGATGAAACCTCTCAAAATAAAATTTAGATATACAAAATTATAATTTTTTGTAGATAAGAACAGCCGAGAAAAAAAAAGCGTATTAAGTGTCAGATATAGTTTGTGAACAGCGAATTGTGTTGGAAAGAAATATTTTCGTGGAATATACTTGGACGCTTGATAAATTCAATTTATACTTCATGGCTGTTTATGACAAGGAAAGAAGAAAGGTAGAAGAATTTCGATTTTATTCTTTTTGAAATTTAACTATCAACTTTCATCCAAGAGCTACGTTATCACAGGACTTGTGACACTAGAGCAATTATTCATGTTAGACGTTCTTTGTGATATTTGAGACTTTTAATTTAAGAATAAAAGCGTAATAAAATTATATTACAAAATGGGATAATTCGTGAGTCTTTGGATTGAAATAATTTCTATAATTGAAGTGATGTAAAATCTGAGTGCCTGCGTGTCTTGGTTAAAGGTACGTAAGTATCTCTGTCTAACGATAGTCAAGTGTCTTTAAAGTAACCGCTAAAAGTGACAAGAGCTCCAGTTCTCGTTGGAGGGACTCTGTTAATTACAGAGACAGGAGTAATTAGTTCTATTGCGCTGTTCTTGCGACATTAAGACGGCGCCTCTTCCCAGATAGTCTCATCTCCGGCCATTTGCCATCTTGCGCGCAGAACTCATTAGCAAGGTCGACGCCCTTAATTGTGGCAGTGATAGCTAGCAGCACTTCGGAGCCTTAGTTACTGTTATCGATTCCCGAGCTAATTGAGGCCATACGTTCCATTACCAACTCGTGTTTTGATAGCTGTGTGACGCAGTACTCTCGTTCCATAACCCCTATCTTGGCCAACGGCGGTCGAATCATATTCTGTGTCAAGCCTGGTGGGTCACATGCTACACTTTTACCTGTCTTTCTGCGTAACCTGTCTACTAGTCGTAAGAGTAATTATATAACTGAGTTTAATTTCTGCGAGAACCTTTCATACAATTTGACTCTAGCGGAAACAATGATTTTAACTGATTTTCCCGATACTTTTCCCTCTTTCAATTCTCTTTCAGATGTGTGATTCTCAGACAATCGGCAAACCACTACGGTTTGTGTGAAAGAAAAAGGCTACGAAAATATCAACAGCAGGAGATCTTGCAATTGTTGAATCTTGATATAAAATATAAATTCCTGTTGAGCTCCATGATAGAACCATGAGAACAAAATAAAACCTACTTTTTGCATTACTAATACTGAGGTGCACGAACCTAAAACTCGGTCATCGGTATTTAAGGGAAGCTACTAATTGAAGAAAAGAGGTCTTGAATCACATTCGGCGAGGATGCATATTTACATCACCAATAGCTCATTAGAGGTAGCTAATGGAGAGGTAGGTGTCTATAATTTCCATATGTACCAATTACTAGTGAGCCTACCCTAAATGCGTTATAATACATCCATCATTACTTTATTTAATATATATATATATATATATATATATATATATATATATATATATATTGTAGTAGAGGTAGGTGTCTATAATTTCCATATGTACCAATTACTAGTGGGCCTACCCTAAATGCGTTATAATACATCCATCATTACTTTATTTAATATATTGTAATAATCAACTTTTTACCTTTTAATTTGCCCCACATTGTGGTAGCCAAAATGTAATAATCAAACGGGAGTCCAAATAAAAAAATTAATATTTATAAACAACAAATAATTTATTCATCAAAATTTAGCAATTTATACAATTTAAAATTATAAAAAGGATCTCATTCTCTCATGGGTCTTTACTGGGTTTGATAACGGACAGAACATTTAAATAATCAAAGAACCCAACATTTATCTTTAAATTAAAAAGAAATATTTAATCGTCTACACATAGACGAAATTAATGATTGACAAACTTATTCTACCAGATTGATTTTAAATTTAAAGATTTTATTTTATTAACACAAAAGAAAAGAACGATACCTGACTGTATCTTTTAATTCCGTTTACACATATTAATACCATGAAATTTCAACTTACGATTACTCAGGAAAATTTGACTCGTTCGTACACACACACTTTATATACTGGACGTTTTAAACACTGACTCTAACACACACTGTTGGTTCGACGATAGCTGGTTCTTCGTTCGTGAAGGACATATCACTTGCTCGTGGTGAAAACTACTCGATGCTGGATGCAGTGTCCTGGTCTCCTACCATCGAAGACAGTGGTCTAATTTTGATATTACAACTGATTAGACTTCAGCATACAAAAAATGTTTATCGTTGAGTAATTTTGCTGTTTCTCTCCTCCCTTAAACGATGTCTGTCTTAGTCATTCTTTGGTGTTCGCAGCATACCTATCTCACTCACAATTCTCCATTCACGGTGCTCGTCGTACGCCTCCACAACTCTAACTCCAACACTCAACTAACTTTTTCAAAAGCCGCTCTCGCTTATATATCACAGTCCCTTCCTTTATCCTTTGTTCCAAAACTACGTCGCAACTGCCCGATGACAGTTTCCTCCATTATCCCGAGATTTACATTCTGCAGGAGCAGTTCCTTAGTTAGCAAATATCTAGCCACTCTGTCTTGTCCCAAAGCCGACAATCGAGACAGGTCTAATTTGTCTTTGCACCCTCAATTACTTTGGACTTGTCTTCTCACCCCCGCACGCACGTGCACTGTTCTAAATTTTCCAGACCGCCCAAACTGCATCCTTAATCCTAAGTAAACACAACATTACAAACTGTTCCTTGAACTGTCCAGGCCATTAATCAGAAACAATGTCTGCCTTAACAGATTTATCTTGCGACAGGCCACCCTTGCTCTGAATTCTCAATACCAATCCTAAGTACACAACATTACAACTTCCTCTGACGGCCAAGACCATTAATCCGAAACAATGCCTTTCCTTCAAGGCATTACAATATATATATATATATATATATATATATTGATTACAAATATCTCATGAATTAATAAATTGCTTCGTTAATTATTGGCGGCGTAACTTGAGGCCAGAGCATTGTAAAAGAACAGTACTGTTTGGCGAGAATGCAGAGACGATAATGGTTGCGAGGTGCATTGTCGAAAAGGCACATATGACGCACAGAACTTTAGCGGTCACTAGTTACTCGGATAGTCTGCGTGTATGTTTGTGTGTGTGTGTGTTTGGAGGTTCTGACGAGATAGTCAGAAAATATTAAGATGTAAAATCAGTTAACCAGTTGGTCGGATATTCAGACAGTGTGTGTTTTAGAGGACTTGTCTATGGTAGTCCGGTGGTGGTCGAATTCAGCGATGAATATAATCATGTTTCACTTAAGTTTTCACCGCAAACTGAGCATGACAATACGAACAAAGTGTTGGAAAGTGAGCAGAGGATAATATCAGTAGTATGACCTGTCAGTGAAATTAGTGTTGTATAAAATTAAAACAAATCACGTGTGCACAAACCTGAGCAGCTAAAACTAATTGGTATGTAAAAAAACAAACTTTTATTTGAGTCCCGATAAGCGGCCCTGAAATTAAGATTCTTATAAAAGCTGTGGCAATAACTTAAAATGTAAATTCAACTAAAATCAAATTTGATAAATAAATAAGTTTGTTATCTTTTGAAAATTGATAATTATAAAGTAAATTTTTCTTATTTTGTGTTGACTTTAACGTGGTGACTTGTTTCTTTAATCATCTATTTTGATTATTACAATATATATATATATATATATATATATATATATATTATTACAATATATATATATATATATAAATATATATATATATATATATATATATATAAATATATATATATATATATATATATATATAAATATATATATATATATATATATATATATATAAATATATATATATATATATATATATATATATATATATATTGGGGATTTAAATAGGTCTACACTTTTAGAAGGGTAAACTAAGTCATTTAAATAATTAATTGAATCATTAATTTACAAATTTTATTCCTGCCTGAACCACAAATAATATTACAAGAAATTTGGTTTAAAAATGTATATATACAAATGTATATAAATATATATATATATATATATATATATATATATATATATTGTAATAACATTAATACAATATATAATAAATTTCTGATTAATGCAATTTGCCCCACGTTGTGGTAGCCATTTTATGTAATAACTAAAATAATAACCACACATTTTAAACAAACAATTATCATTTATTAAAACACTTTTCAATTACACAAATAATGAAATTTTATAAATTAAAAACAATTTTATTTATCTTGAAAACATTTTAAATAATCGGACTCGGTACCCTCAAGGTATTGATAAGGATGGGTTGATAAGGAAAACAGAAAATAAATTTACAATTAAACAGATACAGTTACACTTAATGAAAAACGAAATGATGTATTGAAACAAATGAAACGAAATTAACGAAATCTATTAAACAAATGTAACGAAATAAACTAAATGTAACGAAAGCTGACACTTATTACCCTTTATTAGCAATTTACAATTATTAATTCAGAAAATATAAACATACATGCTCTCGGGTCCATACACTCACTTTATACCGGCTTAACAGTCCCCAGGCTGCACTCACACTCCAGACGATGTCACGCTCTCGATGAAATCAAACACCTCTGCTGGCAGACAGACCACCACGATGTACCACCCACCTGTAGACGACTGATGTCCAGCTGTTTACTCTCGGCCCTGCGTAGCTTGGCCTACCATCCGATGATCTCTCCCCGCTGACACGTCCGTCTCCAGTCCACACGACTTACTCACTCCAACTTGACTTCCTCTATCTCTCCTCTGTAACTAACTAACTGTTGCCTTTATCTGCTCTCTTATTTATATTGCGGCTCCCGGATATTCCCTTGTTTTCAGTTGTTTTGAAATTACTTGTTTGCCAAAACAAACACCATCTGTTAGCTTTCTCTCGCCCCGAGAGTCACTTAACCAATTACAATAAGCATCTCCTTTTAGTATAATTGCCTCGTCCATCTGTTATGAGGTCTTTCAGGGTTCCGTCGGCCACACAATTTGGCCTAAGAGCTGCCAAAATTGCTCTAATTAGCTGTCCATTCCTCCTCTCTAAAAGGTCCACTTCCCCTAATTTTATCATTATTTTTAATGTGTACGAACCACTCAAGGATCCCCAGTCTCAGTTTGTAAACAACTCTGATAAATATGAACCGAAAACACGTCCTTCTTTACTGGTTATTACAATATATATATATATATATATATATATATATATATATATATATAATCATGAATTATATAATGATCATCTGAGGGGATTTTATATTATAGAAGAGTCCTTTAAAAAATTAGTGGAAACACAAAGGTTCAATTACTGCCACCCACATACACATATCACAGCGTGGGTCAATGATAGCTGGATGTGTTAAACTGCTCCAGGCTCCGACTGTCGCCGAGTGTCCTGGTCTCTGCGGTTGATCCCGTCGTATCCGCATGTATTCACGAGAAATTACAAGCCCCGTGTTCCCTACTTCGATTGATATTCTTTAATCATCCAATAATCTCTTTCTCATCAAGAAATTTCTAACTCAATCCTCTCCTTTTCGTTCCACACACTGAAACTGTCCAAAATCCATTGTTATTTTAGGTGTAGACAGACTATATATAGGGTAATTCACATAGTGGTAACTCCCCTTTTATAGCATAGGAAAATGAGTGAAAGGGGGATGCAGAAAAGTAGTTACGAACTCTCCTTTTTATCCTTTTCCCCATTCCGTGGTTAACATCCCTAACAACAGGACTCTGTAACACCACGTGCGTTTATCTGGAACGACTCAACCACTTTCTCCTCTTTGTGGCAAACACCCCGCCGATCATTTGACCTTCCCCGGGGTATTCAAAACTTACCATGAGCGTCACCCGTCCGGAAATATGGGCAAAATGTACACTCTACAACGTATAACCTGAGACTACGTTCGTATGACGATGGACAATTCATACTGAAAGACTCATCAATACGTTATGAATGAATTTACAGCATTATTGAGGTATAGGCTAATTCGTTATTCGACAGAAATTTCACGTCGTCATAGTGGACGGCGTTTTGTGCTTTCACGAACCAGACGTGGACGGTTCAGGATCACGGAAATCTTCCAAAAATTAGTGATCGCTACAACTCTATGTGACGTAGAACAATGGACGCAGGAAATTCCACTCCACCTTTCAATATACATGTTGTGCTAATAACAGTGAGGAAGCCGAGGGATGCGAACGAGAAGTCCACCATCTAGTGGCGTCACCGTGATCCTCTAAACCATTTTCGATGGCATGACATCCCCGAAGAGCAGCGAAATATGCGTTGGCCAATCGTCCTCATTCAAACTCAGTTTTTTTTATAAAGAACTTTATGAGGGTTATGTTGCTACAGATTTAATTGCTGCATCAACATAATATATTGATTTGATATATCAAAGAAATGCCAAAATTAATTGTGTATAATGTGGTCGAAAACGTTATATACAATGAAATATTAACAACTCTGTATTTTTGGCGTGCCTCTTAGCGAATATAAAAATATATGAAATCCATTAATATCAAATTAACGATTAAGTAGTTTGGTAATGATTTCAAAGTCTATATTAGAGATAATTTCGAATTGTGTACCATAAGCAAAATTGTGATGTTATACAATGAATTTGTATAAAAATAGACTTACATTACCAATCAGTGGTCACGTGTTCAAACCAATATATATTTTTTGGAAATATTGCTACGATATACGTAACTCAATAATCTATTACGGCAACAATTTAGGTTTAAGCAAAATTCATCTTTTATTTTAAATAATTATACAGTCATAAAGAAATCCGAGTATACAATCTGTAACCACGAGTGTAAATCCGTTATTATATTGAGAAATATAGTATCTAATTAAATATGCAAGTTAAGTTTGTTAGGAAATAGAGATAAAACGTAAATATTACGATAAATAATTATTAATGGCACGGGTAAACATTGTTTTGGGATTGTAAAAAGATATATTTTAAAGGATATTACAATGATTATAATACGAAGTTTTCTTGAGACATTTCGTTTGCTATTCATGAGATTAGATAGTAATAGAACCAAACAAAAACAGCAAAACCTCTTTTCTCAGCTGCAAATTTCAGTTCGTACATCATTTATTGCCTGTGAAATGTAGAATCATGTACACAAGGAGGAACATTACTGTCGACGATCAAGTTGATTCAGCAGACGAGTGAAGGAATGGCGTATGAGTAGCTTCAAAGGGAGCACAGGCTTTTCAGGAAGGTTTGCGTAGAACGTGCCCTTCTGAATTCGTTATGATGACAACGTGGCTAGCAGAAGCAACAAGCTACCAGAGTGCGGCATCCACTCCATGAAAAATGCACACTACTCTGTGGACTGACGGCTGTGAAAATCTGAAGACCAATATTTATGGTCAGGTAGTATATTAAATTTGAACAATTACTGTTATATGCCAGATAAACGTATAATTTGTGTATATGATCTTAAAATTAATATTTTAAGATTAAATGACAGTGCAGAAAAAAGCTAAAGTAATGGTTTTTGTTTGATATCCAGAATAAAATAACACTTTTCCGTTCAAATAGATTTGCTTTACAATCGAATTTTGAAATGTCCCCGAGACAACTGTATTTATATAATTCAAAAAACTGAGTCAAACCTAAAAAAGAGTAATAAATTTTATAAAATAAATTATATTGGCTACTACTTGTGAATTCAAATAATGATGTTTTAAACATGTTTGTGATTTTTAGAAAATCCGATGAACTGTAAAGGGTCCTTCACATCCTCACTTGCTCTAAAATGTCATTTAAATAATCTTATACAATATTGTGTGCAAATAAAATAGCATTGAGCATGTGGTTCACTACGATTTTATAAAAAATAATTACGTCGAGGACATAATTAGAAAATATTATTTCATCTAGAGGTTCGGCAAAGTATTTCGGAAGGGACGTACATCTGAAGGGAAATTCTTGGAAGCCCAAACAGATGTGAGCCGAGAGCCAAAGTGTTGATGGAAGTTTTCGGACGTGTCTTACTTCAAAGTACGCAGCATTGAACCCTTCGTAGAGGCGTCAGAAGCACGTCTAGAACTTCGTGAACGGTAACATTTTGCTATACATGGACTAATTTCCACTTTTCATGATTTAATTGAACAACTACTTATTAGACAGTTCCTACAGCTCCTCCTATTTATATATATTATCGAATTTATCAAGAATCTCGTTTAACAAATTAAAAATAATTTTCACAGATGTGACTAATAACTTTCTTTTCCCAATAATATATATACAATCCGTTACAACTATTTCTCCTTGAAATGCTATTCTGAAACATAAACTGTCAGTCATTCGTTTCTCTAGACACGGTCTAAAACATTCTGACTGTTTTTTTAGTAACAAGTTACATGTGGTTAATCCACTTGGTGGCAACAGCCCTTAAAACAGAAAGAGATTTGAAAGGGGTTACCTATGATCCCGGTGCTATATAGTTTAAGGATCCTACCCGGTATTTGTATAAAAGTGATGCAGAACAAACCCTACAAAACCTGCATCAGGTAGGTCGGGCATTTGGTACTTGTCCGACGCCATTTAGATGGCGGGAGAGGGGTTTGCTGTGGGGTCGCAGGTTTCCCTCGCCGTACCTCGACCAGTTTAGGAGGCAGTTGGCCGACTATTCCAATAGGAATAGCGGATAACTCTTACCGTATGCCCAATGTCTGTGACCCCGGAAAATACACCTCTCGAAACAGGCCAAGGTGCCTCGGCATGTGGGAACCTTAGTTCAAAAAACCAGAGAGATGTGAATGTATCCCCAAAGGTAGCCTCCGCCAGAGCTCTTCCGGGAATGTTCACCTGCGAGAGATCACCCCTCGCAAGTTTCCTTGACACCTAGTAATACTTCGTATCTGATTTGATGCATGTCTATTTAAAAGAGAGTACGAGAAATATGATGCTCTTTAACGACTCCTTATCTTCCACTTGAATTAACATGCTCAATTTAATTTGAATAATGTGGTACATTATAGTGTGGAAATAATATAATATTGGAGATTTGATTCTCTTGGAAGTCACAAAATAAATACGACGAGGATATAATATGAAAACATTATTTATTTTGAGCTTCGGCAAAGTATTTTGAAAGGAAAGTGCTACCTTTCCTAACATTATTAACCGGGGATTCAAAGGTTATATTAAAATAAATTTATGTAAGGCCCCCATTATTTAACTTCCAAAAGAAACATCTGAATGTAGCTTAATCTTCTTACACTTCAAAATGGGTAAAGTATCTTCATTTTAATTGTCTTTTAGTAACAAATATTTGTTGAACGATTTAATTTATTTCATGGATATCGGACATGACAATGTTTAAAATATTTCACCATAATGTACCTTTCGTCTAGATATTCAGTTCTTTTTATTTCGTTATTTAATTTAATTACTTTTCTGTATTCTTAATGATGATGCGCAATAATCTTTAAAAAGGTAGTTTATAGAATCCTTTATTTATCTGAAGTTATTATTTGGGTGTATCAAATTCTGTAGACATTTTAATAAAATAATAATGATATACGTGAAGGATTTTTTTCTAGTATTTAAACCAGAGAATAAAGAAAAAGTAAAATAAAAAATAATCCTAATCATTATCTTCTAAATTAATTCGACTTAATTGAGTACGGTCATTTTTAGGGTAATTTAATATATTTCTGTATTCTCAAATTAATCTATTTTTATAATGATATATAAATATATATAAATATGTATTCCGACTATTGGGAAAACTAATAAATAAATAACTTCAGCCAGTTTTTCAGTCACGGCAGTCAGCATGGAATGATATCGTCTACAAAATTGTTTTTAAACTTGAATCTTATGAAGTCGCAAAATAAACGACGAAACGTTATTAATTTAATTAATAAATTATTTTTTCTGACTTAAAATAGGCTGATGTTTATTTATTTAAACATTTTTTTATTCTTCCATGGTACCGTATCGTCCACAACATATGTACGAATTATTTTGCTATTCGAAGGTATTTGATAATGAGTTTACGTTAAAATTAAGTTTCTCATTTCATTCTGCTATTAACGAAATATAAACAACAAGAATATTTTTATTATGTTGAACGTGGGCTAGAATCTCTTCTAAAACCTACATCTTCATGTATATAATTAAAAGGCGACTGTTAAGAGGGCTGTCTGCCTGTAGTATTAAGGTTTACAGAGAGATGTAGTAAACGTAAGAATCATACAGAAATTTCAAACGATGTTGTATGGCTAGTTTTTGTAGTAATTACCGTAGTTTTTTTTCTGAAATAAATGGATAATTATACGAATATATTTTAATGCCTACAGTGAAATTTATTAATAAAGATTATTGTCATCCAACACAATATTATTTAAATAGTGATGTTTCTTCGTTAACATTCTAACCCTTTAGTAGGAATATGATTACTACCTTATTATAAATCCAAATTTGAATCTCTCTGGAATACCGCAGTGGAGAGCTAATAAAATTCCAGGTCAGATTCCTTTCCAATCCAATAAAAAGGAGCTGCGCCATCTACCTTAATAGGAACGTAAGATACCGCAACCCTTCTGAACAGAAAGATATTCCTTTAAACGTTTTCCGTTATTCATTTCATAAAGATGATAGTTTAATGATTCCATTAAATATGACGAATTATATATTTTAAATGCATACGTTAATGTTGTAAACATACTTTATTTTGTATCTTTGATAAGGAAAATAGCCAAGTTACTTACCCAGTAACACTAATTGAAGTTAAACGTTGAATTGTGATTTCATAATCCTTAAACTTCAGAGCAGCTAACTTTCACTGCCGATTATCTGATGGTATATAGCATATGGATGGAAATCTTTGCTTTCGCCGTGAATATATAACGTATTATTATTCGAAATGGCAAAATAATGTTTCATAAAATTAAATAATAATAAAGTTATATATATATATATATACATATATATAAATATATATATATATATATGTATATATTGTAGCGTCCGTTTTTTCGTCCTTCCGTTTCTCGACTCAACTTCTATTAGGTAATTTTTTGGAATGAAATTACCAAAACAGCTTTATTTGTAATTAATTTCACGCCTTCCAAACAATAATACTTAACAATATGCGGCGCGGCAAGAAAACACCAACAAAGGAATTAATTCGACAATGTAACATAATTATGTTACAATATATATATATATATATATATATATATATATATATTGTAATGACAATTAATTAGGTCATTAATTGTTTTTAAATAATTAAATTGTAACTGATAAAAATTGAATTGTAGCGGTATGAGCTATCAAAGACAACAATGGCGGCGAGTTCTTTTTCTTTGTCGGAAAGCCGTAATGGGAAATGCGCGCGCGAAAGGAATTTAGTCTGCACGGGTCGAGAGAGCATCAAACAAAAAGTCTAAAATCTGAGTACGAGAGATATAATACAGTAGCAAACAGTAAAGTCTGTAAATATAAATTGCAAATCGCGAGTTCCTGTATGGAAGCAAGCAAATAGTTGTACATAGAGATTTTCATAACAATTTGCAAACAGGGAAGCAAAAGGTTGCTTCACGATAATGGAACAATTTACGCATTGAGGGACCGACAACCACTAGCGGACCAGAGGGGGTGGCTCATCCCAGGTTCCAGATAGCTAAGGACGAGAAATTCTAGCGTGTGTATTAAAATTGCAATGCAGTAGACTCAGTGTAACTAAAAATGACCTTTTAGTGTGTTAGTTATCAAGACACAAGAGAGAGATCTTGTACCAGATAAACGATCCGTGAGTAACCAAAACTTTTATAAATTTGTAAACGATAATTAAAAGGATAGAGTCAGATTTCGTTCAGAGTTCATTTCGTTCATCTTTCTTTCCACTTATATTTCATATTGTTTTAGGTTAATTTTTTTATATTTTGAATTGTTAATAGTCAGATTATACATTGATTGTGTTCTAATTATCAAACCCAGTAGTAACCCTGATATTAAGAGATTTTCAACATATTGGATTGTAAATATTGATGTGTATTTGCAAGAACAAAATAAATTGTAAATAATTAAAGTAAAGTTTTGTAAATTTTGATCAAAGACCGGCGTACAAAGATAGGGCCATTTTTTAAGAAATAAAAAAATAAAACGTTAACTATTAATAATTTTATTAATCATTTCTTTTAAATAAACCTAACATGTTGTTAATTACAATATATATATGTATATATTATAATAATGCCAATTAAACAGGCCATTAATGGTTTAAATGTAATTAAATTGCTCGCGATACGAGTGCGTAAAGGCGACAATGAAGACGGGTTTTCCCTTTGTTTAACAATGGAGACCGCGCGGGGAAAATTCAGTCTGCACTTGGATAAGACCAGTTGGCGGCGAAACATTGCAAGAGCAGAACAAATAAATTTGAGCAGAGACTAGACGTCATTAATGTATTACCAGTTAAAGTTGTGAATTAATACAAGGTAAAACATTCACGGAAGTATTGAATCGTAAATATTGGAAAGTAATAGCAGTTTTGTCAGAGTAGAACTTTCCAAAATCTTCGTGGATGAATGGTTCCAGGAGAACATTGGTAAATTATTGTGGAGCGGAGCAGTCAACGAAATACACCCAATCTTGCCAAATTTTAAAGTGAAGTGTAGAATCAGTGAAAACCAAGGCCTGATATTAAAATTAAAGTGTGTTAAAGTGTCTGAACGAGGTAAAGTTGATTGTTCTGGTACCAGACAGACGGTCCGTAAGTAACAATACTTTTATATTCAAAATTTGTAAACGATAATTAAAAGGGTAGAGTCAGATTTCGTTCAGAGTTCATTTTGTTCAGCTTTCTTTTCACTTATTTTCATATTGTTTTAGGTTAATTATTTTTATTTTGAATTGTTAATTGTCAGTTTATACATTGATTTTGTTCTCATTATCAAACCCAGTTATGGCCCTGAGATAAGAGATTCGACGAATTAATAAATGAAAATTAAAGTATTTATTTTAAATGGGTGAAATTCGGCATGAAAAATAGGTTTTGTACATTGTAAAATTTATCAACTATAATAAATTTATTTAAGCTCAATCACTGTTCTTAATTATTCCTATACTATAATTAAATCTATTTGATCATTACATAAATGGCGCCCAACGTGGAACGTAATTAATCGCCTACTAGTTGATTATTACAATATATATAATGTTAAATAAATATCAGAGTATTTATTTGAATTTCATAGATAAAACTATATATATGTATATATAAATATATATTTGTTATATATATAACAAATATATAGAGAACACCAAGAACTACTGAAAAAAACTTCAAGTCTGGATCGCAACACTCATGATACTACCACCTGAAATGAAGGAGAGACAATCACAAACACATAAACCCTAAACCTATAATATAATAATATAAACCATAATATTTGAACATAAGCGATCTGATAGAACAAAAACCCATAAGATAGGATAACTTTCGGTATCTCAAGGCCCGATTTATTCTAACTTACAGTCGCAATCTTCCGACCACTTCACAATTCCAACAATTATGGTAATAATAATTCCAATAAACGGCCACTATCATTGCTCCGAACCTCCTTTGAATAACTCGTAGACCCCAAGCCTCTGCGCAAAAACCCTTGTCTTTGGGATTATTAATAATTGGAGTTCGGCGTAGAAATTGTTTCATTTTTACGTATTCGCCTATTTACGAGTTTCGATCTCTGCACCTGACCATTTGCGTGAAATATTAAAGTATGAATGAACACAATATATGAATGCCACTGACAGGGAAAACAGTTTCCCTAAAACAATAACTGAGAGAGATATAGGGAAATTTATTTATAGGCAATGAAATTAAATGGAAAGTAGTATATTTGAAATTTTTATAAACTGAACTTTCATGTGAAGAATAAAATTAATATATGAATTGCTACGAGAGAGTTATTTTAAAATATTATATTATATAAAGCTACACTGAATTATTATGAAAGGGGTGACATTTAAAATTCTACTGCGATGTAGTTTTGAAGCGTAGAGCACAATGTTGGCTTTTACGAAATAGTACAAAAGATGGAGTATTTGCAAAACAATTTTGCGACTAGAAAAAATAGCATATGAAAGCATAGCAGCCAAGGGTTAACTAGGGCCCCCAAGACCGTCATTTTAAAGATCCTACCCGAAAATTTTCCTTACATCGGTGCAGGAAAAACCCTAGAAATACCTGCATTGAGTAGGTCGTGCATTTAGTACTTGTTTCACGCCCTTAAGATGGTGGGAGAGGGTTTGCTGTGATGACGCAGCATTCCATATTTCGTGCCTCGGTCAGTTTAGGAGGCAGCTGGCCGACTATTACAATAGGCGGAGAGAGTAGCAGAGTTTCTGCTGAGAGAGAGAGAGAGAGAGAGAGAGAGAGAGAGAGAGGGAGAGAGCAGTAGTGTTACAGATTTTAACTGGAAGTTGGGAGAGGATCCTAGAGGTTTGAACTTGTTAAATTCAGTGGTAAGTTCATGGTGGAACGGATAAGTCGAGGAGTGATTGTGTACAATACTTTAGATTTAGTAAATGCCAGTGAGTAACGACACGGAAAGTTATTTCCATCTGGTTTGTTATTTAACCAGTCCAAACACAACCGTTACATAACAACACATTTCCTTAAATGAGAATCTCAGCCTTAGTTTCATTGAGTACAACGATGTTTTACTTAGTCGTTACAATAATCATAAAAATGGAGAGCGTTGTCACATTTGCATTATATCTTTAGCGACTGTCATTCCGAAGTCGAAGTTAAATTTCTTATCCACGAAGTATGTTTATCTGGGCAAAGTTGGCACTACCTGTTGCTCTCACCTGGTGCGAAACTTGTTTCAGCATCTGGTCCCGATATTTTCTCAAAGTTCTGCTGTTTACTTCTGACGATATCGCCAAGTTTGGCGGAGCAAACATCATTTAAGTTTTACGCTGCACTAGGGCAAGGTCGTTGACTTAGGCATATCACAGCCGCTCTAAGACCTTACAGCTCAGATTTCTCAATGTCTATCACACATTATAGTGAATTACGTCAATGGAGTACTATTAATTATTAGAATAGTTTCTGAATGACCTGTTCACAGTTGCTTTGATCAATAGGTCGCCTTGTTTGCGAGCTGTTGGTGATAAAAGCCAGCATTTGTTTTAGTTAAACTAGAAAGATTGCCACATGGTCTATTTGGTACATAGTAATTACTCTTCGTAAACCCTGGCATACAGGATAGGTACGAGTTTCAGTGCAGTCGGGCAAACTTTTAATCGTACAAAATTGCAAAATTCTGCGTACAGGAAAGTGATCACAAACTTCGTATAAAACCAAAAACTAAACTCAACACGTTTTCAAGGTGAATACCCATAACTTTAAAACTAATTAAATAGCCACTTTACAAAGAAATCATTTCTTGGAACAGCCGAATCGATTCAAATAAATTTAAACTTGTTAACTGTTCTGTAATTGTTACTCAATTTTCCGAGATAATTAACTAAATTCATTGAACTGAACTACTGTATAGTGTTAATATATGTAAGAAAATTGTTTGTTGTAGTTTGTAAATAACTTTGTAACATGTTAATTATACCATATATCGAACTTATTTTGAAACGAATTAATGTATATCGATATCTGGTTTTTAACCAGTTGGCATCACGTTGTTAGACGGGAACACTGCTTTGTAAACACACGACACGTACAGTGGTATAAGGAGTTTGTGAATTTGATAACGAACATCATCACTTAACTGTTTTATAACATAGGTACGTTTTATAAATTACTTGTATGTATCATTTTTTTAAAGTATTGTAAGATGTGTGTCAAATACTATTGTTTTACAGTTAAGGTATAAAGATGATATATACAGTGCAGGCGCAAGATTCTCCCGATTAATCAACTAAGAGTTAAGACTACGAGGCTATTAAATCCTAATCTAAAATAAGTTATTTACTATCATCAGTAAAAACAAGGTGTAAAGAAACAATCAAATTAAGAACATATTTTTACTTTTGATATATTGCGAAATACTTTCGAAACTCTTTAATTCCTGTGGTCACATGAACTCTCCATAATATCTTAATAAACAGCAAATTAACTTGACACTTGTTAATCAATGGGTTATTTAAATGTGGGAGGTTTTATTGTTATCTTCCATTCTTGCTCGTTTACTACTAAATTAAATTAAAGAATAATATTTGAATTAACTAGAACTTCTCTTTAAGTAATTAAGGTAATAATAGTAAACCATACTGAGTCTCCAAGATGAGTATATATTTATTGTTCCGGAAACTTTCGACACTTTGTCATATGCTCCCTACAGAAATTATTTCAATCCTCACGAGAATGATGTTAATAATTGACTTGTTCGTACTAACTTAATAATCTTACATAAACAAGTTTACGTAGTCAATGTGTTCTCAAATATCCAGGGTCAATCCTAAAAACGAAATTAAAACTTCAATCCGTACATTGATCTAAGCGATCGATACTTACATACTAAGAAAATGTTTAAGAAAACCCAATTATCATAACTAAAGTTCGCTTTTGTACTTTAATTATTAATATACATAGATAATATGTTAATTATGATATTATACTATTGTTACAAATTTAATTAATTTTATATTTTTAGATTTCTTATAATACAGACTTAATTTATTATTTTATTTAAATTTTTAGACACTATTACACACTATATCGATAACCAGAGTTGAATATAGTCAGTAAAATAAGTTTTTTAATACAAATTTATTTATTAATCAGAATAATACCCGACTCTATGCGCTATTAAATGTGCACGTTGCAAGAAACATGATCAGTGGAGATATCCAATGATATATACTGTAGAAATGTAAATAAACATGAAATACAATGATAATTAATTAAATAAATAGCCACATAATAGACAAAATTGATAAATACCACACTTTTGTATTTGGTTGCTTTCGTCATGTGATTCTAAAAAAAACACCTTTAAGAACGACACACCACACAAACTATGAAACGAACTCAAAAGCCAAGTTATGAGATATTTATTTAGCACTTATTTCGATATTTATTTATTTAATTAGTATTCTTTTAACACAGACATTTTATGAAGTACAATAGTACAATAGAAACTAGTTCACTACGCCACATGTTTTTTAGTTTTTTTTATCACTGGTTCTAAAACGTTTGTTCAGTAACTAGGATATTTGTCTAGAACTTCATGATGCTTGAAGGCATGTCGTCCAGAAGCGTAGGAACATTTAGCTCTGTATGCAGTGTGTGGTTCGTTCGCAATTTGACGGAGTACCAAGGATTTGCTATATCACATATATATATATATTTGGATGCACACAAATATATATTTGGATGCACATATATATATATTTTGATGCACATATATATTTGGATGCACATACCCTTAGTTGAAGTCCATAGGCTCATTATGAATTGACGATTGCTTTGTAACTCAGGATTTTACTTCCCATAGATACCAGTGATTTTCTTCCTATCAGCTACTGTAGTTCCCTTGTCTTTATCTCGATTGTTTTCTCTTTTTTGTCGTATTTACTAGGCAGTCAGGTATCAAAGTGTAGTCCTAAATATCTTGTGTTGGTGGAAAATACACAGGTCAGGTTCCTTTACGAAGATTGAATATAACATGTGTAGATTTTATTTTCCGCTTTTCGAGCCATTGTTGATTGTTGGTTCATTTAAAATTCATTAGACGGCATGAACACTCAAATCTTATATAACAAAAACTCTTGGGAACGATTCGAGTTGACGATATCCAAAGGTATTTCAATTGGCTAGAGGAGATTACAGATGTGTATCAATAATTTCAGAAAGGTCGCTTAATTTTCAAAGTATATATTTAATTAGAATACTTATATCGCTTAGCCATATTTTGAATAATTAAATTTCTTAAAAATGTACTTTACAGCATGCTTAAAAATTACACTAAGGATATGTTTCGCATTACAGATATAGACTTCGTTTATCCAATTTCCATTGGGGCTTGTGTTCAACTCGCAACATTACATTGACAAATGCTGTCAATACAGTTTAATTTGTAATGTGCATGACGTATGCGAGGTGAAGATAAAACAGAATAAATTGGCGATTTAGATGTTATCTACCGGGAAAATACTGTGCCAGGATACAAACGGCATGCAATCAGATAGTCACATGATTTCAGATTTATTTTGTGTTTCACGGAATCGGTTGTGACGATGCGTGATGCTGTAAATGAATATGATATTCGGGAAAAAAATATAGGAACAGCCTCCAAGATAATTCGTTTGTGTGTTATGAAAGTGATATACTATTTAAACAATATTTATTTAATTTATTAATGAAGCACATGAAGTTATTCAACTGCAAACGATGTTACTCGTAAAAATAATTGAAAGGCAGACAATCTCAAATACAATGGTCCTTTTTCCTAATTATAATATTATATGAATATAATATTATATTATAAAATAATATTATATTATAAAATAATATTATATTATAAAATAATATTATATTATAATATAATATGTAACAGGAATGATTAAATTATTGTTATAAACAAATTACAAATTACACACTTCCCACCTTAAAAAAATAATACTTCAAAGGATTCCACAAATTAAAACCATTACCGAACCCGAATTTCCTTTATCCTTCATAACAAAAAAACTCCTATACACATCCCTCATCTATCCCCTCTGGTTTTATGACTGTTATATCTGCGGTTCCACCCACATAAATAAAATTCAAATATCGCAAAATAAAATACTCCACTTTATAACATTTTTAACTAACTGTCTCGTGGTATGTTACTAACTCTAGAATCCACAATGACCTAAATATTCCTTCAACCCAAAAAAACATAATTCAAGCCACCCTCATCCTACGTCATAGAAATCTCCTCCACGTCAATCCCATTATCTCAATTACAGAATCCCATCCTCCTCCACCTAAATCCCTCAGAAGGTTAAAAATAAAACTACAAATTGACCTGGCAACTATATATATATATATATTTGTGTGTGTATGTATGTATATATAAATAAATAAATAATTAATAATTTCTTCAACTACTCACTCAAGAAGCAACTTCATTTCTTCAAGTTAATTTTAACACGTTAAAGTCATCAGTGTATCACAATTGTGAAATCTTCGGATTAAAAACTTTTCTGTAAAAAATTAATGAAAAAACCCCACAAATTACGTATTATAAAATAAAAATAACTCTGTAAATAATTAAAGGAGTTTTAAAAATGTCAATTGGGTATAATTGCTATCGAATTTCTGTGAGTTAATTGAGTCGGGTGTTTCAAACTTTCTTTTAAGATGAAAAGCCCTAGAGCGATAAAAGTGACGGTAATTAATTAAGAATAACGTGAAAAATAACAATTTTAGGATTCAGATTTAAGCATGGATACTTATTAAATAAAATTGACCGAAGAATATTTTTATGTGCCTCTCCATTTACATTCAAGAGAAAGGAAAGGACAAGGATTAACTGGATTCTTTATTAAGTGTTTTAATGGTTGCTAAAAAAACGAGAGTCGACATGAGAAAAGGACGTGAGTAAACTAGTTGCACAGTTCAGTTTTTCTGCTATCACAGAGTTAAGAGAACGACTAGCTACTTACACGTCCTCCGTACACGGACCGAAAAAATCTTCTACACGTAGGATTATGCATTAGGTCTATTTCTTTTTTTAGGGCGGCACTTATAAGTCATTATATTCCCACAGCTGCTGTCACAAGTTTACATAATGACAATGCAGATAATTACGTTGACAGTCATCGAAACGTCGCGCGTTTTGGTCGATATTACCTGGATTGAATCCCAAGAGAATTTCATCTAATTTAATCCAAAATAATTAATTGTTTCAGTATCAAGTGTGTTGAATTTAATACTCTATCCGTTAGCTTATAAACCATCACATGCTGATTAGTTCAGCGATTTATCTAGTTATGATGGGCGGCATACAGCTGTTCATATAGCATATTGAGAGAGAGAGAGTGAAATAGTAGATTTATGGGTTGTGTCTAAACCTACGAAAATGTAAGCAAATATTATGTCAGGTGATCAAATAAAGGTTTGATCTACTTTTCAGAATTTTAAGTGAAACTTGAAAATCTTCAGTTTAGAGCAGTCAACTTGAATTTTAAGTTGCAAGACTTTCAAATAGTAGATTACCATTGAAGATTGTCTCAAAGTTATTTACCGCTTCACAGAAAAAAAACCCGTTCAGCCGTTCTTCTGAAAAGCGAACAAAATACTTCAACTCTCTCTGCATACTGAGAGGATTTTTAACTCCATTTTAGCACTGGGGGTATTTTTCACTCTCGTAATTCGTAAGTCTCTTTAGGTACCGTGCTTATTTAATGAGCCAGGAGCATTTTTGACTCCGTTAAGTTTCCGTCAGCCATCCTGGATAATTTGAAGCTACCCTCCTATCTGCATTGGTAGGAGTGTGCCCATCTAGGCGTTATTGGAAAAAAAGTGACTGTCTCAAAGCCAGTTAAATCACATGTTGATTACTGTCGAATTAATTCATTTCCCTGACAAATATTAATAAACACCCAAGAAATGCCTTGCACCCAACAACTGTATTATATAATAACCGAGAAAAGTTTAAGTTACCTTATGAAAGTAAAGAAAAATCAGCTCTATAATCGCGACATACAGATAACGCAAACAAAACTATTTAAATAGACGGACCCGCATTATTATGCCGAGTGTTAATCGGTGACAAACGCATCGGCCATTCGATTAGCTAATGATCATTTTAAATTTCATGACTAATAAAATGAGAAAACTTACTAAGTCGTTTCGCAAAGAGGATAATAATGACAGAATACACGGGAAGTTAATTGCAACATAAAATGTTTCCAATTGAGAGAAACAACTTGGACTTGTCTATGTTTGATTGTAAGGATAGCGGAGGGATTGTTCACCCTGCGACGTCGGGGCACAGTCTTAATCTGATCCGCTAAAGCCGACCGCAACGGCTTCTTGTTTTCTGAGTTTCGCTGCCTGCATTCTGATTCCCGGGACACGTGACCGGCAGTCCGCAATTCTTAGGACAACATTACCCCGAGTCCCAATAGTCCCAGAGCAAGAAAGGGGATGCCACACAGCAGCACAAATACTTACGTTTCAGTCCCCAACAGTACTTTCTCTGGTTTAATTCAATTTATTTTAATTTTTTTATGAAAAAGGCTACTATTCCCGACTCCATACCCTAAACACTGTGGAGGATGTATTAATTGGTAAATAACATTAATATTAATTTAAATTAATTTGGAATGGTATAAAACACAATTCCTCTCATAAACAACAAAAATTATAATTTAACAAATTACATAGACATTATAGAGTCGTATTTAATAAATTAGTGGTAATATAAAAAGGAAACTGGTCCATATGTGAATTCTGGACAGTGCGTGGTCGGTTCTTAATAGAAACTAATCTTTTTTACTATGTTACGACTACTTATCGATAAAAGAGATTGGCAGAGGATAATTTTGTGTTGATTCCTAGAACTTAACCGCTTCAGAGGGTGTCCAATATTTCTGCCTCGATGAGACTGCGCACAAATTAACGTAGCGTAGATTCTCATTTCACTTCTCCCATTTAAAATATATTTACTTTCCACCAATGCCTCCATTAATTGATGACTACCTTCCCGAACTAAACATTTGCAAACATTCTATTCCCGCTGTTCTAGATTTTCTGTCACGACCTGACACTAGTGACTGTTCTCTACTATCGTTGTTGCTGAAATTTTCGTCCTACCTCTCGATGGTTCTTACGATCCCCTTGAGCCAAGATTACTGTCCTTGCCGATCTTCACAGGTTAAATTTTTTGCTGACCCTGAATGTACTTGCAACGTCTGGAGAAGTGAGGAATTCTCAACAGAACATGAAAATTTGTTTTCAATTTGTTCACTCCAATACACATCAGCAGTAAAGTGAAAATGTAAAATAAAAACTATGATATTAATATATAATGAATTGGATAATAAAATAATAGTTCAATAATATTATTAAATTACTTGTTTATTCAAAATGAACCTACAATATTTGAGACATCTTTAAAGAAACATCATTACTTAGCGTTCCCAACTACCTTCGCTGCATTATTATTAATTTTTGATAAATTTATTTTTAGGGTTTAAAAATAAATAAGATTTATGTTCTTCTTATGTCTGTTTTATCATATTAAACATTTTAATTTTAGTAGTCTCAAAATACGATGTGCAGTCGTTCACTGACTTAGGGATTGGCCGGACTCCCCTTATCGGGAACCTTTTTTACAGCAACTTGGTGGTAGAAACAGTATTCTGAGAACATTAACACAAGGAAATTTATTCAGTATATGTTTGACGGCAAAAACTCATCTGTAAAATTAAGAGATATAATAATTATGGTGTTTTTATTTTTCAAGGAATGCAACATACAATATGGGAATACGTCACGATTAATAATATATATATATATATATATATATATATATGTACAGAAAAACAAAATACATAAATGAAATAAATTATGTGGACTGTGCCAATTCCATCAATTTTGCATACTTATAAAAGAAAAAAATAATTTTATAATGGACTAATAATACAATTAATATTCACTTAGATTATGTATAGATTTCTCAGATATGTACATTTATAAAGCCAAAGATAAATTTTCCCTTTAATTAGCTTTATTTTTTTCAGATAGTTTATTGAAAAGCTCATTAAAAGTTTATTTTTTAAAAAAAAGGTTCCTTTTGTGAGGTAAATTTTTTGTGTTTTGTACAGTTTTTATAAATATTTACAAGTTGTACAGACTTGTAGATATACCGCAAGAGTATTATATTTTTTTCAAAGATTGGCTTGAATGAATCACATGCCTACATTCCAAAAATTTATCTCACTGCCTTTTTATATATACTTTCCACCAGTGTGGAAATAATAACCAAATAAAATAATTTAAATGAGAATATATAACACCCTAATATATTTTTAATAAGAAATCTTCAGAGAAAACTGTTGACAACTTCTTTAAATCATAAACATTACAGTTTATTTACTTTTACAAACTACATCTATGTTAACATCCCAAGACATTTCTTAATCCACACGAATTCCATGAAATTTAGTGGATCTGACAACGTTGGTAATATAATGGGCAACAGGTGAAACATCAAAGCATAATATGTTAGCTTTCGAAGCATTTACCTGGAGTCCTTATTAATGTAAATAATTAGTAACAGAATTAATGAATATTTTTGTTCTCAACTAGCAATGACTCGACTTCTTTATTCCAGTTAATTAGTGTAATGTCAGCAACATGTGACGGTAAACTTACTTTGATAATCGAAGGCATATCATTTATATATAATATAAAATCGAAAGGACCAAAAATGGAGCTTTGTGGGACCTACCTATTTTGGATTTAATTTTGTTCTATAAATAGTTTGTCATTAAAAATAATTTCAGTACATTGGCATGCCTGTGTATCTTTCTCATAAGAATATAATAAATGTTTTTAAGAATTAATTCTTATGCCAAGATTGCTTCCAAGGGCAATTCCCTATTGACGACAATAATCCCCTCAATCTCCTTCCCTATACTGCGCTCCTCGTATCTTAAGATATTTACTTATCTACCGATTTCTCTGCGTAAATTATACTGACAATATAAGGCGTTTCTGTAAAGATAATTAATATTTACCTAAACAGGGTAGAGAGCTGAAAC
This sequence comes from Zhengitettix transpicula, assembly GCA_037074705.1. Taxonomy (NCBI): domain Eukaryota; kingdom Metazoa; phylum Arthropoda; class Insecta; order Orthoptera; family Tetrigidae; genus Zhengitettix; species Zhengitettix transpicula. The sequence goes on from CM073590.1 coordinate 151,926,033, forward strand.
ATCGTTACCATGAAGCGCTAATCGCCCCTCAGGTATAAATATGTATGTCGCGGGTTGGGGTTATTTTTTATATTCGTACATAAATAAAGAACTTTGGGAAGATTTTGGCGTATCACAAATTATATAAACCTGGATGCAGAAAAATAATCGGTTATGAAATAAAGCCAAATATTAGTGACTCACCTTTTCATATGACAGCATAGTACGATTATACGTACATATCCGGTAAATCATATGCTTAAGGCTGGTGTCGAAAAATTGTTTCCGGATCACTATTTACTTTTGGAAAATAATTCGTCATTTAAAGAAATTTAAATACGAGTTTCAGACTTGAAAAGAAGTTTTCTCGTTAGTTCATATAGTTATAAAATTTAATTTGATATATAACAGAATATACTGCGAGACCTCATGCCACAAACAAAATTTAATTCTTTACAGGAAGTGTGTAAAGGACAAACCAAATTACATCTCATTTACTTGTCTCTTTTTATGACGTCAACGATTGTAATTTCAACAGCGTCGAGCGTTTAATGGTATAAAATTAGAAGAGAACACAAATGTTAACGGAATTAAATAAAAATATATCAAAGTTATTCGAAAAATTGGAAAATATTTCTTTTGGAAACACAAATATTATAGGAGACGACGGGTTTCCCGGTGAATCTGTTTTAGACAAAATTCTCGTGTCTCAACCGGGGCCAATGGTTTATTAAATAACAACGTTTCGACGACAAGCTCCGCCTTCGTGACGAGCTTGCCGTCGAAACGTTATTATTTAACAAACCATTGGCCCGGGTTGAGACCCGAGAATTTTACCTACAACAAATATTATGTTTCGGCAAAATTTTAAAAATATGAAATTGGATAAAATGACTTGTTCGAATTGAGACGTTCGTATTGCCACAGCATTGTACTTCGAAAACGTGTAACGAGGTATTTTTGTAGTCTTCTTTAGAAAATACTACTTTTCGATTTACTCTTCTTATAAAGCCCATTCAATTAAGAACGTGTTGTGCATATTTGAGAAATCTAAATTTTATTAGACATTAAGTTCCTTAAATTATTTTCAATGAAACTAGGTGTAAAGACAAAATTAAGAACATAGTTTCTTTCTGTAGAAGTAATTAATTTTTCTCTGTTTTTACGTGACCTCTCTAAGAATAGAGAAAATCTGGCAACTTCTAGACACGTGTAATTTGACGGGATATTTCAATCAGGAGCTTTATAGTTCTCCTAGTACAGACAGTTACAATATCATAAATTAGTTACTTTATTAAAAGATTAAATTGAAAAAAATTATTCCATAACTTCTGTATTGAAACAAGATAAATCAACTTAATTATACAAAAAATATAAGTAATACAATCATGTGGAAATATTGTGAGATGTGTTATTTTTGGATGTGATTGGATGCATGGTGCTGTCAATTGTTTACCAACATTAAAAAAGTTTATTATTTTTGTATTGTAAAGAATTATTTTATTTTGGGCTTGGTTTTTACGTTAAATCAAAAAAATATTATTGACCGTTTAAGAAATTTTTATAAGTTTATTTCACTTAGGCATGAAAAACTCTTGTCTGAGGCACCTGTGGATTACGTAGAAGAGATTAGCTGTCCGTATTCAAATACGTACTGCTATTTCTGTGTTCTGTTCGTCTTCTGTAGCTCTCGTAACCAACGTACTGACGCCTCCGAATCTCGCATCTGGCAGAACGGGTTAACTGCAGCGAGATCTAGTCAGGATCACTGCATGGCGTCGACTCAGGGGTTGACCACTGGCTAAGGCGTCAGCCTCCGGGATTTTATTGCAACGTACTCGTGCTGCCCACTTGTGAACTGGAAGACGTTGCACGTAATTCTCGCTCCTCACAGCTTTTGTGCTTCGTGACATTTTTTCATTTTGCAACTGTACTATGAGCGGAGTTCATCACTAACCACTGTCCCTCAGTAGCGCATCGACCAGACTGACTCATTTTATTATGAGCGGTGCAGGTCCGTTAAATTCAAACTTGCGCCATATTGCCAATCTCTGCCGTCGTACTTGAAGAAGCTTCCCATATCTTGCTCATATACATCGTGAATACACTTCCACTCATTTAGTTTCCATATTCAAGTTCCCTCCATTATAGCCTCTCATTCTTTTTACTTTTTTCATTATTAGAAAACTTTCGAAAATGTCATTGTTTTAGTGATTCTTCCATTGTTACAAGAGTTATAACACGAAGCTGCAGTTCTGTAGTCAACAATGGCCAACAATTCAGTCATGTTGAGACCAACAATCGAGACAGGACACGAAAATTATTTGGATGGAAATATTTATCTCCTCCACACCCACGCACACCTCGTCCAACATTTCACAGAAAACAACTCCTAGCATCCGTCCGCCAATGTACGATTTCGAATTCTCCAAACTACAGCAGACAACACTTCCGAAGACAAAGCAAATTAAAACCAAAATACACGCGTTACAGTATAAGAATAATTAAAATTAGAATACAATGACTTTTTGCCTCATTTTTGTATTTATGTGATCCTGTTCGGGTAATTTTATTCAGATACTTTTTAAACTATCTCATTCTCACTCTTACACAGCGTGACTTCATTTTTACTATGATTCTTACTCACGTAAGCCTAGATCGAAATATTTGTGTATCTGTGAAGATTTATTGCAAACACTTCTATTAACTTAAGTAAAAATGTGCAAAATTCTATTCTTGTTGAAACTTTGTTTTTCTTCAGCATGTTTTGGATTTTTTGGGGGAGGGGGTGATTATTACAAAATATGTTGTAGCTCTTTGTTGTTACACTCGGTTATAGAAATTATTAAAAATACTGTCGTTCCAAAAATCAATTTTTCCCGGACACAAACAATTATATTAGAATATCCTTGTTTCTCGAATTACTATCACGTGGTGAAAATAAAATCAGCGATCGCTGTCCAAATGTAATTTACACAATAACATATCAAAAACGAAGTAAAAAAAATTAAAATTACTTTCTGTCACGTTATATTTTCTCACGCGTTGAAAGTTTTCAGCTATTCATAATTGCCAACGAACTTCTTCGTTTCCAATCTGACCTTAAGATTCATCAGCTTATCACTTACATCCACAGCGTTGCCAAAATCAAAACTACACCTGCACGTTAACGCACCAAAAATAGACATCCAATACGTCTTGAAGTGTACGAAAATGACTCCAAACTTCAATGATTTGCATTTCTGTGATAGGCCTTACAACTGTAAGTAAGTCCTCTTTTTATATGAGGTGAACGTCTGTTAGTTTCCTTGTTATCGATATTACTATAAATCACATCCAAGAAATAAAATATTTTTTAATTAATTTTATAATATGCTAACTTTTAAAAATGTTGGTCGAAGTCCAAGTGGTCATATAGAACAAGTTACCAATCAACACTTTGCTTCTAATGGTTCAGATTCGGGCTCAAGCAGAATCTCTGAACGTGGGATGAAAGACAGTAGAATAAGACGACATTCGTGACCACACCGCTGCAAATATGAATAATTTCAACCTTCCACACTACAGATTCCAGCACTTCTGGTACACGAGACTTCCAGAGTTGAATTTGTTATTCACTTATAGCGGAAAAAAGTTTCGCCGCTGTTGTAAATAGAAACGATAGAATTCACGCAATGGATTGCACAATTTAATATGATAATATTAATTAGTTTTTTACGCTCTCTTAAATGTCCCAATATTTTTGATCAGACGCTTAACAATTTAATTTCTCAAAATTCCCGCAAGCACTGAAAAACAGGAATAATGTTTATGTTAAATCACTGAATTTATCGAGCTATTCATACGTTGCTACGAAGAAAAAGTAAGGAATCCGAGTTGCCAGCAGGAACGCTGTGAGCCAATTTAATTACGTGACACGCTCTCGGCAAAGCTTCTCCGCGCGTCATTAGTCTTATTGTCGGGCGTGTAAGAGAAAATGTGGAGGTACTTGCCGCAGCCAATATACTGGAATTGCGACGAACTAAGGTCTTTAGCCACTAATAGTAAGATTGACTATATCAGGTATTGTCTGGAGAGGAAACAAATTGAGGGAGCAATTTCTCTAAGCTTGAAATATAAAATTACTTCCCGATATTGGAAGTTTAACCTCAATAAAGTTCATTTCGTTGTTCTAGGACGACAGGGATTGCTCATACCTAAAGAATGTTTACCTTAAGATTAACAATAGAATAATGAACTATGTAGCCCGTCCGAAGACTCCGCACTCCGTAAATAAGTCACGGAGTATCAACTTTATGAAAAAGTCAGACTATTTTAATTGCGGATAAAATCGTTGCAATGTCGACATAATATATACAATACATAATAAAGAACATTCATAAAATGCAAATGGAAAGCAAGATATTCACAGAATAATCTTAAGCATATTTAAAAAATATATTTTAAATAATCTTTGACAGGAGTGAAAACTAAACATTATAATTATTATCCATCCGGTATACCAAGTTTATCCGTAATGTATTTATTTTGACAAATGATTGCATGTGACGATTTTATTTAAGTTTTTTGCCACTTGTGTAGTTAATATTTTTCATTTTGGCCTTGTTTAGTGCGAAACTGTATAGAAAATCTCTTGGTTTATGTTTACAACGCCGACGGGGCATTAAAGTGTTTCAGTAGTACGGTAACAATCTTAAAATAGAATGTGGTAAGACCCTGTGACGTCTAGTTAGAAGTTGCGAGAATCAGTATAATCGAATTTTTATTTTATCGAATTTAACGCGATAACCTTCAAGTGTTTACCGAAATTTTTCAATGTTTTCCGTAGTGACCGAAGTTTGGATCTGCAATCTATAATTTCTTAATGTTAATTATTTTTACGGAGTTGTATAAATAGAAATATTATAAGAGGCAGCAACAGTGAAAATTATGTAACCTATTCATAGATACCAAATTAAATGTAGGCGCTGAAAAAATGGAAAAATCAGTGTTCCGACCTAGGAGAAATTATATTTATGACGAGAAAATTATTTCTTCTTACCGATCTTTCCTAAACATGTTGTTCCTAACGACAAAAACCATGCGTAAGTCAAATTGAAACCCTGCGTTTAACAGACGAACAACACACAAAAAGGATTATAACTCGATACACATTAATACAGAAATTGTTGCTCTAATTGAGTATTTTTATGTAGTTTGTAGAAAATTATGATTATGAAAGAAAATATAGAGCAATGCCATATAATGTTATAAATTATACCATAAGGAACAATATAGCACATATTTTTATATTATCGAAAATAACGCGATAATCTTCAAGTGTTTACTGAAATTGTTCGATGTTTTCCGTAGTGACCGAAGTTTGGATCTGTAATCTATAATCAGCTATCACAGGATGCATTATTACAACCACCGATATAGCCATGTTGGGAGGTTGTTGAATGTTTTGAATGATGTAGTAGATAAGGTCTGAGGAAAATATTCGATGAACATGTTCTGTGAGGCTATAAGATGTCAAAGAAGCCAACCTTCTTAGATGAGAATAATATTAAGAGGAAAAATATAACTAACTTGAAGAATGCGATTAATGGTCATAATAATGGGTAACAGTTACATGGCACTACATGAAGACGGAAAAAGCATACACACAAACATACATACATACATACACACACATACACAAACACACACATACTGTAATCAATTATTTTATTGGTCTGGGTATTTTATATTAAATCAAAAAATTATTGACCATTTTAAATTATTTTATTAGAATAGCACCGAAAAAAAACCTCTGATCTCAGGCACCTGTGGATTACGTAGCAGAGATTAGTTGCATGCACCAAATACGTACTGCCTATTCCTATTTTCTGTTGTCTGCTGTAGTTGGAGATCCCGGATTTTCCTTTACTGAATCCTGCAGCTGGATGGAGCGTCTCGGTCCTTGTTCTCCAATATTCGGCGGATGACCTCGTACAACCAGATTCACTATATGCTTTTCCCTTACTTGGATAAGTATACACTTCTGGATCCTATCACCCAAACGTTCTTTCTGCCAACTCTTTCCACGTCCTTCCAACACTCTCCTCTTTATTTCAAATGATCTCCTCAGCGTCTTTATTGCAACTGTTCTCCTCAACGTCTTTATTGCAACTGTTGCCAAAATCTCTCCTCCTACCCCGGAGCTGGACGTTTTCCCGCCTTTAGCGTCATGGGCTTTTGTTGTTCTTAGCCGCATGGGTTTTTCCTTGGGCCGATGTACACTATACTGGTATTAAAAGATCCACGTGCGGCTACCTGAGACGCGAAAGGTCGGCGTCTCGAATTGGGAACCAAAAGAATCGTCCAAACTACAGCAAAACATTTCCGAAAATAAAAACAAAATTAAATTAAAATACGCGCGTTACAATACAATACATACATATATATTGTAATGATCAGAATTAGTCAATACTTTGTGTTGAATATTTTTTATTGTTGTTTGATTTATAAGAATGAAGAGAGTTAATTTCAAAGTTTTGTTATGTAATTTATAACATTTATTGGCATCTAACTCCATCGACTAATTTTGTTTATTTTACCACTTATCAGTTGTGAAATTAAAAATCATTAATACGTGTTAAATTTATCTGTTATAATTGTATTCCGTTCTTTATTTATTATGATTCATTGTGGACATTTGGAAATGTGATTGCCAATGCAATAAAGGAAAAATACGATGCAAGTTTTTAATGACGTGTAAAGAATTTTGGGAAGAAGTTCTCTAATAATGTGTTGCGATAATCGAGAGAACTGGAATACATATTCTAATTGTCGACCGCTGTGATAAACTTCTACAGTGAACTATAATATGACACTTAGGACAATCAGGAAGTGTTTTTCGTTGGAGCACCTTCACGTCATTTTGGTCGCCAATATTTTGTACTCAGAAAAAATTCAATCTTTTCTTAACTTCGAAATATTTCAAGGATTTGCGATTCTTTCAGCACTTAGAAACCATTTGTGCTTCGTACACAAGCTTTCTAAGCACGGGCAGCGGACTGCTACATTATCTACGCCAGCCGAGAACTTGACCGGACATAATCACGGAATTGCGACGCTGCTTGACCCGTAGACTTCCGACCTCGCAATTCTCGGACCTACCTGAGTGGTTCTGTTCATTATCGGCACGGTAGGCCAAGCCCGTCGGCACCGCAGTTCGAAGGCTACAAACAGTACGCCGGTACGTGAGATCTTCATACGAGCCTGCAATTAACCCCGAAGGCCAGCGCCCTAGCCAGTGGTCAACCCTGGAAACCGACGCCTTGCTGTGGTCCAGCTGATTTTTCGCAGAATTGTGTTAGATCTGCTCGCTGTATACTTCACAATGCTGAGCCACGAACATCACCACGCCTCTACGCCTACGAGCTACAACCATCAGTAAAAAGTAAGACAGTGCCAATTATTATAAGTCGTGTGAAACTGTATCACTAGTTTTTACTGCGGAAACATTCAATTTCTAGAAATATTTGCCAACCCCCACTTAAACCCCTGACGAGAAAGTTTACTTTTGCCTACCGCTTCAAATCTGAGCTTAACCATTATAAATTTTATTGTAATTCATTACATAATTGAACATCATTTTAAGGAACATTACTTATAAGAAGAATTTTTCTTATTTATAAAAATTAATTTACATCAAATTTGAATTATATATATATATATATATATATATATATATTGTAATAATTAAAAGGTGGGCTTAATTAAAAGAATTAATTATTAAGATTTAAAAATTTATTCTTTAAAAGTACAAGTTGTAATCCCTACTTTATACGCCGAATTTCATCAAGTTAACAAACAAATATTTTATTTCAATTTTGCAATTCGTGGCATTCTAGGAAAAATACAACTTTATATTTTACAATCAAATACGTCGAAATTCTCTTTATCTCAGGGTCATTACTGGATTTGATAGTATGAACAATCCAATTTAATAAACTAACATTAACAATTCAAACTCATTGAAGCTAACTTAATACAATATGAAAATAAACTAAATGAAAGAAACTAAATGAAAAGAAAAACGAACGAAATCTGACGTCTACATTTAATTCTCGTTTACAGATTTTAAATAATTGTTTTTTACTCACGAATGTCTTTCTGGTACCAGATCTGATTCTTGGAGCTTGAGGACAACACTCATTGAAAAGGCCATTATTCATTGATTCTACAAATTAAATTTTTAATACACACGGTCGATGTTCTCGTTCTCTGCCACCTGGAACTTTGGATCAGCCGCCCCTCAGTCAGACCTCGGACATAGGTCTCCTTGATGCCTCTATGCGAAATTTAGTGTTGTGTGAAGCAAAACCTTTTCCTTCCAACTTTGCGATTATTATTTGAGTCTCTCCGTTAAAACTGTTTACTCGCGTTTTATGTAAACTAATAGATCTAGCAGTTGGACTTCTTGGACCGCGCTATTCATAATTTTAGATCAGCATCGTCACTCTCCCGTGACCTTTGCCGGACTGGCCTTCCGCACGAGCGCGAAATTTTTTCAACTATTACCGCCGACAAAGAGCCGTGATTGTTGCTTTAAAAACTCGTGCCTCCAACAATCGAATTTTATTAAAACAATTTATGGTCTCTTTAATTGGTATTACAATATATATATATATATATATATATATATATATATATATATATATATATACACGATGCTCTAACATTAGGAGACGGAGTTGGTCATGTTTTGATCTGCCCAGAAACTGTTTCCGTGCTACAATAATTTCAAAACAGTTTTTTACTTTGAGCATGAGTCTCCTTCTTCTCCCTTACTTCCGTGACTATAAGTTTTTGATTAATCCAACATTGAGCACGATTGTCTGATGTTTTGCCACCTACACACGATAAAGTTCTCATACCTATTCACTATAATTTGGTGTTTTGTACGTGCATGTGTAGACTGGGTAATCACCTTTGGCAGCGATGTAGGTAGACACGGACCAACTTTGGGTCTGCAATTACGTCAGCCGACATCACGTCTCTCTCAGAGATCGACAAATGCATTGTATACGAAAATTTCAAACAAAACAAAATATTCGAAATATGTAGACATTAATATATTGTCGAGTGAATTAGCCCACAAAAAGAATTATTTATTCATTATGTACATCTAGGTATTTCTATTATCTACTGATATGAATTATTTACGTTTTTAATACCAATTAAATTAACTTGATCCTGTTAAATATTCATATGAATCACTAATATTAAATATCGTCTATAATTTGGATAGATCTTTCACAAATTCAGTAATATATTACGTTTATACTTTATCTGAGTATTCCTTTTCTAATGGCACACCAATGTCTTCTAGTGTAAGAACCTTTCAACCAGATAGAAAAGTTCAAACTCCACCAATCAACTACCATTTTTGTTTCTTTAAATATATATTGTTTCGCCATGTTAGTTCATTTTACTCTTTGCTTTATTATTTTATTATAACAAAATTATTCACATCGTATACTAGTAAAAATAAAAAATATATACTAGCAATAATGCGAACTTCGTGTACCGCGTTCCGTACTTCCAACGAGTATGCGCATCACAACATTTAAATAAGTAGGGCGAAATTACAAATTACAAATTTTATTTCATAATAGTGATGGTCATAATGACACGTCACGAAAGGATGGCTTGAATTGTGATCCACTACAACGTCTTTGCACAGATTATTCCTACGAATGATGTTCTGGTAAACTTGCACCTTGGTGTCTTTTCAATCTGTTTCTACAGGGATATCATAAATCAAACTCCTTCATACGACCCCACAGAAAAAACAAACTCGAATGGAGTGAAATCTGGTGATCGTGGAGGGTATCCGAGTGGACCACCTCGGCCTATCCATCTTTGCCCGAATCGTCGATTCGGTTGATCCCAAACATCGGGTGAAAAGTGAGGAGGGGCGCAGTTGCGCTGATAAAAACATGTCTTGACCGACGTTCAATGACACAACATCCAACAACACCCCCAAATATTTTTTAATGGAAGATCAAGTATATGGAACCCATTAAATTGGACGGGATAAGGCCCAATCCCATTACCGTTTCAAATGGTTGCAACGTTTCGGGATACGAATTCATATTCAAAACACGATCTACTCAGTTATCTCTAGAAGTCATAAAAGAGTGTAATGGGGACTTTCGACAACCGTTCATATAAAAAGGGCAACATTAAAAACCTGATTAAAAGTATTTTGGTTTCCTTTAATATTCCTGAATGGTTTATTCTTTCACAATTTGATATTTATGTTATTATATTTTAAAATTTGATTAATATATGTCTGGGAGTTGGCATTACCCAAATCGTTCGTATTAAGGTGTCACTGAATATAAGAAATAATTGACTTTTACTTAGATACTTAATATAACTAAACGCCACAATATTTTGGATAGCAATTCGCTGAGTTTTCACTTTAACCTATTTTTTAATCACCCTCAATCTTTTAAATATATGGATAAAAACTATTATTTTAATCTGACTTCTTTATAAATAAATGTGAAAAACACCAGATTTTTTTTTTTTTTTTTTTTTTTTTTAGGGCAACAGGCTACATGAGGGTGATCTACATTGGGCAACTCCCCTTTAATAGCATAGGAAGCGATTAGAAAGGGGGGATGCGGAAGGGTAGAGGAAGGTAGCCAAGGGTTACTAGGGCCCCCGGGCTATGGTTTAAAGATCCTACCCGGCATTCGCCTAAAGAAATGCAGGGAAAACCCTAGAAAAACCTGCATCGGGTAGGTCGGGCATTGGGTACTTGTCCCACGCCCTTCCGATAGCGGGAGAGGAGTTTGCTGTGGGGACGCAGCATTCCCTTCTCCGTGCCTCGACCAGTTTAGGAGGCTGCTGGCCGACTATTCCAATAGGAATAGCGAACAACTCTTACCGTATGCCAAAGGTCTGCGACCCCGGAACATACACCTCTCAAAACAGGCCGAGGTGCCTCGGCTTGTGGGAACCTTAGTTCAAAAACGGAGAGGAAAAGGCATCCCCAAAGGTAGCCCCTTCGTGTCTCTCCTAAAAGGTTCTGCATGCGAGAGAAAATCCCTCGCAGGTAACCTGCGAGAGAATCCTCTCGCAGGCTTGTGTGAAAAACACCAGAATTTTTTTTTTTTAGGGCAACAGGCTACATGAGGGTGATTCACTTTGGGCAACTCCCCTTTAATAGCATTGGAAGGGATTTGAAAGGGGGGATGCGGAAGGGTGGAGGAAGGTAGCCAAGGGTTAACTAGGGCCCCCGGGCTATAGTTTAAGGATCCTACCCGGCATTCGCCTAAAGAAATGCAGGGAAAACCCTAGGAAAACCTGCATCGGGTAGGTCGGGCATTTGGTACTTGTCCCACGCCCTTCCGATGACGGGAGAGGAGTTTGCTGTGGGGACGCAGCTTACCCCTCGCCATGCCTTGGACTGTTTAGGAGGCAGCTGGCCGACTATTCCAATAGGAATAGCGGACAACTCTTGCCGTATGCCCAAGGTCTATCTGTCAGAAAATTTATGAAAATATATGGGAGGGAAGCCTGCGAGAGGATTTCTCGCAGGTGAACCTTCCCAGAGAGCTCAGGCGGGGTCTACCTTTGGGGATGCTCTCACATCTCTCTGGTTTTTTTTGAACTAAGGTTCCCACATGCCGAGGCACCTCGGTCTGTTCTGAGAGGTGCATGTTCCGGGGTCGCTGACCTTGGGCATACGGCAAGAGTTGTCCGCTATTCCTAACTGCCTCCTAAACTGGTCGAGGCACGGAGAAGGGAATGCTGCGTCCCCACAGCAAACCCCTCTCTCGTCATCGGAAGGGCGTGGGACAAGTACCCAATGCCCGACCTACCCGGTGCAGGTTTTTATAAGGTTTTCCCTGCATTTCTTTAGGCGAATGCCGGGTAGGATCCTTAAAATATAGCCCGGGGGCCCCTAGTTAACCCTTGGCTATCTTCCTCTACCCTTCCGCATCCCCCCTTTCAAATCCCTTCCTATGCTATTAAAGGGGAGTTGCCCTAAGTGGATTACCCTCATGTAGCCTGTTGCCCTAAAAAAAAATGAAAATATATGGATAATACGAACGTGAGAGATTTTCTATTTAAAACTACGAAAAACCTCAAATTTATAAATAAATAATAACTTAAAGTATGAACGAATTTTGTATCTAAATACTATGTAATTCACACAGAAGGTTATTCGGGTGTATTAATTTACGTAATTACATTGATGTTATGCGGTTAGTGAAAAGAGTTGGTAGTTTATGTACTGGTTCAGTCGTAATTATGTTTTGCCAGACAAAAAAGTCGAATAGACAGATGAGAGAATACAACAATGCAGAAATTCTGTATTGTCATCCAATACTGCAAACAGTGTTTTTGTGATGCTCGGCATTTTAATAATGTTTATAAAACATTCATGCGTAAGGCTTGACGCCGTTATTTTTAATTAATATTGTGTGTCCAGTATTGTACATAAATAAATAGCAACCCATTTTAAATATTTTCAAGATGTTTAAAATATTTATTTTTTGTCTGCGTGTCCAAGTTTCTGTTCCTTATAGGGCAATAGTCCAAACACCGGACTTAACCAAATTTTTATGGAAAACAAATTTCAATTTGCTTTTTAGCTTCTAATATCATATTTGTCATATATAGTCATCATTGTTTTACTCAGGAGCTATACAACTAAGAAATCGACAAATACTTAAATATAAATGAGTGATATAATCATTTGCTAGTATTTTTGGGAATAATTGATATACGACGAGAAGTTGATTGATTGGTTTTTAATCTTTAAATACACTTCACTAGCTTTCGAGTACATTACTGCAATGGATTTTCAATGGATAAAATTAAGGACTTATAAATTAATATTTTTTCACAAAACTATGGGTAGGCAGCTATGACGACATTAATTTACAGAAGACAGTACGAATGCAAATATATATTTTTAGTTCCACAAAACTGACACGATATTTATTTTAGTGTGTGGACTTTGCACTTGTAGCTGTAGTATGCGGTGCAGATTAAGGAAGCAACTGTATTGGAGAGAATTAGAATATTTAGTTAAGTTTGTTAGAAGGCATATCGTGAGGATAGATAGTTGGGGACTAAATAAGTGAAGTTAACGTTGGTAGTTAGCTGGAGAAATTTTCTGGAGATGGAAGTGAATAGTTTATCAAGCAGTAAAGAATGGAAATAATATCAGTACATTAAGGTGATAGTAGCCTTTTTGGAGAATATGGACACCATTGCGTCACCGAACTCTAGGAAATTGTCTACAATAGGTGCTTAAACGTGCACCGTAAAGTAAAACTAAACATTAAAAATTGTATTAAAAACATGAAAACGTTTTATTCAATGCCTATAATTAGAATTTTAAAAGAAAACTTTCTTAAATTAATTAAAATTCTGAAATTTTAATTAATTAAAATTTTGTTTGAAAATGTTAACATTTTATGGTTATTGTTTAGGGATATCATTAAAAATCCCATTCGATGTTAAATTTGAAAATAATATTCAGTCTATACTTTTTTTCCTCATTTAAATATTTACACACATGATCAATTAAAACTGTTTGGCAGTTTCCCTTTTCAACAAGTATTACGTGTACATTTACCCTCGATTTTTTAAAGTTAATTCTCTCGCAATAGCAAAAAAATTACTGTTCATGTTTCAGATTTCGTAGTTTACTGTTACCATGTCTATTACATAGTTTTATTTTTCACCCTGGTTTACACAATATGTACATTAATCTGCTTCATTCGGTTTTTATAAATTATCTTCTTACTTACATTCTGCTTAAATCGTTTCCGAATATTAAATTATACGTAATTATTTAACTAATTATTCTTTTTATCTCCACATATTGTACCTATATCTGATGTCTTTAAGTTTGTTCATTGACATTCTATATATAATTTATTTTCGAATCCTTAATATATCATCAAAAGATATGTAACGTAAGATCCACAATTTTATTACGGGATGTATTTCAATTTACAGTAGTTCGAGTTGTTAATTTGTTCATGTTTTTTAATAAAATAATTCTGAGCATGTTGGTTTTTAAAGGTAATAGCTTCAATGTAATTAAAAGTCGGTCAAGTAAATTGGGAATAATTAAATTAAACCATTAATTTAACGAATTTCCCTTATGTTATCTTGGGGGTTAGCTGTTAAGTATTGTGAAGTAAATTATTGGAGGCGAATGAACGTTCGGGGACAAACAGGAACTGATTTTGGTACAGTCGTTAAAATAGCACGTATTGGAAATTTCCATTTATTTTTAAAAATTTTCGGCATATTTGTAATCGAGGAATATTTAGATTTTTTCTATTTTAATAAGTTTTTTTAGGACAACAGGCTACATGAGGGTGATCCACATTGGGCAACTCCCCTTTAATAGCATAGGAAGGGATTTGAAAAGGGGGGATGCGGAAGGGTAGAGGAAGGTAGCCAAGGGTTAACTAGGGCCCCCGGGCTATGGTTTAAGGATCCTACGCGGCATTTGCCTAAAGAAATGCAGGGAAAACCCTAGAAAAACCTTCATCAGGTAGGTCGGGCATAGGGTACTTGTCCCACGCCCTTCCGATAGCGGGAGAGGAGTTTGCTGTGGGGACGCAGCATTCCCTTCTCCGTGCCTCGACCAGTTTAGGAGGCAGCTGGCCGACTATTCCAATGGGAATAGCGAACAACTCTTACCGTATGCCCAAGGTCTGCGACCCCGGAACATACACCTCTCAAAACAGGCCGAGGTGCCTCGGCATGTGGGAACCTTAGTTCAAAAATGGAGAGGAAAAGGCATACCCAAAGGCAGCCCCTTCGTATCTCTCCTAAAAGGTGTGTACCCACAAAATTTCAATTCCAATCTCGTACGTATTATTTCATTATGTATTAATATTAACTGAGAGAATAGCTCGACCTACCCGATGCAGGTTTTCCTAGGGTTTTCCCTGCATTTTTTTAGGCGAATGCCGGGTAGGATCCTTAAACTATAGCCCGGGGGCCCTAGTTAACCCTTGGCTACCTTCCTCCACCCTTCCGCATCCCCCCTTTCAAATCCCTTCCTATGCTATTAAAGGGGAGTTGCCCAATGTGGATCACCCTCATGTAGCCTGTTGCCCTAAAAAAAAAAGAAGTTGTTCTCTGTATGTTTTCCGTTTAACTATTTATTTGTCGATAAATCTATCGTTCTTGAGGTTTTAAAAGGAATGGACCCAAACGACAAATAGAATATCTTTTCTGATGATGACATAGTGTCTAGACAGTTGACGCAGGAATTTAAGAAATGAAGTGTGAAACGCCCACTAAATTATATCTTCAACAATGCTTATGCATTAATTTGAAGAATCATTGAAAGATTGCGTAATTTTCCGTCCGTACTTTTCAGATAGTATGCCAATTGTAAATATAAATACAAATTTACTGCCTTAAGCATCGACGTCGTTAACCCTAAGACGCTACAAAACAAAATATTGGTTCATAATTTCTGTTACAATTTTTATAGTAGATTTTGCTTTCAAGGAACATTTTTTGGCTACCATCCCTAAATGTAACGTACTCATCATTAATACGTGTTAATACGCAGCAGAGAAAATTTTCGTTGAAATAAAAATTAATAAAATGATGCTTATCGTTTTGAAAACAAAACTTTTAAGAAGTATTAAAAAATTAAAATTAGCATATTACATTTTTATCGTGATTCTAACTGCCTAGGCTACTTCTAGCCAGACGTGGATCAAACAAATTAGAATGGATTGACGAGGATCGAACCTTAATCCTCTCCATTACTCTCTCCGTGATTGATCACTTATCTCTTGACGAGGGTAGTCCCAGAAGTACCCGACTGACGTATAGATTGCGGGTTGTCTTTGAAAAAACAAAAGTGGATTAAAGTAAGAACCTGATGAAGCCCGTAGACGCTACATTTCTAAGAATTTGTTTGACATCCATCAATAGCGAACGCTCTCATTTAATTTGTAAACAAGGAAACAATTGGTCATCGTTTTGTGGTACAAAACTTTTATTTGAAAGGCTCAGTCCAACCAATTTCGAAGTCGAACTGGGTTATACTGTCAGGAGATCTTCTCCTTCGTTTACAACATTAAATATTGAATGTCAGAATTTAAACCTGCAGCCTAGACGAACATCGCAGTGGTCGACCAAATTAAGTGACCACGGCAGAAATGGATAACTGTGGAGTGAAAGTGTGTGAGCTAGTGAACAAGGTTAGAATTTCAAAAACAGCTGTACATCCCATAATTAATGAATATTTGAACATGAGAAAGCTGTGCGCAGAATGGATGCCACGTTTGTTTGCACTGTAATACTGAAAACAATAGACTGAGAGGGGAGAATCAGTTCCAAAGAAGACGAAGGCAGTTCCATCCGGAGCAAGAGGTCATGTCGCCAGTTATTTATGATGCGCGTTGCAAACAAAGTATTGTGCGAATTTCAGCGTTTGAGTGAACCAAGAATCAAGAAAAAAAACGGCCTCATTTGGCAAAAAAGAAAGTGTTGTTTCTTTACAACAATGCAACATTGGACACATCTATTATTGCGATGTAATCAAATCAAGAATTTAAAGTTTGTGTTGCATTATCCAAAAATGAAAATCTGGTTCTGTGGAAAAATGAAGAACTGGAGTCTGAGGTTTATGGCTATCTTGAGGAGGTCCATGGCTCTCTCTTTAAACAGGGTATTGAAGCAATTGAACAATAGTTGGAAAAATGTATCGTCCTAAAAGGAGAGTACGTTGAGAAATATATAGTTTTTCCCAAATTTTTGATTTTATGTTAGGAAGGGTACGTTTTGGACCATCCTATCATATATGAAAACAAATATAAAATAGTTGAGGCAACAAGTTTCCTAAAATAACTTATGTTAATTATAACTATAAAAATAAGATTTTATTTAACAAGTGTTTGCATAAAAGCTTTTCATTTGGAATATAAATTCGTTTCTTTGTCATGTACTAATTAATGACATTTCCAATTTGAGGAGAAATTTCTGTTAATGTCTTTAGAGTCAGTAGGTATTTTTTAAATGGAAGCTTAATATATGGGAATTTTCTGTTTGACCTTTGACACTTTAAATTAACTTCAATTTATAAGGAAGTGTAACAATCAAGCTCTTTGTAATGAGTATCACTGATTTTACGTTTTTGTGAACCAGTCTAAAAGTGATTCCATATAATAGTAATTTTGATAGAAAACAATAAAAAAAAGCAACTAACAGATCGTTGAGTAGTTCACGTCTGCATCGATAGAGATCGATTTCGTGCCGTATAAGTTCCTCCTACTTTTGACAGATATATCCCTGATGGAGTAACGGCTTCATGCAACATGAGGCCTGGCCAAAATCAAGATTTTTTTGGGGGAAAAATATCTGAAATGTTTCTCTTGAGATTTTACTTTATATGTAAAATATCACGAAATGTTGTAAGTAGGTTACATGAACGCCGTACCAAAATGAAAATATTTTTAGAATATCTCTTTGCGTCAATATTTTAGAAAACAACATAAATTATATTTACCGTTAGGATCGTAATTTTGTGAATAAATATATTTGAATCCGAATAGGTATTGAGTCATTACATGGTTACTGATTGAAGAATGAGTATTTTCATGAATTCCGTTTGCGATTAAAAAATGAAAATCACGTAACATGTATTTTCAGAGCTAGCTACTTTTGCCCATCTGGTTAAAAAACAGTTACAAAAGAAGGAATTATGAGAAATGATTTAATCAAGGAAATTGGCCATACTGTGAAATTTAAGACTTTTAAATGTGTTTTAGTGAACGGAAATTCAATCTCAAGATCTCTTCCTCTTCTCTGAACGCGATCAAGAAATTTGCGGTGAAATTGCTCTTATGCCTTTGAAACTGTCCATATATGAGATGGATGCTTTGAACGGAGGGTTTCTCCCTGCGAGGAAGGGAACCAGGCGTGAAATTAACCGCAGCTATCCCTATTCTCTGACCAGCTGCACCGTTGATATCGTAAAAATGGAGCAGTTCAATCAGCCTTATTCGGAAAAGATTGTACGGTTGCGCCGCAAGGAATGTATTGAGCTAACCATCCCTCCTTATTGGTACATTTGGAACGTGCCATTTATTAAAGAAATACCTCAAAATTTTGTATAAAACCTATACGGAACGAATACAAACAGTGGAATAGATGATATGAAAAATTGAAAACAGTTACAATACATAATGATATTAATGACTTGCACTCCTTAAAAACGAACAATAAACTAAATCTCAGGGAGCAAATAATCATCATAAGAATTTGAACCGGGCATATCTATATCCACATCCTGAATAACAGCCCCCCCCCCTTATAATATTTCAATTATGTATAGTGCAACTGATGACAAACATCCAAGACCGCAAAAAATATCATCAGACTAAAAATATCCTGGGAGAAAAAAGTTGAAAAAATTCACATAATCACCATATTTTCAAAAACAAACATTCTAAATTAATTAAAATAATGTTATTACATGTACATTTAAAAATAAATGTAAATAACCTACCATTTATGTAATTATAAAAGTACGTAACACAATTTCAGAGAAAAAGTGTAATCCTAGATGTTAATGCGAACAGTCTATTTATATAAGTTTTTCTTAGGCATTCCGCAAAGTGACAGCTGGGCGAGGACACTTTTTTCTATCATTCCTTATTCCAATGTGAACAAATTTTCATATTAAGTTCATATTGCAGTAATATCCACCTGAGACTGGGTTTCCTATTTTGAATATAATTCTTACTCTCTCTCTTATTTAATTTTAAAATATAAAACTAATTTATTAATCCATTACAGTTCCATAAACATGGAATACATTTTTTTCCCCAAGTACATCATATCAGAATAGGAAGGAAACCACATTTCCTGGGCTCCAAACAATGCAATAATAAATTGTTCACTACTTCTCATTTTAGACATAAATTAATTTGATAATTTGAAGCACATCAATTGAGGGTTAATGTGTTAACCTCTACTATCACAAAAGTACTTGTGAATTCGTTTTTATCTTTAAATGTGATGATTTAATCAATGTATGTTGAATTCCAGTTTCAAATATGTTATTCTATTTATCTCGAGTGTCTAAATCTGATGTTGACTATTCAATAAAATAATTTTTTTAAAATTAATTGCTTTAACGAGTCTTACCTTGTCTTTTTAGAGTTAATGAATATTATACCATTTTCCTTTGTCACCTAGAATGGCGTGAAGTATGCAGACCTAATTAAAGTTTCCTGAATTTCTTGCTTACTAATTTGTCTCTCCCGCCAAATGAAATGCTAATTTTACACTTTGCATATCTTACAGTCTTATCTTATATCCAAAACTACGCTCCGTTATGTTCCATTTAACGTAAATGATTACTAAATCACATGTTTGGAGTGTTCGTCGTTGGTTTAAAACGAATTTTAATGTTTTCATAGCTACCATACAAACTTAGATTCAGTTAGTCTTTTGATAATATTAATTATGTATTGAATTGTACCGCTCTGAACCGTTGTCTTATTGCCTTGCTCCCATTTACACGCGGATTTTCGCGGTGCAAATGACAGCCACACAATTGTGGATAATTATCCTTCCCTCGCAGTTCTCATTGCATGCCGTACGCAGGACGCACTGGATAACCTCACAGTCAAATAGTTTACGCAAACAGAAACGACTACAGTACTGCGGTTTCGCTTATAGCTAATACATTATAAGTTGAAATTGCCGGTTTAACGACTATGAAATGGCTCTATTAAAAATCACATCAACAGTAGGCTAGGGGTCGATTTGCAGCCCTTGCGATGAGAACATACACTTGTTCTAAGGAAATTAGTAACAACCGAGTTCCTGAAATAAGAAAGAATTCCAATTTATTTACTTAGGAATATTCAAACAAATAATAAAAAAATACTTGTCAAATCTTGACATTTCGGAGTGTCTAAATTTATGTTTTATGAGACCGAAATTGGTTCTAGTCTTGTACAGTAACAAGTCACACCTTTTAAAAGGTCTAAATTGCCCTATTTTTATATAAAAATATGAAAAGGATCAGAATAGAAAAATCTCGACCGGACCGAGAGTCGAACCAGAACCTTCAATAAATCACCCGTGGAACTTCCCAGGTCGACTCCTCTTCAGGTGCGAGTTTTCTCCATCCGTTGTATACATCCAGAATACAGGCTCGCCTACTGTTTACTACGTACCAGGTGATGGTCCTGGGTTCGATTTTCGGTCCGGTATTTCTATCATGTTACTTTAATTTTCATTCATAGCCTTTAGTCTTGAGCATCGTGTAAATCAATATCTTCCGTTCTTGAATAAAATATTCTTATTTATGCATAAATATTTCGCATCAAGCTATTTTTTTAATATAAATTACAATATTCCTGGTAATAGTACACGAAAATCACAATTATGCAAAGGAACGATTATTTTAAATGAATAATGAAAATAGATTTTATGGTAATTTATTTCTATTCGATATATTTTTCATATGTTTACTAGAGTTATTGAAGAATATAAATTAATAATTTATTTTAAAAGACTATATTATAATTTTCAATTATCCAAATGTTCATACATATCTAGTCCATGAATAATGGATGCAATTGAACTGTCATAAAATTTACTAGAAACCCTAACGTCGTTTGAAAACAGTGGTTTTCTGGTAGTACATAGTCATTTTAAGCAATTTATATATACACAGTTGTTCATAAGTTGCACAAAATGGGTTTATAATACACGGGGAAAAGTTTAAATAGCCTTTATTAAAGAAGTAAGAAATAGTCCTGTTAATTTCAAGTGTGAACTATGACATTTCATATTGCTGTTTAACTGACAACAATAATAGAATATATAATTATAATGTCCAAACTGTAGGAAAAAGGTTTATTAATAAACTATGTCATTAATACAGTAAATCACTACGCCTCGTTTGTAATTTGGGACTTAATCAAATAAAGAATAAAAAGAAGACGAGACCTTAATGATTATTTAATATTGAACATCAACATTTTAGCAAAGTTCTTGAAGATTCTTATAATAAAAGTCAAAGAAACCATATTTTACCATCCTTTGAAAAAAATGTAACTTAAAATTATATAAAACAAATTCAAACTTTCAACGAGTAGGTTCCAAAATTATTTAATATATAAAAGAAATTTGAATGAAATTAAAAGCCACGTCTGTTGTAACCTAAATTAAAGTCTCTTATTTTTATTGTTCCCCTCATGAATTCTCATATTAAGGGCTAAACGTAGGGATTTAATGTATTAATCACAGAGTTAATTAATAACCTTTACCGACTGTTTGGTCTTTAAAAGAAACTGAAATTGAACGTTTGCACACTAGATTCAAGTAGACTATAATTATGAAACGAGCCATGTTCGGAAAGAAATAAATCTGTGAGAAACGAGAATAATGGACGGAGTGAATAGATTAAGAATTGTGAAATGGAAGTGTATGGCATACAATCTGAGGAAAATGGATTGCAGATAAAGAAAGAGTGATCTGAAGTGGAACCTGAGAGATAATTAGTGGCTAATAGGAGATGCATTTCATAGACGGAAAAGTGACTAAAAGAATTTGGCACGTACTTTCTGAGAAAAAAGCGCGATGAAGATAATACAGGAGAGAAAGTACTATAAAATAGAAAATTAGGGTGTGTGTGTTTGTTTGAGTTTCTATTGTGTGTTATGAAATATTTTCAGCTTTATGAATGACTACATAAATTTTTTAATAATATATTTTAGAGTACATTTGCAATGGGCGGAATTTCAGGTAACTAAAAAAAATAAATTGTTATGAGACAGGAATTCATATCCAATCCATTCTTATGCAATAATTTGAATTTGTATGATTATTTGGCTCTTTTACTATGAATATATGAAACTATTAATATGAATTCTCAATGTTATTTCGAGGCGGGTTGAAAGCTTTGCGCATTCTTAATGGGTTGTCGCCCTCGGGACCAGAGCAGAGCTCACGACGTCTCTTCTGGAAGTCTTCCAAGGCGTCGTGGCGTCGCCGTCCCGCGGGCGCCCCATTGATCGACGACCAGTGCCCAGCGTCCGCCATCGCAACGGAGAACGGTAATTACATATCGAGGAATGCACGCCGTATGTTACTTGGCAATTAGTGGAAAGCTGTGGTAATTTCAGATAAATCTAATTAAATCTGAAATTACGGAAAGAATCGTGTTTCATGACCTCGATGCATTTCTCACTAACTAAAATAAAGCGAAAAATTGAACGGAGAGACGGATAAACATTCTATAGACTTAAAATAACATTAACACTTGGAGACATTCGACATTCGATTGTGGTCCATGTGAACGAGCTACAACACAGGAACTCGTGTTTAAGTGTAGAAGGAAGACAGGTAAGGTTTCAGTTTTCTTGTGTTAATTCTGTCTTGTGTCGTCGCTCTTCACAACTAAGAGAACATACAGTCTTCTTCTACCATATATCCTAGAACCGTAATTCAATGTAAACTGATGTGGCAATACGCTCGCATTTTGTGACAAGGTATTTTAAATAAGTTCCAGAAGACGATAAGTATCTTATTGTCACGAAGATCCTTCAGGTTTCGAAACTGATGGTTTAAAATTTATTAACAATCCGAAGTTAAACTTCCGAAGTTTGTGTTAATTTTGTGGAAGGGCTAGGGTTGCCGAGATTTCATATATCTTCTGATTACTTTCTATGTGTTTCTCCACATAGCCGTATTTAGTCGGATGGGTGCATGCATAACCATGGACAGGTGATGTAAGGTTAAACGAGAGTTATAGTTCACTCAGGCGTAAAATAAATGCAATCATTTAGATTCATAAGTTTCATTATATATATATTTATTTATTGTAGATTGGCCTCGGATCAGTTTTTCTTTCACGATTTTGGACGATTATATGTAGCTATACTAGTTGGACTTTGCCGACTCGTTCAGCTCTCTCGAAGTTACTCACCAATAGGGTGCCAGATAATTTTTTTTTATACAGAAATTACCGAAACTAGAGAGAGATATGAGATTACATATATCTCACAGCGTGGTTTACAGCTATACGACATGTGGCTTTAAAGTACAATTTCTGTTATTCACATTTTTTACAGTCTCCGTACCTTTCTCTGAGCGAACACGTGTTTCGAGAACAACCTTCTCAGCTGCGGTCCGCTCCCTGCGGAGCCGAAATGCGGACTGAATTTACAAAAACCAACAATGCTCATTCGCGTTGTTGAATCTATCCAACAAAGGAGAACACAACCATGTACAAAATAATAACAAAAATAGCCAAATACAGACAAAAGAAGTGATAATATAAATAATCATTAATAATATAAATAACACACAACTTTTCTGGGATCCTAGCCCTTTCTTCAGGTGCTAAGAAGTGCCTAGAGTGACACAACTGCACTAGTCAGTTGGCAAAACTCAAGAGCGAAGAAAGTGCAGCGACAATGGGGAAGTAGAAGGGTTAGCGTAACAATAAGGGATCAAGTACAATGGGAAAGCAGAAGGTTTAGCGTTAATAATATGGGGTCGTAGCAATTGTAGAGTTTCATAGTGTCTGTACATTAATTGCTGTGATACTTAATTAATGTGAAGCATTTATGATATAAGTCTGGAATTGTACCTGGTGTCAATGTCAAAAATCTTAGCATTTTTTCAATCAAATGTATGTTTCGAATTGACATGTTTGGAGACTACAGATTGTTTATCGTTGGGAAGTTTGATATTAGATATATTTTCCCTGATACAGGTATTAAGGGAACGTTTTGTTTGCCCTATGTAGCAGGAATTACAATTAGAGCAAGAGATTTTGAGAACTGCACAATGTTTGCTGTAGGTGTCAATTGGGGTCCTAGTGATTTTTAATTAAGTAGGAAAGAGTATTAGTAAATCTGTAAATGATCGATATTTTATATTCTTTCATAATTTGGACGAATTTGTAATGGGGGAGTACGAGAAAATATTTTAACTGAGGTGATAGGGGTCGAGTGACTGTACGATATTGGATTTGGTTCAATCTAATGTTTATGAGTTTATTAATAAAGAGTATTCATTAGAGATTAAAATGATCCAGACAATATTTATGTTGTGTTGATGGAACACAGCCGTCGATAAGCAGAATCTGCTCGATTAAACGAGCGAATAATGAAAGATTTAAAGGAACGGGGATTAAAGACTGTGGTCTTGGTCGTTTGCTGCAGCCCACAACCCAGCGGGCGACCGCAGATATCTGGGACATTGCGCCACCCATATCATGTCTTACAAATGGAGAAAGCTCCCTGCAATAAAGACAGGGACAGCCCCCATCAGTTCAGCTTCTGTCTTCATTAAACCCGCATTTCTTTCTCTCCGCAGTTATTTTTCCCCTCACTGACCTTATATTTTTTATTATTATTTTCTTTCTTCCCCACCGATTTCAATAGTTTGCGATTGGATAACAACTTGCATCTGTAGCTCAATTTGAATATAAATTCAATTATAATATTTGCCTCTATACAAACATAGTGTGTTTTAATTAGATCTCCTCTTCAATCAAACATTTAAAAAGAATGTATAAAAACTTGTTGATTTTCCTCCACAGTGCTGCCAGATTTCCTCAGCAGAATTGATGAAGATTCAGCATAATTGGAAACGACGCGCAGCAGTTCCATGTCTTGCATTACACATTTTAATGTCTGCATTTGAGTGGTTAAAATATCACTATATATATATATATATATATTGTAATAATTAAAAGGTGGTCTTAATTAAAAGAATTAATTAACAAAGTTATTAAGATTTAAAAATTTATTCTTTAAAAGTACAAGTTGTAATCCCTACTTTATACGCCCAATTTCATCAATTTAACAAACAAATATTTTATTCATTTTTGCAATTCGTGCCGTTCTAGGAAAAATACAACTTTATATTTTACAATAAAATACGTCGAAATTCTCTTTATCTAAGGGTCATTAGTGGGTTTGATTGTAAGAACAATCCAGTATAATAAACTAACATTAACAATTCAAACTCATTGAAGATAACTTAATACAATATGAAAATAAACGAAATGGAAGAAACTAAATCTGACTTCTACCTTTAATCCTCGTTTACAGATTTTAAATAATTGTGTTGTACTCACGAATGTCTTTCTGGTACCAGATCTGATTCTTGGAGCTTGAGGACAACACTCACTGAAAATGCCATTATTCTATGATTCTACACATTAAATTTTTAATACACACGGTCGATGTTCTCGTTCTCTGCCATCTGGAACTTTGGATCAACCGCCCCTCAGTCAGCCCTCGGATGCCTCTATGCGAAATTTAGTTCAGTCTGTGTGAAGCAAAACCTTTTGCTTCCAACTTTGCTATTATTATTTGAGTCTCTCCGTCAAAACTGTTTACTCGCGTTTTATGTAAACTAATAGATCTCGCAGTTGGACTTCTTGGAACGCGCTATTCATACTTTGTGATCAGCATCAACATTCTCCCGTAACGTTCGCCGGACTGGCCTTCCGTAGGAACGCGCGGTTTCCCAACTATCGCCGACAAAGAGCCCTGTTTGTTCATTTCAAAACTCTTGCCGCTAACAATCCAATTATATTAAATCAATTAATGGCCTCTTTAATTGGTATTACAATATATATAACGAAAGTCCAAAATTTCAAATTTATGCTAAAAAATAAAACTAGTTTTTCCCAAAAATTAATTTCTATAACAACTGCTTGATCAGTTCAAGCTACGTCATGGATATTTTAAAAAATATATAAATATGTAATATAAAATCCTTTTTGAGCTTTGTGAACCGAATTGTGCAGTTGTGTCTCTCCAGGCTCAGATAATTTTTTCTGCACCTGAAGAAGCGAACAAAGCTTCCAGAAACGTCGTATGGTATTTATATTATTACTTCATTTGTCCGTATTTGGATATCTTTCTTTTTATTAATTTTCAATCAGACGTAAATTTTTCATGATAATATATAAATAAATTGAAATGAAACAAATAATGTTTTCCCCACCTGCTGCATATAAAGTAACTTATTTCTAGCAAGAACAGCAATGTTGCGTTAGCAATTAGAGAACCGTGCGACGTTGAGAGAGCGCAAAATTCAGGCTGCCATTAACGAACGGATGTAACGCAAACCTCGTGGGGCACAGTCCAGCTCGAAACATTTTCCAATGCAATGCAACGCAACGCAACGACTATTGTCCCACGTTCGCTATGCGAGAATTGAGCTGAAAACCTACAGTTTCACTTTGTACCTGCGTCACGTACAAATTATCACGTTTGTTTACAAAATTTCTTGCTTCGGTAAAAAGAAGAACCATTCAGACACTGAAATTAAGTAACACTTGCTTTATTATAATTTAACGGTTGTTAAAATTCAATTATAAATTCAAGGAATTAATAATGAAGGCGCGAAATAATTACCAAACATGTGAAATACCTATCTTCTCGTGTTTTTCAGTATTTCACTGGATAAAATCAAATTAATATTAATTTATTGTTCGTATTTCATCCGCATTGTTTTTATCACCCGCCATTTATCAAATAAAAACTATTCCATAGTTTTTTAAAATATTTAATTTTGAAATTTTATTGGAGATTTCGGCAATATTTCCATAATTGTCTGTACGTAAAACATTTGAATTTTGACATAATTATTTCTCAGTTTCATAATTAACTAGTAATATTATAATTGTACATACTAAACTATTTGCTCTCTCGAAGATATAAAACACCTTTGTTCTACTGGATACCTTCTGTTCTCTGCCTTTGGTCACCATCTCCTTACTCACGTCTTCCTGATATCCTCCTAGTCGTAATGTCATGGCTAGTAATTTATGCCAGTTTTGAAAATAGTTCGTCTTCTTCCTCCTGGTATCCCTGTGTAAACTTTCTTGATTGCTCTACCTTCATCCATTCTTTCAACACGTCCCAGCCACCTCAATATATTGCTTTTGATGTCAGACACTATATCTGGATTGTTGTATAGTATTTTCAATTCTTCGTTATTTTTTATCCTCCTGTGTCCATTATCATATACAGGTTACAGGACCATATATTATTATTCTCAGAATATTTATTTCCCTCCTTCTCAATAGTTCTTCATTAGCAATAGTAAGGGTCTTTGTCTTTAAATAAAACCGGTGTAGCCAAAACAATTATGACCTTTCATAGCAAAGAGACGTAAAGTATGTCAAGTGTAGTCCTCTACATTATAAACTTTTTACTTTTATTTCAGACCAGTCATTTCATGATTTTTTGTGATCAACAGTCCATTCTTCTTTCATTTATGAATTTTTCTCTTGGTGTTTTACATCGCTAAAACGCCTCACACACGTCCTATGGAACTGTATAAATGTTAATGCCGAAGGATCGGTTTCACATCCACGGTTGCCAATGCTACAGAGCAGCAGCTGGATGCGGTCTAGCACCATCATCCATGGACAAAACGTCGAGATGAACAGAATCGTTGCACAGGGCGCACGTGGTGAATAATTATCCCATTGCAACAGAGTTCGTGTACATATAGAGCTGTTCGACCATCCTACACAAAGCATGATACTACGAGAACAACTTCACAGCCATATCGGTTACACTGGGGCAGAAACGCGTCCCGTCATATCGCCAGGCTAGCAGATGTTCAGAATCGCTAATGATACTAATTTCGCCTCAACTTATTTCTACAACTCATCTATCCAAAACTTCCGTGCAAATCAATTTAATCTGTTTATAATTGTTATTTTCTTGTCAATATTTGTAATAGAAGCTAACTAAAATATCGCACTTCCTTCTGAACATACCTGAAGTTTATCAGCAGGTTATGAAAAGTAATGTAGCCTTATCATTATGTGGAAAGAAAACTGAACATCTGAAATTTTGATGAGTATTGTATTATAATCTCAATGTATTATTTCAGTTTTCTCAGACTACCGGAAACTACGAGAAAAAGGCAATTGACAGAAAAATTAAGAATCGATGTTCTCTGCGATTTTAATTCGCATTGCAAGTTAGAAAAATTAAAACGATAGGATTTTATCGACAAAATGAGGATGTAACATAACGAAAATATGCGATTCCATCTTAACTTGCGTGGTGGTTCAAATCAACTAAAACTGTGCAATAATATTCGGGAAAGTTGAAAATTGTTTCAAATGTTCGCTGAAGGTATTTTTTTGTGGTTCAAATAATTACAACAATGTGCAGTGTGCCTACAATATAGAAAAGAAAGTAGAATATTCTAAAAATGGCTGCTGCTGAAATTCATCGCGTTATAGAAGACTCCTTTCATACATCTAAAGGGGGTAAAAGTACTGATATTCTAAAACCAATTGAAATTTATTTGATGATAAAAATAATGAATGATAAAAGATAATGAAGATGATAACAAAAAGTATGATAGAAAATAAATGCGTTTTTTTCATCGTGTGTGGGACTACGGAAAAGAAAACAGGGGTAGTTTAAAAGCGGCGTAACGTATGAAGAGGACTCCCGGCGAGCGGTTCTCGCATTTCATGAAATGTATGCGGCAGTGGTGAAGATATCCAGGTGTATTACGGTAAAGGATATGGAATGGGAGTTAAGTCAAAAGTGTTTAAACGTATTTGTTCGTTGATCCATCATATTTCGATTTTCACTTAAAAAAAATAATTATAGAGAAACAAGGTCGGACACCTACTTTCTACGTGATATGAATATGAGATGTTATTGATGATATATTTAAAGAATAATGCAAGTAAGCTGTGGAACGTGCTGGTTAATTAAGAATTGTTCTATGATTGAACTACTATATTAAGAATTTACACTCTGTAAACATCATCACATATGCTTCTTGGGTGGACCAAAATTTAAAGATTTAAAATTTTTGCTGATATATGTATTAAGTTAGATTGAAGTTAAAGGACGTAGAAGAATTTGAGATTTGCTCAACTTAATCTTCATTCCGCCACAGTTCTGCGGATGTACGCTCGACAAAACCGAACAGAACTGTCAGGAATGAATTATTCAGAAACGTTAAGGGTCGTCCGTAATAGATAGGTGTCATCAACATCGAATCAAAATCGATGTTCCTGTTATTTTTAGCTTCTCAGCCTGGGGATGAATTCAGAGTATCGCGACTCAAGGCGAATATCACTTTGAAGCCGCAGAAGTCAAAGGAATAACAAACGTTGTCACGCAAATTGTAATGTCATGGCATGTAATTTATGTCAGTTTTGGAAATTCATAATAATTATTGTGAAGTTAAATATTTTGAGTTCCTTTAGTTGCTAGCTTCTTCTTTTGAAACAAAGGAAATGAAAGACACTACACCCCAAAAGAAATAAATCAAAACATTTTACCTAAAACGTAAAAAAATTAAATTCAAACATTCACTTTAAAATTCAAATCTGTTACATTAATAAATGATGGTGTCCAATATTTGAGGTAATGGTAACAGTAAATATGAGTGAATTATATAGTACAAGATGCTCAAAAGATTTTTCCTGATTTAATCTGCAATGTGTGTGTGCAATTATGGGGAAATACTGTCAGTTTCAGGTTTCAGGCAAAAAAGTGTATCTTACTTGTGCAAATGGTTGGGAAACCAATGAATAAAACCACTTGACGTATTCTACGTTGTTAATTTTGGGTTGTGACTATGCTGCGAAGTGTTCTGGATGATTCGAAATATTTTCTCTGAGAAATAAAACCACTGAATTAACAGTTTACAACAATGACATCTCTAACATATAATAAGTTTATTTATTAATGGTAACGAAGAACTTGAAAGAATTACCGTTCTGATAATTATTACAATACTTGAACAATTTATATTTAAATGTAAACTTGGAGATAAATATGGCTAAATTGAATTTTCTGTCTTTACTTTTTCTTATATGTAAGATAAAAAGATACATTCGTATGCGTCGGGTAGTTACGTGCGACGACGGTGCTACTGTATTTAATATGCAAATCCTGTAGAGTAAAGTATTCACAGACAGAATTTAAAATTACAACTTTAAGTTCTAGTTTGGACGTTAAAATGAACGAAACGGCAATACCAAGAAGCTTATGAATGACTAATAAATTAACGTCGCAATATTTTAAATATTATTAAAGGAACATCGTAGTAAATATTTTCCAAAGAGTTCTGAGAAAAGTGTGATTGCTAAGGAGAAGTGGCATAAATGTGGTTTGATTTTTGCATTCAGTCTAAAATTCTCTTTGTATGAGACGAAACATCACCTTTAACCCATGTATTTCTTCTAAAATCCCTGCCAATCATAAAATTATTTTATAATACTTTGATTAATATACAGTTCTGCTGATAACTCTGCGTGAACTGTGAACGGGGAAACTATTTTTCAATTTATATATTGATATATATTTCATATAATCGAATACACCACAATTAACGTTCATTCTCCAGTTTCATATTTCATGTCGGTTCGTGAATCTGGTGGCTTGAGTTTGAAAGGTCGAGTTTCATTAAATGGCTCAGTTGTCCTAATCTTTCTCTGTACCATTTTATGTGTGTGGATGTACCTTGATACCGTACGTTCTTTCAGTTTTTCTTCTTCAATTCTCCCCAACGCGATTTATCACGTCTTTGGTTTAAGTCTCTTAAAGGAATGGCCGCAGCATGAAAGCCGCGCAGCTTTAACGTCTTTGCTTTCAAAGTCGTAATCTTGATACCTTTTTGCATCTGGTATGTGTAAGTTGGAGAAATAATTTAATGAGTTATTATGCTGATGTCTAATAATTTATTAATCTCACTACAATTTACACTAAAATTCAGTTTAACTTGGAAATGTAAACATTATAACATAACACAATATGGACGTAATTCAAGAGATAAATATGAGATATTACCTGTTGGTAATATTGTAGAATTGTATTAGCTAGTTTCCCAAAAAACTTGAGCTATTTTTCTGAGGTCAGACAAAAGTGCGTTTAAGAAATTATTGGTTCATCTTATAACAAGCATGTAGCTGCAATCTCATTCCTTCGTCGATCGATCTTGTATTGTTCTTGAAATAATATTGACTATTTTTGTAACATAAAATAATGAAAATATTTCTCATGAACAGGCGTTGCTTTCTCCATTTTGCATATGTTAGTGATATTGCTTGTTTCTCGTTTTAAAATTAAATTTATAATTTTTATTTTTCAGTATTTTGTTAAAGTAGCTGAAATTTGTTTTCTGGATTCCTTTGTTTTCACTATGTTAACTTACAATGTCCGACTCATATATATGTATATATATATATATATATATTGTAATAAACAAACAAATCTTTAATT
Source organism: Zhengitettix transpicula (assembly GCA_037074705.1). NCBI lineage: Eukaryota > Metazoa > Arthropoda > Insecta > Orthoptera > Tetrigidae > Zhengitettix > Zhengitettix transpicula. The sequence continues at coordinate 151,957,316 of CM073590.1, forward strand.
AAAAGAAATTCTTAAACAAAAAAATTAATTAAAATTTGAATGATAGATAGCCACACGTTGAAGACGCCAATTTATGTAATTATCAATAGGGTCTATTTTAAATTAAATTGCCCCACGTTGATGAAGCCATTTATGTAATGATTAAAAATGTGGTTTTAATTAATAGGAATAATTAACAAAATTATTATGTATTTAAAAATTTATTCTTAATAATTACACATTATATGCCCTGCTTTGCACGCCGAATTCCATCAATTTAAAAAACAAATATTTCAATTTTATTTTATTAATTCGCGGCGTTCTATAAAAATATAGCTTTGTAATTTTAAAATCAATTACGTTGAATTTCTCATTATCTCAGGGTCACCACTGGGTTTGATAGGAAGAACAAATACAATGAACTAAAATATTAACAATCCAAACTCATTGAAGTTAACGGAATACAATATTAAATACAAAAGTAAAAGAAAACGAATGAAAAGAAAAACGCGAACGAAATCTGACTATACCCTTTAATTATCGTTTACAGTCATTAATAATTATTTTGTACTCACGACAGTGCTACTGGTACCAGTTCGGACTCTTGTATCTTGAAGTCAACACCCACTAAACGGGTCATTATACGCTGATTATACTCATTATATTTTGAACACACGGTAGTTGCTCTGTATCTCTGCTATACTGGAACATGGATTAACCTCAGCCCGTTGTCGCACGTAGATCTCCTCAAAGTTTCTCTATGCGAAAATTAGTTCAGTTTGTGAAAAAAAAATTCTGCTTCCAAACTGCGATTTTATAAGTCTCGCCGTCAAAACTGTTTACTTGCGTTTTATGTAAACTATTATATCTCGCTGTTGGACTTCCTAGATAGCCCTATTCATAATTCTGGATCCGCAGACTTTTACTGTTTCTATTTTTCTATGTGGACCGAACTGCTATGTCCCAGTTCTCGACGCATACTCGACGCACACTTTCCTTTCGCGTCTTGCCGCTGACTGAGTTCTCTAAGCGCACGGTATACAGTCTCGATTGTTAACAAAGGAAAACCCACCTAGATTTTTGCCTTTAAGCTCCCGTACCACCAACAATTAAATTATATTAAAAACAATTAATAGCCTGTTTAATATTATATATATATAATATGATATAATAAAACAATCGTGTAATCAAATACTAGAAGGAAATTTTATCAATTGTAACTGCATCACGCATCGAGTTCGCGATATCACCGGCTTCTCGCCTAAGACAACAGGCCGTGCTCAGTGCTTAATATTATCTCCGATACTAAAATTTATGCTGCCAACGCATATTTCTCAAAATGTATCTGTTGCAGCAAGAAAACACACAGGCCATACTCATCATAATTTTTACGCACTTTAAAACAGGAAGTGAACGACACTATAAATACTCACGATTATACAATGACAATTTATTGTCAGTTGAGATAAAATTCTTTTTCAAGAGTAACATTCTATTTGGAAGAACAACTGATCTGCATTTGGATAAATTTAGAACGGAGCTTGGTTTTCTCGTGATTATTAATATATAAAAAAGAAATATTACAAAATGTTGACTTCTTAAATACCAAAGTTTTGGTAGCCAGTAATTTGAATAAAAAACTAAATTGACTCAAAAGCGTGTTTTTTTAGTTGTAAAGAATGCATAAACTAATTTTAACGGTTTGGATTGTACTCATTTTCAAGCGTGTAATATAGTAGTAATGTAATCCTTAGGAATAGCGAAAGGAACTGATGACATCTTCGTATATTGTGAACTTCAAATAATTTAATCTTCTATATAATAAAAAAGGATGTATATTGGTATGTATGTATGTATGTATTTACGTTGTTCTTTATACAAATTTTATCGCGTGGACAGAATTCAACAAAAATTGGTATATATATATTCTGCCAAAATCGAGAACCGGTACTGTGGGGGTGAGAAATCCCTAGAATAAACGTGGAAATAATTATAATTGAAATAAGTTACGAATTAGTGTTAAATTACTGCGCGAGACGATGACGTCATAAGTTTTCAAGACATTGACGCATCCTAAATATAGTTCTGTATTTCGTAATGAAATAAAGCAGAAATATTTTGATTGAATAAAAAGTAAAATTTTTTCCAGTAATACTCCATCGAATAGTAATAAAAAAACTTTACCATCCTTGCGGAAAGTTAATTTGGAAAAGTTGATTATCCCGCTATCTTTGATAAAGCCAATATGGCGCCTTATAATACATTCAAATGTGTGTCGGTCGAGATTTATAAAATTTCATGATATAACGTACTATTGTATCCTGTATAATATTTCAGAAGATAATAAGATTTGTCTAAGGTACGACTGCTGAATTATATGTTTGTAACTATAAAAGTACTGAAAATGACGTACGGAACTCCGAAAGTTTTTATGGTCGTTATTCAATTAATGCACTATCAGTCAAAGGTATCTACAGAAATAGGAACATTTAAATTGAATTAAAAGTACAATTAATTATACTTTACGCAACGTATTTCTATAAATTTGTATAAATGTAAACAAATTATTGCGTGCAATTTGTGTCGTGAAACAAAAATTTGAGGTTAGGATAGCAATATTTGTTTTCCATTTTTGGGAACGACGTTGTAGATGTTCAATTTCTGAGAAATGAAGCTGAGCAAAAATATTTTGATTGAATAATAAGTATAATTAAATCTACCAATACCACATCGAGTGATAAATATAATTTATTATGAAAGGTTATACAATCCATGGCATTAATTTTCTTTTAAATAACTTGACTTTTGACGTGGAATATTTAACGGGATCAGGGACCAATATGTTTCTCAATTATATCTTGCAATACGCACTGGAAGATACATAGAATTATGATAAAAACAATACTTAAATGTTCAAAATTGATATTTTTTTTATTGAAGACAGCGTATTTCGTAATGTTTTGCATTAATTTTATACGATACTACCAACTGCAGATTGCTAAACCACCAAATAGTTTAATTTCAGATGGAAAAATTATATGTCTACAAATTTAATAATTGTTTTAAATAGTGTATGTATATCTATCTATCTATATATATTATATAAAATTGTCTTATACGGGTATGTATGTGTGTATACATGTGGCTATGCATATGGGTATGTTCCGCTTACAAATTACAACCCCTGTGAGGGGAGCAAGATTAGCGGTTGGGATGGAGATACGTTATATATAAATAACGCTAAAACAACCGAGATTCGAATAAATTCAGAGACTATGAATGTCGCTGAGTCTAATTGTGACAACCTGGGTAACGCGACGGGTATGGAACATGTTGTGCGGGGGTAGAAATTTACAGACAATGTAATTGGTTGATTTTTGCGTGCAATAAATACTTTTTGATTATCGCACATTTGTGGAGGTGGTCATCTTCTAACATGTAAAAATGACCAATATATTTGGTCAGTGACTTAAACACCTTCAGCATGGGAGGTGAGCACATTTAGGGATAGGGTTCGAGGAGCGTTACATAAAAATAGCGCAAAAGCAACCGAAATTGGAGTGTATCGGGACATCTCGGGCAACGCCGGGCACCCAGCTAGTGATAAATAAAGCTCTATACTGTTATTCAAAAGTTAGTTCTTTTTATGTGTTATTCAAAGCTACTCAGTCACTTTCATTCGCGTTCTGTTACAAATATTAGATTTATTAAGCTCGTGTCAGTGTAGAACGGTCAAAGTGTCGGACTCGTCTTGTTGTGACCTAGCTTCAAGCCCATCCGGTGGGCATTCTGTCTGTATTTTTCTAGATTGCCGTGCGATTTTCGCACGGACCTTTTCACTAATATTCATTAAATTAATAATATTTAATTTTTTTAAAAAATAAAACTGGTTCTTCAAAAAAAAATCTCACCGCCCGCTACACACATGAACTCAAATAAACATAAATAAAGAAAATGATTTTATATAATAAGGAGAACCCGGTCACCATTCAAATACTCGAAATATTAGAACAATGATTGGAAATGATGAAAATGACTTTAAGTAATTTTAAAATAATTATTATATTGAGGTCTTTCCTGGTAAATGTCTCTCGGGTTTACAACCGGGTTGTAATAATTATCAACGATGGTCCGTTGTTGTTTGGCTTCGTCATCTACAACCCAATTGGAAACCCGAGAGAAATTTACTGGCAAAAACCTCGATATAATTTTACTTTTTTTGAAAATTATTTTTGATGATGGCATTCCCGAAAGCTTCTTCGATAATATAAATTGTAAGTTTTCCTGCGACTGATATAAAGATATAGGGCAATTAAATTAATCAGTTAAATTTCGGTGTTAATAAATTATTGACAGACAGTTTTTAAAATTAGAAAATTTTCTTTTCATATCCTTTATATAAAGAATTATGGATAATAATTTTTGAAGAACTTTTTGGGAATATTTCAATCATCATCATGTAAATGGGTTACCTTTTTTGTTCAAACAAGTCATGGTCCACCTATCTGAAAAACAGCTACTGGAGTTTATATTCTTTTACGTATAGTAATGAGAATTCAAGATTAATATATAATGTCTTCTCGAACCAAATTTAGTAATCATTTTGTTGATGTAGCGTCCCATCAGCAAATATAATAAATCAAGTTAATTGAATGACAAAACATTTATTTAATGAAGAATTTAATATGCAATCGAAGAAAACAAAAAAATTAAATATGAACATTTATATTACAATTATTTAGAACAAAAATTTATTATTAATTGCAATTAAAAATATTAATATGTTATACACTGATTTGTTCTAAGATTTTTCGTTTAAGAAAAATATTACAGCTTATCTTGGATTCATCATATCAGGCAAGTCATCACGCTTATTGGAGAGTATTTTATATAATTTATGACCAAAACGAAAATGATTAAATATAAGAGAATCTTTACAACGTTTAAGATATATTTTCTTAGACTTCAACTATGAAGTCATCTACTGAAGCAATCAAACGTATATTGATTTACAAATGAAGCATATTGACTTGAAACTAGAAAAACAGATATTTTGTTATACAGAAGTGTTTAAGAATTTTACTTAGTCTCGGAAGCGTTGAAAGTTGTCCTTAATTTTTTAGAAATTATTTAACTTAGTTTTCCTGTACATATGTAAAATAGATTATTAATTACATCTAGTCTAAAAAACATAAATTACTATTTGCGTATTCATATCACAATAACAAAAAGTTCGTAACCATTAATTGAAATACAGTAATACGAAAAACTACTCAGTGGATTACTCCTCCTGTAATTTAAATAATTTACATTATTATTTGAAGTAACCTAATGAAAAGAGGTACCCTAGTTATCCACTAAATAGAAGGTTGATTATGGTTGTAATTAGCGGCGTTTACTGTATGATGTAGGCCTCCTTGCGTACAGGTCGATTCTGTTCTAACATTGCCTGAGACGTTGTCAAAAGGTTTAGAATTGTTTCTCCCTTGAAGATTTGATTGATGACGTGCGCTTTAACTCAAAACCAATTAGCAATGTTTCCTTAAGCAAGGTCTTATAGAGCCAATTTCTACTTTATTATTGTCTAGTTGGGTTGTTAAAGTGAATTATATAATGCGCAGGCGTTGATAATGAGCAGTTACGACGTATGAAATAGGCGAAACTGATTGCAATTAATATTGAGTCAATATTATTCCTTATTTATATTCTTAGCAAGTTTTGTAAAGCCAATTTCATATTTTAACAAGATATTGAGCTTATAAAAGCATGTAAAATTTTAATTAACTTTTCTATTACGCGGAATTCGACGATTACTTCCTCATATAAATTATCGTTTGAACCAACAAATTTTAAAATAAATAACCACGGAAACATAATATTGCCGATATTCTGTATGAATAATTTATAGAAACACAGGAAAATGCCTTATCTGAGTTAAAACCACCCTGCTGACATGTATGAAGGATAATTACAATAGAATTAGTTTTGCGTTTACGAGTGGAATAAAGGTTGTAATGATTATTTCGAAATTTGGTTTAAATTATCTCGATTCTGAATTTAAATTATCCATCAGAGCTGCGGTCGTAGTGCCAATTGTGACAACCGCAAGAGAATGCCCTCAGATTTCCGTGTTTTATTTACGGTTTATTTATTATTGTTGTCACAAGTGAGCTTTCTGATTTACGTTGAAACTTTAAAAAATAATTACTTTTATTTAGCTTATTATAATGTTTAGTACGCTATAACATAGTACGACGAAATAGGATTGAACACTTATCCAACACATATTTACACGATTGAAGAACCTCAACAATCGTCAAATAACTTGCAATAACTTATCTCTGAGTCAAATAATTGTATTACGATCCTTCCTGCCATCACTTTAGATTTCAGGGTCGTTTTCCGTCGTAATTAGTTAATCTAGGATTGTTAATAGTCTCACTTCAATTTTTAGTAAATAACTGAACATTGAATGAAGAGTTCCCACTAAGCTTTAATCCTCTTACGAACTCTTTCTCTCTCCATTATTTGTTAATATTTTCGTTTTTATTATTCAACGTAATCTCATACTTATTATGTAGACTTAAACCATCCTCTTTCAGTATAAAACGATTGTTATAACCCCAAAAAATCAAAAAAACTTTTTTCTTAGCCACATGCGGACTTTTGGTCTTAGGAATTGTTCATATAAGTATGTTCAGTATTCGCCTGTGATTATTTTGATTAATCTCTTGGTGCTTTACGCTTACGTAGGTCCTATTTCAGAACTCTCTTTGTCCGTTGGCAATATATTCTGTAATATTTTATTTTAACTATTCATAAGTATAAAAATTATAAACTGAACATTTGATGTATTCGAGATTTGCGCGTAGTATGAAAAGTATACAGGGTCTGATACTATTTTAAATAACATGGAAAATTGAATAAAAACAGGTTATAAATATCTTCTGGAAGGTCGACCTTCTAGAACGTTCCTATTCTCCTATGTTACGGTTTTTCATTTGCGAACAAAGTCATTGCTTCTATTTTAATCCACTATAGGAATGACGAATGCTAAAACCAAAGACATTCTGGTATGTGTTATTAAATTATGAATTTGTTATAAAATAGTAATTAAATTTTAGAAAAACGTCATTTCATCATAAGCTTTATTGAAAGTGTTATGTTTAGGCAGAAAATAATTCATTCATTCAAACTGAAATGAATAAATTATATTATAGTGTTGTAAATTGCAAAATTATTAGTTCCTTCTGTGTTTTAGTAGCAGTTTAGTGAACTGGCAATTTGATTTTAATTTTTTGGAAGTTAAATACCATTTAAAGTGTAATACAGTGAACGATGAAAGTATTTGAAACATAATTTATATAGTTTACAAATTTCACCTAATTTATACAAGTACAAAACTCCAAACCCAGTATTGAACCGTTGGCTATGCAACCAAATATAACCATGTGACGTATAATTTTCGGCGTCTTAATATCTATAAAAAACGGAGTTATGTCAAAAAAATGAATTAAACTTCTTAAATTAATAATTTGAAACATTTTTGAAAGAATTTACTTTTTACTTTGAATCTTAATACACAACTATTCTAGATGAATTTCTTATCATTAACGTAAACATTTTACTATTCACAGCCTCAATAAATAATTCAGTAAATAATAATAAGAATGATAGCGAAATACAGTAAAAATAAGTGATAATAAATAATATAATATAAAAATGTCTGAATTTGGGGATCTTATTAATTTTAAATAAGACATAAATTTTTCACATCAATTCAGTAAATAAATACAGTTAAGATACTCAATTTTTTAATTTTTTTTAATAACGAATAATGTTTCCAGATTCTGAAAAAATAAAAACCATGGATACGATTAGTTGATTAAAGTGATAATTTATTTCACTATCAAATTTAATATTTCCAATTTTACGTATTTAGATGAATGATAAAACCATAGCAAAAGGATTGAGAAATTACATGACTAATTTATCCATAAAATGGGACGGATACATAACTAAGTAATTTTTCAGTATGCTACGTTTTTTCATTTATTATAATATGTTTATGATAACACAGCAATTATATGTTCCAAATTAAAATGTATAATATGTCGGTAGTGCTCCTACGCGTGTGCGACATGAAGGGCGTCCCTGCTCATACTAATGCAATATCCCACCGAAATGGTTATTGTGTTCTCCAAGTTTTAGGTAGTTTGGCGTTAAAAAGTTTTTACAGGTCGATGTAAAGCCGATGTGTCCATTCTGCAAAAGCTTCATAAAAGTTTGAATGGCCGCGCGTCAGCTCGTAGGGAACATTGAAACGCAATTAATCAAACTTAATACGCAAAATAATTATTCCATTACAACAATATGTATTGTGTACGAGTGTCGAAATAAATGGGACATATAATTATTAAACTGAAAAAAACGGTTTGTTAATTTTTTAACTATAAAAATAAACATTATTTTTCTCATATAAAACTTTCTAATATGAGTAACAATTTGTAAATAATGACAGGAATAAGAAGGACATTTAATTTTGATTACGGTTGTCAGTTTTCTACCAACAGGAACTAACTGGTCAATGTCAATAGCTCTTAAGAATGAATGGAAATCGTATATAAGCCGAGAATATTTTTGAAGTACAAGAATTAGACCAGGCAGTTGTCAAAGAAGTATGAACCAGATTATTGCACACACAGCGAGTTAAAGCCAATGAGACTACTGGTTTGTATTTCTGGATTATTCTTTTAAAATATCAAGACGTTTAGTCCTGGAGAAAACATAAAACGGCATATTCCAATACCTCACACGTAGAAAATGATTCAATTACAGAACAATTTAAATTTGTGTTTTTACTTTAAGAACTTGTTCGTAGCCACAAATTGTATGAATATGGCAATCCTCCGCATTATTATTGATTGTTGAGTGACCTGAGTGACCAAAATCATATCTACTAAATTCTATTATTAAGCATCCAACGAAGTTAGTAGACATAATTGAGTAATCTATAAATAGATAATTTTTCAATGATGATACCTCTGATACTTTTTTCCTGTATACGTTTCTGTAAATCAGGAAATCAGCATTTACAAAATAAGTGTTCGGTCATCTTTGGCAAGCATGGCACGTCCAAGGGTGTGCCCGTTATGTTCCCTAATAACGTGGAGGTATGTACGTAAGTGTCCCTTGTCCAGTCGTAGTGGATCTCACCCAAGTGGCGATAAACTATACATCCAAAAGAAGCATCAGTACGTCGGTTCAACTTAATAAAGAAACCTCCTCCGTCGTACTGCCTTCTTCTCTGGCACTTTGTTTGCACACGGAGGGTTGGCTCAACAAGACATCCTGTCGCTCCCTGAGACGTAGATTAGAGCCAACACAATGTCGAGAAAGTCACGTGCTTGAAGTCCGTGGGAATCGCACTTGAGATCTTGCAAGGTTCGTCGCCGCGCCGTTGCCTTCCTCTTCTTGAACTTCTCAACTTTTAAGACACTCAGTACAAACCACCGTGACTTACAACAATATCGACTGAGCACAAGTCTCTTGCCTTGCCTTGGATTTTGTAATGTCCATAATTAGAAAATGTGAATTGTAAGCTACTTTATATCAATTATTAAATTTAAATTGTAATATTTTTTCGAACGTGAAAGGAATGAAATTGACTAATTCCCCATCCTTGAAGGCCGGTAATATTAATGTATATGCAACATAATCAACATTGATATTAACATGAAACGAAATTAGTCTCGGGCATCACACAATTAATTTATAATAAATCTTAAATACATAGTGTTTTAAATGTTTAATTAGTGGATAAACAGTTCTTGGGTTTCCACCCGGATGAAAATAAGCTTACGACGTTTCGATAGCGTACTCTTGCTATCTTTCTCAAGTGAAGTGCCGTGCTGAAGTTTGCGCGTCGCCTTTATTCTCCATGCCTTGCCAGCGTGGTGTGTATCGTGTACTGATTGGTTCTCGGTATAAGATGATATTTTCCCACCCTCTGTGCTGTCTCGCTGCCGCTAACCGCATCTTTCTGCCCCGTGCTCTGGTGACGTAATTATTGTACCAAGATTTTGTTTATCCTTGCGTCCAAGTTTCGCTATAACAGGATCCCAGGTTTTACTAACATTGAATCCCTGGTCCCGATTAACGAAGTTGCAATTTCTGGTTTTTAATTGCTACTGCCTCCATTAAAACACTGTCCCAGTAATTTCTCTTTTTTGTACGACTTTGGTGTTTTAGAATCGCTTATTTCCAGTTTGTAGTTAATGTTCCGCGATCGTAAACTTAGAGTGCTGTTTAACCCAAGAACTGTTTATCCAGAATATACGCCGGGAAAATTTCTATGTTTAATTACTATCCCGATTAGTTTAAAGTTCTAAACGTTAATAAGTTTAAATTTTAATTTTGTAAACCAAATATATATTGCATTCATGATTTTAATGTAATTAAAAGGTAATTTTTCTGTAGGTATATGGATAGAAAAATGTCGATCGGACCGGGAATCGATCGAGGGACCTTCAACTTACAGGGCGGGTGCTCTAACCTACTGAGCCAATCCTGTCAACTCCCGATAAGGTGCGACATTCCTCCAACCCTTAGACCTAATTCGGATCCCCTACAATGCATTAACCATTGCGTTTGACTTGAGTTTGTATGAGCTTTCTATCGATAACTTTCGTAATTTTTCTCTTATTTGAAAATTACGTTCCTACGATAAAACTAATTAGAAATTTTCTGTACAGTAGAGGAGGAGCTTCTATAGCACGCGTCAGTTACGAAGTTGGATGGTGCATATCGACGTTGGCGCGTTGTGCGCGGAGATAACACACACACAACTAAGATCTAAAGAGGTCAAAATCAAGGCACTTACATAAACACGGAGATGGGGTAGCATCGATGAAGGACTCTAAACTGGGACGTCATCGGACATGTCACTGACTAAAGTAACACTACTAACGGCTTTAGCAACTTGAAATAAATTGTCATATAGCATAAGTTTCGTTGTAAGGTATTTTTTAAATTAAATCCTGTCACACGTATTAACGAAATATTTCAATTATTTTGACACCTCCCAACACTTTACATTTTATTTTGACTTTATCTCTGTTTCTCGTTTGCAACCCTTCATTGAAATTGTAATTGAGAACTTCGCACCCTGATAACTTCACTTTATAACCTGAATCATCTTCAATGTTTACCTTGAAATAATATACTTAATCAATTTGTAAAAAAAAATAATCTTTCAATGTTTCCGGTTGTTTTGAAATCGAAAAATTTAACTTTGCCCTTTGAATAATTACTAGAACATTGTGGAATAATCCTTTCTTATTTTTAAAATATGATTCTTGCCCGCGTTTTTCTCGGTATCATTTTACATACACTAGATAAATAATAGGAAAGAAAAGATCCAGTAAAGTTGTAGAGCTTATGTAGAAGTAGCGATTTCCGAATGAACGTATGCCGGTATCCCATTGACGATAAAGGGGATATCAACTTCTAACATACTTAGTAACGTCGTTTGACAATCCCTTGGATCACTATCCAAACCTCAAGGAAGGGCCGCTTGAGTTCAGCGCACTACAGGGACTGTTTCGTTGATGACCCTCGGAATATTACACGAACGGCGATTACAGGAGTTGCACCACCGTTGCAGAGGAAAATTGAGGGGATCAACCCTTGCATTAATGTTCGTCGCCATGCTCATGTAAGCTGTTTCTGTAATTTTCGAATACGTACTGCACATCCAGTACTCCATTATAACCTACGTTCTAGAGAACGCCACGTCCGACAAACGACGTCAGTTAGGACGCTTCCGGCGCTCAGCTCGACTTCTTCCTCGTCCGGACGAACATACGACAACTCCTATGCTGCATGCATTTAATTAAAGGTCTAAAACAAGCTTTCAGCCAGTAACACGTACAATATTACCACTGTGAACAATTGTTACATTCATGGATCGAGTACGTTAAGACATAGCAGGTTATTCCTTAAATAAACTCAATAAATACTTATATTTTTCATAATTATCAATATCCTCTCTCCATTTTTGAACTAAGGTTCCCTCAAGCCGAGGCACCTCGGCCTGTTTTGAGAGGTATATGATCCGGGGTCACAGACCTTGGGCATACGGTAAGAGTTGTTCGTTGTTCCCATTGGAACATTCGCCAGCTGCCTCCTAAACTGGTCGAGGTACGGAGAAGGGAATGCTGCGTCCCCACAGCAAACTCTTCCCCGCTATCGGAAGGGCGTCGGACAAGTACCCAATGCCCGACCTACATGATGCAGGTTTGTCTAGGGTTTTTCCTTCATTACTTTTAGGCGAATGCCGAGTAGAATCCTTAAAATATAGTCCGGGGGCCCTAGTTAACCCTTGGCTAACTTCCTCTACCCTTCCCCATCCCCCTTTCAAATTCCTTCCTATGCTATTAAAGGGAAGTTGCCACTATGTGGATTACCCTCATGTAACCTGTTACCCTAAACAAATAATAATAATTATCAATACTAGCTTTGTAATAACTATTGTTTTTATTACGCTCTTTAAAATTTTTATAAATAATTTATTTAACTCTACATATATGCATATTTTACGGCCTCTGATATTCTTTAAGGTTTGGAAATATCCACGTCCTTAATTTACCATTGGCGAAATTCCCAAATTTTAAATTATATATTAAGTTCTGGAAAGTGCCAAAAAAATGTTCGCATGTATGTTGTACGTGAAATAATATTCATATGTCAAGTATCATTGTTTTCAGAGTAGACTTGATGACACAATGTTTACGAACACTGAGTCCATAGCTATAACAAGCAAAATGAAAAATGAAAATATGAAAAAAATTACGTTCGATTGAAAATAATGAATAAGAAAGATAGCCAATTTAGACAAAAAAGTGTTGATATAAAGACCCACACAACGTTTTTGGGATCCTTACCATTTGTCCCATTTGAGTTTTGGCAACCGAGTACTGCAGTTGTCGCTCTAGGCTCTTTTTCGCACCTGACGACAGGGACAGAAACGTTGTTTGGTAAGTATATTATCTTTCTTATTCCTTATAAGAAGCAAATATTGTGATTACAAAATATAAATAATAATTATGTATTTACGTATGAATGAACTGATGGAAGTATATCTGCTCACCTACTATTCACAAAATATTACAATTAATATTAGTAAGTGGTGAAGTTACAGTATGACTCAACACGGTTTACTCTTATACCATATTACGCTCGTTGCATACTAATAGATTATGGTTAACAAGTATAGTTATACCAGTGACTCTAGAATACTATTCAGTAGAGACAGCATCCAGTTAGAGGATAGCCTACGAATATGACAACAATATAATTGTCTAGTTAATTTAGATATTTAAAATATACGAACAAAAATTCAGGCCGTGGGCCTAGTCACGTCTTAAACAAAATTAAAGTCTGTAAAATACACATATGTGTAGAGTTATATGAATTACTTTTAATGATTGTAAAGAACTTACTAATAAATATTTTTACCAAATATTTACTGTGCATAGATAATGATTAAAAATGTATTTCAACTAATGAGTATTGGCACAGGCTAAGTAAGACCTTTCAGAAATTAAACTCGTTAATTCCCGTCTCCTTTCCGCACTTGCAATAATTCCGCAAACTCTCTCCCTCCTCAAGTAAGTAGGACTTATCTGCCACTTTATTACATAAATGATCTTTTTAGTCGCTACTGGTGTTAAATTTTCCCCCCGGTCTTGTAAAACTTTAAAACCTCGCTTGGGAAGGGCGCCAGAAAGCAGAATTCATACCCGTCAGAGGTAAGGTAACGAAGCTGAAACGAAATCCAGACTTTAATCCCAACCCCGCAGCAAGATATCGCAGCTCGAAATTCTGCAGCGCACTCGTGCGAGCTCAACTTCTTCAAGTAGGGCACAGTTTGTAAACAAGCTGGCAATCGTCAGGCATTTTCTTGTCCTAGGTTCAAATTATACATTTATTCTCCAGATTTGTTGGCAGCAACAAAAAATTCCATGGTGTATTTAAGACGGAGTCACTCTCACATTGAAATATAACATAATAATTGTTTAATTGAGGAAATATTATTCAACTGTTCTACTACGGTATACCTAAACGTATTTCATTATTTTAAGCTGAGTGACCTGAAAACTCTGTTTTGTTTGAAACTAAAATTATTTGAAAATATCAAGTTTTGATATATTTTAATATTTTCATCAATATATTGAGTAGATGAGATTGATTACGTCAACCAACAACGGTAAAGTCTGAGAGAATTAAATATTAAAGAATGAAGGCTTCCGTTGTAAATTTATTGAATTTAATTCAAGATGAGAAGAAATTCTTCTACTGATTGGAATCTCAGCTCTTATTGAGTTTAAATTAATGGATCGTTAATTACCAACTAACATGAATTGTAAACTCCGTTGACATAAAACACAATATCCTAAATTGCTTTTCCTAATTTTTTGAGTTTACTTGATTAAAAATACCTTCCAGAATTTGTGTTTAAGAATAATAGTGATCAGTAGGTATCCAGTGTTCATATATGATAAGTGTATTAACGTCATTAATACTTTAATTTTTCTGGAACAAAATAGCAGACAGTGAAATACGTCTGAAAGGATTTAGTATTTATATCGGATAAATTACATAATTCTTGAAATATATTCAGAAAATAACTTCGGAATTGTATATATTGCTACCTCAGTCTGATATCTTGATTGTAGGGGGTTTTATTACAATTTCCGTCAATTATTGATCAATTGTACCGTAGTTTGTTGTTAACTGGAAGTTATTTATATTATGTGAGATTATTTGCTATTGGTAACAGGAATGCCGAGATCAGACATTTTTTCTAATTTATAAAACCAGTACCTCAGGTACACAATGAAAATGAAATATGAAATAATCTGACAAAGCCCACAGTAAGACTGTAGGAGCTGCTTTCAGCTCTCGCAGATGGAACCTTTCTGAAGAGACGGAGGCTACTTCCTCCACTCTCTGCTTTTAAACTAAGGTTTCCACAAGTCGTGGCATGTTGGCCTGTTTTGAGAGGTGTATGTTCCAGGGTCGCAGACCATAAGAGTTGTTCGCATTGCTATTAGAATAGTCTTCTAGCTGCCTCCTAAACTGGTCGAGGCACGGACAAGGGAATGCTGCGACCCCACATCAATTCCCTCTGCCGTGTCGGACAAGTACCAAGTGTCCGACCTATAATATAATGATTAGTTACACTATACTACTCCATGAAGATCTCCAGACAACCAACATGTTAAAAAATCAGACGGAAACGCCAACTGGGGAATCAATTATTCATAGGGAGAATAACTTACGTATGTGCGCTTTTCCAGACAGAAAAATGTTTTCTATTCTGCCTAGAATTTGACGCAGTTTGAAGTTCTGTTGAGTTTTTGAAGTTTTGAGTTACAATAATATACCGCTCAATCGGTTATCGAGCACTGAATTGTTTATATGATTTATTTGCGGCAGTGATAGTTACCAAATGCCAATTTCCATGCCGGAAAGACATATATTTTGCTTTATATGTCTGAAAACGTATTAAATAATTAAAAAAATGAATTTATCCTACTGTTACAAATTTTTACCCGTGTCGTAGATCCATAAAAGGAAATAAGTTAGCCTAACCTGCAACTACCAGCTTTGGTTTCCTCATGAATATGAGTGAATGAAGGTTAATTTCTTCAAATAAAATATTTAAAATTATAGTCGAAATTTTAGGAACCATAACCCGCCTATAAGCTGTTGGGAATTGATTAAAGTGCAGTTTTCTTTAAGAAATCACGGAATGTGAGTTCAACTGCCGGATTGCACGAGGCCGATACCAAGCCACGTCCCTGAGGAACGATTCGGACTTGGACGTGACTCAGGACATAAAGCCGCGCCAGAGACACACACAACTACTTGTAAAATTCATACTAAACCAGACGGGAAAAAAAATCTAAAATTTATTGCACTCGGAATATCATTGGCAACAACCTTACCAAAGAAACTAACGGGAACGAAGAATAAGATATAATAACCCACCCCTGTAATCGATATAAATAAAATGAAAAATGTATTTAAACTAAATTTATTTCGCTAAGAATCGAGTGATTTTAGCGAATCTTTACTTTTCATGTGTCATGGCATCTGAATACCTGTCTTGCCTCTCTGACTTTTTGAACTATATAGAAGGAAACGGTTTAACCGTTTTCTATTACATTTTAAATAATTATTATAAAGAGACCTAACAATGTTTTATGCAATATTATACTGCCATCCGCCATATTGGGAGCAATGGATTTTATTCACGTAATAGAAAAACGGTTTCCCTCTGAAGTTGTAAATAACTTTGACAATATCTGAAATTACTTACACATTAAAAAATCTTCTAAACAGATAATGAAAAATTAGCATATAAATGATTAAGTTTCTTCCACAATATCTGGACTTCATCAAGCGTGAACTACAAATAAGGATAGTGTTTTAGAAGTTTTTTTCAATTTACGTACGTGTAAATTTTTTTCTTTATTATTATTAAATAGCTATTTTACAATTTCGTCTAATACCTACGTAAGACAAGACATAACCCATAGTTGGAAAGAACACGTTAAGAAAAAAAAAGCGGAATTAAACATAAAATATGATCACTACTATTGGCTAATTGGAAGAAACTCCAAACTTTCAATCTCCAACAATCTCCTTATATTGAATCAGATATTGAAACCGTCGTTGATCTACGACATTCAGCTTTTGAGCTGTGTCTGTGAGAAAACCATTAAGTGTATACAAACACTTTAGAATAAGGTGTAAAGAAATATCGTCAATTATCCCTGGTACATCCGAAATACATATCTCCATAGGGATCTCCGGATTCCATCCATGAATCCAGGCTTCACCTCCACGTCTACCGCAGAGTCCGACCAGGATATAGAAAAGAAGAAAACAAGCTAATCATAAGTAATGTGATGTGTATAAAAGCAGAGTACAGATCAGAAAAATCTTGAAGCCAACATTTATGGTCTGTAGTCGATAAGTAAATAGTTTAAGATTTGTAAGATGAAAATTAATGGTTAGTCTTTAAAGAGTAGTTTTAATTGCAGGCACACTGATGCTATTAGAAAAAATCAATTTTCTGAAGAAACTCTCCTCTATTTACAGTTCTTTTGATGGGGTTTTGTATTGGTAGGTAAACAAAATCTTCGATGCAAAGATAGCTGAGAAGATATCAGTACAATATCTTATACGTACAAAAATTATTACATCAAGAAAACTTGAAACTGGAACATTGGGTCATAAGTAACTCGTCGAAGAAAAACTTTCTAAGACAACATTAAGTACCGTAAAGAAAATTCTAATTTTTGAATGAAATTTTGGACGGAAACAAAGGTAATTCTATTTCAAAAAATAAAATTGTAAACTTGAACGATATTAATATTTATATCAACTAAGGGCGACACACGTTAGAATTTCAACTTCTAAGGAATACCGATCACGTTCTGTTTTTAGTGTGGGCTCCCAGGTGGCAATTCTATCTCAAAGATGAAACTAATAACGCGCAACAAGGAACGAGCGGTGGAAAAACAACTCCGTGATCCCATGAGTTTCAAAAATATTTCCTGCATTACCCTGCGTACTTTTAGTGAATTATCAGAAGAGAGAATTCCGAATAGCTTCATAAGTGTGCAACTAATACACGATAACGTAAATAGTTACTCAGAGAAATGTTCTTACAATTTGGTTTCACAAAAATTGGACGAAGAAAAATGTCAAACTTTTAGCTGTAGATAGAATGAAACCTAATACATTGTAAACGCATTTAGAAACTCTCTACAAATAATGGCGAAATTGCTAAATGATGTTTGTGAAAATTATGCTAAAATACTTTAACAATATTCCTGTGTCAAAGTATACAATTTAACGAAGCATTCTCGGTATATCTGTGGATATTCTGAAACATCTCGAACCTCGGTTACTTGGAAAATTATTTGCCATACTATTTTGCTATGTTGCAAGCCTACACCAGCAAGAGCAACTGCTGTTGCGTTATTCTGAATTACAAATTATGCTGAGAGGAAACTTGCAGTGTTGGAATTTGCACCGATGTATGGTAAATATAACAGTATACGAACACTTGTGAGGAAAGTGACTTCATGAGTAGTTTGGAAACGCTGAATGATTAATAGGGAATTTTTAGCACCTAAATCCTTTAGTCCTGGTGTTTTACAATTTTAGTAAATAATGTAGCATATATGCAGCATAGCTTTTAGTATCACTCCAGTGGAATTTAAGGAAACATGCACTTAAGGAAATGTGTAATTTTTGACATCCTAACTCTGTGTGAGTCAACCCCTTAGGATTTTTTTACCCGCCCGGCACATTCAGAATATCTATTTTCTGCGTTTCTTTTATGTTTTTTTATCAAGAAAGAAAATTTCAGCCTTATTATCACGGTTTTCTAAAGTAATAATTATTCAATTAATGTGAATTATTGACAAATCATAATTATATTTATGTTGAATATGCGCAACGTCATGAGCCAAATTGACTTTAGTCATGTTTGATATTTTTTCCGTATTTCATTCTCAAAAATACATCTTAAAAATTTAGTTTAAAATATACAAACAATCGTCCACTAAAGGTTTATCGCTTTAGTTAATTATATTAAGAGCAAACCTCTAAAGTAAACGATTTTCGCTTATATTTTTGAATCTATGAGCCCTGAATATATATCATCATTATTGTTTTATTCTTCTTCCAGATAGTTGTCACTCTGTTATGTTCAAACGCGAAAACGAATTAAGAATGGAAATAGTGTTGTTCTTGAGCGAAAAGGGTCAACAGCATTCAGAAGATTTCTACAAATATTTATACTAAACCCCTCATTATCATTACAAATATTCGAAAATATTAATTTGTTTTACCTCCAACTATATTTTAAGTTAAGGGGTCAACGTTTTTTTCGAAGAAAATATGGTCATGCAATAACAAATTTAATAAAATTTCCTTGAACTGTTTCCCATTTATACAGAGTTACCAACCGTAACATGTTCATAAAATTGAAAGACAGTTACAAAATATTTAGAAGACTTGAAGCGTTACGATAAGGAAATATTTTCTAGCAGAAGAAGACGTTAAATAGTTTGACTGGAATTGTGCAATAAATCTTATTGATCATCTATTGCCCTATCGGTGCCATAGGAAAATCAATAGTTCTGTCCTCAAGTAGCAAAGACAAATTAAATTTTGTTTATCAGTCATTCATACATTTCTGGAGTGAAGAGTCTTGTAACTATTCTCTTATTAAAGTAAAAGCGTTCTACTTGTGAAAATGCTTTTACCCCTGTAGTTACTTTCATGTTTAAGTACGTAACTTTGAATACAAAATGGCCTCAAATTATCTATTTCCAATATCTTGCTCAAGCTGAGTACTTTGAAACAAGCAAATATCAGTCTACAGATGTGTGGTTTAAAAAAGTTTTCTTTTTTGTGATTATAGAATTGTAAATTAAAATTTTAAATCTGAAAGTAATCAATTAATGATGACCTATTCATTTATTTGATACAACCTTTCCACCGCCCACAATGGGGCGCGTCACGCAGTTTGAGAATCAATTATGCCTTTCATCATTACGTAGTTCGTGTTTAATCAGATTTTTGTCCACGAGTATAACATTTTTGATACACTATTATGAGATAATATCGGTTGTAATTTCATGTTATGTACTATTATAGTTTTGAACTACTAAAATTAATGGAAAATTATGTTTTGAAAACCCTTTAATAGTTTGCTTTGCAAGCGACGCTCTTAGTTCCGAGAACCCATAAACCACCGAAATTTCCTACATGCAACGATTAATACATTTTCCTAGAAAATCAACAACGCGCGCCATCACTCCCACAACTCCCCTAACAATGTGTAATTAACTATCGCAAAGCAGTACACGTAATTGAATGGCCATTAGGTCGGGCTCTCGGTACGTGTCTCACGTCCCTCCGGTGACTAGCTGTGAGGACGCAGCATTCCGACGAGGTTTTTAATTGTTGCAAGAAAGAAATGAAATAGGATTATAATAATTTGATTGAGAACGTGATTAGTTAATCTTTTGCTATAATTAAATTAATTAGTATTATTTGGAAGATTTAGATATATATTATACGAACTTTTTACGTAAATTGATTGGACACCATACATTCATCACCGGACAACTTCTATAATTTTACATTTCCATTTTTCTTAACTATTAACAACAGAACATATGTTCATATGTAATATTTTTTACGTCTGTTTTTTTAATTTATCATATATAAACAAGTAATTTTCCAGAAAAATCAAACAAACATTTATTTAAGACTATTAAATTCATAATAGATACTTTGAAAGGATTATTTTTGAAATTGGTTAAAAAAGACGTATTTTTATGTTCGTCTAAATCACCATCATCCTCCTAGCGCACTGTATATGAACATAAATACGGCTATAGTTGGTTATTCTCGTTGAACAAGCAGTTGCGTAAGTTTAATAGTGCATAACCGTTCTGACTTTTTCCATTTCAAGGAAGTTGATGACTTTTAAATAATTAAAAAACGCCACACAAAACAAACGCTTCTTATATAGAATTCAGGAACAAATTATGAGACTACGTAACGTCTTTACTTCTTCCAATTTACATTGTATGCCTGAGTCAGGAAGTTGTTTATTCCGTTTCAACATTGAGAGAGAATTAGTGATGAGCCGTATTTGGTCTTTGAGATTCATTGTCGACTGACATTAATTAATTATTTACATAACATTTAATATTAATTCTGCAAAGCATTGGTACGATTTATCTGACTTAATAATTAGTGTATTGTGCTTTTGGTTTAATTAATTCTGTAATTTATTTATATATTTAAATTCTCCATATTTATCTTGAAGCTTATGTCACCTTTCGAAGAGTTACATCAATTATTGCCTAACCCACGACGCATTGCATTAATTTATATCCAACGCAGCGACGCCCATTACAATATAATTGAGTTTAAATGACAAATTGCTGTCATAAATTCGCATCAGGATGGAAACATTCATCTTTTGTTTATCCTTGAATTATTAGCTTACCTTTTCATTTATCATTTTCCAGTTGAAACATCAAATTACTTCTTGATCCAACGATTTTTGCGGTGCAACATCCGTAACAAGGAAAACATAAGTACACAATTCTGCGAGAAAAGCACTGCACTCTGTCTTAATAAACTTTTATTCAAATGATTAAAAATATTATTTTTAATAAAGAATTAAGCACAACAAATAGAGTAGCTCCACTTTTGACTAAAAATTATGTATTGATTGTGGGTTATTTAATAATTGAAAATTAAATTTTGTACTAATACATGACACTTTAATTCGTTTATAAAACAACTACAAACAAAAAATGTGGGCCGTGCATCAGAGGAAACTTATATGATTTTTTACAAATATTACTGAAGGCGAAATACGTACATATAATTTTTATTTTCTACTTGAATCAATAAAAAAGTAAAATTAAGTGATAATCTTATAAATAAAAAGAGTGTATGTATGTTTGTTTGTATGTTTGTATGTTTGTTTGTATGTTTGTATGTTTGTTTGTATGTTTGTATGTTTGTATGTTTGTTTGTATGTTTGTATGTTCGTTATACAAATCTACACCGGTAGAGCAAATTTCACCAAATTTCGTACACGTGTTCTTTACGACCAGGAAACAAACACTGTCGGGGTGAGACATGTCTACCACCCCCAGAAGCGGGGGTGCACGGGGGTTGAAATATTTAAACATGCTAAAACAGCCGATATTTTAGTCGGATAATAATTTTTAGGGGTCCAAGATATTGATGGTGTTTCTACCGATGTTTTCTGAATATAATTTTCATCCCCTACACCCTGGGGAAAGAGCACCCCTAGCGTTTGGGGTGGAGAATACAAATCTATACCGGTGGTTAAAATTTCACCAAATTTCGTGCACGTGTTCTTTGCGACCAGGAAACAAACACTGTCGGGGTGATACGCGCCTACCATCCCCAGAAGCGGGGGTGGACGGGGGTGGAAATATTTAAACATGCTAAAACAGTCGATATTTCAGTCGGATAAATATTTTTAGGGGTCAAAGATATTTATAGTGTTTCCACTGATGATATCGGAATATAATTTTCAACCTCTACGCCCTGGGGTAAGAGCACCCTTAGCGTTTGGGGTGGAGAATACAAATCTATTCCGGTGGATCAAATTCTTCATACATGCTAACACAGTCAGATAAATATTTTCCGGGTAAAAGTGATTAATAGTGTTTGTACCAATGTATGTGAGTAAAATTTCAAACATTTTACGGCATGGGAAAGGAGAATTGTAGGGGTGGGGGTGGAGGAATATTACAAAATAATAACGCCAATACAAACGAGACTGGAGTCAAAAGCAAAGTTATGGATAACGCTGAGTTTAATTATGCTATATACTAGCAATTAACCTCCCAGGGACGGGCGTGGTTGGGGGTGGAAATTGTCAAACATGTTAATCAAGTTTGCAACTAAATATTTTTCCGGATCAATGAGATTTCTCTACATTTACACAGATTATAACTTAAACCCCTTTCGGGCTTATCAGTAGAGCAGTTTTAGGTGTTGGGTGGAGGAACGCTGCAATAAAATAACGCGAATACAACCGAGATTGGAGTCAAATCCAAGGTTATGGATGTCGCCCAGTTCAATTATAGCATCAAATTGGCCATTTCGGACTCGGAAGGGTGCACCTTTAAGGGTGGGCGTAAAGTAGCATTACATAAAAAGAAACCAGAAACTATCGGGATTGTCACTGAGTTTAATTATGACATTAAACTTGACCGTTTAAGTCCCCGAAGCGGGTATGGTCGGGGGTGAAAATTTTCAAACATGTTAAACGGTCGATATTTGCGATAATTATTTCCTGGGTTTAATTACTTTGATAGTATTTATACCGGTGTTGTTTGTGTATAATTTAACCCCTGTGAGGGGAGCAAGCTGAGGGGTGGGGTGGAGGTACGTTAAATAAAAACCCGCAAAAACAACCGAGATTCGAATCAATTCAGAGACTATGAATGCCGCTGAATCTAATTGTGACAACCTTGGTTAAGCGACGGGTTTGGGAGGTGTTGGGCGGGGGAATAAATTTTCAGACAATGTAATCGGCCGATTTTTGCGTGGAATACATTCTTTTTCATTATCGCATATTTGTGGGGGTGGTCAGCTTCTAACATGTAAAAACGGCCGATATATTTAGTCAATGACTTCATCCCCCTTCGTCATGGGAGGTGAGCACATTTAGGGATAGTGTTCGAGGAGCTTTACATAAAAATAGCTCAAAAGTAACCAAAATTGGAGTCTTATCTATGGTTATAGATAAATGACATCTCGGGCAACGCCGGGCACCCAGCTAGTTAGTCATAAAAATAAAAAACTGCTGTGTTAAAAGTAACTAATTAGAAAAATAAATACCCAAATAACAGACATAAATAAGTGCTAAATAAATACCAAAAACATTTGTACAATCCTGGTTGCTTTCACCAGTTGATTAAAACACCCAAGAACCGAAAAAAACTACAAAAAACTTAAGTTATTCACCTATTTTGTGTAAAAAAACCCTGAGTATTCTGCTAAACGAAGGTTAAATAATATGAG
The DNA here is from genome assembly GCA_037074705.1 of Zhengitettix transpicula. Classification (NCBI taxonomy): domain Eukaryota; kingdom Metazoa; phylum Arthropoda; class Insecta; order Orthoptera; family Tetrigidae; genus Zhengitettix; species Zhengitettix transpicula. The sequence continues at coordinate 151,980,974 of CM073590.1, forward strand.
ACATTTTACTCAGACTGTAATGAATGTGATTCAAATATACATAGTCGACTCGTAAGTATTTATGAAATATAAATATATACTTCATTCTTTTAAAATGTATTTACATATTTGAAGCTAAGAAACGTGATTCAATTTTCACCAGCCACCATTGTCTTGTATTCAATTCCATTTTAAACTTCAATACTCTATTATAATTTAATTTACTGAAACTCCTGTATTTAGTTTTCTTCTAGATTTCTCGATAATAAAAGTGTATGGTAATGAAGCTACTTGTTTTTACTTCGAAGAAATGTTAAAAAAATTCCAAAAGTTATGAATTTATTGGTGAATAGAAATTAATTTCTCTTAGTTTGTGCTTGGCAAGTTTAAAAATCAAGGCAAAACAAAGGCCAGAGTTGGAGATACTTAGATGGTCATTGCAGGAGAATCCTCAGCAGTTAAACAAAAGAAATACGGCGAAACGAAGAGAACTTTTTGGAAACACATGACATTAATTAAAGCCATACTGAAATCAAACTCTGAGTACCGCCTGCGACATTCTGTAAGAAGATTACTAGGCCAGCGCTCCGAAGTGCTCTGCCCTCACAAGAGACTGCATTATTTTGCGTCCATGGAAAACCCCATACTCAATTGAATCATAATAATTATAATTATTACCAATACTAAGGAAACGGTTATGCTGCCTTAACAAATTTTATCTTAAATGTTTCCAAAGTTATTTCATTTGTAAATAAGGAAACAGTAATCCCTCTAACAACTGGAACCACTTCATGGGGATTTACTTAAAATTAAACGTAAGAGATAATTCATAATAGCTAATTTTCTATTCTCTAATCTCAACTTTCGCTTATTTCCACCTAAACTGATGTTTAACTCATCCAGATTCTCTACTAATTCTCAAGTCTTTAGTAACTTCTCGTCGCGATAACTGACAAATGCTTCCGAGTTCTACTTCTAACTACTCTCTCTAAATTATCCTTACTGCTATTCTCAGAAACTTTCCAAACAACTTCATACTCTTCGTGATACTTACTGATACGAAAAGATCGTTCCGCGATCGCCTACCAACCGTTTCCTTCTCTTTGTCACCTAATATAAAACAGTTGACCAACGGGTTACGATCTTAATTAATGGCTGGACCCTAGTCATATCCCGAATTATTTTTCCCATCGAAATACATGTTAGTTGCGCCCCCTAAAGTAACGCGGCTAGTCACGCTAGGTCCAGGAGACATAAAGTTAACTATTTCGTTGCTGATCACTTTTCTGAATCAATTATTTAGAAACTTTTACATACATTTAACATACGCATTTTAGATACACCTATACATATTTCATACAGCCAATAATACAGACTGGTGTAATTAAAACTTGACATTTCATTCAAAATATTTGTCAAAGTAAATCTAACATCTAATATCACAATATCCTCCTAGAATTATAATCTTAAAATACTGAGAGACTAATTTTGTAAACCATACATCGGTGAGATGCTAGATAAATAAACAGTTCCAGAGTATTTGAAATATAATTTTTTTTAAATGCAGTTAGTTATTTAAATGATTAATTATTATTGATCTTTTAAAAAGAAGCTGCGATGGATGTTCTCTCGTAGGCAAAACCTTGTAGGAGAAACGGAAAGGGCTACCTTTGGGGATAAACTCCTCTCCCGCTATCGGAAGGGCGTGGGACAAGTACCCAATGCCCGACCTACCTGATGTGGTTTTTCTAGGGTTTGTCCTGCATTTCTTTAGGCGAATGCCGGGTAGGATTCTTAAACTATAGCCCGGGGCCCTAGTTAACCCTTGGCTACCTTCCTCTACCCTTCCGCATGCCCCCTTTCAAATCCCTTCCTATGCTAGTAAAGGGGAGTTGCCACCATGTGGATTACCCTCATGTAGCCTGTTACCCCCCCCCCCTCCCCCCCAAAAAATTGTACTTTTGTAAAAATTCTGATGTAATGCTCGTAAATAATATTTGTATACAAAATATCATTATCTAAAAAATTACATTTTTGTCAAATAAATGGATTAATTAGTCTTTTTCAATGTTTTTGAATTTTTGAACGGAATTCTTTGCAAATTATTTTCGAGCGTTTGCGCGAACACAAAAAATTTCACACTTTTCACAAAAATATTGTTTTTTCGTGTCCTTGAAAAATGGCCCGCTGTATTATTTCTAAATATTGTTCGTAAATTATCGTGATCCACATCCGAGACATCAGTTCCAGTTTCTTAAATATCTTCAGTTTCCGATTCATCTTATGATTCTTCAATATCGTCGTTTGGTACATATTTGTGTCATAATTATCTTGTTCTAAAAGAAGACGATGAATTTCACCTGCATCTTGAGTATTATTTGAATTTATATGTTTTTATTCATTTTCCACAATTACGCACAAACAGAAAGTTGTAGTATAAACCATAAATGATGACAATAAACATTTAAGTATCAAAAGAGAAACATATAAACTATAAATAATCGACAATGACTATAAATAATCTTCATAGAAGAGAAAATTCTGACGTGAGTGGTCGCAGTAGGTTCTCGGGACCGAACATACTCTACTTACTTATTCAAACGTTATTTTCCGAGAAACGACGGTACGTTTTGGACTGTGGCCTTGGCAGAATAATATAAACACATTCTTCTAAGATGTCATAAAAGTTCATCCCTGTATCTAAAATGGCTCCAGAGATGACAAATTAAATTGCGTCGGTCCCCTAGGCCTAGAGCGACTAACGAAGGGTTAAAAGGAACATGCTTTTGTTGTTTCGAGTTAATTTTATTTAATAACTTACGTAAATTATAAAGAATGAATTATCTTATTCTTTTCATTATTTTCGGTGGATCCGTTTAGCCGAGTCTTCCCGGACCAATAACACGACGTAAGGGTAGTGTCTGTGTCGTTTTTGCAAAATTGTCTTGAGTTGGACATGATGTTGTCATTCATAATGTTAAACGCTCTGTGTATTTACCTCACATTTGTATGGTGATTCTCAATCAACTATTGCACCTCACATCGTGTGACAGTGAAATTGTTCATACTCTGTCGAATGCTCCATTTTTATTTCCTTTTTATTTCCTCATTCTGCAATTCAATAACGTATTCAGTGACGAGTTCGTAACGGTGTTCATCCAATATTTCCTGCACGCCCGCCGTCGACAATGTTCAAGTTCATACTCTTCACATTAGAAACATTTTCACCAACTGCCTCTTTGTCGAACCAGGCAAAACTCTTTCTGGATCTCAATTTAATTTGTGCCTCGACATAATAAGTCCTAAAAATGCTTTGTTTATGAGAAGAGCGCTGTAAATATGCAGGAATTTAAGAAAAGAGTTAACAGAGTGCGTTCGTAACTCGGGGAAAAATTTGTTTCTGAAAGTTGTTCGTAACCCGACGACCCAATGTACCTGAAAATAATGGAAAAAAAACAACTCTTTTCTGAGTCCAGTATGGCTTCTCGCCCCTTTATTACAACTCTTCCAGTTTTTTCAAGGAAAGTAATTTATTTTAAGCAGTGAGGATTGTGTTCTCGGCGTTATTGCAAGTGAAACAATATAAGTACTTAATAATGTTTTGTATGTTGAAGAATCGAGTCCACAGACTTGAATAAGAGATTTGTGCTAGCTAGCATTCGGCGTTCCCATCAGAAAACAATCCTAGTTCACGACGGTTCCAATAAATGTAAATCTCTTTGGAGTACAGGGATTGTCGCTGTTACTTCAGCGTAGTTAGTTTCATCGGTTTGCTGTGTATTTCTCAGAAAATATTCTTCCATTACACAGCAGATATTTAATTTAATTTTAACGCACTATTCTAAACGATTACGTTTTTAATGATTAGTTTCATCCCTATTATATTATTTCGAAATTATAAAATACAAAACGTCCATGTTAAAAGATTGTAATGATCTTATTTTAAAAATTTATTATATATGACGTTTATCCGCAAAAAATATAATACTCGACCTGTCACTCAGCAAACGAATCTCTCTCTCTTAGGATCTTCGTGGGATATCCTCTGGAAACTCTTGTTGTAATTAAATATTCCGCAGTATTGATATCGTGTAGTTCGTCGTGTAGTGCAAGTGTTGAATTCATACTGAAAATTGCACTTACGTCTCTATAATTTACGCGGGCATGAGAATGGTTTACTTAAACATAGATTAAGTTATGTTTCAACAATGCATTGAAGAAGAAAACCACAATAATTCCATTCATTATTTAAATCATATTAAATATGTCGTTACTTCCACCAAACTTCAAGATAACTGAATTAAATTTTACTGGATATAACCATTATTTTTCGCAATTGAGATACAGAATTAGCTCAGTCGACGACTCTATCGTACTTTTTTTCCCTGTTCTATAAACCAGTCTTATATAAACAGGTTCCAGGATTATTTTATTGTGTTGTAATTTCCATTATTTCAAAGTCTTGGCCTACCATGATGTATGCCAACTTACTTGACACATTTGGGATTATTTGCAGTTAAACGTGGCCAGTGTGGTGATTCTCCTTCAGTCTTAAAACCGTGCCGGTATTGGACCTTTGTGATGCGAGGCGGTGACGATGAACGCTTACACCACAGGTCAGCTACCTCGCTATTACTACAATTTAAATCGAAATCGAAATAATTATATTGAGATACGCCCAAATTGATTGCATTATAATCGACTCGTCTGTTTATCGTAAATAGCTTTATTGAGTTTTGTATATATGTAATGATTAAAATAGGAAGTTAATTAAATTATATTAATTGTCAAAATTTATTAAGATTAAAAAAACTTTTTATTTTCAAAGATTATTTTAAAATGTGTTCATTTAGTTTTACAAATGATTTGCCCTAGGTTGGCATGCTGAATTCAATAATTTCAAAATTTACAAAACAAATATTTTTATTTTATAGTTTGTGGCGTTCATGGTAAAATATAATCTTTTATATCTCACAAACAATCAAATTTACTAACTCTTCTTCTCAGGGTCTTTACTGGGTTTGATAAGTAAGAACAATCAAAATTAGAAATTAAATAATTAACAATTCAACCCAATTGAAACGAACGGAATACGAAATCTGACTATACCCTTAATTACCGTTTACAGAATTTAATTATTTTTGTTTGTACTCACAACTGTTCTGCTGGTACCAGACCTAATTTTGGAGCTTGGGGACACAATTCCCTAAAAAGGCCATTAATCACTGATTCTACACATTATGATCAAAGCACACGGTTGTAGTTCTTGTATTATTCCTCCAGTCAACAGTCGGACGTATTATTTCAATGCCTTTCTGCGGAAAATATTATTTCGAAACGCCTATGTATCTGAACGTGCCGCTAAACTTTTTGTTTCAGCTTTGCAGGTTTTTTTATAATTTGTCTCTCCGTCCAGACCTTTTTACTTAGATTTTTAAAACATACGTCTCTCAGTTGAATTTCTATGCTTGGACCACGCTGCTCGTACTCTTAAATTCTGCCCCCTGTCTCGACCATAAAATTCGCCAGACTGCAACCAACTGACCTTCTGTAAAATGCGCGCAGTTCAGAACAAAGCTAGTCTATGTTTTACATTGTCGTCTTTGAGATTGGTGCCGCTAAACAATTTATCATAATTAAAGTCATTAGTGACCTCATTAATTAGTATTACAATATATTTTTTTTAGGGTAACAGACTACATGAGGGTAATCCACACAGTGGTATCTCCCATCTTATAGCAGAGGAAAGGGATTTGAAAGGGGGGATGTGGAAGGGTAGAGTAAGGTAGCCAAGTGTTAACTATGGCCCCCGGCTACGGTTTAAGGATCCTACCCGGTAATTAGCCTCAAAGTGTTGCAGGAAAAATCCTAGAAAAACCTGCATCAGGTAGATCGGGCATTTGGTTCATGTCCCACGCCCTTCCGATGGCGGGAGAGGGGTTTTCTATTGGGTCGCAGCATTCCCCTCGCCGTGCCATAAACGGTTTAGAAGGCAGCTGGCCGACTATTCCAATAGGAGTAGCGGACAACTCTTACCGTATGCCCATGGTCTGCGACGCCGGAACATACACCTCTCAAAACAGGCCGAGGTGCATAGTTGATTTCAGCTTTATAGTTAAAAGCTTTAGTAACGAACGAGAACTGTAACTGAAAAAGAGTTACTATGCTATTAACGGTTAAAATTTGATGCATAACAGAAAATGTAATCGTAATGACTTTTGAAAGGAAAAATACTGGTTCGCAAGAAAATTATGTTCCCTGTGTTTAAACAGCAGTAACTTTAACAACCACGTGTATTTTGCTGCTATATGGGAGAATTGATTGCTGCAAAAGGAAGTAATTAATCTCCGAGTTGTGATTAGATTAAATGTTTCCCTTGGAGTATACAGCGTTCATCTATTAAAACATTAAAAATAATTATGACGTAGATCATTACGTACATTACTCATTTGCGATATTCTGCTGGGTGCTTTAATATTACCTGGACCTGGAGTATTGCATTTTCTCATTGTTAAGGTAATTATTGTCTTTATAATTTATCTTCGTAAATCAGTGAGAAACAAAAGTTTTTATTTTATGTCTGTTATGAATTAATAAAGTAATTACTGACCTTTTAAGTCTATTTATTGAATTTAGAAAGTAACAACGTAAATGTAAATATCTCTTCTATAGGAAGAAAAAGCTGAAGAAGGTAAATATTTAGCGAAACGTTGGTGCTTTCTAAATTAAGTAAATGAAGTGTCTCTAAAATGTCATAAATTGCTTTATCAGTGAGAAGTGATTGTACCGTAAAACTTCTATCTAGCCTGGCTGACATATTCTACTAATCAGGACTAACGTGAAAAGTATAAATGTTCTTCGATAGCCGATACGCACAGTTCATTAATTTTTATAACACTGCACACGACCGTATCGACCCTTTATCTGAGGCTTTTAAATTTCTTGTGAGACATTCAGCTACTTTAATTACACTGTCGATGGCGCTGAACAAAGATTTTACTGTTTTTATGTCGGTTGCCCAGGATATCGCTGAGACGCCTCAAAATGACAGAACGTCTGTGCATATTATACCGGTTTCCTTTAAATGGTTTATCAATTAACTGCTACAAAACATATTTTATGTAATTTAACACACGCAAAACAACGTTGCCACCTATAACTCAAACAGACAATGAAAAATATGTGAATAAAACTTCATGCACTAAATTATTAAGTTTCCTATTGAATAATAAATTAAATTGGACTGATAATTAATTAATTTCTAAAGAACTTGGCCACATATGCTGTAATAATTATGACTAACTTCAGTGACTTAAAAACAAGAAAACTGGTTTACTTTCCATATTTTCATTCTTTTTTTCAGTATGGAATTAGATTATGCGGCAATTAAACAGGAAAATAAAATGATTTTGCTGTTCAAAAACTTATCGGAACAATATGACACGTCACTTCACAAAAATCATGTAGAACTCTCTTAAATTTTTGGGAGGTATTTTCACTCTGTCGTGCCATTAATGTTATTTCTGATTACAAATATGCACTCATCTAGAAACAAATCTGATATTTTTGTCTTTAACACAAGATCTTAACAAAGTATACAAAAAATGTCAATCAGTTTCAAATAATGGTGTCCATATTCAGTCATTTCTATATTTATCAACTGCCACAAATAATTAAACATATGAAAACAAAGCGTTGTTGCTAATATTATATGTGTGTAAATAGCCAGCAGGAGATATTCAACTAAATTTATGTTCTTGCATATTATTCATTCAAAATCGTGAAATTGTAAATATTAATTTACTATCAATAGCGTAAATTAATTTAAAATTTAGCAGTTGTATGAACTTATTTACATGTTAAAATACAAAACGGGATTGAAGTTTTTAATTAAAAATGTTAATGAACACGACACTGAATATGATAAAACTTCATATTGTTCGTAAAATGAGCCATGTCTAAATATTTATTTCATCTTAAATTGTTATTCCTGTGGGGCTTTAATTAAACAAGAAATTGAAATTCTGACATAACTGTATTATTTTATAGCCGATATTTTTTTTATTTATTCAAAAATTAACCGTTACCGACTTTGCTATGCAGCATAATAATATTCTACTGCGGCAAAATTTATTATTTGCTGGGAGAATTTTGCAATCTTCATATTTTTAATTAGGAATGGCATGTTTTCCTCTCCTCTTCTTTTCCCCTTGTGAATGGCTGGATTGAAAAGTGAAGTCCAGCAGAACGTTCTCATGTTTCAAACTCTTTCCGTCAATAGCCGCAGTTCTCTTCCCAGTGGTAAGGCGCTTCTGAAAGTTGGCAAAGAGAATGACTTAATAAAAGTTCGCTTTTGGAGCCTGTAACAGTTCTCTTAGTTAATATCCGTCGTAGACTTTTCGAAATGGGACATAATTTTTAAATTTTGATCGAATTTTCTGTTGAATGGATGTTTCTACGGGGTTTACGTTATCAATAAACGAGAGGACATTTTTAAGGTTTTTTCTCACGAGATTTGCCTTCTCGAAGCTGCTTTTCTAGCAGCGCTTTTTGATCACACGATGACCGCTACTGTCTGAAATGTGTTGCACAAACAGGCAATATCGTTATTTATTATTTTCAGAGGGTAGCATCAGAAGTACCCTATCCGGCGTATATATTAAATATTGTTGTTTTTGAAATATCAAAGCCAACATTGTAAATATTAAGTTTGAAGACGCTACATTCTTTAATGTTTCTTTGACATGCATAAATAGTGAACACTGTTAGGGAATTTGCAAACATGGGGGAAAAATGACTATCGTTTTGTGATGCAATACTTTAATTTTAAAGGTCTCGGACAAACTTAATATCCAAGGCGGGATAGATTTTTCTCTGATTCTTCTTTTGCAACATTCTAATATCGAATGGCAGAGGTAAAACGAGACTGTATGAGCTCCAAGACCAATATCGAATGATCCACCAAATGAAGTGACCACGCCAGAAAATGTGACGAAAATCCACAAAATGGCATTTATGACAGTTGACTGAAAGTGGACGAACTGTCACGAAAAGAAAATGAGACAGTAGTTTTTCATGATGGATGTCACGTTTGCTTACAATGCATAGTGAGGATGTTTCAGTTGAGTTTTTTTACGGGGAGAATCAACTCCAAAGAAGGCGAAGACAGTTCCATCTGCTGCCAAGTTCATTGAGTAAGATTTTTGGGATGCGCATGAAATATTTTTCATGGATTATCTTTAAAAAATAGAAACAAAAAACGATGTGTTTTATGCCGTATTTGAAGAAAAATTCACCAGTTCAACATTCATTATGACGACGGTCAAAATAAAAAACAAGTTTAAGTTCGACATGCTTCCTCACGCACCCTATTCACCAGATTTAGTTCCCTCGGATTATTTTCTCTTTCCAAACTTAACAAAATTACACTGTGGTAAAAGAAGTGGAGTCTGAGGTTGATGGCTGTGTTGAAGTGATTGATAATTCTGTAAACAGGGTGTCAAAGCTATCGAATATCGTTGGACAAAAAATAAATTTTTGTCATGTTTTCGTATTTTATTTTTTAGGTTAGGCACTTCTGGGAATTCCCTAGTATATCGTAAAACGTCGCTTGGTATGAGGTTGGGATTGTAGAGAAGGCGGTTATATTTTTCGCCTCATTGCTTTGATTCTATAGCTACAGCTTGATTTGAGTGAGCGGATTCCTTTTCAAGGCGACTGCAGCTTTGTTGAGCGTACAACCATCTCGCAAGTACTTATAAATACTGTAATATTCTGCAATATACTACTGATGGTAGTGAAAATTCGTAGCATTATGTTATCTGAGTAATTTTGCCGCTTAGTCTTCTTAGGAGAAGCAGACTTGGTTTTCCACCATGTCTTCCATCACTTCCTTTGACATCGCATCAAACCACTGTCCGGTATTAATCCATCAAAGGATCTGCTACTCCTAAACGAGGCTACTCCACAAGTTCCCGCATTCTCTGCGTAGTATGACAAAACGTCGCCAGACGGTATTTTAGACATAATTTGTGAAGAATTGTATAAATAAAATATACGCCACTTGGACGTGTTTAGTTATAAGAGTATTTTCCATTGACGTGTGTTGAGTAGTTTGCAAAATTACCTTTCATCAATTTCAGGGAACAATTTATACATAAAATGGTTCATAAACACATCAAATGTTAATAATAAGAAAGATAGCCAAATACAGACAAAAGAAGTAGTAATATAAATACCACACAAGTTTTCTGTATTTAGGTGCAGATAAACGCAAGAGTGTTCTTTCACATCAAATGTTATTGAGGCCTGCATTTGAACACGTTAAATTTGAGCCACATCAAAACTTACCGCAGGATTAAATGTTTTAAATATGGCAGAGTATTAATTGATGAGGACCCCATTTCAGAAAGATCCTGAAAATATAAATGATATTCGGGATGCGATTCTGAAAGGACACGGACACGTTACACCTGAAATATTGTGAGACTGCAGTATGGGACGTGCCAGAGGATTTTGCCTGATGAACTGAACATGATTTTTTTTATTTTTTATTTTTTTTAGGGCAACAGGGTACATGAGGGTAATCCACGTTGGGCAACTCTCCTTTAATAGCATAGGAAGGGATTTTAAAGGGGGGATGCCAAAGGGGGCCAATTCCTGCATAAGTTTACACAGTGACTTTTAAGTGACAAGGAGAAATAACATCGCTTGAAAGTCTGTAGAGAACTCATTCTGAGGCTTGAAACTGTCCGCGACTTTCTTCGGTTATTACCAGCAGTGAAAGCTTGGTGTACTGGTACGATCCCGAAACAAAGCAACAAACTTCGCAATGGGAAATTAATCTGAACCCCGAGAATGGAAGACAAGTGAAGAACTACGAGAAGGCAAAGCGCATCCGTTTCTTAGATATTTTAGGAGTTTTCATTCATTGTATAGAACGATAATTAATAGTGTGAAATAATTCTTTTTATTATTTAATGGAAAAAAGTTTTGAAAAAGAAACATTATTTAATTTCTAAATTTTAATTAGAATTAAGATGAATCAACAATGTCTTAATAAAAGGGTAATTTAATAATTTTAACAACTGAAAATTATTTAAATTTTAATATTTTTATTGATTTTGGTTATCTCAACTTTCGTAAACTCTAATTTACAAATTCATTACTGAATTTGAACAAGTATTAAATTTTTATTTTGAATAAATAATAGTTTTCATTTACTTGTTGGCACTCAAGACATTAATAAATTAAATTAATTGAATTTTATTTAACAAATTTTAAATTCAAAGTTATTGAATAATATATAAAAATTTTAATTGATATTTCAGTTTCGTTATTTTTTCCTTTTAATTGATTTATAAATAAGAAAGTTAGCCAATTCAGACAAAATAAGTGAAAATATAAAAACCACACAACGTTTCTGGGATCCTTGTCCCTTTCCTCGTGTGAAGAATAAACCGATTGCACTTGTGTCGCTCTAGGCTCTTCTTCGCACCTGAGGAAAGGGACAAGGATCCCAGAAACGTTGTGTGGTATTTTTATTATCTCTTATTTTGTCTGAATTGGCTATCTTTCTTATTTATTATTTTCAATCAGACGTAATTTTTTTCAGTTTAATTGATTTATTTTGAATACAGTAAATTAACCTCAGTAAACTTAAATTTTTCATTTTCAATTTTTTATACTTTTCCCAATTTTTTAAAATTATATTTCCTTAAAAATTAAATTAAATGTAAAGGTTTAATTCATCGACTTAACATTTCAAATCGGAATATTTTAAAGTCTATTTTAATTTTGAAGATTTCATTTTGTTGTTACTTACTTGTGCCTGGATTGTAAACGTAAAAAGAATGAACTTGAAATGAAAAATTAAATAATTTACGTTTGATAGAAAATTAATAATAAGAAAAACAACCAAATTTGGCCCTATTTCTTATTATAAAAGAATGAATTTGCAATAATTAATATCATAGTGTGTGTTGTTTTATCTCTTTAATATCGCGGTGACCATATACTTTCCCTTATAAATTTGTTCTACCTACGAGTTTAAGCAGGGTCCGGTAAGTACAAGTATCTGCCAATGATGCGAGTGACGTCACTATATATTAGTGATTTACAGTTCGCAAACGTGGTAACTCAAATGAATAGGTGGTTGGTTCGAGTACCACAATCTCGATTTTATTTGTAGGATCCAAAAATTAAAATAGCTCTTTAAATTCACTTAATTGGTCTTACTAAGTATGGTTGAGCTTACTTATAAATTACCATTATACGCGTCACAGGCATTGATGGAGATGAGGGCGGATGGGGTGTAACATAGCGTTGGATACGCCTCGGCACCTCGAGTAAATCTTGCGGGCTGCACAGCACGTATTCGTATTTCTCTGCGCTTCGAAATATTTCGAGGTAATATCGAGGCACTTTCTACTATTATGCACTGTTCAAAACACTATCAGCTTCTCTGACACACTTTTATAATGTTTGTTGCGTTGACTGTCACACTATCGCAATACAAAGTCCTCGAAAATCCGAAATTCTAGGGATTTTATACATAATTTGAATTTCTGGAACGAATGAGACACGAAATCGAATTGAACAGTTTTAAATAAAATTAAATAGCCTACCTTTTAAAGCAAATTATTGCGCAATTTCCCTTAATAAGTTATTTTCAATATTACAATTAATTTACGTAACAAAATGTTCATTAAATCACATTAATCAATTACAATTATTAAAAACAAACTTGATTCTCAATAATTTAACGAATTTAACTAGTACAACAGTTCTTAATACATTTAAAAATTATTTAATCAATTTTTCCCTAGAACCGAATTCGAATCAATGCAAATTATTAATTAACACATAGAAAATAATGGTTTGATTACTCGTTGGTACAGAAAGCAATACCTTGACTTACGTCCTTTGTCTCAGTTTCTGTAAACTAAATTTATAAAATAACTAAGAAACATTACCAATTTTGAAGATATTTTGGAGAAGTATCTAAGGCAAATTCGGGTACATACCGAGATATTCTTCGTGTTCGTATGTATTACTAGTTTATAATGTTTGTGATGATGATATGTAATTGAACCCAGTTCTGTTTATTTCACTAATTTTCTACATAACGTTGTTTTTATACCATCGACCATTAATCAAGGAATTATAATTTTGAAGCAAATAATCCTCCATTCAAGAAGTGACTAAAATTATCATAAGTGCGAAGAAAACCTATAAATAAATATGATGAGGTTGAATACTCTTTCTATTTGAAATTAAAACAGAAGTGTAAAAATATTATAATAGATAACTGTTTTTCAATGCATCAGAGCCCTTTACAGAAAAATTTTGCTTGAAACATTGACGAGACAAAGAAATATAGTCTACATGTACAAGACGGTCACATAATTATTTTTATTATAATGAGAAACTTAATACATTAATAATTTAACCTTTATTACTGTGAATAAAAATATGTAACCATCAGTTATTTTTCTGACAATTAGTGGATCGGGCATGTTTTATTTTTTTATTTATAGATCCCGTTGGTCCTCTGTTAATGAAATAAAACCCACCTAATACAAAATAAATAAAATAAAAAATATATACAAAACAAAATAAAGTTGAGAGTAGGAAAATCATAAATACGAATGTTTTATGTTCAAGTGCTCAAAAATTATTCATTATGGCGAAAAAATGAACGAAGGGAATAATATAGATCACATAATTGAAAAACTAAATTTAGAAAAGAAATTAGGTTCTACAAAATACCGGAGAAAATTGAAAAATGTCGGTTGTAATTATTTTTTATGTAAATAAAAATCTGACACTTAATATTAGCATTTATGCAGTAATTAAAGGTTACAAAAACTGACTGGACAGGTAAGTTGTAATATTAATTCATTTTTTCTCTAATACATGTATTAATCTTTATTATTTACTGGCGTATAAGGTATTTCCTACATAAAATAATTAAACGTACGGTAGTATGGAAACACTTTATATTTCAAGCAAATTTGTAGGCTGGGGACCATTTTCTCATCTCAGGGTAACTCCAGGTTTCTGCTTTCAAGTTCTGAGCGTGACGTCTTCAACAATCCCTGAGGACTAAAATTAGACAACCTCCTCCTGAGATATATATCTTACGCTACTCTCAGATGGGCAAGCTTTTGAAGAAGTTTCCAAATTTTGTAGATAAGTTGTGGTACACGCATGGAAAATCTCGGTTCCTGCATAAGTTTACACACTAATAACATTACAAACATTTATACTATAAAGCTGCTTTTATATATCTGTAACCAAAGTATAGTATAAAATAATCATGATTAAAATTAATAAAAATTAAACTCCGCTAAATACAACGTCTTAATGTGTATGATAGTTCGTTACTGGAATATCGTGTAGAAAAAACCTGTTGTAGTGTGAAAAAGATAAAAATTTGATGTGAATGATCAATTTTCAGGATTTACTTCCCAGTAATAAAAAGATTTCCTTAAAATTTAAAACTGCATTCTGAAAAGGTGAAAAGCATTGTGCAGACATTTTCTTTCTCAGTGACGGAATAAGAGCAAAGGAGCACTTGTTTACTGTTAAAACGAAGCTTTTCTCAAGCTGTTTATTTCATTGCCTTCCTCTTCGTTTTGCTTGCTTGTCACAGACATCTGTAAAAGGACGCGAACAGAAGTTGGCGCATCAACTTCTTCGAGGCGTGGAAAGAACCATCAACTAAAAACCATGGAACATTGTAACATTAAATGCTATTGTGGGCAGAATTTCCCATCCTATAAGAAGGATGGCGTATTTAAGACCCGAAGACTCGGAAATTTAATAGGACTGATATTTTAAATTTCAGGTTTCCTTCAAATTTCTATTGTCACCAAATTTATGTTAAAATGCAGCATAAATTTCATTAATTAATTTTCAATATTTTCTATATAAATACTAAAAATATATCATATAACCTTAAATACGAATAGTTCCATCACTGTATTTTATTTGTAATCTTCGAGAAATTATATTAGGCACTAAATTATATGAAACCGGCATTTTAAACTCAAAAAACGTTTAATGATTCATGATGAAAGCCATTAAACACTAAAACTACTACCGACGTAATATATCGAAATTTTGTTGTTGGTTGTAAATGACACTTATACCAACATTAAAATCTGGTTAACGGTTTTCATATACCGACAAAAACAAAAATAAAGAATATCTACTTTGAAATGAAAAAAAAAGTATTCCTGTATCATTAATATATCATAAATGAGGACGAAAAAAGTGTTCACACTTAAGCTTTATAAGGAATAAATCGTCAACATTTAACCAAAAACTGTGTTAAATTGTTTTGTGATATGACTTCTTTACGTTAGTAACAAAAATATTAATGAAGAATCTCATGATGGAAAATCCTTCATTACTTTATTAGTGAAAGATTTTTTAATATCTCCCTGGATAATTGATCAGACCGCCATCTCAAATATTAATTGTAGCCTTCGCTGTTTGATCGTTCGCAAAATAACTCTACCAAAATCCTATTTGAACACTTTTATGAAAGAAATGATCTTTGAAGAACTTTGCTTTTCCGACGAATAATGAAGTTTGTCTTTAATCTTGAGAAATCATTGGATAGAGAATTCCGTTAAATTGGCCTTTTGATATTATTTTTTATTTTATGAGAGAAAATAATGATTAAACAGAGAATCTTAAGGAGACTATAAGGTGTCATCATTAAGATATGGGAGATTTCGCTGTCCTCGAGGAAGGACTTGTGTACGTATGTAGTTTCTTCCCTGCGGCCTTTTACGAACTCTCCAAGGAGGGAACGAGGTCATCTTGTTTCCTAAATCCCGGCGGGCTGGGTCCTGCACCCATGGGAGGCCAGAAGAAAGGTTTTTCCCACGAAACCACCGTCGAGTCCAACTCCAACGGGCGTTGGGCTGGGGCATAGATGACCACACGCTGCTGTCTCGTTCCGGGATGGCAGCTCAAGCTCACGGAATGAGGTTCGACTCGACGTGGCACTGGGTTGCGTATGTAAAACCCATAAGGTGGTGCTAGCAGCTGGCCTGGGTAACTGTAACCCAAGGGTGGCGGACCAGGCTGGCATTTGAAGCCTCAAGCCCTTGGAAAAGGCAAGTGGTCCTGGGAGCGTGATATCCATGTGGGGTAGCCGACCGCCTCTCTCCCGGTAACGGGAAGAAAAACTCAGGTATGGGAACCACACCCTCTCTCTTATTGAGAAGTAGTTCCGAAGAAGTAAGCAGCAGACACAGCTTTAAGTAATTTCTCCCCGTAATACCTAATAGGTATACACGGGGAAGCGTTGTGCCCGTTTTTGGAAACGGTATATGAGCGCTGAAAATAACGAACAAAAACAAAAACCCAGCTGGACTTCAGGGACCCAACGCACCCCGAGGTACCAAATTTGCCGAAGGTTTTGGTCGGCCGCGCATATAGCTCCGTTAGCAAGAATGCTCAGGGTCACCCCGCGGGGTGTAGATGGCCATTGAAACTTGTCGGCACAATGGCTCTCGAGTTAGGGCTATCTCACTCACATAGAAACAAGCTATTGCTATGAGGAAAATTATGAATAGGCGGTTTCATCATCGAATATCTAAGAGGTGGAGACAAGTGCGCACCACTCGACACCTTTGCCTCCCAGAGTGTGGTTGATTCTGGGGTCACCAACACATTCCACACCCCAGAAGACTGGATGACCACCTTGAGTCAATCTGCACTACCTCCTGGCAGGACAGGATGGTAGCTTCTTAGAAAGTCCTCCCTTCCTCCTCACTTTCTCACATGCCGCAACCGCGGAAAGTCCTCTCTACCAGAGTTCTATTATCAGAAAGATTCTCCCACTACCGAGAATAGTCACGGTTCGATGGTTCTTTCGCTGCCTCAACCAAACATGAAATCTGAAAGCACCGAGATCGTTACCCACATACGTGGGATTGGAAGCAATCTAGACAGTTTAAGGAGTGAACGCTGTGTGGTCTGCCGTGGGTCTCGTATCGGATACTGCCAACCATGAGCAGCTCAAATGACTGTTGTCTCACCGTTCACCCACAGGACTTGAGTACGATCCGAGTCGAAAAAGGAGCATCACATATTACTTGAAGCGATGAAGAAACACTCAAAGAAGAAACACTGACATCCGAGGGTAATTCTTTGCCGCAGAATTGAAAAGTCTTAGGATCAGTACAGAACTGCGAGGACAGTAAACCAATCCTTGGCGAGCCTCGAGGGTGGTAACCAACGCCATGGCTAACTTGAAGTATAATAGAGTCAGATTGTTTCTCTGGCTTAGTCGGGAATAAATACAAGAGTCAATTGAACCCGATCTAATATAATATAATAATAATAATAAGAAGAAGAAATGTCTTTTAAGTCCGACAAATGTTTTAAAGTAACACAATCTTTAATCTCTAATGATGTACGGTTAATGAAAGGAATATTAATTGAACGAAATTTTAACTATTATTTGGATACAAAAAAATTAAATTATTTAATAAGCGGAGCGGCTATCGTTAAAGTACACATGGGTTGGCGTTAAGTTGCTTTCAAATGTACAAATTAGTTGGATGGCGCATTCTGTCTCTGATGAAGACGTATGAGATGACGACGTGAAAGCCTATGTAGGGGATTTACAACATCGTCACAAATTGAGAGAGATGACACTTCACATGAGCATTGTGGCCATGTTGCTCGATAGCATACTTTACTCAAACCAAGTATGAGAACATTTGTCGAAGAAGCGCTGATTTCCGGCCGCTATTTTTAATCGAGTTATAGAAAAGAAATAGAAAACTGATAAATATTATCCTTCTTCCCTTCATATCCAACAACCAAAACTCGTTTCAAACGTTCATCTTACGAGAATTGGATGAAAAGTTGGGCAGCAATGAATAAAGTATTTTAATTAAAGTATGTATAATGTTTAATTCACACATTTAACTAGTTGAAATTTTAGACAACATTTTCAAATTACCTTCGCAACTGTGAAACATTGAAAATGATTCAGACCCATTTCGTATTTTCTGACATAATAAATAATACATTTCCGAATTGTTCCTGGCATTATTTTGTGTTTTAAATCTCACACTATTAATTCTTATTTTATTTTTTAAGGTGTAGACAGGTATGTATAGGGTATTCCACATAGTGGCAACTCCCCTCTTATAGCATAGGAAAGGGAGTTAAAGGGGAGATGCGGAAAGGTAGAGCAAGATAGGCAAGGGTTAACTAGGGTCCCCGGGCTATGGTTTAGGGATCACACCCGAAAATTTGCCTAAAAGTGATGTAGGAAAACCCTAGAAAAACCTTTATCAGGTAGGTCGGGCATTTGACACTATTATTTTTCTAATTGAGTGTTAAATAATCAGATAAAAATGATGCGCCTGTGAGGTTAAGCCTAATTAATCATTGAAATGAACTCTTCCGTGCAATTAAATCTCACCATGCCAAGTAATTGGTGTGCCATATAGATAACAGCAGCCGTGAATTTTGAAACCATTTCTTGATTGAGTAATTTGTTAAATTCATTTTTGTATACCTTACATCTGTATCTAGAAACCGTTGAGATCGCTTGGAAATGACGTTGGAAATTATTATCAGCTTAGTAGTTTGTTAAAACTGGATTAAAAAAAAATATACAGGTTAAGATTTCGTGTTATACTTTCAGCACGAGAATGACCCATTCGTTACCAAAGGAAAGACATTCATTTGTAACAATTTACGTAATGTTTCTGCATCCGCCTGGAGCAAGTTACATAAAAGAAAGATATATTTCGTACTGAAAGTAGTTAAAGCTAATTGTTCCGTATACTGGCAAGGGGAACCAGTACGAATCCATCAAAGAGGTTTCAGGACCTCTGGTGCAGCGTTTATCGTCACTCATAAAATGTCAGCCTTTCATACCTCCATGTAATGACGCCCTTGGCGCAGAGTCTGTTCCGATCCAAGGAATGCCAATTATGAAAACAGTAGTTGCTATTCCAAGCCCAAATTTTATCTTTCTCAGCCGAACAAAGAAGCTTCAGAGTGCGGTATCCAATTGTTACTGGGCCTCCTAGGGTTAAAGACCTTCCATCACGGTCCCGTTGTCACCATCGATTATCTCCCGTGGCGAAATAAGAACTTTACTTCTCGGCTGGGGTCCGTTATGTTTGTGTGGGTATAAAAAGTTTAGCAGTCCAGTAACTATATCTGCTTTTATAAAATAAGAGCCCCAATTAGCCTCAAAGGAACTTTATTACACTGGAAATTAACAAATACACATTTTTTATTCAAGAACCAAAGTACCCACCGCTATATATCACAATGCCGATGTTTTTAATGCGTTTAAAACAGTTTCGGAGGTAAATGTGACTTAAGCATGAAATTTTTTTCCCCTAGATTTTGTAATACTACAATTTTTTTCCCTCACGGCTTCACTTTCAATGGAAAAAGTTCTCGGAGAGTATAAAATTTTAAGGTCAGATTTTTTGTTTTTATTTGGGAATGTTTTGAGGCTATTGGGCTCCGAAGTATAATTACTGTTATAGATTTAAAAGACTAAGAGAGTAATTGCATTCAACATGTTTTAACCAGTGTCATCCTATTATCTGTCCTAGCACAACATGTTAGTCAGAGATATTAATCTATACTACACAATATAGTTTGAGTGTCTTTCTTTTGACTCTAAAGTCGTTCCTGTAAACTCCAAGCGTGTAGATATGAAATGGAACGCATTCATTAGCAGAGCATCGTTACAACAAACAAGGCACCCTCAAAATGAAACCCGGTAATGAAATCTCCAAAGAAAAATTTTTGCTCTGTGATGCTGAAGAAATTGTCATTTTCAAAAACTGGGTGCATCTAAAGATAATAAAGTTGGCTTTCCGCCAAGATGTGAGGACCAAGGGACAACTTTCCCAGAGGATGACTAAAGCTCACAAACACGCGGTTCTGTTTATCGTTCGAATAACTGCTGGCGGAGAGACGAGCTCAAATTCACACCACGCCATTACAAGCTATGACTTCTCGCCCGGAATTGGAAACGATCTTTGCTGGAAATCTATTGCGAATGTAAATTTCAGAGCGATGTGAGTCCCGAAAATTTTCGTGGAACAAACATTGTATTTCGGTTAATATTCGTTACTCGAATTTATTCTGAACGGTTACAGTGCAATTCAATATAAAGTTATTATTTCACACCATATTAACTGTTCACACATGTTATTTTCTCCAATTTACACGAATTATTTAATTGGAACATTCATTTCATAAGGCCAAGATAGTTTCTGCCTCAATACTTAAAATTAATTTCTTTCCGTTCTTAAAATTGCTTATTTGTATCAATTTGTTTTATAAAAGCACAAGGTCACGTCAAATTGTCAGTACGAGTATTTTACAGCGCAAACCTTTATGTTCAATGTGAGTAAATACACTCTAGAGTCTGGACTCTTCCCATTGGAACAGTCGGCCAGCTGTCTCCTGAACAGGTCTAGGCACGACAAAGGTACTGCTTCTCATTCTGTATGACTGTTAAAGGTAGATTATTTATTTGTCGGAATTAACTACACATTATTAACAATTTTGATCTGGCGATGTGGAACTAATTAATTATAACAAGAAAAGTATATCAACAGGTTATTGTCCTTAATATCATTAATATTAATTTATATTGAATATAATTAAACCTGTAAAATTGTGACACAGATATTAATATAAATGAATTGCAATTTTATAATTAGATAGACCTTCACTAATAAATTATGTTACATTTGAAGATGTCGATGGCTTAAGGGCTAAAGCTCCTTCAATAAATGCTTTGCCGATATCCAAATTCCATTCACTTAAGATATAAAAAATTGGAAATAACGTCAAATTCTTATTCAAAGGGAATTGTTTTAAGAAAGGTGTTCTGTTGACGTTTAATGTGATAAAGAACACATTTTTGTGGTAACATCGATTGGTGTTACATATAGATAGTGATTTATTCTTGGTAGGCCTGCATAATTGAGTCGTCGCTTTGCTGTGGGTCAGAACTGCATTACAGAATCTCCAGGTAGTGGTGCCACGCTGTCCTTTGAGTTGTACCGTGGACTCCAGAAAGCGAAAGTATTTCCTTTCGGTGACCTAATTAAATAATTTTGAGGATTTTTCCTGATCAAAATAGTAAAATTATTATAATATATATATATTGTAATACCCCACTTATTGATAATTATGATAAAAGGAATTGAAATCAAACAAGTTATAATTTTTATAAACAAAACAATTTTATTAATCTAGAATACAACTCAAGAAAATCTCTGTATATCTTTTTATATCCTTTTACCTCAACAATTAAATTACACTAATAATGTAGTTATATTTTATCAATCAGACTCTGTACCCCAGGGTCTTTACTGGGTTGATAACGAAACGGAACACAAAATTTACAATTTAAACAATGCAGTTAAAATAAAATGAAAAATGAAATGAAACGAAATCTGACTCATTACCCTTATTTAACAATTTACAGAATTTATTACTGAAGGTCTACTTACAATTTTATTTGGGGTTTTCAGGAATGCTCTTTACTCTACAATGCTCTTTTGTGCACAGACTTTTACACACGCTTCACAGACACGTTCACTTTATCCTTTTTTGGTATCCCGACTCCTGTCAGATTGCATGGACTAAAATGTTTATTTTATTTTTAGGCACGGCCACCATCAACTTGACCGAATATTTATCACCGCCTCCACGTCCTCCTCCTTTGCGGTCTACATTTAAACTCCTATGTCTTCCTCGTTCAGATTCTCTCCACACACCACGTCCATCTCCTTCAAACTCTCACGTCCAACTACCTTTTAAGTCTCCAGTCCAACTCACTTTTATCTGCTTCCCCCTCTCCAGACTATTCCCTTGTTTTCACAGTTTTGAGTTCATACGTTCAGCAAACAAACACCAACTGTTGGCTTTCTCACGCTCCGAGAGCCACTCAATACAATTAAAATAAAATTTCCTTTTAATATACTTGAATGTCCACCAAACTTCTGTCATTATTCCTTTAGGGTTCCACCTCGATGTCTGTCAAAACCATTAGCTCTAAGAGCCGCTTAACGTCCAATTATAATCCTCCCCTTCTCTAAGAGCCACTTATCTATCATTTTATTATTATTATTATTATACAAACCACTCAAGAATCCCCAGTCTGAGTTGGTAAACAAATCTGATGAAATAATAACAAAATTTATGTCCTTCTTAACTGGGTATTACAATATATATATATATATATATATATATATATATATATATATAAATGGTAATACTTTATAACATTTTGTTTAAAAAAATTTAATGGAATAAATTCAATCCAAATTCATAGACATAAAATTAACGATCATAATCCCATTGGTCAAAGGTGGTGACACACTTTTATTTGTTGCCAGCCCTAACATCTATTGCCAACCGCACCAAGAGGTGTTTACTGAGAACTGCTGTTTTTAATCATTTTCTCCAAACCCTTGGCTACCTTCCTCTACCCTTCCGCATCCCCCCTTTCAAATCCCTTCCTATGCTATTAAAGGGGAGTTGCCACCATGTGGATTACCCTCATGTAACCTGTTACCCTAAAAAAAGGTTATAGGTGTAAATAACTTAACCCTAATAATTGCTTAATTACATTTGTCCTGTTACTGAATTTTCTCACAAGAAATTTTAGGCCGCGAAGAACTTGATATAGTAAATTGTAAACTAAAGAAAATAACGACCATTTCAGACGTTTTAAAATATTTATAACTAACACTTTCAACTCCGTATCAGAACGTTTCTGTACTTTCGGCAGTTTTCAATAATAACAGTTTTGTGTCAAAAATATGTCAGATCATAAAATTACAGTAGATATATCTTATTATTATTCGAATGTAATATTATAATAAAATCTTCTGCTGTATTGCATTTTTAATAATAAAAACACTTAGAAAGTAAATAACCTAAAATTTTAAAATTTAAATTACAAATACTACTTTTTTAATATAATTATATAAAAAAGAATGAATTATAAATATTACTTAATTTAAGGGTATCATAATTTAGTCTGCCAAAAGTTGCCTTAATAAAATTTATTCAAATGAGATGAAAGTACAAAAACGTACTGAAACGTCGTGAAAGTTTGTAAATAAAATATTTTAAATGTTTCAAATAAGGTCCTTATTTTCGTTAATTTATAATATTAATAAAACAGACGAAAATAGAAATATTGAAAGTGAGCGTGTGTTCAGATATACACACCTGACTGGCTAGAGTACCGCGAACTAGGCGGAGATTATTGGTTAGATTCCATAATCCGTTTACTCAATTAGTTTATAAAATTTCTGAGAATATTGGATGTTAGATTTTTCTGAAGCAATGCTTTAAATTACTTTTTGCGTCAATTTAGTCCTTCAATCTATAATTGTTAAATCATACTTATGATGATACGCAATTCTGCTGTTATTATTCTCTTTTACAGACTTTAACGACTTTTTCGTAGTCGTTCTTACTCCAAACGGCTGCCCGTGATTGTAAGAAGTGGATTACTTTTTAGTATCTTAAGAGAGATTTTTGTGGTATTTTCGTAGGGTCTTCAGGCTGATCCAAAGCAACACTCGGAGATGAAACTTTATATTTCCAATCTTGCTCATGAAAATGATAGGACGTGTTTATAAATTTTGCTTACCATATAAATGTGTAATTTTGTGCATATTTATATCAGCCTATTTGCATATTCCATATTATTTTCCACTTAATTCTTAGCTCACCGGTATTTGAAAAACAAAAACGTAGGCAACGTCCCTAAAGAGCAGTTACGAGGCGAATTACTCAATGTTCTTGCTGGAAAGAGACATGAAAATAGTCTGGTGTTAAATCTGTATAATAAATGTTGCTGAAAGGGCTCTCGAGTTATAGCAGTAGCGCGTGTCAGCGGCAATATACGACTTGTCAGACACCGAAGACACGTCTAAAGAATTTCTCTGCAATGAAAATAGGTCAAAACTATGGCGGAACACTTGCTACATTCTCACGAAACCACGCAACAAAAAAAGTTCTCTTTACTCGAATACAACACTCAAAATGAAACTAAATATGATTACCACAATTTCGAGTTACGGTTTCGAGTTCTGTAAATAGGGCAGTTTTAAAATTTCACAGTTACGTGTGTGTTATCTCAATATAAAATTCATGTCATTATATTCATATTATTCTTTTGTCAAATTATTTACTACAAAATTTTTAAATAGTTGTTAGGTCCTCCTAATATAACGGCAGAAGTTAATAAAAAGATTAAAAACATGGCAGCAGGCGGAAGTTCCCAAAATCTGTCGCATTGTACTCTAGAAGAGTAAATTGTTCTATTTTTTCTTTTGTGATAGAATCGCAAAATACTTTGGAATCGTCTATGAGGAACCTCAAACGTTGTATTCCACAACGTAAAGCGTGAATAAAGGTTGACGCTGAGGTTTTACTGCTCTACGGCAATCCCATGTTACAACAGTGGTACAACTCAGTTAAACGATTCATTGTTGTTGACTTTCTGACAAACATACGTACCGATTTTCCTGATATGTAATCCGGTTTAACGCGGATGCTTGAAAAACCCTCCTCCGTGTCTTCCAAAAAAGATTACGTATAATAATTTCATATAATTTAGTGAAAGTCAACCGAAATATGACGGATGTTCCAGCTCCTACGAATGTGACGGGGCTTGTCGGTATCTGAAAGTGGTGAAAATATTAAATTATTTCTTTGTGATGTCCTAATTACCATTCTCTTTAATAATTGGAACTCAGATTCTTTTTTAATTAAAAAAATGGTCATGAATACTTTCTCAGTTTCACGTCAACAGAAACGGTTTTTTTAAAAAAAATTTGTGATTCTGCTTATCGTAGTAACAAACACGATTTAAATTTATTATTCATTCCATTAGTCCTCAGTCGAGTAATTGGGATACGTCATAACATAAGATTACAAAAAAAGAATAAAATATTACAATTATAAAATTTAAAAAACAAACATTGTACTTCAGAAAAAAATTATATAATTTAAAGCAACGTTAAAGATACTAATATAACTGTAATTAAAGAAATGATAACTATTTTCATCTTCATTTTTACTTCGATTCCCGTCGAACATGAAAAAGAAAATGTCGGCAGTTAAATCCTACAATATTAATAGCATAACTTGATAGGATACTAGAAAACTATTTTATTATAGAGGATCTAATTTGTCCTATGAACAAATATTCTCCATTAATTAACACAGATTTACAGCTCTTTATAAATAAATTTGTTATAGTTATAGTTTTTATTTCGTCTGGAAAACTATTCTATAGATTTATCCCGGAATAACGAATGCTTGATTCAAAAAGGCTTAGGCGATGTTTTTCTATGCTGAGTTGAGAGCGATTTCTAGTGTTGTATAAATGATTTGCTCCGTTTAGGGCATATAAATTGATGTTGCTCCAGACAATTTTTTTTCTGATTTCTGATTCGGTTATAAACGTTTACTGAACATCCTCTGAGAAAAAACGATGGTCGGCAATCATAATTAATTTAAGGTTTAAATTCTGCATTTCTGCAAGTACAATTCCTCATCACAGTTAAAAAAAACAAAGCATTTAAATTCTGAACATTTCAGTAATACAAAAACCAGATAAAACGTATGTCCACAACAGGCGTTAAGATATTTCTTTTCTATCTTCAGCAGTACAAAAATTATAATTCTGTCATACACTACTACAACTAACAAACTGGATGCGTATGTTAGTGAAACATAAAAAAATATATATTTGTAAAGGATTTTCGAATTGTTAATGTTGGATGATTGCTAAGTTCGTGCTGCATTTAAAAATATTTTTAAGGAATATCAATATATTCATTTATATTAATTAATTATTAAATCTGTGAGTGTCGGTCTAATTGTGAGAGATGATGTCATTAAGGATCACTCCTCGGTATTCTGATCAGTGCAATATTATATATACTGGTGTGAAAACTGTAAAATGATTAAAATTTAAAAATTCCTAGAATTAATTTGAACGGTGTGTGATAACTACTGACAAAAGATTAAAATACTTTATTACATGAATTAAACTATGAAAAACAATTATCCCATACGTTTCGGTCTAATTTTAGCACCTTATCATTGTTGGAATATCAAGGTGTATTCTTATTCTCAATGCACAATACAAAATTAGGTATCATAAATAATATACAAAAAGTCACAGATATCACAAAATATTATCCTAAAAATTTTCGAGACGTTCAGTACATTTATTTGGTGATATCGTTAACTGATTTATTCACGTAGCAGACTTTCTGCATTTTACTTCTGCTTTTCTACTTCCGTAACGCTTGTATTTTCCAACCCTTCAACTGGCCCTACCTCAACATAACAATTTTCACTTGAAAATAGCATTTCAACACATTTTCATAATTATATTTGAGCTATCTTCATAAAGGAATTTTTTTTAGTTGGAATTGATTGTTAATATCCAAATAAATATAGCATTTTCAGCTGATCACGAATATAATGCAACATCACAAAAATACTGAATTACCGTTTACTCGTCAGATTATTTTTCTTGATGTGATGTACGCCACAAAGATGCACGTGTGACTGAAATTAAGCCCTGACTAGCTGGTTTCCGACGAACATGTTAGAATTAGATACCACTAACCAGAATATTACGAAGAAGTTCGGACTCGCGCGTCTCCTTCCTACAAAATGAAAGTTTTCTTACTGTTCAAAACGTTTTTCTATCATTTTTACTGTCCAACCGTTATCATTTAGATTGAATTACAGCTCTTTATACCGAATTTATAAATCTTCTCGAGAATAGACAAATGAAAAATCAAAATTTCTAGGAATTGAGCTGTGACATCCGTCAAACTAGTCACATGGTTCCCAGAGATTTCTATCAGTTTCCCAATCTCAGGAAGCTATAATGATACAACCCTTTCTTACATAGATTAATACGAAATTGCATTTTTTTTTAATTGAAGTTTATAACGGTCGCGTCGTCATAGTGGTCACTGGCGACCCGTATGTTATTTACAATAGTTTACATAGCGTTAGAAGTTCTTATATTATTAGCAATTGGGTTTCTATATTTGTTCACTTATGTTTGCTTCCTCGATAAATTTGATGATGTCCAAAGCAGCTGTCGGTGAAGTACAGACGTCTGAGATGTGGTGTTTTGCGATTGTAGCTCTTCGGATGTCATATCTGTATAAACTGAGTGGAGGGTTCTTTCTCTAGATAGCATCACTTGTTTTTTATGTTTATGATTTTGGGAATTGTTATATCTTTGTAGTGTACTAGTTCACTGTGAATTATTCCGTTGTTCTTCCTTCTCCTTTTTTCGTTCCACCTGTTTTCCAGTTTTTCTTTACGGAAGTTCCATGTTTCCTTCCGTTGTACTGAAATTTGTTTTCTCTGTAACATTTGCCTACTTGTCGGCCCTGAGGTTTGCAGGTATTCCTCTATGCGAAGGGATTCATGCTAGACAGATTTTTTGCTTTCTATTACTTATCTTCGTAATATTGTCCGTGAAGGTTCAATGTTTTGTTCCCTTTTTGAGGGTTTGTGTTTTTTGATTAATTCATCGCGTTCCTTGACGAAGTTATCTTTTTTTGTTTATCTTTTACTTGGTTTATGACGGTTAGGTCTACTGGAATGTCTAAGATTTTCTAGGGTGGGGTTCTTGCGAATGTGTTTTGTTCAAGTTGTGGCAGTATGATCCTTACTGTCCTCAGGTGTTTTTCTAGCATTTTATGGAACGGTATTGCTTCTAATTACGACTGTGGTGGTATTTTCAAGGCTCTGTTTGTTGTATGATTTGGGAGTTACTTGACTCAAGAGAATTTATGGAGTACTTGGTTCATAACATTTTTCTTCTGAATGCCAGAGATAATTATTTTGTTTCTCTCCTTAATCTTGTTATTGGGGTGGATCTTATGCATACCGATATGATTCTTAACGGCTCGTTCTGAATTTTGTTTAGTTTTTCTAATGTTTCTTTATTCGCGGACTGGTAAAGGTGGGCTCCATATTTTATTTTTGCGAGGATTATGGCTTTATATTGTAAAGAATTATTTTTTTGTGGGCTGGGTTTTTACGTTAAATCAAAATAAATATTTGACCAATAAATAAATTTTATATAAGTTTATTAAAGTTAAACATGAAAACTCTTATCTCAGGCACCTGTGGTTTTTACATAGCAGAGATCTGCTGCCCGTACCAAATGCGTACTGCTATTCTGTGTTGTTGCTGGCTGTAGCTCTCGTACCGACGTACTGGCGTCGACTCAGGGGTTGATCACTGGCTAAGGCGTCGGCCTCCGGGATTGAATGCTGGCAAGCCGTCGTAATAAATTGTGTAGTGCTATTTTGTGAACTCTTCATTAACAATTGTGGCCCCTTTCTCACGACGATTCTGCCTCGAACTATATCAGAGACAACAACTTTACGGAGCCTCTCTTAATCACATCCACCAGCTTCGGTGAGCGCAGAACAATTGTCTAGTTTCAAAAGCTTATCTCCGTCCCCTCGATTATATCCTCACATTCTTTTACTTTTTTCATTGTTAGAAAACTTCGTCGAAATGCCAGTTGACTGATTCTTCCATTGTCACAAGATTTATAGCACGCAGCTGCAGTTCCGTAGTCAACAACGACTAACTATTCTGTCATGTTGAGGCCAACAATCGAGACAGGACACGAAATTACTTGGATGGAAATATTTATCTCCTCCACCCCCACGCACGTGCATGGTTTCGAATTCTCAAGACCACAGCAAACAACACTTCCGAGACAAAAAAAACTTAAACCTAAATACACGCGTTACAATATGTAAGTTGCAGGGTATTGTGGTTGGCTCCTCAGTTTCTACCTGCTATTATTCCTAGAAATTACATCTGAATGCTATGGATTTAAGCTTACTTGAAATCTAAATCATAGACATCTGCGGACGTCCGCTAATAATGCTCTAATACTTATTCAATCTGTTTTAGAATGTTATTTACTTCATATTTATTTCGTAGAGATTTGTTTAAGAAAAAACAAATTAGTTTAAAATAAGTATATTTTATCAGCGCACGAATATTGGGTTACGACTTTGCTGGAAGCTAACTAAGCGTGGAATATTCCAGTAGCGTCTCAGTATGACAAACATAGTGTGTCAGTTGGATGGTCTGTGGTCACATAATTTCAGGTGAATGTACTGTTTTGACACATAAAATTTATTTCTGTTAAAGTAAATACACTGGTCGTTTGACTTATGTAATCACTTCGTCAATTATGGCAAAATCACTAAATTATCAATATTTCTTAAAACATAGTGGTGCCTTAGTGTAAATTATTTACAGTATCTAACTGGATTTTTTGGCGACTCTGACTCAAATTATTTGTGGCTTAACTCTTTGTTCCGATCCGTGAATCATGTATTGATTCCTTCATTACTTTTGCTCGATATTTCTTGCCATATCCTTAGCTGAAAATCTAAGTCACAGTGAAGCACGACGGACAACCTGAATACAATTATTAAAGTTTATTCAGAAAGCCGTATCGCTGGCGGAAATTTGAAGATTATGAAGCGGGCAACTTTCCGGAGCTTAAAGTAACTGTAACTGCAGCTTGAATAAATGTATTTTTGGCGAACTAATGTTTGATTATTTTGTGATGAACGTTATGTAATGCGTCATCTGAAACGACAGCTTCGTTTAAATTTATTTTTAATTCAAGGGTTCAAGGCGGCAGAAGCGGAATGCTAACGTCAAAGTGAGTTTCATAAGCATTTCAGGATTTCGTTTATACTTGAAAAAATACAGTTTCCGCGGGAACGATAAAGAGACAAAGGCGCTCGTCGGCGCTGGACGTCGGGCGTCGGCGCTGCTCGGGAGGCGTGGTCGCGCTCAGTTCGCTCCGAGCGGGAGTGGGCGCCGGTCTCAGCTCCTGGCGAACGCGACGCCCATGTTACAGCGCGACGCCGACACCGACGCCGCCGATCGGGATAGTTGATACTGGCAAATAAATGCCTTCTTTTTTCAATATCTGGTAAGTAAAGGCTTTCGGTACACTAATTGAATTTTATTAAATGAATTATTTTTTCTCCTGTTTCACGAATAAATTCTTCGATTGTTAACCCTCTTCGTGAAGAAATCAAAATAGAGCATTTTTTAATTTTTTTAAAAAAGCGTCAATAATGTTTATACCGTTTACCTCAATTTATTATTTTATATACCCTATCTATCTTTATTAATCTTAGATTAGGAAAATATAAAACCGATTCTCATGCATAATAAAATTCTGTATGTGGTCATTCTAAAAGTTAATGAAGCAAACGGCTATATTTGAATTTAACGTAATCCGCTCTTCATTTGTTTAAAAGGAAATATATTATTTGTTGGCTGAATTTATTGTCAACTAATTGAATATATATGAATATATGGAATATTTCGACGGAAGCATTAGTAGGGGATTTATCCCTCTTGAGAAACAGTTTAGGAAAAATACAAATTAAGTTCTAAAAAATTACGATTATCATGAACCTATTAATCGATATAGCAATATCTGTTTAATGAAGTAGGGAAAATAAAATTTTAATTCCTTTAAAATATTTGATTCGTGAAACCGAACTTTTAAATTTCTTAATTTAATATATAATTTCATGACTTTCTTCAGAAGTAACTACCCTAAATATTTTGTCTGCGCCTTCAATATTTAGAGGAAAATTTTGGTTATGGTAATAGTTCACTCGATTATCAGATTGAAAATTAAGAATATGCAGAACATTTGAATCAAAAGTCCCATTCACATATTTGTTTTAGAAACAATTATCGATTAAGTCTTCTTTATGATGTTCCAAATAATCATTTTAATTGTACCTAACACTTACAAATTGTGAAGGAAATACATTGAGCGATAGTACTTTGCATTTTCGATTTTAGGACTTCAGAAATTAAATGATAATCTTTCCACGATCTAAGCTGAAAATGCTCATGATACTACGGTTCTGATTTAGCATCTTTAAATTATTTACAATTTCAATTTTATTTCAAAATGTTACCAAAATGATATTTGTAATTAAGTACAATGATTTTTAAATTTAGTTAATACAAATACATATATTTTTGGAGAATTTGTTTGTAGTTAGCCAAATAGTAAATTAAGGCTCCTTTAAATATTAAAATAAACCGATATTTTCCGCTTTTTGGGGTTTAATTAAAATACAGTTTTCATTGAATTTAAAAATCTGACGGCAACATCAAGTGGGTATTTGTTTTCTGCGTGGAAAGTGCAAAAAAACAAGAAGAATTTTAGTAATTCGACTATGGTTGCTGATTATTAACTGTATTTATAAATCCAGATTTGACTCAAGAGAAAACGATTGGAGATATATAAAATAACTATTTATATATATCTTTAAGATTTTCTTTGTCTATACATATGTAGATTGAATGTGAAACGAATAAGTTTTCTAATGATAGAAAAGTACGATGAATTATGTATCCGATAACTGAGTAGTTATAAATGTGGAGTCTTACAATTTTTATTAGGAATTTAGTTTTCTATGCATTCCTTGAAGTTTACTAAATTAATTTTGCTCCTTGGAAATACAAAGAATAGTCAATTGTAATAACAGCCAAAACAATTTATTATCTCGGAGGAAACTAAAACGCGCTCATTCCTCATGTAATTCCTATTTGCAGCTTAAATAACCGAATTTTCTTTACACTGAAATTTTATTTTCAACACGACTTATAGATAAAAATAAAATGTAAACTAACGCTTAGTGTATAATTCTGGAAATATTGTCCGGATACGTTCTGTACTGTACTGTACAACATTGAATTATAAATTATTACGAGGTAGTAATTGAATTAGAGACATTAATAATTTCGTTTCGCAGTTTAAATATTCTACTTTAATTTGAATATTTCTCTTTCTCTTTCTATAATATATATATTATTTAAATGGGTTAGGTAGACTAGTGGGTACGTAAGTGCAAATAATTTTTTACTGATATCGGTACATCCCGAATATTTGTGAAGTTTTTTTTCAATCAACTTAAATTTACAATATTCGTTGAAAGTAAAGCTCTATAGAGGAAGGAAGTCCAAATAATATACGATTTAAATTTAAATAAAGTAATTTTATTTAATGAAAAATTATTTTTTATTTTATGACAGTAAATATACTGAATTAAGAATTTTCACGCGATTTAGTGATTTTCATTACCATGCTTTCAAATTTGTTTCATATTTAGAAATGGTTAAACGAACTAAAGCAATTATGATTTTATGAATTGTCTGACTTATCACTTATTTTGGAAAACAGAATAGTATTTACGATTGAACTAAACTCCACAGAAAAATTTAGTTATTAAGTCTGTAATTTAATCAAAAAAATGAACTTTTATATCGAATAAGAAAATAAGGCAAATGCGATACCGTTTGTATTAATCACAGAAACTAACATACGATTTTCTGATGTGTACTACAGTACAAATATGTTTGTGAGCACCAACATGAATAAGTTTTTTTCACCGTCAAACATCAAATAAATAATTTATTTTCAATTTTCTCACCATACTAACAATGAAAATAATTTCGCAACAGTTAAGAATTTGTTTCGACTGACTGGCGGCACTTGTTCTTCAAGAATATGTATGGATTATTATTATTATTCTAATAAATCTACTTTCGGAACCATACTTCGTTACTCATTTTATCCGCCAAAGTTAGTTTATTGAGAACATAATTTGCTCTGACTTGAAAAGAGAACTTTTAACATGAATGCAGCTCAACTGATTAGAACTTCAGGAGTTGAAAGTTTGAGAACTGGGTGAACTACAAGAGGTTTGGAACAAAGAGGAAAGAACACACCCTGATTAGTTAAGGATTCTAATGATGAATTTTATTTACAGAAACAGAAATTTGCTTATTAGGTAAAGAAATTGATTATCAATACAACAAGAAACATTAAACCTTACGAAGACTTAGGAATGTTGTTTAAATACTAGTGAGAGTATTTTAGTGATTTATTTACATGTTGTTTGAGAAGCATATATATTATCATCTAATTATAAAATTTGGCAAGAATAAAACAATTCTGATTCATCACGAAAATTAAGTCACCAATCATGAAAATCGTGACGCGTGACTGCTAAATCTCATAAAGGAGTTTAAGTCGAATTCCGCTAATATTATTTGAACATTTTCCCACAATATTTAAGAATGAATGTCAATAACCATAAATGAAACTGTGAACACAGCATTCTCGGGATTCCAACCTTGTTAAATATTTATTAATACACAACGTTTACATTGCATGGTCTGTCATCGACGTCATGTTAATTGCTAATACTTGTGTTACAATTATTTGCGGTTATAGATGTCAATTAAATATTTTATTACAGAGAAGCTGTGTATATCCGTTGATAAATTCATATCTGGCTACTGTCTAGTCGTTGATTGGTTACTGAATATGTGTTGTGCAATACTCGTCGTTGATTGGTTGTTGTAACGTATCGTTGTAGCAGTTGTAGGATGGCGGACCCATGGTCGGGAAGCAGGAATTTGGAAGACTTTACACTATCCTGCTTATACGGAGACTCGTTATTATAGATTATCATGCTTGGCTTAGTTGTTGTCCCTTTCAGCTAAAATTCGTCTATTAAGAAGACTCAACGTACTAACTAAGGGAATAAACAATAGCAAGAAATGGAGAAATTTTAAATCGTAGTATATAAAGATAGTAATAGTAAACGGATGGCTAAATCTTGAAACACGGAAACAAAACTTTATATATATACATATATATATATATATATATATATATATATATATATATGAACTATGTCAGAATTTAACGTTAATTTTTCATATCATGATTTCATGTAAATCTTTAAATTATCTTACCTTAAAACCTGCACTTATAATGCTGGGTATAAATCTTCTGAACGTTATCAATTTATTTTAATATTAATATTGAAATTCACTTTACAAATTATTAACTAATGGTACTGGAGGTCATGATTATGTTACACCCAGCGTAAACAAATGGAACAACAGTTTCATTTCTCTCTACGTAATGACGTCAAATTTAAGTGCACTTATTGCTGATGGTATTAATTTTATGTGATACATAACCGAGCGAACGTAGTTTTACTTTGCCAAACTTTAAATTCTGTCGCTCTAATTTCAGTACATTTTTCATGTTAATCCGTGTATTTAGTCTCATTTGATGTTTTAAATTGCATAATTAATTCTTTATCTTAAAATATTGTAACAATGTTTTGAAAATAAATGAAATGTTTTCCTTTATGCTGAAATAGTAATTTCTGTTGTTCTGTTATAGCATTAGTTAGAAATAGCATCTATATGACGCTACAGTCTCCATATTTCAACTTATTTGTATAATATGCTCGAGCAATTATATCGCCGAAGAAGTGTATTTACCTCTATTGAAGAATTATTTAATTAGTCCGAAGGAAATATCGCATTGTCGGGCGCTCGTAATCAGAAATTCGTAAATTAAATTTAGTTATGTGAAATCCACACCCCAGCGTCTTACTGCAGCAACGGCAATTAATTGCATAAATCGTTTTATTTTATAGCATCGTTACTCATCTAGATTCTCTTGCAGACACAGCGTATTTCATCTGAAGTCATTGCTAATTATGCCTACCGTTAATTAATATACTTGTTGGCGCTGTGGAAGTAATAATTCTTTACAGGACGCGGAATGAACAATACTCATAATTACTTGTGCACAGTGTGTGTGATCTCTCGGGGACGCAGGATTGACCTCGTGTGACCCGCGATGCATCAACATTGTCCTTAGCTTCCTCTTCAGTACACGCGTTGCTGTGGCGGAACTGTTTCGATCCAATCTCAAAGTTTCATTTAGGGACATTTCTGAACGTCCATAGATACGGTGTAAATTACTTGTAACGTATTTTGATCCCGTGATTGATTCACTGAATATATTAGCGATTCCGTAAACACATTAAAAACCTATTTTTCTCTTTTTATGTCATCACAACCCCGGGCTCTTTGACACAGTATTTTGTCTCAGCTGTTTCTTTCTGTACCTCGCAAAAATGTTTTGTCAAAAATAAATTCCAGGTGACGTTTTAACCTTTATCACGACGACTATTGTTTTTTTAGGGTAACAGGCTACATGAGGGTAATCAACAAGGTGGCAACTCCCCTTTAATAGCATAGGAAGAGATTAGAAAGGGGGGATGCGGAAGGGTAGAGGAAGGTAGCCAAAGGTTACTAGGGCCACCGGGCTATATTTTAAGGATCCTACCCAGCATTCGCCTAAATAAATGCAGGGAAAACCTTAGAAAAACCTGCATCGGGTAGGTCGGGCACTAGAGCCCCCGGGCTATATTTTAAGGATCCTACCCGGCATTCGCCTAAATAAATGCAGGGAAAACCTTATTAAAACCTGCATCGGGTAGGTTGGGCACTAGAGCCCCCGGGCTATAGTTTAAGTATCCTACCCGGCAATTCGCCTAAAAGTGATTATTTATCTTTTTCAATTCTGAAACAGCATAGGGGAAATAACGCTTCCAGAACAGCCGTGAGAGAAGCAGCGTTACCAAGTTGGGTTTAATATATGTGTAATATGTGATATTTTGGGCCCACAAGGACCAAGACAGAGGAAAATATGATTTCACGGCTGGATGCCTTAGTACGCCACTGGAAAAATTTAACGGAGAAATATTTTGTTAATTGACTCGAATAATAAATATATTTTTGGCCTTACTTACGGTTAATAAGACGTAAGCAGTTAATTCTTTCCAGCTACAATCTGAATTTTCCTTGTTTGGGAACTGAAATCGGAAACGGCTCTCATTTGTTGGTAATGTTTAAAGGTTAGTGGTGGGAGAAACAAAACCGTGCGTTTTCAGCCATATTGTGCGTACCTTTTGCCTGAAGCGACATCTGTCTAAACGTACGGGAAATAAATTGAGAAGTACTGGCTGTTGGCCACAGAAGTCGCTTCAAGAACTCAATGTATTCGTTTAACGTGACGGTTTACGCGTAACGTGACGGTCTTTTCATATTGACGCCGTACCAAATATATCATGATAAAATTGTGGAAACTGACTGTAAGCTGACGTAATACAGACAAAATTTAGGAAACGTAGAAAAAATAAAATTCTATTTCACGTATGGCTCTGCTCTCAAACATGATATTCCAACTAAAGAATAATACCAAAGATAAAACGCGAGAAAATCGTTTTTCGATGTTTTGCTAGTATTTCAATAAAATTGTATGAGAATTGCAGTTCAGTATGTATCGAAACAACCAGATTTATTGACTTAACACTACACACAATCAGTCATGTAGAGTTAAACCAAAAGTATAATAATTTCATTCCCTTAACGGAAGGAATTAACTATTCTGCTGTAGGTGTTTCATTGCGGTGAACAATACAATGTTGAAAACATCCCATTCCTATTAAATATTTGGCTAAATTACCCAAACAAAATTCAAATATTTCATTTAGGAAAGGTAAAGGCAGAAATTCATTTTATTATCCATGTTCACCTAGACCAAGAACCAGAGCAGGAATTAGTAGAAAATATTCATGTGCAACAACGCATAAAAATAATTTATTAAAATGAATTCAAAGAGGAGATAAAGATACTCAATCCAAAAATATCACAAGGTATTTATCTCATTAAACCCAAGATACTTAAATAATTACCAGATGAAGGTCTAAAGTTACTTATGTACGTATTTAATGCAATAATAAGGCTAGATTAATGGACCAAATCCTTAAAGTTCGCAAAATAATTATAATTTCTAAGCCCTGCAAGGCCATAACTGACGTCAACCCATAAGTTTTCTTTCAACACAATCGTGTTGTTTGAGAAGCACGTATAGACAAAATAAATCAGAGCAGACATTAGCAATAAAGACTGGATCCCGGAGCAGTATGTTTGGATTCCACCGGTTGGACACGTCA
Source organism: Zhengitettix transpicula (assembly GCA_037074705.1). NCBI lineage: Eukaryota > Metazoa > Arthropoda > Insecta > Orthoptera > Tetrigidae > Zhengitettix > Zhengitettix transpicula. Next base: position 152,017,954 of record CM073590.1, read on the forward strand.
TACCTGTTATTAATTTGATATTAATTTATATTATGAAGGAGTATAATAGTGGAACTCCCGAGAGGATACAAACGCGGTTAGAGCTTTCTCTATTTACGTGTGTTATAATATATGCGCAGTATTTCTGAGTTTCCATAGATTTACGTTTAAAATATTTGAATTGACGAGTGCGATTTGTGGAACCAAAATTGTTCATCCGGGTGCCGTCTTTATTTCTGATGTCTGTGCGGATTCTTTTGAGTATAGGTTTCTCAATCAATTTGGATAGAGTTAATAGCAGACTTGTGGATCGATAATAGGTGACGTCAGTTATGTCTTTGCCGGGTTTAGGTGTAAATTATTTTTGCGAACTATACGGATTTGAACCAGTAATCTAACCTTAGTATTGAACATTAGACTTTCATCTGATTTATCTCTATACCAATATTCACAAGTACATGATTACACAGCAATACTCACAACACATAGAGACCCTACTATCAAATAAATATTCTTCAACGTCTAAAAATGATTAAAAATCTGCAAAATAAAAGGAAATAGATCTAAATCATCTCACATAACATTTACCCTTAAACTCTGGGGATGCGCATATAAGTTTCACATTGCCATTACCCAACGATTTTAATCGAAGAACCTTCGTACCATGTCAAATGCGATCTGGTATGTAACTAATTTACCTTACGTAATGACTCGAACATTCCAGTCGTAGAAGACCCAATCAAAGGATAAAATCCGTAAACACCATACAAAGCTTGAAACTCAACTGACTACTAGAGCCGTTACTAGAGCTTATGCACAACCGAAGACTGGCCTATAGGAACTAACGTGGCATTGTTGGACCATCACCTCTTCAATAAATACGTACATGCAACATTTAAACCTACACGCTAGCAAATTACTTTCAAGATTTCTATTTGAATAAAATATATATACTGACGTAAACAGTTGCCGCGGTTTCAACGTAAAGGAAAAATTGAACGTATTATTGTAATTACTTGGCTGTAATATAGTCTAGTGAATATTCCGTAATGCATAGTGTGTCTAAACGAATTCGACCTAATAAATTCATGTTCGAGTGTTTGCCGAAGTGTTATTCCTGCTTTACAGATTCCAGTAATTACGAGCGCCAGTGAACCTGGCTTCATTCCCAAAACAGGAGAAGCTGCCAGTTTTATTGCGAGCTAATTATAATCCATATTTGCCCATGCTCTTATTAAAACGGGGAAATATTGTTTTAGTGAACTGTAGGGGAAATAATGTGTCAATTTCCAATAACATAGAGAATACGATACATAATTGTTTCTGTGCGGCCTTTCGTAACGTGGCATACATTTGAAAAAAATATTGATAATGACACTATAATTAATAATTTCCTTTTGTTTAAAAACACATCAAAGGTTTCCAATATTTAATTATTTATATGTATTAACTGCCTGAAATATGCATTTTAATAAATATTCTGCGGTCTCGTGTCTCCATCGATAATCACTGATTGATGTATATTGTAATTGAATATTGGGGGTGTATTTTTTATATAAAAGTTTCTGCATTTAGTCTGAAATTTGACTGCTAACCTTTGGAAAACACATTAATTCGTACAACAGAATATAGTACTATTGTAGTACGTAGATATGCGCCTTTTTACTGCACGATAGTTGTTCCGTTAATACCACATAATTTCAACACAACAACAAAGTCAAATGTATATTCAACATGTCCTTATATATTTCATATTTCTTTACAAATTTTCAAATTTGCAAATATAGCTTTACAGTGAATTCTTCAAATTTAACACCACTTCAAAGCGTCAGCCGACTTTTAGCAACATGTTAGTAATTATTTGAAATAAAAAATTTATAGATGATTAAATGTCTCTATTCTTTATATATATGACAATCAGAATTTGAATATTCTATAGGTCAATGTGCTGGCTTAGGAACAGGTGTGTCATTTTTTTCTTACTGAGTTGGCTGGAAACTCTCCAGCGAGAGATTCTCTGTTGATAATAGTGGAAACACAAACACAGCATCAAAGCCCTCGCCGGGATTCGAACACGGGTCCTCTGTGATGTGAAGCAATGACGCTGATCACTACACCACAGCAGGCCGGCAATTCTGTAAATATGCAATCAAAGTTCTTGTACCGTGAATCGAAGGTTAGTAATCTGTCGCAAGAACATCAGTTCAGAAAGTTCTAGCTGTCATGTGAAAATAAATATGAGCTCTACGATTGTCTTGCTAATCATCTTTAAATACTAAAAATAATGCAGGCTTTCGACCAATATCAGACAATATTTTATTTATATACGACAACTTTTCGGTACGTGTTTGTACCTTCATCAGGTCTTTCCTGCTGAGTAATTGTACACAATAAAGTTGTATTATCAAGAAGCCAATAATTTATAAAAGTGGTTCAACAAAAATTATTATCCCATTAAAGAATAAAGATATTTTGTAACATTCCTTGGAATTAAATGGAAATTGCATGTATTATGATACTACATTCAACATTTTTCCAATTTGATAATAAATGTTACCAATGGATAGAAGGTTCTTCAATAGGATCCCCGTTATCTCCCATTTTTTTGGAATTTGTTATGAGAGACTTAGAAACTCATTGTTTAAATAAATTAGAAAACAAAACTATTAAATACTTGAGATGTGTGGATGACATTTTTTGTATAGTAAGCAATAATGAAATTAACGACATCATAAAAATTTAAAAAAATACCATGATAAACTACAATTCACATATGAAATGGAAAATAAAAAAAATTAGTTTCTTAGATGTATGTGTCATTAATAACAATGACCCCATTGAAACGAATTGGTTCCGTAAAGCAATGTATTCAGTACAAGTCCTAAATTGTTTATCGAGCCACCCTATTCACAAAAATAAAGCTATCGTGTATAATCTCATAGATTACCAATCCCATATACCATACACAAAACATTAAAATTGTTAAAAATATTTTAATCAATAATGCTATAAATTTTATTAACCAACATATATCTAAAAGAATCAATAAACATGAATATAATTGAAAAGTTAGTACAATAGACATTAATTATAAGAAAGAGGTGACCAAACAGTTTATGGTATTGCCATATTATCATTTCAGCGAAAACGTAAAACGGTTTTTAACTAAGTTAGATTTTAAAATTATTTTCAAAATTTATAAATTTATAAAAAGGCAAAGGCAAAATTGATAATGAAAAGCAACATAATGTTGTATACGAAATTAATTGTAGTGAACCAAATTGTAATAAATGTTACATAGGGCAAACAAAACGCGCTTTGGAAATTAGACTTAAGGAACACAAAATCAAAACGTAAAACGGTTTTTAACTAAGTTAGATTTTAAAATTATTTTCAAAATTTATAAATTTATAAAAAGGCAAAGGCAAAATTGATAATGAAAAGCAACATAATGTTGTATACGAAATTAATTGTAGTGAACCAAATTGTAATAAATGTTACGTAGGGCAAACAAAACGCGCTTTGGAAATTAGACTTAAGGAACACAAAATCAATTTTAAAACTTCAAAGCATAATGTGGTCACTACTCATAGACTAGAGGAGAATCATGATTTTGATTTGAAAGATGTTGAGATTTTAGATATAGAGAAAAACCTGTACACACGAAATTTATCGGAAATGATTTACATAAAAATGACTGAGAACACGATCAACTTACATAATGACACAATTAAATTAAGCAAAATTTATAATGCTATAATTTGTTGAATCTTGATTTTAATATTACTTTTGTATAATTGTTTGATGATTATGAGAGGGTTGCACATTTGTTTACGAGACATGTCCCAAGTTCACAGGGACAGATCGTAAGTACCTAAGGGATTTGACAATTCTATGGAGTTATCTTCAGTTTTTCTGCGACCGCACTCGTGTGTAGTTTGTGAATAAGTGCCTCGGAAAAACTTCTAAAGTTTGTGTTTTTTTTTCAATAGGATGTGAAATTAGTTTTTAACATTTAGAATAATTAGGTGAGTGTTTTCTTAGTTTCATTGTGTTAATAGTATAATACCTTTTGTTCATCAACTTTTATAAATTCATTGGCTTCTTGATATACAGCTTTATTTTGTACAATTTCTCAGCAGGAAAGACCTGATGAAGGTACAACCACGTACCGAAACGTTTTCGTAAATAAATAAAATATTGTCTGATATTGGTCGAAAAACTGCAGTATTTTAAAAATAAACAGACGTAAAAATACAATCTTTAAATACAGTTACTAAAACCTATTATATAAATTTAAACGGTTGTTAAGTAAATAAATTTTAATTAAATATGCAATAAACACACTGAAATATATGATATTACTTTAAATCTCATATTGCGTTTAAAGAGGAACGAAGCGATGACCTCGTCTAAACCTTCTCAAATATTTTTCATTATAACAGTGATATCAAACTTTTTATGTAACATTCTTAGGTCCAGTACATGTCTGTCACAAATTTTATTTCAGAGAAGCTTCAAACTACGCACGGTTTAAATTACTCGTAATATTCTTACCTTAACAAATTACTAAAACGAACGACAATCGTGCTTCAAAGTTTAAGCACTGTTTTTGATTTCTTATTTTGTAGTTTAAGTTCATCACTTAAAAAGCCTTTAATGTATGGTAATGAGTAAAAGTTCGTAAATGATAATATTAATCTCGGCAAATAACCGTCTCAGGTTATTCAAGAAAGCCCAAATACGCGCATAAAAATTCATCTGAAACTGCACCACCTAACGTCGGCTAAATAACCGTAAACAAATATTTTACTAATTCAAATAAAGGCTTCAGGTTTTGTAATAAATTCATACGCGTGTTTTGTTTTTGATTTTAAATTTTAAGCGACACATATCTGGATTATTATAGCGGCGCCGATCCTGATTAAGTCCTCACCTAACATACGAATCGTTTGCAATGGATCCACTGATTTGGATATTGAAAGCCACAGCTCTCTAATTAATGCCGTTACTTAATCAACATGAAGCGCGCTGTTAATTCTGTTAATAAAAACTGGTAATTAAAATATAACATCGTTATGGGAAGTATTACGTCACATTCCGTTTTGAAGAGGTCAGAATCAAATTATGCTTACGTTTGATACCTTATGAAAATACTGTTACAAGTATCGGACGTAGGATACCTTTTACTCAAATCCTTCTTCAACACTGTTTAAATCAATAAAAATAACAGAAAAATTAAAAAAAAAAGTTTATGACAGTGAAATATAAAAAATAAGCGCTGTCAAAAGTATTCATGTAACTGAAATCCTACTGATAACGTTTATATTTGATAATCTAAATTATCCTTTTATATTTAGAAATAATAATTGAATTTTGGAAACAGCGGAATCGTGAAATTACGCAATGCCTCAAAAGACGAAACGCTAACGTTTTCCATTCAACGATATTGTGATATGTTTTGTAATATTGCACGAACGAAACTCAAGAGTTAAGGGACCTTACGAGGTTGTTTATGGTTGTTTCACGAGCCTCCAACATTAAATACATTTTTAATACGCTGATATATGTTGCAATTCCATGTTTAATATCACCTGGGGATATTTTCGTAGATTTTTGGGTAAGTTTCCATTTATATATCTATATATATATATATATATATATATATACATTTCTTAGAATTAAGTTGCAAAGAATACAACCGTAGACTACAGACCAATATTTTATGGCTTCTACAATTAGGATACGGGGCTTCATGTAATTATTCAAATTTTTAACAGGAACTTCTAATTAAATAAGTCAGGTAACTAAAGCAATGAATTGTAACATATAGCAGCAGCATCTCCTGATTACTAAAGCTATGTAGAATATTATTAATTATATTGCTCCATATTTTACATCGTTAACAAGATATAAAACGTTAGAATTCTTCAAATAATTTATTTTGTCAAATAATCTATTGACAAACATCATTTTACAATATATCTTGTAATAATTAAATAAATAGGTCGTTTAAATTATATTTTTAATTAAATGACTTTACCTCACGTTAAGCGTCAAAATGTAATAATTAAATGGAAGGCTTTTATTAAATGAAAAGATCGAAATTAACAAACAATATATTTATTTTATTTTGTGGCAATAACTCACAAACAATTACAATTTAAAGTATTAATTTCTCAGGGTCTCTACTGGCTTTGATAATGGAGACAACAAATTGTTTTAAAAATCTTATTAACACACAAATCACATTTACCTAAACAATACGACGATAGAAATAAATTTTTAAAAAAACTTGACAATAAAAATAGAACGAAATCTGACTTATATCCTTTAATTAAGTTTACATAAATCATTATTTTTGTAATTTGTTACTCACATCTGTCCAGCTGGTTCCAGCATTCCTTTTTGTTTTCGGGAGTACACTATTGCAAAAACTTTTTACACTGATTCTAATATTGGCTCACAGATTTTACACTCTTGAAGTCTCCCAGGAACTCGAATGATCCTCCTTTTTGTCAGGTATCTGGTGACCGCTTGCCTTATATGAATCCTGTGATTCATAGATTTGCTAGTATTTTTACCGCTTGGGACTTAAACTGCAACTTTAGTATTCCTGGCTGGCTACAGACGTAAAAACTGCACTCCTTTCCTGCCTGTGGATAGACGTAAAAACTGCTAACTTAGCGATATTTACGGGATGATACTTCTGTGAATGTTTTTACTGTGTCTTAAATTCACCACTTTGTTTAATGATACATTAAACAACGGCTATTCTCTGCTCTAGACTCATTTGTTGCGTCCTCCAAAATGTCCCGTCATCAACTAACTATCGTAGTCTCGAGTTTTAGCGCGCATACGCCATTTTGACTTTCGGACAAAGTAACAAAGCTCGGATCTATTGCCGCTACAATGAAATTTTATTAAAACCAATTAATGGCCTAATTAATTGGCATCACAATATATATATATATATATATATATATATAATATTGTAAAAAAGTCAACTTAATCGGTTCCAATCAGTTTTCGGATAATGGTAAAATTAAATACAGTCTGCATCTCCAGAATGAATTAATAAAAACTCTACGGACGTCTTGAAGAGTTCGTACTTGTATTTTAAATCGTCCGAAATAACTTCTAACATAGGCCTTTGTTATTATAATTTAAAATGCATCCAAACTAACACCATACTTCCATGTTTTAGTTAGTCACACGAAACTAAATTAAAATCAATATTATTATCATAAAAATCAGTCTTAATAATTCGACGGTAATTTTGATTGTATAAGAGAGCTATGTTATTGTCCTTTCAACATGCCCGTACCTATCTATAATTTAGGTGGATGGGTGTGTCATTGTAATAATAATCTTGTATTGATAATGCAAATACATGATATATGATCTGATTAATTCTATGGAATATTTCATTGCCAATGCATATAGTCTATTCACTAGTGGTAAAATCACAAAATGAATAAACATTTCAATACCTGAGTTCACGTAAGGGATTATCACTGCTTCAAATATATATATATATATATATATATATATATATATATATATATATATTGTCATAGGTAACAAACGATTTTGTTGAAAATGTAACCCGCATCTTACGTTAGTTATTTCACTATTAGAAAGAAAAAATACGCATTCTTCTGAAATGAAAAGGATGTAATAGGTTCAGTTCTATTTTAAATGCTTGAGCTAAGACGGTATAATTTTATGTTTTAAAACTCTCACGAAACGCGGATATCAACCAATTCTCTACCAATTAGTGGTTTCTTCCATTACCCCGATAAAACATGAAAATACCTACAAATGATGTTTAATGATGTAAGAAGCAAATATATGTATTTCTAGAATAATCTAATGTTGCTTGCGTTTATTAAATTGGCCTTTAATGCATCATTGCTGTTAACGGACGTCAGAGAAGTGACTCCCATTCCATTGCGCGCAATATTATTGCCTTGAACCTTTGACGTAAAACCACCTATAATACCTTCTCACAAAGGCCATATTGATCAACTGGCCTTACTGGAAATTAAGCATTCAGGAACCAGGAACCACAAAGTCATCAACTGGGTATAAAGTAAAAGGCTATTCAAAATGAAGCTGCAGATTGCAATGTATTAATGCTCATGAACAGAGAGAACATGAAAATAAGCGTAAAAATGGGCTCGTTAAATTGAATTGAATTATTAGTTTATAATAGTTCGATATTAAAAAAATACTTAAATCTCTTTTTAATGAACGTGTATGCGTCCATTATTGGAAACGTTTTTAGAAATTAGAATATTTAATTTGGTAATTATATGCCATTATGCGCTCATATCAGTGGAGAATTTGTAAACATCTGTTCGCTACAGGTCTACAACAGATGGTATGAAAAAAATATTCGTATTTGTTTCTTTAGTGTACACAATTCTGATAATACTAATTAGCTTTAACATTAATTACATTTAATATAATGCTGTTAGTACGTTAGTACGTTTGTAGAATAACAAGAAATTATCTTCTTGTCAAATTGAAAATTATTCATGGAATTTTTCAGACATTCCAATTACCCTTTCATCTGGATTCTCAAAAAAAAGGTCGATTGTTAAATTCTCTTCTCCGTACCTCGACCAGTTTAAGAGGCAGCTGGCCGACTGTTCCAATGGGAACAGAGAAAAACTCTTACCGTATGTCCGGGGTCACAAACCTTGGCCATACGGTAAGAGTTGTTCGCTGTCCCCATTTGAACAGTCGGCCAGCTGCCTCCTAAACTGCTCGAGGTACGGAGAAGGGAATGCTGCGACCCCACAGCAAACTCTTCTCCTGCTATCGGAAGACAAGTAGCCAATGCCCGACCTACCTGATGCAGGTTTTTCTAGGGTTTTCCCTGCATTACTTTTAGGCAAATACCGGGTAGGATCCTTAAACTATAGCCTGGGGGGCTGTAGTTAACACTACTCTTCCGCATTCCCCCTTTCAAATCCCTTCGTATGCTATTAAAGGGGAGTTGCCACCATGTGGATTACCCTCATGTAGCCTGTTACCCTAAAAAAAAATTATTCTGACGCATCATTTTTTACCAAATACTTTGAAATCTTTGTAAATTTAATTTCCAGTTGCGATGAAATTAGTTATAGGAATGATTGTACTTACCTCTATAGCATATATGAACTATTTCTGGAGCAACTATCATATCTTCTCCTCTACAATTGATTTTTACGATAAACGTATTAATTAAACAACTGGGTGACGGCTAACTACTCTTATTTTTATGACAATCTGATTGTTTACGCTCTCTAGTGGCAGAAACATCTATATATCTAACTTTCTAAGGACTAATAGTTGCCGCTAACCATTAAGAATTATTTTTCCCTTCTCTTTATTATTTGAGTCTTATCACTATGTATTTTTTCTTGTCTATTCCCTATATTATACCTAATATACTTAGATGAGATGAACACTAAAAATTCATGTAAAATATATATTTTTTTAAATGGAAAAGTCAAGGAGAAATAAATATTTTACGTAGACAGACTCATTAAATTCTTTAGAACGACAGAAAAAAAATTCAAACGAAAATATCATAAAACTAAAAGTAGTTATTACACAATACTTCAGTTGATACTTTTCCCGAAAAAAATTTTAAAGGAAAAATTTTAATTGCTTCGGAAATTGTTCAAATTACAATGTGAAAAGTCATAATACTGCAAAAATACATTTTAAATTTTTAAATGAAGTACAATTGTCATTTTCCTGCCTTAAAGAAAAAACTAGGATAAAAAACTTATAAAAGGAGTTTCCAAGAAAGAACGATTCGCAAACCTAACAGTAGTTAATATAAATTCCTATTTAGATCTCATTTTCAATTCAATGCTTTTAAAAAGAATTTCTAAAACCTTCATAACATCTGCGATAAACGGTTGTTATTAAATCTGCAAGATTCGTATTTCCATCTGAAATATATAAAAGAAAATATTTTCCGATGTTTTACTCTAATACTGTTTTTCAGCCCTTTGAGTACCGTTAGTACAGAGCGGAATTTTTGTATTTGATTAAATACACTCATTCCCTCAATATCGCAGTTATTACATCGTCAGGAACGTTATTCGTACTGTAATTATTTGTATTAGGAGACTGAACCGTTGCGTAAACAATAATATTAGATACGTTTACTGAGAAAAAGCAAAAATACGATTATAAAATAAATCAAATATAAGGTTTTTAGAAAGCTTGGAACATACATTTATGACAAAAGTATATTCACGCATTTACAGGATCTAATGTGTAACTTTTACAGAGATTGTAAACACGAGTAACATTTATTTCATCCCTAGGAATAAGTCGAAAATTAAACACTTTTACGGAATTTTTCATAAGTATTTATCCAAAATTAAGTAATTCTGCTGCGTATGAATTTAATCTTGAGATGTACTAAACCTAGATGTAACTGTTTTGTATATAATTCAATTTCAGACGATGTTCCTACACAATAGGATGGTCGTTACCAAATATTCAGCATTTCTGAATGAACTTGGAATCAGTTGCATACCACAAATTCTGGTATATTGAGACTGATTTGGCCTTAGTTATTCACGGAACAAAATTATAGCAACATGTACGTTCCCACAAAATAAAAATTTAAAAATGATTAAGTGGATGATTATGGCTTTAATCGAAAGCTCCTTGAATTGCTTATACACCAGTAGCTACGTCCAAAAAAAAAGGCATCCGTGAGAAAAGATACCCCACCCCCCACAACTGGTATATGTTGCGGACATTAGTGAAAACCAAGTTTTCCAATTCTAAAGACCTCGGGAAAAGTTTCTGAGGCCTAAAAATCAGTTTTCAGTTTTTCGCTAATAGAAAAAAGCATGAAGCATTCTATTGAAAATAATGTTCCAGAATAAATTGTAGAGCATAAAATTCTTTCTTGAATGGTGTATTAGAGTACGAAATTCGGTCGAATAAAGTGGTAGAAATAGTTCGTCAAATTTAGGACATTTTACGTCATTCTCGAGTAGAAATGCAGTTTGTTATATTTCTAGTGCTAATATCTACAAAATGGTAGCCAGTACATTTATTTGTCATAGAATAAAGTTTTAGACAATTAAATTCTTCTTCCAAAAAATTCTTCTTAAAAAAAATATCGTTACATGTTAGGATAACAGGCTACATGAGGGTAATCCACATGGTTGCAACTCCCCTTTAATTGCATAGGAAGCGATTTGAAGGGGGGATGCGGAAGGATAGAGCAAGGTAGCCAAGGGTTAACTAGTGCCCCCGGGCTATAGTTTAAGGATCCTACCCGGCATTCGCCTAAAAGTAATGCAGGAGAAACCCTAGAAAACCTGCATCAGGTAAGTCGGTCATGGGTACTTGTCCCACGCCCTTCCGATGGCGGGAGAGGGGTTAGCTGTGGGGCCCGCGGGCTATAGTTTAAGGATTCTACGCGGTAATTCGATATAAAAAGGAAAAACCTAGAAAAATATGCATTAAATAGGTCAAGTTTGTTACTTGTCTCACGCCCTTCCGATGATCGGATGTGGAAATGCAGCATTTCCTTCTCCATGCCTCGACCAGTTTAGGAGGCAGCTGGCGGACTGTTCCAAAAGTGTCAGATGACAACTCTTACCGTATGACATATGTATATGTTACATAGGTGGGGCATGGTAAGAAAACGTTTGGGAGACACTATGATAGAGGCTCATGAACTTAACTCGATACGGAAGGGAAATTCCTAAAATTGATTTAGAGCCTTCAGCGAGTGAATTACCGGTACTTTGAAGGCGTAGGGAATTTCCGGCAGAGTCAGAATTTTCTGTCAATAAACAAATATTCTTCATACCAAATGTAGTTTTGATCATATTTTGTGACTTATTTGACTTTAAAGGCTGAGGTGGCTCTTGTAAATGTGCAATACTTGTGACGGTAATTTGTCGGAAGACAGTAATTTACATTATACTAGAATACTCGTAACTATAATTACTAACGATAAAGTATACTTATATATATTAATATATATGTGGATGTGCTATGATGATGAAGCCTCTATACTTCATTTTAAAATATATTAAGTGTTAATTATTCTAGATTATCCGATTTAGTAGTTATTTATAGTCATTCAAATAGTTTTTCTTCGCAATATAGTAAATGATAGACCTATTGTTGACTTTTATATTGCACACATTTGTATGTGTATGCCACCTATTCCACAAAGGAATTTTGAAACCAGCGGTAATTCCGTTAGCATATTAGTAACTAAGACGAGAATTCATCGGAATGCTAATTTCAATTATAATGGGAGCAAGTGAAAGGCGGCGAGATGACAAAGGCTCTTTCAACGTCGGGTCTGGAAGCCTGACAGCGCGAAACTACGTCCCGAGGATGCATTTATAATTTATCTGTCTGCGTCGAGTTCTGTGTCACTCGATCTGTCGCCGAATGTGATAGCATGTGTTTCATATCGAAGGATAAATAGTTATGTCCACTCTCTCATGTTAATAACAAACACTTTAACGTAATTAATCAGGGTGTATGCTGTAATGAAACGTTCATTGCAATAGTTTTCAATCTGCAGTAAACCCTTTAGCGACGTAAATTCTCTTAGTATATAATTACGTCGAATTAGTGACGCGGCTAAATTCCATTAAACACGAGAACTTGTTTGTATCTTAGCTGTTCTCGCTTCTGAAATTTGTAAAAGGATCAGGTGTCCTCTAGAAAATGTTGAAAAGAAAATACTTTAGAGTGGATAATAAAAAATCCAAAAAGGTCATAAAAGAGGAGTTAATAAACTTTTGTTTCTAATCAGAGAAAAGTAGTTACTAAATTAAAAAAATTACTTCTGATTGAAAATAATTAAATTGGTCTGAATTGGCTAAATTTCTTATTCAAAAGTAGTCACCTATGCACTAGTTTTGTCTCGCAAGTCAAATTTTCGTATTATACATGTTACTAAAACTGAACATTCACAAGTCCTATGCCTTGAAAGTCCTTGCATTATTCGATTGATGCCTTCTGATGAGATCAGATGATCATTAGCCATCGCTGTCGGTTTAAGCCCGAAGTTAGGCCTTTGCTTGTTGTTTGTGTATAGACATATAACAAACTAGTTCCTTCCTTAGTGATAGGAACAAAAGCCTTGTTACCTGATGCCAATCATCACTTTTAATGGATAGAATTTTTTTTATTCTCTGGGCTTATTTTCTCTCTACCTCTTGAAATGATGTTTCATTTTTTGTTATTTTAATAAAAAGTATAAGCATTTTTTATTTTACGTGTTTTTTAGATATACAAAATAAAACGTAGAATGAACAGAAGAAACTTCAATCAAAGCTCAACCATATAGGCAATGAAATGAAATTAAAATATCAGGAAGGAACTATCTTAGTCGGTAAAGCACCTCCAAACTTAGCGAGAAACCCGGTGTCAATCCCAGGTCCGGCCGAGATTTTTCCATCCTGCTCCTTTAATTCAATACAGTTTATGGGTAAATAGCAGTTAATTAAAAAAATTAGTATAAAATAATTTCTACCTTCTTCAGGTCGTCACATGACTGAAAAAGTGTGTAGTAAAATTAGTTTACCTTGAAATTATAAACGTTCACTTGGTCAAGTAATAACCTGAAGAAGGTCTAAGAGGTACCGAAACGATTATATTTTAAACTTAAATTTTTGAACAAAGCGTCTGTTATTGGTAATAAACTGCATTTTATTTAATAAGAAGTACTAGCACAGAATAAAAAATTTTGATTACAATCATTAATAATATTTCTTCATTCCCGTTTAAAGAAAATCATAAATAATCAAAATATATTAAATGTATTCGACCCCAGAATATTTTTAATAAATATGCAAACTGTTAATTGGATTTGAATTAAAAAATGTCAGGTGCTTTTTGATCGTTTTCGGAATTTATTTTATAATTATATATATATTGTAATACTAATTAGAGGCCATTATTGATTTGATAATTGGAAATTTGTGGTGGATTGTTATCCGCGAAAATATAAAACAACAATGGGTACACATGTACAGGCGAGCCTTCGTCGGCAGCGAGCAATCTAAAACTCCAGTCTAACGGTGGCAGTTGCGGGCAAATATTCATCAAGAACAGCCGCAGGTTGAATTTGATCAAGTAAAGATTGCGGACAGCAAATTCATTGAGTAAAAGTTGGACATAATTCATCGAGTAAAGTTGCAGGAAAGAATAAGTCAATAACTCAAGCGATACTTTAAAATTCAACAAGTAAAAGACTGTCGCGAATTAAATTGAGAAGGAGTTGATAATAATTTTTTTTAGACTAACAGGCTACATGAGGGTAATCCACATAGTGGCAACTCCCCTTTAATAGCGGATGCGGAAGGGTATAGGAAGGTAGCCAAGGGTTAACTAGGGCCCCCTGGCTATAGTTTATGGATCCTACCCGGCAATTCGCCTAAAAGTAATGCAGGGAAATCCCTAGAAAAACCTGCATCTGGTAGGTCGGGCATTGGGTACTTGTCCCACGCGCTTTCAATAGCGGGAGAAGAGTTTTCTGTGGGGACGCAGCATTCTCTTCTCCGTACCTCGAGCAGTTTAGGAGGCAGCTGGCCGACGGTTCAAATGGGAACAGAGAACAACTCTTACCGTATGCCCAATGTCTTTGATCCCCGGAACATACACCTCTCAAGACAGGTCAAGGAGCCTCGGCTTGTGGGAACCTTAGTTCAAAAACGGAGAGAGGATAAGGCATCCCCAAAGGTAACCGCCTCCTGTCTCTCCTACAAGGTTCTGCCAGCGAGAGAACTATCAACAATCTGGCTGCCCAATAGTTAGAACGAGAAATACCATATTTGCTGGTGAGAGAGAGACTTAATGCGGAGGATCGCAGGAGTTGTACGGAGTAATTGTTCCAGTGGATAGATACCAAAGTTTGGACAGTGTTTTCGAAATAAATTTAAATTCTGTTAAATTATGGCCTGTTAGATGTGAAAAGTGTACGTGCATTAGAGCCCAAAACGAAAGCCTGGTACCAGCAGAGATTGTAAGTAGAAAGAAATTTAATAAAGGTTTGGTAAACGTTAAATAAGAATCAAATCGTCAGATTTCGGTTTCACGTTCATTTTATTGCTTAACTCTAATATTGTAAAATTTGATTGTTTAATTTAAATGTAAAAAGGTTGGTTCTTTATTTAGAAGGCCCAAATAAACGACCCTGAGAAGAGAGTTGTTAAAATCTGTAAAATTGCAAGAACACAAATATAACTAATCGCGTCAAGAAATGTTGTTATTTTACTTGGAATAAATTAATTGTTTTGTGAAGTTAAAAATTTGGTAATTTATTTTGAATCCTTTTGGCTTAAATTTAATAAAATTAAATTAATCAAGTGCTTAAATTTGGTTAATATTCAATTCATTACAAATTGGCGTCATTAACGTGTGGCCAACAATTAATTCTTTTAATTATTTGTTGTTTATTACATTTTGGTGCCTCAACGTGGGCCGAATAAATTTTAATATCTGGTTGTTCATTACAATATATATATATATATATATATATATATATATATATATATATATAAGGGAATTTGAGCAGTAAACATGTCCAAATGTTAAACTAAAAATGTGTTTTGCCAACTGTGTTCCTCGGGGAATGCAATAATAATGTATAATTTATAAATATCAATACTCTATCCGGATATGGTGTCTATCTTCTACAAGCCATCAACATTGATTACCAAGCAAACCAGTTCCGTCCTGTTATTGCCTGGACGACTACCATAACTGACAGCCGTAGACCTAAATCACCATTACGCATGCTGCGGCGATGACGTCACAGCGCGAACATTCATAATATTTTCATTTCGTAAAGTATGTCATCGTTATCCCACTGAGTCTTGATGCGCGACTCATTAATTCACATCAACCACGTTTCCAAAATATGAATACTATCATACATATTTCGTCTCTTAGGCTGAAAAGGTGATTCGTCTCATTCTTTAAGCACCCAACAAAAATATTCCCCGAAAATGTAGAATTAATGCATAGGTAAGATTTTTGAGCTATTCGTTTTCTCTATTCTATTCCCGACAAATCATAAACATGGGTCAACAATGATTCAGTGACAAAGCAAAACTTCCATCATATTCGATAAAAATTTGCTTTCATCGGCAAAAACGACATGTATGAGGATATGAGAGTTATGTTTCCCACAAATCATAAACTATAGTTTAAACTAAGAAATTAATTAGATCGACGAGGCAATAATATTCTCCTTCGAATGATCCAACTGGCCGTGTCCGTGACTGCAGTATTCCGACATTCTATTTGAGCATTTCCAATTAATTTCATCCACACTTTTACAGCATTTAGTTTTCTACATAGGTTCATTCAAAATATTCCCAAAAGAAAAATATTGACTCAACAAGCAATAAGAAAGAGAAGAATATCGTCTCATGACAAAATAAATACATAATAAAATCAATAAAATATGATTTTTTACAGGGAGAGGAATATAATATAAATTACTTATATTGCTGACTTATTTGAAGACTCCATTTATTTCGTACGATCCAGCTAGTATTTTGACTTGTTCATATTTAGTAATTTTTGGATACTTCAGATGACGTGCGTCACAATTTTTAGTTTTCGTGCTTACTTACAGATGTAAAAGCCATGGGAAACAGGAGCTGTATGTTTTATTTAATGTTATTTGTACGATTTTATTGGTAATGGCAGGTGTCAGGAGTAATTAGCTGATAATTAAATTTCTATCCAACAGCCTAGTCTATATCATGCTGGTTTCACGTAATAATACATCACTATAATTATCGTTACACGTTTTAACAAATCCGGCGATTTAAATTAAATGTATTCTTTTACTGTGTGTTCGGTATAATGTTATAATGCATTATAGAGATTCATTATTTACGCTTCACTGTCTAACATAATTCTGATAAAATAAAGCCAGTGGATGGTTAATGTACGATGGTTGCTATTTTGTGATCGAAAAAGTATGGTGAATCAGACGATGTTTGCAATATGAAGAATTAAAATTATTTTATTTCACGTTTATTTTTTTTTACGTAGATCCAACAGTTTCGTCTTCATAACAGACTGATAATGAATGGAGAGAGACTAACATCTAATATTTTATTTCAGTGATATTTGTTTCATGGCAATAAGACATTTTATCAGTGTTGGAGCTGCTCCTTTATTTCGAGCTGGCATTGGCTGGAGTAACTGAGGGGAGCCACGCGAGACCGCCAAGATTTACTGCACCAGAGCTCAAACCCAGTTCCGTCGATTGCGCGAGATTAGTAGCTGCGGCTGTGGCTGCGTCGCGTCGCGAATCCCCTCTGCGCCACAAAAATCCTGCTCTTAAAACCACGCCAGTTTACAGCGCAACTTTCTGCTAAGCCTACAACTGAAGCAGAATGCTTTTATTCTCCTGCTGTTCAATCGCTATATAATTAATCGAAACGGACAAATATGACATAATTAGAATTATAACGCCGGGAAAATGCAGAATTGTAGTTTAATAAACATACAAAATGCAAACATTCTACTATTTAAAACCTCCAATGATTTTTAATAAGAAAACCGTCACCTTATTTACTTCCATATTATATATATATATATATTAAATAAAGCAGAGTTTTTGTTTATTTGTATATGTCTACGTTCGGAATACAAATTAACTCCCCCAAGCGATGTTGGTCGGAGGTGGAATTTTCAAACACGTCAAACGGTCTATATTTAAACCGGATAAATAATTTTAGAGGTCAAAAATATTGATTGTTTACAATTTCCACCTCTTTTGCCATGGAAGGGGAGCACACTTAGGGGTGGGGGTGAATGGGCGTTACATAAAAATCACGCGAAAACAGTCGAGATTCGAGTAAAATCGGGGTTATGGTTGTCACTGAGTTTAATTATGACATTTATCTTTTTGTTTGACCCACAGTGGTCGGGAGTGGAAATTTTAAACTGTCGATATTTGCGTGGAATAAATATTTGTCGGGGTCAATGGCATTGATAGTATTTCTACCTATGTTGTTTGTGTATATCAACGTACAACATACATATTGTTTGCCGAGTTAAAACACATTTCAATTATTGTCTACGGATAACGGCAGTCTTCAGATAAGTAACTCTTTCTTTAGGAATATGATTTGAGCTTCTTTTAAAGCGAGATTACTATATTATCATTGGATTAATGACACTTGTATAAGGATATTATGTGTGTAACACGTATGAATTTCAAGTTAAGTAGGAGAATACTAGTATAATTGTATTTACTACAGTGAGTTTAGTAAGATAGTGCTGTAAATGAAGATTGCGTAGAATTATTCTTTAATAAATATTTCTCCATTCCTGATACACTTATGGATTAAATGAATAAGTATATGAAAAAATTGCATTGAAAAGTTGAGCTATTAGTGATATTAGCACCGGGATGGTGACGGTTTTAGGCGTTAGGGAGTTGAACCAACCACTAATTTAATAACGAAGTATCCATGCTTAGTCGTCATAGTTTTATTTACAACTTTCTTCAACTTCTTAGAATTAGCTGGTTATAGCCTAAGAATTATGTAAAAATATATTAATAGAATAAATTCAGTTCAGATAATTTTTACTCTCGACTGAAATCATGTTGCCAACAAATATGATGCAATGTTCAACAAACGTTGAGTATTGACCGATGGAAATCTCAATAACTGTTTATTTCTATAAAATGTCCAAATTTAACAATCTTAAAAGTCGTTCTTATAAAATTAATCCACTCGTCTTAGTTGTAATTCTCAATGTGACGTTATTTATCTGTTTTTAATTAAAATTTTAGTTCTAAAAAATGCAATGCCAGTATGAAAATCACAAAATCTCTTTTATATACTGCAAACTTTATTTCATTGTAGTAATGACAGAAAATCGATAGGCTATTCCACTGTTACAATTTTTCTCTTACGTTGCTCCCGAAACAAAAAAAAAACAGGAATCTTGAATTCATTGATCTGAATTAGCAAACATTTTACACGATGAAGTCCTTTTATAGTGGAGGCAGAGTGAAGCATGTAGTAGGAGAGTGTTAATTGCGTCATTACACGTTACATAATGAGCGAAACGAGTTAAAGTCATTAAGAGCCGCGTACATGCGCGTAGTTATTCATTTCATTATTATTATTCAATCATTTTACTAAGACAACACAGACTCAATAGAGAATCCTAGAATGAAGAGCGAGGGAAAAATCGTTTTTTTGGGGGGAAGGGGGGGACAGGCTACATGAGGCTAATCCACATGGTGACAACTCCCCTTTAATCGCATAGAAAGTGATTTGAAAGGGGGGATGCGGAAGGGTACAGGAAGGTAGTCAAGGGTTAACTAGGGCGCCCGGGCTATAGTTTAAGGATCCTACCCGGCATTCGCCTGAGAGTAATGCAGGGAAAACCCTAGAAAAACCTGCATGAGGTAGGTCGGGTACTTGTCCGACGCCCTTCCGATTGCGGGAGAATTTATTATACATAAAATATGTAGATTTGATTGATTTCACCTACAAGTGCTAGTAGTTCAATCATAATTGTAATTTAATTAAAAGTAGGTATTAAAGTTTCATAGATTATTACAATACTTTTACTTTAAGTACATGCAATAGTGCTGGTATAATACATATTTAATTAATGTTAGAGTATAAATACATAGACCAATCAATTATCGTTTTATAATTGCACCTTCAATCACATAATAATGACTATTCATAGGTATTGGTCACTATTTTTTTTCTTGACCTAAAACTGAGTCAATGTAAAGGAATATTTTAAAATACCGTGGCAAATTGAATGAATGAATTTATTTATCAGAACTTTAATATGTAGGAAAAGCATCGATTTATTTGTATAATTTATTGATACCTTTTAAAAACACCAAGTGCATTAGAATTGAGTCGTTTGTGAATTTCATTAATAATATTAAAATTGGGTATTTTAAATTTTCTGTCAATGAATTACTGTTATTTATTACAATTAGTACGAATGATATGAGTCGTAATTCCAATTTTTATATGAATAAATGTAATGACTATGTTTCTTATTTAACTGAACTTAATATTATGTTTATTTATATAAATAAAAGTTCTATTTTTCCACGAATAATTCTTCCAGGAAGTCGTAGCATTAGAATATTTGATTATACATTTTAGGGAATCATTTAGAATTTATTTAGAAGTACAAATATTTCAGTGCTGTTATACATTTTTTGATAAGAAAATAATATATTGTAATAATTTAAAAATAAATACTGATGGTTGTGGCTAAATAAAAATAACTATGTAAAAACAATTAAACAAAATTTATTCTTTGAAGTTAAATACATTATAAAAATTACACAATAATATTTAAAATCTCATGGTCTTTACTGGGTTTGATAAATGGGTGACTTGAATTTTAAATTATCTAACAAAACAATTAAAGAAAAGAAATAATTGAAGAAAAGAAATTATTGAAGAAAAGAAATTAATTGAAGAACGATCTGACGTATCTTAATGAAATGGTTTACAAATAAATTTAGAGTTCTTTTACTTACGGCCGACCAGGTCTCAATTTTGGGGTTTTCTGTGCACACGTTTTTGGGGATATCACTGAATTTAAATTGGTTACAAAACACTTGTCGAAACTTTTGGGTCTCTCTTCTGGAAACTGGAAACTGCAACTCCTTCCGGATTAATGGGTGGACAGATTGTTACAAATTATCTCTCTGTGGAATTGATGACGGTCACGGTACTTATAGATTTTTATCGTGGCGTGATTTATTAGGTTACTCCTTGTAACTGTTCGACGAATTTTACTGTCTAAAACTTTTTACTCAAATTTAACTTGTAACCTTTCCGGCTAGATCTATCTGCCTGCCATGCTGTTCGCCGTCCGACTGTAGACTGTGTGTTCGTCTCGTAGAATTTTTGACTGCGTACGTCTCAACAATGGTTCTTTTGTCTCGCCGCCATGTGTCGCGGTGTATGCTTTATATAGTCTAATAATGAGTTCTTTACTTTGCAATTATAACAATGGATTAATTACTAATTACTACAATATATGAAAAGTTAAATTAATAAATATATTATTACGCTAAATATTAAATATTTTGATTTAAACTGTATTTCACCAATTTATCTATCTGCTAAAATCATAAATGGTTTTTATAAGATTTCTCTCACACAATCGCATTTTTTTTAACATCAGAATTTAATTGTTTTTCTAGCGAAAAACTGCAATAAAAACAAGATCCTAATAGGATAGCTAAAAAGCTTATGTTGTATTCCCGCTTGCGCCCGAGAAAGTTATATCAGGAGCTGCGAAAGATCCACCCTTGGGAATCAGATATCAGCAGAAAAGCAACATTGCTTGCTTCTTCTGTTTTTCCTGTCAGACTTATTTCAAAGACGAACACTTCTTCGCTTCCACCAAGACATTAACACGAGAAATGAAGATTGGGGTAATCCGTTCTCCAAAACGAGCTTAAATTCGAATCTTCCCGTTGACTAGTCTACAGTTTTAGTGTTAATGAATACTCATAAAGTCTTCCGAGAAATCTTCGGATCGAAATATCACATACATGCTCTCATATTTAAAAATAACACATTTTTCTTCCTGTATACATTGTACTTGAGTTACAGAAATTTCGTTAAAACAGTATTACCTAATTAATTATATTCTCTTGCTATCTAAATTTTCTACTCAATGTAGTAAATTTTGATATCGCACGCACATGAATATATATAATAATATTGCAAACGAATCCTCCACAGCTAACATCAAATTAAATTAAATTAGTATCTAGAAATGTATTGAATTTACTTTTTAATCATTGGAATTTTAATATTATTTAACACTTGATATACAACCGAGACAAAACTTTAGAGTTTTGTCCACTGACGAGTGAAGTTGTGTCGCTCTAGGTTGCTCTTAGCACCTGAACAAAGGAACAAGTATCCCAGAAACGTTGTGTGGTATTTATATTATCACTTATTTTGATTGTATTTGGCTATTTTAATTATTATTAATTTTCAATTTCAACAATTGACGCCTAGTCGTTTAATAGCGTCTTCTATTTCTTTTTAACGTATGAATTATGTCTTTTTTAAATTATATTTTGCTCCCTTTCGGCTTTAATATATATTCTTGTTTTAAAACTTTGATAAAACTTTCGAACAAACTAGTTATTGCGAGGATCGACTGTGAGTTTTTACTTAGTTGTAGAAAATGTGATGTTTGGCCAGCTCATTTACACCATTTAAACAATAAATTTAACAGTATTTCTTCCTTTAATTCGAAACTTTCATATAAATAGGCTTTTAAGTTTGGTCAACTGACTAATGCAGTTGTGTCGCTCTAGGCCCTTAGCACCTGAAGAAAGGAACAAGGATCCCAGAAACGTTGTGTGGTATTTATATTATTATTTATTTTGTCTGAATTTGGCTATGTTTATTATTATTAAAACAATAAATACAAATATCTTGTTATAGAAAAACAAGAAATACAAAACACTAACATGAGGAAAAATGTATAAAGAGTTCTCGAGTATCATAGCGGTGTCAGCCATAGAAACTTTGTGTTTAAATCACGTTACCCGACCGGAAACCCGAGAACTCTTTATACAGAATACACGTCGGGAAAACTTAAGCTCTTTATTATGAGTAAAAATAATTGAAACACTACAAAAATTTAAATGTACTTAAAACATCTCAGTTAAAACTGTCTTTCAATGAGAGATCTCTGAGTTTTTAATGAGATACAGTCGATTGGGAACACACACATATATAAATTGTTGTTAAATCTCACGTGGCTTGTTTACCGGCGTAGACAGTCTGCTATTCTCTGAAGGACTGCGTATGTTCAGTGTGTGTCTTGCTGTGGGTCAGAATCACCATTTAGTGATTTTGAGATTTACCCAGTGCTCCATAAATCGACACAAATAAATGATTTTATGGATTCTTCATTCAACTGAAACACTTCAACTCTCAATTTGCAACTTAATTTCAGACTTCGTAGCTATCTCACTACTTTCATTGACTCTACTGCACCAAAATACCTCTACTATTCATACAATCTAAATCAACGTGCATAATTTCTCACAGGAATCGAACACGCCACGTGACAATGGCATTTCTCTCCCTCAGAACAAGTCGATCGTAAATTTTCTTATTTCTTAATATTAGTCTGTGTGTAACTCTTCTTCAAAGACGATCTGCTCTGTTTAAATAAATACGAATCGCTCAAGGAAACCAAGAGGCTTCTAAGGGTATAATATTAACAGTAATGTATGTTCCGCCTAATTGTGTGCGTTTTTAATTTCCGTTTTTTGCAAGTAGTTATGACGCGATGGTCCTGCTCCATCTATATTTTCAAGTCTAATTCTCTTTTCAGTTCTTGCGCTTATCTTCAGAGCAGCAGCAGTTCTGTCTCCTTAGTAACGGGAAATAAGGTTCCCCAATGCCTTTTCATAATTCAAAATTTTATCGTTCATTGATCACGTGAGAGAGTAGGACGAATTCATATTCGTCCACGTTGTCTTTTCTCATTACTCACGTCTTATATATTTCCAAATTGAACTGGGAAGCTCCAACAACACAAGAAATAAACGTCTTCGTATAAAGATCACCGAAAACAGCAGAATACACTGCGGCTGTTCGGAAACGCAGCTTAGTCTCACCTTCATTAAGCGTTCTGATTGGTGGATTCACGGTACCATTCTTCGCAGAAAATAAATGCCAAGGACCTTCTGATTTTAATCACACTGTAGTTCCCCTTGCTCGATCCAGAATATTCCGCCAGTTTAACTTAAGGTGTTAATTCAATCAGTAGAAGCAGTTGAGATTCTGGGGTCCAGTTTGATTAACATGTAACGAACGTCGACAACAGAATTGTCAAATCGACTTCATACCCATATTTAAATAAATCGAAGTAGAAGATCGCTTTCAATGTGATGTATAGCGGTCAGACATATTTTGTTAGAAATTTAATATCGTATTTAAGACATCCCTGACACAGTGTTTGTATACGTGAACGTCTTGGGCGTTTGTATATGCAACCAGAATGTTTAAATTACAAAATCTTTTTGTCATTACAATGTTTTTAAGATACTTCATCTAACTTTTCCGAGTAGATCAAGAATGCATACTATTTAATGTCTCTAGTATAAATTTTTTTAAAAATAAAATAATATATTGGTCAGGCAAATTTTATTAATATTGCATTTCAGACAAGTAGAAACGTCAGATAAACAAATACATCAATTTAAGAATAATCCAATGAGAATTTTATGTAATACTTATCAAAAAATCACTAGGAATATAATTTAATTAATTTTTTTTCTGAATTCTATGCAGCACTTATGTATAAATTTTTATTTATATTCTCCTTATTCATTTGTTTTCTCATTAATCCAGAAAATACAAAACCCTTCGGATCCCTTCTGTATGCTAATATGTGGGTTCAAATTCATCTGTTTGAAGTCCTATCACAGTTTGATCTGAGAGCATATTGCAGTGTAAGCAAAGTGGGATTGAGCGAATATTGCATCAGAATCATAGCCGCTATTTGACGGATGTCTGTCACTAAAACAGACAGACACATTCGGTACTTGATGTACTTCGGCCGTGGTATTTTACCCTGTAACGTTATTATTCTTTCATTATTCCCGTGTAATTTATTGAACACAGAATTTAAAAGTTGGATTATAATAGTCTGTATGAAACCGTCTGTATTTTGAAAAGATTGTTATTCTTCGAATATAGTGAGGCTTATTGTTTTGTTTTTGAAAAGAAAGTAATTTCATAAATTATTTAAGTGCTGATGTTTGGAAAGGTTATGCCAATTTTCACTGAATGTCTATCTGGTATAAATAATATTATAAAAATGGTTTTTGGTATACAAAAATAAACTGTTAGTGCTACGGTAAAATTGTGCTGCTAATAGGTCGTAAGGCGCGTAATAATATCCTGTAACTATTTCTAATGAAATTAAAAAATATATATTTATAAATTTAAATTGCATTTAGAATATTTGAGACATAGCCGAGTCATTTAAATTAGCACATAAGGAATCTGGTGCCGTCATGTCGCGGACGGTGGCCGCGGGACGTGACGACCACAATAGATACGGGAATTGAAACTTGAAAAGAGATTTGGGTGACGCCAAATTTTGTGCCTGACTTTTCGTGAATAAATTCACCGATCCAGGCAGAAAATTCTATAATTCCGTAGATAGCTGCACCCAATCGTCAATAAGACCGTACATCAGTTAAAGTGATTAGAGGTGAGAAGCCACGTGAACAGGCGAAGGAGCTTCAGAAGACGGGGCTAAACTGAAGAAGTGTTGAAACAGAACTGAGATACACTTACTTTATTATCATATTTACATACTAACTCAGCGAGTCGATCATTTTGTATATTTTGTTTTTCTATCATAACGTTCAACTTCCTATCATTCTTATTTCCTAGTTCATCAGCACACTTATATAAAACTATTACTTACACCTTCACACCGCTTATTTATATTTTCCTCACATTAATTTCGAAGAATTTAACATTTATCTTTACTAACATCAGCCTGCCTTTCTATTTTTTCTAAACACTCTGACTTCACTTTCTCATCTGTCTTGCCCATACATGCAATCTGTTTCTTTAATGTTGTTTGAAAACCTAGTAATTTCTTTCCTCTTCCTTAAACACCATTAATGTAATTTAATATTCATGGAACATTCTTCCTATTCTATCACACTCTCATGCAACATTTTTCCCAATCATTCTACCATTCTCCTGTAACATTTTCATTAATTCTTCCGTGGTCGAAATACCAATAATACAAAGAAAAACGAAACATGACAATAGCCAAATTCAATACAAAGGACTTCTGCACTGATCCAGAAGCAATCGCTTCATTACTAGACTTCTTAACCGGTGCCAAAATCGACCATCTAATTTGAGAAGAAACTGAATGCAACCGCCATCATCGCACTAGAATAAAGAAAATACTATGTACCCCATTAGTTAAATAATGTAGAAGGTCGCCTATAACATTTTGGTTGACGCGACCATAAACAATTTCAATAAAAAAATCAAGATTCAACGTTTACTAAGATCTATCTCCACAATGTTGCTTCGTTTCTTACTCTTATTTTTATGCGTAAAAAACTTTTTACACTCTCTGATATGAAATAACTGTTTTCACTATCACTCACTGGCTACGAACCCTCCCATCCTTCCTGCTACCTACCAGTACTAATCTTCTTCGTCCAGGTTCAAGCATCAGTTGAAGATCTCTTCGTTCGTGGGCCCATGCGATATGGTCAAATCGGCAATAATGCCAAAAATGCACTACATCACCGCCGAGAACCAATGATCTGGTATCGTTATACAGTTTATTATTTAGTCTCAACATTTAAATAGAAATTATAACAGGTCCATTGATTTATTTTGTAGTATTAAATTTGTAGATAAAAAAATCAACCCAAATAATGTTTTAATCAGATTTCCTTATTCTTAATGCAAAATTAAAGAACCCCTATACAATATCGATACAAGTTCATCTGCAACTAAGCGCGAAAGATGAAATAAACGTTATTGCGTGAAATATAAATATTTTGCTCACCCTTAACATGATGTGGGCAGTATCTAGAGTAGTTGTGAATTTTCCAATAATTTATTCTCATAGTTGTTTCCTATGGCGTTAAATGTGAACCAGTGAAATACTATTATATTCAATAAATAACAAATTAAGAAAAATCACAAAATTGTTACATATTCTTCCATTCTATTAGACAAAAGAATCGTAGATGCATCATCTCAATTTTTATCCGTTTGGTATGTGAAGAGCGTAGTTTTTTTGTAAAGGATTATTTTATTCATGTTTTTATCATGGATATATAATGATAAAGAAGGTGAGTAAATACTACGCAAAACAATAAAAATTTCCATAGCCGAAGCCTGCGAGAGCTGTTCTAGACCGCTACCATTGCGAATGCATTTTCTTATCCGTTTTTGAACTAAGGTTCCCACAACCCGAGGAACCTGGGTCAGTTTTGAGAGGTGTACGTTCCGGGGTCACAGACCTCGGGCACACGATAAGAGTTGTTCGCTGTGGGACAAGTACCTACTGCCTGACCTACCTCAAGCAGGTTTTTTAGGTTTTGTCCTGCATTACTTTTTTGACAAATGCAGGGCAGGATCCTTAAACTGTAGCTCGGGGGCCATAGTTAACCCTTGACTACCTTCCTCTACGTTTCCGCATCCCCTCTTTCAATTCCCTTCCTATGTTATTAATGGGAGCAGAAGTTGCCGCCACGTGGCTCAATCTCTTGTAGCTTGTTACTCTAAAAATATTCCAGCTTTTGCTATAACTATATTAAAACAGAATAGAATAGGTTAGATCGAAGACATAATAAATTTTCTAGAATGAAATTTGCTTTCAATTGCCTCCGTTAGTCAAAAAATTTAATTGATTTTTAACAAATTTTATTGTTTCTTAAATGTTTGTAGTAGGTAAAGTCAGTATTCCAAGATTATTTTAAAAGTGTTTTACAAGTTGCTTGACAATAGTTTCGCCTAGTATTCCAATCGCTTGATTTTTTATCTAGTAGGTGTCTAGCTGCGAGGATAAACCACATATTCCAAAGCCACGAAGTCAAAATAAGCATGATATACGATCTGAGCTGTGTTTGTGTCTGCTTGCTGAGAAATTAACTTGAGGTACGCTGAGACTAATTTACAAGCAATGTTAGTGAGTTAAACTTACCTTGGTTTCGGCATAAGACAATGTGTAAACATGCGAAACAAGGGTTCACTGTGGAGTTTCCACGTTAACCTCCGCTGGAAGCAAATATTTATTTTGAGTTTGAAGAGCAATCTATGTCGTGCACAAATTTCTCAGTAATTTCTTCATCCAGATTTTTATCAAGAAATTAACATGCAGTGTCTGCTCTGGTGGTGCCAACGTTTCATTTTACGTCCACGGCTCGAATTCCGTAACCTAATTGGCATTCCTGCGAGGAGCGTTTCGTGTTTGAGTTTTTATCGTTGGTGAGGACGACTTAATCTTCGGCAACAGCGGCAGCCTCTCCGGGGCATCCTTTAATCAGGCTCGGCGTTGCGCAGGCCTCGCAAAGGCATTTGCCTGATTCCACGGCCGTCTTAAAAGCGCCCATTTTTCCTGTCGTTCAAAGAGCATGGATACGTGGAGTGCTAAAAGCTTTCTTGGCCTCGTCTCCTCGTGTATTACACGTGACGTCCGCACTTGCAGACTTATTTCCCCAGCGGCATTCTGTCAGATTGCTCCGGCTATTGGTTTATCTCGAAAATCGATACGTTATGCAGATATGGCACGCATTCGCAGCATCTTCTCAAAACATGATGAATCTGTGTGATTAGAGTGTGTTGAACGCAGCGAGTATTAAGTCTAAACGAAACCCAGGACAATTAAAATCTCACAGGTACTTTTTATTGACATTAATAATTTTAGTAAACGTCTATACAATTAATTTTTTCAGGTTAGAAGCATTATAACCAGGTGAACATTTATGGCACACTGCAGAATCATAGTTATAAATTTTCGTGCTCTAATAATACATTATACAATAATAAATATAAAAAAGATACAAGTAATTTAAATTCAGTATAGAAATTGCATTGGTATACGCACAGTAAAGAACCGTTAAATAAAATTAATATTTTTATTACCAAAATAAAAAAGCGTAAAAACGTATCAAATACAAAAATGATTTCTTATGAAATATCTATTACAAACAATCTACTTTAATTGAAATTTATGTACCACTACTGATTTTCAAATAATTAAAAGTGATATCCCTTGCAATCAACATTTGAAAACGAAGTTTGATGCTATGAAATAAATTTTCTGTACTAGAATAAAAAGTAAAACGGAAAATTCCTAAACATTATCGAAAAAATAATTAAATTATGTACGATATTTCTGTTTTACAAATCTCTCTCTCTCTCTCTCTCTCTCTCTCTCTCTCTCTATATATATATATATATATATATATATATATATATATATATATATATATTAAAGAAATTAAATATTAGTTATAAACAGCCTGCGAGGGATGTGCTCTCGCAGGCCGAACCTTTTAGGAGAGATACGAAGGGGCTACTTTTTGGTATGCCTTTTCCTCTCCGTTTTTGTACTAAGGTTCCCACATGCCGAGGCACCTCGGCCTGTTCTGAGAGGTGTATGTTCCGGGGTCACAGACCTTGGGCATACGGTAAGAGTTGTCCGCTATTCCCATTGGAATAGTCGGCCAGCTGCATCCTAAACTGGTCGAGGCACGGAGAAGGGAATGCTGCGTCCCCACAGCAAACTCCTCTCCCGCTATCGGAAGGGCGTGGGACAAGAACCCAATGCCCGACCTACCCGATGCAGGTTTTTCTAAGGTTTTCCCTGCATTTCTTTAGGCGAATGCCGGGTAGGATCCTTAAAATACAGCCCGGGGGCTCTAGTAACCCTTGGCTACCTTCCTCTACCCTTCCGCATCCCCCCTTTCAAATCCCTTCCCATGCTATTAAAGGGAAGTTGACCAAGGTGGATTACCCTCATGTAGCCTGTTGCCCTAAAAAAAAAAATATTAGTTTGCGGCTTCGAACAGACAATAATCGGCTTAAGGGAAAGAAAGTTCCGGGACTGGGCCCACAGCTACGCTGGGTCCAGATGCCAGATGCCATAAAAACGTTTAAATTTAAATGATCTTTAATGAAACATTCCTTATATATTCTCATGAATTCTAATCACGAGATATGCGTGAAATTTATTTTAAAGATTAACATTAATACATACTACTAGACGCAGACGCAGACGCATCACTAAAAAATATAGGGTCCCTATCTTAAACGCGGAAAAATAATTAGTTCGGAGTATCAAATCGAATTATATAGGAAAGAAAACAGTTGTTCCATCATAAGATGTATCTTTTCACATGTTTCCACAATTCAAAGATGAATCGTCTCTTTTTCTTATTTTAAAGATATGCACAATAAATACAGTGAAATTGCTAAATTTAACTTCCTAAATAATTAAGTAATTAAAATAACAACGATTTTGTTTTTACTGCTGAGCGATGTAGAGGAATATACACTATAATAATTAATAAACCAGACTCTTACAACTCCAGTCGACGAAATTAGTTTGTTAAAACTTCGGCAACCTATTCTGTTTTTCTCGTATCGAAACTAACTGCAACAACGTGAATTTTTTTTATTCTTCCCTAAATATAGTTTAATGAAGTTATGACTGAGTAATTTAATCTAGTAACATCAATTTTTAACCAACAGAAAAATTGTAATTACTTAATTAATTAAATTCTAAACCTATTCTTTCCGTAATCATAAACAGGAACATTTTGCTATTGACTGACTTCGTTAGTGTATTAATGACAATTAATAATTTTATCAATTTATACTCTTCTATTACGTCAATTCTTTAACTTTTTCGAAACAATATTTGTACAGAATTTCTTATGTTGCCCAGTTTTATCTGCATGCCGTGAATTCTCCAAGCTCTTTCTAGTATCTGTTATGTTGGATATTTTAATTCATCACTAATGAACACTTTAAGTAATTTAATTATGCATCTTTACAAAAATTAAGTGGAAAATGATCTTCGTTGTTGATTGGGACATATGAATTTTTCTAATGTTCAATATCATTACACTTTTCAAAAAAACGGAATAACATCCACAACTCTACCGATTTAGAGAAAGTAGACGCCGAATAAATATTACGGAAATAATTAAGTATAACAATTTCAAGGAATCCAAATATAGTAATATATTTCAACTTATCCTCCAATTTTGGAGACATTATTTCAAAACAAACATGAATATTAAGAATAAAATAGTATCAATATTTCGTTGTCAAACTTTTAACAACTGTAATCCTACGGTCATTATTGTGCGTAAATAGAAAGCTTTCTTTGCATTCTTAGACCATACAGAATTATTTCAAAAGTATAATAGCGAAGCACTTTCATTGCAAAAATTTCGGCGAGGAAAAGAGGATTACAGAGCATAAAAAGAAAGCTTAGACAAGATCAAGATCCAATAGAGCGCCGGCAGCTCTTGGAAAATATTTGTGGAATCTAGCAGCATAGCAGCAACTTAGTTCATAAGGGATAAAATCCAATTAAAATATTTCGCAGAAATAGTACTAACGGGTATCTATGTAATTCAAGTGAAAAACGAGATTTTTTTAAATAAAATGTAGCCCGTTTGTTTGGAAGTAGAAATTTAAATGGCTAGCGGAACAAATAATTTGTTTAAAGTTTCGTTTCCTTGTCTTTAATATTTCCGATTTATCACCTCTTTTTCCAATTTCACATAAAAATTTATTTTCAAATTTTTACTTGATATAGTTGAGAAATAGTTTTGTTATATTTACAGTCGAACTAGCAGGCAGTAATCGCAAAGTGCAACGTATTCAGAAACTGTGCTGTCAAATAATTTTCGTCTTTGGTTAATTATTTTGGAAGATGTAATATTTTATGACAATGTTTAATTAAAGGTTCATCAGCGACGTGAGATGGTATTCATTCTAATTAAATGTCATTTTTCAGACAAAAACAACTCTTTGTTGCAGACGCTTCAAATGTTGATAAATGAGACGCAATTTAATTATTCTAAAATAATTATAAGTAGTATAATATAGTATTAATTTTGACGAAAACCATATACAACACACATGTTTAATAATTGTAAAAAAATAACTGAACGAAAGACAGATTACATTTGGACCTGCAAAAAATACAAGCAGTGTTTTAAATTCTCGGTTCTGTTGAATATTTTTCATCCTTCTTCATGGTAGATTTCACCAAGATTTATAGCTGAAATGAGATAATGAGTTTTGAACTTTAATTTATTTATATATATATATATATATATATATATTGTAATAATTTATAAAACTGTACGCTTTTAAATGAAAAGAACTATTACGTGAAAACTATTAAACAAGATTTATTAACAATTTTAAAACAAGTATTTAAATTACAAAATATTTGGGATCTCAGGGTCTTGAACTGGGTTTGATAATGGCAGAATTTATATAATCAAAATCACAAAATTTACATTTACTTTATATGTGAATCAATGCGTCTGAACATGGACGAAATTTGTTGCTGAAGGAATAATACTAAAGACTGAATTTAAACAATTTCAATTTTTATCAGGAAATAAAGAATGATCTGAATAATTAAAGATCTCATTTTATCGATAATTAAAGAACGATCTGAATAATTAAAGAACGATCTGACGGTTATCTTTTAAAAACGGTTTACAATAATTTTAAAGTTTTCTTTCTACTTACGGCAGCCCAGGACTCATTTTACTTTTCGTGTACTATTTTGGGGATTTCACAGATTATAATTACTCACAGACTCTAATTATCATAGTTTGTCGGTTAGTTTTAAATGGATTGGCTGATTCTCGATGATTTACTGCAAACTGGATTCGTAGATCTCGTGAGTCATGTTGAAAATGCAACTCACTGGTTTTGTCTGTTGACTGAGGATTGACTTAGTTTCTGCGATTTGATGTAACAGCATACTTATTACTGGAACACATTCTCTCGTTCCTTAAATTAGACCTTTTTCATTCTCGCTGCTTACTGACCGACTGTTTAACTTTTGTAAATTAGAATTTTGGTCTTTATGCCTCGCCGTTCATTGCTTGACTGTATTACTTTTGTAAAAAAAACTTTGCTGGTCTTTATGCCTCGCCGTTCATTGCCTGACTGTTCGTTCGTCTCCTCTATTTGCTGTCTGCTGCCCGACTATACATTCGTCTCGTAAATTTTGAGCGCGTAGAACCTTCTCGACCGATCAACAATACTTTCTTTGCCTTGCCGGTTTGTTGCGGCGTCCGCTATATCCACCAATAATGAGTCCTCTACAATTCAACTTTTCAATTAGAACAATGCCTTAATAACCAATTACTACAATATATAATAAATATTAAACAAGCAATCAATCTACATAATTATTCAATCCCCGTGAGTCCTGAAAAACGCCATGAATAAATGTTTACTGTAAATTATAAGTTGAAAAGTTAACTATTTAATAAGTAGAAATGGAAGATATTTCTGCTGAGCAGTGAGTATAATTCTCGGTGTAGATCAGCGGTAGAATTTCTGCATAACAAGCTCTGGTCTCGTGATCCATTCCCGGTTCCTTCAAATATTTTCTACTCTTCTTCATGAACCTATTTAGCTGAGATGTATTTTATTATTTTTAGCTCAGATTCCAAATATTTTTTTTACTATCACCTTAAAATTTCCAAAAATTGGAATCATATTTTTGGATAATTAACTCAATAACCAAATATTTTGACATTAAGTTTATATAGTCATTACTAGAAAGCTTTTATTTATATTCGAATTGTTTCATGATTAAAATGATAAATGAGTAGATAAAAATATAATAAATTCTTACAGTACATTTTCTCTTTTCCTCAACATTCATTTTCGCATTCTGTTCTTTTTCTTCTGCATTTAAGAGACAAATTACAAGTTTATTCTTCTTGCATAGATGTTACATGGAGGAGCAAATTGTTATTTAAAAAACGCTTAATAAGTTCTTAAAAATAATCCTATTCCCTAAAATATACTAAATTCGTACACATTAGATTTCTGATATGTAAAAAAAAGTCTTTTGTGGAATATAATTTATTATTTTACCAGTTAACTTTCTAAAAATCTTCAAATTTCTATAGTTCTTTTTAAGATATGTTTTTCAGGCGTGTAATTTATAGTATTTTAAATATCGATTATTAAATATACGTTGTATTCTCAAACGTGTAGAACTCGAAAATATTTCATTGTTAATTAACTCGGAAAATTTGAGCTGTTTAAATTACTTAGTCCACCATAATGGACATAGATGAAATATTTTTATGGATTTATCTGGTCCATAATCAATTTATTTCTTAATTTCTGCACCCCGTCTAAATTTCAGGTAAACGTTGGTCAAACATTTTCTATACACATAAAAGTATTTTAAATAAAGCTTGAAAGGGTGCGTTCCGTTACAGGGCCTTTGTTTTTTAATTGGTTTGTATATTCGTGTCCGAGCACTGTGTAAACTTTTCAAATCCTGACAAATTGGCATTTTTACATGCTGTATGACTTTCTCATGATGTCCGCTACACACGTCGCTCATCACTTGCAAATGAATGTACTGCTTGCAGAGTTCGGTCCAATATCAATATCTATGAAAAATCGAGACAAAAAGTTTCCGAAGCTTGTCCTACAAACAATAGCGGGGAATATTACTTCATAAAGGAGAAAGGACATTTCAAAGGGCACTTGAATTTCAATGTAAAAGCACTCGTTTCTTTGACATTATGATTCCATTGATTTGTAAATCTGGTGCTTTGAACCGCCCTCTGAAATTTGCATGGCTGTTCCCTTCAGCGCTTCACTTTGAAAAACGAACATTTTCAAAGTCGTATCGGCTGAGGTGAGACTTGAGATAGTAATCTGTCGACAAAGCAGGTCTGTGTACGGAGGAAAGATAAAGTTGCGAGAGCATGGGGAGGGGGTATCTACTTAAACAAAGCTGAGACTCATGTATACGCATTCGCGAGATGCGAGGGTGACAGATGGGATAGCGCCTCGCGGATTTCGATAAGCTCCTCCCTGGCGAACTTACACTCTCTTCCCAAACAAGCTAAACGAACTGATACGGTCGAAACTCGCACCCGTGATGTCATTTGTCTCCGGAGAAACAGTTATGTGAACTCTAACCTGAGCAGTTTTTCTTATGTTTTCTTCCACTAGACTTTCAGAACTTCGGCAATGTCTGCAGTCCCCGTGGAAATTCAGGCTATTTATTTTACAAACGTAATGTCAGGTGAACTCAGGCATTATTTGTGTTAATTAATAACTTTCTGAATGTTGTATTTTTCTTTTTAGAATTTTTATTTTAACGTTTCTCGTTCATCGTTATTATCCATTGGGTTCGAATTCCTGCAACTGTATCCATTAATTTACGTTTCAATACATCATACTTCCAGACGATACCACACAAAGACCTATCCATAGTTCTTTCAGATTAGTCAAGGTGTAGAATAATACCGTTAGTTTAACAAAAACAGTAATTTACAGTTCCACATAAAAATGCATGAATATTTTTTAAATAGTTTAATTTTAATTCAAGGATCACGATGTAAAAATCTCGACAGTCCTTGGTCTTCCGAATTTTTTTTGGTGTAGACAGGCTATGTATAGGGTAATCGACACAGTGGCAACTCCCGTCTTATAGCATAGGAAAGTGATTTGAAAGGGGGGATGTGGAAGGGTAGATGAAGGTAGCCAAGGGTTAATTGGGCCCCCGGACTATATTTTAAGGATCCTACCCGGCATTCGCCTAAAGAAATGCAGGACAAACTCTATAAAAACCTGCATCAGGTAGGTCGGGCATTGGGTCCTTGTCCCATGCCCTTCCGATAGCGGGAGAGGTGTTTCTGTGGGGACGCAGCAATCCCTTCTCCGTGCCTCGACCAGTTTAGGAGGCAGCTGGCCGACTATTCCAATGGGAATAGCGGACAACTCTTACCGTATGCCCAAGGTCTGTGACCCAGGAACATACACTCTTCAGAACAGGCCGAGGTGCCTCGGCTTGTGGGAACCTTAGTTCAAAAACGGAGAGGAAAAGGCAGCCCCAAAGGTAGCCCCTTCGTGTCTCTCCTACAAGGTTTTGCCTGCGAGAGAACATCCCTCGCAGGTACTGCCTGCGAGAGAATAACCCTCGCAGACAATTGATGGTCTTCTGATTGGTAAACGTGCGGATTTTACCATTGACCCAATCGATTCGACTGCAGGCCCACCATCCATTATTCTATAGTCCGGTTTCACTTGCAATTTAATTATCATCTTCTTCTTCTATTAAATAAATTGACTGAATGTGTGTGTATGTTCCGCATAAAAATCTACACCCGTGGAGCAAATTTCACTAAATTTCGTACACGTGTTCTTTTCGACAGGGAAACAAATACTGTGGGGATGAGAAACGACTACCACTCCCAGGAGTGGAGGTAGACGGGGGTGGAACTTTTGAAACATGCAAACAGTGCCGATATTGAATAAATATTTTTTAGGTTAGTTAGATTCATAGTATTTCTACCGAAGTTGTATGTGTATAATTTCAATCCTTTTCGGCATGGTTCGACATGTGTGAGGGTAGCACGCTTAGGGGTGGGTAAAAATAACGTGAATACAACCAAGATTAGAGTCAAATCCAGGGTTATGGATGTCGCTGAGTTTATTTATGACAATCTTGGCAACGCGCGGGGGTGGGCACGGAGGTGGGCGTGGATATAAATTTTCAGACCGGTTAATCGGCCGATTTTCGCGTCTAATAAATATTTTTCTGTATCAATGAGATTCATAAAATTTCTCTATATACTCTGTGTATAATTGCAATGCCTTTCGGTATTGAGAGGAGAGCAGTGGATTTACACAAAGTAACGCAAAAAGAATCAAAATTGAAGTCGAATCAGGTGTTATGGATGTCACTGAGTTGAATTGTCGGTATCAATGACATTGATAGTATTTATGCCGATGTTGTTTGTGTATGAATTGAACTCCTTTCAGCATGGGCGGTTAGAATATTTAGGGATAGAGGTCGAGGTGCATTACATAAAAATAATGAAAAGTAACCGATATTTGAGTAAAATCTGGGATTATTAATATATGAAAATCCGGAAAACGCTGACACCCACGGAGTTATGTAGTAAAAGTGTTTATTAAGACTGGTAACACAATAACCAAAGCGATTAAACTGACATAAGTAACGATATTGTGTTTGGAATCATTGTAAAGAATAATGTATCCTTTGAAAATTGTGAACAATATGTGAGGAAAAGCTTAAGGCAGTATGAGGGTGCCAAAGGAAAGTTTATAAACTGCGGTAGGAGGAAAGGCAAGAACGATGACGGAATTTCAACGTGTGGTAACGAAGAGTACCCTAAAGAATGAATGTATAAATATTTGGTAACTTTTAATAAAAGGAGAAAGATAACAAGGGCTTGATAAGATGAGTGAGGAAATATAAATCTTGAAAGATTGGAATAATTAAGAATACACAGGGTTGACGTATTATTAACGACTAATTGAAAGGATTGGTAAAGGTTTTAATGAGATTAGATTGGCTATGAAATCTGGGGATAACATAGGGAAATATGAAGGATAGGAATAAAAAAGAGGTGGTTTGTTTTGTACAAATCGAATACTGTGCAATGGTGTATATAGGCCACACAGGCACCTAATTGGAGAAAATGATGTTCAGAGGATTGTCACGACATGTTAAGGAATAAAATCAAAAAAATAAATGGTGTTCAATTAAAATCTTGCATGGAGAACGTAATAAATTTAAACGTAGGGATATATAGTTCTAGAGAAAGACGCATGGCCCTGAACGAAAGGAAGAAAGTGGTAATTGTGAATAAATGTATGGGAATATTTTAAATAACTTTGATTCAAGATATATTGAACAGAATGCACAGTCATATGAGCAACAGTATACCCAGGTAAGAGTATTTAGAGTTAAGTAATTACTATAGAATTAAAGTGGTGATGATCATATGAATATGATAGTACAGATTTCGGAACACATTAGGTGCCACGGTGTTTGCAACGTTGTTTATGAGGTAGTCTGAACTCGCTACTCTCCATTGACGCGGAGGTCTACAGTCACAACACGGTTCAGACGATCTCTACACAACACGTCGGAGTAGTGTAATTTTTTCGCAAAAGGGATTTCTCATTTGACAATTTTAACAGTATATGTAATGTGTGGAATATATGCAAATGATTAATCTTTAAATTAATTTAAAGATGATTATGGCCGATTTGCCTAAGGCTCCTTCTGCAATTTTACTATTGTGACAATATTTCTAATTCAATTATAATAGGACTGGAATATGTGGCTGTTTAAAAGTATTATTTAACGTAAATTAATTTCGAGATGTCAGACAGCAACTTGTTTCTAATTCAAATATGATGTGTATTGAATAGAAATTATTAAGTATACCTGAAAAAATATTGTTCATTCGAATGATCTTATATTGTTCTACCAGCTACATAACTTTAATACTGGAACATATAACCAAATAAAGATAAAAAAAACATTTCTCATCGCCCGCATGTCACATGATTGCATTGTGAATATATTGAATAAAACAAGCTTGAAAACCGTCTTCACTTCCAAATGGACCCACTGTAATACCAGAATTCTGTAAACAAATCCGTTTCACCTGGTATCAAAAATTACAAAAACACCAAGTTAGATGAACCTTTGACATCAAATGGAATTTCTTTGTTAAAGAACAATAAGGTTTCTGACAATATACTGTTGTTTTTTTATGGATAAAAATTAATGACGGGTTAAAATGGAATTACTGCTGGTAAATTAGGCTCTGCTACTCACTAAAGTTGATTAATGAGCAAGTAGACTCGTTTACTGCCAAAATGATATGTCACGCATGTTTTCACTCCATCATGTGTTACGGATTTTAGATACGGGAAGCTCAATTTTTTGTAACAGTGAGTATACATTAATAAACGAATTATACTGGAATTGTTCTATGCGTACAAATTAGCACGAATTACATTTTATTATGCATATATATATTTATATATATTTTGTATTACCATATTAACTGTCAAGGAAATCTAATTATTTCTTTGTAATTAAAATGTTTCAATTGACTACAAAGATTTTAACCAGTCCTTTGCTTGTAACTCTTCAACTATAATTATAAAATTACACATCAGAATAAACTTTGTTATGGGTATGAAACAGCTAATTTAAAAATTAAAGTTGATATTCACTGTATATTGATACTAAGTCACCTTTTCACGAGAGCATTTGTGTTCATCTGCCACTTTATGTTTTGTTAGAAAAAAACATGCACGCACCTTGTTACCAAATTTATTGGAGTGCCCAGCGTTTTATGCAAATCGTGAGATATTTTTAGGGGCAAGCTTTCTCTGTGTAGAGTGCAATGTTGCCACGTTGTGTTAGGATTAATTCCGCGAATACAAGGGATAAGACCACATCTCACTAGTGGTGTTGTCAGCCGCATGCTAGCAATTTCTCCGACAACGTTAATTATAATCATAATGACATATATATAAATAGATGTTCTGAATATTCAGAAAAATAATAAATAAATAAACATAAGCCAATTTTAAGTAAGAAAATTGAATTTATTAACGTAAAATTAAACAACGTTTCGTCGCATAATTTTCGACCTCTTCAGGTACAAGTTTAAAACATGCAAAAATAACAAATCAAGAAGATAACAATTTCTTATCTGCCAAATGTTTCTTAAACATGTTATTCTAATAATTGTAATTGTTTTGTTCTTTTTGTAGTTTTAAACTGTAACCTGATGAGGTCGCAAAATAAGCGACGAAACGTTGTTTATTTTACTTTAATAAATTATTTTTTCTGACTGAAAATTGGCTGATGTTTACTTATGTATTAGCTAATTATTATCTTTTTACAGTATAAAATGGATTAATATTTCAAATTTTATTTATTTAAATTTATTGCGACCAATTATACTAATTTTAGTTTATATGTTATTTCAATGTTCTTTTGAATGGTTTAATTTCGGAGAAATACAACGTAACATGTTTTGTGTACTTAAAAAAATACGCATTATACTCATCTCTCACTAGTTCTAGGAAATCTAGTACAATTACGAACATTGTTAAGAACAAACAAATTTATTAGTAATTTCAACCATCATTTGTTTGTCTTTGCTGTTTAAATTTAAGCCCTGTGATAATTGTGTTTCTGTAAACAAACAGGTCAAGCTAACTACACACGCTAGCAAATATTATAGTTTCCTAATTTTGAAACGAGTTGAGTTGAGTGACTGAAAATATTTAAAATTATATGAGTTCTCAACTTTTAAATATATTGTACCGAAGATTGAATTAATTTCTTCTCATTATTATACGTTCATTTCTAAAATTCAAATAGACTAATTCGCCATAAACACAGGGATACGCTTATTAATAATAATTTCCCGTATAAACAGTCGACACTGATTATGCTTCATATGCGTAAATAAAAGTAGTTCATTTACATATTTATTGTTTCCCCGTATATAATTCTTATTATACAAGATATTACGTTTTATCTCAAAATTATTAACTTCAAAAATGTTAATTACACTCGTATTTAATTTTTTTTTGAACAATTAAAAATTTCTTTCTGTGTACTCACTGCGGAAAAGCTATATAACGTTAGTAAAAAGTGTTACATGATCTATCATTCATTCCTCTGGTTTTTTTGAACTAAGGTTCCCACATGCCGAGGCACCTTGGTCTGTTTTGAGAGGTGTATGTTCCGGGGTCGCAGACCTTGGGCATACGGCAAGAGTTGTCCGCTATTCCTATTGGAATAGTCGGCCAGCTGCCTCCTAAACAGGCCAAGGCATGGCGAGGGGTAAGCTGCGTCCCCACAGCAAACTCCTCTCCCGTCATCGGAAGGGCGTGGGACAAGTACCAAATGCCCGACCTACCCGATGCAGGTTTTTCTAGGGGTTTCCCTGCATTTCTTTAGGCGAATGCCGGGTAGGATCCTTAAACCATAGCCCGGGGGCCCTAGTCAACCCTTGGCTACCTTCCTCTACCCTTCCGCATCCCCCCTTTCAAATCCCTTCCTTTGCTATTAAAGGGGAGTTGCCCAATGTGGATCAACCTCATGTAGCCTGTTGCCCTTAAAAAAAAAATGTTACATGATCTAAATTCTGCGAGGGCTACTTTTTCGCAGGCAATACCTGCGAGGGATGTTCTCTCGCAGGCAGAACCTTTTAGGAGAGATACGAAGGGGCTACCTTTGGGGATGCCTTTACCTCTCCGTTTTTGAGCTAAGGTTCCCACAAGCCGAGGCACCTCGGCCTGTTTTGAGAGGTGTATGTTCCGGGGTCACAGACCTTGGGCATACGGTAAGAGTTGTTCGCTGTTCCCATTGGAATAGTCGTACAGCTGCATCCTAAACTGGTCGAGGCACGGAGAAGGGAATGCTGAGTCCCCACAGCAAACCCCTCTCCCGCTATCGGAAGGGCGTGGGACAAGAACCCAATGCCCGACCTACCGGATGCAGGTTTTTCTAGGGTTTTCCCTGCATTTCTTTAGGCGAATGCCGGGTAGGATCCTTAAACCATAGCCCGGGGTCCTAGTCAACCCTTGGCTACCTTCCTCTACCCTTCCGCATCCCCCCTTTAAAATCCCTTCCCAAGCTATTAAAGGGGAGTTGCCTAATGTGGATCACCCTCATGTAGCCTGTTGCCCTAAAAAAAATAAAGAAAATAAAAATGTTGCATGATCTCACTCAAAACAAGAACTGAAAACTGTCTGCGAGGGATATTCTCTCGCAGGCAGTACCTGCGAGGGATGTTCTCTCGCTGGCAGAGCCTTGTAGGAGAGACAGGAAGGGGCTACCTTTGGGGATGCCTTTTCATCTCTCCGTTTTGAACTAAGGTAAAAGTTGTCCGCTGCTCCCTTTGGAACAGTCGGCCAGCTGCCTCCTAAAGAGGTCGAGGTACGGAGAAGGGAATGCTGCGGCCCCACAGCAAACTCTTCTCCCGCTATCGGAAGGGCGTGGGACAAGTACCACCCGACCTACCTGATGAAGGTTTTTCTAGGGGTTTCCCTGCATTACTTATAGGCGAATGTCGGGTAGGATCCTTAAACTATAGCCCGGGGGCCCTAGTTAACCCTTGGCTACCTTCCTCTACCATTCCGCATCCCCGCTTTCAAATCCCTTCGTATGGGGGTTGGCAGCATGTGGATTACCCTCATGTAGCCTGTTACCCTAAAAAGAAATTAAAAAATCACTCAAAACAAATTTGCAAACTGAAGTTTCAACTTTAAGAAACTGTTTATAGAAAATATATTTGAAAATATAATTGATTTATTTGTAGTTTCTAAGTTTTTAAGATTAGTGTCATGTCTTTTGTAAATCGACGTTGAATTAAGCTATTTACTTTGTTTTATAGCTTGTTTTAAATTTTAAATCAATAAAATTTTAGTGTTATTTCAATATTAATTTATTTTATTCCATACATATCTTAGAACTTGAGCAATATTGTTTGTCCTGTTACCTACTTGAAACAGTTTTAATTCCAGAAACATTTCGATTTTATTCGATAATCCGGGAAAACAGTTCGCAGATATTATTCTTAATGTATTTCAAAGCATAGTGACACTCCTTTTAATGTTAATTTTAGATTTAGATTTTATCAGTGAAAAGTTTTTGAAACTCCTGTCGTTAAAAGTATTTCCTAAATGACCATCAATTCTTCCTGTTGGTCACGATGTAGTCGATTCTGTTCCAGAAAGTCCGGCAGCGCTCACCCATGTCCTCATTGAAACTGAATAAAACACGCGTTCA
The DNA here is from genome assembly GCA_037074705.1 of Zhengitettix transpicula. Taxonomy (NCBI): domain Eukaryota; kingdom Metazoa; phylum Arthropoda; class Insecta; order Orthoptera; family Tetrigidae; genus Zhengitettix; species Zhengitettix transpicula. The sequence continues at coordinate 152,060,380 of CM073590.1, forward strand.
TTAAGGGAATCGAACGATCCTATCAAATCGTTCCTCAAGACACGGCCTTCCAATCAGATTCTCATTTTTACTGTTTTGTACCCGACTCACGTAAGATAATGAAAGGAATTTTGATGGGGGGGGGGGGGTTGTGATAAATGTTTTTTAATCATTTAAATGTTAACAAATTATAGTTTAATAACGGAAAAACGAAAACACTAGAGAAATTTAGAATCAGGTGTAATGGTTTATATTTTAGTTAATATATATTATTATTATTATTATTAGATCACCTTGTGGTGACAAAATATAATGCATTTAAAGATTTGAATAATTATGTATTTTGAAATATTAATAGTCCCACGTTGCATTGCCAAATTGTTTTAAAATAATTTGTTACATTATTATTATTCTGCATTGAGATGCCAATTCTATTTATTTAACGTTTTTATGGAGCTATTTTTGATATATTATTGATAGCGTTATGCTCAGTCCATATTACATATATTAACCAGAATTTAAATTAATTGACGTATTTTACATGTGGTAATACTAACGGAAAGTGAGAACCAGTTGTGTATGACAAATAAAGAGAACTTTATTTTCAAATACGTTGGAAAACCAATTAATATTTCTTGGAAAACACGATTTGGAAGTACAAAATAAATTATCGCTTTTTGTAATATAATCGCAAACAGGGTTCACAATCGGTATCTATAGATACTCGAAACTCAATATTTACATTTTATTAATTAATTTTTCAAGAAGCTTTCGGCCGAAATAGCCATAATAATCTAAAAAACAAAATTTACATTATCTTTATTCATGTCATTTGACAACAATAGCAATTAATTTTTATTACGATAAAATTATATAAAAAATGACCAGATTTGATAAATTATACTTCTGAAATGTACCTTAAATGAATAATATTTAGTAATCCTAATAAACTGCTTAACAAAATTAAAGCAAAAAATTTAAGTTAATGATCAAACTGATCTTATTTAACAAATATATTTTGAGATTGCGGCAAACATTGTATAGGACATGCTAGTATTAATATTAGTACGAGGATTTAGAATCACAAAAATAAACCGTAAAATATATTATGATTATGTGAAAGTCTCACATAAACAAAATAATAACCTTAAAAGGAAAATTTATGTATAAATATTTATATAGTTCAAAATAAATATAGTATGAATGCAAGGAAGGAAATTGCAGAAATGTTCATAATACTTGATCATTTAGTATATTATGGAGTTTATGACATAACTTTAAATGTCGATAACCATCGACTTATAATCGATATATGTTTCTGAGACGTGTAAATTTTTAGAAACTGACTTTCTGAATTTTATGTATTAAGAAAATGATCTAAAGTTAGATATGCGGTTCAATGTGCTGCTGGACCATAGGATCGTAGTAAATTATTATTGCTGGCTTTATCCACAAGATATACACTTATCCTCTTGGAAGAGTAACACACATATTTAATGTCGACGTTTAGAATTATTAAGTTTGTACAATTAAAGGAATATTTAAGACGTATAATTTATAAAATCTGGTCATTTTAACATAATTTCTTCAGAATAATGAAATGTTAATGTTGACAAATTACAGAATTTGTAAATTGTTATTGTTTATAATATAAATTTTGTTTTGCAAACGTCTATGGCTATTTTGGCCGAAAGCTCCTTGCAAAAGTAATAAAATAAATTTTAAATATTTTGTTTCGAGTATTATTAAGGAGACTGATTAAAATCCTGTTTGGGCTTATGTTTATAAATTATTTTCTAAAAATCAGTTATACCAACCCTTAAAGAATCGTTGATAAATTATTCCTTAAATATATTTGCAAGTCCATTATACCGTTCTTATTTGGCGGCCTGGCAGCTACTCCATCAAGCGGGTCCAGCGATATAACCCAGATTGGTAGCTAAAAATTCTTGTTGGCGTTATGGCCAGGAACAGCACGGCTTTTGTCGGGATACAATATAACCAGCTATTCGAACCCACTAAACACAAAGAGTGTGGACTGCAAACACTTATTCAGCCAGCCTGCTTTCACATCCAATATACTGTACGTAAGACAGAGTTGCCCCTTGTCTCACACAAGCTACAGCACTTTTAATAAATTACAAACACTTGCTAAAATGATTAACCTACACGTGCCTCTTTCACATTTTCACATTCTAGTTTCCGAACTCACGTGCATCCCTAGGTACATCCTGACTCCGATTCCCAAATAAACATCCGTTCACTCCTCCGGGAACACCGCCGGAGTGCACAGCCTCTAACTAATAAACTTAACCGTGAAATCTCCAGTTCGAAAATCTACTACGATTCTTTATAGCTCCGGCATCTTTGTGTTTTATTTATTTATTTCGCACAGAGTACAATTGGCATTAAAGCACTACATGATTTTGTTTCCAAAAGTAAAAGGTAAACTATATAATACGTATATAAAATTGTCAAAGTCACAGTTCACGGCTACTGAAGTTGTCGCACTGTCACGACACATGTGCGTGTGCAATGGCGTAGGAGGCTGCAGATGTGGCCGATCTGTTCGTCACCCTTGTTAGTGTCCAAGTGATTTACTTTACAACGACTCTCCAGTTAACTGAAGCACATTGAGTGCTATCTCCACTTGCTTTTCCTTATAACATAGGAGGTTCCACTTCACATAGCTTTCTGCGTTACGTAACATATTCACTCACCTTTTCCAACTGTTTGTCCATTCCAAATTCTCCAAACACTCTATCATCATGAGTAACATTCACTATGCACCTCTATCTCTATAAATTGGGGTCGCCGTTAAATATAACCTCCCACAACACCACATGCTTCTGGTTTTCCCAATTTAATGTCTCCACTGGACCCAGAAAAAAATAATAAAAAACGCTAGAAATTTTACTGGCTCGAGCCTGGGCAATGTCTTCTTCGTCTTGGCTTAAGTTATGTTTGCTATCTGCCTACTTGGGTTTCCTCCGATCAAGGGCATTCACGGCAAGTCTATAACTCTATAATGTGATAATATAAATACCACACAACGTTTCTGGAAGCCTTGTTCCTTTCTTCAGGTGCAGAAAAACGCATGAGCAAGGTTAGACACAACTACACGAGTCAGTTGACAAAAATCAAAGCTTTCAGAAATGTTGTGTTGTATTTTATATTATCACTTCTTTTATCTGACTTTGGCTATCGTTCTAATTATAAATTTTCAATCACACGTAAATTTTTTCATTCTAAGACACTATCTACAAATAACACTGATAGTTTGATATTGAATCAATTAACCACGGTAAAATCCCAAAATTCTACATATTTGAAGTGAACTAAAAAAATATATATATTTCTGATTGGTGTTTCACTTCTTCACTTTATTAACGAGTTGCTTTTCACCCAATTGAACTTTGTAACTTCATACTACTTGTAGTGTGATAAACATCTTTGTACTGAAAATTTTCTCATTTCAATTAAAGATAATCCTCTGGTCATGTCGTTTCCTTCTTACGTCGTAACCCTTACGGTAATAATGAGAGTTTTGCTTTGCACACTTACTATGAACCAATTAATATTATTGACTGTCATTTAATATTCAGGAGAGCACCACTTATTTCAAAGGACCTTGAATTTATTTACCAGGAAAGTATATTAATGTAGTGTGATGCAAAACACCTTGAGCTTGACAAAGATAAGCTAATTAGATCAATAAAACAAAAATAATTTTCTTAAACTCCTCCTCATAACAAAAATTAATTTCTTTTTAAGTTCCACATACGCTGTTATACATTTTTTCTGCCAATTATGACGTCTTACCTACGTGAATTCAATTAAAATTTTTAATGAAGTATGAATACAGAAAAAACTAATTCGAAATTCGTCGTTAGGTTTCCTGATTTAGCGAGGTTAACTTGGAACCCTGTTCATATCCTTCTTATTCCACTTACGTTTAAGCGTCTAATAAAATGTTCATGGTTTTGTCCAAAGGAATCCCTGTTTGAAGAAAGTAATTAAAGTTTACGCGGCCTTGTGGAGAAAGCTTTAGGCAGAGAACGGAGGGTTCTTCAGTGAACACCGTATTAATATCGCAACAAACCAGGCAGCTTGGCTTTAATCACAAAACGTTCAGCATTCATTTCTTGAACGCGACTTACAAACGACAATTTGATTTAATTTCACTGAAATAAGAATATATTTTTTTAGAATATATTTAAACAAAATGTTACTTTTCATTGGAAAACGGTTTTGTTTTCAAGTAAGGTAGACTTGCTCTGATTAACTTTTTTTAACATCGTTTTTATTACGTTATTTTTATGTAAATAACGTCATATTTGTGTAAATAAACCTAATTAAAGCTTTTGAAAACAATTTCTGTTAATATCGTGCTGGTGACATTAAAAAATTCCACGTTTTCCCTTTACCTAAACCATCATATGAAACAAAAAATGCTTTAAGGTCATACGCGATGTCACATACAAAGATTTTATTGCGTTATACTGCGACAGTGATAGGTGACAATTTTTTCATGTTATGTTTGTGTTTTATATTTCTCCTATCCGCTTTTGTATGTATGCATGCGCAACTGAACGCCAACGCAAACAAGTATAAATAAATACATGAATTCAGAGGAGGAAACCTCGTAACGTTTCACAGTGACCTACGAATGCAATACAAGTTCGGAGAAACATTCGTGCGTACTACATTTGATTTCACAATTCCATTGTAAGTTGGCTCGTTCTCTACGCTTTAGAGCAGCATTTATGTTATGAAATTGACTTCAAAATATTTTAAACTTCATTGAACAAGTCACACGTGAGTGAAAATAGTCGCATGAATAATTATTGCCTTACAAGTAATAAAATTTTATGAAATATCGTGTATTTTAACCATGCATTTTCAATTATTACAACAACAAAAATTATTTAGATATCATCTGCTTTCCGTTATTTACATGACACAGTTTTAACGGATGATGGTTAATTTACGTAAATGCAGAACTGTTAATAACAATACAAAGATTTCTCAAACGACTTTATTTTTATACACCGAGAAAATTAAATGTAACAAATCATCACTAGTAAACACCGGTTGAGCGCCAGGAAACTCAAAATTACTTATAGAAATAATTTTAACTCCGGTAATAGTTCATATAAAATAAATATTTTCCTCGGTTACTCGTTAACTCGAAAACATCAGCGTTAGAAAACTATTTCCATTTTGCAATCTGCGACTAAAAACTCTATTCAAAAAGTAGTAATGTCATTTTTGTTATACTGAAGCATTACTGACTCGATAAAGTCCAATACTATCAATTTGGTTTTAATAATTGTGGTGTAGGACGTTTCCTTTGTCAGTTCAATTCAGGTGTATTATTTTCGCACGAGCTACTACAAGAAAATAAAAGTGGTGTAGTGAATAGTAAAGGAGGTAGTCAGGGTCCGTTTGAGCTTTGTATATACCAACAATACAAAAATAATGTAAATATAATACGTCTGTTTTGAAATATAATATATAAATAAAACAGCCATATGACAGACAAAATGATGATATAAATACCACACAAAGTATCTGGAAACTTCGGTCCTTTCTTCAGGTGCTTAAATAGTACAAGTGCCACAAGTGACATAACCGCGCAATACAATTGACAAACTCAGAAACGTTGTGTGGTATTTATATCATCACTTAATTTTGTCTGTCATTTGACTATTTTATCTTTTCATTATAATACAAAATATATCGTTATCAAGTGGTTACTCTCTATCTGGCTCCAAATAATACTTAATTACTCTTTATTACAATTTTTATAAAATTTACAATAAACTTAATCAATCTCCGAAGTATTGCTACACGCGTTACATATTATTTACAACCGAAATAATGTTCAATACAGGAAAAAATTACGTCAAATTTATAAGGCTTTTCATATAGTTTTTGAAATGTATCATAGAAATTATAACCAATGTCAATAGCAGAAAACCTCAGGCGTGCAAACTTTGCGAACTACTTATGCCTGAACATTTTTTTCTAGTTCATAACAACAACAGTAATAATAGAAAATGTTATATGTACGTTTTTTACGTTAAATGATAATTTAATAGTTTGGTATTCATTAGCCAGTAAATTTGAGTTCACGATACCGTTTCTGTTCGGAATCCAGCTTGTATTTAATAGATATTTTTAGGGCAACAGGCTACTTGAGGGTAATCCACATGGTGGCAACTCCCCTTTAATAGCATAGGAAGGGATTTGAAAGGGGGGATGCGGAAGGGTTGAGGAACGAAGCCAATGGTTAACGAGGGCCTACCCGGCATTTGCCTAAAAGTAATGCAGGGAAAACCCTGGAAAAACCTGCATCAGGTAGGTCGGGCATTGGGTACTTGTCCCACGCCCTTCCGATAGCGGGAGAGGAGTTTTCTGTGGGGACGCAGCATTCCCTTCTCCGTCCCACGGCCAGTTTAGGAGGCAGCTGGCCGACTATTCCAATGGGAATAGCGGACAACTCTTACCGTATGCCCAAGGTCTGTGACCCCGGAGCATACACCTCTCATAACAGGCCGAGGTGCCTCGGCTTGTGGGAACCTTAGTTCAAAAACGGAGGGGAAAAGGCATCCCCAAAGGTAGCCCCTTCGTATCTCTCCTACAAGGTTCTGCCTGCGAGAGGACATCCCTCGCAGGTATTGGCTGCGAGAGAATAGCCGTCGCAGGTCATACCCCCGGATTTAATAGACTTTACTCTCGCGAATAAGTGAAACGCAACCTATCTAACATCTGCTATATGCACGTTGAAGGAACTGATTGGAAGCCAAATACACAATTTAACGAAAAAAAAAAATTTTGAATTTTGAGTACATTATCAAAGTTTCAGTAATTAAGGAAAAAGCTTTATTTTCACGAATTGCTTTGCAGTTTGACAACGCCAATTTCACATTCAGTAATACATAAGAATGAAAATAAGTGAGTTTTAAAATTTCTGTGGTAGCTTGATCACTTTAATATTCTATCAAGCAGGAATAATTTGTGTTATGAATGTTGTGATATGTTGGCTTGAAAATAATTTTTATTCATTCTCACTCTAAATGAGTTTACTCACCTGGTTTTCTGATGAATAAGTCTTCGCAGCATTATTTGTTCTGAGTCGATTGTCCGTCATACCCAAAATCGTATCTTTGCCATATTTAAAGTACTGTAGGAGGACTTTCCCGGTGTTAAATTGTTAATATAACATTAACCTCGTTATAATAATAAATATTTAGCCCGGATAGAAACCGAGGATGTTTAATTTATATTTTTCACTATAGACTTGAAATTTTAATTGCCGAGTATTCTTTATATTCAACCCAACCAAGTGTTATATGACGCTCAGATAAACAAAAGTTTACTAATCAGACGAATTCTCGAGCCCTGGGCAGACTGATAAAAGCTATTGAATTTACACGTTAAAAATTTTAACTTAATTTCACTTACTGATACAGAAAGAGTAACTATGTTTGTACACATGATGGGAATAGCAACACAATAGCGGTGTTTTTATTTTATAGTAATTAATAATGCTGTCTTCAATTAAAAATTCTCTTAGCTAATTAAGATGTTAGAATTCGTATCTTTACTATATTTTTTATTGAGATACTAAATTTTCAAAACCTGAAATTATATATATTGTAATAACCACCAATGAATCTAACGAAATGATTTATAAATTATTGAATAGTTGTATTATTAGGGTAATATTGTGGCAAGGGTATTGTAGAAACAGTCAGCATTGCTTAAGAATGTGGAGTGTTTTGTCCGGCACCTGTGTGAGGCAGATAGCTTTCTACGAGAGTGCAGTTCAATCTCTGATTGGCGATGACCGAGAGCGGTTAGGAGTCTCCCATGCGAGCTGACCGGGAGCCGTTAGCTGCAATCTCCAGATGGAGCTCAAATATGTGTGCAACACCTCTCTTGTTAGTGGCAGTGAGACAGTAAGGACCCATTATCACGATTGCTTGTAGACCCAGCTAATGAGACTGAATGTAGAAGTCGACGTGTAAAATATATCAAGGTTGCTGGTGTTTAACACGTTCACTGCCGACTACGAGATAACTCGTAGACTGCGTTCTTTTCTAGGACGCCATCTACGAGTTAGCTCGTCCTTGTTTACTTCTAAATTTTGTGCAGCTACGATTAAACTCGGAATATATTAGTGCTATTGATAGATGGATTCTGAGAAAAGAACAATAAATCAATGCTGTCTTGCGTGAACAGAAAATTTAGTAAAAAACGAAAAAGAAATATAATTATAAAAATTAATTCAAATTCAAGAAATACAATAATATTTTATTGTTTGTGGAACTTCTTAAACAATCTTCCACATAAAGAGCTGGCTTCTCTTTAGAGGCTTGCCACTTTGATAACCTATTAGATGTTTTAATTGCTTTGCGTTTTTCAATTTCTTGTGCAGCATATATATTAGTTTGTTCCACCAGTTATGCAAGAAACTCATCCAAAATAGTAAGTCCACCAGCCTTTGTACTGACGAATATGGACGCGTATTCGTGATTCAGCTTTAGCGAAGCGATATGTAGAAGCGTGTATTGGAATAGTCGGCCAGATGCCTCCTAAACTGGTCGAGGCACGGAGAAGGGAATGCTGCGTCCCCACAGCAAACTCCTCTCCCGCTATCGGAAGGGCGTGGGACAAGTACCCAATGCCCGACCTACCCGATGCAGGTTTTTCTAGGGTTTTCCCTGCATTTCTTTAGGCGAATGCCGGGTAGGATCCTTAAACCATAGCCCGGGGTCCCTAGTTAACCCTTGGCTACCTTCCTCTACCCTTCCGCATCCCCCCTTTCTAATCCCTTCCTATGCTATTAAAGGGGAGTTGCCCAATGTGGATCACCCTCATGTAGCCTGTTGCCCTAAAAAAAAAAAACCGACCTACCCGTTGCAGGTTTTTCTAGGGTTTTCCCTGCATTTCTTTAGGCGAATGCCGGGAAGGATCCTTAAACCATAGCCCGGGGGCCCTAGTTAACCCTTGGCTACCTTCCTCTACCCTTCCGCATCCCCCCTTTCTAATCCCTTCCTATGCTATTAAAGGGGAGTTGCCCAATGTGGATCACCCTCATGTAGCCTGTTGCCCTAAAAAAAAAAAAAAACCGACCTACCCGTTGCAGGTTTTTCTAGGGTTTTCCCTGCATTTCTTTAGGCGAATGCCGGGAAGGATCCTTAAAATATAGCCCGGGGCCCTAGTTAACCCTTAACTACCTTGCTCTGCCCTTCCGCATCTCCCCTTTCAAATCCCTTCCTATGCTATTAAAGGGGAGTTGCCCAACGAGGATTACCCTCATGTAGCCTGTTGCCCTAAAAAAACGTGTTAAGGGATAGTTAACCACTTTCTAAATATTTAACGTGACAAACGAATAAGTTTTGATTAGAAAAGTACTGGCTATCGTTGGATTAAATTTCAATGGTACAATTTATTGAGAGTTGAATCTGACTGATATTTGAAAATTGTAATTTCCTTGCTGAAGATATTATTACACTTCGGCGAAATGTTGGAAATCAACTGATGATCGTCTGTCGTGTGCTGAAATAGTGTAGAAAGTGTAATTTTTGTAAGTGAAAAAGTCATTTAAAGAATTTGTGATCTAAATGAAACAGTTGGTAAAATTGTGAAGCGAAAGATTTGGGGTGATACGAGAACTTCTCCCATGTATGGTATGTAACAAAATAATTTGTAAACTTTATATAATATTCCATACCGTCAGATTTATTATGTCAGTTTCTTAGTGTTTATATTTTATGAAATATTGAAGTAAGACTTGTAAATTAATTTAAATATTTTTGTGTTATTCTATAAATTTTTAATTTAATTGCGGGTTCCAATTACTGTTTCGAAGACCAATAAGCGAAACATCAATAAATAAATTATGTTACATTTTATTCAATAAATGTATTAGATTCTTCAAAACTTTCATTTAAAATATTGTCGGAGCAAAACAATTACGAATTCAAAGTAATAGTTATATGAGTGTACAAAAACATATAACTGTAGTAAGCGGCACGAACGATGACGGCCGCGTTTAGTGTGTTTCTTCGCACGTACCATTCTCCTTTCCGAGCACAGACAGTCCTCTTCAGCAAGCGCTTAGACCTTGACCTAGTTAGATCGTTGTCGAGTATGTGTTTAATACGCGCGCATATTGGTAACTTTTGACTTTCCTCCCCTCCCTTTTTCAGTGCCACTATAAATGAAGAGAAAATCAATAATAACCCCATTTAGATCTATAGAATAATTTTGACAAACTGAAAGTATGTAAATGGATTCTAATTTTAAATATTGGTCATTTTGATATAAAATTTAAAGTTGACAATGTATATTTATAGGATTTTTTAATTCTAAATATTTTTAAAATATGAATTTTTTGTAGATGATATGGCTAAATTATCGGCCGAAAGCTCCATGGTTCTAAATGAATTAAAGTAAGTTAGTAATGGAAATTTGAATTTCAGGCTGATCGGTTAAATGTTATATGAATACCAAAATTAAAAACCAGTCAGATTAAGTTTATAATCCTTAAGAAATAAAATACATTCATATTTAATTTTACTTATCCAGAACTTGAAATAATATATACGATAGGTGCAGAAGATATATCAAAGATTTAAATAAAAGTTTTCAATTAAATTTACATACGTCACAAAAAAAAGTTTTGTGTCACGTTTTTTCAGCCTGAGCATTTCACAGCTCCTGGAGCAGTTTCCTCAATGTGCAATTTGATAACAGATAATTGAACGAAAATACGAAAAATAAATCATTTTTACCGAGTTTGTGTCAACATGCCGCAGGGGAATAACATACCGAACTAAATTTTCAAGAGTGGAGAATTGAATGGCGATTGTACTGTATATTGTCAACAGGCCAAAGAACACGAACGACACAGTGCCTGAAAAATATATCCTCCACAATTTACTAATATTACCTAGAAAATAAACTTAGATTTTCTAGTATTAGTGATAATATATTCACCGGGAAAACGTATTATCTTCAACTTCATTATAAATAATAATTTGAGTTTAAAGGCCTGGAGTATGAACAAATGAATAATGGTTGTGCAGAAACTCTTGAGAAATCAACATTAATCTATCTAACATAGGAAAAGGGAATTCTCAAATCAACTTCGCAGTACTTAATAAAGTAATTTGAAAATTGTGATCTCACTGAATATTGTAATTTTCTTTACTTTTCGAGAACGGTCTGAATGAGTGGTATAATTTTTTTTATTTAAAGTCGCGTATTCCTTGCAGTCATTAGCGAGTCATTAATCTTATTTTCTAATGTTCTACAGAGTTTTATCTAATGTTATCGCTACCTTCAGCAATTCAATTTTTTTGAGGGGGTAACAGGCTACTTGAGGGTAATCCACAAGGTGGCAACTCCCCTTTAATAGCATAGGAAGGCATTTGAAAGGGAGGATGCATAAGGGTAGTGGAAGGTAGCCAAGGGTTAACTAGGGCCCCTACCCGGCATTCGTCTAAAAATAATGCAGGGTAAACCCTAGAAAAACCTGCTTCATGTAGGTCGGGCACTGGGTACTTGTCCCACGCCCTTCCGATAGCGGGAGAAATTTTCTGTGGGGACGCAACTTTCCCTTCTCCGTACCTCGACCAGTTCAGGAGGCAGCTGGTTGAGTGTTCCAATGGGAACAGCGAACAACTCTTAACGTATGCCCAAGGTCTGTGACCCCGGAACATACACCTTTCGAAATAGGCCGAGGTGCCTCGGCTTGTGGCAACCTTAGTTCAAAAACGGAGAGAGGAAAAGGCATCCCCAAAGGTAGCCCCTTCCTGTCTCTCGTACAAGGTTCTGCCTGCGAGAGAACATCCCTCGCAGGTGCTGCCTGCAAGAGAATTTCCCTCGCATACAGCTTGTCCCAGCAATTCAACACAAATATCTGCCATTTATTCATTATATATATTAATGTCAGCTCAGTGACTGCAAAACCTATGGTTCATTTCAGTATTTTTTAATTTTATTTTTTAACTCCTCCTCAATCAACCCTTCTTTTTGGCGATGGGGCTGAAATTCTATTTAATCAACACGAAGAACGCCTCAGATACCACAAAAAATATGAATTCACAGCAATATTTTTAAAGGTGGACATTTTATTATAATTTCTTCTCATCGCCCGTGAATTCTGTTTAAGGTCGGAAATGCGACTTATTGCACTCTAACTATTTCCAAAACTCTTGATTACAAATTATTACCCTCATTATTTTTATGTCATTCTTGCTTCATTCGATTTCGACTGAATGAGGACACCTACAATACATATATAAATCCATATATACACCCTTCCTGTTTCACAAATTACTTTGTTCCATTGTATCCATTTAATCGCTCAGTGAACATGGAATCGGGCTCCATTTTGTCTGTAACTGTGCCGGGAGAACAACAGTTAGGAAATTTCTCGCCACTGGGAGCAAAACAGAGTTGATAAGGCAACGTTGCGCGCCGCAGCAAATTATGCAGGCCTGAGGAGGCGCCGGGAAGCGCCTTTATTTTGTGCACGCTGCACAACGAGGGCCATTAACTCGTCCCTCTTTCCCCGCTCTTCTCACAGGTATAAACCAACGTCAAGAAAGGCCACTCTTGACCTAAACCACAATACTTCTGTTAAGCAAGTAGCTGTCAAGCAAATATATTCAGGTCAGAGTTATCAAGTAAATAATTTTCCATTTTTATCTACAATGTATGATATTATAAGGCACTCGTTTTATTTATTTATAAATGATCTGCTCACAAATCTTATCTGTCCATTACCAGTACTATTTGCTCTATTATGAAACAGACCATGTTCTACTGAACTGATTGAAAAGGAATAAGCTGTTATTAAATATTGGAAAAACTGTTCACATAGACTTTACGTCATATAAATTCCGATATAAGCAAATTGGAGAAAAAATACTAGACACCAACAAAATAATTATTTTCTTAAAAAAATTCTGTTTATCTGGATTGATTAGAACTTAAAATGGGATAAACATAGAGTATATTTTAATCAAAACCCTTATTAATGTAGAGACTTCAGGAGTATTTGTGGTATTAACACTAAGAAGTATTTTTGTAGATATTATTCTATCATATACAGATAGGCCTATACAACCATACTGGGGCTTGTATAACAATAAAATTTTCATTATGCAGGGATTAAAGGAATTCGTATATCGTCATCAAAAACCCAATATTATTGGAATTTAAAATTATTAGAATTTTAAATAAGAATATAGATTTATTTTAAATCAATAAGACTCGCACAATACAAGTAAATATGACATGATGCACCTAACTCATGAAAGTCTAAAATATGTATTCAATTAAATTGGATGTATGTGGTATAATAAACTACCCTCTAGAAATAAAAAAAGGATCCAATAGGCTTTAGCACTATGTAAAAAACCTACTACATTTAGTCCATTGAGGGCTTCCAAAATGTCAAATTACGTCAGCCCTCTAGCATACTGCAGTTTTTTTTATCATATTTAAGACCTAGTAAAAGTGTAGCATTTTAGATTAACTTCTATGTGAACCTTTAAAAAATTTTAGGTACGGTACCCTTTTTAAATACATATTGTATGTTTGATGATGGAATAAAGTAATATTACTTTTGTGTGAAGTGATTCTTTTTTCACTCAAGCTTAATAACGGTCAATGTCTGATAAATAAGAAGCCAACCTAACTGCCCCCTTTTTAGACTTAAAGAGAGAGGCATTAGCAGTACGATATAATTTACTTATTAATAATACTATCATCATTTAAATTAAATTCAAAACATCTAAATTTAAGTAGTCGTAAAAAAAGAAGGTGGAATGAAAAGGTTAATATGTTCATAGCAAGGTATTGTGTTGTGGTACAAAAACAAGATTAAAAGAGTATGATTAAAGTCTAATTTTTCAGATATAATTTAAACAGAAACGTCAAATTCACAACATTTCGTCTTCAATCTAGGACTTAATCAGGTGTATATTGGTATAATTAATTTCCATGAATTGCAAATTATTCCATAAATATTAGTCAAAATTATATATATATATATATATATAAATAAATTTTGTTTCGAATTTCAAATACTCTGCTTGAAATTCCGGTTGTAACAGAAATGAGAATATTAATGTAAATTAGTTTTATATTTTGATGGATTAATTAATTTTTATTGTTAATACTTTACAAAAATATTTATAGATTTCTGGAACACATTGATGTTTTGTCAAAAATTCCTTAAAATTTATAAATTTAGAATGTACACCTGAAGAAGTCCTAGATTGAAAAATTTAAGTTTTCCGTTAATAAGTTAAATTATAAAAATTTGACTATTTTAATATCATCAATTTTTACATAAATATATATGCCATATAAATTTTTAACGCATTAGAATTGTCCATTGAATACTTTCTGTTTCTTTCTCTTTTAAAAAATGATATTTTATTCTAATAGATTGAAACGAGAATGAAGAGAGTGAGAATTATCCATTCTATATTATACATTTCAATCAATATATTTGCTTATATTTCAATTTATATTTGAAATAAACGTAAAAAAGAATGTTCCATAGACGAAAATGGGGATATAATCGCATATCCAACTTTTTGAAGTTGTTTCTCGTGTTAACTTTGGCCGGGTGAGACAAACTGGGTCGGGTTAGTGAAGAAGTTACAGTGTAATACAATTCACTTGGACAGGGGAACTACAGCACTGCATATCCAATTGAACATAATTTAATCCGAAACGTAAGTCAACGGTATTCCTGCTAGACATTGATAAATTTTGAGGTAGTTGTGTGCGACCTCTGTGAAATTAACTTCACCCCATTTCAAGGGAACTGTGAGGTTTTTAGACGTGAGGAAATTGTGCAAATGTCGTCGTAAATCCACATATTAATTATTTTAAAATGAGAAAATAATTAATTTGGCTTTCACTAAAAATAGTCAAATAGTCTGAACTACTATTTTATACAATATCACAAAAATGACACTGAAAAATATTAATAAGGCATCAATACAAATCAATTGCGTCAAACGTACTGTAAGCTGGACGTAGATATTTCAACAGTAGTTTGATTGGGTTTCAAAAGCTGAAAGTGATCTGTTGTTTTTGGTTAATACTCATCGTAATTATCATAATAAATTTAACAGTGTATATAAATATATTGAGCAGCTTCGGATATTTTTGTTTTGTAGACAGCGGCCTCGCCTATTTGAAGCGGTGACCGGTCCAATTTATTCTCTACTATCGAATGCGACCATTCTCCAGGGATTCCTGTATATTTTATGAGCAATGACGGTCTGTTTGCCAACACTAATGAATATGACGTCGCTAACTGAATACAGAGGACCAAGTGAGGTGACCGTCGCGTCGTTGTCAAACACAGGGTCCAGTCTTCTAATATGACCCGCGTCTTCAGCTCATTAAAACGTATAGTTTCTCATCAATTCAAATCGAGGTTTATCGTTGTCGACGAATCGAAAATTTAATTAGCGTGGCTTTGGTTTTCCATAACTGACATGGTTTCTATTAAAATATTATCTTGTACCACTGTTTATTCATCTAAAGAATGCGAAAATTCGCGATACTTAGTTCTGTGCATATTCTTTATTGTGAACTGGGTCTGTCAAATGAAATAATTCGTTTTCTTAAAGCACGCAAGCACAGATAAACGACAGGATCAAATGTTGCAGAGAGATATTAGATTTGAATTTTAATTACAGCTCAACATGGATTATTTAAATGTTATCGAGATGGATAATGTTCATCATTAAAGAATCATTCGTTGAAACAGCTCTGAATTATAAACTATATCTGTGATAAATAAATAGAATAGATAAGTTTCGAAACTTTTTCTGTATTACATTTAAAGTAGAACTATATAGAAACATAAATTTCTAATCTCATTACTTTTCATATTGGCTCTTATTGTGCCGCGTCGTATCGAAAACTGGTCTGTACAATGTTTCAATTTTAGGAAATGAATCGAATATTTTCATCCTGCTCCAAAAGCGGTCGATAAAAAATTTCCCTCACTGTGGTGTGTTCGTGCCCATCATTTATAATTAAAAGTATAAAATTTTCTATATTGTCATTAACGCGAGAAACAAAGGGGGCACCAAGGGAACAAGAATTTGCTTTCGTAATCAAAATTCGACGGATTCTGGGGAAGGAAAGAGTTGTTTTGTCTCGCCCGCGCAGAGGGTGGCCACTGATAATAGGAACTAAAGTACCAGAAGATGTGCAGTTACTTGGGGGACAGCAAGGAAGCAGTTATGTAAAATGGACTGGACGGACGGATAAAGAGGATCGAATTTGGGGAAGTTACGTCTGGATGCAGACAAAATATGTTGGCATGCTCAACCACATGGTTGACAATTGTAGAGTTGAAGGCAAAGAATGGCAACGAGATTACGAAGAAAGCCATGTGGCTAAAACTGACTGAACGATGGAGGGTTTTATGTAGTAGAGAAAAGAAGACGAGACGCTGCTCCCGATGATACGGGCTGAACTTTACGTAAGTAAATCCCGCAGTTGTCTTTTATTACATTTCTAAAATATCAAGTGTCATTTTCATTCTATTTTGTTTTGCATTCCTCACTGATATATTTCTTCATTAACAGTGCGCATATTGTATATGTGAGTGAATTGTTATTAATATTGCATTATTAATTTGTGAATCAAATTAATTTTGTTATTAAATTCAAATAAATTTATATCAAACAAAATTAATAATAAGTTAAAGTAATTATTCGTATGTAACGGGGTCTCAATGAAACAATCAGACAACTAATATTAATTTATTAATTTGATCAAAACATGAAATGATTTTCCAAGTTCAATAAGAGTATAGTTTACTACAGATAGTATTACTCTTTTCTTTCTCCTCTCAAATTATTAGAATAAAATTAAATTCTTTTAAGTGGAATACTGATATTTATGTTACTATAATAAGACAATAAATAAATATAATGGTCTAACAAACAAAAATTTTATGAATTAAAATTAATATAATTCAATAATTGTTACTTTAAATTATTATAAAAATAAGGTGCAATTTGATTGTATGAACGTGTAAGATATTCAATTAGGTTCCAATTTTTTATTCTTAAGTAAAAGAATTTTGAATAAAGGCGAAATGAAATAATAACAATGTACCTTTCGTCTACTATTTTAAATTAACAAAGTTAAATATTTACGGAAATGGTTAATATAAAATAAAGCGATCCGAGCAGAATTATAAACACAATTTCAACTTGCAGTCATGCCATTTACGCATCTCGTACGATCATTACTTTTGTATAATTCGCATATGTTTTCTAAGAGAGCAAATGAGAGAGAAAGAGAGCGTAGTGGACTTACGTTTTTGGAATAACTAAACGTATTTTTGTTTATTACGAAATTTATGAATAGAAACTCTCTGACACGGGAATTTTTATTGATAAAAATAACTTTTACTATTGTAATTTGTAAGTAGTATAAGGAATTCGGAGTGTGACAGGACGATGACGAAAGGGATTTACAAGACTGATGTCATTGGAGGGGAAGGGGGGAGATGTTCCTAGATGGGGCTAAGAAGCCAGTCACCGACCATGATCATGATCCCTTACCTGAAAAATATGGTGATGTTTGGTTGGGCATGTTGAGAGAAGGATGACAGTATACTATCTGGTTGGGCATGTTGAGAGAAGGAGGACAGAAGAAGGAAAATTGAGATTCCACCAGGATAAATGGAGAAAAAAATTGAATCCAACGAAGAACATTGTATCTGGGTGGACAGTTACGTACAGTTTTGGGGGAGGATACAACTGAACACCATAACTTATTTTTGTTTATTACCAAATTTATGAATAGAAAGCTGTGACACGAGAATTTTGTGGGATAGAGGGAGAGACGAAGTTGATGAGTAGAGGCCGAAAAGGAAGAGCCTAGATTCCGACGTTCACCGAGGCATCTGAAGTGCAACGTCCAGATCTGTTTTCCAAGAACGGTTCCAGTCTTTCCATGAATGTCGCAAGACAAACAACATGTATGTAAACTCGATCCAAATTATTTAATTATTTCTGCTAAACGACCCATAAAAATCCTTTAAAAACATAACATGCCAGGTTATTGTAAATAATCTAATAAATAATATGGAAATAAATTTAAGTTTAACATTGTATTACAGAAAAAAAAATTTTTCTCAACGTTTGCCCCATGAATCTGAAAAAAATACTGATTGTTTATTTCACTGTTCGTAATTACAAGACAATTCCCTCGAATAGTATAGGAAGGAATTTAAAAGGGGATGCCAAAATGGGAGTATGGTTGCCAAAGGTTAACTAGGGGCCAGGCTATAGGTCTAGAATCGTATTATAATTCGTGTATAAGTGATTCAGGTAAAATCATAGGGAAACCTTTATCACCCTTTCTGTACTTGTTCGACATTGAAATGACTGGTGGTGCGATTTTCTGTTGGTACGCAGCATTGCCGACTCCATGCTGTAAGCAGGTATGGACGAAGCTGAACACCAGTTCTAATAAAAATTTGCTCTGTCTGCGACACCGGAATATAACATCCCTAAAATCTGACCCGGATAACGTCAACCTTACAGAACCAGAAATAAAGACATACGTATAGATAGATTTCTTCCCTCCGGCGTCACTCAGCAATCCATTACCTTTATTTCAATTGAAGTGTGCTGACTGTGATTTACGTGTCCCGTTAATTCGTCAGCAAATTATTTTAAACCATACACAAATTAACTATTTTTATAATAGTTGCAAAAGTTCACGCATTTCCACAATTAATACGGGCTATTTATAGTAAATACATATTCCTTTTCTGTTCAAATAATGGCTTTAAGATTTAAGATTTCATAATTATTTTATAATAATGATAATATTGAAAGTTTATAAGAAAATACACTTCCACGAGACTTCATACAAAACAAGTATTAACAAAAAAATTAAATGGAATGTCTAACGACAGCCAAATATAAATCTCACACAACTTCTACTTTATACAAAAGCCTATTAATTGCTGCATAATCTGCAAGTCAATTTGCACTTCCTTTAGGGGAAAATATCGCAATATCTTGTAGCTTCAACACTAATGAATTCGCCCTTTAAAGAATTCAAGATAAATACGCACCAGAGTGATCGAAAAGGGTCGACATGAATCAGCTAATTATAAGGCGAATTTTTCTGTGATTGGTCTAATTAAGTGTATTTGCTCATTGTATACACGGGACTCGAACATGTTTGCAATTAAGTTTGTTTGTGGGCTGAAGAGGGACTGTATGACGAATGCGACACAAGCGCTGTTAATTTCCGTAATGACATACCATATAGAATCAAGGAACAATAAAAGCGATGGCAGAACAAATACGTACCTCAAAGTGAAAGGTTTGTATGGATCCAGTTCAGTGCTAATCTTATTCGAATTTAATTATTCGTTTAACATTATTAATCAGAATGTATTATCATATGAAAAGTTTTACAATCGTCATACTATCAAATTAACAGAAGCTATAAAATTATATGTGGTAAAATATCACACGACTACTCATGCATTCATTTTTAAAAAGACAAATTGCCGTCCCTTAAGAATATATATCAATCCTACAACATATAATAATAAAAAATATAATAAAAATATTTAATATATTTAATAAAAATCATGTTATTTAAAAGCATTAGTTTGTCAACTGTAGGGTGCGTTGTGTTAGTCTAGAGACTTGTGTTTTTAGTTTTATTAGCAAGGAAAAAGGTTTTAAGAAACACTGAGTGGTATTTATATACTCACTTCTTTCGTTTGTATTTAGCTATATTTCTTATTATTATCCTTTTATTTAAATTTAAAAAGCATATATTTAGAAAGAAACATATTACGTAGCATAGAGAAGAACAAAACAATACAAATTAAGTAGTAAATATCTGTACCTAGCTACGAATTGTTAAGCATATATTTTTTTCATTTTAAATACTATTATATATATATATATATATATATATATATATATATATATATATATATGGTATATGTGTGTGTGTGTGTTCAAGTAGCGTCCTTCACAGATTCTACGTTAATTTTTCCATAATAGATTGAATATATTTAGGATTTAGACAGAAACAATACAAATACAACACGCATTGTAAATTTTTATTGAACGAAAAAATCTATATGGAAAATTTTCTATAATTGGGCATTTAACACAATATTTTTCTCACACTTACCGAAAAAATGGCGTCCCTAAATTTTGGCGCCCCGGCCAGATGTCGGGTCCTGTGTGTAGTCATACAGAATAAATGTTGCTCAACACTGGGTTACGACAATAACATCGTCACAATGTTCTCCGAGCTATCAAAGAGTTCACATTGAAATTCACTGAATGTAAATGCTCACACTAAACAATGTAAAAAATTTTACATTAATTAAAACAAACATATTCCTAACTATAATAGTTTTTTCAAACATATATCACAATTATTTTATATTTACTATTACATGCAGGTCACAGTCAGCTATTGCGCCTACTTCACCGTAGTGACGCTCGCCCGTCGTACACGTACTCAAACAGCTGATGCGCAAATATTACATGAGGTTATAAAGGATGATAATTGAGCTTTTTAACACTCTTTGTAATATTGTGTACCTGCTAATATTCAGAGATAGAAATAAGATGGATGTATAGGGGTTTCAGTTCTGACTAAGTTTCTGAAGTGAACAGTCTGAGGAGGATCAGGCCGGAGGAAAATCCAGCGCCGTATCTTCTTCAGTCTCGATAGAAAGACTTCTAGGAAAGAAAAATTGGAAAGTGGATAACGCGGGGTTCTTGGTAACCAAGTACCTTGCAGAGACATGAACAAAAACAGAAAGCGCTATGAAGTTAAAGATAAAGTTTAAAAGTAAAAAAGAACAAGCTGAGTATAAAGTACGCAGGAGCCTTCCTAATTCCAATATGGTCCTAGAAAGACTGAAGACAAAGTGTGGCTACTATGTTTGAGAGAAAAAAACCACTTCCAAGTGAAAAACCACTTGCAGAAGGCGGGGAACGAATCAAAAGCTTCTGATCATACCACGTGATCTGTATTGGGACCCCTCCAAAACCTGATCAAACAGAGTTTCAACAACGCTAGCATCGTAACGTGAAACCACCATTTTTCTGCATCTCTCTGGTTTTTTAATTAAGGTTCCCACATGCCGAGGCACCTCAGCCTGTTTTGAGAAGGTAGGATTCTTAAACCATAGCCCGGGGGCCCTAGTTAACCCTTGGCTAC
This sequence comes from Zhengitettix transpicula, assembly GCA_037074705.1. Taxonomy (NCBI): domain Eukaryota; kingdom Metazoa; phylum Arthropoda; class Insecta; order Orthoptera; family Tetrigidae; genus Zhengitettix; species Zhengitettix transpicula. Next base: position 152,081,650 of record CM073590.1, read on the forward strand.
CTTCCTCCAACCTACCACATCTCCCCCTTTCAAATCCCTTTCCTATGCTATAAGAGGGGAGTTGCAATTATGTGGATTACCCTATACATTGCCTATCTACAATTTTTTTTAAAAAAATGGCATCACAAAATCATTCAAAAAACATTTAGTTGAACTAGTAACACATGTAATATTGGCTATAATTATTTAAATCTCAATTTAACATTTAAGTGTTCGGCGCCAAAAGATTGTCTGCAAAATTTTCACAAATATAATCAGAATTACTCTGGATTTAGATTAACATAACATTTATAAATAAATTATTTTAAATAAATAAACTAGGCGTACGTACATTATTGCAGTTCTCTCTCTCTCTCTCTCTCTCTCTCTCTCTCTATATATATACATATATATATATATATATATAGGGCATACGGTAAGAGTTGTCGGCTATTCCCATTGAAATAGTCGGCCAGCTGCGTCCTAAACTGGTCGAGGCACGGAAAAGGGAATGCTGCGTCCCCAGAGCAAACTCCTCTCCCGCTTTCGGAAGGGGGTGGGACAAGTACCCAATGCCCGACCTACCTGATGCAGGTTTTTCTAGGGTTTTCCCTGCATTTATTTAGGCGAATGCCGGGTAGGTCCCTTAAAATATAGCATGGGGGCCTAGTTAACCCTTGGCTACCTTCCTGTGCTATTAAAGGGGAGTTGCTCAACGTGGATTTCCCTCATGTAGCCTGTTGACCTAATATATATATATATATATATATATATATATATATATATATGTGTGTGTGTGTGTGTGGGTGTGTATGCCAATAATTGAAATTTTTGCAATTTACCAATGATATAATAGCTTTTGACTTAATGATCAGAAAAGTGGTCAATGAATCGCATGCGTTTACACATAATGGAAGTTTGAGGATTAAGAATGGAATGGGCCAACTAGTGGAGAATTAAAATAAGTTGTTTTGTTTTGAGAAACATATGATTCATTATTAAAGCGTAGAAGGTGGTCATAGATCGAAAACTACTACAAACGTGAAAGTGAAGTTGACAAGGACCGTAGTCTAATTAATAAAGTAATAAGGAAAAACATTTCAACTGTACACAAACATTAAAAGTTTTTGGAGTATTATATCTTGAGTATTATAACTGATTAAATGCTATTGGTTGGAATCAGTTACGTGGTACGTTAAGAGAAATAATCCTTGGTGAATTATTAATTATTATGTTGGCCAGTCATCTCCCAGGTAGCGATGCTTGGGGACAGCCTAGGCGGAAGGAAGGGTGGAAATTAGTGGCTAGGGTGACGTATCGCAGATATTGAACGAGAGATTAATGACTTCGTGTGTCACCTGTCACCTGTCGGACCGTCACTTGCGGATATTGCACTACTGGCTCAAATTTAGCAGCCAGATTTGCCAGAAGCACTTACACGAATTAGCCCGCTTTTGAGATAACTGGTCGGTTACTTGGAAGGCACTAAACTGTTAAGCTCACGATAATATATAGATATCGCATTATTTAATACTTTTAATTCTCTATTGTTAATTTGTACTTCGGCTGAAGAATAATGCATTTATGAGCATTTAAAATTGCATTGTTATTTATAACTAATCAAAATAAATTAAACTTAATACTAATTGCATAAATACATAGTCAAATAACAGACAAAAATAGGTGCTAAATAAATACCATACAACGTTTCTGCATTACTAGTAGTTTCCTTTAAAAATTAAACTAAAAATTAGATGGCTCTGGTGTTCCTCACCTGTTTGGTGCAGTGTTTCTTTCGGACGGGTTTTGCATTACGAATCACCTGACGAAAGCAACAATAATTGCAGAAACGTTGTGTAGTATTTATTTATGAGATTTTTATGTGTTATTTGTTATTTATTTATGTGATTATTATATTCATAAGAAAAACGTTTTATATTTAAATTTTATTTAATATTTATTTACATCACTCAGCAATTTAGTTCTCAAAGTAACTCAGTGCTACACAATTTAAAATATTTAATATTGTTTGATCTTGGATAGTTAATGAATTAAAAAACCTATTCGATATCATGAAATCTGGGTATATTATGGTTTAAATTATTAGTGCAAATTATTGAAGCTCTTAGTTTAAAAGAAAATACTAGTTACGATAGAAATATTATCTGCTGATCCAATTACATTATTAATCTGCATCCTAGGGTGAAATAATTCGAACCAAAAAATTTTAGCGGTAATACTGAATCCGAACGTATTATTTAACTAAATGATTAACGTCTATTCGTATTTAACATATTAATAGCTTCAACTTCAAAAATATATCAAACGCAAAGAATATCATGAACTACAAGCTCCATTCTTTCAGTTTATTTAATTTTATATGCTCTGAAAGAGTAAGAATATTCTAATAGATGATAATTAAATCTAATCAATTTTACTCTACCATTTGAATAACTTTATTAAAGGCAAAAGTCATATTTCCATAAAATTTAGAGGAAGTGACACTTTCGTTCTTTTCGCTTGAATTGAGATATTTTTGATGGATGAATTCTCCAAGTTTGGTAATTTATTTGTCACGCAGATCGCGTAGATCCGCCGATTCAGCAGTCGTTCCTAGTGTTCTCCTCGAGCTCGCTCTCTTTCATCTAAAGCCAACACCGACTCTGCTGACGGAATGTCCAATGCGTCTTCTTTGACATGTTAATGTTGCTTGCAACTAGCTTTTAATGGAAACACAATCTTATTTATTGAGGCCGTTTCTTTCATTTTGGCATCTGCACTGCGGAGCGCGACGTCCTACAATTGACGACGACCGCTGAATAAATCTGCTGATAATGCATGCCTCAGTTGCTGACTTTCTGTGTTGGTTTGGTAAATAAGGCAATATTAAGTTACAAATTATATTGCCATAACTATAAAATTATATTTAATTAAATAATATACATAAAATAACTAATGTAAAGTATTTGATAATATAATAGAAGATATTAATAGCCGACATATTATGATTGAAAGGCTTATATCTAAAATATAAATAAGATATAGGTGAAACCCAGAAAATTATTTTACACAATTTATTACACTCTATATATTAGAATAACTAGTGTTTAATATTTTTATAATAAGATAAAATAGCCAAATAAAGACAAAAGAAGTGATGATATAAATTCCACACAATAGTAATCAGTACCTATACTTAATTTATAATTTCTTTTAATTTCTTTTTCTACTTTTTTATTATTTTGTGTAAGTATATTAATTTAATTATGTATAGGAAAATTAATGATGATTTCCAGAATACTTAATTAGAAAAATCTTCAGGAACTAAGAAAACTAAAAACACAAGAGCCTAGAGGGACTCAACCGCACAAAACAGTTGACAGACTTGACTTTTGAGTTAGTCAGCTGTACTGTGCGGTTGTGCCGCTCTAGGCTCCTGTGCGTTTAGTTTTCTTAGCATCTGAAGAAAGAAACAAGGTTTCCACAAACGTTGTGTGGCATTTATATCATCACTTCTTTTGTCCGTATTTTAATATATTTATTATTAATAATTTTCAAACAAGACGGATATTTTTCAGTTAAATATTTTTTTTGAATGGTACCCCCGAAATATTCGTCGATACAGAATGTTTCATGTGACGATATTTTCGACTTTTATTAATATTGGTATATGGTAAGTCGCAAGAGACTAACAATTGTACATAATGTTCGACTTGTTACTATAGGAACAAATAATGTCACCAACATTCGCCTTCCTGTCCCCTTTTCAATGAAAAGTACGTAAAACCGATAAGGTATAAAATAAATTAATTTCACTTTGTTTAAGTTGAAGTGGAATGATTAATAGATAATTAATGTGCAACCATTTTCACTTACCAGAAGCGGACTTGATTTATTTTTGACTATTTGTATTGTACGGTATAATGAAACATGTATATGGTAAAATGGTTCAATGTATATCTTATTATTAAGTTACTTGTACGTGCCATGCTGCGGAAACCCAAAAAGGATTCAATGTAGTATTAAAACACTGCAATCTTTCGATATATTACCTAATATAATTCACTCAATAGGTAAACCATAAAACAATGCGATAAATTATAATCGTTCCCGATACCTGTTTGGTAATAAGTTTAAATGTACAGTAGAATCCTTTCAGATTCAAAGATTTTCAGCTCTTCTCCTACAAATGAAAAATTTTGTACTAAGTTATAGTAGTACAGCCGTTGAAACGGAGGTGGCATTAATATAATCATTGAGGTTATTTCAAATTCAAAAGATACGAAGGTGATAACCAAATAATTTGGCGTGAAATTGAAATATTTCTTACCAATTTTTATTTGATTTATCATCGTAGTTTCCTTTTACTTAATAGATTATAAAATTCTTTATACATCCCGCATAAATTTATTTTTCAAACTTTGCAAAGACATTTTCTCATTATGACTTCTTCATTCGAAGCATACCTTCCTCCAGGAAGTCATTTATCTTCGATAACAAGCTAATTTTTTGAGTTAATCAGCAAAAAACTGAAGGTCTGTGAACGGGTGCACAGTCATGGTGAAAAAGAAATTTCCTCGTGGCCAAATTAAAACGTTTTGTCGTAACAGCTTGCGTAAATGTCTCCGTAATGTTATCCTGTGATTTTTTGCCTTTTTGCCTTTCTAAGTAAACCACACAATGATCGCCCCAAAATTCACCGCACATGTTTTTCCCTCCTTATTCACAGACAACCGCTTTCATCCACTATTAGACACTCTCCATCAGCATCTACGAGGGTGGTTTGAAAAGTTTCCAATCTCAACGTGAAGATGGCAGCACTAGAAAATAAAAGCTAGTGAATTTCGTTTCTCATCTGTTGAGCCATTTTGGACGCGCAGTTGTTGTGTAACAGTCGTTTGAGTGAGTTGATGTGACTGTTTTTGTGAAAATGGAGAAAATCGAGTATCGAGCTGTGATTAAATATTTGTTTTTGAAAGGCAATACACCTACACAAAGATGAGTTGGATTCTGTGTATAGGGATATTTACCATAGTGAAATTTTGCGCACCTGAATTTAAACGTGGCCGTAAGAGCTTGGGAGACGATGAACGTTGGGGACGTCCAAAAACGGCAACTACCGACGAAAACATCGCCAAAGTTCACCACCTGGTGCTACACGACCGCCGTATTAAAGTGAGAGAGATAGCAGAGGTCATGAACCTGCCAAAACAACGTGTTTGTCACATATTAAATCAACATTTAGGCATGAGAAAGCTGTCCGCGCGTTGGGTGCCGCGTAGACCAAAAACGTGTTCGAATAAACATTTCCAACGCTCTGTTGGCGAAGTTTAGGCGCAATAAATCCTAGTTTTGGTGCCGATTAATTACTGTAGATGAAACTTGGTTACATCATTATACGCCCGAAACAAAAATACAGTCCAAACAGTGGACTGAAAAGGGGGAACCAGCTCTAAAAAAAGCAAAAACTGTTTTTTCGGCTGGGAAAGTGATGGCGACTGTTTTTTGGAATAGTCATAGAGTTATTTTAATCTATTATCTTCAAAAAGGAAAAAACATTACAGGAGCATAATTACTTGACAAGCTGAAGGCAGAACTTGCGGAAAAACGGCCACATTTGCAGAAAAAGAAAATCCTGTTTCGCCAAGACAACGCACCGTCTCACACCTCAGCGGTTGCCATGGCGAAAATCCACGAATTACGGATTGAACTGCTTGATCATCCGCCTTACTGACCAGATCTAGCTCCAAGCGACTTCTTGTTCCCTCATCTAAAAATTGCGCTCGGTGGTCAGAGATTTTCGTCAAATGAAGAGGCAATAACATTCGTGAACACTTATTTTGCAGAGAAAAACGTCGAGTACTTTTTGAACGGGTTACAGAGATGGGAGCATCACTGGCAGAAGTGTGTAGAGTTACATGGAGACTATGTTGAAAAATAAAAAAATAAAATATCTTCTATCATTGTTGGGTCGGAAACCTTTCAGACCATCACATTTCATCAACAGTAATAGGAAGTGTCAAAATCTCAGTTTAATTGGAATTAAAGAAGCAATCACTACTGAGAAATTAGTATTACGTTTCCTTAGATGATCTTGGACTGTGTTAATACTATCTTTGTGAAACAGACAAGTGATTCAACTAAGTACACGAATGTTAAACGCTTTGACTGGCATCATTGTGTTTCCCTTCAGGCTTTAAACCATATACAGCTGAGCATCCAAATCAAGTATCCGTCAGCAAATCAAAACGCAATAAGACAAATTGTTATGAATCATATATATTACTAATATTAGCCTATCTTACTGTGTATTAGTGAATGATGTATTCATTTTAATAAACAGAATTCCTGAGATCAATCTGGAGCGGTGGTTATATATTTTAAAACTAAATAATTTATGACAGTTTAAATTTGAATTTTAACAGTTTCGAAGCAAAAAAAATTATTTTCATTATTGCAATAAAAAATTGAAGTCATATTGTTAGAACTTTATAGTATACCATCTAACAGATACTAATTTAAATATGAACCGGCGTTTGTTATATATTAAAATATGAAACGCCATCTCTTTTATCAGGTTTATCTCTTTCGGAACGCCATTAAGAATGCTACTACAACTATTGTTTCATGTTAACTGTAATAAGGAACTTATTTCCTAAAAAAAAACATTTTTCTGCTTTCAGACATGATGAGCCAAGGCGTCTCAGGTGCAGTCATGTCCACGCCATGAGTAGAAGAGTTCCAATCTTCATGATGGCTGTGAACATCGTACTAAGCCTCAGTAATACAATAGGTGAGGCTTATCAAAAGTTCTAAGTTGGAAGAAAATCAATAATAAAGTTTTAAAAATAGATGACACTGAATTATCCTATCAGATCAGTTTGTACCTAATGAACATAATGGCATTTTCAGAAGTTGTCTTTGATTGAATACTCATGACAGCGAAAATAATCGTAGAGTCTTTTAACGACATCAATACATATACTTAATTTATAAATTCTTTCAATTTATTTTTCTACTGTATTTATTATTGTTCGTAATTGTATTGAATTAATTATATATAGGAGTTTTAATGATGATTTCCAGAATTTGTTTTTTCATTTTTATTGCTTTCCGACATGTTGCATGTGTTCGTGAAGAAAATAAACCCTTCGATGAACGTGACTAAAAATCTTAGATGAGAGTTGTCTTAATAATATTTAAAGTACCAATTTAAATAACCGTAAAAAATAATTAGGATATCACGTTAAGGGCATTAACATTGTACCCACGAACTCAGTCCATATTATAATTATTTATTTCTATTATCAAAATATATTTTTCTGTTTAAATCACAGTGATTTCAACAGTTCACTTATGTTTTCAAACCTATCCGTGTAGTGAATTGCATTTGAAGATAACTGTTACATATCATTTTCCAGAATTGCCTTATGGAAACGAGATTAAATAAAACTAACTTTTTTCAAGAGACATACTTTATATGGATTAGACTAGGAAATGTATAGCAATTTGCTTAAATATGTTGAGACTACCCCGCCATAAATCAGGTATATGACGGGATTTGAATACAATATTCCATTGTCCCCCGTGAATAGTGGCACTGCTCGGTTTATTGTTATGTACGGTCTGCTTATTTGTCTATCTAGACGACGCTCTGATCCCATGACTGAGCCACTATAGGTGTTTACGCCTTGACAGGACCAAGCTGGGTTCGACCCTATTATGAAGCGCTTAAGTGCGTCACATCCCACGCAAGCCAATTTCGTGACCACTCATACGTTGCATATTGAATCGTCCAGGTATGACACATGGCGTTGTTGGTATACACAGATTACGTTTGAATCAAATAAGACGGAATACTGTAACTTTTAGTATAATCAATTAATTAATTAATATATTTTTTCATAGTTCGCTCTCGTTGCCGTTATAGGGCTATCAGCTCTCTTCGGAAACATATATTTATAATGACAGTGAGTTTATTATTTTATTTATATTTCCTGTGTAAAAACTTCTTGGCTACTATTGAATTACCATAATCATAGATTCCACAACGTTTATCTCATTTTTATGCTTCCTTCCAACTTAATCACTGAACTGATTCTCGAGTCCTTGACATGAAGCTACAGACATACTTTGATCCCTTTATGTACGTGGGGAAATCCACTCATGCGGATTGTATAGTTTCTTTCGAACCTACCTTTACGCATGCTTCTTTCCACTTACCTTCTCTTGTTCTACTTCACCATTCATACTGAAATGCATAGCGTCTCTTTCAAGGAACCTAACATCTCATCTAATGATCCGTCTTTGAGGTGTAGATTCTACTGAAATTAACATACAGCCATTACAAAGTTACAACACTTTCTATTTCTGTGTACAGACGGTTTTTGTTGTGGACCTCGGCAAAGTCGTCATTTTTTTTAAGGTACAGAAAAATTTTTAATCCGAAGATTTTACATTTGTTATACATTGATGACGTTAACATGTTAAAATTAACTTGAAGAAATATATTTCATTTTTGACTAATTAGTTGAAAAGGAAGTTAAGAAGTTTTTTATTTATTTTATTTATAGTGGTTCCGAGGTCAATTTGTCGTTTTCTTTTTAACTTTCTGAGGGGTTGAGGTTAAATAGGGCGGTATGAATGATTTTTTTGGGGGTTGAGGGAATATTTAGGTCATTGTGTTAGTAACGTACCAAGGAAAGTTAGTTATAAAGCGGAGGATTGTAGTTTGGGATATTTGGATTTTATTTATGTGGGTGTTAGCGACCGAACCCCAAATAAAACAGGAATAAAACCAGAGGGGATAAATGAGGGATGTGTAAAGAAGTTTTTTTTTTGTTGAGAGGGATAAAGGAGATTTCGGGTTCAGTAATGTTTTTAATTTGTGAAATATGTGGAGTATAATTTTTTTAAGGTGGGAAGTGTGAAGTAACCATGTAGTATGGAGTCGTGAGTTAGGCCGAGGTATTTATGGTAAATTTTAGTAGGGATAGTGGAGTTGTTGGTAGGTTGCAGTCTTTTATTTTTAGGGGGAAGGGGATGATTACCGATTTAGAAGAATGTATTGATGACTGTGCTCCAGTCATTGGCCCAGATTGAGATGAGATTTAAGGATGTTTGAAGGTGGTTTGTTGGGGTTTGGTAGTCGTGTGCATGAGAGTGATAGCAATATCGTCTGGGAATATTGAGGTGGTGGTAGAGGGAATAATAGGAATATCATGGGTGTAGATGGAGTAGAAGAATGGACCAATTACACTTCATTGTGGGGCGCCTGAGAGAATAGGATGTAGTGGAGAGAAGTGATTGTATATTTTAACTCTGTAGGATCGGTTGGTGACGTAATTATAGAGAAGGTTTAAGTAGTGTTGGGAGAGGTGTGGTTTTATTTTAAACAGGAGGGAAGGGAAAAGTCGCCACTGTTTGGAGAGTTTTATTTTCATCATTTCAGTAGCGGTGAATGAAGATTTGCCTTCAGTATCCTAAAGGACTGATAACGCACTATGATATTTTTAGTTATCTACAATACCGAGTATTTTGGCTATCGCATTTATATAGTTAAATCTTCTATTATGTAAATATATCAAGAGAGATATAGACGCCGGAACAGGTAAGATTTCATCCTTTAAGTTAAAAAGAGTTCGTTAACACATTTAGTTGTTTCATAAGTTCGGGCGATAGAATGTCGCAGGCTTAACTATTTTAGGAATTTAAGTCCTGCACATATTAATTTTCTTAAAATTAAGTTTGAGACTGTCGAAGTTATTGAGTAAATTTGAAGATACTTGTGGAAGGAATGTTTTTTGGTAACAAAGAGATAAACTATTTTTTACTTAGTTTTTAACACGTCATTCATATTTTAAGTTATATAGTTAGTTGATAAAACTAATAGAATTTCATTACTCGGTCTCGTAAACAAAAAGCATCGTTGTTAATTACTAAGAGGTTAAAGTATCCCCTGAGAATGTTAACGACACTTTCCATGTGTTTAAATTTCCCGTAAAAATAGTGTTTTTATATTAATAAGTATTACTTGCGTAAAATAATTTAGACATTGTTTAAAGGATGAGAAATGTGTGTAATACGATTTAAAATTGTTTAACTGGATAGGTACATCATTGTAAACATCTGCAATATTATCTATTAGGATAATTGGGTTTACGTAAGCTTTCTTCAGCAGAATATTTTAAGTCGCATTTCTAAATGAATAATTGGAAAGGGGTTAAGGATATTCTTACTAATATAAATTACGTCTGTATTTTTACTGATTCGAATCTGTTTAAGTGTAACATTTTTACTAGTTTTTAAAAATATATATAACTTCGACGGTATCGTCACTAAGCAGTAATCTTAATAATTACCTATAGTTTAAATTTTTTGTGAAACTTTTTTCTCGTATTCTTATTATAACAATACATAAGTTCTCCATAATTTCTGTTCAGAAACAATTGGTTCATATTATAGTATTTTTCTCAGATACAGGACGATTTACACACATACTGTTTTGTAGATCTGAGAGGAAAAAATTTAAATTTTCTATTACACTTACAGAGAACCAATTTTATGAGTCAGTATTTATCGTAATATTTTTATAAAATCCTGGGTGTCTAAGGGTTTTTACCTCACAATATTTTTCCGTTATAGTAATTCATGCGTGTACTAAGTTTGGTACAAATCGCTTCATTCCATCAAGAGAGTTTGTATGTCGCACATACATACATACATACACACATCTATGTACATAAAATAATTCTTCTGTCTGAAATTTCTTGGAATCCGGTGTTTGTTGTATATTTTTATGATTCATACATTAGGCGATACTAAACCGAAGTTTCTGATTTCCAGTCGGTCACTCTCGTATTTGGATTAAATTTCATGTATTTCCGGTAAAGCGCCATAATAAGTTTTTTAGAAATATCAAACTCCCATCTTAATCATACTAATTGGTGATCATTTCTTAACCTGTTTATGACTATTTCAGCAGCGAATTCGTTCATTTTACAGAATAATTACTTGATGGTTTTTTCTCTAGAGCGGAAAATAACTTGAAAAAGCTAAAAATCAGAACTAAGTCTGCCAAATTTTCTTTTCTTTTTACGGGGCGTATATTGGTAGGTTAAAGTAAAATTTAGCTGTACAAGAATTTTATAGGAGTTCCAATTATTTTAAATTTATTGTTTATAGTCGCTTAGACACTTTCAATACCTTTTGTTTGATTATATTACATTATATATTATATGTACATATTATTATTCTCCTATATTTTTATCTTCTAAATATATTTAATTCTTAATGTCCGTTTCCAAAGTAAATTCCACAAGGTTGAGCTACTGAAGAAGATATCTCGCTTCTTGTGTGGTTAGTTATTGTGGCTCTTCTACTCCTGTAGTTTTTCGGACAGTCATAGAGGAAATGTTGGATCTTTAGGGCTGCCTCGCATAGATAACATGTCGGTTTCTGTAAATTAGATAGGTCACAAACATTATTGAATAAGAAAAACAGATTTCATTGAGGAACTCATTAAATATAAGTAATAGACACAAGTTTTTTCTGCCAAAGCTAAGCCATTGTTGACCATGTTTTAATTCATATACGTATAATGCATATACGTATTTTTATAAACACACATTCACTTTCAACTCAGTGAAATTCACATAGGAGACTTAGAAATTTGAAAACGATATCAACTACAGTATGTCCAATATTAACCTTACCGTTGGTAAACAATTTGTAGTCTCCAAACATAGAATAAATTCTCAACATTCATTTAATCACCTAATTGCTTTAGTTTTAGATGTTTCAACATATACTATTCAAGATTTATATAAAAAAACCTTTAACATTAAATCTAACATCACTGCAATTAACGTACAAATATCGTGAAACTCCCTTATCGTTATACTAACCCCTCTATACTTTTATATTAACTTTACGATTAAGCTTTGCTTTTGACTTCGTCACCTGGTTTTTTCGTTGTGTCGATCTTGCTGTTGTTGTATTTCTGAATAACAAGCAGTCAGCAACAAGGATTGCAGAAACGTTGTGTGATATTTATTTTATATCCTAATTTTGTCAGTTATTTAGCTACTTCTTTATCTAAAGTACCTTTAACTAATTTGAGAATAACACGGAGAATAAAATTACTGAATTTTCATGCTACTATCCAAACAGGAAGACCAGGATAGACTAAATAAATCTTCTTTCACATGAGACATGCGGTGTCCCTGCCTTCGAATCCCTAGGCACCGGCTACCGGAAACTGGCATAACCACTCAACGCCACTCGACTTCCCTGGCGTCAGGCACATAGATTACACTCTACAAAAAATATTTGATTTTGTTTACAGCAGATAGTTTGAGTGGCTGGCTGCATTCCGAATTTTTAATTTTCAAAAGAAAAATGAAATTGAGAATTGTCATGAAAAATTTAAAAATCGGGATATATTATACCTTTTTGAACGAACTTATGGAGTAAGGTACGAAATTCGTCAACTATTTTAGTATTTCAGCGTTTCAATATGCGAAAATGTAACCCAGGAAAACAGAGATTCCATTACTTGAGAAAATAAAAATAATGACGCGTACTCAATTTTCTTTATCTCCCTCCTAACTAAAAGGGAGCGATCGTATACAATATTGCCGCTGTATTAATTTCCATCTCAAAGTTAAATTACCATACTGTAATATAGTCGTAACATTTTAATTTCTAATCGGTGCCCTTTAAATATATAAATATCACCCCATTAAGTAATTTTTATCGTCGTCCCTTAGTATTATCGTCCAATTTTTTTAAGAATATTAAATACCCATATTTTACAGATCTACTAATAAACTTTAATTCTTGATAAAAGAAAACATTTAGCAAACATTCTGTAGTTAACAAAATCTGTGGTTGTGATTTCTGCTACATAAGAAAAAATAAAATGTTACTGAATACCCGTATCAAGGAACATGTGTATAATTTTAAAACATCCTATTGACAAACAATCTGTACTATATAAATTTATTAATTCGAAACATTCGTTTGATTGGTAAAATGTTAGGATTTTAGATGTTGACACGAGGTGCCATTCCAGAATACCACTTTATATTATATCCCTGCAATTATATTATATCCCTACAATTATCGTACTAAGGAATACTATGAAGTTCTTAAATGACTATGCTCCCTTATTTTTATATAGTAGACTCAACATTGGTAATTGGCGGCTTTCCATATCTACTACATAAATTTAATACATTTAATTAATATTATATATGCATATAATTTTTAACCTAAGATTCATCATCGACTTATATTACATTTTGAATGCTAGTTTCCATACTAAACTTTACAAGGTTAATTATTGCCCATTATTGTGTATTTCTCAATTGTGGCTCTTCTAATGATGTCGTGCTTCGGGCAGTCGTAGAGGACATGCTGTATCGTCAATGTATCCTTGCATAAATCACTGCAGGTTTCAGTGACCTGAAAAACAGAAAGGAGTGCGTGAGGATAGAGTGGAGAGTTATTATCCTACCAAAAACCACGTTGAAAGTTTGTTCGTTCGAAACTATAGCGCATCCTACTCCTTCGCATGTTATTGACGTATCCACGTATATTGTTCTAGGTAACTTGTACTTTCCAATAGGGTCTGCAGCTCCATCTCTCATTCCCAGTTCTTCATGCTCTTTGATCCCATCTTGGCGAGGGAAGTGTCTATTGGTAGATCATGGAATTTCCAGGGTGGTATCCTTGGAGAGTAACTATTGTCTTTTTCCGAGAAAACCGTATTTTATTTCTTTAGGTGTGTCTTTAGCGTAGTAGAAAAGGTTTCGGGTCTATTACAGTGCTTTGGAGTGGATGCTTGTTCTCTAATATATTTGCTCGTTGCTTTGTGTTAACTTTGCTGCTTTAATATTATCTTTGCGTTTGAGTTATTTTAAATTTTGTTTTTGAGTTTGTCACCTGGTGGCTCTTGAAAATTTGTATGACATGACTAAAGCAACATGGATAGCAGATTCGTTGTATGGTATTTAGTTTATGACAACTTTTTCTTGTAATTGGCGACTTTTTTATCTAAATAAAAATAAATTGACTTAATAATGCAACAATAAATAACAACAATTAAGTATAAATTAAGTCTACTGTACTTGATTCTTCAGATGGAACAGCTTAAACCGTTTTATTTGAAGACGGCGTAGGAATGAGAAAACTAACGTTATTTTCTGGTTTCGTTCATCGTTATTTAAGAAATTTTGTCTGAATTATACCCGTTGTCATTTGAAAACTCACTTACAGGGAAAATGACATGCATAATTGTAATTGAAGCACTATAAGAAATTGAAAACAATTAAATAATTATAGAAATATTATAAAGAAAAAGTGTAAATTCAGTTGCCAGTATTTATTGTTTTGTAAATATGGTTAAAAACGTTTGAGCAGAAAATTACTTTCCTAACCAACCGAAAATATATCTCCAGCAGCCTTTATGGTCAGTTAGTATTACTTGCTTTAAATCAGCTAAGTTAACTTGCAAGTCAATTTTGGCATTAATTACACAAAAATATTTATTTTACTTTGAATATTCTGAATGGTTTTTTTCGTAGTTACATTGTGGTTTTAAAATAAAAAGAGCAGTGTAACTGATAAAAACGTTTGGGAGAAGAGTTTTTCATGAGCCGATTGCAACAAATTATTGGTTTGAATGAAATTTGTAAGGTTCAACAATTTTTTATCAGTTAATACTTAAAAATGTATTTAAAATTTTATGAAATAATATTTCCTATAAAATTTACACTTTTTAAAAAATTTATTTAAATTTGATCCGAAAAACTCGAAAAACCTGTTATTTCAATAATATTCCCAACTGTCGATAATATTATGTCATATAAATTTTTATTATAGGGTTATGAAGGGAAAATCACGACCGGACCGGAGTATCGGAAGTCCAGGTAATATTGTCGGTGCAGTCCAGATATTTTACTTTCTGGTCCTTAATTCAGTTTAATAGCATTTAATAGTAAACTTCGACTGATATCACTTCTTCTGTAATTCATATTTTATTTTTATCGATGGCTTTTAAATGAGAATGTAGGGGCAGTAAAAATAAATTTTCATTATGGTCATTAACCTTAATCATACCCTTAAATTGTTATCAGGTTCTTTAAATGAAAAAGGTGAACAGAATTAACTTTTCCTTTATATTTAGCCAACGTTTATCGGTGAAATAAATTCGTTTGCAATGTAATGACATCAGTAAAGTTATAAGTGGAAACATTCTTGGGGTTGTAACCGGATTTAATATTTAATTAGTAAACATAACCAAGTAACGGACAAAATGAAGTGATAATATAAATACCACACAACGTTATGTTGTGCGGTTGTGTCGTACTCATTGTTCTTGGGTTTTCAATCACCTGACGAAAGGATCAAACATTCTAGTAACATCAAACATTCTAGTAACATCATATTATCACTTCATTTTATCTGTTATTTGGCTATTTTATCTTATTCGCTTATTTTAACACGGACGTATTATATTTTAATTTAAGGTTAGGTATTTATTAATACGTAACTTTTCCATGGCGTGCTCTGCGACCGTCGTCAGGTGAAGTGCGCTTACGGATCTGGAATTAATGTATTTCATCGCCGAAGATCTGTATTAATGCCTTCATGAGTTTAAATGTTTTAATTAAATATCTGAAACCGCACTCCGACAGACGACGACGATGGCAGGGCACGTCATGGGAACGCTGTGTATTAATAAATATTTAATAACGTTGGAAACCAGGGAATGATTTATATATTATTTACACTGCGAAAGTCCCGCTGTCATATTAATAATGTTCAATTACTAAAAAAGTTTAGTAAGACAAACCGATTATAATGTATCATGTGAAATCTCTGATGACAGTGAGAGTTGGGGGTGTGGCCTATCACAAGGGGCGGCTGGAGGGAATCGGGTTTTTTAATTGTTAATTTAATTAGCAATCAGAAAATTATAATATCTATAAACTAATTTGTTAGCTTAGACATTAGTCAAGTAATTCCAACACATGGAAAATTTGAGGACCACTTTAGGGAGGAGACTTCTTTGTTACGATAGGTAATTGGTGAGTGACTTCTGTTGTACTGTTGAGTTAGTAGTGGCTGTAATAGAGGATTGGTGAGTCGTTCTATTTTACAGTAGTGCTTGATGCAGCGTTCTTTTATGACATCCTAGATCCGGCACTATACACTGTACCCTGTGTCTGAGTTCTCAGTTGTGTTCCGGAAGTCTGGCGATTCAATAGCTGTATATAGAGTATCCCGTGTGAAATTGTTTAAGTCTCTAAGTACTTGCGGTAAAGAAGAAAAGTATGAGAGAGTTAAGATAGGTTAACGGTATCTCAAAATAAGGTAGCAGTTTACATATTTGTATAGTGAATATAACAGAAAATTTTAAATGTAACATACGCGTCTGTAAATAGAGAAGGAACTAATGGTTATAATATCGGAGAGTACTTTAATTACAGAAGAAGAATGTGTATCCAAGCTATATATCGGGTAATCGACATAGTGGACACTCTCCTCTTATTGCATAGGTAATGGAACTGAAAGGGGAGGGGGGATGCGGAAAGGTTGAGTAAGGTAACTATGGGTTAAATAGGGGCACGGGGCTGTAGTTTTAAGGATCATACCCGGCAATTCACACAAAAGTGATGCAGGTAAATCCCTAGAAAAATCTGCATAAAGGTAGATACGGCAGTAGGTACTTGCCCCACGCTATTCCGATGGCGGAAGAGGTGTTTTCTGTGGGGACACAGTATTCCCTTCCCCGTGCCTTGGTCAGTTTAGGAGGCAGCTAGCCGACTATTCCAATAGGAATAACGGACAACTCTTTCCGAATGCTCAAGGTTTGCGACCCGGAACATACACCTCTCAAAACAGGCCGAGATGCATTTTTTTTAGGGCAACAGGCTACATGAGGGTAATCCACTTTGAGCAACTCCCCTTTAATAGCATAAGAATTGATTTGAAAGGGGGGATGCGGAAGTGTAGAGGAAGGTAGCCAAGGGTTAACTAGGCCCCCGGGCTATATTTTAAGGATCCTACCTGCCATTCGCCTAAAGAAATGCAAGGAAAACCCTAGAAAAACCTGCATCAGATAGGTCGGGCATTGGGTACTTGTCCCACGCCCTTCCGATAGCGGGAGAGGAGTTTTCTGTGGGGACGCAGCATTCCCTTCCCCGTGCCTCGACCAGTTTAGGAGGCAGCTGGCCGACTATTCCAATGGTAATAGCGAACAACTCTTACCGTATGCCCAAAGTCTGAGACCCCGGAACATACACCTCTCAAAACAGGCCGAGGTGCCTCGGCTTGTGGGAACCTTAGTTCAAAAACGGAGAGGAAAAGGCATACCCAAAGGTAGCCCCTTCGTATCTCTCCTAAAAGGTTCTGCCTGCGAGAGAAAATCCCTCGCAGGTTACCTGCGAGAGGATTCTCTCTCTTAGCAGGCCGAGATGCAGTATCAGAGTTCCGTATATGGCGTTTCAAATGCTGTTTCAGCAGCAGGATAATATAACGACTTAGAGTCAGCATGAGGTTTTATAGTGTTAGCAGCTTTTAATCACAATTATAGCCTCATTCTTCTGTGAATCGTTTTCTTCTTCTTGTGCAAATAATAGCACTGTGAATAATTCTTCCGAATAAGTATTTTTTCTACAAAATTCAATTTTTATTGAATAATTTGTGGATATCTCGGGAAGATACTGTTATCGAAGGTCCGTAAAATTATGATCTTTTAAATTTATTGTATTAAAATGTCGTATTTAGCACTCTTTAATTTGACTGATAACAACTGTTCACAGTTTGATATTTGGGGTGGTGGGAGGTGATAGCACCACACACAGTCTCATATAGTTATTAATAAATTTAATAGATATACGTTTTCCACATATATTAGTCATTTTTAATCTCATTCTCAGATTTCAGCCTTGCGTTACTCAAACTAAAAACCGTCTAATACGTCGGAAGGGGTGTTCAGACATGTTCGATGGTTTTTAGAATGAGTAACCTTAAGACTAATATTTTTCAATGAGGTTTAAAACACTCAAATAGGTCCAAAACTTCTCCATATTAAAATTATTAAGACTGCATGAGATTGTGTGTGATTTTACCCGAATAAGCAGTATTTAATTTGTTCTAGCCTAAGATTATTCAATCTTTTACGAACGGGACAGAAAATTGTCTGGTGCGACCGTCCCTTTGAAAGACTAAATGGAGGTTGATGTCCTCTTTCAGTAAACTTTCCAAACGCCGGTAATATCTCCAGGTGGTCGTTAAATAGTACGGATAAAGTCAATTATAATGAAATTGGATGATATCGGCACTTGGGAAACTAAAAATTCTGCTGCATTGCGAGATACTTGCGAAGTGGAATACGACGACTGGACTCCTGCCCGGCAGTCTGGGCGTTCGCCCAAATACTTCATAAAGCACGTGCTTTTTACGAAATTAATATTCCCTGGGAGGAATGGCGACTCGCCCTCCTAGACTTAAAGTGCACTTAAATCTGTGAACTTGAGATACGAGATAAAACTAGGGTCGCAAAATATATTTTAATACACAGAAGGTCAAACATTTCTTGAATCTGAATCATGACTTGGCTTACGTTCCAACGTAATTTCAAGTATTTGTTTTAAGAAGCACATAAATTTAGTTGAATTAACGTTTTATTTAATACTATTAACGAAAAATCCTGAAGTACCGAAATACACACCAGACAACGAATTTATCAAATTAATTATTGCAAATGGATGTAAAAATATTTGCGTTTACCGTAATTAGAGTCAAACGTTAAACTTTGTTTGTTCAGTTGAAATATCGTGATGAATATCACACTAGGCCTGCGGGAATCAACTCGCCCTAACTGTCTCCATTTTTAATATTGATTTCAACGTTGCCGACGTATAAAATTCAAATTAAACTTTCAGGAACAGCTCATTTCATGATTTGGTACTGGAGAGTTGCTTTTGACAATTTAGTAACAATGAAACATTTCTGTCAATAAAAAGTATGGATATAAAATTCCACATCACTAACACTCGAAAAAATTTAAATATTTATTGGCATGGTTAAATATCTCAGGAAATACGTTTTCTATTAACACTATATTTTCCCCGATTTTTCCGGCTATTTGTTTATAATAACCTTACAGCCATGTATAAATATAAAACTACTCACAGGAAAAATAAATTATTAAAATACGTGCATTCAATATTCATACAATCTCTCTAAAAATTAAGTAGTAATGAACAGATCACGAAAAACAACAAAACCGTCTCATTCGCTGTAAGTCGGTCAAATCGGAGACTGCAAGTTATATTTCCTAAAGTAAATACTTTTATATTTTCAAAATTTTCAAACGTTTATATCTCCACCGCGTTCTATTCGTTTATTAAATTTTCCAGATGGTCCTGTAGAATTTTATTCGACTAAACCCTTGCTTAAATGTCATTGAAAATATCACCAATCCTCCCACAAGGTTTTGCAAAATATTAAACACCGTCATCTATCGACACAAAGGTAAATAAAAATGATAAAATGAGCGGATATAATTAGAAAATGGTAAGTCAAACTTTCATATTTGAATCATACAAAATCGATTTATAATTAATTTTCCTCCTCAATCAAGCATTAATTAGCATTCTACGTTTCCATTCCAATGTTTTCACAAATAAAGTGTGTTACCTTTTAGTTTCTGAGTACTGGATATCGACCAAATATTTAAAAAAGTTTCTTCATTTTATTATTTAATTATTTTCTATAGCGTGAAAAAATGTTTTGAGTAAAAATGCTTGTTTTTAAGTACTTTTAGGAGGGTTTAGCCATTTTCCCAAATAGCGTCTTAATCTTGCAGAAGAATTACATTAATTCGAATAATCGCGGCAGTTCATCGTAGAAATGTCGATTATATCTGATTTTAAACCGCATTAAAACTATGAAGATTATGTTTCTTGAATTATCTTAATACAACGCATACAAATATGCGTCGGTGGAATGAGTAAATACAAAGCCGCGAGACGCACAGAAAATATGTAAAATGAAGCGGCCTGTCGTATATCTTTTGTGTTGGGAAAAAAGCGGTAGCATTACGATCGCACATCTTGATCATCCTAGCGACTCAGAAAACTACGGATTCAATATAAAAGAGCCTAAATCGACAAAACTGCACTGGCCAGTTGACATCACTGCCTCTTATGGGGGCTATCTTTTTTTTAATTTTCATCGGAAGTGTCATTATTAGTATCGGTGATCCCGAAAACCTCCAACTGATATCGGTCGTTTATACATTTTTTTTATATGTGATCCTTTCCCACTGCTTTCATAAGTGTTTTCTTAAACATTTTTATTGCACAGATGTCGCGAAATAAGATTAAAAGCAGCAAAACATATTATACACTATATATTTTATTCGTATTTATTCAATAAAAACAACAAAATTACAAATTTGGCTAAAATTAAATAAAATTTTATCTTTGACCTCTAAACGAATTATTGTGCGAATTAATTAATGAAAGTGTATTCGCTCAAGCGGTATATTTATTTATGTTAGTGGTTGCTTGTATTAAATCCATTAATTATCTGAATAATGTAAATGGTTTGATTTTAAATTAAAATCTAATGAATTAAAAACTTTGAGAGATTAGCATATTATTTATCTAATTTCAAATAAATAAAATTTAATACAGTTTGTTGAAAATGTAAAAACATCTGTATTATTTTAAACTTAATAATTAAATAATGAAATAGACAAACACGGAAGAAACTAGGTAAGAAAAATTAATACCACACTATGTTTCTGAAAAAAATTGTTGTTTTCTTAAGGTTCAAGTAACTGGTGACGTTCACAAAATAAAAGACATTAATGATTAATTAATATGACTGATCAATTATTTATTAACATCACTTTGTTTCAAAAAACTTTACTAATCTCAAAACATGCCTGAAAAAATTGTGAAGTATTTATTTCTATCACTTGGAAGTAGTTGGATATTTCATTAGTCAATTCTCAATTTTAATACAGTTTGAATAAATTGTAAAAGCCAATGAAATTGTTTTAATAGTTTATATCCTTTTTTTAAAATTACACAGAAGTCAACACTGCATATCTGTTATATATGTTCAGTAACTCTTAGTGTGTATGAAATGTTTGAATGAGATATAATATGGTGTAATAATTTATCTACGTTCTATCAAACTCGTCACTCCAATTATTTATTTACAATTCCTTTTGTTGTTATAAATCACAAGAAAACAAAACTTCTTAAATAACTCATCTTCACGAATAAATGTCCTTTTACTATATTACATTAAACACTATCTAATATGGCAGTAATTCGTTATCCACTACAGAGCAGCACAAAATTTGCGTAGTTAAAATTAAGTTGCAACTCTCCAAAAATACGAATTCTGAATTGGTTGAAGCAAAATAGGAAGCGAACATTAAAATTTGGTTCCTTCCGTTATCGGTTTTTATTAGGCCACGAGCAGTTCTCTGAAGTAGTTGCTGCAAACCCCGTGTAGAACTCGCGTCATGTCGCCACAAGCCCAATACAATTAATGACGTTGTTACAAAATACATTTTACATTTCGTAAATGTTTTATAATCATATAATATAAAAAAAATATTTTAAAATTAAATTAACCTGCAACACTTAATTATTAACAAAATCTAATATTTAACTGATCAGTTACATTTTTGCTTTACAATCGTAATTAGCGGAATGAGTATTAAGTCACACAACCTGACTATTAGCAATTAACGACGCTGACAACAAAATCTTATCCCCAGTGTTCGTAAAAAAAATTGCTGACAACATAACAATATTCTGTAAAGGGAAAAATACAGGCAATACTCGTAGCAACTCCAAAATAGTTATAAACCAAATATACACATCGTCCCAAAAACTGACTTCAGGTTTTCTACCACAAAAGCTAAATGTATACTATTTTATAAAACAGGTAACTTAAGAATCCTCTGTATTTAGGTGAAAAAACGCTACCATTCGTCAACTGTATAAAAATAATGGTAATGCACCCTGATAACAAGCATACGTATACAAAACATATTGACCATATTATAATGAAAACATTTACGTCTGATTGAAAATAACGAATAAGAAAGATATCCAATAGAGACACTAATACCCTTTCATACTTGATAAAAATAACCACAAGAACCCACTTGACACATACAGCAAACATTGTCCTGCTCTAATTGTAACGCCTGCTATATAGGACAAACAAAACGTTCCCTTAATACACGTATCAAAGAACATATATCTAATACCAAACTATTGATAAACAATCTGTAGTATCCAAACATATCATCAATTCTAAACATACATTTGATTGGCAAAATGCTAAGATTTTAGACATTGACACCAGGTACAATTTCAGACTCATTTCGGAGATGCTTCACATTAAATCTAACATCACAGCTATTAAACTCAAAAATTGCAATGATTCCTTATTATTACGCTAAACCTTCTGTTTTCCCATTGTCGTTGCTCCCTTATTGTTAGCTAACCCTTCGGCTCTTCTATTGTCGTTACGTTTTCGTCGCTTGTGAGTGTTTTCAACTGACAAGTGCAGTTGTGCTTCTCTAGGCTCTTTTTTTTTAAATTACAATTTAACGTCGCATTAACCTTTTGGTTATTAGCGACTTACATCTGTTAAGTTCTACATTTGTATAACATTTTCTTGGCACCTGAAGAAAGGGACATGGATCCCAGAAACGTTTTGTGGTATTTATATTACCTTCTTTGTCTGTATTGGCTATTTTTCTTATTCCTATTGACCATATTTTCGACGAAAGAAAAGATAAATTGAACATTTAAAAGCGTTATAATTTTAGAACTGGGAAGCATGTGACTAAGCGTATCTTAATTTCATCTATAATTGACAATGGATGAGTTCACTAGATAATCGTAAACGCGTCAAGAAGCTCGATACACTCCACGACTCTGCAGTGAGGATAGCTACAGGCTTCTTCCACACAAGTCAGTATTTATGTGGAAGCTCAAAAACCTCTCTGAAACGTCGTATCCCCCAAGTACGAAGTCAAAGTATTAACATACCGCCATAAAATTGAAAGAAACGACATCAAACAACGACCCGCCGCCACAAATCAAGATAACCCTATTGATACAAAAATTAAAAACTTAAACCAAAGTATTGAACCTGTGACACCTGACTTTGAAAATCCCACCATGGATATGAACTATAATAGATAGCGACACCTCCCTGGCAAAATACCAAAAGGAGACACCTTTCTCAAAAGAATGAAGAAATAAATTCTACATGATGAGAGAGGAATACTGTAACCACGGCGAATTATATATAAATGGGACTAATACCTCAACGGTAGTACCTTATACTGTATAAAAAACATAAACACTGTGTAGTGCGATCTTTGAGAGCACGGAATATCTGTGCGAATAAAATTGACATCCGAGTTCAGCGATTGTTGTTTCGCATGCGACTGTTGTTTTGCTGGTAATTATTTTTTTGGTAGTTAATGATAGATTCGCGTGCATCTTCTCTGGAGACGGACGGAAAAATGTTCTGGCATTGCAAACGATATCTCCTGTAGATTCATTGTAAATATAAAATAAAGTTTATTGTTTTGGAGAAAGTGTGTTCTTTCCTGCATCTCTGGAAAAAGATCTCCCACAATAACTTCGCAAACGTTAAAACCACAGTCCTCCATTAAAACCGTAGAAGTGTATTCTTTACTGATGGCATTGGAACACATTGCGGAAAGTCGACAAGATAATCGCATAGTATATACCGGCTCTCTCGCAGTTATCCAGAAAATAACCAACAACAACAATTACAACATCTAAAATTAATGCAGGCGGCCGCTAGGGCTATTCTCTCGCAGGCAATACTTGCGATGGATGTTCTCTCGCAGGCAGAACCTTTTAGAAGAGATACGAAGGGGCAACCTTTGGGTATGCCTTTTTCTCTCCGTTTTTGAACTAAGGTTCCCACAAGCCGAGGCACCACGGCCTGTTCTGAGAGGTGTATGTTCCGGGGTCACAGACCTTGGGCATACGGTAAGAGTTGTCCGCTAGTCCCATTAGAACAGTCGGCCAGCTGCCTCCTAAACTGGTCGAGGCACGGAGAAGGGAATGCTGCGTCCCCACAGCAAACTCCTCTCCCGCTATCGGACGGGCGTGGGACAAGTACCCAATGCCCGACCTACCCGATGCAGGTTTTTCTAGGGTTTTCCCTGCATTTCTTTAAGCGAATGCCGGGTAGGATCCTTAAAATATAGCCCGGAGGTCCTAGTAACCCTTGGCTACTTTCCTCTATCCTTCCGCATCCCCCCTTTTAAATCCCTTCCTATGCTTTTAAAGGAGAGTTGCCCAACGTGGATTACCCTCATGTAGCCTGTTGCTCTAAAAAATTAATGCAAAAATTCGTGAACTAGTATCCAAAACTGTAACGGAAATTACAGTAGCATGAATAACCTCTCAGCAAGGCATGATGACAGGAAATACAACTGTCGATCGATAAGCCAAATCAGCCTCTACAGGACACTCAATCAATCCCCCCCCCAATCTTAACCAACACGCCCCAAGACGTGTGGAATATAATTAAAAAGAAATTGGGAAAAACTGGAACGAAATGTGGAAAAACTTAAAGATTGGATTCAGACATCAAAGCACCACAAATTTTTACGCATTAACTTCAAACTCCAAACTAAATCGCAGAGAGAAAATCGTCACCACAAAAATTAGAGAACTTGTCATACCAAAATAACTTATCTTCATCTTGTACAGAAATGCCCCCACCAATGTGGCATCAGTGCAGCCTTCAAAACTCAATACAACATATACTCAAGGATTGCACAAAGTACGAACGGCATAAAAAGAACGCACTGAAAGTAAAAGAGATAGATAAATCATGGATAAGCCTATCTTATAATAAGAATTAATAGAATGTATGAAAATAATAGACCCAAATAAATTGTAATATGACAACAAATGTAAATTTTTTAAAAAAATTATTTTGTAAACATTATTTGTCATTTATTACCAAAGAAGCCTAACGCGACTATAAATAAAAGATATGTTATAAAAGGGGGATGATTTTTTTAAAGTTAAATATGAAAAGTAAAACCCTGGCCCATTTTAATTATACTACATCATTTAACCGCCACGAATGAAAAATGTCCTATCCAGCTAAAGTGGTTTGATTTTGGGTGTATTAAACCGTGCGTTACATTTCTCTCTGAGTAAAAATTATTCAAACGCAAGCAACGGAAAACGACCGTAAAAATTCCTTTGTTTCGGCAAGAATTTATTGAACACTTTCTGTTAAACTTCCAAATTAATAATATTGAATTTACACGAGGTCCAATGTTGAATAAAATCACTAACGTACAATATATAAAGTGTAATCGTTTTATTTGTCTAACAATATTTGTCAGTACACCTGACAAATATGATTATTCATCAGTGCCTTTAACTTTTTTATTTTCACAGTCATCTTCCAATTTAAACTTCTACCACTAACAGGACATAGCTTCTACTACTTCCATGATAAGTTGTTTCAGGCATAAATGGGACGTTTATTGTAACAAAACACGAAACTTTTATTAAAGCACTATCAGAGTGGCTTTAGAAGAGACTAGATAAAACAAAATACGATATGAGAGATATTTTTCTTAGAAAGGCAGCAGCTTCGGCAGGGAAAGGCGGTGTAGCTTTACCCCAGAACGCCTTTGTCAATAGAGCTGCGCCGCAGTCGTTAAAACGATAAAGTAAGGAGGGATAAGCCCGGCCAACAAGCAAACTACTAACCCTAAATACGCTACTACGCCGCTAATGCACTGTACAAGCATCTCATTACGTACTAGTTTTGCTCTTAAATAACTTGCAGCTAACGTGACAAACAAATGGGAACGTTTATTGGATGAGTCAACGAAAAGTTTTACTCATTTACAGTCGTTTGCTAAACCTCTACAGAAATACTGCTTTAATATAAAATTGAAAGTTACATATGTATGTATTTTTCTCGAAATATTGCTACCAGATCGTATATCGAACTCTCAACTATCCGTTTGTTACAATAGCAACATTGTTAAAAGCAGGAGTAGGAAACCACATGTTTTCGGTGCCTCTTTTATTTATAACTCGCATGGTGTCAGGCGTTGTCCGTGAACTTATTTATATAAACCGAAAAGGTATTTTCTCTCGCCAGAAATACCTGCGAGGGATGTTCTCTCGCAGGCAGAACCTTTTAGAAGAGATACGAAGGGGCTACCTTTGGGTATGCCTTTTCCTCTCCGTTTTTGAACTAAGGTTCCCACAAGCCGAGGCACCTCGGCCTGTTTTGAGAGGTGTATGTTCCGGGGTCACAGACCTTGGGCATACGGTAATAGTTGTTTGCTATTCCCATTGGAATAGTCGACCAGCTGCCTCCTAAACTGGTCGAGGCACCGAGAAGGGAATGCTGCGTCCCCACAGCAAACTCCTCTCCCGCTATCGGAAGGGCGTGGGACAAGTACCCAATGCCCGACCTACCAGATGCAGGTTTTTCTAGGGTTTTCCCTGCATTTCTTTAGGGAATGCTGGGTAGGACCCTTAAAATATAGCCCGGGGGCCCTAGTTAACCCTTGGCTACCTTCCTATAGTTTCCCGCATCCCCCCTTTCAAATACCTTCCTATGCGATTAAAGGGGAGTTGCCACCACATGGATTACCCTTATGAAGCCTGTTAATCTAAAAAAAATTGAAATATATTTGACCGACTTATTAAGCACCATAGTTGTTTTTCACAGTCTTCACAGTTTTATAAAATACCATCCGATGCACTCTAGTCAAGAATTTATTTAACCTAAATCCAACTGTTCCTAGTTCCGCTTTAATTGAACAGCTATAAAATACATTGAATTTTATTGCATCAATCCCCACAAACACCTTCGAATTTCTTCTTAAAAAACTCCTTGCAGGTATTGCAGGATATAATTGTCCCTCAGTCTTCAGACATTTCGAAAGATTAAATTGATCAAATTGTTAGCTAGATTCACAATGTAAACAAATGGTCGCCATATTAGACTCATAAATATGAAACGTACATTTCCCGCAAGGATCGTAAAGTATTTCGTATTGTTTTTTTATTATCATACGATGAAATATATACTTTTTCTTCAATAAAAATATTTCTGCTTTATTTCATTACGGAAATAAGAACTATTTACTTGGTTCGTCGCGTAGTAACGTCCCTCTCTCGCGTGTGCTGTGACGTCAATGTCTCTTGACGCGCTGTAATTTAACACAAAATTATCAAGTTTTTCAATTATAATTCTTTCCACATTTATGCTAGGGGTTTCTCATCCCCACAGTACTGACTGTTTCACGTGTTTTGAAGAATATGTGTACCAATTTTTGTTGCAATCTGTCCACGCGTCAAAATTTTTATAAAGATTAACGTAAATACATACATACAAATATACGTCCTTTCTATTATTAGAGATATTAAGAAGCTATTTTTATTTGTCTACTTTTTAATATGCATAATTACTTTTGGCTTATTTCAATAAGCGTGATTATAGGAATAAACAATTATACATATTCTAATTAACCTATTGGTGTATGGTCTAAAGGGTGTCAGGGTTGATTAGAAATTGCTAAATGCATCTCCGAATACTTTTACAGGTTTCATTGAAAAATAAGGACCCTCTTTGAAATAAAACAGAATTGTAAATTATCCTACGACATAGAAACATGAGGTAAGGATGTGTTTTTTTTTTAAAAATAAAATTATAACTTGAACTTGCTACAACGAGGAGTTGTCAGAGTCATGGCTTTGTAAGTACAACCACTTTGGTTGAGATTATCGTTCCCTGTCTCTCAGCAGTTGTACTCACTCCAATTCAATACTAGTTAAGATGTATGTAATACTTGCAATGTTGGCTGTTTCCCAGAAATGGGTCGCTACGGAAGTTTTTATGGTGGAATGATTCCTATGTAGCTATAAAATTGATCGTAACGCTTCCCCAGTAATAATAAATCTGAAATCTCTCGATTGAGAAAATATCGCTGATAATGTAAGTTTGAAAGCAACATAACGGATTGTATAATTCAACTTAACCTAGGGGAAATGAATGTTCCTGTTATTTCCGAACATTGCGTCATTATTGACACTGCTAATAGTACAGGATCGGGAGGAGGGAATCTGATAAGTGCTATATTCATAGTGGAAGCTCTCAATGACAATTTCACACGTTATAACGATTAATGGAATGAATTATAGGAAAATGAACCCGTAATCAGTTCTCCAATCAAGTTTAAACAATGATTTATATAATTTGTCAGTCAAGTACAGGAGCTTTTGGCCTTTTATATGGTCGCATTCATCTGTCTTTCAGCGACATTACCTAATTAATATTTATTCCTTAATTTATTTACTATTCCATTGTCTCTACTGATAATGTGAGATAATAAAATAAGAATAAATGTTTCCAAACCGACACTTTGTAATTTTTAACAATAGAGTTTTCTTAGAAAATAACCTTCATCCATTAGCTATGGCTATGGCAAAAAAGAATATCGAAAACATTAAAATTCGAAAACATTAGAATTCTCAAAATGTTAATACAGTTACTCGTAATACATTGGAAACGCCATGAGTAAATTTATTCTACAACTATATGGTATCTTTAACATATTTGAATGTTCATCATGTAACTATTAACTTAAATTAACAATAATAATTTACTTCTTTTTAAATTAAATATTGAAAACAACAGCCCATTACTGAGAAAAAATATGATTCCATTTAAAACATAATATTTGATGTTCCTCATTGGGACCTCTTCACGTGTATAGTTAAAAATTAATAAATTTTGTGAAAGTAAATATGCACCTGAAGAGGTCCCAATATGGAAGAAACGTTGGGTCTGATAAAAATTATGTTTTAAATGGAATAATCAATTTTATGACTAATACACTATTGTTTTAATATTATCTTAAAAGTAGATTTCCAGTTCTTTCATTGTTGGTAATTCGTTTTGTCTAGTTTAGAAAATCCTGGGTAAAGTGAATATTAAATCCATTGCTAAAACTACGGTAAAAATTGGGACTAAACTAGCAAATTCATATACGATTTGAACTTTCTTGAGTTTGAAAGTTATAATATTTTATGATTGTCTTTATTAAATTTAGGGTGTCTGTTAAAATTTTTTTTAGTTGTATTAGTATTTTGTATGAAATAAGTGATATTTTTTCTCGTGTTATATGTACGTAGTGGGTCACTACCAATTTCACAACTTCAGATGATAATATATGTATATATATATATATATATATATATATATATATATATATAATGGAGTTTTCAAATCCAACACCACAGTTGATTCCCGCATGACAGTTTACTAGTTTAGGTGATGAGAAAAGAAAAATTTCGGACGTTCCAGAATTTTCCCGATTGATGAGGGAGAGTGTATATACAATTGGTTATCAGTTCGTGAGATCAAACGTACTTCACGATAACTTGAGAATGGAGTAATTATTAAAACTTTGTACAGATTCACTGCAATGAACTGAGCGGGAAGCATACTACGCTAATATCTCAGCTTTTCTCATTGAAATCTTGAAGATTATACAATTTCTTAAGGTTTGTAATAATAGACGGTCTTACAAAATATTAATTTTAATTTTTTATTAAACGTAATTTTATAACGCATCTACCTACTGTTGTTAAATTATAAACCTGTATATTTAAAAAAGTACACACTTTTATATAATTATAATGTTCTTCTAAGACGTCACAGTCCACTCTTAAGGTTAAGTGAGAAGCACAGTCATGAGCCAGCTTCACTGCATGACCAATCTAATGAGTGGGAAGCATAATATACCAATAACAGGAGCGTGAACAATCACAACTATTATATTTATATTTATATGACTACACCAAAACAATATATACATATATAATATCCAATCAATCTCAAAAGGTTTATTATTTAACAATATAATTAATGGAATGAAAAGAATACATCACAACGTATCGTCCATAATATGGGTCATCGTCAGATGAATAATAAAAAGAAGATTAATCCTCAATTATTGATATCATAATTAAAAAATTACTAAATTATTTCCAAAATTTTTATACAAAATTAATAAAAAAGATTTTAGCATGTTTGAAAAAAACAGTTGCTTTAAATTTAAAAAACAAATTGAAACCTGTAATTTGATTGTATACACTTCCCACATTTTTCACCGTTTGTTTCATAAATTATTTAGTATTAAATAAAAGAATTTGGACCACATTTTAAAAAGTAACCGAAATGAGATAAAATATATAAGAATGAGTTTTAAGGGAAAATAAATTGTTAACGGTTTAAATTTAACAAAATTAAAATATTTATAGAACTTATTATAATTAAATAAATTTATTCAGGGTGAAAATATTACAGTCTCATATAGCGTTAAAATATTTTATTTGCCGGAAGATTTTTATCTATTTGTTACACGAAAATCTTAAAATGAGGTTAAAAATTACGAAATAAATTAAAGAAGTTTTAACACTATATGAGACTGTGTGTGGTTTCAATCCCCCTGCCCTAGAACATTAATCTATGAACAGTCTTTATCAATCAAATGAATTAAATAATAATATTTATCTCAGCTATAATTATTTTGTTACAATAACAATGTATCATATTTCATTCAAGTTGTTCGTTTATTATTTTACAAAAATTGTCGTAGTGTTTGATTGATAATACAGATTTTCACTTAGCATTCTTGCACAATATTTATTTTCTTCATCAAAAATATTATGTCAATTAAAATTACGGTTGTGGAGATAAATGCTGAATATTTTCGAGAAATTCAATAAAGATTTTTTGTGTCCTTTAATGTGAGTTTTTTTACGTGTGTTAGTTTGACCAATGTAGCAAGAATTACAACCTAAACAATTTATCTCATAAATGACAGAACCTTGCTTCTGAAATATTGAAGATTTTTTAGATTCTTAATATTTCTGCAAAATACACTCCTTTATATTAAACTTTCTTTAAAGACGTTTTTCATCGTCTATCAGAAAAAAAAATTATTTACAATTTATTACAGGGATTAAATATTTAAAAGTTAAATTTATAAAAAATTATATTTTTTAATAAAAACTACAGGCTTTTCTAATTTTTTCACAGAACACTTTTATTAATTATATCTTATGATGAACTGTTCCTCTCAGAGGTCTTTTTTACACTCGTTTTTAAAACCTTTACGACTAACCTTAAATTGACAATTGTGTTCAACGAAGTCAATTTAGCTCGACTGGGTGGTGATAGACTTGGTGATTGAATGAATGAAACATAGTTGGAAGAGAGTTATCAATGTTCAAAAAGTGGACCACACCACAACCTTATAAAAAACTTACGTCGAATATATTAAAAGAGGGATACTCGGTTCAATCGCGTTACTTATTGCTATGGCTGGAGAAATTTTTCTTTCGAGTTTTACGTCATACAAAAATAATCTCAACCTTCCAAATTAAGCCGATTTAAATGTTCACTGGTACAATCGAGTCAGCAGGCAAAACGTGATTGTATCCATCCAAGATTTTTTTATCAGATAACTGCTTGTTCGACCAAAAACGTGTCCTACATGATAATATATATATATATATATATATATATATATATATATATATATTCTGCTTACAGAGATAAAGGAATAATTTGATAATAGTCGTTAAGTACATAAAATAAATAAAAATCTCAATAAATTTTTAATTTAGCAAAGAAAGTTTTCATTTATTAGCCAGAATTGAAGTCACTCAACTACGCTTCACGGTAAAACAGGATTATTTTGTAACTTAATCAAAACAGAGTTTGTAGAAAATAGAAGAACTCTTCCTCCTTTGCTCTTTCTCTTCCAAAAATTACACGAATCAGGAAATATGTTCTCTTGAGAAATAAAAACTGGTTTTACACTTTCATTACTTCCCTTGAGACAAAGACAAGAAAAGTAAATATCACTTCAACCGGAGTTCCTTCCATTATACCAGGCAAGAAAGAATGTACAGTTTCTTTAATGTTTTTTGTCAGTAATTTGGAGGGCAAGTAGGCCCCAGTGTAATGGTCGTCTTCTCTTCGCGAAATGAGGACATTTTCATGCACGTTACGGATACAGCCTCGGTTCATTGTGGTGAATATATTGAAACAACTTAAAATAAATCTATCCTCTGTTGGTATCCAATGTAACAATACATTAATGAAAAGCATAAAAATAATAATATTTTGCAGGCTCTACAGTAACAAAACTCACTTTAGCGAAAGTATTTTTTTTCTATATTTTGGACAAAAACTTAGTAAATCTGGAAGTTAAAGTCTAAAATTAACAATTAGCTACTTTCGAACTGATTTTTGGGTCACAAGGAAAAGCTTTCTAGAAATTCATTGTGAAAAATTCAAGATATACGAAATGCGAAGCACCAGAGTTCCGATATGATATTAAACTTTTTCGTTTATATTTTGCAGGACATCAATAACTTATAGCAAATGCAGGGAATAAAATAAATACAAGTTAATTTTATTTCCTGGTAATAGTCGTTAGGCGAT
The DNA here is from genome assembly GCA_037074705.1 of Zhengitettix transpicula. Classification (NCBI taxonomy): domain Eukaryota; kingdom Metazoa; phylum Arthropoda; class Insecta; order Orthoptera; family Tetrigidae; genus Zhengitettix; species Zhengitettix transpicula. The sequence goes on from CM073590.1 coordinate 152,114,239, forward strand.
ATAAATACGTAAAGTTATCAAATGAATGGCGAATTACTCGGAGCGTTTCATTGGTTATTGAGTATTTAAGGTTTATCCAATAAGGATTGCAGATTAGGATGTTATACCAGATATGGATATACCAGAATATTATAGTCTTTTTTTAGAGTTACAGGCTGTATAAAATCCCCTTTAATATCATAGGAAGGTATTTGAAATGGGGGATGCGGAAGAATAGAAAATATCTATTCTTAGCTTAAATACACATTTATCTTATCTAGGATATTTCCTGCATCACATTAAGGCAAATTAAAAAGTGAAATCTTTAAAATAAAGTATAGGGACTCTACTGAAGCATTGGTTACCTTGCTCACCCTTCCGCCTCACCCCCCCTTTTTTCTATTCTATTTACATTAAAGTGATTAAGCGGATTAACCTCTAGTAGCCTGTTCCTAATTAAAAAAGGTAATTGAACTACACTTAGAAACAATGTTTAATGTAACTGACTTAAAGGATCAGGTTGGAATTCAGATTCAAAGTCTTCAGCTCTGAGCTTCGTTTGAAAGCATTTCTATTTTTCTAAAGTTGAATGAAGTTTTAGTGGCTGTTGTAACTTAATTTTCTACCTTTGACTGTAGTGCTTAGACCCACGCTGACACACGATAAGTACAACAAACTAACTGGGAACGTTGTTTGAATTACCGGTTTTCAGCTGAGAAACAACATTGGAAGTAATAAAGGCAACTTACAAAAGGGTAGCGACGGCTCTAGAATGGACGTGTCAATGCCGCAGACCTTTCAGCGTCTATTCAAGAACTTTTCAGGATTCGGCCGAGAGAAAGTTGCTCCTTATGGAACACCGGTTCAAATCTATATTTTTAAAATACTACTTTTGTCTGTCAATTTCTTGGAAACCGGCGATTTTATTATACCATTTTGTTTCATGCATTAGGCGATCTGAAACTGATATCATCTAAATTCCGCTATAGCTTTAACCGCTTAATTTATTTGTTTTGAACAATAAAACGCTAGGATCGATTTCATTATTCTTATACAGACTTGTGATAAGGGTGTAACAGATGTAATTCTGCCATCAGTCATTTCATTACAATATGGATGACTTACATGATTTTGTTCTTTTCTACCATGAAAATTATAGGAATGATCTCGATGTCTATTTAAACCGTTTTATATAGACGGGTAACTAGCTTTTAAACAATATCAACTTGCCATCCTCCAACTTGAGAAATATTGGTGAACGTTTCAATACTTTGATTTTTTTTCTTTATTCAACTAAATGATGAAACCTAATTGGATTAAACTTAAAAACTTTTCAATATAGCGCCGCTATTACTTTTATAGTAGTATCAAGCTCATATGAAACACCTTTAGACTAAATAAGGATCGTTTCTTTAGCTCCTTTCATCTACTTCGACATGGGTTTCGTTCTGATTACATAAAAAATGCTATTATGAAACACAATCACAGTTTCGAGCTTGACGATTGTTCGTACTGATTCGTCCGTGACATAATGATAACTTAACTTCCTGATTGCCAAGACACACTTCTCAATACTTTATTCCCACAGATTGAGAACTTTTCAGATTCTCTATTGCAATACTGGAAGCTTTTAGAGTATAAATACTTCAAGAAATATTCACATTGGTTTTATGTTGTACATATTTGAAAATATATTTAATCCCTACAATAGGACCTAGTTTCGGTGGTCGGTCAGCAAATAACAGGGGCAAGTACGAAAAATTTTACAAGTTGAGAGTGTTCAGATCTGAGAAAATATTGGACCAAAGCCATCGTAACCGAAAGTTTGAAATGTACCGATGCGAGAAACAAACGTTTTCGAGGTGTACAAGTTGCTTATTACAATTATACTTCCGAAGCTAATCGATTACCCGATCTGCTAGACAGTCAGGTACTGTATATTTGTTTTCATCACAGTCTGCCACTCATGCATTTGTGTAGTTTCCACTAGTTTTCTTAAATATTTCCGTACTTCGATCTCTACGTATACCACCGACAGGTTTCCGGTTTCATGTTTGGTGGGCACAGAATATAAATGGAAAACTACACGTCCATCTTGTTAGGCGTCCGATTTCTGGATCTACATTATTTGAGGTCTAATACAAAATATCAACAGGCACTTGCGCGATTGACGTTTTCCTGACGACATTATCCCGACTGACGTTTCGCCGGAAAGTCGTTAACCCGATCGACGTTTACCCGGCAGAGCATGAGCCCAATTGACGTTTTCCCGAGAGGTCATTATCCCGATTGACGTTTACCCGTCAGGTCAACATCCCGATCAGTTGAAATTGATTGAATGTTCCACACATTAATTAATAACTTAGTTTCCAAGTATACTGATGTGTAATTAGATAAGGAGCAAGTGTTCTGACTCGCGACGAGAGACATTTTCCGATAACATTTAAAGGATCGATAGTCCAATAATTTGAATTCTCTACTTTTTAAATCATTTTTAAATGCAATAGTGTGTGGCGCTCTGTCCCAGGCGGATTTAAATTCTGTCTTTGTTTATCTCTGAGATAGGAACGAGGGTGTTGTCTACAAAAGTGACACCTACAAAAATTGTGAACGTAGCTTTGTATCGAAATGATTTTTGGTTTTAATTTTTTAATGCATTTTTCTGAAATACTGGTTGTTTTTTATTTATTAAATGATAATTGTCAGAATATATATAGATATTGAATTTGATGTAATACAATGTAGTGAATTTTCCTTCAAGTAATGTTTCTCCGAGTGGGGTAAAAATGTTCGTCATGAGTTCATTTATAGACTAATTATAAAAACACTAGTTTTTAATCGTCTAAACAGCGGTTGATTTTAAACGAATTATTTTCTAGAATCTCTTTCATCTTATTAATAGCTCTACTGTAAAATATACTAACGTTTTCAGACAGAAATACTACTACAGACATACTCATAGCAAATTTCACGCTGCAAACATTAACGAGAGTGTTTACTAAAGATTTTATAATAATTATATGAAATACAAATGTGACACCTACATAATAATTCAACATCTATAAAAGTAAAGAACGAAAAAACACGAGATTATCGGTGCAACAACGTTTCATAAATACGAGTAGTTTCCTGAGACTTAATGTTCGAGTTCATTATCTGTCCACTTTAGATTTGTTTCACTACGGTTAGCTATTCGTACACTAAAATTGTGGCGAAATATTTATTCTTGAACATGATTATACAGATTACAGTGGAGTGATGGATCGAGGCTAAAGCTTGATATTGTTGGATGCAACATAGTAAATAAATCTCAGCGTGCGATCAATGGAAGCTCCTACTGACCTATAGTATTCTCTTTGTCTGATATGGATTTCCTCCGCATTAGAAATGGAACAGACTAAAAATAAGAAATGTGTTTTTTTCAGGATGGTGGATGTCATACGTATGCAAATATTAGAAAAATGTACACTATTTCAGAGCACACGAACTAAAGGCTATAATAACTCTGGCTGGTACCGTCTTCCGTCTCTTCCATAACAGATAAGGTTGCTAGGTTCTTGCCGAAGCACAACACAAAAACGTCTCTCCATCGCTAGCTAAGTTCATACAGCTTTTTGCTTTTCTTAAAGACGGCATCGATCTGGAAACCACAGGTCTGCAAAAATTCCCTCAGTACCAGCAGAGGAATATTTTGACAAACAACTCGGGCCGTTCGAGTGACGATCAAAGAATGCAAAAGAAGTATCCCTTTAAAGTTTCCGATGATCGTTTGCTGATGACAGGACATGTGGTTAATTCTTATATCACGAAGGGGTTTGAATAATTTATCTGAAAGTCATTAAGATGACGAGAGCCTCAATTTTCAAAGACGTTAAAATGAAAAATTAACGTCTGATTGAAAATTAATAATAAGAAAATAGCCAATTACAGACAAAAGAGTTGATAATATAAATTCCACACAACATTTTTGGAAGTCTTGTTCCTTTCTTCTGGTGCATAAAAAACGCAAGAGCCTAGAGTGACGCAACTGCACTAGTCAGTTGACAAAACTCAAAAGCGTGGAATTTATATTATCAATTCTTTTGTCTGTATCTGGCTATCTCTCTTATTATTAATTTTCATTGACGTTTTTTATGATTTCCGTCTCGACCGTTTGGATTATATAAGTTATTAGTCTTTTCCTGCTTACCTCAAAACCTTTTATAGTTGAAACAATAATAAATTTTGTAAGTCTCATAAAATCCATAAAGAAATTTCCGGTATTCCTTGGATGTTATATTCATCAGTTTTGAATTAAGAGAAAAGTTGGTACAATATATTCAGCTCTTCGACCTTCCCTATAAGTAAAGAATAATTTTCTTTCGGAATCCTTAGAATTGCCTACAGTTACGTGATGGGTGTATGTTACTCATTCTTCTTACTATCATAACAATTTTCTTTCACACCTGAAGATTATTTTAACCTTCGTTAAAATACTTTCTTTTCCCCTCATTCTTTATTCTCTTCTCCCTACTATTTGAAGGAAAAAATTATTTCAATATAGAACTTGAAACACTAATATTTGTACGTATTGAATTGCTTTTTGTTTCGATTATTATATTACTTCAACATGATATGATATTTGCTATTACAGAGAAGAAACACAATATCCACATTTATAGTTTCATATGTAGATACTTCCCTCACAAAGCAAATAACCTTAAATTTTCTGATATTTTGTAATGTTTTAATTTATAAAAATATATTATTTTTATTTATGACAGTTAACGTATTTGTCAATTTACAGAAAATTGTGCACTCAATTCATTTGCTGTTTGTCTATGTTCTCGTTTCCCCGCTACTTAAATTTTCGTTGAAACATTTTTAATGTACCACGTGAATTTTATGTTCATCTTCATTTAGGTTTCTAGTGCATATTTAACATTTTTTCCACGAAGAATCTTGCGTATAATTATTTTAAAATCTTTTGTAAACACTCTCGATAATGTTTTCAGAAATTTGCTACGCGGTTGTCTGTAGCAGTAATTCAGTCTGAAAACGCTAGTATACTTTAAAGTAGAGCTATTAATAAGATGAAAGAGATTCTAAAAAAATCATTCGTTTAAAATCAAACGTTATTTAGACGATTACAACCTAGTGTTTTTATAATTACTTTATAAATAAACTCATGACGAATATTTTTACCACATTCTCAGAAACATATCCACTTTACTTGAAGTGAAATTCACTACATTGTATTACATCAAATTAAATATTTATATCGAATCTGACAATAATTATTTAATTAAAAAAATAAACAACAATCAGTTATTCAGAAAAATGTATTAATTAATTAAATCAAAAAATCATTTCTATGCTAAGTTACGTTCACTATTTTGGGACTTCTTCAGCTAATATACAGTTTTAAAATTAATGCACTTAAATATATCCGCTAAATAATAACAACAAATATAAATTTAGTCCCAAGAACTCCGACAATTAATATATTTACCATATATATATATATATATATATTAATTTGTTCTTGTAATTTATCATATATATTTATATGCATACATTAAAAACTGGATATTACAGAATAAATCTCAAATTTAAAAACTTTTCTCCAAAAAGTTTTTACTTACGTAATAGATCCGTCGAAATTCGTCTACATTACATATGTTGCATTTTATCAGTCAAGCCGCATAACCTTACGTCAAAAAAGAGTCAATTTGGTCAGCAGTTTACTACTGAAGAAACATTCGGTGACAATTTTTGTTTTCAAATATAATTGATATGCCAATTGTCGAATTCTGCGAAATTCCAAGTTAATGTCATAAAGAAATTAATTACAATTTTTCTATATATTTTTTTCTAATTGAAGGTTATAACGGTCGCGTCGACATCGTCGCCATTGACGACCCGTATGTTATTACATACATTCTTAACATTATTATTATTATTAATATTATTTGTTCACTTAGGTTTGATTCCTCGATAACTTTGTTGATGTCCAAGGCAACTGTCGTTGAAGTACAGAGGTCTGAGACGTTCTGTTTTGCGATTGTAGCTCTTCTGATGTCGTTATATCTGCTGCAGTAGAATAGTATAAGGGGAATAGTTAGTGGTTGACTGCATTCTTCTGGAAAATAGGAACGCATGAGTACAAACTGAGTAGAGGGTTCTTACTCTATATAGCATCACCTGTTTTTTTTTTCTGTTTATGGTTTTTGGGATTGTTATGTCTTCGTAGCGTACTAGTTCACTTATACCGTTGTTCTTCCTTCTCCTTTTTTCGTTCCACCTGTTTTCGAGTTTTTCTTTTCACTAGCTCCGCGTTTCCTTGCTTTTGCACTGAAATTCTTTTTCTCTGTTTTGGATGTTACTTTTGCCAACTTGTGGCCCATGAGGTTTCCAGGTATTCCTATATGCGCAGGGATCCATGCTAGACAGATGTCTTCGTGACATTGGCTCTAATGAGGTTCAACGTTTTTTTCCTTATTTGGGGGTTTATGATATCACTGATTGCTTCAGATGAGTCTGTTAGAATCAGGTTATTGTTATCCGGGATGTTTATGCAGAGTTCAGTGGTCATGTAGATGTCTTGCACTTCAGCCGCTAGGACCGATGACTGGTTATTTAGTGATCTAGTGCGCTGGTCAGAACTGTTGTAGATTGCGCTAGCTACTCCTGCTGTGGACTTGGATTCATCTGTATACACTGATCTGGGATAAGTGTTTTTCTTGAGTAATTCATCGTTTTCCTTCACTTTCTGATAAAATCCTTGGTGTTTAATATTAATGTACTAAAATATAATCTGTTAATATTAGAACAATTTTAATACAGATAAATATAAATATATATTCTAACTATTGAGAAAATTAATAAATAAATAAACATTAGTTAATTTTATGTCAGAAAAAAGAATCTATTAAAATTAAACAAAGTTAAAATTAATTTTTTTTGGATAGGCCATTCTGTGCCGAGAATTTTCGGCCTCCGCATTCAGCTGAAAGTGAACTGTCTATCATTTTTTTTAAAAACTTGAACCTGATGAAGTATCAAAATATGAGTCGAAACTTTGTTTAATTTTACAGCAATAATTTTTTTTTCTGACTTAAAATTGGCTGATGGTGATTTATTTATTTATTGTAATGCAGATTGGCACGAATATTGATCCGCTTTCAAATCGCTACTTTTAATGGCGCTGTAATAATAAGTGTAATTCATCCGTATTTTGGTCATAATTCGCGTAATGAAAACGACAACTTACAGTGAAATGGTAAAACATGTTCAACGTTTTAAGACTGATATTTATTGTGCAAATTTGCTTCTTAGAGATTAGCATAGAAAATACTATAATAATTATTTTATTCTGTGTAGCTTAAAAGGCCAAGAACGACAGTTAAGATTATAATTTAAATTATAAATTTAATTGTCTGCTTTGGCCTTATTAATAAACTATAATACTGGATAAGGCGAGACTTATGGCAGATTTACGTCTAATAACGAGGTGAAGCACAGATATTCACTTTATAATGTAAACTACGTACACATTGATCTCATTGAGTTAAATAATACATTTCTTGTTGCTAAACTCTAAACTCAGCTATGAATAATTTACTACAGGAAGGAAAAAACTGGTAAGTAGCTACACAGAGGAACATAGAAATTGACACGGTATATTGTCCATGGCTGAGAAATGTAAAGTATTCGTTTGTTAATTGGGCATTTATGTTACCCGCCTCATAGTTACAATAAAAATATTATTCAATATGAAATTGCAACTCGATTTCACGCTATACACGTTTGTTCACGCAATGAATTAAGCTGTAGAATATCAAACGGAAAGTATATATGTTGTATATATATTGTCTCGTCTGTGCCGTATCGTGGGGAATGTTTAAAGAGCAGCTTGATTCAATTGATTCGGAGTTATTCCGGACTCTCTCAAGCTCCGATTGCAATTACGCTGAAACTTGGCTATCGTTATTCACAGAGTCGTGATTCCTTTCACTGGCCGTGCTGTAATGGCCAATATCCTCTCCTCTTTAAAAGTTGTTTCTATAACGTTCGTGATTGGCGTGGTGAACGAGTGTAATATTCCAGCTCTGCTGAAAGCGGAGACGCGAGTCGGGAAATCGCGAATGGCCACGGATATTTGATTACAGAGGAGCTTTTTCTGTGTTATTAACGGTTTGTTATGGAACACCGAGCTGAATAATTCGCACATGCTCTCGGGCCTCGCGACCGCGCGTTAGCGGCTCAGCCTTGTAATTAAGAACACCCGGACCCTCGCGCTCTTACATATTTTCATTTTTGCACAGAAGCTGGACGGCTCGTACTAACCACTCGGCCGATTCCTCTTCAAAATTACTAGGAACAAATTTTTATTGCACTTCTGAATTTATATTTTAAAGAATAAATTAAGTAAGGAAAACTTTTCTTATTGATGCTATATTTGCGGTCTATAGTAGCAGAGTGATAAGAATGATGTACATTACTGAACCAGATCACTAGAATAAATTCTTTCCCACATCTGTATGTTTCAAATTTTAATTTCTAAATAGTTAACGTCAATTTAAAAAGTAATATCTCGTGAATGTTTACTTCGTATGTAATATAAGAAATGGAATGTCGCCTCAGTTAAGTTCGGAATTTCATTCCAGGATTGTTGTCTGTAATCGAAATCGCCGTTACCCGAAGCACGATTTCACATAATAATAAGTAAACATCATAACAATATTAATGTATGTTTGTTAATATATTAAAACGTGAAAATTGCCAAATACAGAAAATGTTTTAACTAAATATATTAGCCAATCGGCAGACTTGTTCCATTTTAACCTCCAAAGAAAATTCATACCGACGGCATTTAAAATAATAAAACACAGCAACATTCTTAAACATAGTTTTGACTAATTAATATGGTTTTTGGGTGGCGTCGGAACAAATGAAACAATTTTCAGTTATTAGAACGTGAAAATAAGTCAATACAGACAAATTTTGAATCAAAAACCAGTAATTTTACGAAGTTACTTTTGACAATCGGCATTTTAACCTTCAAAGAAAAATTGTATCGACGATCAGGATGATGACATTTATGAAAAGACAAAGATCTTAAACACAAAGTAAGGGGTCATTGATTATATTGTAATGAGCGCCGTTGTCGTTCTGTCGTTCCCATTATTGAAAATCCGAAATCGCAACATCAACAACGAGAAATACGACTGGAATCTTAATTACGGTAATATACGAATGCAGTGGTCAGAAACCAATATGTCATTGCTACAAAATAATAACATTACACTTTGATGATAAAATAAATGGAAAGTGTAAATAGCTGTGATGACGATTCACAGCTTTTTACGGCTGCGTTTTTTCGCGTGAATGAGGATTCTCATCCTATGGAAGCGGCCACGCTGAACACGATACCGTTGACCGCTGATCGCTAACTCCCGCCTTTGAGAAATTATAGCCTTTTTTCTATTTTTCAATCTTTGCTCGTTTTCTTCCAAATCTGCGTATTTTTGCGTGAATGAGAACGTTTTGTTCTGCATATTTAGACATTCGCCGAAATTGGTTGTCTCAACCAAATAACATATTCACTCCGAATATGTGGATACATATACTTTGATTCGGAGTGAAAATAGTAGCGCTCAATAGCTGTGTCATGTTGTGGTTTCTTTAATTATAGTATGTACTTCTGCGAGTTCCATTATATGTCACACAATCATTTCGAAGGGGCAGAGTCCATGAACTGTTCTTTAACACGAAATAACGTGTCAAATTTAACAGAACTTCATTCTTATATTACCAGAACTTTAATGTTTCTCCAAATGAGAATATTATACCCTCAGAAATAGTTTTCGTGTGAAAGGAGATTGGAACACCAGGACTACATTTAGCGAATTTCATCTACTGCTAAATACACTATGTTATTCCTCCTAAAATATCTCTAAATATGTTTACAAAAATTCCAATTCATTTCACAGATCTTTCAAACAATTTTATAAATGTTGAAGGTTTCCATATATAAATACAAAATACTACCCAATAGGTATTCAATATTAATTATTAATCAAGTGAACTATTTCTTACCAGACCATACTTCTTGCCTAATTGGCATCACTTTATCTATATATTTTATTCCAATCGAATAGTGAATTTCACAGAATGTATTTACGTTTCAAAAATTTTGATTCGGGATACAAACTGTTTATTTGAAGGAAAAATATGTCAGGATTCTGGATAAACATGTTCTTGCATAAATGGAAGACTGAATTGTTACCTGATATAATACAACGCGTTATGAATTTCATACAGGTTTGTGTCTGTAATACGTTCCTATAAATATGTTAATCATAGTAGGTCTTTGCAATTCATGGCGCATTTAGCTTTGCTGCTAAATTTACATGTATATTAAAATGTTTGCGCATTAAAGGGGATTTTTTTTATGATTATATACACACAACTAGCAAACTGATTTGTATATTATAAACCTGATAACGGTTCTTTACAGCAGACGAACATTTTTTAGCCGAACATGGAAACTACGTTTATTCCAATATTTTGGGAATGAGAGAGTGGTTTTATATTTCCGTTACAAATGTTCTATAAACTGTAGGAGCTTATTAATAATTGGGTGAAATATATTTTCAATTTGGTCATTAAGATAAATATCGAGTTGAAGCTTTGTTCTCATAGCAATCATTCCTTTATTACAGAGAAACAAATTTGTAACAAATGCAAAAGCTTTTGCTTCCCTTTCAAATCCAATCCTACGATATTAAATGGCATGTGGCACCATGTGGACTATCTTCATATAGTCTATAACTAAAAAAACTGTCCATATTAATTAAATAAATATTTATTTGAAATTATCATACATCTACGTAATTAAATATTTACCCTTAGATTTTGTAACTCACATTTACAGCCAGATGGGAACTCAACTTTGAAATCAAGAAATCAATTACACACTTTCTGTATAACTTTTCTGAAATCAGTATTCTGCGTAGGAACTATGTATAAAGCAATAATTAATCACTAGTTACAGCGACCCTTTGTAAATAAACGGGCTAAGTAAAACCAAATAGCAGTTACTATAGATTTAAAAGTAAAGTGTAATTCATAACGATTACCAGATTTCTATAAGTATATGGAAGAAACAACACATACATAGATTTGAATATCTATTGCTATCATTTAGAATACATGTACGTGATCGCTGGTTATTATGAGATGGCGTCATTCAACGCCTCACTTGGGTTCGCACTCTTTTAGCTTACTTATTGACACATACGTTGTACATTTTCAAATCTACCACAGGCTCCAACTTAAAATAAGTCATTAAAATAACTGGAGACAAATAGCTGGTCGTGTCAAAATTAGGCGCACAGTCCTTCACTGATATTGTATTATAGTAGCAGTAGGCCACAACTCACTTTAATACGAACTTTTCGTAGGGCAACGGTATTGTGAAAACTATTCTCAAGCATTTATGCATGGAAGTATATAGTGCTCAGTTCATGAAATTTTGTACGCCAAAAAACTCATTCGTAAAAGTTAAGACACGATTCTTACCAGGTGTGAAAAATTCGGTTTCTCAGTGCATATTCGGTTTGTAAGATACAGTGAATGTTGGGAAATATTTTACGATTACGACAAATATAAAATGTACAGATACATATGTGAAGATAATTATGTTGTTTAATAAGCTTCCAGAACATATAAAGACACTTGATTGTAAGTTGTTTTGAGCAGAAATAAAAAAAATATTTAATAAAGATGTCGCTGTCTAGTTTGGCTGACTTTTATAGAATACCTGCATAATTTATAGTAGGAAATAATTATTAACAATAATTCTGTTTTTGATTACGTTCGAAAAATATCAGTAAGATATCTGGAACAGAACAGCATATTTAATTATTAATCATAATATAATTGAGTAACGTTCAGGTAAATATAATTGAGTTTATAGGGTCAACTATTGAATTTAGTTAATGTTGAAAATAATTTATATTTCACATTGTAACACCAATATGACAAATCCATTTTAGAGGTTCTGAAAACCACTATTGCTGCTGATAATATATAATCTTTCTAAATTAAATAAATGATACAGAGCTATATTGCAATATTCTTTTTTTTGGGCAGTCACATCAATACAATTTATAATTTAAATAAAAATGTTTCTAAATTTTGACTACGTTGTTAAGAAAATATTTATAACTTAAGTTATACTGTTAGTATCGTCACTATTGAGTACTGTTTCCAGTAAATTGATCACGAATTTTCCTTAACTTGTTTTTGACAACATCCTGTAATTAATAGCGTAAGTTAAAAATAATACACAATCTTAAAATTACATTTTTAACCCATTATATGAACACAATACACTGACTAATTGAAATGAAGACAAACATCTTTCCAAAGGTTGCAGCGGTTTCCATGAATAGATCGTAACGAAGCATCGATTGGGAGAGAGAATTGTGTTAACTGTATTCCAGCTGCAAAGCTGAAAGAGTTGTTCAAAAACGGAAAGAATGTTGGCTTTAAGACATTACGATACTTTAAAAGAATAAAATTTACTTTCTGAAATTATCTTCTCCATGAAAATAAAATAAAATAAACGTCGATATTAATAAATTATATTTAAGACACTAATTACTAAATATACTTGTAGTATGTACAGTTTAATATTAACTTTTCCAATTTAACTGCCTAAACATATTTTCCTTGTCAGAATTCTGTATTTTGTAGGTGTATTTAGCGAAAATTTATTTTCAAAGTATATAATGCTCAATCATAAATAGCCACGAAAAATTAATAGTATTTAAAGATCTGTATTTTAATGTTAAGGTATACACATGAAATTGTCTTCTTAAAGGGAGTAAAAGGAAGATCCATCTGCTATGGAGACCTTGCTGCAAACCCTCATTTTTCAAAGGGAACAATTAGACAGACATCCTATAATAGTGACTTACGAACTGGCCAGACATTCAGCTTTAGTATATGTGGTCACGCAAAGGCCCTTTATTGTTGTCGATAAATGAGCATCCGCTCTCTCTCGGTTCCTCGCTTCGCAGATTGACCTTTCTGTCGTTTATTGCTGTCCATCAGATCTGTAATAAAATTCCCAAAAGGTGAATTCACGTTGTAGATCAAAACTGGTAGAGCACATCAATTCTGCAGAGAAATTAATCATCAGAAACTGCAAACTTAACTACATATATTCATGTTTTATCAGGAGATAGATAATAACATAATATCAACAATATAAAAATGTTTAATCCTTTATTCAAGCAAATAAATTATCTTTCATTATACTTGTTACAATACTTTAATTTATCTGGAAACAATAATATAGGATAGTGATGATCTCCTCGACACGGAAAACAAATTCTTTATCAGTAAGTCCTGTGATTTAATGAGATTGCACAAGTCGTATCTTTTTTGACATAAAACGCTTTTCAGCTGAATATTGTGGAGTAGGGAACTTTTGCAAGTCCCCTGAGGATTGTCATGCTTTTCCTCTGAGAAGAGTTAACAGAGCACGTATGCTTCACAGAGAGTCTTATTAAACCGTGCACGCGTAAATGTGCTTTCATGGCACAGGAGGTTCGGCCTTTTAACTTTATTTAATATGATGTCTCATTTATTACATTTGTAGAATTCGTGACGTTCTTACCATTGTTTCTGAATGTTATTTTAGAATATAAAAGAAGATTCACGCTCGGTGTGTTTTCATGAAGAGCGTTCTTTTCTCTGACTAATGTTTTCACCTACAAAGACAGATTAAACTAAGTTCAGTTTGGGTCTTTTAGAGTTGGCGTTTCAAAAGAATCAGTGTGAACTGAGAATGCTGCTCATTAATATCAGTTCCCGCCTATAAAGAGACAAATATCTATGAAATGAAAAGAACAGAATTTTATGGCTGTTCGTTGGAATCATACAATCTATACTATAAAGGCCAAACGTGTCAAGCAATTAACGAACGAGGAAATCTACGGCCGGAGACGCTAACTGTGTTCGATCTTGACCTAGAAACTACCAGTTGTTATATATTTTTATATTATACATTAGTGTAATAAATATTGGTTCTAATTATCCTCTCCGTTTTTGAACTAAGGTTCCCACAGGCCGAGGCACCTCGGCCTGTTCTGAGAGGTGTATGTTCCGGGGTCACAGACCTTGGGCATACGGTAAGAGTTGTTCGCTATTCCCATTGGAATAGTCGACCAGCTGCCTCCTAAACTGGTCGAGGCACGGAGAAGGGAATGCTGCGTCCCCACAGAAAACTCCTCTCCCGCTATCGGAAGGGCGTGGGACAAGTACCCAATGCCCGACCTACCCGATGCAGGTTTTTCTAGGGTTTTCCCTGCATTTCTTTAGGCGAATGCCGGGTAGGACCCTTAAAATATAGCCCGGGGGCCCTAGTAACCCTTTGCTACCTTCCTCTACCCTTCCGCATCCCCCCTTTCAAATCCCCTCCTATGCTATTAAAGGGGAGTTGCCCAATGTGGATCACCCTCATGTAGCCTGTTGCCCTAAAAAATGATTCTAATTAAATTTAGAAATGATAATCAGTACGCAGATCTCTTATAAAGCAGATCTCAGAGAAAGTAACAGGTGTAATATGTTTTAATCGTAACTCACATTGACACAGATATTAAGTTCCATAATCAAAATGATTAATTTCAATATTTCTTGAGCACAATGAACTATTGAAGGCGCATGGAGAATCCATATTTCACACATGGTTGTTAAAATCTGTCAACGTTACGTAGCCGCCTGAAATCTTGAAAAAATCACGAATGTTTCAGAGTTATGTTGCAAAAATAAATCGGGAAAACAGTACATATAGTGAGCCATAGACTAGAGTATTAAAATTAATTTGGATCGAGAAATGGTAGAAAACGATATATAAATTTCTTCAATATGATTGTTCGTATCATAAAACTTACTTTAGACATAATAATATATTAAAACTTTAAAATCTCTTTTGTAACTTCCCCTGTATATTTTGTAAAATAGTAAGAGACTGTTTGAATTTTATTTCATAGATTACAATTTTAACAATTTAGTAACACAATAAAATTAAAAAATATTTTACGAAATAATTAGGGATTCGATTATAAATGGTTCAAATTTAATACTAACTTTATCAATGTTTACATTTAAAAAGTGAAAAATTTACGTCTGATTGAAAATAATGACTAACCAATACAGACAAAAAAGGTAATATAAATACCACACAACGTATCAGGGATCCTTGTGCCTTTCTTCAGGTGCTAAGAAGAGCCTAGAGAAACACAACTCCACTGGTCAGACTGAAAGACTGAAAGTGCAGTTGTTTCTCTGTTGTAGCACCTGAGGAAAGGGAAAGGGTCCCAGAAACGTTGTGTGGTTTTTATATTACCTTTTTTGTCTGTATTGGCTATCTTTCTTATTAAAAGTTTACATTTATTTTACGGAGCCTGTTGAAGTAAATTTGCAGGCCAAAGTTTCTAAAATCAAGTCCTTTTATTTCATACAGATGACGGTTCAGGGATATGTAAATTATCTACCAAGTCTTTCAATTTCACTCCTTACCGTCTCGCTTCTCTGTTATAACTTCAAATAGGCCTAAATATTAATTTCTAGTAATTCTGACTTATGATGCACACCCTAACATTTCCCGATATTTTCTTTATCTGTCAACTATAACTGTACATTTTAATCTATATACCTTATGTAAATATTTTTCTTTAGGAACTTGATCCGACTTAATCTGTTACTCAAAAATCTCTGCCGATTTATTTCATGTAAAAACTTTCTCTCACTGGCCAAATATGAAGATTTGGAGGTTCTCTTAGAAAAAATATATCCCAGGACAATTTGATAGACCAAATTTTTATTGCTATTTTCACGCCATAAACCAGAAAACCATCTGCTTTTGTTTTGCTAATATTTGCCAAATTTCACGCTCCTGCTTTTCATAAAAATATCAATTTACATAAAAAAGCAGCTCATTAACCCGTTTAAAGCACATGGTCATTAGTTTTGTGTTTGAAAGAACCAACCACCAAAACTACCCTCAACTTCGCGGAAACTGAAAAGAACGCAGCGATTTCCGCAAGGATCCTTATAGAATGCAGCACTGTAGATAGTCTATAGACCGTTTTAAACTACAAGTCTCCTGTCCTGTCCTGGCTCTGATGCCACTTACGACACACGACTTATTCAGCTCACTGAAAACAGTAGCTATTGTTCGCCAACGCTGCTTTATTTCAAGCGTTGTGATTGATTGATTCAAGGTAACATTCCTCGCGGGAGCTAATCAGAATCGGTCTTCTAATTTAAAACAGACTATAATAGGTTATTGCAACATTAGAGCACTATGCAGAAAATTATAGAAGTTCAAAGAGGTGATCTCACGGCGAAACCTCTATACCTCTATGCAGCAAAGGACAAAATGGAGTGATAAAATAGGTACCACACAACGTTGCTGCAATCCCAATTTTTTTCATGTTATTCATAATCATATAGGACGACACACCGCACAAACTTAAAAACAAAGACCTGAATACAAAACCAAAGTTGTTAGCCTATCAGTAATAGATTATAGTATTGCTACGTTTCATAGTGTCGGTTTATACGATAACTGCAGTGACGCTAGTTTCAATATAAAACATTTAGCATTTTGTATGTTAAATGGCATTTATTTTATCGCTTAATTTTGTTTTTGACTGGTCTCTTCCTTATGTAATTAGTTTTCAACTAATACAGATGTTTTAAAAATATTATGACAGATAATTTCATCATAGTTCATGAATAAGACAAAATACTGCATGTAAATGTTTGTATATAAAAAAATATTTTTTTTTCGAATTTGTCGCTCCTCTTAGGCAGTAATTGAACACTAAAACAGAGTCATTAGTTTCGAGCAATATCATTAATTCTTTTCATAACAAGTTTAAACTATGAAAAATGTATGATAACTCAACAACGGAACAAAATAACGTAATCTCCCAGATATTTGTGTAATTATACTGATAATTGACGAGTTTAGTTTAAATATATTATATAATAGATGCTCTAAAGAGAAATTTGCCACTGTATTTTATGCTGGATCATATGAATTATTATTGAAAAGTAAAATAGATAAAGAACTTATTTGGGTCCGGATGTCAACTTCTATTACGTTGGTAGAACATGTTGAGCTCAAGGATCAGTAGCCGGCCCTCTTACATTCCTTTTATATGTACAGTATTCACGACTTGCTTGGAAAATTTAATTCAAAAGTCAGACTATTCACAAACGGTTCAATAGTAAAAAGCAAATAAATTCTGAAGGGGGTAGAGTGGACTTAAATAAAACTAGAATAAATAATGTTTAATAGGGAGAGATCAAAGCATGTAGGCAATATACCAAAACGGTGAAAGCGTTGACTTAGAAACTAGTTATAATTAACTGACTATTAAAATAATTAGTATATTGATTGGAATATTCATGACAAAAAGCGCACCTAAAAAATTATTTTCTTGCCAGAATACTGAAAAAGTGTGGAGATAAATCGAAAGAACTTGATTAAACAATTGTGGCATTTGTAAATATACAAACAGGAAAATAATAACAAATGTTTCCGTTGTGAAGGCCATGAAACTCCAAACATTCAAAATTACTCGTTATATTAAACATTTATGAAAAGGACTTACCGTTCTTTATCAAATAATTGGTCGTATATGCTGTTTACTAAATGAAAATTTTCATTCCTGTTGTTCCTCTCTCTATTTCAACTGCGTGACATGAGTTCATTAAAATTCTGCAGTTATTATACAAAAATTATATGAATAAAAAATGTAATATCTTCATACAGTGCTCGACTATGCCCGTAAATATAATATTTTTCCTCGCACATACACACTCGCTAATACAAAATATTTTGTTAAATAGACAAAGGGAAAATACCAGCAACTGTAATGTTGTAGCACTTTACACTTTCTTTTATTACCTGTAAAAAAGAAGAATGTTTATAAAATAATTATTTTCATAATCAAGTATTTAATTGAAAGTCAACTTCATTTGTAAGGGCAAAAAATAGTTGCTTTTCTGAGGATTCATATATTTAGTTAACAAAAATAGTGTTCACAAACAACGAATTTACACAAGATTAGTTTAATAAAAGATACAAACAATAAAACATTACTGCAAGATTTATTAAAGTTCACTATTTTCATTTTCATGGCGTTAGATGTGAATGTGAGGAATAACTGATGGTAAACAAGCCATTAAATGCTGACGTCAGTTTAGGAAGATATTTTTCACGCTATAAGCTTTTGAACGACTTACAAGCTAATTGTGTCAGGATATATTCAAAATTAAAACGGTTGTATGACGTCATTGAAGCCAACTGAAAATTGCGTTATTGACAGTATTTTCATAATGACTAATTGAAATATCTAAGTGACTAAATTACTCCAACATAAATCTGCCGTTACATATAAAAGCTTCTTATTTAAATGATCGTAATTTTATACATTAAGATATTGATTCCATAATTTTATAATTGCCATTGGTTCAAAAGTTTTATTACAATATTTTGTTTAATAGTTTGATAATTGAAATACCTTTAAGCGTTTTCTCGTTCGTTTTCAATGCATGCACTATATTCCCCGGGAAGGTAATTTATGAACCGCAATTACTGTTTGAAACTTCTAATGGCTTTTCAAAGTGAGTAAATGGAGCCAAGAGGTTTCTGGTTTCAGATTCTTTGAGGAAATGCCCATTTGTCTTCTCGATATTTCGCAATTTACATCATTCGCAGCAATACGAAGCCTTCAACAACTTTTCTCATTTTATTTTACTCCAAGAAAAAATTAAAGGATTTCCTTCCTTCCCGACATCTGTAGAAATAAATTGTTTGCTGATAAATAGAAAATGTGCTTATTTTAAGATAACTGAAATGTCTTACAATTTTTTATTGTATCACCCTATTAGAAAATTTTGGGGACAGAGGAATCTTACATTCCTAGTAGGCTGAAAAAATAAGGTTAATCCAAATCTGTAGAGTCTGTCATATATCGCACCTTGTGAAGTCTACTAATACTTTATCTTTAATAAGCAAAAAACTGCAAAGTTCCGTACATCATTTATAAATATCCGGTTGCCATTCTTGCAACATAGGAAAAACTAAATGGTCATTAAAACAATATCAAATACCTTATAAGTAATATTGAGCTGCCTATTTGTATAACTTCGAAACAAATTGCTAATCTGAATCATTATTTAGTTTTGTTTTTTTTTCACAATGAAGGGAGAAAGCTAAAAGAAGAATGTAAAATTGCTAAATGTGAAATTGTAAGCAGGAAACAAGTAATGACCATAAGGATCAGTAAAATTGATAATATTGAGTAACTGTTTAATTTTCATCCAATTTTACATGTTAATGACTAATAGGAAATGTCCTTTTCCACCATTTATTATTTTGTTCAGTAGAAGAAAAGTTTGAAACATGCAGACAGCAGTTTATTTTTTATCTTGTTTTTAATAGTTTCTCTGATTTAAACATACTATATTACTGCAAAATTAACTTTGTATAACATTCATCAATTATCTTTTCCACATTGATGAAATTCGATATCAAAGCAATACTTAAGTTTTGATGCAACAAATCCAGAATAAAAATTACAAGTAAATACGAAGTAAAAGTCATTATAAATACCCCGAGGCACTTGGGAGTATAGTTTAAATACACGGAACAAGACGAGTTTAGTACCACGCGTGACGTCACTAGCCCCTCAAGCCAATGAAGGGATATATTAATTCTATTACTTAGTTTTTCTTATATTTTTAAATGTAGGGCTAAAATGAAGGAAAATACAACGCTAATGTAAAACTATTTGAATTAATAAATATTAAATACAAGGATATATTTTTAAATTGAATATAAAATTTGGTTCGGAAATAAACTCGTCTTTAGCCACGTCATTAGTGGAAATTGCCGAAAGTCACAATTTATTTATAAGCATTAAATTTACTATTAACTGAAATACATAACGTTTGTTTCTTTGTTCATGGACTTCTTCATATTTATATTATTGAAGAAACAATTGAATTATGACACAAATTTTAATAAAACAATTTAACTTAAAACATCAACTTCCGCATAAAATTTTTTCATCACTGAAAGTTGATGGAGGACTACTAAATTTGTTTCTATTAAGTTGTTTTATTAAAATTTTAACAGATTTCAATTGTTTCTTTAATAATATACATTGGATAAAGTCCCTATACGAAAGGATTTTATTTAATTTAAAATTTCAATGTTTATATTGTAATACCAATTAAAAAAGGCCATTAATCGTTTTAATTAAATTAAATTGTTATCGGCGAAAATACATCAAAAGAAACAATGTAAGGTCGAGCCATTGTTAGCGAACAAACGCCGAAAGTTCCAGCCCAAACGTTAGTCTGCGGCTAGAAGCGAAACAGATCAGTTCGGCAAAGGGTACACTAAAATATGGGTGCTGATTTAAAAGTACGAATAGCGCGGTCCAAGAAGTCCAACTGCGAGATCTATTATTTTACATAAAACGCGAGTAAACAGTTTTAACGGAGAGACTCAAATAATAATCGCAAAGTTGGAAGTAAACGATTTTGCTTCACACAGACTGAACTAAATTTCGCATAGAGGCATCAAGGAGACCTAGGTCCGAGGGCTGACTGACGGACGGCTGATCCAAACTTCCAGGTGGCAGAGAACGAGAACATCGACCGAGTGTATTAAAATTTTAATGTGTAGAATCAGTGAATAATTGCCTGTTTAGTGAGTGTTGTCCTCAAGCTTCAAGATTCATATCTGGTACCAGACAGACATTCGTGAGTACAAACCAATTATTTAAAATCTGTAAACGAGGATTAAAGGTAGAAGTCAGATTTAGTTCGTTTTTCTTTTCATTTAGTTTCTTTCATTTGGTTTATTTTCATATTGTATTAAGTTAGCTTCAATGAGTTTGAATTGTTAATGTTAGTTTATTAAATTGTATTGTTCGGAATATCAAACCCAGTAATGACCCTGAGATAAAGAGAATTTCGACGTATTTGATTGTAAAATATAAAGTTGTATTTTTTTCCTAGAACGCCATAAATTGAAAAATTGAAATAAAATATTATTTTGTTAACTTGATGAAATTCGGCGTTTAAAGTAGGGATTACAATTTGTACTTTTAATGAATAAATTTTTAAATCTGAATAATTGTGTTAATTAATTCTTTTAGTTAAGACCAACTTTTAATTATTACATAAATTGGCTTCCAAAACGTGGGGCTAATTTAATTCATTGACATTATTTAATTATTACATAAATTGTATTCCAAAAGTGGGGCTAATTTAATTCATTTACATTATTACAATATATACATTCTAGCCTTTGGCCAATTTCCACTAATTTAACAGAAGTCTATAAAGTTCAATGTTTAACTTTTAGTTTAATTATACTATGACCTATATGGCTGAGCTTTAACTTAAGCTTCTTCTGTTCTTTCTGTATTAGTTTATTTTGACGGGAGCTTTACAGAAATTAATGTGATACTAGCGGCTTTCCCCGCGGGAATGTTTTGTTTATGGCAGTCAACAAAACATATATATTATTTTGAGTTATAAGTATTGTGGGTTATGTTCATTTTTACAGTTGACTTCCACAACCATTTAATACAAAAAATTACTGCCAGTGGCAATAATAGAGTGAAAACGGCCTGTTATAATGTTTCGGAAGTGACAAAATATTAATCACGGATACACGGTAATTTTCGTGAAATGTTTACATACGAACTGAGACAACGAATTGGATTTCAATCCCCCGTATCCATTCTTCCAACGTGAGTGAAAATGCCTGTCTACTCTTAAGACAATTGTTATGGCAGATTGTTTCTACTAACTTTTTATAAAACTTTTATCCTAAGATTTTCGGTGGTTTACAAATTAGTTATAGTATATATAATATTCAAATTATGTACATAATTAACTCGTGTACTTGGTAAATACGTCAACCCATTAATTAAACTTATTTTGCAATTTTTGGTTCCCTGAGGAGTATTGGGGTTGACTGGTGATTATTGATTTTGACAGATTATGGTTGTGTGTTGATGGGGTGGGTTAGGATGTGCCTGGGGGAAGTATGAAGTCAATTGAGCGTTTTCTTTTCAGGCGACGTGACTGCGGCGGGGAGGATTATTGTGAAGTTATTGAATCGTGATGTTGGGATGGTTGAAGTTGGTTTTAATTAGTGAGGTTATGGATTTCGTGATAATAGATGTTAACGTAGACGTGAAGATATTGTTAGTACACAATAAAAGAGAAACTTTTTAAAGTGAACATTTACTTATTTAGCTGATGTGAGTATATCACACTTTTTGACTTGTATTTTTGGAAATGAGGGTTAAGTTCTGATTTTTTTGAGCGTACATTAATTTTATAATTATTTTTTTGTACGGCATTAATTCCAGTGACAAATAAGTATAATGTTCATCATCGTATCTTTTAGAATTTACATTTAAGGACTACACAATAATAAAGTTTTATGAATATCCTGAAGAATTATTGTTTGGTTGAAACCACTCTTTTTAATAATTATTCGTACTTTGTAAACAGTAAGTTTTCACTCAATACAAAGGGTTAAAACGAAAATTTTTATAATTAGTTGTCAAAAAGCAACCGATGGACAAGTTATACTTCATAAATGAAAAACGAGCCACTTCCTGTTCAAGTAATGCCAGATGAGAACTGGCTTAGCATTCAATTTCCGGGATTTTCTCATGTTGCCCTTCGTTGAAACTCGGGGTATTTTCAAAACTATTCAAATCTTACTATAAGTAAATATTTGAAGATAACATTAAAACAGAGTGACATTGATTTTTATTTAACTTTTCAAGTCATCTTAACCAACCTGTTAGTAATTCCACGTTGTGATATCCATTTTGGAATAGAGACTTGAGTCGACAATTCGCCCTTAACGTCCTACAATAAAGCGACATTCTTTAAGAGTATTGTGCTGGACGTAAAACTACTGCTTCTGTCCAGCAGCAGCTTTCAGCACAACTTTCATACAAAGGGAAGTGCCGTTTATTGCCCATATGACATCATCTTGGGTCGAGTTCAGTTCAGCTTTCTGTCTTTATTGTGGTACAAGAAACTTCTCTTGCACTTTCGTCGTGCAGTAAGGTCACTTTGTGCCGTAATATCAATCATTTTAAAAGTAACCTCAAGATACGTGAATAGGACAGGAAAGGTACAATTACTGGATAACTCAAACAAAACTAATATAGTTTAAGAATAAGTGTCAATAATATTCTATCGGCGAAATTATAGTCGAAAAGCGACAAAAATATTTTTAACTACAATAAATACGATCCGTAATGTAGTTTCTTTTATTATAATTATATGTGTTTATTCTTTTTCAGTGAGAAATCCATGGCTAATTTTACTCACTAAACATTGTATCATTTATCTATCAACAAGAATGAAATAATATTTCAGGTGTTATTCCCCTTCCAATTTTATTAAACTTAAATATAACAGATAGTTTCGCAACGACGAATTAATTACTTATCTAGGTTGGCTATTAATAATTCAACAGGATCGACGCTGCTATATTAAGTTTTTTACAGTTTAAAAATAAAGACAGTTCCCTGATAATCTTTATCCAAACTTTACAAGTAAATGTAAGCATCTACTTTACATTAAACGATTTTATCCACATAATTAGAGGTAATCATCGAAAAAAATATGTTTATAAAATGGACACAGACACAGTAGACAAATAATATTTAAAAGTTCTATTTCATTATCGCCAACCCTAAACTATTTTGAAAAATGAAGTCTAGTAAAATATAATTAATCGAAACGGTCAGTACGGTGTTGAATTTGCGATATTTCGTAAACATATGATATTATGAGATACAAAAGTTTCGTCATTAACCAATGATTAAATTATTAAAATACAGTTACTGATTGAATTTATATCACAATACATTACTTTTAATGTTACAATAATTTTACATTGACACTTACCTACCAAAACATATTGACAGCCCTTTGATATTAAATCTTATAGGATCAAAATTATTTTATCTGATTTGTATATCTCATTAACGATTAGTAGTATATAATATTCTTTATAATTTTTTTGGGCAACAAGCTACATGAGGGTAATCCACGCTGGGCAACTCCCCTTATTAGCATAGGAAGGGATTTGAAAGGCGGGATGCGTAAGGGTAGAGGAATGTAGCCAAGTGTTAACTAGGGCCCCCGGGTTTTATTGTAAGGTAGGCACATAATCTTTTATTTTCAATTTTCTATTTCCATACGAAATACGTTAAAAATTAATAAATTTGTTGAAGATTAGAGGTAGTTTAATTCAAATGATGTATTATTTTGGAATTCAGAAAAAGTTGTGGTTGCCATATGATGAAGGTAGTTTCTGATCTTAATTTTTTTCAGAACGTAGCTGAAAACGGTGGCAGTCATGATTATCACCTAGAAAAAATTATCAAACCCCAATGGAAACATTTAGAACTGATAATGTATTCCAATTTTACGAAATTTGAGTGTGTGTGAAGATAGGCTATGTATAGAATAATCCATAGTCTATTACAGCACAGGAAAGGGACAGAAAGGAGGGACACGGAAAGGTATAGCAGTATTATTAAACGATAAGTTTAAATTTTTTACGTAATTAAGACGTTTGTATCGTAGCTTGTTAATGGGCAGTAATGATGTAGGTTCCTCAAACTACAACCCGGCGGTCCTAGTTAACCCTTGGATACATTCCTCTAACCTTCCGCATTCCCCCTTTCAAATCCCATCTTATACTATTAAAGTGGAGTTGTCATCACGTGGATTACCCTCATGAAGCCTGTTACTCTAAAAAAAATTGAAATATATTTGACCTACTTATTAAACACCATAGTTGGTGTTTTCACAGTCTTCACAGTTTTTTAAAATACCATCCAGAGTACTCTAGTTTAAAGTTTTCATTTATACAGGAGAGCAACCAAGATACCCAATTTTGTATTATGGAAAGTGTAGAAACATAATCATTTTTGTAGTTTAACTTTCGTGACATTGCTTACTAAATTTACATCTATTAATGCTACACTCATTACATTTACACTCTTGAATACTTTATTTGAAAAATAATTTGAGAATATTGAAGTGATTTAACATTTTTCTTCTACGAGTGTACTAGTTTCTATGTCAAACATAAAAAAAATGGCAAAACAGATGGTTTCTAGTCAGTTAACAATTACAGCTTTATGTAGGAAACTATATAGAGCTAGAAGCAAACAGAATATTTGTTTATTAAGCTCCAGACTGTCATAAAATCCAGCGACTTGATTTTTATGTCTTTTTGTCTTACAACCCAAACTAGAAGCGTCTTTCTGTGACAAAACTATGGTCCATTAGTCACGTCTCGTCTCCAATATTGCGTGCAGGAGGATACGAATGCATTCAACTGTGCAATTTTTGTGCTGGGATTGCTGGTTTCCCTTCCTGCTTAAACACTTTTCTTACAATCGTAAATGTTATTGCTTTCCATCCTACTCACGCAACTACGGAACAGGTCACACAAATCAGAATTCAGAATCATAGATCCGGTAAGGTTTATAGGGTTTTGCCACGCAACGTATGATGCTGAAATTATTGCTTCATTTAACTTAACAAAGCGAGAATTGTATGGAATATAATTTAAACTCGGTTGTGTATTTAAAAATATAATTTTCATGAGATTGGTTAATTTCTTAAGATGATGTCGCACATTAAAAAAGTACGAATTCCACTAAAACTAATGGTGTATCGAAAAAAGGTACATACAACGACAGTTTTCTTGTGGTTTATAATCAAGCATAACTAAAACTTAAAGTTTTGTCTCAGTTACATATTTACAATAACAATAAACTTAAGTCACTTTTTTTACGATAATTCACATAATTTTTCAGATAATTTGTCTTCTGTTCACAACGATAATAAATTGAACAAAAGTTACATATAGAGACGTGTTTTTAAATAAGCAAATAGTTTTAATAATATTTACGTTCAATATTTTCCTTTTATGTTGACACACGCCTTCTAAAAACAAAAATAATTTTGCTTTTTTGAAAAAAAATTTGCGCTTCTATATGAACGCAAAGAAAGTGACCGTCTACTTGCTTCCTTAAACCATGCAACTATCGATTGGATGAATGTTAAATTGATAGCATTGACCAGTTGCAGTCACGCAAATGACTGTTTGCTTGCAGGCTACATTATTATGAAAGTAAAAATTTAGCATATTCCGGATATTTATGATGCTAATCTTCAAAGAAAAAACATCGGAGCCAAGTTAATATTTGAATTCAGAAATTCTGTGGAAAGTTCATAACTGCATTAGGCACCTTGCAATTTATTTTCTTTCATGCTCTATCTAAGTAGAATCGAGCCAAAAGTTTATTGCGTGCTGCTTCAAGCAGCGGTGTAAAGTTTTTTTTGTGTCGAAGTCTGTATTTAAACGTCAATGTAATATTTCAGTTCAACAAATTGTTTACTTCATTGTTTGGTATTGTTTTTATTCGTATCACTGCATACATGTAACCGATTTAACAGAAATTTTTCAAATTGCATTGTAGATTAATGTTCTAACTTTTTATCTACGGTTACAGCTTTATATTACTTGTTAAGATATTAGTTGGGGTATTTCAGTCTGTCCTGTATTTTTGGAATTTGCCTGAAAGACACGTGTCCAATGGACATTTTCCCCAGAGGTTCATTTTTATATATTGTAATAAATAAACTGTTAATAATTTAAATTATTTAATTTTTGAAGAATTCGAACCCCACGTTGAGGTAGCCATTTATGTAATAAACAGTAAGTTGGCTTTAATTAATTTAACGGAATGATTAAATTTGATGGGTTAATATAAATGAAAAACTTATTAACAATTAACGAACCAAAAATATTTATTTCATTTTGTGGCAATAAAAGATAATTAGAAACAAAATTTGAGATCTGTTCTCTCAGGGTCTTTACTGGGTCTCATAATGAACACAAGAAAAATTGATTTAAAATCTTATTAACAAAACAGTTCACAATTTACCTAAACAATATGTCGATAGAATGAAATAAATTAAAAAGTAAAGAAATTAACTTTGATTGAAAATTAAAAGAGATCGAAATCTGACTTCATCCTTTAATTTGCGTTTACAATATTATTCAAAATTATGTTACTTACGGACCGTCGGTCTGGTACCAGAACAATCAATTTTACCTCGTTCGGACACTTTTACACTCTTTAATTATTTAATATCAGGCCTTGGTTTTCACTGATTCTACACTTCACTTTAAAATTTGGCAAGAATGGCTGTATTCGGTTGATTGCTCCGCTTCACAATAATTTACCAATGTTCTCCAGGATTAATTTTTCCACGAAGATTTTGGAAAGTTCTATTCTGACGAAAACTGGTATTACTTTCCAATATTTACGCTGCAATACTTCCGTGAATGTTTTCTTTGTATTAATTCACAACTTTAACTAGTTATGCATTAACGATGTCTAGTCTCTGCTCAAGTTTTATTACTTGTTCTGCTCCTCGTAATGTTTCTCCGCCAACTAACTATCCTAGTGCTGTGGACGTAAAACTGACTTAGACTTTTCTGGCTGGCTGTATACGTAAAACTGACTCACTATTTCGTGCGCGCAAACGCCATTTTTACTCTTCGACAAAGTAGCTAAGCTCGCTTTTCCATTGTTGCTTTGTTCGATTAGACCGCTATAATGGATTTATCAAACAATTCAAATTTTATGTCCAAACAATTAATGGCCTAATTAACTATTGCTACAATATATAAAACATAATGTTAATAGAACACTTAATATGCTAGTATTATTATTATTATACATGATCATGATTGTAAATTCAGTTAAGAACTAATGCGAGGAACAATTTCAACCAAACTTGATGTCACGATCCCGGAACAATAACTGCGGATTTAAGTCAACTATAGCACCCCTATGGGCGGAGGTGGAAAGTGGAGTTATTTTTAAATAATGCAAAATAACTATTTGACCAAATCATAGTGTCACTATGCCGCATTGGAAATACTTCTAGGGGTGTGGGTGGAGTGGAATTTAAAAAATAACGACCGAGATTGGTTTAAAATCTGGGGTTATGGTCGTCGTTGGTAAGTAATAAAGATTAAATACCACCTCCGAACTAGTGACTAAGTCGTTTTGGATTTTACATCGTAGCAGTTAGTTTCATTTAAACTGTTGCAAAATTTATACATTGTCAATACAAATATTATGTATACGCAACCATTTAATGGCGTTAAAAGCTGTGGTGTAGCCGCAATGTGAGCGTCTCAATTCTTAAAATTTTTTATCCTGGAATGTAAAGTTCATATTTAAACGTTTACTAATCGTTAGTTACTTTCTCGACGAAATAAATTATGTAATATTAGAATCAAGATCAGGATTACGACTGATATTTAATATATATAAAGAATGCAATAGTTCGCGGTATACTTGGCAGACGAGGCGTCCTTCGCGTCTTGTTATGAGTGTGGACGAGTGGTTCCTGTCTTTGTCGTCGTGTAGCTGCTTCCCTGTGCTCGTCTGCTTGAGTTCACATCGTCGGTCTGGCAACAGGATTAATCCTCATTTTCCGGACAGCGAAACGTGGAGGGACGGTGGCTCATACACTGCTAACAGCATGCTTCGTCCACGAGGTACAAACCCCAATACTGGACTTACATAAATACCCTCAGTTTAAACGATTTATAAAAGAATGAAATAGTAAACTAATTTTATAAGATTCTAGTTTAATTCACCAGTTCGACAGAATATTAACATTAAATTAAATTTAAAATTATTAACCGAATACAAGTTCCTCGCTTCATCAGTATGTTTCATCTTCATAATATCGGGCCTTTCACAAGGATTTTGTTATATATTGTCAATTAAAGAAACTAACTGGATTTAACATTAAACACCAATAAAATTAAGTCCTTATAAATTTTTTACTGTAGAATGTTTTAAATAAGTTATTATATAATGCAGAAGCTTTCGCCTCATATGAAAACATATATACATGGTATGAACATAATTACAAAACCCAGCTCATGTCTGGTCAATCATACACACTAGAATTTAATTATTCATGAGATGAAATAAATCATGTCAGGTTTCTAACCGAGTGAGCAATTGTATCCGCGACATTTCGATGACGTTCACTACGGATACAACTGTTCTCCCTGCTACAAGCACGAGAAGATTTTATTCATTCACTATAGCGAGAAAGACTGCATTCTTGACATCATTTTATTACCTGTGACATGCTATATATATATAATTATATTTTAATATATGTACTTATGTGATAAATTACTGTAATATTAAAGGGATATAAATGTGTTGTGCTTCTGTTGTTACTTCTGTTGAGGTTGGTTCAGTCATTTACTAGGCAGTTTGGTGGAGAATCACAATTCGTGCTCAACGGTGTGAAACATGTTCTGATGTCAACAGTTTGTATTGTATTTTCTATCCTACAAAGTCAATAATACCACGTTTGAAATTCTGTAATTGATGTATTTATTTTTTCAAACTTGCCCCCAAGCGCGAGTTTATTTTCCTTCTTTCCACTTATGAATACAATGTTTTTCTTTTGAGCATGTTAACAACGAACGTTTGCAAAACATTTTTTGGGTCCATGTTTACAGTACTGAGAGGTTATAAAATTAAAATATATTAATATTAAATTTCGAATGATTTCAGATACAACAAGGGTCACTTTGGTGCTACGAAAGTAAATCTAATCCAAGAAATTTGTCCTATTCAGGTTAGACTGTATTATTTTCACACAGCATAACACGAAGTTGACCCAATTATGCTTTTGTAATAATCTTAATTTTTTAGTATTAATTGAAATAGAGAAAAGCAAATATGCTTGACATCTAGAATGAGAATAATTCATCCTTAGATAACTACATTTATGGAGGTCAGTTCTTCGATAAATCTTCGTTTCGTTCTAAAAGAAATAATTTATTTTCTTTATAGAAATAACTAATTTATGTTCATACTATTCGTTAATTGAGGAGAACTACACATTCTCAGAGTCTCCACAGTAATTGGGCCAAAGAACGCTGCCAGTTGCACGCAAGAGGTGTTGCAGATTATGTTGTTTTCTGTGGCGTTTACTCACCTTGCAACATGTATTAAGCCTAAATAATTTATTTCAGCGCCTAAGCTGCTCATACCTGCAACAAAGGAAGCTTATGGCCGTGTGTATTTGGGGATTTCTTCGGAGGCGAAAACTAACATGCTTTGGGAAGCTGAAATTTCCGTATAGCGTGCGATGCAATTTATAGGGCTTTCTAAGCACAAACTTAGGTAGGTAAATTTACCATGGTCGAGAATCTAGCCCCTGGCGTTCGTAATAGCCAAGCAGCGGTTAAGGTCAACGTTAAACAGCGGACAAGAACAACCAAATGAGACGTGGTATAACTGAAAGTATGTCTACAGGCTACCCTTTGGTCTGATTAGAAAGTGAAAGATGTAATTTGCTTACACTAATTGATTTCTCATCAATTTATAGTTTAAAATGAAATGCAGAAGACATATTGAATATCTCTGTCAAAAATTCAATTTTGACTCGTACCATAAATAATTTAAGTTAAAGATTTGAAATGTGAGTGTAACAGAAAAGCAGGGTTTCATTAAAAAAAACACATAATACCGATACATGGAATGTATTAGATAATATTTACGTAATTTGTAATGCTGGTATCAAATTATTACTGCTACAAGAGTGAAATAATAGATATATAGAAAATTAATTTTTAATTGCAGTTGTGAATATTAATGAAGTTATTATCTATTGTAGAACATAACTCGCAGAGAAATTTAGAAGGTGCATAGAACCGAAAAAATATATTTAGTTTCTGCAGGCTGACAATGTATATTAGTTAAAAATATTCCGCCTAAAATCGTTACTGAGGGAAGATGTTTTTTTAATTTTTCATGTGCTAATATTTCAATTCCTGACTTATTTATTCGATTTCAACTATAAATTCCTCTTTTGTACCTTATAAATTATGGAAATTAATTTATATGGAAAAATGTAAGTTTCCGTGTCTGTTTGCGTAACCACCAAAATTTTTCTTTAACTAGAATTTCCTATAAAACTCCCCCAGGCGATACTTTCTATACTTTATAAAAATCCAATTTACTGTTCTACAAGTTCCCTAGAAGTAATTGTGTGAGATTGCAGTTCTTTCTCAGAACGTCTCCTTTATTGATTCTATAAGTAATAAAGTATATAATACACGAAGTTAGAATTCTGCATTCATAAATGTAATTAAATGAAGCTGAATTTTCTGTCAAGCCTTTAATAATATTGATTTTCTTATTTAAAAAAATTAATTAACATAGTTTGTGTATAGAGAACAAAACATCGAAAAACACAAAAGCGAAATTTGTGAAGTTTTTATCAGCTGCGAAACATCAATATTTTGTGTACAAAAGGTAAGTGTAATTACATACATATATGTGTCTTCTGAGGAGCAGGAAAAATTTTCATATAGTTCATATTAATACTCAGTTATAATATTATGAAGTCTGATGTTTTATTAATTTTAAATTTTAATTTTAGTAACATTAACTTTAATTGGGTTAAATTAATATAACTTTTTCCAAATTCACCTTAATTTTTTTAAATATTATTTTTAATTCAGGGCTTAATCTTAGGATATATATATATATATATATATATATATATATATTGTAATAAATAACAGGTTAATAATTTAATAGGCTTTATTTCATTTTTTGAAGAATTCGAGTCCCACGTTGTGGTAGCCATTTATGTAATAATCAAATGGAAGGCTTTTATTAATTGAAAAGTTTAAACAATTAACAAACAAAAATATTTATTTTATTTTGTGGCAATGAAAGATAGTTACAAACAAAATTTGAGATCTGTTCTCTCAGGATCTTTACTAGGTTTCATAATGAACACAAAAAAATTGATTTTAAATCTTATTAACAAAACAGTTCTCAATTTACCCAAAAAATATGTCTATAGAATGAAATAAATTAAAAAGTAAAGAAATTAACTTTGATTGACAATTTAAAAGAGAACGAAATCTGACTTCATCCTTTAATTTGCGTTTACAATATTATTCAAAATTATGTTACTTACGGACCGTCGGTCTGGTACCAGAACAATCAGCTTTACATCGTTCGGACACTTTTACACTCTTTAATTATTTAATATCCGGCCTTGGTTTTCACTGATTCTACACTTCACTTTAAAATTTGGCAAGATTGGCTGTATTAGGTTGATTGCTCCGCTCCACAATAATTTACCAATGTTATTCCGCAACAATTCCTCCACGAAGATTGTACAAAGTTCTATTTTGACGAAACTGGTATTACTTTACAATATTCACGTTGCAATATCTTGGTGAATGTTTTACTCTGCTCAATTTTAAAAAGACCGTTTTCACCGTCGGCCGCTTCTATTCTCCAATGATTCACCAACTTTATTATACTATGCTCGACGATGTCTGACCTCTGTACAATCCAGACATCAACAACCAACAAACTTTCCTATTACTTCTTCTGCTCCTCTTGATGTTTCTCCGCCAACTCAACTGTCCTAGTGCTCTCGAGTTTGAGCGCGAATGCCGGGTAGGATACTTAAAATATAGCCCGGGGACCCTAGTTAACCCTTGGCTACATTTCTCTACCCTTCCGCATCCCCCCTTTCAAATCCCTTCTTATGCTATAAAAGGGGAGTTGCCCAACGTGGATTACCCTCATGTTGCCTGTTGCCCTGAAAAAAAAAATAAGCGCACGTACGCCATTTTTGTTTTTCGACAAAGAAACCGAGCTCGCTTTTCCATTGTTTCTTTGTTCGATCAGACCGCTACAATGGATTTATCAAACAATTCAAATTTTATGTCCAAACAATTAATGGCCTAATTAACTATTGCCACAATATATATATATATATATATATATATATATATATATATAATCACAATTTGAAACATTTAAACTTAATTTGAATAAATTAATTTTTTTATAAAAACAATAAAATCATGGTATTATTACTAGAAACTTGTTTTTTGTTCCTGAATAATACAGTTCTTAACTCTCATTAATTTTTCCGTACCGGCGACAAATTATAAGTCTGTCTTTAATTAAATTTCTGTATACGCCACATATTGACAGAAAAAGCCCTGATTAGTTTGGAACATTTGCCCCAGGTACGCCCAGTTTTAATAATGTCCGATCTCGATAATGATCCTGACTTAAAAATCGTATATATTGTAACAGTTGATTTTAAGTTGAAGTTTGCTTAACGCCAATAGCTACTGAATAAATCAGAGATTATATTCGTTTAGACCGTAGGGTTATTAAAAGACCCGAAATTCATGTAATTAGAAGTATTTACAGAGTGATAGTTACTTTTCTTCAGTTTCAGAAATCTCTTTCTCAATATCTTTGAAAACTATATTCATAATTTTGACTAGATCACATAATAGCTGATTTCTTAGCATGGTTTATTGATTTACATTCATTATTTCAGTATGATAGAATTTTAACTGACAAACTGCTAGTATAATATAAAGATATTAACCGTGATATTATTTTTTTTTACTGAAGTACGTTTAAAAATTTATTATTCTATTTCTTCTGTGAACAAAATTAATAAATGAATGAAATAATCCCACATGGAGGAATGTGATGAGGCGGACCTGGATTAATTTTGACTTGCCACGGCAACCTAGATTGACGTGTGGGTGTTTGTGGGCGACCTGAGCGAATTGAAATGTCAGGGAAGTGCTCAAACTACGAAACCTGACGCACACCTCTGTGGTCTCTGTGTTTGTCCCTTGGACTCCTACTCTACAAACTCAAATTTGATAGATACGTCATATAAATCTGACAAAAAAAACATGCACGTCTACCAATAGACCTATGTTTCGGTGCATATCCTTCAAAAGAATACTATTGCAAGCGATTTATTCCTATATTGAAGATCCTGTCAACTTGTGTAGTCCGAAACACTGCCTGATACGATAATTGGAATTCAGTTAACTTTTTATATTGATTTATTTACAGTCGCATCAACAGCCCTGGTTATTAGCGCCTCAGTATGGGAAATCATTTTTTCTAGTTGGGAGACTAATTCGAACCCAGAACCTCTGTGATGTGAGTTAGTCCCGCTACCCACTAAACCGCATGATGTCGGTGAATAAAATATTGTGAACCATATAACTCCTAAGTCACATATTAATTTTTTTTAAAAAAATTCGACTGCAATTCTCTTGCCGGAATGGTTGACATATTTATTTTCTTATTTATGCGGATGTTTGTCCCTTTGGTCTATTGTGAGCTTATTTCATGTAGGAGCCCTGTACAAGCAGAATTTAGTTCGCACAGCAGTGGTCTGCAAACACGCGTAGTTGGTAATACAAGCATAACATAAAGTTTGAAACGTTTCATTATTTATCCCAAAAGGGTTTCGCGAGTGCACTAAGAATTCTTACCATTAACAACATTACCTCACAATTTTGCAAAAGTATGTAGAATTATATTTATTTAAGTAGAAAATTTCAGAGTAGGCCCTGCATTATCAAGTATTTAAAATATTCTTAATTATTATTGTCATATTATTCACATTTATTATTGCATCTTTCACGGAAAAAAATGTTTTTATTTATTTTATTACATTAGTCGTCATATGACGAAGTCGGATACGTTATTACATAAAATTTCAATGTAATTATTGGATGCTACATTTAAAAACAATTAGAAGTTAACCTAAAAATACTAAAAATAGGAAACACAAATTTCCCTGTCAAACATAAGTAAAAGGACTATATAGGAATAATAGGAAAAATAGTAATTCTTTAACTATACTATGGGTTTAATATAATATTTACAGTACTGAAAAATATTCAATACGCACTAGTAAAATATTAATGATTAAAAAATTAACTATAATAAAATATATAATTACACATCACACAATAATAAACACAAAAATATGACACACGCACATTTGGAGGAAAAACAACCGACGGACATGTCACTTCACGAAATAGAGCGACAAGGAATCTGCCCTTCTGTAGAAATTGCAGGTCGTACATGAAACAAACAAACAAAAGCGCAGAAAATACCAATAAACAGTAAACAAGTATGGAATAAGTAGTTTTATGTGCAACACATTGAACGCTTTTGCAGTGTAACAAAAATAATTAATTATTAGGGAAACGATCAAGAAACTCCTGTACTGAGAATATTCTTACACTAAAATTCCAAAACTATTGTCGTTATTATTGTTCTTTACATCTTGAGGGAGACTATTGTATAAAACTACGTCCTGAATGATAAATACTTCTCTGGCATTGAGCAAGGCGATGCTTGTCCGATCTTAGTCCTGAGCGATTTCTAGTCTCATAATCGTGAGACTCGCCATTCGTTTGAAAAAGATTCATGTTTCGCTTAACGAACTTCAAAATTTCGTGAATAAACACGCTGGTTAAAATTCGCAGACTTTTAAAAAACGGTTTAGAACTACATTTATTATCCGTATTAGAAAGTATTATAATTTCACGCTTTTGCAACTTAAATATTTAAATGCTCCTGGAGCATTTTCCCCAATTTACAATGCCATAACACGGGAAT
Organism: Zhengitettix transpicula; assembly: GCA_037074705.1. Classification (NCBI taxonomy): domain Eukaryota; kingdom Metazoa; phylum Arthropoda; class Insecta; order Orthoptera; family Tetrigidae; genus Zhengitettix; species Zhengitettix transpicula. The sequence continues at coordinate 152,149,914 of CM073590.1, forward strand.
GAAAATACGCAAAGTGTTAGTTACAGGTTGGTTAAGAAGTATAGGTACATGTTGAAGAATGATGTAACAGAAATAGCAATACGCAAATAAAAAAAACTTCCTCAGTTATTCAGCACGAGTAGTTTACAATAAATCTGTCTACTAATATGTCTACGAAAAAAAATCAAAATATCAAAAAATTGCAAGTTATAGTTAATTGCATTTATATAATTTAAAAACCATGTTTTCACAACTGGCATAATTCTACAGTTTGAAATATAGGCAACGTTTTGTTTTGAAAGCGAAAACAAACAACAAAATCTATTTACTAAATATCATCTTATTTGTAATAAATTCCTAATCATAAGTCTAATACTCGGATATATCTGAGGGAGAATAGCATCAACTGAGCCTTTGTAGCATTTTGGAGCGAATTTTAGTTTCCAATGTCTGTGTAGAGATCCTAGAATTTGTAGCCAGCAGTGTGAATGACTCGCACGTAATTTATTTCTTAGTATCTCATGCGAGCTCTAAATGCACAATATTTTCAGACGGGGGATATTTATGGATGTTCAGTCTTCCCCGCTACGCAGGTAAGAGTTAAAAATGAAAGCCGTAAATTGTTTGAATGTCATTTACGACTACTAATATTTTACAGATGCGGAAAGTTCGCTCTTAGCGGAAAGATATATCCATTACTTGACATTTTTATCTAAAAACAAGATGGAAATAAATTTGCGGCAGATGTTATCTATTCACCACTAAATAATTACGTACGCATAAAACTGTTGTCACATATATGTTACGGGGATGTGGCAGCTACTTGCACAGAAGAGGGAGGAGAATAATCACTGTCAATTTGGACGTTCTAACGCTTCAAACATGTAAACAAAATTAAACTGACATTTTCGTTCCATTATAAAAGAATTTGTAATATAATATTATATGACTGTTGACGGATAAACATAAAGTGACCGATATCAACGCAGAGTCGGCTCTGTTAGAAACAACCAAAGATAGAAACAAGAAATTTGTCTTTCTCTTCCAAAGTGCTTATTGTGATTATTAGAATTTTAATACATGAATGAGTGATTTGGCGGTTGAAAGGAGTCGATTATTTAAAAGTACATGTAAAGCACCTACCAGGCGACAAAACCCATGTTTGGAGATTGAAAAACGCACCGTTCTCGGGATAAAAAGCTCATCATTATTGGTAGTGGTGCTCAGTATCTTTTCCGCCACGAAAGTACCGTCACAGCCGACAAAGTCAATTTTTTATTGAACTACGCTGAATCTGAAACATTTCCTCGCATGTTTTTTGCACATTAAGTTATCATGAAAGTGTTGTTTGTTGAGAAGCTCTTAGGAGTTCTTATACGGCTTCCACGTTCGTTACACGAGCATTTAAACACGTTAAAATTTTATACGTTCGAAAGTTTTGCTTATTTTTTTACTTAACAAGTCCATTATTTTCTTTCTCTTCGGGGTTATTTCACATAACATAACGAGAGGGATGTTGTTATTTCGTAATGTTCAATTACTGGTGGTCTCCGAGGTTGAAGCACATTCCGCATTCGTTACTTCCACTGCTCAAAGCATTTATATATATCTGGTTCCCTAAGGCTGCGCCGAGTCAGGTGATTAAGGTCGATCTTCAAGAACTATGATGATTTTATTGAGAAAAAAATTATTGTCTTGGTGCAACACCCATCTTTACTTTTACCAATTTATCTGTCCATTCTAAGTCGTTAATATACTTTTTCGTATTTTTTATAATATTGTTGGTTAACAGCCATTGTGCCATAGAGATTTCTTAGATATCGATGGGAACTGGTTTGATCGACTAATGCAAACAATTTATTTCTCTTAGGGAAGATAGTGATTTTCAATATATTGATTGCCACTTATTGATCGTACGCTTAATATAAACGAGCTATCAGCCATAACAACAATTAAGCTTCACGAGAAATCTAGCTATTCAGCTTTCGTAACTGACATATTCCGACTGATTATTAAACCGCGACTATATTCATATGCTCACTCACTACGACTGAGTTGATCTATGGAGTTGTAACTTCTTGCTGCGTAAATATGTGTTAGAGTAAGAACGCCACATAATACGAAAAATAAATCTATTTTTTACCTTATACATACACTTTATTTTATATTTAGAGGGTAACGACGTTTCGATACATGTTCGTATCTTCAAATGCTTAAATTTTGAGACTAATTGTACAAAGTAAAGTTAGACAAACGAAATTAAATATAAAAAACATAACAAATTATTATAACAAACTAGCACTGAAAACAATTAAAATAGATCACAAAATTTAGAAAAGGGGTCCAATTCAATTAGCATTGACGAGAGTTAACAAGTCTTCAAGACAGGTTTTTTTTTGAGGATTTGACCTGACATCTAGAAATTTACTATTACCTACCCTGTGACCTTGGGGGTTCCTTCGTGCAGCAAGATAAGCCTCACCCCTCTATAAAGTTAATAAATTCTTATAGAAATATGTTTATTGGTAAAGTTCAAAGATTAAGCATTCGTAATTAAAATATTTTTAACTATTTTGATGTTATTTTAGTGGAATTGTTTTATAACACATTTATCTTATCTATGAGGTTGTATATCATAGATTTTTTCTTGTGTAATGAGTAGTTTGGTTAGAAAGGTAGTTTAAAATAAGCCCTGAATAGGTTAGCTTCCAGTACTAGTTTGTTTTGATAATATTATTATGGTTAGTGACACACACGTCCAAACAGATTTTTTTGTTTTTCTCTAATTCAAACGTAAACTGGAGTTTGTGATGATACGTATTGAAAATTTCAATAACATTATTGATTTTGCTTTTGTTCACAATGGAAAATATGTCCGTCAACATATATATTTATTTAATGGGTTTAATTTTTAATTGGTTTAAACAGTGAGTTTCCAGGTCCCTCATTACGAATTCTATAAAAATTGGTGATTTATTCATTCAAAAACAGACGCAAAGAAAACCTTTTAACACAAAAAGTAGTTCCTACGTTGCAGCATGAGCCTCGTTAATTTATGTATGTTTATTTGCGATAATCGTTTAATATTTCATGTGTAATTATTTTTTTATTTATAGGACCTCCTGCGAGCCTGCAGCACCTGCACCACCACCATGACTGGGGCCCTCACATGGAGAAAGTCGACATCAGCAACGTCAGTGTTAAGGCGGGAGAAACTGCTTCTTTGGACTGCAGGGTGCAACTCTTGCACGACAAAACTGTAAGCATAGTCACTGTAATTGCTCCATTAGCGCTTAAAACCACAATCACATTTCTTATTTAACGACGAAGGTTTCGTAGAAATCTCACAGTGGTGATCATCCCATATGTTAATCTTGATTAGTTAACGTTTTGCTTATAATCCGCTCATAAATTTTAAGTTCGCTCTCGATAATCCCTCGGATTTCCTTGCTTCAATTTCCAGGAACATTTTTATAGCGCGTATGACCGTTCGAATACGAAAACCAATTTATGTGGCTGCAGAGAATGAACTTCTGCGTTCATAATGGGCTTACTTGGCGGTAAAGACAATAAATACCCACCAAACAGTAGTAAATTTGATCAATTTACCCATTTTTTCACAAATTTGGAATACTAATTAATTAAAAAAAGAAAGTCCTACTTATAAAATTTGCGATTTCAAACTAAAACATTTTTGATAATTCAGTTCTGTAAACTTAAAGAATGTTGGTATTCTGAGATACATTACATTAATGCGCTTCAAGAACGATAAGTTTAGGTATTGTTTAATAACTATTTTTCCATTGTTTTACATAACTAAAGTATTCGTAAATTATAGTTGAGAAAAACATGCAATTTGCCGAAAAATTATTTTTAATTAACAAAAAATATTTTTTAATCATCCATTACTTTGGTACAATCTGCTGCCTATATTCTGCATAAAATCCGCAAAATAATATTTCAAAGTTTACTTTAAAAAAATATTTTATGGCTCGCAAATTTAGAGTCTTCTTTTGTTCATTGGGATAACGTAAGACTTACGTTTACGAAATAGAAATTATTATTATAGAACTCCGACATCATTCTACAAGGTCTATATTTTCCATTTATCCTTAATATTAACGTGATAAAATAAGTCCACATAATAAGTGTTAATTGGTGAAATCGTAACATTCAGATTAATTTTTCCTTCAGCTTCTCACACTATTCCTTCAATTATATTTATTAATTCCATATTATTGACGCGATGTATATTGTTAACTTTTCTTCAACCATATTATTTATCGCATTACCGTGGGAGTTTCACGTGCTAGCATTCTGAATTGTAAAGTTTTTAAAAATACGCTGACGAAGAGTGAGCATCCTCACACATATACACATTAGTTATTTATATAATAATTATAAATATAGAGCATTATAGAAATCGTAATAACAAATTATATATTTTATGTTTTTTTTTAAAAAAAACATCTTTTAAATTCTGTAATGTTTAAGTAACAACCGTGAAGTTATTCTTGTATATGTTTCGTAAATTTATACCTGGAGAGAAATAGCAAGTCGTCTGAAAATATTATGCGCAGTCGTTCACTGTCCTGACGTTGTAGTGGAGGCAGGCCAGAGCGCACTTGAACACGAAGTTTTATTACGGCACCTTAGTAGTTTAAAACGGTTTTGAATACATTAAAGAAATAAAATATATTGTGTTCGTTTAAGAATATTACAAAAACCTGATTCGTAAAATTTAAGAGATGATAAGTACCGGGCGTATTATAACAGTTTGACATCCTCCCCTTCAACTGCGCTCCTTATACGACTAGATATTTCTCACGATCTATACCTGAATTTATTCCTGGCTTACTACAATTAGAAATTTTCTTTACCGAAAGAAACCATCTGTGAGAATATTTGACAATTAACATTATTATTGCATTTAGTATCAATGTGGAGATTTGATTGACAGGCTATAGAAATTGTTCCATCTGTTTATTTTTTACAGAAAGTTACTAGTCACAGAAAAGTCATTTCTTCTATAAAGTATATTTATGATTAATACAAGTTATGAATAGAATAGTTATGAGCTTTATCATATACTTTTTTGAAAAATATGTCCGAAATCTGTTTAGTTACAAATATGGGAAAAAAGTAAAAACAAATTTTATAAAATCTAAAGTAAGTTTTATTCTCTCATAATTTAAATGAATTTTATGAAATGGAAAACCTGGGTTTTCGTTTGAAATTCTTCTGCGACAATGTGCCTTCATCATTTGCTTGCTTTCACCAGTGAATTATTTACATAACAATTCCACGCCATTCGCTGGAAGTTCATAGAAATATTTACTCTCTTCATAATTGTATTTGCTGAATACTTAAACATTTTAATTGTTTTAATTTTGCTTCTGCTACACGACAGAATTTTTTAGTACGAAAAGTTTATATAACCACATGCTAATTTTCCTTAAACATTGAGACATCAACAGTTATTCGTATTCTTCCTCTTCATATACGTAGCTGCGTTGTATTATCTTAGTATTTAGAGAAGCCAGTGAAATGATTTAAATATATTCTACTGTTTGTTTTATGGCGGTCTGTGCCGTTGAGAAATACAGCTACGCAAGGGAGGATAAAGGTAGTTAAATATGCCATCGTCTTGAGCTCAAACTTTGAAATGTTTCTGTTTACTCTAATGATAACACATCCATTTGCTTTAACGTTCCATCCATTTGAGTCCTCAGTTTTCCCGTCTGTATTTTCGTAAGTGTTGCATTCGATTCGTGAGGTTGCTTGTGGGACGTTAATAAATTACAAATAATTGTGGTTATTTATAGAACATTACCTGAGCTGCACATATACGATGAACCAAAATAAAGTCCACATTTTTTACATGTAATAATAATACGTTGCTGAAAACTATTAAACCGGTATCGTTTCTTATTTATGAGATTCTAACCAATTACGCATAACAGTTACGTTTCTAAATAGGAAAATAAATTATTAATCATTTATTAATTTACCTAGCCTCCAAACAATTTCTTTTTAACACTTAGCATTTCGCTTATTTCAAGATAATCTACAAATAAGTTATCTATATACACTCATAATTTATCAAGTAATTTTCATGTAAACAAATTTGTTTTACCTTATGGAATGAATTTTTTTGCAAAGTTAGATATATGCATATGTCGAACGACCATTCGATTAATTTAAATCCAACATCCCAACATATAATTTTAAAAAATTGAACGCATTTTTATGTTGTAATGGGATGAGGGTGTCATCTGTGATCTGGTTGCCATGCTACTGTCATTTCCTTTAAAGCATTATCTTTTTCGTGGAGGTTTTTCTTCTGAATCTTAATGGGTCCTTTAGTAGTCTTACAGTTTGTGTATTCTTGATGTATCCAGTTACTACCCTTCATTTTGTAATAATATTCCATATTTTCCCAAGTAATTATTTTTTTAATGTAAGAAAATTGATGTGAGTAAAGAGCAACGATGTATGATAAATATTGCAACAGATAAATTATAACACCTTGAGTGAATGCCTTTGAATTTAATTTGCAAAGATATTAGGATTTTTTTGGACCTGATACCAGACGGATAAATGTGACAACATGATGATCCGACTCCACGGCTGTGGAATAGTGTGAGGAAATTTTATGTAGAAGTTTCTGTACGGCTCCACTTTGAAAACAAAAGTCTACAAAAACGTAATGAGACATCGTGGTTTGAATAAAATATTTTATAATGGCTGTAAAAAAGGTCGACAATTTATTTAATTAACATACTGTAATGCCAATTAATTAAGCCATTAATTGATTTTAAATAATTTGAATTGTTAGCGGTATTTGAGCGACCAAAAGCGACATAGCGCTGAGCTCTGATGCTTTGATGAAAAGCCGAGATGGAAATGCGCGCTAAAAACTCGGGAGGCACTACGATAGTTAGTTGGCGGAAAAACATTGCTAGGAACAGAACAAATAATAAAACTTGAGCAGAGACTAGACGTCGTTAATGTATTACCAGTTAAAGTTGTGAATTAATACAAAGTAAAACATTCACGGAAGTATTGCAGCGTAAATATTGGAAAGTAAGAGCAGTTTTCGTCAGAATAGAACTTTCCAAAATCTTCGAGGAGAAATTGTTTCAGGATAACATTGGTAAATTATTTTGGAGCGGAGCAGTCAGCGGAATACAGCCAATCTTGCCAAATTTTAAAGTGACGTGTAGAATCATTGAAAACCAAGGCCTGATATTAAATAATTAAAGAGTGTAAAAGTGTCCGAACGAGGTAAAATTGATTGTTCTGGTACCAGACCGACGGTCCGTAAGTAACATAATTTTGATAAAATTGTAAACAATAATTAAAAGGGTAATCAGATTTCGTTCAGCGTTCATTTAGTTCAGCTTTCATTCCACTTATATTTCATATTGTTTTTAGTTTAATTTTTTTATATTTTGAATTGTTAATACTCAAATTATACATTTATCGTGTCCTAATTATCAAACCCAGTGATTACCCTGATATTAAGAGATTTTCAACATATTGGATTGTAAATATTGATGTGTATTCACTAGAACAAAATAAATTGTAAATAATTAAAGTAAAGTTTTGTAAATTTTGATCAAAGACCAGCGTACAAAGATAGGGCTAAAAATGTGCAGTTTTATGAAATATAAACTTTAAATACTAATAATTTTATTTAATCATTCCTTTAATTATATTAACGCCTACTTGTTGTTTATTACAATATATTTATATTTCCTGTAGTAATATTAGATTGCATTAAGAGTAAACGAGTGATTCTCTAATCTTTGTCTAGTTATTTTTATTAAGAAAAGTAGTGTTACTCTTATAATGACATCTTGCATGAAGCTTTCTATTCTATTGAAAGAATTTCGCCAAATTTTTATGTATCAAGCAATTAATTTAGTAAATAAAATGGAACCCATAAAAAGGTCTTGTTAGGATTTAAAATCACTAGAATACACTAACCTTTGGCTGATTCGAAGGCAGATGTGAAGAACGCCGCATGTGACCGATCAGTAGAATTTAAGAAGAGAGAAGAAAATTGGGAGGTAACTGCAAGGCGGAGCGATCTCCTTTCAAGTCACGTTCCACACAAAAGCTTACTACAAGAGTGCTGCTCGCCCAACTTCGCGCCCCATGGGGAGAACATCTGAACTTTACATAGTCGGCAAACTATTTCTGCTTAGTATTCACTACAAAATACCTTCTTCGGTATCAATACAATTTTTCAGATTCTCTGCGTTCCTACGTGAATAGTAGTACTCGCATATGTATCGCGCATCAAAAGACACCTTCTATTGAAGCAGCTGAGCAGCGAAATATGCCGAACTACGATCAGTGAGCGGTAGTGAAAGAAACTCTGAAAGTAAAAATAGAAAAAAAAATGGCCAAGAGCTCATTTCGATGGAATAGTCGTACGTGCACACGGGCTAAAAACTATACGAAGAAATCAGAAATATTCAGAATAAAAATACATTTCTGGATAGAGGAGACCCCATTTACCAAATAAAACGTAAAAATAAATGGACATGTGTTGTTATACAGGGTGATTATACCATCATGTGACAATATTTGAGGGGCGTTCCAGCTTACTAAAACATACATCTTTTGTATAGGAATGTATAGTCGGAAGTCACGCGTTGAGGCACGAACACAGAAAATGAGACAGGAAAAGAAAAACATTGTTTATTAACAACATCATCGCAAAGTGATTTTTTCAGCAACGTTACAAAAATGGACAGAATTGCGACTATGAAGAGTAATACAAACTAGGCTCCAGTTGACTCTATTGAGGATCTCGTTGCTCGACTATCCATTGAGGCAGCAAGCGCGCAAGAAATACCTGTCTTTTTTGTAACTGTTCACCAATCACTCCTTAGATGCTACCCAGCATGTATGAAATTTTTATCGTTTATTGTAATCATTTCTGAAAAACGTACTTTGCGACTATGTTGCAAATAAACAATTTATATTCTTTTCATGTCTCAATTATTTAGATCGTCTTTCAACGTGTCAATTCCGACCATACAATTTTATAAAAAAAATGAATGTCATAGTAATCTGTACCACCCCTCAAAGTTTGTCCTATAATCGTAGAATCAGACTATATATTTTTTTTACGTCAATACGTTTTATGGAGTATAAAGTCTTATAAATCGTAGCCGTGACATGTACACAAACTTCTGACGGTATATAATAAACAGTTAAAGCATTATACGATATTAACAAAGATATATTCAAATTTATTTTGGTGTCTAATATATTCTGCTGGTTAAACCAGAGAACATCTGAATAGATATGGTTCGTATAAACTGAATGAAACATGTTGGACGTATATCAGTATTGACCGTATATTAGAATAGAAATGTTTTAGTATATCATAACGTTTAAGACATGAGGAGATCATAAAGTGATACCATTCAAATTCCTGTCTCCGTTTCACGCTGATTTTGTTCTCACAAAAACGGCACCACGTATTTGTATGAAACATTACATCGTTATTATATAGAGGTGTAACACTGTTTTATAGATATAAACTTTTGCCAACCTCCGCATTAATACTATATGGCGAACGTACCAAAACTTTAACTCTCTAGACAGGCATTTTATTCGCTTTACAGAAAAATGGCTGAACGTTTTTCTCTAAAGCGGCAACTTTTTGACACTTCTAAATTGTCATCCACCATTTGAAAAAGTTAATAATTAATATTCAGTCTTCCCGATTTGCTTTTTCTTTTTCATGGGCATGTATTGGAAAATAAACAAAAACTTGGATGACATGATGAAACAAAAGTTCATTAATCACAAAACCTTGGCACTGGAACATTGAGTTCAAGAATGAATATAGACAGAAGCTGTATCCTATACATAGCCTAGAAAAATCTTTTAAGCAAAAGTAGAAATTAATTACATTTTTTATTTTGAATTATTTATTTACAGGCTGCAGCCTAATATAATAAGACAAAATCCTAGATTATACCAGAAAATAATTTTAATAAATGAGTTACAAAGAAAAAAGTGACAAACTATGAATAACCGTAAAAAGTACGAAATATAGATTAATGTTACAGTTTATATAATGTTATTTTTGAATAATTATAATTATTATTAAAAAATAATTTTCTGTTATAAAGTTAGCGGGTCTCATAACTCTATGCATAGGAGCCTTTCATTAAACATAATTATACCTATGTTAATTAACACTAAAATTAGGGAAAACTCTGACTACACGGTATGGAAGTTTGAACTTAATTAGACATAACAAATGAGGAAAGTTTTAAAAAATAATAAACAACACTGTAGAAAAATAACACACAAGTTTCTCTTCGATAATACAAACAAACTGACTTAAGCACATAAATTACAAAATTATATTTTCCTAGCATATGTGTGATTCCGAATTTAGTTTCTACCCACCTGAGGAGCTTCTTTTGTAGGTTTTTAAAAAGATTAATTGAATATAGATTCCAAAGCAATGACACAAATACATAATTTGAGTGTATTTATATATTTTTCTTTCTTAAAAATAAATCCTAGTAGTTGTCAGCTATTGTTTCTACCGACCTCAATATTTTCACTCCCGAATAAAGGACGAACATCGAGATACCATATATATAAATGAAGTGAAGGAGATAACTAAAATAAATATTTTCTAGGGCAAATTCGTTACGTAAAGATAATTTGCAAGCATGACCTGAAGGAGTTCAAACATCAGGATTGGAAAGGAAGGAAAACATCAACGGAAATTTTTAAAATAAGATATTTAATTTAATTTAGAAATTGATCAATAGTGTTATAAATTTTACATGTAACTTCCTCAGAGTTGTAATGTCAACTGTGGTAAATTATATATATTTTATATATATATAGTCATACATCGTGTTAAATAAGATTTCAATATTAAGTATGAAATAAAAAAAAATTTACATCAGCAAGAGTGTACTGTTTTCTGGAAATTCTTCTGAATTGGTGCAAAGTATAATGCAATTTCAAAGCATTGCCAAGTTAAAAAGGAACGTGTGGAAAACGTAGACGATCTACCACAGATACGAAGATTTAATGTCCTATAAAATAGAATTATACAAATGAAATGAATATGGCACCAATAAACACCACCATGAAATAAGGCGATTTAGAGTTTTGAGGCTCCGGCTATCAATACTGAGTAATTTTTGGCAACGGGATACGTTTAATCCAATTTTCTGGCGCGACTACAGCAGCACCCATAAAATTGGAAGTCAATAGAGTGGCCCAGATTGCATAAATTTCGTTTAAATTAAATTATAAATTAATTTTCCAGTTAAGCTGGGAATTACAGTTTTCGACTTAGGGATCAGAAATAAAATGCAAGTTTCATAAAAAGTGAGGGGCTATAGATATTGAGAAAATGTAGCAAGGTTAATATTATGAGTTAAGATTATTGTGAGATTAGGTGTTGCCAGAGGAGATAGCCGATGAAGAAAAGAAAATGGAAGAGAAACACGGCGGATCACAAGTGATATCAATAACTACGGCATAAGTGGAACTGGGTTAGGAAGAAGACAAAGAATAACAGGAGGGAAAGGTCACCGGGGAGAAGAACAAATGAGAAAGATATGAAGTCGATAAAAAGTAGCACGATTGCTAAATCTTTACAAACTAGGGAACGAATAGCTTTAAATATTTGGGTGTATACGTATGCGTATAGTAAAGACATATCTTGGGGGAAACATGTACATTCAGTTGCCAATAAGGGACGGAAAGCAATAAATAAATTTCGTACGCAAGGGTTTAATGAAAAGCTCTGGAAACACTGACTTCGTTGCTTGTAGAACTTTGGTGCTATTTATCGTAGAGTATCAGGCAGTTTGTTGGAATCCGTATAGGAATGATCACATGGAATCAATGGGCAAAATTTATAAAGAAGCACTGAAATTACATTGAATACTTGCGGCAAATATGACATTGGCAAATAGAAGGACACGAACTAGACTTTGTGCATTATTCATGGCACACAATAACGAACCGCCTGGAGAAATGTTAACAGTTTGATTTCATCCGCCATTTACTTATCTAAAAATGATCATTCGAGGAAGATTAGACTGAGGAAATAACGAACTGATATAAGCAAAATTATATTAGCCTGTGTGCTAGAGGAGTGTCCACACAGTATAAATCAATTTTAGAATTCACGATTTATTTTAGAGATTTATTATAAAAATAACAGGATTGCTATTAATAAACTTTAGTGAAGTGACCTATAAAATCATATATCAATACGGGCAAATTTTGAAATTTAGTTTAATTTTTAAGGCATTACAGAGAAGTGAAATGCACTAATAAGTGCAGAGAACTGTTGGACGTCATAAAAAGTTTTCAGTTATGGTTAATCTAAGTTCGTAGTAAGTACTTATAAGGAGAATGGAACGATTTTCCCTTCTTTATTTTATGTTTATAAATGTATATAGTTTTGTACGTTCATTATACGTATTTTATACATAGGCACTCGGCTTGACCCAATGAAATTACATAAATCTAACTATCTGAATCTTTACAAATAGATTAAAAGAATTTCTAATGTTGACATATTAAGTTATATATATATATATATATATATATATATATATATATTGTAATGCCAATTATTTAGGACATTAATTGTTTGAACATAAAAATCTAAATTGTTTGAGAAATCTATTATTGCGGCAGGCGCTTCTATAGCGACAATGTAGCCCAGCTCTGTTCCTTTGTCGGAAGGTCCGAAAATGGCGTATGCGCTCTAAAATGCAAGCCGATAGTTGAGTTCGCAGGAAAATATTGTGAGAAGCAGTTCGCGGAAAGACATCGTCAAGTTCTAACTGTTAGTTGGAGGAGAATTCAACAGAGTCGACGATTAGAATTTAACAGAGTTGGTTGGTGCCTGGACATTTCTGAGGACAAAATAAAACATTCACGAAAGCATAACGTCGAAACTTGTTAAGTAAAAGCAGTTTTGTGTCCATAGACGGCCAGAAATAGTAAATTTTCAGTTTGAGTCCAATGCAGTAAAGACTGGCAAATCTACAAACCACGGAATTCACCTAAGGCAAGCAGTCAACACATAGCTAACAACAAAAAGGGAGGATCATCCGAGTTCCTGATATCCTATAAATTTTGGCTTAGAATCAGTGTAAAATATGTGAGTCTTAGAATCAGTGTAAAATCCCGCAATAGTGTATTTCGAAAAAGAAAGGTATGCTGGAATTCTGGACAAATGTGAATAACAGAATACAAAATAATTAATTATGTAAACGTAATTGAAAGATAGATGTCAGATTTCGTTCTCCGTTTAAATTGTTAATTCGTTCTAATCTTTTTACTTCTTCATTTCGTTATCATTTTAAATTTCTTTCGAGTATAATTGTCAAGTAAATTTATTTTCTTTTAACTGTGATTTGTTTGTTAATAAGATTTTTAAACATAATTAATGTGTCCATTATCAAACCCATTGAAGACCCTGAGATCTAATATTTTAAATTTGTAATTGTTTTAAATTATTTTTCACAAAATAAATAAATATTGTTAGTAAATTTAATTAATTCTTTTATTTAATTAACGCCTTCCAGTTAATTATTACATTAATGCTTCACGTGAGGCAAATTTCATTTAATTAATGTCATATTGTGTATATCACAATATATATATATATATATGTGTGTGTGTGTGTGTGTGTGTGTGAGTGTGTGTGTGTGTGTGTCAGATTAAGTTAAATATTGTATTACAACTTAAGAGATCATATGAGTATAGACGAGCAATACTCGTCGCTCGGAAATCAATATTATCCCATAATAAATATTTTTTTTCCCGGCTCTAATGTAATTCAAATAATGTAAGGATGCTCCCGGTGGTTAAAAACGGAATCACAAAGTTACAGGCGCTAAACGAGACGTCATTGGTAATTCTGATTAACGACTTTGCGCTCAGTCGAAGCCGAAGCAGCTTTCCGGAAGATTCATGAACGCTCATGTTTCACACTCGGTCCACCTGTTCCAAACGCCTAAAAGCAGGTCACTCCGCATCACAAGGACACTGCACACCAACCTCACATCGATTTGATTCGAGGACTAAAAATTTCGTTTCAATTATGTGAATGGAGAGATAAAATAGCTTTAAGAATTTCTAAAAATTAGTGGAGTTGTGAAATTTTAAGCCAAGCTTCAGATGTTGTTTATAGGTCAGTATTGGCGTAATAAGTTGGAATTTATAATGTGAGAAATAAAGTGTATATTATATAACCAGGTACTCTCTGAACGTACGTCGATGTCACTTTTAGTCATTAATATACAATGTGTAGAGAACCTCTTGAGAAACGTCGACAATTTTTAGTGATAGCCTACATGATGCTTTGACGGTTCATCCCTTTAATAGCCTAGGAATGGCTGTAAAACGGGGGAATACGGAAGGTAGTGCAAGGTAGCCAAGAATGTGACTAGGAACCCCGGTCCCTATTTTACGGGTCCTACCAGGTATTCACCTACAAGTCATGCATGGAAAAATCTCGAGAAACCTGCATTAGGTACGTCGTGCTCTTGGTGCCTTCCGATTGCGAGAGTTGGGTTTGTTGTCCGGAAGCAGCATTCCAAACTCCATGCCTCATCCTAATTTGGTGAGAAACTAGCCGAGTGATCCAAAATGAACAACCAACAACTCTTGCCGTATGCCCAACGTCTGCGACTCCTCAATTATGGACTACGTGTCACGGCTTATGGGGAGCTTATTATAAAATCTCCGGCCAAGAGTAAGGGAAGGGAAAATCCCAAGCAACTCGTTCGAGCTTCGTTCCTTTTTTTATTTTTGGAACGTTGTCTTTTATACTTAGGCCTACTACACACTTATATACAAAGTCGCGTGATTTTGTATCTAGACAGTGTCTATAGTAAATCTCGCGACAATTTCTTGTATACCGCCACACTTTCAGAACAAAATCTCAGAACATTGATCTCCCGTCTGAAATGAGAGACTTGAGACAATTTTTAGAATTGTTAGGCCTCCTAATATTAATAACAGGTGTTTGTAGGAAAAAATAAGTAAATTTTTACAGGAGAAGCCCGTCTCTTCTTCGACTGACTAATTTTTTATGCTCCTGGTGAAAAGCTGTTTTCAATTGTGTAGTTTTTTCTATGTCACTTACGGACAATTATTATTGTTTAGCCAACTTATCAGTTAGCATTACCTTTCTAGTGTGATTTTTATATTCTGTATTAATGACTTCGCACGAACAAGATGATAATCATCAATTAAAAGTTAAGCTTTATTCGTTGGCCACATCTTGATAATAAACAATAAAAAATAAAAGAAAGTAACGAGGCGTCCTCTAAAACTCACAGAGGATAATTGCCTACAAAAGCGTCCACACTACGAAATGCTGTGCAACAATGTCTCAAGTTTCCCATTTTTGACGGGAGACCAATGTTCTGCGATTTTGTTCTGAAAGCGAGTCTATATACAAGAATTTATCGTCCGATTGTCTCTACACATTGTCTTGATACAAAATCGCGCGACTTTGTATACAAGTTCATATTTTGTGCAGATTACGCAAATGACACAGGACTGCGAAGAGCTCCATTGCAGTGTAGTATTCTACCTCAGACAAAAACACAATTAATTTAATACTCTTTATATTCTCCAAAATCTCCGTCAAATGATGGCTTTAGTATCTCCCACACACTTTACTGTTTTTAATTATTAAGTGAGTCTTATTTTGGCGTTGACCTCTTTCCTCGTTATTCATGGGGGCGTTTGAGGAGGACTTCAATACGACGACCAGGTCAGTGCTTTCTTAATCTCTTCAAAGCCTTTTTCTAAGAATGTACACTCCGTCTTCGAACACAATAACGTCTGAGAGTTGAATGGCGGCTTCTGCGACGTGAGAAATAATCTCCGTTGCGCTCTCTGCTAACTAAATTGAAAATTTATTGTTTTTTTTTACTTCCATTTCCATGGGTCACAGTGTAATATCATATAATAAAAATAAATGCATTCCAACAGCAAAAGAGGACATATCAGTAAATTAAAATAAATATTTAAATGATTTTTCACAGTGGAAAGAATGAATAAAATCTACTCGGGCTTCTAACCGTGTGAAAAATTGTATGAACGACGTTTCGATGACGTTCATTATCATAGTCTTCTAACAAAGCATTTTTTGATAGTGGAAAATAAATAAGTGAAAACGACAGAGACCCTACGCAACCTCACGGAAAGCAATTTGCTAGAAGACCATGACAGTTATCGGCATCTAAACGACGCGCATTCATACGAAAAGATTATATTTAATAATTAAAGACTTTATTCACCGGTCCTGAATTAAAAATTCCCAATTGTTTTATAAATTGTTCGTCAGTGATTTTCAAGAATCTTTCGTCCCTTACGAACTATATCATATTAACATCATGCACGACGAAGTGTATCCTCAGCGACTAATATAAAGGTTTTACTTAAAATCTCCTAATACCAAGAAAATTATCACTCATAAATGTAATTGGAAAATGGATATTTGCTAGGTGCTGCTTCGTAATACTGTTATTGCCCTCCATTATCTCCACACTCAAACTAAACACCGCCATAAACAAACCCGAGCCATAAACATAATCCTGTAGTTAAACACTGTGCTCCTGGAAAGTCTCCTACTAATCTTCGGACGCATTGGCCCCTTCACCCCACCCCCTCCGAAATATGCTTATCGAGAACAACCCCAAAGTATTTTCTTCTTGAAAAAAGTTCTCATACAATTCTTCTTTAGATTTTATTGCATAGGAATTAATCACCTTATACTGAATCTGATTTGAGACAATTTGTTAAATGTGTAACCCTAATTCCCGTTACTTATATGAATAAACACACATAAATGTCGACAGTGACGCGTTATGACTAGTTATGGCCTTGGTAAAAGTAGAATTTTCCTGCCCCCACTCCAATATAAATTACTTTCAGTTGGAACAATTAAAGCAATTGTAAATATATTTACATATTTATTTTTGCATAAAAAGTGATACTTTTCACTTTGGAAAAGAAATAAGGGAAAACTACAGAGACCCCACGCAACTTCACGGAAAGCAATATACAGAAATGTTTTGAGCAATTGGAGGAAAGTATGCAAGAGTAAATTAAAATGAAGGTAAATATATAAAGTTACAAATACTGTTGTTTTCTGACAAACTCCGTAAATTAGTTTTTATTCTCTGTGGTCGTACATGGCTTGTTTGATAGAAAAATGAGGGTTTAAGCAATTACTCTACAGTTCTGTCAAGTACTGGAAACATTAGGTTGGAATGAAAACAACCGGATGAGAATAATATGTACCTTTGGATTAATTCACTTTGATTGATAAATCATTGGTAATTTCATCTGAATTCGCACTTAGTTGGGATTAAGACATTTATATCCGTCGAGATCTGTTTCATTGAATGCTGAATGTTACGTGATTATTTCCTTGATGTGATCGCCTATTGCGGATGTGATGCGTGTGTGTTCTCAGTGGAGCACAGTTGACGATTCCCTGCCAATCGGTTCGATCTGCTTTTTTTTATGGTGACAGCATGCCCCTAATGTTAGTGAAATGTTTCAGAAAAATTCTTTGTCCAACTGCCGTACCTCCACCAAGCAAAAACTTTAGTTTTCTGAAATACGTTTGAAAATTGAACTAGCAAAATTTCCCGTTTTAAATCGCAACGTCTTTGACACTAAACGGTTCTTTTAATCTCTTACCACATCCTTTTTGTCTTTAATCTCCGGCGATATGGTAATACCAGAAAACTAGACCTCCCTGAAAATATATATTTTTTTGAAACAGTTATTCACGAAATTAATGCTCATCTTGATAGTTCTAAAAGTAGTGTTTGACTAGTTACATATTCTCCTAGAACGGTTCATGATATATTGTATTGTCCGGTAATTTGCCGAATATTAAATAAAGTAACTGCGCACTAAAGCAAGTAAGAAATAGCAAATTTCTTTTTCCAAGCCCGTATTGGAGATCGGTAGTTTTTGGCAACAAAGGCCTGAGTGCACAATGAAAGTTAAAGGCTATTGTACCTCAAAAGACTCTCATAGTGCGGACGGAGGGGGGGGGGGGGGGGTGCTAGAGCCGACGCGGGTTGAGACATTATCCTTGTCACTAGAGCATCTGCCAATTGACAAGCGAAAATATGAGGGACTGACGTGAGGAATCTGAGCATGCATCCGAAGACAAATTTCTGCTAATGTATTTTTAGAAAAAAAGTCACACTTATTCGCTATTTTTTAAATGCAGGAAAGATTTGTAAGAATCGAGAACAGAGGTAAATAAATGAATATGGTGGTCATTTGGATCCAAATCTAGTTCCACAGAATTTTATACTTTCTCGTCTAAGATGCAACCCTAAGCTGCCGTTCATCATACTAGTCCATGAACTTATCATTATATCAACACTTATTAAAAATAATCCGAGTTCCCACGCCTGATTCTGACGCCAGCCACAGATATATCCCACGGATGAGAAATATTTCGACGCGGCACGGACGACGCACTCAGCTGATGTCGCCTTCCTGGCGTCGTACCAACCATATGCAAAGACGACCTCAGACTTCTCATGCTCATTGACTATCATTGAAACAATTGTTTTCTCTTAGTATCGCCAGGTTCCAAATTTGCTTAGTATTTTAAATTAAATTATTTGGCCATGCTTCGTTTCACACCACATTTTTGTATTTTATGAACCCTTAGAAATTAGTCTTATTGTACAGTATCGTTTTTTTCATATAATAAGTGTTAATTAAAATTTTTTATTCAGTTATTATGATATTTGTGAATCCCTAAGATTTTAATTTTCACTCAAAAGTAAATGTAGTCCCGTCTTCCATAATAAAATATATGAAATTTGATATTATGCAGGAATTGGGAATTAAAATATTTAAGAAGCTACATGACGTCAAACTTTAACTTTGTGCAAGTAATGTTAAATAAAATTAATACGCATGAATAAATGCGACAAATATTTATCCTTATTTGTGGGTCAAGTAGTGAAATAACTGATTTAAATCTTCGTTTCTTCAAAAGTTATATCTACTGTAGAATAGTACGTCAAAACCCTTCAAATGCTCATTTGCAATACTTTTCACAATTTCATAAAGAATGTTTACTTATGATAAACTTGGTGCCTAAATCATGATAAATGCATCAATCCTGACGCGTATCTTGTATAAGATACAGTCATTCCATCAAAACGATATTCTTTCTGTCCGTACCCATTTCTATGTTTATAGAATGGATTTAGCACCCCGCATTACACATAAAAGACTAAAGCGCCATATATCCGCTACGTTCCTAAAAGAGTAGACCGATTTTGTCGCGATGTAATGTGTTACGTTTATGATCAGAAGAATAGTTTCTGCTCTCTAAAGTATCAGATATAGATTTTTGAGACTGAAACGGAATTGAAGAAGGCCACTCAGAAATTTTACACTTACTATATTTAATTTAAATTACAGAAAATGAATACCAAACATTCATATCCTTCTATCTATTAAGGTATTATGTAGTTGTAGTAGATTATTGTCTAAGCGAAATATGAAAGTTATTTTTAATGGCAAATAATCCAGTGTTACTTTACTAATCAAATACTAATTCACTTGCCAAAATTACAAGTTTTTATTCTGTCATTATTGGAGTAATTACCTCATGTATAGAACTGATATAATAACTAGACAATGTGTGTAAAAATATTCGGTAATTGAAATTGTGGTAATTTGATATTACGGCTAGAGTTATTTCGAGTAAGGAATTAAGTAAATATGTCAGAAGTTGTCCTTTGTAGTTACACAACTTCCTCAAGAAATCAAATCAGCATTATAACTTTATACATGTGTACTCTTCCCCAATTCATATTGAAGTTTAGATAAAGGGGTGCAAACGTAATTTGCAATTATTCATTACGCAAATGCATCACAAAAAAGGTTTCGTCTTCGTTAGTTGCAAATGCGATTTTCAGAACGAGAGATAGTTGCCAAAAGAAACATAAAGCGGCTAGTCTTCTTTTACCAAAGAAATTCACGCGCACGACTGCACTCCTCTCACACAGCGTGAAGCTTATAAACGCAAAGAGCTTGTACGTGTACGTCCAGATTACACTCAGAAAAGCTGTAACATCGTTAAGTGCTCAAATATAACTGAGACTAACAGAAAAATACTTCAAATTATGTAAATTTAGGATGCAGTTTAATTCACACATACCAACATATTTACAGTTTTTTTATAGAGCTTTTCGCCCTACCGTTATGATAGTGTGAACGCATTTTCTTTAAACTGCCTCAATCCCGTTTATGACTCTACCAAATAAAATGAAGCGGAAGAAGAGGTTTTATTGTAATTTACGTTAATTAATATTTTAAATAATGTATTAAACAAAGCGTAATATGTTAATTATATACTTTACAGTAGTTCAATGCCCGGCGTTGCCCGGTAATTATTGAAATAAGCCCGGATAATGAATTAAATTGATACTAACCTCTTGATAAACAGTTAATTTAATCAGCATCAATAGAACTAGTTTTTGGAACATTTACCTATTTACATTCACCTCCCCGACCTAACTCCTTGGCAGCTAACTTAAAATAAACCATGATGATGCCTGACGGTATTCAGAAATTATCCTACCACAGAAAATAAAAGTGTCTAACAATAACGACGAATGAAAACAGTAAAAAATAGTCGCTAAAATTAATAAAGTCTAAAACTACTCCCGGTACCTTAAAGGAGTAAAGAAATATAACCTTTAACTAAATAGAGACCAATATATAGCTGGTACCCTAGGAAAATTAAAAATTAACTCCGTAACGTAAGAGGGTTAAAACTACTCCGGGTAACCTTTTGTCAACCGCGTCCACCTCCACGTGAAGGAACATAAAATTTCATTAACCGCAATGATTATTGGCCTAAAACTTCGAAAGGCCGACAGAAACCTTCTCGGAGATGCGCACAACAACTCACTAAAGTTTAATTACAATCGGATGGATGGTTTAGGAGCGCATAGGGAACACAGACACAGGTTCAGTTTTCTATATAGAGAGATGCAATTTTTAGGAAAATAATATAATAAATACAATTATTATAAAAACTTTATAAAACTATTTGAATCAAATAATACACCCATATTGTATGAACGAAAACTCTCTTTAACTGTAAATTTTAGTCTTAAATTGAAAACCAATGCAGTTTCAGCTGCCTATATAAATGAAAATGAACTGTGATTATTCAAACTGACTAAAAAAATTTCAAGGTAAATATTGAGTGTGTCACAGAACGCGGTTCTGATGAATGTATTACTGGTAGTCATAAAGATCTTCACTTCTGTCCCTTAGTACAGACAGCGAATACATACAAAACGAAACTAGATCTCATAAGGCGTAGTAAAATATAATAAACTATATATACATATTTAGTTTTATATATATATATATATACAGTATTTTCTATCTCATTCTAATGAACTTGTTATCAAATATCTTATGTTCTCGTGTCTTCTTCTCATTACAGACTATCTTCTCTTCCATTATGTCCTCTTCAGTTCTCCCGAAATTTTAACTATGGCAACAAATAATATAATGCTTAAGCCCCAGATATTTAATTATTTTTCTGATTACCAAACCATCTGCTCAATTGTTTAATATTTCTTTTAATAACACCATCTGCCATTTATTTCTCAGCTCCGTGCAAAGCCGCATTATCTAATTAATGACATTTGTTCGCGCTGGACCTTAAAAATACGTCGCTTACCCGTAACTTAAAATAATATTTTAAATGAATACCATCGAACATTTTTTATCCATATATATCATTATTGCAAGTTATTTGAAACATAAATATTTCGTAACATAAATTAAATTAGGTATTATTATATCTATTGTAATATGTAAAATTGCAGTACGCTTACAATGAAATGATATATATTTGTGTGTACCTGATATATATATATAATATATATATTGCAATGCCAATTAATTAGGCCATTAATTGGTTTTAATAAAATTTAATTGTAGCGGCAGGAGCTTCCAAAGCGACAATGGAGCCGGGCTCTGTTACATTGTCGGAAAATCAAAATGGCGTATGCGTGCTAAAACTGGAGAGCTCTACGAGTTAGTTGGTGACTAGAATTTAACAGAGTTAGTTAGTGGCGGGACATTCATTACAGAGAACAGAACGAATAATACTAGAGCTGTGACTAGCCGTCGTTTAATGTGTCATTAAACAAAGTTGTGAATTTAAGACACAGTAAAAACATTCACGGAAGTATTATCCCGTAAATATCGCTAAGTTAGTAGTTTTAACGTCTATCAGCAGCCAGGAAAGGAGTGCATTTTTTACGTCTGTAGCAGCCAGGAATAGTAAAGTTGCAGTTTAAGTCCCAAGCGGTAAAAAGACTAGCAAATCTATGAATCACAGGATTCATATAAGGCAAGCGGTCACCAGATAGCTGACAAAAAGGAGGATCATCCGAGTTCCTGGGAGCCTACCAAGGTTGACTTAAAGAGTGTAAAATCTGTGAGCCGATATTATAATCAGTGTAAAAAATTTGCAAAAGTGTACTTCCGAAAACAAAAGGGAATGCTGGAACCAGCTGGACAGATGTGAGTAACAAATTACAAAAATAATGATTCATGTGAACGTAATTAAAGATAGAAGTCAGATTTCGTTCTATTTTAATTGTCAAGTTAATTTTTTTCTTTTTAATTTATTTCTATCGACGTATTGTTTAGGTAAATGTGATTTGTGTGGTAATAAGATTTTTTAAATCAATTGGTTGTGTCCATTATCAAACCCAGCGAAGGCCCTGAGAAATTAATATTTTAAATTGTGATTGTTTGTGAGTTAAAGCAACAAAGTGGAAACAAATAATTATACGTTTTAAATTCTTGTTGATTATTTCATTTAAATAAAGCCCATTAATTGATTATTACATTTGGCTACCACAACGTGGGGCAAATTTCATTCAATTAATGCCTTATTGTAAATCATTACAATATATAGTAAAGAGTGCTGAAACAAGTGTGTAGTGAAACAGTAAATATAAGGTGGTTATTTCATCTTCTGTTATACAATACCAATGTGTATAATTAAATAATAAATTTTTTATCAGTACCAGATTCAGCAATACATCTGAATTTAATAACTTTAAATTATAATATTCCTGAAATGTATGCAATCACATTGATGAATTTCCATTTTCACAATTTTAATATTAAACGTTTATGCTTTTAAAAACTTATTTCCGTGTGGATCAGTAAGCAGTTAAATTTAATTCAAATTGAACCTCCAAATGGTTTATTTCTTAGACATATTTAGTATAAATTTCACTAAAAATACCCTGTTAGGTTGTACATTAAAGTGATTTGTGTTTTCAGAGGTCTATTTTTAAATCCAACAAAATGTTTGAAGCCTTCAGCGACACTTGATAAAGTAGTAATATTTCAATTAAGTATGATGGTCGACAGGCAGCTATCTGAGCTGTAACGATGTAATGAGCTGTCCAAACTCGTACCTAACTTACACCGAAAGCCAGTTCAACAGCAGGAGGCTAATTGCTGAACTGACCGTCAATCATTCGACATGGGCGTAATTGGAAGCGTCTTCTCCCTTGCCTCCCCCACTGCTGATGTTACCATAAAAATATTTTACACGCTTCCCCTGTTCTACGGGTGATTAATTTGATTGAATGGATTAGCTACATTTACGGAAGTTACTGCAGTTGATTCAGAGTAATCGCGCTCATAGGGCAGTTTTTTTAGTAAACAAACAACTAAACCAATTTAAATAAACCATATGGTAACCCCCCATAATATATATTACCTACGCGCCTTTCATTTATATGTAGCAGATTTTGTGGAAACTATTATTCTGACATGCTGCGCGTGTCTGCTGTTGCCATTTGATTAAACCGTTATTAACGTTCAGATTTTCTTCTTATGTGTAAATAAATGTTTTACTTCTACCTCAATGCAATCGTGGTAATTATACTTAAAAGTTATTTCAGTGTACGTACAGTCACTGTGAGGTATAATCTATACCAGTGACACAGCACTTAATCTCACTCATTAATGATGGTTAATCTTCCCAGAAATTGTTTAAATACATAGTTTAAGATTCTACCCTAAAAGTGATGCAGGACAAACACTAGAAAACCTGCATCAGGTGTGTCTGGAATTTGGTACTTGTCGCACGCCCTTCCGATGGTGGGAGAGGTGTTTTCTGTGGGGACGCAGCTTTACATTCTTCGTATTTCGACCACTTTAGGAGGCAGATGGCCGACTGTTCCAAATGGAACAGTGGAGAACTCTTAGCGTATTTCCAAGGTCTGCGACTCCGGAACATATACAACTCAAAACAGGCTGAGGTGCCACGGTTTGTGGAAAGCTTAGTTAAAAAATTGAGACAGAAAAAAGGTAGACCTCACCGTCTCTCCAGAAAGCTTCTGCCAGCGAGAGCTAAGCTCCCACAGTTTTTAAATATACATTTTTTTAGAGCAATAGGCTACTTTAAAATTTGCATTTATATTCAATACATTGTTGAAGTAAGTTGAGTATATAACAGATTTTAAATATTTGATAAGTATATTTTTAACTTCGCGAATTTTGCTGAAATTTATTGAATTACTTTTACACGTATATAATCAGGCATCACGTTTAGTTCAACGAATATAATGACTACCTTCCATTATTTTAGTGGCTAAATCTATTCCGTTTCGGATTTACGAACCTTGCTTCATTGAAATGGTGCCGGTTTCAAAGTTGATAAAAGAATGGGAACAGGTTACTAATATTAAGAAAATAAAAATTGAGCAAATTGTCGGTTGCGTATAATATGTTATGTAACTTAAATAAGGTATATTGCATTAATACATCATCATTTATTTATTAGTGAGAAAAAATATTACTAAAATTTACCTGTTTGAATTATTTATTCAAAATATTTTACGTTTTTATTGACAAGAATTTTTTACAAATACAAAAATTTCCTGTATAACTTTTTGTTAACTAATGCTATATGAATTAAGTACTTTCTTACAAATGTAATTGATTGCCGTTGCTCACGTTCATCTTCCACGATGCATACTCCAGTGACCCCCTGCACGGTAGATCCGTTCCAGTTCCGTTGATTGAAGGCGCCATGATCCGAGATCACTTTGGTCGTTTCAGGACATTTTTATTCTATTCAAGCTCCCATAATAGCTTAGGTATGTCAGCCGCACCCTTGTCTTCTATCGACCGTCTTTCAGCTGCTATGTCACAAGTGTCTCCGACGCGGACAATTCTCGCGGTTCCTTCTACACTGTTTGCTTACTCTTTTGCTGTTCGTACAACAGAAGCATTTTCCCACGCTAGTGTTCCACACCAAAAATAAGGAGCAAGCATCTACATTTTATTTAGAGAAAAATGGAACAATTTCAATACTTTTGTTGACAATAATCAAATTTTTCTATTAAACTGTCTGAAATGAGGTTTTAATATTTCTTGCTCATTTTATCTGAATATATAAGAGTTAACTCTATTTGTTACAAAAGATGAACCAACCCACAGATTTGACGAATGATTTTAAATTTTTTAAATGGTAATATATTCTTTAAAAAAATATTTATGTACAAGTAACATTTGTTAAGATTCACATTTTTCTAATTATTTTTCAGTAATACGAAACAAAATTATAAAATGCATTCAATTCTTATTCATTACAGTTACATGTTTTAAATTAAGAACAAATTAAATTAATATGTGTCGCATTAACAAAACTATAAGTAACCACAAACTTTTGAAACTACACTCACTCAATCGCTTTGTTATATGAGACTTTTTTCCTAATAACATTTAAGAAACTGTGAGACGTCATCTGTACTCTTCAATATATTGACCTTTATTTATCTTCTCCCAAAAATTAACAACTTCGCTTGTCTTTAAATAGGTACATAACAATTCACTAAACTCCACGTAAAAAGGAAAGATAATGTGTTGTATTCGTCTAATTTTTTTTCTACTTAGACTACCTGTGCCAATACTTTGGCCTATTTTTTTTACTGCATCTCCTTCTGATAATATCTATAGTTGCCAAATTAGGTCACGTTCCCTTAAATTAACGCAGTTTTGATAAAAATAGCAATATTATGTTTCATATGTAGTTACAGGGGTTTTACTTTTCCTGATAAAAATAATTTAAATTTGATACTATATGTTAGTAATTAGTAATATGATAATTAAAATATGATAGGAAAAATCTAAATATCTATTATGGTAATATTAACATTGCGTTTTTAGTGATTTTTTATTAATAAGAAATTAGAGTTGACAGGCACCGGCTACTAGTTTAACTATATGTATTAAATTATGTTTCTATGTTATTTCAGAGAATGTTATATGTTTAGTGTTAAAGAAAGTTGGACTGTGGAAAGATAATGTAAAGTTGTAAGTTGTTCAATTTGATATTAAAAATGTGTAAAGTGGGGAATTACCAAGAAAAGTAAATAGAAATATACGCTTCCAAAGAAATCAGATGAATCTTCGTGAAACTTCATGCTTTTAGCCATCAGTGAACTATATTTCTTTACATCGCATTGCTTTATTAATTTATTATTTTTATGCTTAACGATATCCTGTCGATTAATACATTTCCACTCACTTTAATTTGTTTTATGAAGTTGCATAATAAACAGGCGCCCGGTTATTGAATAGCGGTTATTTTATTTTTTATAATAAAATAAATTTTTTGGGGTATTTTCTTAATTGCTGATATACCGCAATTCGTACGAATTAAACTTTATATTAAAAAATTCAAGTTGAACTGTTCACTTATACTGTATCGTTTCTTTGATATTTCCTGTGATCTCATGTAATATGCAGTTTAATTTATATTGGAATGATAAGCGTTTAAAACAGTTAGGAATTCAGTCGTCAGGAAAAATCGTTTGTCCGAAATCTACTGGTATGGATATACTCAGATCTATTCAACGGTGTCAGCAGATTATTCAGTTAAATGAAAAATATGTTTTTTGCTATTATATAAATTCATAACTTGAGAAATATTTTACTATACTTTATTTATCAACTTGTGTATTAACATTGTTTATTTCCGGAAGTCTCATTTCATTATTGTCTTACCAATAAGGTCTCTCTTTTTTCCTTTGGTGAAAATAGAGCACTCTATGGTTTTAGAGTTAACTATAATAACATTATACACATGTTATTTGTAATATCTGCAGCCTTTGTTCATGATCTTGACACGTTAGTTACTTTCCCGACTATTCTTTCTTTGCGATAAGCGTAAAGCTTGCGGTTATAACGTCTGCTTCATTAGTGTAAGCGGCGATTTTCACTTTAACTGCCTATATTCGGACAATTTTAAGGATCACCGCACCCTCATTTAACATTCCTTTCGTATCGTTGAAATTACTGATGAATGCATTATCGTCTTTTGCTTAGAACGATTCCTTTCTCTTTTTCAAAATTCCCAACACGGTCATCATTTTTCCATTTGAACCCTACCTTCATTATCCCTAACCAAAATTTAAGAGGTAATGTCATGTCTGAGTTTTTTAATAAATAAATCTGCCAAATAATTAATCCAAAACTTTTGTGTCTTATATTAATAAAATTATGTTGATCCAACAGTGTAAAATATAATTGTAGGTAGGAATTAAGGCCTTTCTATTGGTATTAAAAGTTAATGACAGTAAATAAAAGCATAAATGTTTACAATGTTATGTGTGTGTACTGTTAATTGATCAAGTCATGCTAGATTTAATTACGAAAGATACTCCAATAATACTTTTACAAAATTTGGGGTGCAGTTCTCCTCACAAAACACAAAAATAAAATATTCAGAAAAAAACAGAGCTTAGCCGTGAAATTGTGTAGTCGTGGATGTGCAATGGATGGAGAAGTGCCGTAGCGGGCCTGGAGTCGACTCGGTTGGTTCAGAGGTAGTGCACTACCGTATCAAGCGGGAGACCCGACTTCGATTCCCGGTCCGGTAGAGATTTTTCCATCCTGATACCTTAAAGAAAATATATAAATAAACTTCTTTTATAAATAAGGTCATTAAATATGGATATTATAGTAAATTTAATTTAACTAATTTAACGGCAATTTTTTTTATCACTCGGAAAATATAAAAGCGGGTCTTAGCCACATAAAATAACTAAATTGTGTCGTCAATGCTACTTCACATTTGAACTGCGGTTTATGTCATATGCCTGTGGAATTGAGCTATCCATCAGCATTACTAGATATCAGTCATCTGTAACAATGTGACTAAACTGTGCTTGGGCTCCATCCTGGTTGTTTCCGTATTTGCAAAGGCAGATCATGTAGTAGATCCGAAGAGTGTTCTGAATAAAGTTCCTGTAGTCAGCGCCTGTAGATCGTGCTGCGAGAATACATTAACATTCCAGTCACCACTCATGTTTAAGACAGACTAGCTAAATATGTGAAATTTTAAAAAGGCGTCCGGTAAGTCATTTACTTCCATTCCTAAGTTAAAGAAGGACGTATTTGACTTTTTTCTTAGTTTTTCGTTTGAACACGGCGTTGAAGTTTTTACACAAGTATACACACAAGTCACTCAATTCTCTTAAGTATCAGGCCGGTGGTTTTTCGGAGGGGTATCTGCCGGGGTGAGATCAGGTGAATTTGGTTGCCAAGACTTCAACGTGTATCCACTTTCATGCTCCTCAAACTGCTGTAGTTCGATTCCGACCTTGTGACACAGCACATTTATTCTGCTTGAAGAAGCGTCGGGATTGATTTAAAGTATAAAAGGGTATTCAGCAATGTGAGGTGTGCTCCGAAACATTTGTGCCTACAACAGCAATGTACTCTGTCGTTAGATCTACTGCTTTACACGACGCGTGGACATTTACCCGTGATTTCATTGTCCTTCATCTACCCTCTTTAGATGCTCACGACAGTAGCACGCGAAGAACCGACTAGTTTAGTCGTTTCCGAGATACGCTTTCCAAGGATCGGGTCCATAAAAATCTATACTTTGTCAAATATGAAATATAAAATTAATATTATGTCACTAATTGGTCGGAAGAAAGTATCAGAAAAAGGAATAAAATTACCCAAGGTGTTCCATCTCGGCTAGCTCTTCGATTTCTGTTCTTGATTAATCTTTTAAATGACTATTTAAATATACCCAAGTGTTTCTGGCATCCTAACTTTCAGAAAGTCGTTCTTCATATAGGTTTTTACACTACAAAATGTCTATCTTCGAGGAACAAGATTGTCTAAATCCTTAAATTTATCACGGAAACTTAGTACACTGTTAATTATAAGTTTACCAAAGACGTTCTTTTTCAGTTCTTAGAAAATATGAAGAATCCCATGGAATATATTAAAAATATTCTTTGAGAATATGGACAATTAGAATCATATTGTATCTTCCAACTATCGCAGATATTCATTTTAATATAACGTACCCAGTTTTGTGCACCCGAATGAGATTGAGTGACGCTCCATTCCAGTCAGACGTTACAATTTTTATCATAATTTAAAACGTAAAATGATATGTGGCGGAAAGTTCATAAGAGAACTTAATTATTCTAGATTAATTTATTTATTAAATTTTGTCAAAATGAGGACTAAGTCACTATTCTTTACTACATTTACTGTATAATATTCTAGTATTTTCAGTTTACAATTTATCATTTGATATTTACTTAACGCGATTGTTGAACTCGTTTTTCATTTAAATTCTAAACCCAGCCAACTTCCTTATTTCGTTCTAGTTCCTTCCACTTAATAGGTTTATGCAGTTGTGAAATGTCCTATAGCATCCGATTAGTAAATCTCTTTCGGTCGCTGTGTTGTCACATTCCTTTCCTGTATTATATTTATGTAATGGCTTCTTCCAGAACGAATTTAGTTCGTTCTCTGAACTTGTATCGAATGACAAAGTAAATTTATTTCCTCACTTGCATTTCTTTGACTTTACTTTCTTGACTCATTTATCTCATTGATCAATTAAATTCATCTTGTTTCTGTAGAACATAGTCGGTATTTATAGTTACCATTTTTTATTATAACAATAATAATTCCTAAAAATAGTATGCACTTCATATCGGATTGTCTAAATTAAAAATTTGGAATAATGAGGATATTCCCTTGTTTCAGATTTTCTACTATTTTATCTGGTTGTATTTGATTCAGAAAACGGAAATTGCATCGGAGATATTCGGTGTTAAAGCTGGTTCCAGGGTTATCTTCATTGGAGTTTTCACTGAAACCCAGATTGATGTATTGCCGGATTACATTCGTTAAAACCGGCTAATCGTTTACGTAATAGCGTGGTGGATTTGAAAAACGTTACAAATGTCATATACAATATCAGCTTGGAAGAGAAATGTTATGCTCAATCGATACGGTACATTCGAAAAACAAATCCTTTGTGTAGTTCCGATTTATGTAACTACGATCAATAAACAAATTTGTCACAGTATTTGTCTGTTTTTAGATATATAAATTCAGATGCACAAATCTAAATAAAATTTATTATATTAATTAATGTAAGCTTTTCCGGTGTAAATTATTTATAAATCATAAGGTGCTTAACTGTGAAAAATTTATTAATAAAACTTATTTTAGTTTGGAATAAACTACTGATTGACAGAATTCGATATAAAACTTGTTGATATTATATATAAATCTCCACCGTTCCATTATAATCCATTTACTCAGTTTTGTTTGTTTTAGAGGTTGTAGTTCGCCGGAGTCTATATTTCGGGCAGAGCCTCGCGGCGCTTGTGTAATCTTCTATCCTATAATAGTTGTTACCAACTTTGTTACTCTCTCACAGTTGGAGCTAAAAAACAACCAATGTTCAGCAGTTCTCCTCAGCTTTATGGAGCACAGAATTACACGTTCTTTTTCAGATTAATATCGTGAGGTAATATTTAAAAAAGTTTACTCTAACTCTCTGACGAACTGAATCACTAGAAACACGCATAAATACCAGATTCTGGTATTAAAATAGTGTAATTATGACGTTTAATTTATATATATATATCAACGTAATAAAAATAAATATTTCAGCTATTTAATTTACTCTTATACACTTATAAAAATCTCGAGTTAATACTAAAAAATTTTATATTTATCAGCAATGTCTTTTATTTATGAGATGCAGTCTTTCTGCTTGTTTTGAGTATTATATTATATTTATACTATATCAAAATCGCCAGTTAATGATTTTTTCCTTTCTTATGAGCACCAAATGAAACATCTAAGAAAACAGTATTTTCTAGAATACTTTATTTTTATATAATTTTCTCTTTTAATGGCTAAATAATTCCTATAATAATAAATCACGAAGCATTAGTCACAAAATATTAATCGTTTACTGTTATTTGTTTGAACAGTTTTCAGGTTTCATTACGTCAAACTGAACAAATACTTTGGTGCACTCATATAGAATTTTCGTCCCCAAATTAATTAACGATGCCATAACTGACAGAAAGGATGTACGTGTAAAGTTAACAATAAACATTGGAATAATATGAAATATATACGAATATATAAATAAAAAATAAATTATAGCTAGATATCGTCGTGAGACTCGTAACTATGAGGACAGTGGTTTAAGTCCCAAATTTTTGAGTTTTCACTGGGGGCGTAAAATCACTCAAGCAACTAACTGCAAGAAAGAAAATTTGAGTGAAGAGACCATTTACTATCAGCATATCTACAATTTTTCGTAGACTCACCGCCGTATAATCGTCTCAATGGTCCTCCATTATCTCTCTCGCTATCTATCTATCTTTCTTTCCTCCTCTGCACAAATAGCAGTGTCAGAATTTTAAAATGCATCACATTGAAAACGACACATAATAATCAATATTTATTTATTGTATATTAAAAATCCCGATTTGCTATGTGTTTAGAAAATAACATCATTAAAATATGACGTGAGGATCCGTTCCGTTTTTTTTAAAACATTTTCCACATCAACATTTTCCATTTCTGACAACGCGTGAAATGTCTGACGCACCCAAAAGTATTTTTACAATATTCACATGATTTCCTCTACCTCTGTAATATTTTCAAAATAATATTGTTGCTCGGTTGTTAATGCAAAGCGTCACCCTGGCGGTTAAAGTTCTAGCTCACTAATTGGTAGTCCTCATTCTATATACAGGTTGCTCCAAAGTTCCCATTAAAACTTTTAATATTTGTAGTAGGGCCTGATTACATAATGTTGAATAGAACCCGATGGCAGAAACGAACCGTTTACGTGTTACAAAAATTTAAAAACGGGTATTATGAACGGTCTTGTTATTGGGCCGAAAATTCTTCCACTGCTTTACAAAAGTTTTCCTCCTCCTAAATTACGAAATATGTGTATTATAGTACGTTTATTAATTGTGAAAGTATATTTTTTCAATTATTAATATTAGTTGATTAATATTGTAAGTAATGCGCTGGATACAAAGAGTACTGAATGTTACTATTGTTTGAATTCATTGGCTTGAAAAATATTTTTACAGAATTTAGATGCCAGTAGTAGTTACCAAATTCAGTTCTAAGTTTGAACAGTAAAAGTGCAAGAATACAGATACGTAAAAATCCAAAATGAGAAAAATAGTTTGACCAGGTTTCTCGTTATCCCCCAAATAGTTAAGATTGTTGAATATCATAATTGAAAAACGGGGTTGATGTTCAACGAATAAATAAAACTAATTTATGCATCTGTTGACGGAATGGAAAATATGTGCTCGCAAGCAGCTTTAAGATAAAACAGGACTGGTAAATACAGTAGACAGTAGCAAATAGACCAGAATGGAGAATATGAGAATGATTTGTAAATAAAACATTCCGGTAGAATGAAATTTGGAGATGTATGACAAATACGTACTTCCTGCCGCATTAAAACAACGGTAAATTGGGCACTAATGTGAAAGCAATTTGAGTTGTAACAAAGACGTAGCGAGCAGAAAGGCTAGGCAGAACTGGGTGATACATTATGAAAATAATTTCATGAGAACATTTTACGAACTAATTATATCTCAGTTTGAAATCTGAGAAGTAAGTGTAGAGAACTGAAAAAAAACCAGAATATTTTCATACGCAGAAATTCTATACATAGGAAATATTCGGGGCCGAAAACGGCAGACATTCTATAGGTGGGATGTGGATCTTGGCGAGGAAATAAGTAGAAAAATAGTAGCGAATGCTGAAATAAATTCGTGGTCCTGATGAAAGGTTAATTGAAGCAACCTAAAAAAATATGCATGCGAGAGAAAAAAACTGCAAATATTTCATAAAATCATTATGTTTTACTGCATACACTTTTTAAAAAGTAATTAACTATTTCGCTTTCCAACCTCTGACATTAAATTTAATTTTTATTGTGCTTTGAGCTTGACGATGAACTATTATCCTAGCGTTATGTATCCGTAATTAAACATTTATTTAGTATGTTAATAGCAGTTTAGTTCATCATACAATAAAGCTACTGCATATGTCTGTTGATATATTTTGTGGGTACGCAGAGGTAAAACTATTTCAATGATGTTTCTCTTTAAGATAATATTTACTTTCTTGTTAAATAATTAACTTATTATAATATATAATATATAATATATATATATATATATATATTGTGGTAATTTTTGATAAATGACAGTTAAAGCCCCACGTTGGAGTGCAATTTTACAATAGTTTTTAATTTTATTTGCACCACGTTAAGGCGTCAATTTTTTGGTAATTTATTAAAGACATTTAAATGAACTGCACGTTGGAGCAAACCATTTTTATAGTAATTGAGTGTCCAATGATATGAAATGTTAAACAAGCAATTAAAACAAACTATTAAAATTTATTACGAACAATCAATTAAATTTACAAAAGTTATTAAGGCAAATAATTTAAATTACATTAAATTAATATTTTACAATAAAATCTCGGCTATTTCTCAGGGTCTATTATTGGGCCTTTAATAAAATATACTTATTATACAATCAAATTTTACCAAGATACCAAAGGGATTAATTCATCAATAGATTATTACAATGCAAAATATAAAAAAGAAATTTAATATGTGAACGAAAACGGAAATCTGACGATAATATCATTTACTTACGGATTTACAGTTAGTAATTTGTGAACTTTTACCTTAATGCGTCTGATATTCAAGGAAATTGGCTAGTGCACACACACACACAAACAAACACACACACTTATTAACACTTATAGGCAGGCCATTTTTATACACTGACTCTAATAATCAACACTTTTTGCTTGCCAAAATGATTTGCAATGCCTTGTTCGATGTTCCTTTTAACGAATTTCATTAATACGCTCCAAAGTTTGTTAACTGCTTGATGCAGTTACCTGGGCTCCCAAAAAATTTAACTAACTTCATAATATGAATTAGACTCAGAACTATAAATAGTTAGAGTTGGATCGACGTAATTATCTGCTCACAGACCTGTTTACCATTATTTATCTAGCTGTTAAGTTACATATATGCAGACACTTTTTGGATTTTTCTCCTTTCTCGTATACTCTCGAGAACACTGGAGCACAGGTCCCCACAGACTCAGCTCTGCGTGTCTAGCGAGCTAACTTCTACAATCCTACCAAGCATTGTATTCTTGCCACATTCTTGTATACGACTTGTGTGTTTTTATGCCGTTAACAATGCGAGTCCAAATTTTGTTCCTTAATTAATTATTTCCTTTTAATTACTACCATATATATATATATATATTATAAGACGCATTGAAATTATGCGCTCATACGACGGTTGACAAAAAATGATATGATGATATTGGATAAAATAAAACATTGTCTGAAGCACTGAAATTTGTTTCGGCTACGAACCAAATAGTACACCTTATTTGTACGTCATTTTCGTGAATTTATGATTTACATTAATATACAGAATAAGTTTTGAAGGGAGATGAATGTTGAACGTTGCCCCTTCCCGTCGCACGTCTTTAATCTAGTCGATAGAGGATATGCCCCCATACGTTACGTAGCATGTCTTCCATCTCAAAATTAATCGTTGGCGTAATGTGTCCCTTATGATCAAACCAAAGCGCTTCGTAGGGGATTCACGTACATCGAATCTTTTATGAACTCAGACAAAAGGAAATCGCATACTATGAGGTCGCGAGAACGATGTCCCCCGGTCTAGCATTGAGAAATATGCTCCTAATATTTTCTCACTGCTGTAATGCTCCAAACGGAACTTGAGCTTGCTATATTTCAAACTTCCGATTCATTCCTATACGATTGGAAGCTATGGAGCTAAGGCAGTTCGACAGCGAGTAAGGGGATTAAAGTCACATCGTATAAATTGACATATAATAATATATTTTGAATCAACTGTCAACTGACAAGTGCAGTTGTGTTGCTCTAGGCTCTTCTTCACACCTGACTAAAGGCACAAGGATCCCAGAAACGTTGCGTGGTATTTATATTATCACTTTATTGTCTGTATTGGCTAACTTTCTTATTCAATAATATATAAATATAAACTGTCAAATATAAGTCTATAGGGAATTTTAAGAAATCGGCGTAATATATGTGGAACGAAATGTTTTATTTCTGTTTACACAACTAAGAATTCTTATTGCGAAAAAAAGGCGATATTAAATGAATATGTGAGGGAAATGAAAATGTAAGTTGATTCTTTAATGCAAATATTTGATCAAAAATATTAATACACAAAAATGCTTATTCTGAAGAAATTTAATGTACAGGACTCGTGATATTCTTCGTGATTCATAAAATGGATACTAACGTAAAATCTGACTTTGCACGCTTGAGTAAAGAAGGTGAGGAAGTAAAACATTATGCTGTCTTTGCATTGTTTCTTTACGAACAGGCAAAGAGATGGTACACAAAAATAATAAATATATGTTTCGATCTTATTTTTAGATGTTATTATTGAAACATAAAAGGAATTACTAACCTAAATAGTCGATACAGAATTAAAAATCAAATAATTAACACAAAAACGAAGAATTAATAACAAATATTATCACGATGTTTATCAGTCAGAAAGTTTAAATTACGTAAATGAAGCAGTCAATAAAGTCCGAATATTTAAGGTAATTAAACTAAAGTATTGCATCTCATACAAGTAGTATGAAGGAATACAACGTTTCGACCCAAATTTCTGACTTTATGAGGTACTAAATTAATAAAAAAAATAAAAATTCGACCTAAAGTAAATATGAAATAAATTAAATATATCGAAATCAACAAAAACTCTTCGTGATGTGTTGAAGCCATATAGAGGGGAAAAAATAGCAGGTTGCAAATATGTTATCAAATTTTAGAATGCATAAACTGCTCCTCATGGAAGTTGAGTTTGAAATAACAACTTGTTTGAACTAATATACATTCGAGGTATTATTGGTTTTGATTAAAAATACCATATTAATTCTAAATAACGAAAAAACTTTAAAAAATAATTTACTTAAAACTATTTATTAAAGCAGACTTGCTTTGTCTATCCTTACATTGAATTCTATCATTTAAATTATGTTTTTCATTTACCCAGATTGTTTATGATGGTTAAAATATGACGCACAAAAGTTCTACAGTAAAGTCATAACTGTAGAAAAGTATAAAATTAATGAAGTATAAATGTTTAAAATTCCTAGGACTTTCAATGCATAATATACTAAATTGGGAAGAACCTGCAAATACGTCAATAAATAAACTCAGTTCAACAACATACGCAGTCAGAATTAAGTCAAATCACAGTGTTACAAGCACTACAAAGTGTATGCGGCATATTCCAAATCTTTACTGTTTTATGGGGTTATTTTTTGGGGTGATTGTACACGGCAAAAAGTCTTTCTAAAGTATGAAATTAGAAAAGTATGTAAGCTGAATTATCGGCATTCCTGCACAGAAACAAGTAATAGGGTATAACTTCCTCTTTAATACAATATATTTATTCATTAATATAATTTGGAATCAACTACTATAACAAACTCACAGCCTGTCAGATCTGTTCTCACCCAGGAAGAACCTTTCTGGAGAGACGGAGATAAGGTTCCCACAAGCAGCGGTACCTCGGTCAGTTTTGAGAGGTGAATGATCTGGGGTCGCAGATCTTGGGCATACGGTAAGAGTTGATCGCTGTTCCCATTGCAACATAAAGCTACCTGCCTCCTAACCTAGTCGAGGCACGGAGAAGGGAATGCTGCTTTCCCGCAGCAAACCTCTCTCCCGCCATCGGAACAGCATTAGACAATTACCAAGAGCCAGACCTAACGGATGCAGGTTTTCTAGGGCTTGTTCTGCAACACTATTAGGCGACTGCTGGGTAGGATCCTTAAACCATAGTTCGGGGGCCTTAATTAACCCTTGGCTACCTTCCTCTACCCTGCCGCAGCCCCCATTTCAAATATTTTCCTATGCTATTAAAGGAAAGTCGCTACCACGGGGATTACCCTCGTATGGTCTGTTATGTTAAACAAAAAAACAACTATAATAAATTTAGAACCAACTATGATATATATTCGTTCAACAGAAGAAATAAAATAAATTTAACTAAGTTTCATTTCGACTGTTGTCTTTCTGTATCACATTATATATATATTGTAATGTCAATTAATTAGGCTATTAATTGTTTTTAAATAATTAAATTGTTAGCGGGTAAAAATTGAATTGTGGCGGGAGGAGCTTCCAAAGCAACAATGGCGCCGAGCTCTGTTGAAAGCCGAAATGGTGAATGCGCGCTAAAACCCGGTATGAACTAGGAGAGAGTTGGCGGAGAAACATTGTGAGGAGCAGAACAAATAATAAAACTTCAGCAGAGACTAGACGTCGTTAATGTATTACCAATTAAAGTTGTGAATTGATACAACGTAAAACTTTAACGGAAGTATTGCATCGTAAATATTAGAAAGTAATAGCAGCTTTGTCAGAGTAGAACCTTCCAAAAACTTCGTGGAGAAATTTTTCCAGGTGAACATTGGTAAATTATTGTGGAGCGGAGCAGTCAACGAAATACAGCCAATCTTGCCAAATTTTAAAGTGAAGTGTTGAATCAGTGAAAACCAAGGCCTGATATTAAAAATTAAAGTGTGTAAAAGTGTCCGAACGAGGTAAAATTGATTGTTCTGGTACCAGACCGACGGTCCTTAAGTAACAAAACTTTGATAAATTTGTGAACTATAATTAAAAGGATGTAGTCAGATTTCGTTCAGAGTTCATTTAGTTCACCTTTCTTTCCACTTATATTTAACATTGTTTTAGGTTAATTTTTTTATACTTTGAATTGTTAATAGTCAGATTATTCATGGATTGTGTTCTAATTATCGAACCCAGTAGTGATCCTGAGATTAAGAGATTTTCAACATTTTGGATTGTAAATATTAATGTGTATTCGGTAGAACAACATAAATTGTAAATAATTAAAGTAAAATTTTGTAAATTTTGATCAAAGACCAGCATACAAAGATAGGGCTAAAAATGTGCATTTTTTAAAAATAAAAGACTTTAAATATTAATAATTTTATTTGTCATTCCTATATTTTAATTAACCGCCTATCACTTATTTATTTATTACAATATATATTATAATATACAAAGTATAATAATTTCTATAGTTCGCTATCCGTTGTTCTGCCAACATTTAACTTTCATTAACTTGTATGATGGGATTACAAAATCAGGGTTTTTGAACACTCAAAAGTTTATAAATATTACATAGTCACACACACAAATATTTATTAACAAAAAAATGATAAATTTAACCTTAAGGGTTGAGTATTTATAACACAATTGTCTTTTACACTGTTGAGCCCAAACAGTTTGACAACAGATAATTTCACAGCGTCAATGAGAGTTTTAACATGAATTATTTTCCAGCCATCTTATCTGGGTCGAAATTTGGCAATTCAAAACAGAGCGTTCAAAATATTACTGCATATAATCAAGTTTTATGAATGTATATAACAGAAAAATTATGAATGTGAATGTTGTAGCTTACCGTTTTCTGAATTGTCCTCCAAATTGTGAATGTTCCACCTCAGCTTCGTCATGGTAAATTGACGCGAACTTGGATCCGAAATTGCTCCTCTACGATGTTCTCGGCTCGATGTGAAAAATATGCTGGCCCTGAAAGCAGTAACGTGGAGCTGTTTCCACTTCGCAGATCCCGGACAGATCTCCGCGTTGATCCTCCGTTTCAAGCTTCGTTTCAGCGCGCAGTGCGAATTATTGCGTAGACAGGCTCCAGTCTGCTCGTCTCGTATCGAATCAGCTCCCTCCGTTTTCACCCGCAGACTTTGAGATTTGTTTTAGATCGTGGAATTGAAATTTCCTGGTTTACACTAATAAATAAACTATTGAAATATTTTCACAACAGAATCTGGTGGTATCTAGGACGGTCCGGGTTCAAATATTCTGATAAATTTACCAATCACATACTTTCTATTAAATTGCGGCATCGATAAACGGACCAGTAAAAATGTTTGTTTGACTAATCGAAAGAATTTTGTCGTTTCGCAAAGCCAACAATGTCATCATTAATTCCAATATATAACTGTCGCCCAACAGATAATGTTCACGATGTTAATAAAATTTTACAATAAATTAATTTATTATAAACATATTTCAAAATTAATACTGTAGGTAATTATGAGCGATACCCGTTCACTACAATATACTATTAAAAATTAAGCGTCACGACGTTTGCTGAAACGTATTCAAATATAATGCAGATAAAGGTAGGTCGCTGTTTGAACACTTTGTTTGACCTCTAAGGAGTCTTTCAAGAGAAGAAAATCTTTTACTTTTGTTTTATCATTTGCTTCCGTATAGGATAAAAAGAGGTGGTGGTGATGATGCATTTTCTAGTACAACAGACATAAAGAGTGAAAATCGCGTGACGAATGTTCACATTTATCAAATTTCTCGGAGAAAAGTCCCGTTTCCATAGAAACGACATGTAAAATGTGTCTCAAGATTCCTAGGGGGATGCAAGTGGGTTAAGGATTCTGGAAGGATCAGCAGGATCTCGTGGTAGAAGCCATCTGTCTCCCTGAAATGTCGTTATATTAGACGCGAAACGCCGGAATACGTATAGGGCTTGGAGGGCACGTGTTAATATCAGAAATGCTATATTGCCGCGACCCCAAGATAAATGTGATGTTCGCCTAACATTTGTAACAGAAACTTTATCAGACCCTCGAGTTCAAAAGACTTTTGTACCTGCCAGAAAAATCTTATGAGTATTAGTTCTCAAGTGCCACCTAATGCTTTCATATTTAACTGAAAAACTTTTGGTTAGAGAAGTCAATTTTCGTATCGCTGGAAACACGGCTTTCATTGGTAACGAACAATCCGGCTTGAAAGCAGACTTTATTTGAAAATTTCAAGTAAATTTAGAGACGGAGTGCTTTTCTCTATAACTCCTCTGCAAAAAATTCAAATCACAACAGAGTGAAATATTTTGTTCCTGAAATCTTCTGTTCTTAACACTCCCTATCCCTTGCAATTATATACCGTTTCCTTATCAGACTCCATTATATCAAGAAAACGTCTCTCCACACAACGTTTAATCAAACATTCTACAAATGATAAACTATAAATAGTCTATGTGTTTTGTATCATTTCACTAGTGATATGTATCTTAGTTATATCAGCTGCCTTATTTTAGAGTTGACATTTATGGAACGGTGTATTTAGGAGGGTAAAATAATAGAAAATCTTTTTATTTGTTGGCATAATTTTCTAATAGTTTCTTTTTGGCTTTTGAGTTTTGCCAAGTGAAATGCACAGTTTTGTCGCTCTAGATTCTTGTGTGTTTTAGTTTTCTTAGCACCTGAAGAAAGGAACAAGGTTTCCAAATACATTGTATGGTTCTTATATCATTTCTTTTGTCTGTAATGAATAAGAAAGACAGCCAATTCAGACAAAAAAGTGATAATATAAATACCACGCAACGTTTCTGAGATCCCTGTCTCTTTCGTCAGGTGCGAATAAGAGCCTAGAGCGACACAACTGCACTTTTCAGCTAACAAAACTCAAACGACAAGTGCAGTTGTGTCGCTCTAGGCTCTTCTTCGCGCCTGACGAAAGTA
Source organism: Zhengitettix transpicula (assembly GCA_037074705.1). Taxonomy (NCBI): domain Eukaryota; kingdom Metazoa; phylum Arthropoda; class Insecta; order Orthoptera; family Tetrigidae; genus Zhengitettix; species Zhengitettix transpicula. The sequence continues at coordinate 152,191,007 of CM073590.1, forward strand.
ACAAGGATCCCAGAAACGTTGTGTGGTATTTATATTATCACTTTTTTGTCTGAATGGGCTATCTTTCTGATTCAATTATATCAATCAGACGTAATTTTTTTCTTTTTAATTGATTTATTTTGAATACAGTAAATTAACCTCAGTAAAATTAAATTTTTCATTTGCGATTTTTTATACTTTTTCCAATTTTTTAAAATTATATTTCCTTAAAAACCAAGGCAATTAAATAAAGCGTAGAGGTTTAATTCATCCACTTAACATTTAAACTCGGAATATTTTAAAGTCTATTTTAATTTCGAATATTTCATTTTGTTGTGACTTACTTGTGCCTTGTAAGCGTATAAAGAATGAATTTGAAATGAAAAAATTAAATAATTTACGTCTGATAGAAAATTTATAATAAGAAAAACAACCAAATTTGGCCGTATTTATTATTATAAAAGAATGAATTTGCAATAATTATTATAGTGTGTGTTGTTTTATCTCTTTAATATATATATATATATATATATATATTTGGGTGTAGACAGGCTTTGTATAGGGTAATCCACATAGTGGCAGCTCCCCTCTTATAGCATAGGAAAGGTAATTGAAAGGGGGGATGCGGAAGGGTAGAGGAAGGTAGCCAAGGATTAACTAGTTTAAGGATCCTACCCGACATTCGCCTAAAAGTAATGCAGGACAAACCCTATAAAAACCTGAATCAGGTAGGTCGGGCATTTGGTACTTGTCCCACGCCCTTCCGATGGCGGGAGAGCTGAGGGGTCACAGCTTACCCCTCGCCATGCCTTGGCCAGTTTAGGAGGCTGCTGGCCGACTATTCTAATAGGAATAGAGGACAACTCTTACCGTATTCCCAATGTCTGCGAACCCAGAACATACACCTCTCAAAACAGACCGAGCGCGGTGACCGTATACTTTCCCTTATAAATTTGTTCTACCTACGAGTTTAAGCAGGGTCCGGTAAGTACAAGTATCTACCAATAATTTCACACTAACGTGTGTAAAAATGCGTGTGACGTCACTATATATTAGTGATGTATAGTTCGCAAACGCAAATGAATAGGTGTTCGAGTACCGCAATCTCGATTTTATTTGTAGGATCCAAAAATTATATCTCTTTAAATCCACTGAATTGGTCTCACATTTATTTTCTCTGTATTTGTGTACTTCTATTATTGTTTAGCTTCTTTTAGGTCGATTATCTTAGCCCAGGTTTTCTCGAACTATTTTAAGACGACAAAAAGTAAGTTTTCAGAAGGTCCTGCTATGGTCTGCCCGTTAGAAGTGAATTTTTTTTAATCGAGCCGATTTTTAGGTCAGGAAATTTCAGGGCCGAAAAGATTAAAAATATATTGGCGTACGCTGTAACAGTTCCAACTTCGATTCATCAGTTTTCGTCGTGTGCACCGTAACTCATTTCACTGTCTTCGACTGCTACGGAACTGGTTCCCGGGGAGAATCCCTGTGTTTCGGCAGTTTTCAACAAAATCGTCAGGATTATTAGAAAAATGGTCAAACCAAATAATGAGTAAACGCGACACCCACCCAGTGGAAATCCTTTTCAGAAAATTTTTATTCAAATTGGATAAGACTGCAGATTATTTAAATATTTTAAACCAGTCTGTATGAATTATATAAGCGTAATGCAAATACATTTTCATTTCACCAACGAAAAAGATTTAATTTAATGTTAAGCCTCAAAAACAGATTAAGTAAAAAATCCTTAAATTAGAGAATTTTATCAATTTTCTCCATTTTTGACAGCGACTTTAACATCAGGGCAGATAAAAACTGTTGAAAAAAAATTGTTCAACCATTTCCTGTGTTCCCAGGTTTATTTATTTTCAAGAAAATCGCGTTTGGGGCTATTATTTATATTTGAAATGCCACTGACTTGAAGCTATTTTTCGTATTTCATACCCCGACCTCAATAATAAAGTTCCCTTCTGAATATAGAATTCCCTGATTTCGCTTGCTAACTCAACCAAAGAAGGCGAAAAATTTATATTAATCACCAGGAAATCCTACCATTTTTATTTTATATATTAACAATTTCGACGGTTTAGCGTAGAATTTCTACACTGTATCGTGCGTTTAATCGATGTGTTTAGTTCTCAGGATTATGAGAGATTAAGTTATCTCGTTTTCTCGTCTGAATTCTCTCAGCATTACTTTGCTCATCAATATTTTTAAAAAACTTTCACGTCACGTTGCCTGCTCATTTAATATTCAACATCCTTCTGTAACGTCTGTAATTTCAGAATCGTAAAAGTCTGCTCTTTTGTGCTTCCCAATTGTCCTGGATTTACATTAATATTTTATTGTACCGCATACACAAGTTTCTAAATCAGTTCAACAATTATAATTCAGTGTATAAATTAACATGATTTGCCTCCGTAAAAGAATAATGCTGCACACATTAGCTTTCAACTATATTAATCTTAAACTCATTCCCATATTCCTCCATATTAATCATTCTCTTCATATAGTTTTGTATTTTCCTTGTTTTCTTATTTAGTTTTATACTGACGAATGAAAGCTAACATATACAATTACGTACAGTTTCATGTCCTTTAACACTGAGTTCCGTTTGAAAATATTTATTCTGTTTCTTGTACAGGCATTATTTTGGTCCAGGGATGAGTGGCGGTAAAAATAAATAAAATTTACATAAATCACCCAGTTTTTCAGAAAAATGGGAATTAGTTAACCAAAAATAAATATCATTTCAAGGTGATGTTTCGTACTCAATTTCGGGACTTTTATGCTGTATTTTTTATCTATGCGTTGAATGGAATTAAGATTATTCATTTTCTGTCACTTTTTAAAATAAAAAACGAACTAGAACAAAAATTATCCCGCAATGAAACACTTGAGGTACCGTATAAAATAAAATAAACTAGAAAAAAATGTAAATATAATTTTTTGACATATTAATATTACAATAAATATATAAATTGGTCATAAGCGAAAATTAATAATTTGAAAGTCAGTTAATATGATAAAAATATGTTTTCACGACGTTTCGTCGCTAATTTTTTATGTATTGCAGAAAGCCAGACCACGCCTTTAAGATTTACTAAAAATTTATTTATATAACATTAATGTTTGGAAGATATCAAGGGAAGATTACTGCATTGCATACATAGAGAAGTTGACTCAGTTTCATATAAATGTGTAAATGCAATTTTGTTAAAACACATTATATTTTTTTATCAAACTTTATATTCGTAATAGTCCACTTTTGTAAGAATGTTTTATTTATTAATTAATAATTAAAGACTCATATCTCATTTTTTTAAATTATTGTACACGTGATGAAGTCCCAAATTAGGGACGAAACGTTTTATATATTTTTGGTCATTTATTTAATATTTTCTGATTTATGACTAATTTATTTAGTTATACAGATAGAAAATAAGTGCTCAATATAATAGACACGCGGCTATTAAATTCACAAATGGTTTAGTGATTAAAGAAATTGTGAAATCCGATAAAATAAAAAATAGTGGTAAAAGAATCAGGTGCACAATAAGTTTTGAATGTGATGGAATAAATGGATGATAGTCAATCCTGAGAAATTATATGATATATCTGGCACCGATTAACGAATAGAAAATTTTGCTTAATATTCCAATTTAATTTTACAAGTGTCATGGCAACATACGATTACTTAAGGTGCAAAATAATTGAATCAGCCGTTGTTCAACTGTATAATAAGATAATTTTGATATTAACTATATTTCAGTGTTAAATAATTTATTTCGTTGTTCGTAGTATTAGACCTCTGAAAACAGATACATATTGTAGGCAGATAAATTATACTTTAAGTTAGTACTAATAACAAAAACTATGATCTTCATTAGAGTATTTATCAGAGTTTCCTAATTTCATTTATATACTATTTGAAACGTACATAAACACTGAACCGAACGTCTATAAACTGGAATCCGTTCTTATTATGATTTATTCTATTCAGTACTTGACGGATTTTGTTGTATATCACTTCACTGATACGCATATCTTCCAAATATAAAACATTTGTCGTTTTAATTGATATGACAAAAGATACTGAATGGTTTCCATTGTTAGTTTTTTTAATAACGATTGAAAACTAACAGATACATCCATGAATTTATTCTTTGACAATCGTTTTTTAACGCATCCTGATACCGGAAATATTTTATGTGTTCGTCCGATTGTATTTTACGTTAGTCGACGACAGTTTCATAGCATAAAAGGCAAACAGCATTATTTTAAGATGAAATCAATAGGCGTTTCAACTATGGACGTGCATAGAACGGATATGAAGTTTTTATCTTTACTATGATTTTAAATTACGACTGTATTGGATCGTGTGCGTACAGATTTTTGGGTCCTCTTTTTGGGGAGAAAAGAACGCATAGACAATATTCATGTGCAGGTCAGTCGTTCCTGCACATGATTTACGTTCGTATTAAAAAGAGCAACTACCTCCAAATTTAGTTTTCGAAAAGTTAAATTTGATTCTTAAAATCACAAAATAAATTTAAATGATAATTTAAGTGTTCACTATCACCTAAGCGAAATAACTAACCAGGGGAACAGAGATTTTTCTCCAACTTCGCACTGCTTCAGGAGTAAGAGTAAACGCTTTCTGTTGCCGTGGAGACACATTAAGGTGATTTCCTGCGGTACTTTTGAGAACAGATGAAACTTCGTTTGCATAACAGGACAAGTCTACGGCGTCCACGTTGAAATTTAGTTGGGAAATGCATAATTGCGTCTGCATAATAAGTGTCAGTATGAATTATTTTATTTTCCCTTCTTTGTATATATATATATATATATATATATATATATATATATATATATACATATATATATATATGCGTGTGTGTGTGTGTTTGTGTGTAAACTCGCAAAAATTATTTCAACGTTTTTATAGTCCTTTTTCATTATAAAGTTTTTTAACGTCATATTTTAATACCATTTTCTATTGTATTTCACCCTCGTCACGCTTAAAATCGCTGGAAACGGAAAAATTCCAATAATTGAACCAACAAAAATTAAAACCGTTCAAATTAATAATCTATATACATCGCACGTATTGTGCATTAACATATTATATCGAGCATAATTTTTTGAGCACTCACTACCGTAAAAATATCATACCCGAAGCCTCGTTATCGAAAGCACGTCACGCTGAATAAACTTATCTGTAATTTTTATCTCTAACAATTCGGCGCAAATGAGGAACGACGGAGCGCGGTTTCAACGAGAAAATATTTGAGTATAATTAAATGTCGTTTGCGTGAAAACATGTGCATTATTCTCAGTAATTTATTTCCTTTCTTGATTTCCTTAGTGATACTGTATAATATTTCTGCTACTATAAAAATTTAGGTTATTTTCGTCCAAATTTATTATTATTTATATAAAGCATTTTTATGCATAATATTATGTATAATTGCAACTGGAGAAAATGATTTGGTGTTTGTAATACGATAAAATAATTTTTTGTCATATTTCATCTACAAACACTCGATTTTTATTGTTCTCATAACAATTACCTTCAAACTCAGTAATTTAGTCTTCTTGTGCACCACTTAATATATCTTAATTCATGAAAAAGTTTGTTTAATAATTATTTAACATTACAATAATTTGTTATATTTAATTCCACCGGAAGTACCAAGCATCAGAGGAACTATTTGTAGTTTCCTAAAGAGTTCTCCAATTATCATAGACGGCACAAATATGTAATATCAAGGTGAAGTAACTATACTCACCGCACCACACCCTTGGTACAGCGGTTTTATCAGATTGTGCACATCGCCATGTCAGTCAGAATGTTTGTAACCGGAAGATTCCGTAACCTTGATATAACATGTTCGTGCCGATGACTATAAATTGAGAGGGCAATCTTAAAATAAATCTCGGAAGTTCCAAAAGGGTTTTATCCGCCCAAAATCTTTCTCTTCTATTTATCAAAGGATCGTTGCAGTATTTTGTTTTACCAAGTTAAACATAAAACTTGATGTCAAATAGATTGTCCAAATTTCTGTGTTACATTTTCGTAACGCATTCCAAAAATTCAACTTGTCACGCCTTTTAGGATAGTGTAGTGAGGGACCAGTCGTGGTTACAACATTCACTGAGCGCCTGCGACTGACTGGCCCGGAAGCTGTGTCACGGTGGTGTCTACAATGCTGCCAGATCGCTCGCAGTGTTGACTCCGTCACTATTTCTCTACCTCGATATTGCAACAATTTTCATGTTGTTACAGTTATGGTAGTCAGTACACAGAATAGTTTGATTTCGCTATCCATGATAATCTGTCCTCCGCTAATATTTTCCTGTTTGCATTATTATTGCAGCCCACATCTGCCCTCATATTGACTAACATATTCTAACTTCGGTCTTCCTCTTCCATCCTTACCCCACGCACTTCCCTTTCATACTAATTTAACGACTCGGTGGTTCAAAATGATGCTTATTAGCCTGAACCATTCATTTAGACAGAGTTGCCCATAATGTTCTCTATCCACAAATTCTATTTAAGACTCCCTGGTTTGTTACGCTATCTACCCATATCACATTCAGCATTATTCTGTAGCGCCACTTTTCTGCATTGCCGATTTTCCAAGTACAGAATTATTTCTTGAGAGGGGGGGGGGATGTAATTTATGTAATAACAATTTACGGGGAAGGTTATTTTAAAATAATTAATTAATACATCCAATATTTAATTAGTAGTGAAAATACGGAAGTAAAAATATACAAATTTACTTGTACAATTTTAAAACAACAACTAAACATCGCATGTACCTCTCCCTCACGGTAAATTATTCAGAGGGGAAGTTAAATTTTGTGCCATATGAGCAAAATGTCTGTAGTAATATGAACTAAAATGTTTTTTATCTTTTCCACTGTCGCCGGCGAGGTTCAGATTGCAGAAACTACTGTCATGGCTTATCCTACCAAAATCGTTGGTATCTAAAATTTCTTGATATGGTTTTTATATTTTCAACTTCACTTTACTTTTCTTTCGCTTTTAATTCACGTTTATTCTTCTTTTTATAAACATTAACACTACACTTTCTTTCATATAATTTCGTTACTTTACTATTTTCGTTCCGCCGAATTAAGTGCTTTAACTTTTACTTCTATGATATTGCACTTACAACTGATCAGTTTTTTTCTCGACTCCTAAATTCTTAAACACATTAATGACGTTTTCTTTAAAAATTTTAAGTTGTTCTCGAAGGAGTCCTGCAGATAGCTTTTACATTTTCATAACTTGTTTATTTCATCAGGTCACAGCAGATAACGTCCAGCTACTGCTCCACAATCTGTCACACAGATCTGTTCGCGTCTCTGTCCCTCAACTGGTAACTTTCGACTGCCGAACCCTCTCAACAATAGTTCTTGTCACATCATGTTGGTCTACTCCGCATCCAAGCAGTCATCAAGTCCACACCCTCCTCCATGCCCAGTAATAGATGTGAAAATCATTCAACCCTACCAAATAGTATAACTTTAAAGAAAGTTTGACCTCATTACACATACTACCCCACACCTTCGAAAAGTGTGTTAGATGTAAATGAATTCTTCCTTTTTCCTTGCTTGGTTATCCGACTTTTTATATCTACTTTTCCTCTACTATAATAATTATTCTATTGTCATAATCGCAAATTTCATCTGCTTCCGTCAAAATAACATTTCATGATCTTTTCATTACCACTCTCTTTTGACTACTACTTTTGTTTCTATTAATACTCATATTGCACTCGATTTCCCAAATTGAAAAAAGAAGATGATGTAGACAGGCTATGTATAGGGTAATCCACATAGTGGAAACTCCCCTCTTGTAGCATAGGAAAGAGTATGAAAGGAGGGATGCGGAAATGTAGAGGAAGGTAGCCAAGGGTTAACTAGGGCCCTCGTCCTATAGTTTAAGGATCCTACACGGCAATTCGCCTAAAAGAGATGCAGGGAAAACCCTAGAAAAACCTGCATCAGATAGGTCGGGCATTTGGTACTTGCCCCACGCCCTTCCGATTGCGAGAGAGGGGTTTGTGGGGTCGCAGCTTTCCTTTCGCCGTGCCTTGACCAGTTTAGGAGGCATCTGGCCGACTATTCCAATAGAAATAGCGGACATTTCTTACCGTATGCCTAAGGTTTGCGACCCCGGAACATACACCTCTCAAAACAAGCCGAGGTGCCTTGGCATGTGGGAACCTTAGTTAAAAAAACAGAGGGAAGGAAGGCATCCCAAAAGGTAGCCTCCAGAGCTCTCTGGGAAGGTTCATCTGTTGCAAGATTGTGTTTTTGCTACTTTACAAGGCTTTCAAATCCTCTGATAAAACTACACTATTGTGAGCTAGCCTTAGTTTTCATAACGAAATTATTTTAGCTCTAGCCTAACTGTTATTTAGCTTTGATATGCATATAAAATTTGAGAGTCTAAGGGAAAGTCTGTGCCTAAGGTGTCTTGGGTGCGTCGCCGGCCCGGGTCTGAGGAGCTGCAGCTGCTGACCGTGGGTCTGCAGACGTACAGCGGCGACCCGCGCTACGCGGTGTCCTTCCAGTACCCGGACAACTGGCGCCTCGCCGTGCGCAGCGCTGGTCGTCAGGACGAGGGCGAATACGAGTGTCAGGTGTCCACGCACCCGCCCAGGACGGTCCGCTACAGCCTCAACATCAGAGGTAAAGGAAAAACTATACTAAATTCATTGACGACCACGCACGGTGCAGGACATAAATGTTTCACAGGTTCAAACAGATGAATACACGAGCACTATTAAGCTATAAGTAAAATACATATTACTACTCTCAAGCAAACTTTACCTCCAATCGTTACACCCTCTTCTCTAAAGGGATACTAATTGAATATAAAAAAGAAGATTCAATAAATGTATAAAATATTCATCACTTTGAGTACCTTTTAATAGACTTATTTATATCCGGAAAAAGCGTTGATAGTGCAGAGTTATAGTGTAAAGAAGCTGCGGAATGAAATCGGGGTTGAAATGGCTGATCATGGAAGTGATACAGCGATGGAGTGTTCACTTTGAATAGTCCCTCTGATTCGCCTAGTGTGGGCACGTCGACGATAGCGTTGCAGTGATAACGAAGGCAATATTTTGCGTTTCGTAAACATTAAAATGAAAAATGGATCCAGTGCGGCTTCACGTCCATTACATATCCGTCATATCTGTCTTACTATATCGAACATATAAGGTGCGTTAATACAATTTTTTAGAACTTTAACGGACATCTCAATCGACCAGAAATATGAATAAGTAATATGTTTCATTTGAGGAAAGCACTTTAATTTCAGGTATATCAAATAACAGTAGCACTGTTACTTCTTAAACTTGTTGCCTTTTGTCACAGTAAACTGTTCAAATTTATGCATACTTATTACAATTTGATACATCTGAAACTACATATGCATTGCTATTATTTTTATCTGTTCAGTTGTTTTACTGGCTTTATGTAAATAAAATTAATACCATTTCATATACAGTAATACCCCAAAGTATAACTTTCTAATGAGGACCAAGTACTAACAAAAAAAATAGTTTAAATGAAAAATATTTATTGAAATGAAATTGTAGTTCTTCATAGATATTAAAATAATAAATGTAGTAACCTACTATTAAAAACAAAAAATTATTAAGTATATAAGTAATTTGGAAGTCGAGTGCTTCGTGAGATATAAGAAAATTCTTCGGACGATTTTCATGCAGGATTCATTTATACCAAGCTATTTTTTTTCTTGATTTGTATTTATAACGCGTTCTTCGTTGTGGTCGTTTTCTAAAATCTCTTCAATTGATCTGAAACCTTGAGTTAGTCGTGCAACTGTCAGGTGCATTTCCGGTGGAGTTTGGTCTGTAATGATGTACACGCATCTCTAGGAGCTTTGTCAGATCCTTACTATGTGTAATCACCAACACTGGCTTTCTCATCTAATTGATTGCCAAGACTGACAACTTCTACTATCACATGAGCTGCATGATAGGTTTCTGACTGTTTTCGCGTCACCTTCGGAAATTTGGGAATTCTGTTTCTATCTTTTTGTCTTATTGTTCTTACTGTTGATTTCGACAGTTCAAACTTCTTTGCAAATTCACAATTTTTCATTTTGCTATCAGAATTATTGATAATGTTAGGCTTACAGTCCGAAGATATTGTTTTCCTTTTCCTACTAGTTGCAGGAGAATCATATTTACTCCGTTTAAACGACATAATATTTTATAAGAATGTTAAGAAGTGCTGGCGTGGAGTTTGTGAAGCAACAAAAGCACTGAAAAGGCGACATGTAGTGCATCATTGTTTCTATTTTACTTATGGCAACACATGGTTTTAAATTTCCTCGCATTTTCATCAAATATTGTTAAGAAGCGTAACAATTGCTGTAATATATGTTACGGGTTTGCCTAAAATTACAGACAGTTCCAACAACGCCCAGTTATTTTTTATTTTAGATGATTAGTGCTACAGTTTATTCCGAATAGAAATATATAAATACATGTATTGTATTTGAAAATAATATCTTAAATACGCAAACAATCAAGATTATTAATTACTGGGCAAATTATTTAAAATGTACCCAATTGGTAACTGATTCCGTGAAGGCAAAGTTCGGGAAGCCAATTTAAGGTATAGTGAATAAACGGTCGATGATCCACAAAATAAATTAAGCTTCGCGATTTTTATGAAATATCTCTTATATTCATATTCTGTATGATATAATGTATGAAGTTGTGTTAATAGAAACAGTGTGCGCGATGCAAACAGCATTGGTTGACTCTAGTCCAAAATGGCTTCCTCACTCCAAGGGCTGTTGCGGCAGCAAATGTGTACAACCTGGATCTAAAAACAACAATCAGCTTACCCAAACTGCATATATTTGATCCCAGTTTCAACAATTTTATATGCTCAAACAATGAAAATTTTCATAGAATGATAAGAACGAGGAGTTTGTAACATTCGATTTATTTTCTTCTCTTAGAGAAATATAGCTTTTAATCTGACTTGTCAAAATGCTCCTTGGGGTCGCTTTTGAATTTGTCACCTCGTTTGTTGTTAATATAGGATCTAACGATCGGATTGCAGAAACGTTGTGTTGTATTTATTTTATAACTTAATTTTGTCTACTTTACAATCCGGGAATTTGCATCTAATTCATACACTTTTATATTTATTACGTCGTTTCTAATTCATTTTATAGACCACTATATGTATCTTTAGACTTTAAACGTCTTTTAGAAACTCGAAAGTTTACTCGATGCATTAGTCAATATTTAGCTCTCTGCTTCTATAACATCGATTTTGTGATCATTCTGACGGTAATTGAACTTATATTTTTTCAATACACATTTCTATTACTTCTACAAGGACACGATTTCTAAGCCATTATTTGTAACTTCACCGCATAAAATTACTATTGTCTAAAAGCAAATGAAACTCATCAAAGGTAGACAGAATTTTCACAAAATTGTAACTCCCTCTGTAATTCACTTTATTCTGCGATTGTTATATTTACAATTCTAATTTTTGTGATGTGATGTAAAAAAGGAACACATTAAATGGCGCTTTTTAAATATTTATTTAGTGTATATAAAATTTGCACACATCACTTGCAAAGCATCCAATTAAAATTGTTATAATTTATATATTTCAATGAACATTTTCTGTTATATAGAAACGTTTGAATCGTATTTTAATTTGGGGTGATACAAAACAGTTTACGATCTCACTCGTAGCATTCAGCATTCAATAACATGTTTATCGGTAAAATAAAAATGTTTGAATTACTGAGTAGTAAATTTTTTCTATGAACGCATCGTTAATTAACCTATACTATACAAACAAATATTAGTTGTAAGCATATTGCAACCAAAGATTTCCTTTATCGAGGTTAAGTAGCGCATTTTGTAATATAAAGGTTAAAGTTTATATTAAAATATAAGTTTTAAAATGATTTTAAATATAAATGTTATTCGTTTCCTCGAAAGCTTTCTTGCTCTCCATTTTATTAATAACGTAATTATGGAAGAAATTTTTTATTTAGTTGCAAGAAAGTATAATAATTAATAATAAACACGTTATATGTTTTTAAAGCATTGTTAGTAAACAAAATTTCGACTGTAAGTCGACACGTCTCCATTCACTATAAAAAGAATTTTTAAATTCATTTATTATTTTATACATCAGTGCTTTGTTTTTGTTGTAAAGGAAAGAAAGTTTACTCCTCTCTCGAACATGGACTGTAAAATATATTGCGGAAGGGATTTAAATAACACAGGCAAAATATGAATTCTAGTGTACGAACAAAAGTATAAACGTTGTTATTTCCTTTATGTAGTCGGTTCCCTCGAATATTTCAACAAACCAGAAACATCGTAAAGAGAAAATGTTAATAAAGGTTATTGCTGGAAGCTATAATGCATTAAAAATGTAGATAATACCATCACTAAGTAAGAGTAATCAATAAATTTCTGTAAGAAACATTTATTCAGTATGTAACAAAAATTATCCGTTTAATTTTATCACTCTGAAATAATTCGAAATCGAAAATCCATTGATAAAGTGCAGTCACCATACATTTGGAATTGTATATACATTTATAGGAGCAAAAATTAAAATATGATTTTGGAACATACTTTCGAAATACGTCATTGTTAACGAAACAGTTTAAATTTTACTATTCGAATATTATTAATATTATTAAAAATAATAGTTCCTGTTGTTTAATTTTTTGCAGTACTTTCAACTTAAAAGTTAGTTAGGATTTCGGTATAGTTAACTTGTGATCGTGATTACGTTAGCTTGAGAACACAATGAATCCGTAAATAAACATATGTTTATGTATAGTTTATGTATTTTATTTTTGACTTCAGTACATCTATTATTTTATTCCTAAATTATCATACAAATATATTAATAATATCAGTAAAATTACTCTTGTAAACAAGGCTCTCATTAAATTAAATAATTTTTTTTCATTAAAAGTCTATGTAGATTATTTGGCTCAAATAACAAGAATTTTGATTAAGTGTTGCTTCTTTTTGATAATTATTTAACTTCAGAGTCTTGATTCCTATTAAACTTTTAAATTTTTCCATTATATTTAAAAAAATTATAGGTGTTAATAACGTAAATAGTTCAGTTCTGGCTGCATTATGGAAATAATTATAGCATAACGAAATTAATAAATTAGATTAATCGTTACTTATTTCTAATTATTAGAACCTTTTAATAACAGTCGTCAATTGAGACGCACGTTACGTGATTTCGTTCCTTACGGACAAATTTTATGACAGATTGAAATAAATAGTTTCCTGCCTCTTAAAAGTTCGTTTAAATACTGACGTAGATGACCGTATAAGATGATTGCTAGTTTTAAATAATTCAAGTGATGTACTTATTGTGTCAAACTTACTTCATTCTTGCCGTTTGTGGAGGCAATGTTTTTATTTTAAGCACGTTTAAAACTAACCTACGTCCAAAAAGTTTCTCTTAACATTGTTAAAGCTGTGGATGGAATTTGAAAAAAAAAAAAAGTAAAAGACAATATTGCGAAACATCAGTCGCGACTATGGCAAGTTGGGTGTTACTAAAGTCAGAGAGATCGTATTGGTAACAGAAGTAATTTATTATATTTAGCTGGGCGTTATTATCCGCAGGGAATATAACGCCAATTCCCTTACAGATGATTCCCGAAGTTGAACAACAATAATTTAGTTAATTTAACATTTATTTTCAAGGTCTCTTAATTATTGTTATTGCCTGAAGAGGCTCCAATAATACGAACGAAACGTTTTAATTCATACTATTAAATTTTTAGCTTTAAATAATAATTCTACTAAACTTTATAAATAATTTTTCTGACTTGTCTGACTCTTCAAATTGATTATTGTATTACGTGTTTTTAAGGTTACCGATATTTTCATATGTATTTTGCTTATTTATTACTGTTAACAATGGTTATTATTATAGGAAAAAGTATAGAGAAGAAGAGACAGTAACCCTCAGAATTGATCTATCTATGTATAACACATTTTTGAGAATTACATCTGTAAGATGTTTAAGAAAAGAAGGAAACCGTATTTCAGTCTACGGAAAGAAATAATAATAGTTATTATTATATTACGTTTAAACAGCTTAATCAATTAAAAGTTGTTGGAGTTATTTTAAATTTCCAAAACGGTAACAAAAATTTGAGTAAAAATATATTACATGAAAAATTTTCATCTATAGTGAAGAAAGACAGAATAACGTAACGTAATACGCTAGTTAGAACTTTCGGTTGTCGGAAAAATGAGAATGTAGGTAAATATGTGATATAGATTCTTCACAAAATAAATGACAACACGCCACGTCACATTTTGGTTAATACGTACCCACAAAATTTGTGAAACGGCCTCTAGCTCTATATAGATGTTTCATTAGTTCCCATGTTATTGGAGTCTACTGCTTCGGAAATTACAGCACACTTGAAATAAGCAAGTGAAAGTGTTGTTCTTTCCATGAAATTCTTTATAAATAATTTTAGCAAGCATCAATATTTATCCCAAGGAAAAAATATTAAAACTTTCAAATGGGAAAAGAATGTTAAAAATTATTTCTGTAAAAAGAATTTAATTAAATAAAAATGATATTTTATTAAAATAATACTTCACAATATGTTTTGCGTAAACTTCGCGGAAAATCGTTTTCAGTTGGACTCTATTTTCAGTTTAAATTACTAGATTCCCTTATCTGAAACAGCGGAAGTTTTTTCTTTCACAAACAATTTATAAATTATGTTTCATAAAGGAAACACAGGGGTTTAAATTTTCTAGCGATTCTCCCAAGAGCCCTCCGAATTCTTCATATTGTAATATATTTCCAATACCTTCTGAATTCCGAAAAGTTTATTCAGTTACTTTGTAGTAATAAAGTCGCATACGTCAATATCATAGCATATAGAGCAATATTCTGTTCTATAATATATTTTCAATACATGGTTCTCTTTTGGAAAACTTTCGCGGATATTTTCAAGGCAACAGTTTGTTTATTTTTCTGCATACAACCCAAGATAAAATTAAATTAGAATTCATTTCTCTGTACTTTGTTATTTCGATTTATTGATCAATGGGCGTGAATATAAAAGCTTATGATACTTAAATACTCTTACAGCATCTGCATTTTTAGTCAGTAAGAGAAGCTTTATCCTCAATTAGTGTTTAAATATCATTATCATTTGACACCAATAATACTTTATCTGGTGGTGTTTTAGGCTTTTTGTTAATAAATATAAAAATATTAATATTCTTAATATGGACCTTTGAGAACATCGTAGGTAATATTTAACTTTAAAAATTATATAATGGGCACCTTTACATATTTATCATACTAAACATTCATTATGAATTGAAACTTGTTTAAAAGATTTAAAGCTTTACATAGTTATGAGTTAAAATTTTTAATTTATCAAATAAAACGCTTTTGATTGATTAAGTGAAACATAAATTTATTTCTGTTTATATGTTTTTAAGAGACATGCACAATGTCTTTCGAGACAAAAAAAATCATCGCCCAATGAATTTGACTTTTCAAAACACTCATTCTTTTCAATTATATGATATAAAATTTAAATTACTTCGTTACTTTTATAACCATATACTATCGGGTGCAAGGAATTATAATCCTCCACCTGTAAAGTTTGATATTCCATGCACGTAATGTATTGGCATCGTATATATCATGCAACATACGGATTAGCGTCATACGCTATGGACAGTGCTGTAATCTTTTCCCCGCCCGGAAAAATCCTTGTTTGAACTTGCGACCTTTGATCTTGGACGCTAGTACACGGCTCCTTTAATTACTCTTTGATACCCGTTGCTACATGTTATTATAGTTAAATATGGTTTCTGGTTTAATAATTGATATCTTGTTTTTAACGCAATAAATCCGTCATGACAAATAAATATACGTTTCGCCATGAAATGAAGTATTCTTTTAATCAAAGCAACAAATGGTATTAATGAAAGGTAGAATTTCTAATGTTTTCAGGTCTATTAAATCTTTCTAATACTGTTTAGTCTAGAAATAATCGTACTGATTTTCAGTATTATATCCACGCATATTGTAATGTCAATAATGTTCCGGTTTGCATTAATGACTTTCAGTCTTAATGAAACTGTTGATGCAAACGTCAGATGTGTTAAAAAGCTTCCTTTTCTTAATTTTGAAAAAAAAATTATCATTTAGCGATATAGAATGAACATATTGAAAATAATATGAATAGATTTTTACAATTATTGGTATTTATAAAGAGTAACTGCAGAAAATAAAATTCAGTTAGAGTTTTAAAACCTCTATACTTGCTTTTTGTTAGGCTTTTACTTTTATATGATTCTGTCAATTGTACCTCATTTTTATGTTGAGAAGAAGTACTCAGAAACAGTACAATGCAAATTATTTATAAATAATCTTTTTATATATACGGCGTATTTTTAATCTATATTAAATTTATTTATGAACTTATTATCGGCAGTATTTGTAGCCATTCTTTTTTCAGTGAATTGATATTCAATGATGTGGATAAAATAAATATACAAAAAACCATCGTTATTTTACAGTCCAATTTATAATTCTACGAATTCATAAAATAATCCTCTTATTAGATTGGACAAATAATTGGTATTGTTGAGTGCCTAATTCATAAAAACTGTTAAGTGCTTGATTCTACGTTCTACATTGTGTTCAATAGTCTGTATGGTTTAATTCTTCATTGTAATACTGGAAAAATGAGTTTACAGGCATTCAGTAAAACAAATATTGAAGTGTTTCCCGGTGTAGTTGTTAAAATCCCGTGTGAATACCGAGAACTATTTATTGATTTAGTAAAACAGTTATTAATTGCATTGTTTGTTATATATGGACATATAATTCGTTAATTGATTGAAATATATATGTATACATCTGCGAGTGATGTTTTCTCCATAAAATTTTAATTCGTTTCGAATATGTTCCATTATATAATTAATAATATATTTTTAAGGTTATTGCGTGTAGGTCGCTTCAATGCACTAACGTACATAGAGTGAGAGAAGTAAAGGTTTTCAACGATATCTCTACTTCAAACACATTACTGATATAAACACTATTCGATATAATAATATTGAGGTTTCTTCCTTCTTACGTAATTCATAACACATTTTACTCAACGAATAATTAAAAGGAAATTTTAACTTTAAAGTTAAGATTTAAGAATTATTATTTATAATATAACACTTCGTATAAACCGTTTCGTTTCATATGGGCATTTATATTTCGTCAACATAATTGAATACTCCGTTTTTTTTCTGTTTTATGACCCTTGTCGTAGAAAAGTGTATTTCTGTTCAATTCTTCAAAATCAGGCTCAGTACATGAATGAGTCGTGTATCGTAAAGAAATGAAAAAAAATGTTTGCTTTATTCACGAAATTATACTGGTTTATAAGAAAATAACCCATAAATACCTTGCTTCTGTGATAAATATTCCGATCGGATTTTTTTTAACATAAACCGTGCCTTTTTTTAATATGTATCATATGCCCACATCATGGATTTTAGTTTTTGAAAAATCACTCATAAGAAATATATTATTGGTTCAAGATACAAGAGAAACTCCATGAAAGCTCAAATGAAAATATATTTTATCATGACAAGAATCCTACTTGGCGTCGATGTCCAGGGGGATTTTGAAACTTTCGAATAACTGTACAATGTTGTGGACGAAAAAGTTGTAGGACCGCTCTCAAATTCAGCAACAGTTCGCGCAAAAAGTAAAAGTTTCATTATGTGTTGGCTCGAGATACACTGGACTGTGGCCAAAAGAGAATCAATGATCTACTAGTGCATATGTCTGTGAGGAAATACATTGGCGCCAAAATATCTCGCCAAATAAAATTTAGTGCTGCACTTCTAGAGTTGAAACTGTGCCACGCATGTAGTGATGGCTGTCGTGGCGATTTATATATTACTTGCTTCTCTGAACGCCAATAAATTCTTTAAAATTGAAAGCATTCAATGATAGAAATCCAGCAGGCGTGAAAACTCGCAACGTAAATGAGTAGCGATAAAAAAAACTTAAATTAAGTTTTAACAAAACAACAGAAATTAATCTTTTTTTTATTATTATTTTTATTTGTTTACAGTCGCATCAACAGCTTGGTTATTAGCGACTAATTAATGGAACTCAATTTTCTTATTCGGGGACCTGATCTGGACGAGAGTTTCTCTCACGCTCACAAATATCCATGCCCTCGCCGCAATTCGAACCCGGGACCTCTGTGATGCAAATCAGTCACGCTGACCACTACACTACAGGAGGTCGGCAGAAATTAATCTTGTTTCTTATTTTTGAAGGCATTTAATTATATGATAAAATACAGATAATTTAACAGGATTAAATTTATATATTAAGTTATTAATATGATGTATTATATTGTTATCAGATAAATTAGTTTCTAGTATATTAGGAACATACGTGATGTATATAATGAAGACATACAAATAGCGAAATATTCCAAGGCACAGAATTAAAATTATTATTATTTGTGCTAAAATTTACACAAGTGCAGTGTGCGCCAGCCCCATGTGTTCAATGTCGTACATAGATCCACGAGGGTTGTTTGATAAAGCTGATAAAAATTAAACAAAAAGAACAAAAATAGGTTTTGTCAAACTCTGCAAAATACTCCGTCACGGCCTCGATCACTTCGTCATTTGATGAAAATTCTTCTTACCATGTAAAATTTTCAAGTTCGGGAACAAGAAGAAGTCACTTGGTTATTAAGGTGGATGAGAAACCAATTCGAACCCCCAACTCGTTCACGTTCGCCAATGAGATTGTTGCTGTGTGCGCTGGCGCTTTGTCCGGGGAAACAGCACTTTCTTGAGCGCCAACTTTGTCGTTTCTCAATCAGCACCAGTTTTAAACGATCCAACAAAGTAGCATAATAGAGCCCAGTTATGGTTGTGTCCTTTTCCGAAAAAGCTATGAATATAACACCCTGAGAATCCCAAAATATAGTGGCCATCACCTTTCCAGCTGACAAAACGGTATTCGCCTTTTTCGGAGCACTTTCACCAGTTTTAATCAATAGTTTTGAATTGTTTTCGTGTCTTACGTGTAGTGATGGATTCAAGAGTCATCGACGGTTACGAATATGCACAAAAAGTCTTGTGTATTACGCCTAAACATTGCTAGATTTTGCGTTGAAATGTTTTTCCGAATCTGTTTTTGGTCCAACGTCAACCGTCGCTGCCCCATCGCACACAAATCTTTTTCATGGCCATTTATTCATGGAAGATGAAATAAACTCAGTAAGTTGAAAAGACTAAGGCATCAGCTGCCTCTTGAACTTTTAGTTTGCGATGTTACATTACGATATTGTGAACTTTTTTGAATGTTAGCTGCGTGGTGACCTCAATTGGTCGGCTGGAGCTAGTTTCACCTCTGTGCTTCTGCGACCTCGTTTAATCCAGAAGTAAAGCTGAGTTTCTGCTTGGTCAAAACAAAAAATACGAGTCCATAGAAATAGAAAGCGGGCAATTATCAATATCGATGTGCAAAGAGTTGAGGAATCTTGGATTAGAACTCAATGCTCATTCAGAGTCCGCATGAACTTCATCAAATTCGGTTATGATTTGTGCAGCAGTTAAAGTTTTTAATGATAGCTCGGACTTTTTTTTTCAGTCTCCGGCTGTTTACACATCTAAGACTACAGAAGGCTGCCAACAATGAATTACGACTTCCACATGATTAAAACTTTTAGGAATGTATTTGAAAGGATTGTTTACCAATAATGATAAAGTGTAAAAATGGAAAGTGAAAAGTTCCCCGCTCTTTCATAAAAATTTACCAAACTTATCGAACAACCCTCGTATGTAACATGAGTTGCAGTCATGATCCGTCAAACTTTTAACGAATGTATCGTGCAGTCAATAGCTCGAAATAAACGTTAGTCTCGTTAACTCAATCAGGTAGAACCTTGTAGGAGAGATACGAAGGGGCACCTTTGGGGATGCCTTTTCCTCTCCGTTTTTGAACTAAGGTTCCCACAAGCCGAGGCACCTCGGCCTGTTTTGAGAGGTGTATGTTCCGGGGTCACAGGCCTTGGGCATACGGTAAGAGTTGTCCGTTATTCCCATTGGAATAGTCGGCCAGCTGCCTCCTAAACTGGTTGAGGCACGGAGAAGGGAATGCTGCGTCCCCACAGCAAACTCCTCTCCCGCTATCGGAAGGGCGTGGGACAAGTACCCAATGCCCGACCTACCTGATGCAGGTTTTTCTAGGGTTTTCCCTGCATTTCTTTAGGCGAATGCCGGGTCGGATCCTTAAACCATAGCCCGGGGGCCCTAGTTAAGCCTTGGCTACCTTCCTCTACCCTTCCTCATCTCCCCTTTCAAATCCCTTCCTATGCTATTAAAGAGGAGTTTCGCAAAGTGGATTACCCTCATGTAGCCTGTTGCCCTAAAAAAAAAGAAATAGCGTTGAAACAGTTTTAAACAAATCTGTAATCTTCTGGTGCGGACTGACTTAATGACCTGCTGTCGTCTTCCATTTAATATTTTATACAATTAACATAACAGTTGATTTTTATTACTTAAACATGAACATTTTAGCAGTAATTTTGGTATTTGCAACATTGTTTCTAGTATGACCAAGTTTTGTCATATTTTTCGTGTTTCAACATGTGTATTACTAAACCGAATCGAAAAAGGGGACATTAAGGCCAGTTTACGCTTGATTACTCCAAACGTCATAGCAAAAGCAAGTCGATAGTTCTCTTTTTCTACGCAGAGAGAAAATTTATCGAAAAATGTTTGACTTATAAAATATCTCTTTGTGCTAAATTTTATATTCGTTCAAATATAAGAAGGGTGGTTTGATTCGCTCGCTCAGAAAAAGTCTGTCGTTCATATTTATTCTAGTCTTATTACAATAGGCGATAAAATAGCAAGATCGGGTTATTCTTTAAATCTGTTTATAGTTGACTCATTCATATGTGATAAATTCAATAACTTTTTATGCCTTTTAGTTGTAATGAATCAGTTTAATGCGCTAATAGCGATCAAAAAGTTTCGTTTCTATTATTTGTGCGTGTAAAGTCATCCTTCGTAAATGAATGGAATAATTTTTTTGCAATGTGTATTATGTATTTATTGTTTTCGAAAGACTTTCAACTCCACGTTTTTCCAATTATGAATTAAATAACCAAACGTTTTAATGACAATTTTTACCAATAATAAAAGAAATAGGAGACACTTCTTATTATTCAAATTAGATTAATTTACATGTGGTTAAGATTTCGTTACTTCTTTCCTCGTTAATTGTAAGACTTTCACATAAATTTCAAGTATTCGGACATTTCTTTAACAAGTCAAATATATATTTGTATTATTATTCCATTCTGGTATTCGAGCGTCCTTTTATGCGTCATATAAGTAGTTTCAAAATTAAGAATATATAACAACGTTGCCCAAGCGCATTATTCATTTTATAGGTAAGGTCTTAAAATACAAATACACTATTTACTTTTATTTTAACTCATAAGGTAATACACCAAACATTTGTGGCAATTGTTCACAGAATCAAAGGAACGTTTACAATATGAAATGGTTATCATTTGTATAGAGACTTCTGCAGTATACAGGCGGTGATCTCTTTGTAGTCAAAGTCCATTTTGTCGACATGGTGGTACGGCCTTTACAAAGCGCTGGTTATTATTATGCATGTGAAACACTCGTCTTTTCTCTTTAGTTGCTGATATTTCACGCAGTAATTAAATCCCGTGACTTGCGTTAGAAAATGACCGAGTTCCATTTATAACAAGTCATTAAAATATTCATCTTATCTTCACGTCGCTGGATAAGAACTTTATTTTAAATAACATACTGGGCAAACAAAAACTTTTTTCCTGTAGGTCATAATAAATATGTCTATAATTAAACATAGCGTTTTCCGTATTATTAAAACTGTAATCTGAGTAACTTCAGGTATTTTTCCTTACATTTCTTCCGAATCCAAATCTCTCTAGAAATTAGTCACTTCATAGTCTCAGTATTAGCCTACTGTACTTTATAAATATTACCATATGCTTAAAAGTGCAAATCTTATCAAAACATATTATTTTGGTTAATAATATTGTAGCCACAGTTAATTAGCCAAGTAATTGTTTGGACATAAAATTTGAATTGTTTGATAAATCCATTGTAGCGGTCTGATCGAACAAAGCAACAATGGAGAAGCGAGCTCGGCTGCTTTGTCGAAAAGTCGAAATGGCGTTAGCACGCACGACAGTCTGAGTCAGTTTTACGTCTACAGCCAGCCAGGAAAGGAGGAACATTATAACAAATTATTCACCGAGACACCTTGCAGACTATTTCAAATCAATAAAAATAACAGTATAAGTCTACAAAGAATCTACAAATCATCAGTTCCAGTAATAAGGCAAATTTGAACAATTTTACACTGAGGGGAAGATGACATCCGATAGCTGACCAAGGAGAGGTTCATCCAAGGCTCAGGAAATTTGTCTGCGTTCTATTCGCCGGTGAGCGTGTAAATGCTGTAAGAACTAGAATCTGTGTAAATAACGATTTGCATTTATCGTGTTGTGTAGGGGAAACAAAGAATGCTGGTACCAGACGGACAATGTGTGAGTAACCAAATTTTAATTATAACAACTGTGAACATTAGCTAAAGGGTAAAGTCAAATTTAGTTCCCTTTTAATTGTCAATCAAAGTTAATTTCATTACTTTTAATTTCTTTCATTCTATCGACATGTTGTTTAGGTAAATTGTAAACTGTTTTGTTAATAAGATTTTAAATCATTTTTTTGTGTTCATTATCAAACCCAGAAAAGGCCCTGAGAGAACCGATCTCAGATTTTGTTTGTAATTATCTTTTATTCTTTGAAAGACACAAAACAAAATAAATATTTTGTTTGTTAATTATTCATATGCTTTTCATTTATATTAACCCATCATATTTAATTATTACATTAAATAGCTACGTGAAAAATTAAATTATTAAATGATTGTTCATTACAATATATAATTACAAATTATCTGAGAAGTGCAAAAACCTAAATTTTTTTATAAAGACTTAGCTATTAACTGGCGAAAATATACAGGGTGATTCTACGGCCATGGAAAAAGCAGTGAGGATTAGCACAACTTACTAAAACATACGTTTTTATATGGGAATGTATTGTCTGAAATGATACGTTGAGACACAAACATAAATAATGAGACATAAAAATAGAAACATTTATTTATAACATCATCGCAAAATGGTTCTATCCGGCAATGTTACAATAAATGCTCATAATTGTAACCAAAGCTTTTCACATGCCCGTAGAATCACCCTGTAGAAGGAAGGAATTTTTATCTTACTGATCAATACTGTTAACTGTTATTGATTACCAGAACAATAAACTGGTAACAGTACTTTGAACTAAATGGTGCATTCAAGAAATGCCAAAGAGAGCCAAACATAATACTACACAAAGAAATGAGTCAAGCTGGCGACAACATAAAATGGCGAAGCCATAAAACTCACCTTCGGATTGAGGCTTGAGAAGTTTACCCGTATGGTTTCTCGTTTTATAATACTTCCAGCCAGATTTTTCAATTTCCTATTGGCGCGGGTGTTAATAAAGTTTTTCCGTTATATAGGGGCTCTGAGACAATATTTAGATTGTTCATAAATGAAAAGAGTACGATATGGCAATTTATTTTAAAAGGCGAAAATATTCGCAATATAAATATTAAAATAATATCGGAATGATTTTATCCTAATCTAAACGCGATTCAGGAAACGTGAGAAAGTGTTTACCTTTAACTCTACAGTTAATTGTTAAATTACAAATTATGAATATTCATAAACATTTTGTCAAGTTCAACAATGTAACCGTTTTCTTAACTTCACTTTATTTCTTTACTCACTTCATTCAAGATGGGCCTTTAGTGGCTGATAGTCAACCGTATTTTAATAAGTAATCGATATGTTGAAATAGTAATAAAAATAGTAATAAGAGATTTTATTGTTTTAATGATTTTTTGGTATTATTAAACGAAAGTTAAATTGCCTGCTTTTATCAGTTCTTCAATTTTTTAATGTAATTTGCCATTATTTAATTTATTAATAATTTTTTGATGTTTTTGATTGTAATTTACAAATCTGAAGAGTTCGTAATGCGAGAACGAAACGTCTTAATATTTTTTTTCCAAACATAATTGTTTCGTTATTAAGTATCTAATTTTTATTTATGACTTAACGACCATCAAATTTTGTGTTTGTATTAAAGGTCAGATAATTTTTATAATATAAATGTCTTACATAAAATGCTCAACAAAATGTTAAAGCACTACAATAATAGCTTAGTAACAAAAAGTTACGCCAGTGGACAAACAATCTACTATGGTTATAAAAACATGACTTGTAAAACTGTTTTTTTAAAAAAAATAATATGAGTATATCCACGTGGTGATAACTTCCCTTTAATAGTATTGGAAGGGATTTGAAAATTTTGGATGCGGAAGGGCAGAGGAAGGTAGCCAAGGGTTAACTAGGATTTAAGGATCTTACCCGGTATTCCCCTAAAAGAAATGCAGGACAACCACTAGAAATCCTACATCAGGTACGTCGGGCACTTGAGACTACTACTTGGGTAAAAGGATAATGACTGCACGAACAATTACTGGTAACACCACTTTGTACTAAAATAGAAAAATATATAACCTTCATTTTTTATATGACATAATTTTAATAATAACGCAAGAAAATTGACGATATTTACAATACAAAATCAATGTAGCAGTTTGTTTTTAAATGAAAATCAGATTTAAAAAAGAATGTGATAACAAATAGAACAAAAAATTAATTTCATTATATATCGCTGACCACTACACTGCAGCAGGTCGGCAATGCAACAAGTCTAGCTGTTACAATATGTATATATATAACTGTATATACGTACAACAATGTTTTCAGAATTCGTGTTGTAATGATAAACGCGTTTCAAACTATATCAAATGCGTTGTTTTATACAAAGGGTAACTTAACACACGTCAATAAGTACTTTCTCTCTTTCTTTATATCGTGTACAAAAAAAAGTTGATGATTCAATGAAAAGAAACTGTTTTGACACCTACAATCAACTGATCTGCCACCTACTATGACACATTCAGTATTTTTTGTAGTGGCATTTTTCCTGACCATGACGAGCACATTCCCTCACCGGTACTCAAACCCTCTGTCATTCGATCTGGTGAGGCTATCCGCATACCACAGAAGGTATGCAATGCAACAAGTCTATCAGTTACAATATGAAACGGTCCCATACAAAGCAAATGGTACGCCTTATAAACACTGCTAGGAAAACCTTCCCAGAGGGTTCTGGCGGAGGCTACCTTTGGGGATGCCTTCACAAAACTGTTTTTTTTGAACTAAGGTTCCCACATGCCGAGGCACCTCGGTCTGTTCTGAGAGGTGAATGTTCCGGGGTCGCAGACCTTGGGCATACGGTAAGAGTTGTCCGCTATTCCTATTGGAATAGTCGGCCAGCTGCCTCCTAAATTGGTCAAGGCACGGCGATGAGAAAGCTGCGACCCCACAGCTAACCCCTCTCCCGCCATCGGAAGGGCGTGGGACAAGTACCAAATGCCCGACCTACCTGATGCAGGTTTTTCTAGGATTTTCCCTGCATCACTTTAAGGCGAATTGCCGGGTAGGATCCTTAAACGATAGCCCTGGGGCCCTAGTTAGCCCTTGCCACCTTCCTCTACCCTTCCGCATCCCCCCCTTTCAAACCCCTTTCCTATGCTATAAGAGGGGAGTTGCCACTATATGGATTACCCTATACATAGCCTCTCTACGACTCAAAAAAATTATAAACACTGTTGAGTTATACTAGGATAGATCAGTCGAAGAAGTGAAGCTGATATTATAGTAATGAAACAAGTTTGTTTATGAGAAGTAACATCTTTCGATATTCGGCTTTTCAGTCCTCGTTTGAGACTACAGATACTATACACTGACTAAATATTTCCTATTTTCAATGAACAATTGGTTCTTATGATATTAACTAGATGTATATAAACTATAATAAACATAATTTTTTGACTCAAGTCCGTAGTTACCTAGACTGTTACATTTTGTTAAAACATAGGTCCACCTGTACACTCCAAATGCGAGTTTGTTGCTTCAGACGAGCCGGCTCCGGTGACGGCAAGGACGATTAATTCTGCAAGGAAAGGTGATGGCTACAGTATTTTGGAAAACACGCGGAAACATTCGCAGGGACTGAATATAAAAACGTTGAACGATCAATGTTCTAATATGCTAATATTACAAACGAATATGCTTCATTTTTAATCACTTAAGCCATGATATAAAGAAAAAAATTCCACATAAGAGCCCAAGGCAAAATAAGGGACGCACACTTGACCTTTCTTGATAACTCAAATGGTCTCATTATTGTTCAAACCATTAACGCGTTTACAGAATTAATCAAATTTGGCCCCCTGAAACAATTTTCTATTTTATAACCTAAAATAATAGCTAGATGGAAAAATCCATTTCGAACGAGATCACTGCCGAAAAAAAGGTGAGAACATTTTATTTGTTGGAGGTTTATTTTAAAAATTGGAAGAAACGCGAAATGAAGATTAAGTTGTGAAATAAAAATGAATCAAACTAAAATAATATTTTTCTATTTATTTTTCAAGCATTTATTCCTACTGAATATAGAAATTGCTGACCTACCTTTGTTTACGACAATAATTAACCTTATCGTTCATATTTACTAAGAACAATTTTTTTGCGAGATATAAAATTTTATTTGATGTCGATCAATTCTTTCCACTGTAACGTGACAACCACAAGCTTCGTTCCAGACGATTTTTGGAAAAGTGTCTCTTGTGTTGTCGACCGATAAAAATATAAACTTGTGATCCTCGCAGCTTTCTTAATGTTCTCCAGTGGAGTATTCCCATCCAGAGGCGCAGTCCTATGCATGGAAATGCCCTACAACACGCTTTTTGGCAGTAAGGGAGACATGCTTTGTTACAGGCTTTGGATGCAATCAGCCGAGGAACTTGATATTTGGCTGAACGCCCACAAAGGGAATCCACTCCCGGTCCAACCAATTTCTCCGATGTTATCACGAATGTACTTCTTAACAATGTCTTCTACAGTTTTTTTTACCTTAGCTACGAACATGTGTTCGTCGGGTTACAACAAACCTGTTACACCATTTTTGCTCTAATTCATTTCTCCTTACGTTAACATTTTAGTGAATTATTTTGCTTACATATGATAATTGTTAAACACAATTCAAACCAAGTATCAATTTATTTCGTATAGACACAAAGAGCAATAGTGAAGGTTCGATGCACTAATGCACTAATGCACTTTTAGTCAGACCCTTAGATAACGAACTGATTTGTTTAAGTATAGAAATATAATTCAAATCAATGGTAGCTGTACACAGAAGTTACACAGAAAACGTTTCAATTTGTATAATAACGAAACACATTACACTAAGGTCCTAACTGCATTTCGTTACGTTAAATGAATCACACGAGTGAAACTGAATGTGCTGTCCGCAGTAACAAAAATTGAGTGCCAATTTGGGTTATGCAACAATGAATACACATTCATTTGGACATCAGTAACATATTAGTCTCTTATTGGCTATGACAGAAAATACGTGCTTGTATTACAAGGAGTTTAACCCGTAATACATTTTTCACGACAAATTAACTATTTTTGTTCTTATCTTCTTAATATTCTTAAAACAGCCTGAAAATGCTCAATTTACTTACTACAGTAATGCAACCTACAAGAAAATATTAATTTCAATGGTATGGAATGAGTCATCCAGTACAGAAATTATAATAATATATATTTATTATATGCTATGAATTACTTTACAATTGTTTAATGTGTCGTAAAATTATTCAAATAATATATATATATATATATATAATAAAAATCTAATTCTTTCAACTTACTAATAGATTATAGAAAGTGTGGCTAAGCAAAACATTTGGTTCTTTTTAAATTTGATTTGATTTAATTGTGTTGTAAGTATTTAATGACGTTTGGTATTTTATTAAATTTGGAAATTGCTTAATAATAGATTTATTCCTATGAAACAGGTAGTAGAACTATGCCTTATTTAAGATTTTTACTTGGATTCAAATTGTGGACGTAGGATAAGACAGGTTGTGAATATGTTACTATTATTTATTAAGAATAATGGTTGAATGTACAGGCATGAAGGAGTGAGAGTAGGAAATTTTTAAAAGCCCTCTTCATAATTTTTTTCAAAAAACTTGACACACATCTCTCAAAACTAATTTTTATTTAAATAATAAACGTTTCAATTTTTCGCTGAAGAATTATGTCAAACATAAGAGATTGTATGAAAATTAAATTAATTTTCTTATGTTCAAATCGCTGCACCTTAATTTGTTTTCAATCGTTTTCATATGCATGTTCCAATTCAATTTATTAACTACAGATAATCGTAATATTATAAAATATAAATGGTCTGTGTTAGAAGTATACGAATTAGATCAATAAATAGCTAAATAAAAGCTAAAAATAAGTGCTAAATAAATACCACACAACCTATCTACAATATTTGTCCCTTTCCTCAGATGATTCAAAAAACGCAAGAGCCGCAAGAACGATATACAGCGCAAACCAGGTGACTAACGCAAAAGGACAGCTAAAAATAACACGAGTGTTTTCTATTATTTGGCTATTTATTTATCTAAACCTGTTAACCTTAGCGCATATCACTTGCTTCTAATTTATAGGTAACTAGCTGAATACCGGCGTTGCCCTGGCATTTATTTAAATTAACCTGGTAGGAATTGATTCGACACTAACCTCTTGGTAAAAATTTCAAATAATCAGCACCAATAGCGCCAGTGTTATAAAATTTACCAATATACGGTCCCCTCCCCTCTCTTGGCATCTAACTTCAAAAACCCTCGACGATGACTGTTAGTATTAGGGAACCCTCCAACTACATAAAATAAATGTGTCTAAAAGTCACGACGAATCAAAACATTACAAAATACTCGATAACATAATAAAGTCTAAAACTATTTCAGATACTTTAAAGGAGTAAAGAAATGCAACCGTTAACTAAATAGAGACGAAAATATGGAGGGTAACGTAAGAAAATCAAAAATTTATCCCGCATTTAAGAGTCAAAACTACTTATGGTAACCTTTTTTCAACCGCGTCCACCTCCAAGAAGGGGAACATAAAATTTCATCAACCACCATGATTAATGTGAGAATTAAATTCGGCGACTCCTATAAACCCAGAATCGACGGTAAATCGGTCTTTTTTACATTATTTTTTATTTAAATCCCTTCCACCACCTCCCGCACGGTAAGAGTGTACGGTAAAAGTGTTTCCCTCCCTTGGCTTTTGGAGTTGAAATTAGACACACAAAAATTCTAGAATGATACTATCGCATTTAACCGTCCCCGGAACCAATTTATTCGATACTAATTCTGACCGTTTAGGAATGTTTTTAAATTCCACCCCGACCCTTAGAGGCGGTAGGTGTGTCTAAACCCCTCAGTGTTTGTTCCTGGATTGTAAGATTGTAAGTTTGATATAAATTGGATACGAATTTAAGCTTGGAAACGGAAATTTGTTTCACCCCCCAATTCTAGGGGCTAAACATCTTAACCAGTATGGTAAATGTCCGAATTAAGCTCGGTGACATCCATAGCCCCAGGTTGCATACCAGTCACCGTTCATTACTCATTACTTTATGTAACGGCATTTCACCCACATCCTACTCCCCCCCCCCACACTTAGGGGCTCATCTACAACTAAAATCACCCGTTTTAGCATGATTTTAAATTTTACCCCCGTTCACCTGTTGGGAGCTTCCTAACGCTTCGAAAACCCGACAGAAACCTTGCCGGGGGCGCGAAACAAATCATTAAAGTTTCATCGCAATCGTATGAATGGTGTAGGAGTGAATAGCGGTCAGTCATAGGCAAAAACATTTATTTTTATATGTAGAGAGTTGTATACGACAGGAAACGACATTGTTACTCACTCTCGCAACAAAAATGGTACTGTTAAAATAGTAAAGTAAAGACTACCTGGCTATTGGTCTGCGCTTTGTATCGCCATACCTATCAAATGACCTGCGCTCTATTCAGTCTACATCAGCTGCAAAGAGTAACAGTCATTCAAAGTCATACGAATCCATGCACAGAGAATCGATTGTTTGTAATCGGAGCGGGGAGAGCGCAATTTATTTCACTATTCTTTCATTGGTTCGTAGATTGTGGCCATTTCTGTAATTACCAGTGACGACGATCCCTAAATTGAATCTTTTGTGAATGTGAAATGCACTTTAAAAATAGAAGGGTTTATACAAACAGATAAAAACAACATCACTTTATACACAGGCCGGCGCTACTTAACGAGATTTCGGGGTGAAATGTATCGTAAATTGACTTTTATTTACTTATTCTGATTCCAAAACCGTATTCGCACGAATCATAAAAACATGTACTGGCTGAGGGATTTTATACCGAGTAACGTTTCCAAATATATATTGGAATATACAAGCTAAGCAAAGGAAAATAAAGCCAACACGTTGTGCCAAATTATGTGGTATTCGAAGAAAATTAACAGGATTTTTACCTTGAATTTTAAAACAAATGTGTTTACAATAAAACAAAAAAATTATTTATTACAATTGCGATTTACTTTAAATTTTGAACATATTTTTTTTTAACAAATTGCTACGGCTTTAATGATACTCATAACCTCAGAGTCGCTTACTAGGTCTCTAATAATGATAGTAATTGGCAGTTTACACAAACGTTACAAAAGAAATACAAATTAAATTTACAATAACAAAATTGTAAAAAGGAATCTAACAAAAAACCTAGAGAAATGTGACAAATCTAGAGAAATTTGACGGTAAATTACATTTACATAACGATCTACATACCATTTTATTTAGAGCGGCTCTGGTACTGTATTGTGCACTCCACACGTATTTTATTTTAAAGAAAATATTTAATTAACAGGACATAACACTGATTTCGGTGTCATTTCACTTCACCTTTCTAACAACTGATCACAAACTTTACGTGATTAGATTGATTAAAGTTCAAATACCAGCTTCAAAGCATTATCGTTTGCACTCCCAAGAAGACTCGTATTACATGACCAGCACACACTTTCACCATGACCACTCCGGTCAGGCTCCAAAACCACTCTGAATATTATCGCCAAAGTTCTGAGCGTCTTACATACGCTTTTCCGACAATAATCGCGTATTAACCTTTACAGTCTCTGCATTCTTGCGTCAAACAATGCTCTAGCCTCAATAATTAGGTCTACAATAATATTAAAGGACTATTATTATATAAAACTTATATTACTGGCTGGTAATCTCCACAAAATAATCATAATAAAGAGAGACAGAGAGAAAGGGATAACCTGGTGAGAGCATGGATGTCGTATGTGTGTTTATTTCACTTTCATCGTCATCACCCTATCCATTATGGAGCTCCCGCTGCCTACGTTTGCACGGTTGAATAATGCATTGGGTCGAAAATCATAACTGTAGGGATTATTGAGCATGTGATGAAACTAAAGAAATTACCCGAGCACGAAATCTTAAAACTATCTGCACAAATGAATTCACAAAATATGAATAAATTACAATTTTGTAACGAACATTAAAAAATTAATAACGTTTAATGATCAAGGAGTCAGTTATTTAAACGAAGATTACTGGTACATAAGTAAATTAACAAAAATTACTACAACAAGCACATGTGATGAGGTCCACGAATGGTGGAAGGAACGTAATGGTGTAGTAATTTTTGAGAAAATAGCCTAATTACGCAGAAGAAATAGAAAAAGGTTGAAAGAATCATCGTCATTACTACTTCAGGAGAAATTCCGAGGGCAATTTAATTTAAAAATTTTAAATAACAGTTACAGATCGTAAAATGAGTCATAGACAGTGACTGAATATTATCTGAATGGTTCACTCAAGTAGATATTCAAATCTTAGTCGCTATGACAGATTACATGATTGCCAAAAATAAACCGAGGATTAGTACGTATATACAGAGAAATGATTCGTATTTACTCTTCGCGTATTAAAGTTCCTTTCTGGAAGGAAGTGTCATTACGTAAATGAATGCATAGCTTGAGCGAGTTGAATTAGCTACACCTCTTCTCTCCATTTGTACAGAGCAACATTGCCTGTTTACCTAATTGTTGTGGCAGAACCACGCCTTTGGTGTGTTCGATTCTGTAGGGATCCGTACACTCAATGCAGTATTCCACAATCATTTGAATTAGGTATCTGTAATCGATTGGTTCTACAGTCCCTTTACAAAATTTAGTGACGTCATCCATTTACCTACTACTGAATAACTTTTATCATCCCAGTACAGAATTTTACTGAAAGTAACTTTAAAATATTTATACATTCTACGGTGTGTGAAATTTGAATTACACCGGTAATTCACCTGCTTTACTTAATTTTAATAGTATTTAAGTAAGTCTAATTTTAAATATTATTTTTACCGTCTCAATATATACTCGATCGTCGACACACAATATCTCCACATCTTACTTTGCTCACGATGACAGAGAATGGAACAATCCCCACAGTCTGTATTATTTAACTCTACAACTATACAGAATGAGAATATTACCATACGCTGGTAGAAAATTTCTCCTCAATATGCGATACAATAAACAGTAAGTAAAATAAAATTACTGTATTCATAATTACTGAATTTCTAACTTTCATATACCAAATTTTAAATATTATTACACCGGATTTAATATAATTCGCTATTGAATTAATACTATATTTAATTTTACTTTCAGGTTAATTTAACATTGATTGTCACTGTAAAGGTTCTCTTACACGCCTTATATATCGAAAGTTAATATTTTGAATTTTTTGTTCACAATGTTAGCAATGGAAGAATCTGGCAGCGTACATCTTTCATAATTTCAATTGAAAATAAGGAACATAAATATAATACGAAAATGAATGAAATATGAAGTGACTATTGCAAAGCGCATACTAAAACTGTTTGGTAGAATGTTATTCTATTGTAGTCAACTATTCTTTATTATTATTTAGTTATTTTTATTTCATAACCTTGTGGCGAAATTAGAATTCAAATTGTCGTTTAATTTCTCTTTACAGCAATTTTAAAACAATGTCGCAATTTCATATTTTGTTATTTCTTGACAAGTATATTTTTATTAACTTTCATGTTTATATTACATTTGCGACGTACAAGTATGAAATGTAGGATTTTTAACAAAACATTTTTTCAACATTTTGACTATTATTTTATTATTATGTTCTTAGTAACATATATTATTTTTAAAGTTTATGGAATGAATACGTTCTAGGTGCAAATGAGTGTATTGATTTTTTATAATTGTCTGCCATTTTATTAATATTTTATAAGTTCTTCGTAAAATGATTAATATTTTTGCGTATCTTAGGTTATACGTAATACATAATAACGTCTAACAACTATGGAATAGACTCTTCGTTATACAAAATTATACAAAATTGTTATACATTTATTTCAATTATAACATTTAATATTGAAATTTTTGTTTATTTTTAGGATACTCGTTGGCCTTATTATTACCTTATGTGATGTAAAGGAATATTTTTCATTTAGGAAACAATTTTAATTGTTACGCACATTTATCTCTTGCCGCAAAATTTATTTTTATGAGATTCAAATCGTTTTCGAGGGTGCACATAATTTATTTACGGCTTAAGATATTCTAACAACCCCCAGTCATTAGCAGAGGCAAATTTCCTTACTCAAACCGCGAATCTTTCTTTCTGGAATGGAAGTAACAATTCCGCCATTGTACTTTTCTTATTTTCTCAATCGTATCTGCAAGGAGTGGTTGTAATTCGACACTAGAACTACAACATCGTGTTTTAAGAAGAAATATGGAGTACAATTTTTTTATATCTTGTAGTGTTATATGGTTCACATTAAAGGTTTTAGTTCAATTAATTAATTTAAATAGTGTGTTTATATTTATTCATTTATTCCAGTAGTCATGTCCTGAGGAAATAGAACAACTATAAATTATCATTTTAAGCATAACTATAAAATAAATTAATGGTAAAATATACATTATGAGATTTATACAAAAATATATAATATACACATAAAACAAAACATGAAAGAAATTTTTTTTAGGTAATCCACATGGTGGCAACTCCCCTTTAATAGCATAGGAAGGGATTTGAAATGGGGGATGCGGAAGGGTAGAGGAAGGTAGCCAAGGGTTAACTAGAGCCCCCGGGCTATAGTTTAAGGATCCTACCGGCATTCGCCTAAAACTAATGCAGGGAAAACCTTAGAAAAACCTGCATCAGTTAGGTCGGGCATTGGGTACTTGTCCCACGCCCTTCCGATGGCAGGAGAGGAGTTAGCTGAGGGGGCGCAGATTTCCCCTTTCCGTGCCTTGACCGGTTTAGGAGGCAGCTGGCCGACAATTCCAATAGAAATAGCGGACAACTCTTACCGTAAGCTCAAGGTCTGCGACCCCGGAACATACACCTCTCAAAACAGACCGAGGTGCCTCGGCATGTGGGAACCTTAATTCAAAAAACCAGAGAGATGTGAAGGCATCCCCGAAGGTAGCCTCCGCCAGTGCTCTCTGGGAGAGAATTCTCTCGCAGGCTTTCTTCTCCATCAGGAGTTTTCTGGTTTTTTTTTAGGGCAACATACTACATGAGGGTAATCCACGTTGGGCAACTCCCCTATAATAGCATAGGAAGGGATTTGAAAGGGGGGATGCGGAAGGGTAGAGGAAGGTAGCCAAGGGTTAACTACGGCCCCCGGGCTATATTTTAAGGATCCTACCCGGCATTCGCCTAAAGAAATGCAGGAAAACCCTAGGAAAACCTGCATCGGGAAGGTCGGGCATTGGGTACTTGTCCCACGCCCTTCCGATAGCGGGAGAGGAGTTTGCTGTGGGGACGCAGCACTCCCTTCTCCGTGCCTCGACCAGTTTAGGAGGCAGCTGGCCGACTATTCCAATGGGAATAGAAAACAACTCTTACCGTATGCCCAAAGTCTGCGACCCGGAACACACCTCTCAAAACAGGCCGAGGTGCCTCGGCTTGTGGGAACCTTAGTTCAAAAACGGAGAGGAAAAGGCGTACCCAAAGGTAGCCCCTTCGTATCTCTCCTAAAAGGTTCTGCCTGCGAGAGATTATCCCTCGCAGGTATTGCCTGCGAGAGAATAGCCCTCGCAGGTATTGCCTGCGAGAGAATGGCCCTCGCAGGCCTAGGGTTTTTTATTCCAATCTGTTTTTTTTAGGGCAACAGGCTACACGAGGGTAATCCACTTTGGGCATCTCCCCTTTAATAGCATAGGAAGGGATTTGAAAGGGGGGACGCGGAAGGGTAGAGGAAGGTAGCCAAGGGTTAACTAGGGCCCCCGTTATTCCAATCTGTAGTTTGAATAGACAAATAAATAGATGAAATGAAAAATCAGGTGAGAGTAAATTGTTTTTAATGAAGAAACAATTCACAAATATCACTAAACATCACAAATAACACTACACTTTTGATTCCGCCAGAATTATGTTGCTCGATTTTTCGTTCGATGAGAATGATTAGCTTTAAAAAGAACAATAGTGCAGTAGCAGATGGAAATACAAACAAACAGAAACTATTATATCAATTTGAAACATATAATCCAATACTAATAAGAATAAGGATGAATTTATCGATCGAATAATAAGGGCCATTAAAACTTTTTCAAATGTTCACAAATATGTAGTAGCTACTACAATTATTATTCTTAATCGTGAAATTAAATAATTTTATTCCTAAATAGATCACATACTACTTTCATCGAGCAACAGCTGAAAGTCACTAGAAGCGAAAACGTCCGTGTTTTATTATAATATAGCAGATTGATATTAAGGTATGGTCAAATGGATACAGGCACCATGTGTGCAAGGTGATACTACTGTATGTTTAAATTAAACTGGCATATGGTAGTGACCCATAAAACTCCAGTAATAACGTTCGCTTAAACCCGATTCGTTTGTTTCTTGTGATTGATGAGAAGTTGGTGCAACTTTAAAGATGGAGGTCAATAAAGATGAACAGCGATGTATAGTGCAATTTTTGACTACTGGAGGAGTATGAAGACGAGAAATTTCCCGTTACCTATTAGCTGTTTACGGCGAACACGTCATATCATGTATATAGCAAAGAGATTCTGCAAGTTGCGTGCAAGGCGACAGGACAGGCTCATCGCACCACACTCCTGCTGTTATTGTTGACAGACTTGTAGAGGGAAAGAAAATAATCTCTGTAGACAACCTTCGCCTTTTGGTGTGAATAAGTTACACAGTATCTTCACGGAGAAATTGCGCCAATTCACTTAAGTTGAGAGAGAGAGAGAGAGAGAACAGAAAGCAAAGATAATGGCTTCTTCACCGCGTCACTTGCAACGATACCACGAGGAAGATCGTGCAAATCTGACACCTCTAGTCACTGAGGACGAATCGTGATGTCGCTATTGGAAACCGGAGACTAAACGGCAGATTCATCTTCTCTGATTATAGGATTTCATGCTTCCATGCTTGTTCAATTTCTTGATCATGGCACGCCAATCAACCGCAACCAGTTTGTTGCGGAATTGACTTCCCGCAAAGTGCCAACTCCGTGAATAACATAATTCAGAGATTTGTTTGGGAAACGCTTTGACACTTTCCCCACAGTTAGCTCTGGTTTCTTTTCATGCAAATTTCACTTTTATGGAGAGTTGACGAAAGATATTTTGAGCATCGTCTGCAACGGACGATGTGGTTCGGTAGACACCCCAAAACCATTTTAAAATTCGGATTGAACGCCTTGTTTCTCTGTGGGAGAAGTAGATAAACAGATTTGGACATTTCTTTTATCTTAATAAATGATTTATTATATTTTGGCAAATATTGAATGTCCCTTACATATGTCTGTCAAAACTAAATCCGACACGATTTTACTTACTTCGCTGCATTCATTGTTATACTTATATATTATATTTTAGACAAGTTTTATAAATCAGGAGTATGTACGCGCTGGGTAATTTAATTTCATGGTGGGTTTGAGATTAATTAATCAGAATTGCTAACTGAGAGTTAGATTCTGGTTAATTTCTGCCACTGTATATATAATGAATAAATTGGTAAAACGTTTATGTGCTCAATGAGATTAATCGGCCTGAGTACAAAGGATAAACCGTAACTGTACAATTATTTTTCAACTAAACCAATTTTTTTTGGAATGACGACACGTTTGTTACGACTTGAAATTTCTCTAAATGACGCGACTGAATTTTCTAATAATCATCAGTTAACTAGTTACAGGAAATAAAGCGATAGATAGTGTTACCAATTTTCAATATTTACGGGTTTTATTGGATAAAAATTTGAAAATGGATTGTTATATAGATTTTTTAGGTAGAAAGATAGGTAGAAGGTTAGGGTTTTTATATAGAGTAGGAAAATTTTCAACCAAAGAATCTAAAATTGTATTATACTTCCACTTTTCAATTATAGTTAATATGTGTTGTGTGGTGTATCTAATAATATATATGCATTTACAGACTATAAAGTTGCAAAGTTGGTCGTTAAGAATTATTTATGCAGGAATAAAATATGAAGTGTAACAGTAATGTTTCGAGAAATAAATTGGTTGTGTTTCAGTGATTTTGTTAAGTTTTATACCAAGATATTTTTGTATAAATGTATAAATAATATTTTTCCGTCCTATTTTAATCATTATTTATCATTTAAGTATTATAGGAACTCGTGAAATGTTAGAAGTAAGGTAAAATTAGATACAACTAGGGCTACGTTAGATTTAAAACAAAATATTTATGATAAATAGAAGGATTTTACTAGTTGCCAGTACAAATTAGGCAGTGTGATTGTATTAATAAATTTATGAATAGTTTATTTAAACACCTTAGTATGCAACATATAAAATTGTAGAATTGAGTAGAATTTTTGCTAAATAAATTGTTTACTATTAAAAAATTATTTATTATCACCTATATTTTGTAGAAATATTCCGTCATGAGTATACAGCTAAAATAGATCATTCTATTAAATTCTAGAAATAACAAATTTAGTTACAATTTCGAACTTACGCGATATTATGCAAAAAAAATTATATACAAATTTATTCATATATTCAGCCATGTATTAAAATCAGATGTACACACGAAAATATTTAAAACAAATTATAAAATATGCAGTAAGCAAGCATTGATTGCGTAGAATATATAGTTAATGAATATCACATAATTTATTTTTATTTTTTATTATTTTCTACCTACGAATATATTTCTTGTTAGTATGTTGATTCCCTAGCCATTATTTTCGGTTTTAGTGTCTATATTTTGAAAATTCTGATTTAAACCTTTGTCCTTGCATTAGGACTTCATTACAGAATTTTCCTAAACTAATTGAGGAAACGGGGGAATACTCAAATGAGAAAGACAGTAAGGAAATGATTATTCAATCATAATTGTCCGTTATGAAACGCCTGTAGGTAATGGACTTACATCATTTATAAATGTTACAGTATCAATAAATGTTTGTATTCATTATACGCGTCAATAAAATTTTTCCACATGTGCATAAACGTGTTTCTTAATTCTATGAAAGATCTAATGCTCTTAATTAACTATTCTAAAGTACGATTTTCTAGTATTGTCACAGTTTGCGTAAAGTTCATAAAAAATTTGTAATTAATAAGTTTTTTAAGTCCCTTAGTGCTTTGTTGTTTCCGAGTGCCGTGTTGAAAATGATAACCAATTTTAAAATTATAATCAGTTTTGTGCTTGTTCCGAACTTTTGTTTAAAAGGGAATATTGTTGGTCATGGCATTATTTTTGTAAACCCAATTTCCTAATGAAGGATGACTGAAGTCCTTTATACATGAAAGAAAAGGAAATATGAAGGCTATAGTTTGAGACCTAGGGAAGAGAAACACAAACAGAAAACGAACCGACCAACTTATTCACTGCCGCAATATCGAAACAAACAGAAAATAAAAAAACAAAGTTTGTTTTAAACTGGATGTTTCTATCTTTTAGGTCACTGGATATGAAAACAAAAGATTTCTCAAGTCCATATATAATCAACATTAAACGAAGGTTCGCCGACACATTTCAATTAAGAAAATTTTAGCATGCCCTGTAACTTAAACCTTTTTTCTTAATTATTTAGCCACTATTTTCATTTTTCAGGCGACTAAAATGCTACATTAAATTTCTAGTGATAACAAATCTCCATTGTTAAATGAAGATTAACGCAAAATGTTGACTTCGAGTGATATATAACCTAACAATTTACCAACACTATCACAAACCATACAAACATCTTTATTTTAAAATAATTTTTATGATTTTAAGTTAATACTATGTTGTGATAGCTGAATGAATTATCCAAGGGATATCCTATGTTATGATAGCAGGTTTCTGGATGCAATGGCCTATAATTAACGTAATATACTCCTGATACCCATACTAATTATTTCCTATTTGTAAATTATGGATAGTTTTTAATGCGGATTAAGTTCGGTACATTTAACAACTTACGCTTTAATCTCAAATACTGCAAGCCTTATTCGTTTTACGGAATTATTTTCAATATAAAATTACTTCAGCTATGTATTTGTGTGTACGTTAGAATTTCCCGTTCCAGGTATAAAAAAATTACATTAAATAAATTCACATTTCGTGTCATTTTAATCGTGAAACTTTCATCATAATACTCCAAACTACAATATTTAAAATCATTTTCCAGATTCAGAAGTTTTCAAACACTTGGACTATATTTTTCAAAATTTGACAGATATCGTGATCGCGTAAGAAATTAGCAATATTCATGAAATTAAAATTAAAAATTAGCGTCAAATTGAAAATTAATAATAAGAAAGATATCCAAATACATACAAAGGAAGTGATAATATAAAAACCACACAACGTTTCTTGGAAGCCTTGTACCTTTCTTCAGGTGCAGAAAAACGGAAGGGCCTAGAGAGACACAACTGCCCACCTACATCTCAGAAAGGTTGTGTGGTATTTATATTGTCACTTTCTTTGTCTGTAATTGCCATATTTCTTATTCTTAATTATTGAAATTATTTCTTAATTTTCTCAGCATACGGTTTTGTTCATATTCATCCATCTTAATGTCTTTCTTCTGCATAAATTAATTTAAAGAAAATTCTGATTAAATTTTTACTCTTTCCTTCG
The DNA here is from genome assembly GCA_037074705.1 of Zhengitettix transpicula. Lineage (NCBI taxonomy): Eukaryota > Metazoa > Arthropoda > Insecta > Orthoptera > Tetrigidae > Zhengitettix > Zhengitettix transpicula. Next base: position 152,231,406 of record CM073590.1, read on the forward strand.
TAATTCTTGTAATAGCTGTGACTGTTTCTTTTTTTCTTTGTTGTTGTAAGCATATTTAAATATCAGTGACTTTAACATGTGAATGAAATAGAAACTTATCTAAAAAATGGAGTTTGTTTCTGTCAGAACGTTTCAGCAATATTTCAAGTGCGTTAATTGCCTTTGCAAAACTATTAGATATTTTTAAAAATATATTACCCAGAACATGAGAATTTTTACTATCAGTCTTGTAATTGGTTTGTCGCGACTCTTCATCTTCCTGTGATTTATTTGCTACATCTGTCATTAGCAACTATCTCTGCCTATCCGTACTTTTCCCATTTTTCCCCTGTCCTTCAATTGCTTAAACTGAGTTAAATATGTTTAACAGATGCGAAAGTTATAAACTATTCGTGTTGGTGTGTACCATATACGTAATCCCTCCCAGATATCTTCTAAAAATTTCTCGTCTCTGACGTCAGCCACAACTAGTACGTAACGAAACATTTCTAACGCTCATAGTCTACTTCTTTCGAGCTGTAAAAAGGTCCGCGTAGTACATCTGTACATATAAAAAAATAAACTTTCTCCGCTATACAATTTCAGAAATTGGTTTTTCTTACTTTGAAATGCTCTTTTAGACCGCGCTTTACTTTTTTGATTTCATTGCGACTTCTTCCATTCTTGATCATTTTGGTAGCCTAATAGAATTTTTGCAACAAATTTTTATGTTTATTTTGTCGACATTGGTACTTCTTGTTGCTTTATTTCTTCCCCTATTTAATTTCAGTCCAATTTTCTCTTTGGGAATATTGGCAATTTCTTTTATGACATGTTATTTCTCCATCTGTAAAATTGTCATTTTGAGAACCATCGGCTCTTATATTTACAACTATTATATATAATTTACTGCGTCGATTTGAGTCATACTTTTATAATATATCAAACTACTGATTAATTTGCAAATATGATACTTGAAAAACAAAGAGTCGTCATCGAACATCAAACAAAAAAAGTTATAACTAGAGTTTAATTGCTATTAATATTCAGTTTAAAACTATGACTTTCTGATACTTTCTCTTCCAAGACGCTCCGTTACCAATCCTCAACAGGTGGGATATTGTTTTCATTGAAAGATGTTCATGTTAATTTAATTAATAATTTATTAAATTACGCCGTATGCAAACTCTATATCTAAAGTAATGATTTCTACTAAAAATAAATTTCATTTTGAAGACAACCTACAGTATTTTATCTTTACATTATTTATATTTTCAATTATTATATACTTGTAAGATCTTACGGTGGAACGCTTAGAACTCAAATCTGTTTGCGTAGCACTTATATTGAACGTCAAGTTCTTTTTTGAATGTTAATGCACGAGATATAGAGTTATCTTGAAAGTTCATACTGTTTTATTCATAGGATGACCTTTTGGTTAAGTTTTTATTTACAAATTCTTAAAAATACATCTATGATGAAAAATAAACTATTTCGTGTGCTGAACGATTTCAATATTGGAAGGATCGTGGTCTTTTTGCCATACAGCGAAATTTCTAGGACCGACTCATAAATTTCTGAACTGTTTGCAGAGTTTGTTCCTATTCCCACAGCAAGGAAACCTTAGGGCTGTATTAACATCTTCCGGGCCATAAGGAAGATGATGTTATTCCAAGGCATCAGCAGCAACAACATCCAAGTCTCAGCTAGGTTTTGAAATTGAAGCCTTCGAGCTGATAGCATACGCTGCACAAACGCTGACTGGCAAAGAAGTGTGAAGCTCTCGAGTAATTGTATGATTATGCCTAAAGGTCCTTTATACTGTAACTCGTACTTGGGAATTCAAACGCAGTATTCTGAATTATTTTAGCATGTATCGACAGAGTTGTTGTTTGCATATGAAATGTAATAGCAATTCGCAACTGTGTAGTGCAATATCTTGAGGTAAACAGGAGTTTGATCTCAGTCGGAATGATTTGTAATTCCGTGTGACAGTAAACTGCAATACAAATTCAAAGAATATGTCTTCTAATAACATGATATATAATTATCTTATTATTTTAATGTGTTCAACCGTACTCTAACTTCAATCATTTCCTACTAAACAAAACGATAAATCCACATTATGTTGAAATTGAAACAGCACGACTGACGTTATTCATTCATATTTTTGTACGTCCCTATTGATATGGCAAATAGTGTGCATTGATGTATTCCCGCTTTGTGGGCGCCAGAATAAATACAGACGCTTTATAACATATTTACTCAAAAATAATGAAACGTATTACTGCAAATAAATTAACTATTTTAGAGCTCATATTTGTGTCCTTCAGTTATGAGGGTAATAATCATTACATTAGTGAACAATCAAGTTTAATACATGTTTTCACTGAGTACTAAATTACTTTTTATGTTGCAGAGAAAGTAACCGTTCGAGTCGTACGTACGTGGGTGTTTCAAAGTAGTGGAAAATAATTTTCAATATCTGGAAACTTGAAAGTTTTTTTAAACGTGGTTGAAGTTTTTGTACAACGTAAGAGCTTGATTCAAATTGCCCCATTTCAAATAATTTTTTTAAATCGTTAACAAAGTCTTTGTCACTAAAAAGTTTTTTTTTGTTGAGCTTCCTGATATCAATTTATTTTAATAAATAGTACTTCATAAATCGACTTCTGGACAAAATGTAGCAGGTTTGTTGAATTGCGTTACGAAGTTCACTTACAGTGATTAAATATATCATATTCATTATTTCGAAAAATTAGTTAATGTTTATTTGTTAGATATCATCTTCACCAAAAGACGGTTTTACCGCATTTCGAAAGGCATAGGCCTACTTATCCTGCGTATTATGTAAGGAAACTGGGAATGAGAGTTGTTGAAAAAACAAGAAAATAACACGAACATCTGACAGCCGAAAGAAGATTATATTTCCGAGACGGGAACGATCGCTTCAATCTCATACAGTAGTCACAAGATACTTCACTACACAATCTAATTACGAGAGTTTCTGAAGCCGATTCAGCAAACGTATCCTTTAACATTTGCTAAAAACTGACAAAGAATAATAACAAATAACGCCGTGTACGTGAACTAAAATCGACCACTACACTTTGCATATGATGTAAAACAATGCAGATATACTGATGACAATAAAATTCGAGACTGACAGTTAAAGAAGCGAACGACCGACCGATAAATTTGGGTGTGGCGAATTTTAGTGCTCGATAAGGATTTGATTGATAGAAAATGAGTGCGATTGGCGATAGGGAACGTAAAACTGGATTAACATTTGGCGTATGGTTGAGTAACCATAACTGCTATAATTCTAAAAAAAATGTTGATGGCGTCTGCCATGTTTAAATTTCACCGAAATCAGTTCCTTTTCCAGACCTTTTCCACGTTAACAAACATTTCATAAATTTCATTTAATTCAAATATCACGTTGCCAGTATTAAATAAGAAAAATTACAGAAAAGATGCAGATATGTGAATTGAGAGCTGATGATTTCATTACGTGAGATTTGATAATAGAACATATTCGGAATAATCTGGGTGCTCGACAGAAATTATAGAAACATTTCGAAACACCACTTGAAAATATTTAATGAAAAATTTGTGGCACGTTTAGCATGAAACTAAGCGGTTTTCATTTTAGATTTATTCAAATAAGAAACGTTCTTTGTGGGCTTTGGTTCCGATTTATTTGGAAGTCTGATTAATTATTCGGCATAGTGTGAGAATGAGAAGTACAAGGATTGAAATCCACACACCTCTGGGACTCTGAAAATCACACCTTGTTAGATTTATAAGTACAAAGCCAAACAGAAGCTAGCTAATTATTGTCAACAGACTCCACCTACACGCAGACGAGGACCCCAGTTGACGGATTGTCTCATCATACGGCATGTTTAAACTGATTTCGCGAAACAGTGCTTAATTATCACTGAATATTCAACTCGTGAAGTGACACGAGCTCTGCATCAAGTGTTTCCCAATATTACTTTTCTGAATACTTGACATGGATTCTATAATTTCCCTGCCTATTACTTCAAGAATATTATTTATATATTTTTTCCAAATAGTTTTCAACATTAACGTAAGTTTAAAACAATTTAAAAGAGCTATCTGCAGGCCCCTACAATTAAAAATCGTATATTATAATATAAAAATTCGGGTTAAAAACAAATATTAGTAGACATTCATACTCTTAAGTAGATTGTCATTTATTGAGAATAAACAAATTTATTACAAAAGTATTTAATTATTATTTCAGCCGTCCAGGAATTTTCAATTTGAGATGTTCTCAGATATTTAGGAAGAAAGTTATAATCATGGGATTTGTTTTGTTATTTATGTTGACAATATCTTGCATATGAAAATACTGTGTAACGCCTATATATGCAATTCATTACTATATTATACTTCTTGCGAAAAGTTTAAGTAAATCTTAATTTGCGCGAACATGGATCGGGAATTGCTCCTCTGCGACTTTATCGGATCGATGTGATGTATGCTTTATCAAAAACAGCAATGTGGAGCTGTTTACACCACGCAGCTTCCGGTTCGGGCTCCTTCGCAGCGAACAGGATGTAATAATTCGCCCCTCGTGAGTTTTAGTCTAGACGCATGCAGGGAGCTCATCTCACGTCGATCAGCTCCGCCAACCTATGACTTTGAAATATTTTTTAAAACGTGGAATTGCAATTTACTTATTTTAACTAATAAATAAACTATTGAAACATTATCGATTAAGTATCTGGTAGTTTAGTGGTCAAAGTGGCCACCGCCCAGCGTCGCATTGTTCGTTCACACGTCCTTCACCGAGTGTCTCTCCGCCCGACCTCTCAAGATTCAAGATTCTAAGTCAAATAATTTGTACCAAATTTACTATCGAAAAATCGTCCAATAAAATTTCTGTTTCACAGAACGTAAAACTTAGTCGCGGCGACTAGTCAATAATTTTTCATTGCCATTGTTAACTGCCGTTTTATGTCACCAAACAATACCTAACATTAAATGTTCATAATGTTTATAAAATTTACAACAAATTAATTTTAATATGCAAATAATTAAAAATAAAATAGTTAATTATTCATATTAGCGAGACCTGTTCATTACAATATATATAATGAATACACAAATATGCAAACTGATAAAACATACATTTTAACGTTGTAAACAAAATCTATTATTAAATTGTAATGGAACATGTTCACAGTAAAGATACCTAATTTTATATATTGTGCTGGTTCGTTTTGCGAGGGATTATTTTGAACGTTTCGTGCAATTGAGCGTAGACTTCTGTGTTCTGTTATCATTAACATTGTCTTTCTCATTTGGTTGTTGAACTAAATTTGGCGTTACTGGCGTCGATTAATATTTTCTGCTACGTATATAGAAAGTCATAACTGAACCAGAACACCCTTGTTGTAAACACTGGAGCAAATTACTGGGTAGTCTCGATTCGATACATGCAAGTGTCTCGTCTTAGTCTGGAAAGTTCACTGAACGATTGATTTCAGCCGATGTAACGTGCTGGAGACGTCTGGATTAGCCTCCAGCAAAGCTCTCCGCAGCTGCAATGTTCCCAGATGCTGCTGGCCAATTACTGCTCTACTGACTGGCAACTTCGCTCTTCCGTAATGCTCCCAATCTTCCGAACTCCGGAAGCGTAGCGGAACTTCCTACACTGCCCAATGCGTCCGAAGAAATCGTTCGGAAAAGCACTGTTTGTACTTGAAGGAGCAGCTGTCACAAGAAAAAAAACACATAAATATCGGCAAACTGTTGGCTACATAGTATGCGCAGGGAGTCTCCGGAATTCGTTGGATCTGGTGCAATGCAATCATTCCTACGTACACTGCGACGTAAACACACACAACTCAAAAAAATTGCGATTTAAGAAGTAAATTTGCATTCGGGGTACAATGATATATGTTTTATATTTATAGAACAGAAAGTTTTTATGAAGAAAAAAATATTACAATAAGCATTAATGTAAACATTTACTCATGTAAATTTTCCTTCGCGGTTCTTTTTATCTTTCTACTTCACAAAGAATATTCCATTGGTGACCTACATTTAAACTGCAATTATTTTTCATACAAACTATGATCTGAGCATTCTGACTTCGATTTACTTCGTTTAAGATATTTCACTTTAAAAGATCAACGTAATAAGATTTTAATATAAATTAAAATCACCTTTTTTCAATTCTGAACGTTTTTCTAATCCGTTGTGAGAGTTTGAAAAATAAAATGCAAAAAATTATATTATACAGTGGAAATATAAAGATAAGGAGTGAGCGCTAGAATTTTGCGGAATATTGAGAATAATTTGTATTATAGTCACTAACGGGACGATAGTTCCATCATATATGAATATATCGCGTTGATATGTGTTTTGTCATACGAGGACTTTTATTAGTCGCATAGTGTATGCTTATTGTACCAAAATTAATCAGGGTTTAACTAAGTACGTGTGGGTGTTTTCTTTATTAAACCTACTTTGTATGATTTAACTTAAGTATTAATTCAAAAGTACCTTATTCCCAAAAACGAGTTACAATTTTGATAAATAACAAAGCTGATTATAAGAAATGGGCCGTCTTATGCATTATATTTAATATTTATTGTTAACTTAATAATTAAAAGATTATAAGCCACTGAAGACAATAATTCAAATTTATTCAAATTTATTTTACTACCATCCAAAGTTTACTGTCAGTCATTTTATGATAATTTTCTGAGAAAATAAATTATGCGGATAAGTGCCCAAAAAACCCTCTCCGTTTTTGAACTAAGGTTCCCACAAGCCGAGGCACTTCGGCCTGTTTTGAGAGGTGTATGTTCCGGAGTCTCAGACCTTGGGCATACGGTAAGAGTTGTTCTCAGTTCCCATTGGAACAGTCGTCCAGCTGCCTCCTAAACTGGTCGAGGTACGGAGAAAGGAATACTGCGTCCCCACAGTATACACTTCCCCCGCTATTGGAAGAGCGTGGGACAAGTACCCAATGCCCGACCTACCTGATGCAGGTTTTTCTAGGGTTTTCCCTGCATTACTTTAAGGCGAATGCCGGGTAGGATCCTTAAACCATAGCCCGGGGGCCCTAGTTAACCCTTGGCTACCTTCCTCTACCCTTTCAAAACCCTTCCTATGCTATTAAAGGGGAGTTGCCACCATGTGGATTACCCTCAAGTAGCTTGTTACCCTAAAAAAATTAAATAAAATAAAAATAAAACGTGCCCAAAATAATAATTCGTTCTTAAATTTATCGTAAAAATAACCTCTCAGAATAATTTTTGAACCAAAAAAATACTTTTCAAATAATTATTTGAAGGAAAGTTAAATTATACTCAGTTCATTAAAATAATTTTTATAGTATGATTCCGAAAAGGTTCTAAAGTATTTGATTATTTGTGGAGGTTTATTTATCCACATCGAAAAGAATCAAATGAAATTACGAGTTGTGTCATAGACAGAATGGCTTTCTCCTAGTAACAACATGAATGCTGCGTTTGCATAAAAGAAAGAAATTAAAATGTATACAGGAACGTCATATTTATAATTTTTGCGCCACATATCACAAAAAAGTAGAACGTTTTTCAACAAGATAAACGTTTCATCGTATGACGAATTTGATTGTTATTGTTATAAAAATGAATTCGTTTTTTAATATTTCATTCAAATAAAATGTTTTATTAACAAAGAAGCAGTTTATTTCAATATGATAGTGTTTATCTGTCAGTAATTTTGAAGAATCCGATAATCCATTCGTTTTGTCGACAAAGGATCTTAATTTACTTTCAGGTAAACAAACCCCAAACTTACTCATTAATTAATACTTATTTATGAGAGATTAACAGATAAATTTATCTAATTTCAATTGAATCATAAATGAATAAAATAGCCATTTTGTCAGAACTATTTTAATAAAATAAAAATTAGCAGTTTTTTAAAATAACAATTAACACTCATTCCGGCTGAAATATATGAGTAAATTAAAATTTCTTCAAGTTTTTAACTACTTATTCACATTACAATATATAAATTATATTCATACTTTAAAAATAAACATAAATTTTTTTATGTTTGCACCTGAATGGGACCAAAAGAAAGGAACGATACGTAGGACAATATTTATTTTATTAAAATATTTCCGAAAAGTTGGGTAGTTAATTCATTTATATTTATAAAATATATTACAATTATAGATCTAAGAAGATAAAGAGTAATTCTAAAATTTCTATTTAATAAAAATAAATAATAAAATGCGTAATTATCATTTGATTAGCATAAAATAAAATTGACTAAATTTATGTTTCATTTCCATAAATTGAGTTTTTAGTCAAGGTTTACAAGTTTCGGAAGACATAAATTAATATCAGCACTATTTAATTAAAAATGCAAAGTATCAACTTGTGAAATACGTTTCCACTTCCAGCCCTCACGCATTCAAACATATTGACAATCATAGAAGGCAACACTAATCCACAGTTTACTCTAAGGTTGACTTTTAATGTGAAATATCTAGACATCAATCGAATTCACCAAACTTACCTGAAATAACAGTTGTAAGGACGGAACGCTGAATGAGACCCTTATCTTGTGCAGGCCTTTTTCATTAAATGGGCCCAGTTCTCCCGGAATAAAGAGCAATATATCTGATAAGGATCGCAATGGAAAAGTCTGGAGACTAGAAGCCAGAAGACCAAACACAGCGCAGGTTAAAATGTTCCAAAATCATGAAGGAGGATCAATCAATCGGGAACCTAGACAGATCTTTAAAGAGGATATTAAACCGTTATGAATAAATTTATGTTGGCGTATTCGGAAATCAGTTTTTCTATTGAGGTTCTTTTCAATAATTATCATGTTTACGTAAGTATGAAATATAGGTTGAAAAAGAAGTAGTAATATGTTTTAAAAAATCGAAAAAATAACTGAATCATTTATTCTTACAACTGTAGAACTGTAGATAGTCTAATGGAATCATTTATTTTCAAAAGTTAGCAAACGTGGGGGCGGATAGGACATGGTTTCAAAATTCATGCAGTGTTTCTGTTTTTAGATTACAAATACTACTGACGTCCAAAGTAATGGAGATTTTTTTATTAATTGTAAAAGCTTTGATAATAGTTGTGTTATATCAATGTGAATTCCTGTTACGATTTAAAATACTTTAAACTGCCAGCCTAGCTGCTGCTCTCTTCGAGAAATGCAGCCTGCAAGCTACGTCTGTGTTGAGAACATAAAATCCTTCTGGAATGAGAAATGTGCATGCGGTAATATTTGGTTTCAACCCCAACCACCCCTCCCCCCGTAAAGGTCGATAAACTGCCTCCTTCCTGTGCTCAGAGACATTGAGCACATACAATAGTATCAACATGCATGAATTGTTCCTAAAATTAACGTTATTTAAAATATGTAGTAAAGAAAAATGCTTTCCTGTTACAAATGTATGTGAACATGGTTTTAAGTTTCTCCAATTTTAAAAACTACTCGATATTATGTAGACGGTATTAGAAACGTTGCATATTACCGGTCTGTTCATTTGCCGCACTATCGCATTTGTAGTATTATTAGTATTTTACGTAGTTATCCTCTAAAAAATGGTTGTTTGGGGTGATGTGGCACACAAATTAAAATACTCACGAGCCACTAATAAGGGACAACATTTTGTTAGTCTTGGTTATATGAGATGAATTTTAATACTATAATCATCTATCTGCCTGATTGCAGATTATCAAATACAAACCAACACATCAGTAACTGAGAAATTAATATTTGTATAAAAGTAACAGATTACGGTTATACTCGTTCATCGATAAATCAAATATGAAGACGTGCTTAAAAACCGTCAAATGAAGATGCCATAAAAAAATATACCCTGTTCAACTGGACAAAGCAAAGGGAACACTACTTTGGTTAGTATTAAAAATTCTGTTTTAGAGAAGCAGGATACTTCACAAAGAACTGTTTGTGTTTATGTATCCCGTGAAACTTTTCTGATACAAGTATTACAAATTAAATTCATTTAGAAAGAATATCAGCGATATTTTGTGAAATTAGAAATTATTAGCGTGGAATCATTTTGTATCTGAATCGGTAGAAAAACAAAAACGTAATAATAGCAAAAAGGATGATTGAAACGAGATAGATTGAATTATTTTCTTAAGAGGAAAGAGGTTATTAGAGGTTGAAGCGATATTCCCTTTTGTTTACCTGTGGCTGGAGGCGCCGAGTCGTAACCGTTTACCTGAACAGCATTGTGTGCGTAAATGTCCAGAGCAGGCGCTGCAAAATACCTATACTTCCTACATAGGAGCTGAACAGCTTCTGGCGGTTCAATTTATGTCTGAGAATATTGCCGGTTTCTAAATTTCAACATAAATTAGATTCAGTTGTTTAGGAAACTAAGACCTGCTCAATCCAAACATTATTTCATCTCTAATTGAATTTACGAAACTAACAATTTTATTCCTGTATTACTTCTCATTTTGAAGCCAAATATTGTATTTATTTTTACACTCGTATGTGATTTGTAAAAAACATTATGGACGTGTCATTCCTGAATTCTCAACTCTATTCAATGAAAGTTTTTTATTTTATTTTATTAATAACTATTTACGATCTGCTGAAAATAAAGGCAATAAGTAAATATTGTGTATGAGTGTGGGTTGTATTGAAGACGCATACATTAATGCGTCTTCTGTTGCATTTTGGTTGTTGTTACTATTTAGGTTATTTCCAGTTATTGTTCACAGCTAGAAACGGCAGGGCAGGTCCAGAGTGTAGTTTCTTTTAAGCCTGCGGTTGTTTACTACTGTCTTGTAGGTTATTTGCAAGTTGGTTGGGGTGAAACTCAAGTTCTTTTATGTATCTTTCACTGTTTTTTAATATTACACTTTTTACTGAATTCACTTTTAGGTCACTATGTATGTCTGCATTCGTTATGTAGTATGGTGCGTTGATGATTGTTCGAAGGATTTTCGACTGAAATCTTTCAATTATTGCTATGTTGGTGGATGATGTCGTTCCATATTTAAAAGCTAAAAATGTATATCTGTAAATCTGATATGTTCTGTAACCAGCTCCGTGACATAAATACGTGATAACTAGAATTGTCAGGAGTTAATTAGTTGTCTCTGTCTTACAACTCTTTCCTCAGGGTCCTTAATCTGGGCCTTCGAAGTAAAGAAACAACCTTTATATTTACGTTAAACAAATCAAATTCCTTTACAATCTAAGAAGTTTTAGCAGTCAAACAAACGTGAAATCGAAATCTGACGACTTTATCTTTAGTTATCGTTTACAAAACTTGATCAAATTTCTTTGTACTTACAAAAATCTGCTGGTACCAGGCTTGAACTGCCTTGGGCTCGGGCTCACCTCACAATTCACATTAAAAGGCCATGAAATTACTGAATTTACATTTGATTAAACAAAAACACGGTCGTAACTTTCGGATTTCCTCTGGAAACTGGAAACTGCTGCTCCTTCCGGATTATTGGTTGGATAGATTGCTACAAAATTGTCTCTCTGTGTAATTTATGACGGTCACGGTACTTATAGATGTTTATTGTGGCGTGATTGATTAGGTTACTCCTTGCAGCCGTATTCGATGTGTTTGACTGTCGAAAACTTTTTATACTCAATTTCAAAACTTGTAACCTTTCCTACTAGACATATCTGTCTGCCACGCAGTATGTTGATCAACTTTCAACACCCGACTGTTCTTGAAACTCCGCGGTTCAGCACAACAAAACCCCGCCTGTCCATTGTCACCTTTGCAATTGGCGCCGATAACAATCCACCATAACTATCCAATTATCAAAATCATTAATCACCTCTAATTAGTATTACAATATGCTTAATACATTTTAATTACTGTAGTATACGACTATTATTTTACTTTAAGTGTGTTCAGATCAACAATAGTACACACAATTTTAGTGTTCAAAATAAGTGAATAAATTTAACGTACAACGTTTTCACCAACATTGTGGTTTTCATAAGATGCTTGATTATGTACCTTAAAAAACCACAACGTTGATTGAAAAGTTGTGTCTAGTTAATGACTGATCTCAGCTTTTCTTCAACCCGAAATTTCTCAGGAATATACTCTGAAACTAATTTTATTTTATAGTATTTAAGGAGCAAGTATAAATATATAATAATAATAACGAGGACTGGCGTAAAACATACTGGCTGAGAATTCCAAGCAAAGGAATATGCAGAAAATCATAAGAATGTCAAGAAATCTGAATGAAACTCTTGTAAGGTAAATCTAATATAATAAATAATCTATAAAATTAATATCGTCCCCATACGTTGAGAAACAATCCGACAGAATTACCAGTAAAATTTGACACATTGAGAGATATACATTTTCGAGAAAGATATATAGAAGCTCTATGTAGTCAAAGCAGTGGAAATATTAATACAGAAAGAGGCAAATGATTTTAAGGTCAGAAAAGGCGTCACACAAATCGACTGAATATCACTGAAATTGTTATCAGAAATATTTCGGAAGTGTTCAGAAAAATAAACTGTGTGGAACAAGAAAATGGATGAAAATTGATAGTCGAACTTTTATGTAGCTATCACGAATTCAAAGAAAGGCAAACAATTCACAGATAAATGTTGTGTAATTCTCTCGTAAAGCCAGGAATGAAATAAGGTGTTTAGAAATTAAATAGCAGAATCAAAATGGCAGAGCTAATAATTCCCTTGGAGAAACCAAAGAAAGCAAAGTAACATCAATATGTTATATGACATTACATCAACAATATCATGAAACTACCAAATACGCATCATGTAATATCAGAGATCAATGGAGGTATCAAAAAAGATGGAATAAATTTAAATCGCATTCATATATCAAGATCGAGTATCGAATTATTATTTTACATGAATATTAGAAATGTTCATATTGGTATAAAATATTGTTAAAATAAATTCCAAGGGTGAGAAAAAATATAAGAACAGAAAAAAAGTGGTAAGTAAATATAAAAGAAATTGCGTTAATAATGACTACAGCAACAGATGGAACAGAAGTAATAAATATCAGGAAATTTGATTAACGATCACCTAATTCACGACATACATAAAGCTTTTTGTATGAGTTGTATTGAGTTTTTCTTTTTCATGTAGTTCATTTATAATAGAGCTTATATTTTTGAAGAAAGAAGTCCTAAATGCGATTTAATTCCATAATTTTTAATGACTTAAGATTCCATTTTCAAATATATGTATGAAATTAGTTGGTAGTCAGTATTCAATACTGCATACATATTGAAAGTGATTCATGCGAAGAGAAACAAAGGTGCATAAAATGGAGATATTTAAGTTTTGTTGGTTAAATCGTGGCTTCTATTTAAATCCGATTGCAGCAATCTCCCATAAGCAGCGAACCTGGTGAAATTCATTGATTGGGCGCAGGATTGATTTCGATCGAAATACCTCATAGCTGCAGAATGGAAGGATCTGATATGTTAGCTCTTATATTATCACAAATTCACACATTGCTGCATTCGTTTTATACGTTACGTTATTGATAGCGCTTTCACAATGTGTGTAATGTTTGCCCGATAAGCATAGCTAGCCGATGAGATTAATTCAATTTATCGGTACGTGTATGTGCTTTAAACTGTTTTTAACAAATAAGATATTAGATCGTTGCACCTTTTCGAGTGCAACATGCTATGAGTGGACTTTACAACATATAATTGATAAATATATTTTTGAAATTCAGACATTTGAATTAAAAGAGTGGTTGTGCTTATCCAGTATTCATCAGAATATAATCAGTAAATGAATTGTTAATTATTTTACAAAAATATGGTACGAATAACTGTGAAATTAAATTTATTTATGAATACGTTTGAAATCATTCATGTCCGACCGCAAACCGTTGCATGGATTGACAATTTTTAAAACTTTCAATGGCATTCTTCAATTCGGGAGATTTTTACAATCGAGGTAACCTCATTTTTAAAACTGTAGTAATGCCTCAATTACTGCTTTGCTAATGGGCGACGTTTTTACCGACAAATTCATAGAATTCCCCTCGAGGCTCTGTGTATAAAAAAGCAAGAGAGACGAGAGCAGAAATGGAAAGCTGACTAACCGTGATTTAATGTTTCCGCTTGCAGCTGTTCCTTTCTCGAGAGCATGTGCTTCGCATCATTCCTTATCTCTAAAAATTCATTGTCCCTTCTAGAGATGCCGTAAATATACCTTAAGTCCTTCTCATATTTCATGCTCCATCTAAATACAATTTTAAAGGAAAGTGTTTTCGTTATATCTAATGCCATTTGGGTAGGAATTCTGCGTTGTTTCTCTATTCTAAACAAAAATAGGGCCTAAAACACTAAAAATAATATGGAATACTAAGTTCATCTCACGGTTGATAAATTTATATTATAACTCATTTTAAGAGCTGATTGCTTAAAGCAAAGTTTAGAGATACGGATTTATTAATAAAATTGTAAATAGATTATTTGTGGATTCATTTTTGTTAAGAATGATTTTATTTATGACCATTTGCATTTTTAAATAATTTTATTGTAAACTTTTATTAATTATCCTTGTTTGAAAACATTTCGAATCATATTATTATTATTTGTACATTTATAAACATTGTTTGTTAACAGTTAGAATCACATTATTACATTATATACATTTATGTTGTAAAAATATATTTAAAAAAACTTGCAGACAAGCTACTGGCGCCCAACAATGCCTTTAAAAAATTGTTTAAATACTTAAATGTGATGAGTCGCGTTTGTGAAAATTTATAAAAGTTCTATGTGTTTAAACGACTTTCAATATGTGTTCCCATTTTCCTCGTTTGTAAGTAATCAGCTGATTGCGTTCGGCACGTAAGAATTTGTGTCGTGACGTCAAAGAAGAGATTAACTTAACTTTAACATTACCCTTCTCTTTCATATTGTGTCAGCAATTAACTTTATTGTTATTTACTTTAATTTAGGTCACTTTAACTATATTCACAGTATATTAGCGACCAAAAAATTAAATGTTAAATGTACGTAATGTACATACTTTACGTCTTATATGTTGTCAAATACATTAATTTGGATTAAAAATTTTATGATTTTAATCATGGCTTCTTTTGATGAAATGAGATCTTTGTTGGCGGGAATTTAACTTTAACAATAACTTGAATTATTGGTTAATATTTTATATTACAGCTTATAAATTGATATTTGATCATGTACGGGAGTTCAAAAAAACTTGACCAACTTCATATTAAGAATCTTTCTTAAAGAGAACAGAACTTTTAAGAATTAAGACCGAATTTAATACTACTTTGAGAAAGTAGCAAAATGTCATCAGTGAATGTATGCAAGAAATTCACTGAAATTTATTAATATCTTAGCGACCTATATTTGAGTAGCCTACATTTAATTTACTGTAATGAATTTATCTTCAGAGTTTGCAAATAGGAAACAGTTTTTTTAATAAAGTGACGGGAAAAGATTTAGATGATGTTTAATTGTAACGTATGTAATTAAGTAACTAATTTTCCATTTTGTATACGTAGATAGTCTTGGTACCGTTTTCATTGCAAAATAAAACTTAAAACTAGTCGATATTCCGCAGGTGGCTATTTTTAAAAAGAATTGCGTTGTGGACGCCGACGAGACGAGGATCGTGGTATTTCAGTTAGCTCGTTGGATCAACACCTAGCAACACATCAAAGGGACGTCCTAATGCGGCCCATGTAATGGACCTGGCACATCATTTTGGAATACACTGGGGCTTAGTAATGGCTAAATAACGTTGCATCGCATCTAAAAAATAATTTACACTGCAGTATTATTACTGGTCGACCGTACTACAATGCAAATCACATTCTTGACACTTTTTTGTGTCTGGTAAATTACATGCTCGGAACATCAATAAAACGACACTCACGCTAGCTATTGCTTTGAAGGGACAATTATCCCTTCTCTTTCTCTCTCTCCCTCACACATACACACATAATGAATACATATACGTGTAGCATTAACGTCCACTGGCCTCACAAATGTCACTACCATCGCTATCATCTGTGTTAATAATATGCGACAGTCTTGCTGAGTTAAGTTTGACTGAAGCAAAAACATTTCTCAGGTTATTACCCAGGCAAAGTCGTTTGAAAAGCGTACAATTTCAAAGCTAGCCCAGCAAAATAACAATGAATGGAGGAGATAACTGTTGGAGCGTTGCACGGTTTTCAACTGAATGGCTAGATTTGAGAAATCTTGCATTCTCTCGGAAATATTAAAATGTTTAAAGCAGACTAGAAACAAAGATCTTTCAAAGTTTCGGAATATATATATATATATATATATATATATATATATATTGTAATGAACAAAATGTTACGTTATTTAATTTGCCCCACTTTGTGGTAGCCATTTATGTAATTATCAACATGTTTGGGTTATTTAAAAGAAATTATTAATAAAATTATTAATATTTAATGGTTTTTATTTCTTAAAAATGCACATTATTAGCCCTATTTTTGTACGCCGGTCTTGGATCAAAATTTACAAAACTTTACTTTAATTATTTACAATTTATGTTGTTCTAGTGAATACACATCAATATTTACAATCCAATATGTTGAAAATATGTTAATCTCAGGGTCACTACTGAGTTTGATAATTATAACACAATATAATCTGACGTAAAACAATATGAAATATAAGTGGAAAGAAAGCTGAACGAAATGAACTCTGAACGAAATCTGACTCTATCCTTTTAATTATCGTTTATCAAAGTTTTGGTTACTCACGGATCGTCTGTCTGGTACCAGATCTCTCTCTTGTGTCTTGATAACTAACACACTAAAAGACCAATTTTTAGTTACACTGACTCTACTTCATTTCAATTTTAATACACACGCTAGAATTTCTCGTCCTCAGCTATCTGGAACCTCGGATGAGCCGCCCCCTCTGGTCTTCTAGTGGTTGTCGGTCCCTCAATGCGAAAATTGTTCCATTATCATGAAGCAACCTTTTGCTTCCCCGATTGCAATTTGTTATGAAAATCTGTATGTACAACTATTTACTTGCTTCCATACAGGAACTCGCGATTTGCAATTTATGTTTACAGACTTTACTGTTTGATACTGTATTATATCTCTCGTACTCAGATTGTTTGTTGCTCTCTCTACCCAGGCTCCGTACAGACTGTAACTATTTTCCTCTCGTCGCCGATTCCAGACTATAACTTCTCGTATGCAGAATTTAGTGGTTGTCTATCCTTTCTCGACCCAGTCTGCGTGCAGACTCTTTCTCGTATCATCGCCGATTCCAGACTGAATTCCTTTCGCGCGCGCATTTCCCATTTCGGCTTTCCGACAAAGGAAAAGAACTCGCCGCCAATTTTGTCTTTTATAGCTCATACCGCTACAATTCAATTTTTTATCCGCTACAATTTAATTATTTAAAAACAATTAATGGCCTAATTAATTGGCATTACAATATATATATATATATATATATATATATATTACTCTAATATAAAGTACTTTAATTTACTTGTTGCGACGGTATAAATTCAAAAGTTTTTTCATAAATCATTAATCTCATCTGGGGAGAAAAGAAACGCAATTGAACAAACGTAAGCTTCGAACCGCGCGTGCAACAATTACAAAAAAATGCATAAACAAATTCCTGTTATTTTCTTCTTTCCTAAAAAACAATTGTTCTTCATAACATTTACTTATTTTAGGTCCTATGAAAATTTCCAAATAGTCTCAGCTATAAGTTTTAGCAAAATAACCCTAAGTACGCCAACCAAACTGTTGAGTTAGTCGAATCCTTTTCATTCTGAACGTCAAACTTGGAAACCATATTTTGCTTGTTTACGATGACATATTATCCATTTTTCTTGGAATACTTAACCCTAGGAGGAACTGAGATAAAAACTAAAATTATTAATCTCAGAAATCTGAGAATAAAAATTCCAACAACTAACCATGAACGCTCTCCAAAACGCTGCCTGTGTGCAGAAAATTCACATAATTATGTGAACGAAAGAGATTTTATCTGAGATATTACAAAATTAATAAAAATATATTAACTTGAAATGTGTTTTCTTTATCATTTAATTTTATGCTCGATTAAAAAAGACAAGATTTTATAATAGAACATATGCATGATCAAATATCAGTTTCATATTTAATATAATATGATGATTATCATTTAATAAATAAACAGGAAACCAGCTAATAAGTCATTAAAAATGTATATTAATCAAAAATATGAAGTTCAGTCCACACTTTTGGGACTTTATCGTGTAGTATACCTAAATAAGCAAAATTTACACAATAAATTAGGAAGATAAATTTGAAAAAAATATAGTGTAATAAATTAGTTAAATTTACAAACTTCAATTTAATCGTTAAAATATCAATTATACAGTTTTTAATGCATATATATATATATATATATATATATACATATGTTAAAATTATAAGATCAAATATAAATATAATGTCATGGACTGCGTCCTATGACGGTTGTACGCAAAATGTGTTTTTAAGTTAGTATAATTTATATTTTAACCATATTAATTCAATTGAATAATTTATTTATATTGTTTACCTTAAATTACTAATTTATTTATAAAGTTTCTTTAAACGTCGTATAAACTTATTTTTTTTAATCATTAACCAATTTTTCTGAAATTTATTCATTTATTTTTCAAATGATAGTTGTCATATTATATTAAATATCGTAAATTTTTTTCAAATTATTAGTATCATTTTTATCATTTAATGCACTTGGATTTGAACGCATATGTAGAATTTCACTCATCACTCTTGTGAAGCAATTATTTTCCTAATCCCAGATTTTTACAATGTGCTAGAAAAATCATATTTAAGGAGATAGATGTGTTTGGACTCAACTGTATATTTTTGAACATCATATTTGATGTTTTCATGTTCTTTCATTCTCGTTTTCAAGGCCGTTATATGTTGCAATACACTCTTAATGGTTAATTTTATAAACCACATTATGTTTATATAGAATATTAATTTTGTCCTTGATGTTTATTTTCAAAATTGCAATTCTCCATTGAATTATAAACAACCCCAACACAATAATTGGCAAATAAGTCAATTAATTTAATATGGATGCTTACAATGTAAGGTACAACTATAAAACTTATATCAGTTTCCACCAATGAAGTGAACACGTGTCAGTGAAATTTCAGTTCTTAGATTGGATTGTCATTAGGCGAAGAGATGTAATATTGAAGTCAGAGCTGCTCAATCAAGCGCTAATATGTCCCTCATGATCACAGACCATTGAATGGTCCAGATCAGCAATCAAACGATAACACTGGTACCCAGACATGTGCAGGTAATGGTCATAATTCCAAATACCTATTACCTGCCTTCAAAGAGGATCAGATTGGCAACCCGTCGTTTCCAAGATGAATTTATATACCAGATATCTCAGAAAATTGAAGTTTTTTTATAATAAGCATCCTTTTGTTGTTAATTTTCAAAAAGTGAAAACGAATACTTTAATGATCTTCTGGGATAGTTATTGTATTGCATAATATAACAATGGAAGGACAAATATCGAATGACGCCAAATACTTGTATATAAAAGGAGAATTGAATTTCGTGAACAGCATATCAACAAAGTGGCTTAAAATATTTCAAATAGCTTAACTCATTACTGCGTATCTAATAAAACATATCTTAATAATTAATGTAAAATAAATAAGTGTATTAATGACCAAGAAATTGATGCGACTTAAAATAAAATAATTTTTTTTTAAAAAAAACATTTTTTCAATAACATTATATACTTACAAATTCAATAAAGCAATTGTTTATAATTTTCATACAATCCGTTATGATGGAAAACGTTAAGTTCCTCTTGGTCGTTATTTGCATTTGGGTCATATATTTAGAGAACACTCCTTTGCATATTTTCGGAAACTTATGATGTTCAGTTGGAAATTAAAATGCACGTCTATAATTATGACCCTTACATTATTGTAATATATGCATATTAAATATACTCAACCAATAATGATTTATGCTGTAACATAGAAATAACGACTGTAAAATATTAATAATACTAAATACGACCTTTATTCAGGCAAATTTAACATAGAGAAACAAGAACTAAGAATTTAAAAGTTCCGGACGTTTTTCCGCGAATTTAAAGTTTGTCTGTATAAAGATCTATGTTATATTATTAATAACAATTTACGCTAGTGTCATAAATTTAATTGATCAACCAATAAGAGTCATAATTTGAACGGTCACTTTGGCAACATTTCTTAAAATAATGTCAATTGAATGTTGATATTTTCTAAACACAAATTATTATCAAGCATGGCTCTATTTTATTTTCCCTGATGACACACATAATAATAAAATTAAACAGAGACCTAATTTGAAGCAATTTTGTAAATTATTTTGAAGATATGTATAGGAAAATTCTTATAAATATTAATTATTATTTAACAAATCTACAAAAAAGAAAATTATCCTTTCATTAGCTTACTTTATGGAAAATTAAAAGAGATACTAGAGTAAATATTCAGCATTTTGTGGTTTTGTTTTAAAAGTGTGTAACAGAAGAGGTCACGTAGAGGAAGAGGCGCTGACTTATTACACAGAAAACGCCCCGGCAATCAGGGGAAGAGATTTACGAAAGAGCGGAAACTGTAAATTCAAGTGGGCGGGCCGATAATGGACAGAATTACTCTTCTATCAAAATCCACTGATCCAGATTCGTCTGTCACTCCTTCCAAGCGCATTTAAGAGCTGTAAGAAAACCATTATACATAACATTTTACCTTAAATAATACAGAAAATATTATTTGTTGATTACATTACTACCATTTCTTATATGTCGAAGTTGGATGTCATTATACGAAAACAAAATTTGAGGAATACATTTTACCATATACAATTAATTTGTACTACTGCACAACCGTAAAATGGAACACAAGTGAAAAGCATGTCAAGGCGTACAATAAAAATATAATATTGAAACCATTCAATTAAATAACTTAAAATTGAAAGGTAAAGCAGTGACTCAACAATAATTTTTACTACAACTTTTAATTATTCGTTAAAAATGAATGTTAACTTTCGCAATCACAATATACAAGAAATTAAAAAATCAAGCAATGGGCTTGACGACCCAGAAATCGTCAAACCAAATTAAAGTAAAAGGGAAAATTATTGAATTTGTCAATTAAATTATAAACATAGGTGTTATCTTCCTTTTACCTTAAAGGCGCGTCCCTCCGACTCGACATCTGTAGAAGCATACCGAAACTTTTACGTATAAATGTTCGCAGGCTTCCTCAATGTCATAACAGTTGTTTGACTTGTCGATTTTTCCGATTGAGGCCAGGTCAAAAGCATAAACACTGTGAAAGAATAAAAATAATATAAAGTATGTAAATACACAGAGTATAGAATTATGTATACAGCGTACTTTTGCAAGTAAATATTTATAATTATTAATTAATGAAGAGATCAATATTTCTCTGTACTCTGTAGCACACTCTTTACAATACCAAATTTTAGACTTGTGTCAACATTTTTGCGGTAGATATTTACATCTGGAGCAAGACTATTATATAAAATTATCCCGGTAGTGTAAATATTTGACTGCTAAAACCAAGACGTATCTTGTCCTATCTTTTAGAACCGTAGTCGCATAGTTACCATTTTATATATAGTAATACCCAGTTAAGAAGGACATGAATTTTGTTCTTATTTCATCAGATTTGTTTACCTACTCAGACTCGGGATTCTTGAGTGGTTTGTATAAAAAAAGGTTAATAATAAAATGATGGATAAGTGGCTCTTAGAGAAGGGGAGGACTATAATTGGACGTTTAGCGGCTCTTAGAGCTAATGGTTTTGACAGACATCGGGACGAAACCCTAAAGGCATAAGACAGAAGTTTTGTGGACACACAATTATATTAAAAGAAAATGTTTATTTTAGTTTTATTGAGTGGCTCTCGGAGCGTGAGAAAGCCAACAGTTGGTGTTTGTTTGGCGAACATGGAAACTTATAAACTGTGAAAAAAGGAATATTCTGGAGAGGAGGAAGCAGATAAAAGTTAGTTGGACTAGAGACCTCAGAGGATGGACGTGGAGTCAGGTGCCAGAATCTGAACGAGAAAAACATAGGAGTTGAAATGTAGACCGCAAAGGAGGAGGGCGTGGAGGCCGTGATAAATATTCGGTCAAATTGAATTGGTGGCCGTGTCTAAAAATAAAATAAACATTTTAGTCCATGCAAGCTGTCAGGAGTCGGGATATCAAAAAGGATAAAGTGAACGTGTCTGTGAAGAGTGTGTAAAAGTCTGTGCACAGAAGGGCACAGTACATGAAAGTGCATTCCTGAAAACCCCAAATAAAATTGTAAGTAGTCATTCAGTAATAAATTCTGTAAATTGTTAAATAAGGGTAATGAGTCAGATTTCGTTTTCATTTTATTTAATTGCATTGTTTAAATTGTAAATTTCAATTTTCCGTTTCCTTATCAACCCAGTAAAGACCCTGGGGTACAGAGTCAGATTTATAAAATGTAACTGGATTGTTAGTGTAATTTAATTGTTGAGGTAAAAGGATATAAAAAATATACAAAGATTTTCTTGAGTTGTATTCTAGATTAATAAAATTGTTTTGTTTAATAAAATTTAATAGCTTGTTTAATCTAAATTCCTATAACAATAATTAACAATAAGAGGGGTATTACAATAAACAATTAAATTTTACATTTTCATGTATATATATATATATATATATATATATATGTTACTGTAAGTATTTTCACACTTTTCATTGATTGTTGGTACTTTGTTCTATAATTAACATTATAAAAGCTCATATGCCACACACTAATTTAGTTAAATACCAAAGTACCGCAATTATGTCATTTCAACCTAGTGAACAAGGAAATTTGCATCCTTTGTAAAATTATTTGGAACAATTCTACTAGAATCAGGGTGATAGAGGATTTAAAAAAAATTATATTTATATATTTGAATTTAAAACCTCTTTATTTATAATCACAATAAAATTTATTTATCCTTATAGGATATTGCCGTTCTGAAGCTTTCGAAACAATTCTTTCATATTCATACAACATTATTATTTGCCGATCATTTTTCATAAACAATACTCATGTCATATTTACCATGCATATTCTAGATTTACATTGGGCTGGTTACGTATTCTATTTCATATTATATTATATTCTTGCTCCCTGGTTATTTTATTTATATTATCTTGAGCTTTATCAACAAAGTTTTCCAATTTGGACACTGATATGACTTAATTGGAGTGAAAATGATCATAACTGGGTAGATCATTAACATAAATAACGGAGAGTATAGAGCCATGTAATTTACTTCACAGTGGAATCGAAGATTTAAACCTCATATTTAAATCATTCCGCTCGGTTACTAACCCGAGAACGCTTTCTGTTTATTTAAGAATTGTAGTATTGAGCGTTAAATCCGAAACTATGGTCATTTATGCTCTTTAACATGAAGATTTGTGAATTTAAAATTTGCGTGTAATAAAGCTATTTCCAGTATTATAATGTATAAATAGTCCAAGAAATGATCACGTAACAAATTTGAGTGTAAGAATTTCAGTTTTTAACAGTTCACTCCTGAGGATTGTTTATTTCGAGGAAATATTTTTTGGCATGTGCAATACTAAAGTTAATGATAGCGTAAAGAGATAATATAATCGAACCATATGATTGTTTTAAGCTCTCAAGTACTCAAATCTAGAATTAAATTGGTAAACAGGAATCTTTAAACCAATCTGACATCATACGGTTCAATGTAAGTAATCTGGAATCAATATTAGTACTACCTTGACATATTACTGAAGGTTTTCTACTAGAAAATATTTAGAAGAGTTTTTACAGATCAACGTTTCACGTAATTATTGACTTCTTGCTTCAATAGGACAGTAAACTAATGAAGACCGATAATATTGGAATACTATCACGGTATTCTCGTTTCAATGTATCACTTGAAGTATCTAGTACACATAATCTTCCAAATAAATTTTATAAAGTAGATAATATTCATATTGTTCCAAATTTGAAAGAATAAATTTCTTAATGTATTCATAAAAATTCTTAGCCTAATTTAATTCAGCCACTTATTAAATTTTCGAGAAAGTGTTAAGTTAGAAAGCATAAAGCCGTTATTAGATTAAATAATTATTCCTAAAATGATTCAGTTAATACGAGAACATCCACGATGATTATCTCAGGTATATTAAAAATATTCCTCCAGTTAATAACACAGCTCGACGACGAGTCGATGAAATGGCCGAGTATATTAAAAAGTCTGTTATTTGCTCTACGAGGTAATGAATTCCCATTTAAGGCGGCAGACTTCGTGTTTTGGCGCTCCAACAAGTCAAGTCAAAATGAGGATAGTGTGAAGTCTCTTTACCAGAAATATGTTTGCAATTGTGTTACAGAATACGTGATTCGGAAATTTAATACAAGAGACCTACATTACAAAGCAAGAAAATCGATGCTTCAGGTATTCTACAACCACTAAATATCAACCGGTAGTATGTTTGTTATTAAATTTAAATAATACGACATTCTTAAACTATAATGTCAATATGGCCATATATGTCAGAAAAATAAATTTGAATGAATAATCACATAACATTTTACTATAAAAACAACGTTTCGTTCTAAAATTCGAACTCTTCAGGTAATGACAATTAAATAATTAGAAGAACTTTAAAACAAATATTAAATTATCTACAATTTTACATCGTGATGTAGAATATCAATTTTAACTAGGATTAAGTAAAGTTAAATAATCGAATCAATATAATTCAAAGGTTAAAATGAAAGTATGTTACTTTCAATATAATTTTCTACAATTCCCAAGTATCAACAATAAATAAATTTTAAATTTGATTTTTTCTGACTTACATTGCCATTAATATTGCTATTATTGTTTTCTTATTATGTTTGGATACCATAGTTCCTTATTTAAATTTAGAAACATTAAATCAATAAAATGTTTTAATTTAATTTTTTTAATTTTTTTTACATTTATTCATGATATTAATATTTCATGTTATTTTGAATGCATTTCTTAACGGTATCAAAATGCCCATTCCTCCATAATTCAAGAACCATCTTGAGAATTAAACGTAAATTAACTATCGACGTAATTAATAATCGTGTTCCAAGAAAATAAATAAATTAGTGAAGATTTTATAATGTGATGGTTAAATGCATTTAATCAAACAGATAATAAGTTATTAATATTGGCTGTCCCATATGAAAAAGAAAGTGAACGCAAATACAGCACTGACTTTTGTTAGGCAATATTGAATAATTTCTATATATTTTATATGACTTATTTATTAATTTTAAATCGATTTATTCTTTGAATGAGGAAATAGGATACTTTATTACATAAAATTACAAAATGATTATTAGAAGATACAATTAATAACTACTAGAAGTTTACGTATATATAATTATAAATCGGGACACACAAATTTGCCTTTCCTACATAATTAATACTTACATTTACTTAACAGATTTAAGAAAATATCCATTAACGTTATTTAAGGACAAAATATAATTTATATAATTAGAGAGTATGCATACAAATTAAACAGGCACTCAGTAAAATATGTATTTTGGAAACTATCCCAAATAAGTAAATATTTAACTACTCAAAACACGAGAATAAGCACAAAGCCTGACATACGTACACTAGGAAGAAGCACAAACGATGGACAAGTAACTTCACGGCACTGAACAACGAGGAATCTTCCCCTCCATAGAAACTCAGGCCGTACATGAATCAAACAAAAGTCCAGAAAATCTTAACAGGAAGTTTGGAAATAATGAATTAAATAGATAATTCAACCCTTTTGGAGTGCAAAATTTTATTTATTAGGGCGACTATCAGTAAATTCCTGTACTGGGATTGGCTTTTAGTCATTAGAAAATTTACTAGTTACTTGTATTCTACAGTTGGTAAAGTTCAAATCCACAACAATAATTTATCATTAATATTATTTACACATACAAATTTTCTTACCCATTATTTTTTTTATCGAAATTCCAGTTTAAAATACTCTATTAGAACAAAGTAAAAAGAACGTAGGCAAGACGCGGATAATTTCTCTATATGTTAGTGAACGATACTTTTTACTATAAGCATCTAGTGTACAACGAAAATATTTCCAAATTGTCTTCAGTTGAGTACACGTAGGAAAAAACGAGAGCCCTGCGGCACCAGCATCACGAAATAAAGTAAACACACAAGATTTTTAATTTAACCTGCCGCTACGAATAACTTTTCGCAGTATGCGGATGTTCTGAATTTTAAACTCTGGATTAAATTAAAAGTTGTGACTATTTTAGCGTGAATACTCACAAGTTATTTTCTGTCATTGGAAGACTTAAGAGAAATGATGTTGATAATAGTGAATACATATATTTTTAAGGTACGAGTACAATGGTTAACTTTCAAAACACCTTCTTCATTGATTTAGACTGCTCATAGTTCACTATACAGGGAGAAAAACCACACTCAGTCACGTATATTGTTAAAAATTAATACCCGAAAGCTTTCGACCTATTTTGTCATTTTCAACGATATGTTTAGATGTTTAGTTTAGTTTCTTTATAATATTTGTATGGATAGCTTTCGCTATCCGAAGCTAATTGCATTAGTATAAAAAATGGCTATTTCATCAAAATCGAAGTTGTGGTTATAAACTTTGCCGTGACCAGATAAGAATGTGTTCACTTCCGATCTTGTTTAAGACTGATTTTATAATTATGCGTTACTGTTTTATATCGTTCGTTGTGTAGCAAATTTAGGATTTATTACAGTTTAAACAAGAAATTTAATACACCAAATTGTTCCTATTAAGTTTATTTATTTTGTGTATTATTTTCTATAATATATAACAACGCGCCTAAAATCTTAAAATAGGTTTTAAAATGACCAAATAGTTCGAAATCTTTTGCCTATTAATTTTTTTAACTTTATACGAGACTGTCTGTGGTTTTTCTCCATGAATAAACATCTATTTCAATTATTCAATTTATCTCGCAGATTTCTGACTCCCGTGTTCCAGGAATCGGGTTTTTCACTATTTAATTAAATGATTTTTATATAACTTCGCAAATGTCCAATATTTGCTATTAGTAAGTAAATATTTAATCTCTGAATTTCAGGGCGTTTCCTATTCGTCATCGAGGAATTGGAATGAATACTCTAAACTAATTTTTGGTTATTCATAATCGTGGTGTAACCTGTTTACATTTTAATATTTTTTACTTTATTTGTAAATAAAGAATTTGTGTACCTCTCATTTGTAGAAAAATTATTCTCATCATCTATTTATAAAAAAATGTTGTAATATATTAAATGTATTTTCGTAAATCAATACAATCCGCAAATCTACATTCTAGTCGGAACCCGAAATAGCCCGATGATTGTAATTCTCTTAGATCTGCAGCCAGTATAACCCCATGGAGGACATCAGATGAAAGTACAAGTCAATACGACAGAGACGGACGAGAGGCGGAACGCTCTCACGGTCAATAAATGAGGACAGGCCTGTGATTCACGACTTCTACCTCAGTTCTACTCGCTCCCTCAGGGTCTCACAGACGCCAATATCTATTTTGCGAATTCTATTTTGTATGGGAAACCACTTAACCCCTTCGACCGTCAAGTGACAGAATGACAAATAATGTCCGCAAACATGTAAACATTTGATAATACCACTTGAATGTAAACGGTGGAAGGAAATAAATGACCTAATCTTTGAATGTACGAGTTGAGCTGTCAGACAAATGTTGATGTACTTTTCAAAATGTCCTGCAATATTCTTGTTCCCTTGTGTACGAATTACGAGTATTGATTTCAATATTATGCTAATTACTCGAGGTAAGTATTTCACGAGCCCAGCAGAGATGAGAAACTCAAAAGATTATACTTCAATGAAGTTGGTTTCTGACGGAGATTACGTTTTATCTCATACAGTAATCCAGTCACCTTAATAAGTTGAAGCCAAAGTAGTGTTATTAAATTACGCTGTAATATGAGCTTGTTTGATAGCGGAAAGGAATTCATAATACAACATAAGAACGTATGGTCTTTTTAGTAAAATAATTCAAATAACCGTAGTATTAAATTAAAAAAGCTTTTTTGCTTTAAACCTACTTTGAAAAATGTAGTATGGAACTACAGCCACATTCAATAAAGCTTTTGAAGTGATCAGTTAAAAACTTCGAGGCATAGAAGGACCGAAAAAGTGTCTTGGGCTGAACAGCGGTCTTCCGGTGGCAGAGACATTTTGCAGCTCAAGAGTATTTATAGCTTTTAACAAGCACGCATTAGAACGCAATACAAATAATATCAGATGATAAAAAAATTATTTGGATGGAAAAAAAAGACCTGACATATTCTTTTGGATGAATGTCATAGTGTGTATTTAGATTTAAGGGTCTCATCTGATAGAAGCATCGAGAGTTGAAAGGGAAAACTCAAGTTACATAAGAACTTGCAGAAACAATGGGAAAAATTGAAAACTTGGATTGCCAGAGAGTGTTGTTTTGTAAACTTAAAGTATCGAAATAATTTCAGTGTAAGACATTAACTGTGTGCTTGGAGAGATCATTTGAAGAACTGACAAATCTAGGGCAAGTTTTATTTTCGCCAAAACGAAAAGATTTTAGCTTTAACCTAAAAAAACGTTGCAGGCAGACCTGAACAACCCTCACTGCTCAACACGTTTATATCAAATAACACCCCATTAAAATGTAAGTTGCCCGTAAATGCACTTTATTACTCGTTAGACTAGTACATATCTTCATGTAAAACATTTCATAATTAATATGAAATTCTGGGATATCATAATAGTAAATTAATTGTAAACGGATTAAATAATGTGTTTCATAAATATTTTATTTATTTCAGTGCGTAAATTAATTTTATAATTACCAATTATAGATAAAACTAAGTTAAAATAAATGTCACACAACATTTCTGCAAACTTTATTGCTTTCTTCAGGACTTGATAATTGTATGAGAGTCATGTTGGTCGGATTTTCCATTGTATGTTTTAAGAGGAAATGTAGGAAGAAAATCGAATATTGAGTGAAGGGAAGACGGTATAAATGAGTGAAGGACGTAATAAACCAAAGTTCTAACAGTATAAAACTCAGTTCATCTTCAGGAAATAATGATCATCAGTCCAGAACAGAGGCAGACGATTCCGAAACCCTGTAAGATACGAACCTACTCGGTTCTACAGCTTCCTGCATCCGAACAAGAAATTGCAGGAATGTAGTTCTCCTGCATCAATTATTTCAAAGGTGTAAAACAACACCTGTAAACTAGCAATTATCTCAGCTTTACGACCCACAGTGCCTTGCGTAAAGTAATGAATAATCGATTTTAAACTTACAAATTTATTATAAAGCAATTAATTTACTTAATAACATTAAATATAATGGTCAAAATTTAAATATATATTTTTTTCAGTAAACTCTTAAAGTTCCATTCAAAGACTTAACTAATTTAAACATGAAAAATAAACTAACTCCTTCAAAATACATTTAATTGTATTATAGTACGTTATTTTATACTAAGGGGAATCACAAAAACTTTTCCAAGCCTAAATTAATTTTTTTTAAAATCTTTTATTAACAAAACTTACGAAATAAATATACACTTGATCTTATTAAAATAATAATTTAAATTATATATGTGTTCATATAACCTGTGATGTATTTATACCTAAAATTAATTGAATATATTATGAGTGTGTTGGATTTACTTTCTTTTTCTGCATCTACTTCAAATAATTTATCTATTGTCCGCCTCCCTTCCACAACAGTCAGAGAGAGAATAACTACGTAGTCGGTTCTGGCACTATTCCTCCGCCTGCCTCATATATACTCTACTTGAATTCTAATACCTTCTATAAAATTACGAGTTTTGTCAATATTTTCTGAGAAATTTACTATAATGTGAAGAATTAAGACTTTTCTAGGCAGGAATACAACGGTTCAAACAACTACATGAATCGTCTTTTCCTTTTAGAGTAACAAGTTAAATGAGGGTAATCCACATGGTGGCTACTCCTCTTTAATAACATAGGAAGCGATTTGAACGGAGAGATGCGGAAAAGTAGACGAAGATAGTCAAGGGTTAACTAGGGCCCCCGGGCTATAGTTTAAGGATCCTACCCGGCATTCACCTAAAAGTGATCCAGGATAAATCCTAGAATACCTGCATCAGGTAGGTTCCAATGGGAACATTATTGAATGAGAAATTTATTTATTTATTCAAATAGCACACTAATATATATTTTATTACATTTCGTTTAATTTGAACTGAATAAACCTCACATTTTTACTTTACTTGGTTATTTTAATTGTTTTAATTAAAAAATACCCATAATGGCAGATTATATTTAGTTATTGTTTCCATTGCTCCTTCTCAAAAAAATAACGGTTCAAATACGTAACAATGACAAGATAAAATATGATAAAAATATGATAATGAATCAATAGTAAACCAGAATAAGGTAAAGAAATTAAATGTATAACTTGTCAAATTGTTTAAAAACTTTTAATTACTTACATGAATAAGATGTCTACCAATGCAAAAATGATGCATAAAATCAGACATTTTATTACAGAAATGATCAAATCTAATAAAAAATAATACAACGTGAAACGAATAAAAAACTTAGATGACAGTTTTTCGATTTCACTTCTGTACCTCGCACAGTATATATGATAAGAATAAACTGCTATACCGCTATTTATGTTCAACATAAGGAGGAAAATAAATAGAAATTAAGGATGAGTATGAAAAATATCGACCGGATCAGGAATCAAACACTGGACAACCTTTCCAGGCGGCTGCTCTACCACTGAGCCATCCCTGTCGACTCCAGATCCGGCCCGAAATTTCTCCATCCATTAAACCTAAATCAACCCACCTATAATTTACGAATCACTATCCCATGGCCTAATTGTAGGTCCTGAATGAAGAATGAACTTTATGTAAATTAATCAAACGTTTTTTGAAATTTTTCTATTTTGGAATGCATTTTACTTTGTCAATAGCGAAAAATTAGAGTACACAAAACCTAGACGCATCATCAAAAAATTATATTTAAATTTTGCATTATTAAAAACACTGTAATCTGAACAACTTATGATACATGAATTCAACATCATATAATGAACAAACGTCCTGATTTTCCGCTCAAATAATTATATGTTTTTAACTATTGAATTCAAAATATTTTTGTAGCTCCAAGCTAACTAAAATACAATATCCTTCAAGGATTTAATTAAACACAAGATAAACGTTTATATATTCCAAGGTAAGACGAATGATCGTGTCTATGGCTTTAATGGTCACATAACATAAAGCACTGCCCAATCACGATGTAACGGAACTAAAACAACCATTATTCTGTTGGTAACAGCCTTTCCCCTCTGTAAATGCATATTGGATGAAGCATGGCTCGTCGTTGCTAACAAGTTTCAAATATTCATCTGCGCCGATACGTTCTTGAACTGATGTTTACGAAGCAAATATGTGATAGCAAAAATCCATAAACAGTATCATTACCAAGTGTTTGTAATATAGACTACTAGTATCATCCCCTCATGTTAATCTTATATTTAACACGACGCAATGTGCGAATATGCCCGCATTATTAGCTACAGCCTAAGTGTTTCGATACTGTATTAATATTAGTATTTAAATAAAAACGAGGCTTTTGAGTTCTTTAAATGGTCTGTGCGTTGAGTGGTGACTCGGTATTACGTTTTTTTCAATCACCTGACGAAACCAACAAGGATTGCAGAAACATTGTGTGGTATTTACTTTAGCACTTATTTTTATCTACTAGTTAACTATTTATTTATTTAATTTGAATACTTTTAACACAGACGTTTTATATTTTATAATTTCTAATTTTGTAAACGATAATTAGAAAGGTAATAGTCAGATTTCGTTCAAATTCAATTCCTTTACATTTAGCTTTCTTTCATGTCATTTATCTTCATATTATTTTAGGTGAAGTTTTATGTTTGAATTGTTAATCAGTTTATAAACCACTTTTCTGTTAATTATCAAACCCAGTGATGACCATGACAGAAGAGATCTTAATTTTATTGTAATTGTTTAAACTTTTGGAAGCCATAAATGAATAAATAATAAATAATTTTATTTGTTATTTTATTTCGATAATCTTTTAATTTAATTAACCTTTCATTTTGATCATTACATAAATGGCTACCACAACGTAGGGCAAATTAAACGGCCTTTTATTTGATTATTACATAAATGGCGCCCAACGTAGGGCTAATTAATCGCCTTTTCTTTTGATCATTACATAAATGGCGCCCAACGTGCTGGCTCGATTTTTGATAGTTGGACAGAATTATAAATAAAATAACGAAATCTGATAATAACCGAGGTATTTGTGCAATATAGTATATTTGGTTAGGATGTGAATGAAATATTTTGAAATGAATTTTACGCGTGTGAAAGTTAGGGGAATATTAAAAAGAATAAAAATTAATTAAATGTGCATTCAAAATTAAAAAATATAGCTTAGTTTAGTTTTTTGTAAGAAATTAGTTAGGTTAGGATTAATTTAGAGAAAATAGATTCGAAAATAAATATGGGAGGGGATAGTGGAAATATGATATTAGAGTATTTGGAAAGATTGAGGGAGGATATAAAGAAGGATAATAATAAAATTATAGAGGATTTAAGTGAAGATATAAACAAAAGCATAGCAGAAAATAATAAAAACATAGCTGATTTGAGTGCAAAAGGGGATAAAAATGTAGCAGAAAATAATAAGAAGTTAGCAGATATGAAGGAAGATAATAAAAATTAAGGGAAGATATTAACAAAAATATTGCAGATTTAGGAGCAAAAATTGATAACAATTGGGCAGAATTAAAGACAGATGTAAGAGAATGGAGAAAATAAAATAATGAGTGCTATAATAAAGTTATTGAGAGTATTAAAGTGGGCAGGAAAGAGATAAAATCTGATAGTGGAGAAGCATTAAATAAGGATGATGTAAACATTGAATAATTTTTTTACTATTACCAAAGTAAGTATTTAGTAATACCTTTTTATATTTACATGAGGGAAAACAAAAACATTCTACAGATTCAGAAATTTTCAGTCAAATTGAATAGATAGTTTTACAACTGTAAGGTTTTGTCCACGTACATGCGTGCTGTTCCCTTATTGGTCGTTTTCTAGGAACACCTAAGAAACACACAGCTTTGACCTAAACTAGGAAGTTTCTCTCACCACGCGAATAATAAATCAATTAACAATTACAGAGCCGAGTCTAAATTACTTTCCACATGACCCCACGCGCGCAATTACCATCGCATAATATCTACATACATTCCGTTAGTGATTTGAGCTCCGAGAGCTTCAACTAGGTTTTAGGTATTGGAGTCGGGTAATCAGCAACTAAGCTGCCGTAATTCAGGTTATATGATATTTGCTTAATTATACCTTATTTTATGAATAAAAATATACCCGAAAGATTATGATCCATATGTAAACTTATTCAATTACAAATAATAAATTGGGGATTAAATTCGCGTCTTTCTCTTATCCGTATAACAATATTTTCCGCCCTCTACTCCATATAATCATATATTTTTGTGTTTGCTAATAAAATTTTATAACAGTTGTGTTAAATATCACAGTATAAAGGTCAAATGTGTCATAAAAGTAACCGAACAACCAAAACTGCCGTCAGAGGCGCTAGCTAGTTTTCCTGATTGTATAAACCGCATATTTTGGTCTTCACTAGCTCTGAATAACGGATATTATTTTTTTATCTGTGTAAGTTTTTTAATTAGAGAAAATTGTGAAAGGACTATTTCTCCAGATTATTAAATAAGAAATGTCCTAATGTATGGAAACAAAATTTAATCAATACACTGTCAAAATATTTTTGGTTTAGTCAATTTTTAGAAAAAAAATAGTTACTTTAACTCTGTTTTTCTTCAAATGAAAGAATCAACACTTTGTTATAATCAATGGAGTCCTTCAATAATTTTCAAATATACTAAATTGTTGTGGAGTTTATTTTGATTGTTGGTGAAAGTAAACAATTAAATAAACAACTGCAAGTAAGTTTTGCTGTGTATTTGACCTATGTTGAATACATTCGTTATATGTATGGGGAAGAATTTGGCGGTGGGCGGAGTCTTATTATTGATAAATCACCATATATATATAAGGATGGTGTTCACCTATAACTATACAAATAAATCGAAACCAATCAATGCAATGTTATTTTAAATCTGCACCTATTTATAAATGTAATATATGACAACATTATTAATAATCAAATAGAATATACAACGCATGAAACTAATAATTAGTCGTACCAATTGAAATTTTGTAAAATAATATATTTATTCAAACAAGGTTCAATATGGACTATATATAATATTATGTGAAAATTAGAAATATAAAAAATTGAAAAATATATCCAAATAGATTTTGACAATTTAGTTGAACTATTAATATACTTTGTATTTTAGCCTTATTTATGGTAACAGATGTATGTAGTTGAAATACATTGATAGCCGCAGTTGTGGTCGTCGTTGTAGCAGTTCAGCTTGTTTTGAGTAGCACGCCAATGGCGGCGATATTAATTCTCTGAGCTCGCTGCACAAAATCTCATACTCCGAGCCAATTGTTTTGGCGTGTGGCAAATGTTTTAGCTGTATGTGTTTTGTTCAACAAAAGTTTTTGCCTGTATCTGAGCGGAGCGTTGGCCGGGTCTCCGACCAGGGCGTGTGGCGGAACAGCAGACTGACTAAATTAAACTGTCGTGACTATAGATGAGATTGGCATCTCACAAACAATTATATTTTTTTTGTGTTGATACATGTTCCGTGGATTTTAATAAATCCTGGGGAAAATTACGTTACAACAAACACCTCATACAGATTGGCGACCTCGACGTGATGTTTCGCGGAAGCAATCGTGTCGAGTCTCTGCATGTGTTTTTGGAGTACGTCTTGAAATGTGAAGGTGACGTGATGGATTTTTCTGGTTGACGCTGGACTAAAAACATATCCATGTTAAAAAGTTTAAAGAAGTCAAGATTAACGACCATATTTAAAATCGAGATGTTTCTCTATTGGCTAATGAGGGTACAACAGAAATACAGATGTTTTTGTTGCTTTGATAAGCTAAATAGAGGCTAAGATCAAATATAGTATTGATTTAATAAACTATTCTTGGACTATCAATATGGCCTGTTCTTTATTAAAGCACACCATTTCAGCGGAATTCATCTGCGCAGTCGTCAGGTGACTGACTGGTGTGCCGAGACAAATTATCTGCATTTCGGTATCCATGACTCCATGACGGCTCTGGCTGAAATCTACGGTATAAATTTATTAAAATTGTTTCGGCACACAATTATCCTGATGACAGTGGAGATGAATTTCGCTGAAACGTTGGGTTTTAACAATTAACTCGGTTGATAAACGTAGCACATCCTGTTAAATGTTTTATAAAACATCTGGGGACTTTCCCCCAAAGGCGATCCCACTCACGTTTTCCCGCTCTCCATCATGCAGTCTAGCGATAACATTGACTCTTCCATCTTGCACTTACTCATGACGCCATACAACAATGTATGTACCTAATTTCTGTACAAAATCACAGAATCAATCAATGTTAAGTTTATTATTATTTTGAGATCATTTTATAGTTTGTGGAGTACAAGAGCGAGATTGGTTAGTTGTGGTTAATTTATTTCATTTTTTGTGTATTTCTTTTACGAAATAAAATGTGATGTTGAGTCTGGGTCGATGGCGGCGTCCCAGGTAGCCTTACCCACATAACACGTGAACAACTGTGGCGCGGCAATCCTTTGTGGGAATTATAATACCGGCGAAGTCTGAATAGGATAATCTTTGGAAACGAGATTTTGGCACGTGGAAGCCAGATGTTTGACAAAATTGACGAACCCCGTAAAGGGTGTGTCTTATTTGAGAGATCTGGATTTGTGGGGGCGCAAGTCTGATTCCGATATTGGGTGGAAGCTGCGGAGTCCTAGGCCCTGTGGGGGGAAATTTGGAACAACCGAAGTGTGAAGGGAGATTGGAGAGCAAGCGTAAGCTAGTTAATTTATAGTCATGAGTTGGATGAGAAGTTAGTTGGATTTTAGGTCTGTGTTAGTGAATTTTTGGTCATAATTTGGATTTTAAGTGAGTTGGAGAATATGCTTTTTGGTTTACGTGGAATTGCGGCGTCTAACTCCAGCCATCTGCGACGTCTTCACCTTGCCAGATCAGCAAGCGATAATGTACCATCAAAAAAGCTTCGTAAAAGCCATATCACCAACATATTTTGGCCCACCAGCCCCTGCTAGAAATTGTCTATTTTGGCATTTTATTTGTTCTTTTTAACTAATTTGGTAAAAATAGTCGCGGGAATTGAAAGTAAGTTAATTTTACTGTTAATAAAGTATAAATTATTAATTATTGTTATTGATTTCTCCCCTTTTAAAAATTAAATAAATTAAATGTTATCAAATTCCTGATGAAAAAAACCGTCACAAATGATACATCTCAGTTTTCTTTGTGTTAGATACCGTGTCTGAAAAAACGTGTGTTTTTATATGCAGACAATACGTACGACTAAACATCAAATAACGTAAATAATTCTTGCGTAGTTAAATCAAGCATTTAAAAGTATTGAATAATTTCTCTAAAGCAGAGTGAACTTCTTACGGGAAATGAGGGTATGGAGGTGGAGGTGGAAAGATTCTCGGAAATGAGGCTTCACTGGAGCAAAAGATGCTGCGGCTCCATTCATACCTGAAATTGCTAAGAAAACATTCGAAGAGCGAAAACGATATTGAGTTCACATAACGAGCTATTCCAAGAGGCATTCACGCGAGGGGAAGAGCGTGCACCTCCAAAGCCACCCCCGCCCCAACTATCATCTGCAAACACTCGCCCAGCTGAAATGTGCTAAAAGAGGCGTCTGACCATCAAAAGCCGCAATGCGCTCCCATTTATTAATGACTACCTGCCGATATTGCATAACAAACCTCGATTCAATTCATTTACCGACAATGCACCCGATTTTTCCATTTTGAAAGCATGACCATTATCCATTAACTGTAACAATAACTCTCCGGAGCATTTCATTTCAGTCACAAACCTTTTTAATGACAAATTAATGGGCACGCAGTAAATATTGGCCGTTTTGAAAGAGTTCATAGTAACGTGATATCAGTTAATTACCGCTATTTTTATTTTACAACTATATCTACTTGATTTTCGTAATTTATTATTTGTTGATAAACCACTACCAAGTACGTCAAATATTTATTTTAATTTTAGGGTCCACCCTTACATATCTGCAAATCTATGAGACATTTTCACGGTTAAAATCATTAAGAAGTAGCAAACTGAGAATGCGTCTTCAACAGTAACGGAGCGAACTAATACTTAAACATCATTCTATGTCGTTATTCCCAAAGTTAGGAAATTACATTAACATATCGCACACTCGCAAATGTAAATGAAAATTTTATACCATATTTACGCTTTTTTAAAACAAAAAAGATCTTACAAACTAAACAGTATTCGAATGAAACAAAGCTATATATTATTTTTGCGTATCAATACTACTAACTGTACTATAAAACACGTAAATGCTAATATTTTTGACATTGCTTGGTTTTAAGTGTACTAAAAAACAGCAGCGTTAGAGAATAGTCTTATTAAATTGGGTGACTATGTTCAATTTATGCTTTGTTCAGAATTAATAACTTTGTTTCATTCGATCTCATTCTTCTTTAAAATAAAATTTGATTTAATCGTTACTCTTAATTTTCAACGCCAACTCGTTTGTCTGCCTCTATATTTCTTCTAAATTCAACATTTTAACAATATATTCAAAATTTCACAATTTCTACAACCCCAACCCCATACACCAATCCTTCACACACACACACACACACATACATCCAAACAGCTAATACGGAAATTAGAAAGAATATATAACCCAATTTTAAGTTTCTTTGTACCGTCGGTTATTACAATTTTAATATTTCCAATTTAATTTTAACTTCAGTACAACTAGTCCTGTTTATTTGAACTATTAATCAATTATCACAATTTAAATTTATTGGTATATAAAAGAATGTTAGTTTACGACAGATAAAAGAGCGAAGGTCTATATTAAAAAAAATTATTTTATTTATTTATACACAAAAGTCAAATTACAGTACAAAATGTTGTTCTCATTAATTTTTATTAACAGTAACAGAAACTACCGTTCGTATTAGCCATTATTATTCTGTAAAACTATACTTTTACTTATGGGTGGCCACTACATAAATAATATATGACAAAGAGGTTTTACAGAATTATCAAAGCGAATACATTCTAAATCCCCTGTTACTGAAATTTGGTGATAGATAAAAAAAATAAGAATACAGCAGTTGTAGTTCTAAAGTATGTTTAAAAAATCAGTTCAGAATTATTTGGCCTTAAACTACATTTGGTTTATATAATAATGGTAATAATCAGACGTAAAAACAAAAATATTTATTTCAAAAGCTATTTCATCTAATTATTAAAAATATTAAATTCTTTACTGTTACATTTCCAATTGCGTATTGGATATTCAATTGGTTTAGAAAAGTCGAAATGGCGAAAGGCTTAATTGTTGGTTGTGTTTACTGTATTACCGAGCACAAAAACAGAGAAGGATGAATCCTCGATTACCTACAAAAAAACACGGAAGATTTGAACCCGGCATGTTTATAACCTGTAATTCGACTAGTAAATATATTTTATAATAGCTTTTTTTCTTTTGTCAATTATCGAGTTTAAGAACGAGCCCATCTTAAAATGCTTCCAAGTAGTAAAAGTTTTGCTCTCAGAGTTAAATTCCGTGCGTTTTGTGACCAAAGCCTAATTCTCACACGTCGTACCGTAATTAACTCGTACTTTGTAACTAATCTCAAAATAATGCCAAGTATTATGATAACTTAGGAAAGTCTGAAATAATTTGAATTATTTTTACAACGGTGGTTGCTACAATAGCCTGATAGTTCTTCTGTTTTCTCTCCGTAACCTTTTACCGAAGCTAACTTGATAACTGTTTCGCGCGTAAAACGTTTAGTCATGTGCTTATATTGGAGAAACGATGCCGACTCACAAAACTTGAAACGTTAGTTACGTCACTGCACACACACACTCACGCTCATACATTCACATAATTTTATTATTCCTGAATCATTAATTTGTATACTTATCAGTAACCGAAAATTAATTTCAAATGTGACAATCGCCTGGGCGTTTGTTTGAAATAGTTTTTCGTGACTCTCAGTCCGTTTTATAAAATGTATGTCTTCCTCTTGCATTAAAGAGTATGTTTACACGCTGACCACTATCATATTGTAATTTTCAAGGCCAATACACAAATGGCTGTAGAAAACATATATTACTGTATAATCTATTAAATGTGATCAGGATAAGATGTTCCTTTACATATGAGTCGGGTGATGCCATCAAGTGACAGGAATTGTTGAATTGAACCTCATATAGAATTGTACCCTTTGTTTTAAGGTATTGTGAAAAAGTTGGGCAGTAGAGAGAAGCGAAGCTTTTATCTGTGAGCCGAGAGTAACGTAAACGTCCAAGCCGACAAGCTGCAGGAGAGAAGTCGGAAGCAGCCGTGCGTTCATAACAAAATACGGGCTCGTAATTGCTTCTGCTCTACTCGGAATTAGGAAGATCATTCCGTGCTGGTACATGAATCGGGTTAGCTAAGAATTCGCATCTCGTTGAATACCTACCCGCTTCACACGGAGCGGCGTCGTGTATTATTCTAACATAAAAAACTTGTGTTCTCGTGTTCATTGTTCAATGGAAATAAACGAATACGGATGCTTCTGATTTGTATGCCAAGAAACAAATAAAAAAATTCATAAATTTAATTAAATTGGTATTGCGAGTGTTTCTTAGTCTGGAAGTCGGTGCCTCTAGCCTCCTCTCTGACATACACAGTCATCATCCGGGGTCAGATTAACGTATCCAGCTCTAGGAGCTTAGCTTCATGTAGCTTGCACATTCTAACCGAAGAATTTAACATCTCAGACCGCCTAAGTCAAGACGTCAAGGCCTACCACCTGTATTGTTATAATACACTGACTGCTTGGTCAGTCTTTATAAATTAACTTCAGAGTATTAGTGAACCCCTTAATAAAAGCATCTCCCATTTATCAGTATTTGGGCAGCCTCAAGAGATGGCACTACGATGGTAATTCCAAATGTTCTCGACCTGACACAGTTATGGCGCAAGGAGGAACACACTACCATCTGTCAAGTATTGCCTCTTACATGGAATACTTTAAGTTAAAATCATGTTTCATCAATTGTTTGCATCTTGTAACCAAGAGAAGTTAATAAGTGTAGTTGCTACGTGAATTTTGACGAAGTCAATAATAGATCAATTATAAAATTTAGCGACGATATATTTTAAGTGGAGTTAGATTCCACATTAAAGGGAACTCCACCGTTGTTTTCAAAGCTAATGAAATGGGCAGCTGAAATTAAACTCCGTCAGACCTCCATTTTGGATTATGAGTGCTCAGGACGTCCAGAAACCTCTGAGTGCCAAAGGGTCAAATCGTATAAGTCAACAACTCGGTATTGAAAAATGTCGGATTGAAGATTCGCGAGCTTGTTGAGATTGCAAATATATCAATAGACAGTTGATTTTTGGTGAGCATTGGAATAAATAATTTATAAATGAAGAAATGTCTACCTTATATCAGTAGAAATGTCCAAATCGCCCAATATTGGAGTCGAATTCGGAGTATTACTTTTCGCTGAGTTGAGTAGTAATATTCGTTATGCCGTCTAAGTTAGCAACCCCTCTGCATGACTAGCGTTAAGGGATAATTTGTCCAAAGTAGCCCATATTAGTGTCGAGTTCATAGTTCGTATAGATGAACAATATCGCTTCCGATGCCAGTTTAATCACGAGTTGACCAAGAGTCGAAATCCTTAACCGGGCTAAAATAAAAACCTGGACAACGCGGGGTACTCAACTACTTATAGGAATGACATAAAATGTATGTAAGAATTGAAATGGTCTGAAGTAATATATATGTATACAAAGTATAAATATGAATGGTTGTTGATGTATACGGCATGAAAGTGATTATGTTGCAGCTCCAGAAGTTGAGATCGTGGACGATCGCGGCATGCGACTGAGTGACAAGTACTACGAGCCAAACAGCACGATCCAGCTGTCGTGCCTGGTGCGACGAAGGGCCAAGTCTCAAGTCACCTGGCGCCACGGTGACGTCACGCTCAACTACGGCACGCTCCGGGGTGGAATCAGGTACCCACGCTTCTTTATAACCATTTTTTTAAACCCTAGTTGAGGAAATATTCTCGTGAAATTAGGATGCTTATCATTCGTACGCCAGCAAACAAAATTGTTCCTCATAAGAGCTGGTAGAAAACAGAGGCACTATCGGACAAACACGAATATATTTTGACTAATATTGACGAAGAAATAAAGATTAGGATTTAGCCATTTCTGGCACATTTGTTTCGTTGTACTTGTTTAACTTTCACCCACGTTTTGCAACCATTTTGAAGGCGAGCTCGTAGACGTCTGAGTTCTCTACTCCGAACTAAGTGATGTATCGTTCATCTCCCAGGAATCGTACAATTTAGGTACTTTCGGGGCGAGAAAGTCTTTATCATCTATCTCAAGATAATAAAGTTCTTTGTGTTCTGTCTGCACGTTAATCTTACAGGGATATTTTTGTTTTTATTTCATAAGAAAACAATAACATTGATTCCCATAAACTTTTTCCGGTGTTATCTAGAGACTAAGAAGGTTTCTAGAAATATAGCATTTCGATCCGTCATCTTCGGATATAAATTCAGATGTGGGTTTAACTACTTGGACAAGGACTTCGTTTGCTTTAGAGAAAAATGGCAAGACGGCTTTACTCTGATACAGTAAATAAATTTGAGAGTATCTTAAAGTGTCATCTATTATTTGAAAACGTTAAACCTTAAAATTAAAGATGGACACTAAAAGTCAGATCGTTTACTTTTTTTACCGATTTCGTTGAAAGGGTAGAAATAGAACTAAATGAAAGTCACAACTCTGAATAGAAGTAAACGTTTTCAAAATAAACTGCTATG
This sequence comes from Zhengitettix transpicula, assembly GCA_037074705.1. Classification (NCBI taxonomy): domain Eukaryota; kingdom Metazoa; phylum Arthropoda; class Insecta; order Orthoptera; family Tetrigidae; genus Zhengitettix; species Zhengitettix transpicula. Next base: position 152,273,715 of record CM073590.1, read on the forward strand.
AACTGTAATTTCATTTCCTGGTTTCTATTTTCTGCGACCTATTTACAATAATATTCATTAAAAAATCTTAATCCTACTTCTTATTTATCCTCAAGCAATTAATTAGCTCCGCAGCCTTCCTCACCATATACGTTAACACGCTATGTGTACATATACAAGCCACCCATTATAATCAGGTGATTCCAATTAACCTTTATTCGTTTATAGTTGATATAGTTGGATAGAGCCAAGTATTAACAAACAGTAGCAAGTACAAAAAAATATTTAGTGAACGGCGACTTTCCTGTCACTAGAATATAATGGAGACAAATCTTCGTTCAAAAGCTAAACGTAACGTGAAAACACCTTTCCGAAAATTTTATTTCCCGAACGTAGGCAGGAAGTGACCAATAAATTAACGGAAACATAATGAATACCCCAAATTCGTGACTCAATTTTCAATCCCAAACGCACCATGAAATAATGCCAAGACGAAAAACTAGAAAATTCCATAAATTTGACATATACTGTGCAGAGATCAAAGTTGTATTGGCGTTGGATGGCGTGAGAGCTCAAAATTGGAAACAGAAGAACAGCGACTATTCTGTTAATCATCTACTGTTTCTCAAGGAATTTTCATTCAATAAATTATTATTCATCAGATAAACCAGATTCATTTTCACCATATTTCAAGTCCTGGTCAAGTCCTGTTTTGATACATGGAAACCAAGAATTTTGGTTTTATCTTTACTGTCAACAGTTGTAGAGCCCGTCCATCATAATAGGGATACAGATTACAGATACATAAAATATTTATACTTGAACTAGAAAAATACATGTAAAATAAATTCAGCAGAATATTTATTAGCATCGTCATATTCCAATAAATCTACTAATACAGTTGCAAATTAAATGTCTGAGTTTATATTAACTCACGTTGAAATTAAGTGTAATGAAGAGAAACGGAAGTACTGGATACAGAATGGATAAAAAAAGGATATTAATCTGTTACACCGTCAGAGTTTTTCATATTTCTATCCTAGAAATATATGGTTCTCTGCAAGAATTTCATATTTACATTTGAGGCAAAAGCTCAATTCCCTTGCCAATAAAGTCACAAGTCAATTTTTCTGACCACTCAACTGCTGCTCAAACACCATTTTAAAGGAAAAATTAGCGAAAAAATGTATATTTGTCATAAACTAATAATAATAATAATAACGAACTGCGGTTTTGTCCACAGGATTAAACGTAATGTTAAACATGTTCTGTTAAAAATACAGAAAGGAGAATCAAGTTACGATTTAAAAGAGTGGTGCAATAAAGGATAGGTTAAAATAGTTGTCGTTTAAATTAATATAAAAGAATTATATATACAACTCATCCTCGATTTCCGAAATAAGTGGATTAAAATAATTTGTATTGTATTACAACACAAGACTACATTTAAGTTACACTGATGCACAAACATTTTTTCTCATGAATATATTCCACTGTTCCATTGTTTATACCATAGAACGATCCAGGATTGTTGTCTTATTTTTGTTGAAATAACAGCAATCACAAAAAGTGTAAAAATTCTGTAAAGAACTGCAATTAATCGCTAGGCAATATTTTTACTAACCATAGAAACATCTCCAAATGACACTGAAAAAATCACCTTCAGACAAATATCAGAATTAAGATCACTTTCATATACACTAGAAAATCACTTAAGTTTCGAATAAGACCTCTTTAATGATTTGTTTAAATTTTTAAAAATTAAAGCAGAAAATCATTGAACCTTCATCACAAAATTATAGAAAGTAATTTGTTTAAACACCTAGAATATTTTAAGTATGCTTTCCTCTGATGAACTAGATATAGTGTACTGTAATTATATGAGCGCTAGACACCCAAGGCCATGCTCATAGCTCCGAGGAATTCTATTGCCTATTGATTCGTCCAAAGTTAGCTTGAAACCTTTCCTCCATCAAAATGGAAACAAAGTTACACCAAATGATAGCTCATGCTATTAATATGAAAGCAACCTATGATAATTTTAAGATAATCTGAAAGTGCATACAGTATACGATATTTGGTGCATATTGCGGTTTTCCTTACTGTACGATTTACTTTCTGAATGCAGAAATGTTTGCTATTTTAAAATTTTATGATGCTAAACATATTAAAAAATTTATGAATGCTCATTCAGATGTTCCATAATGACTTTCCGTGCGTCTCTTCATCACAAATTATAATTGATGAAATAGTTTGCGATATGCATGCACACAAGTTGAATTGCTTTTCTCAATATGAAATAATTTCTCAAAAATTAATAACGCCAAAGCTACATAATGCATTTTTGCATAACTTCATATAAAAGAGACCTTTAATTATATATACTAATCTTTTTTTCAAGAATCTACAGAATGAAATTTTCAGTACAAAATTAACAGTACATACATAAGGATGAAGTAAAACAGCTTTCAAGTCGTAAATCCAAACATAAATAAATTATTTGGATAAATGCTTAAGTGTAAATGTTTTATCACTTAAATATTTTTAAAAATCCGTCCCAGGAATGTCTGTCTACACGTCTTACCTTAGTACATAGTTTCGTAGAAAAAATTACTAAATACATTTTTGTACGAAAATATGGTTCATTTTTTACTCCAGCTCTCTGAATCATACCTAATATTGTTTTTTTACTGAAGTTAAAATAAATGCAAACATGTATAACTCTTCAATAATTTTAATACTTAATAATGTATGCCGATAATTTGGGAAAAATACGAAACTTTAACACGTATTTGTTCGAAATTTATTCCAACTCTATAACAATTGTGCAAATTTTATAAAAAGAGAACAATGACTATATAGTATCTACTTAACTTAGCTCGCTTACAGAAATCCAATTCGAATACTGGAATATTCAGTACATTGGATTATTTCTTGTAGCACTGACTAGCTTCTACTATAATATTGCAAAGATAAAAACTTATAAATATAAATATTATTGATTTAATAAAATAAGTGTTTTACGGCGCAGTTTAAAAAATAGTTTTGCACTGCGGGTTTGCATATAACGAAAGGGGCGAGTTAATCAGTTTGAATATTTATGCTTTATCGTTCGAAAAATTCATATCTATGCCAAAAAGAGTCATACAAACAGATAAATAATTCACGTTTATGAAAAGTATCTGCAGATATCCGACGGAATAAATTATTGGGAAAAAAATTAAATATCTGCTGCAAATTTATTCCCCTTTGTGTGAAATATATGATAATTTTAGTGATTTGTTATACAATTATTAATTTTTTATCCTTAATGTTAATAAATTTCGAATTATATGCCAGAAAATTAGGCGAAGCATTACTCAGTAGACGTTCTGGAAGAAAAAAGGGAGGAAAGCTCGCAGAGGACATTAAATGCACTCCCCATTTCTCAGCTCGCGATTTATAATGGCAACGCAACAAAAGTTTAAGCATCCTTTAAATGTTCTCCCCATTCACAGAAGGATTAATTAGCCTGACACATAACCGTGACAGGGAAGAAGCCAAAACCACGAGAAGAAACGTGTTAAACTATGTGAGAGACAAAACAAAAAATACAGAACACTTCAACTTTTAAAAATGTCAAGTTTAAAAGAAAAATCAATGAAGGAAAAATACACGTTCAATTATATGCCAAGACGTTAAAATTCCCCTTTATTCACACAGTTTGAATATTAAGGTTTTCAAATACTTCAATGGCTTAATGATGTTTAGCTGTTTCACAAAGATTTTTAAGGAACTTTTTAGCAACTTAACGTATATTACTTGTCTCGCCTTCTCCCTTGCCATCGGAACTCACGAAAAATAATTTTTACATATTTTATTCTTAATTTTTCTGCGTGAGGCAATATGTCAAACACGGGAGAGCAACCGCGGGCTTCTAATTATTAGGATAAATTTAACAGAAATATGATGTTAATAAATTTTATATTTACATTCTATGAATTCATAATACTTAAAATTTGTGTCTTGTTAATAAAATTTTATAATAATTCTGGGATGTTTTATTAAGCTACAACGTTATAATAAGAAGATAATTCTAAATTAAACAAAATTAATTTGAATAAAACAATTAATCATTTATTTAGTAAAAAGAAAATATTTTCTATATTAACATTCGTTAATTAATACAGTTAATTTTAATAATGAATATACGATATACTGAAACATCTATAATTCAATTACTTTGGCAGCAAAGAAATGAAAATGTAAATGGCAGACAAAAATTAACTTGGCTGTGTCTTAAATACTTAGAAACTCATTTATGTATTTTTTAGACAAAGGATGAACAGAAACTGCAGCTGTAACTGTTTTCCACATTCTCTATTAATATCATATCTTAAGCCTGTTTGGAACTTCAAATATTCTCGACGACTATTCTCCCATCAAATTTTCACCTCGTCTTTGTTATTCCGTCTCTAAGTGAAACGAAGTCTTTCCTCATAAGCCAACTATTTTTTTACCTCACTATTTTTTCTCTTCTTAAATTAATCTTAGCTTCTGTGTTTTCAACAACATTCATTAATTTTGCTGCCATTCAGTCGTCAATACGTCTATACGTTGCTAGTAGCTTCTTACTGTCCTTTTAGTCGCTTCGTTTGTCTGCTAAAAGTCACTGTCTTCACTCAGTGGCACTGGTCGAACAATACTGGTCTTTCATCCTTTGTAGGACAATTCCAGCAGTCAAGAAAGTATTGCTGGCACGGCAATCAATGTTGGCTGCAACGATCCAAGATTGTCCGCTGACCTGAAGATTCTTTAGCTACATTTTAAGCCACCCTCTGTTCATCTCATGAAGGGCCTATTTCATAGATGCTACTAAAAATATTAAATGCATTAAAATATACATTATACTTAAAAAACAAAGAATTAAATTAATAAATCCCAGATATTTCCCGTTCTAAATTGCAGTAAATCTAATTCAAGAACAAACACCATTAATGAAGACATGTCAAAGCAATGAATAATTAATCTGAAAGTAATGAATTTAATCTTTACAAACTACAGTACACTCAGGAGGTAAACAAAGATCTAGATCCCATAAAAACGTCCATGATATTTCAAAAAAGTTAAACTTTGATAGATTAATGATGACAAGAGGAGAGAATTTCTGGGACGAAATAGAACATATGACGTCCTGAAAGGTTGGAATTTTGGAATAAAAGAGCGGGGACTCATCTCAGGATGAAAAACTAGTGCCGCCGACGCAAATAACCTAACCCAAGGTCCGAATACGGAATCAAAGAGGTGTAAATGCTAAAATTGTATGCATGTATTTGCGACATAATTCATCAGTTGAAAAATCATCTAGTTCCGCTCTGCTACACTGAAAAAATATTAGCCAATCTCATGTTTGCTTTGTTTGTTATTAATTATTAATTTACTAATAAATAACATAGTTCTCTTCAATCTTCGATTAATAAATAACATATTTGACCTTCATTAAATATAATTTTATTGATTTTAAGAAATCATAATTATTATAGTTTTCCGATCTAAGTGGTCCCTTTGATGCATTACTTAGTGAAGGTGTTGAGAATAAAAATTTAATAAGATATTATGATTGTATTATGAAAAGTGACACCAGTATTACACACCCACAATCCCCATCGTTAATAACAGCGTGAATTTTTATTACATTAAATGCATAATAATAAATGCATATGGACTATTTTAAATTGAAGACATTTCACTTACTAAACTTAAGCCTGACAATGTTTAATTCATTGTACGTGTGTTGGTAAAAAAAACATTTCGCAGTATTTTAAATAGCTAGTTTACATTTTTAACGTCATCGTAAGAATACTGATAATAAATTTCTGGAATTAATTGAAGAAATTTTACTGTTCATACAAATTCACGTTAAAAATCTCTTCGATTAATGTAATCCCTTAAACCTTATAAACTAATATCCGTCAAATAAACGAACAAATTCTTATGGAATGATTATTTTCTTACGGTTTCTCTCGTTCTCTTAAGTCCATTTTCACAATTAAAAGCGTTTCTTGAAGCTATAAACGAAACATTTCTATTCAACTCAAACGATAAATTGACGTTACTTTGTACGTTAAAGGCTGTAATGAGATTTTAAGCACAACTTTGTGAGACGTTCAATCACAAATTTAATCACAGGCTTTTGTAATTGATACAGAGAAGCACCGAACATGAATTCAGATTAAAGGAAACTCGATTCTCGTAAATGCATGACTATGCACGTAATTGATACCAATTAAACAAGCGAAGTTTCAAAACAAAAAATCTTTATTTCTCAAACTTGCAGTAGTTGTTACAAATATTTAGCCAGTTCTTTTATGAAGTTTTTCAACTCTCTGAGGATGTAAATACGAGACTAAGAGCAAGGGTATGGCGATATACATTGGATTATAATAAAATAAAGTGAATCTCTGAATACTGTTCCTGAATTAAGCATTAAATTAGAAAAAAGTTTACAATAATAAATTGTCGGAGTAGACAACTCCAATTATTTTTCGTTTTGATTAAGCGATTATTTGAAGAAGTAAGAAAATTAAGGACGCATTTTTATAATCCCATATTCACCATTACTTTATATTATGTTTTTGTAATAGAACGTGTCGCAGAAAAATACATAATTTTTCTACGGAACAAGACGAAAATTTTCAGGTAATTATCAGCAAGTATTATTAAACAGATTTAGTTTATATGATGGTTTGTACATAATACTTATTACGTTTCTATTCAAGATGTGTGAGTAGTGAAGATAAGAGGGTACTAAGTGATCATTTCAATCAATAAATTTACTCCTCATTCTTAATTAATCAGTCAATAAATTGCTATATTAAATAATTAATCATAATAGTTTTTAATAATAAGCTCCATAAGGGCCATTCACGTTGTAGCCTCACCATTATTGAGAGAAATGGAAGCGATAGAAAAAGGGGCATGCGGAAGGAGAAGTAAAGTTAACTAGGGACCTTAGGCTTCTGTTTAAGCCAACTGGCCTAAACGTGATGCAGAGACACAAGGAAAACTGCATTAGGTACGTAGGGCTTTCAGTATCTGTAACGAATGTTTAAATCTTCACGTTGTCAGGGAAGGTTCTGTTTAGCGCTTCGTCATTGACGTGATAACGTGTAATGACACTTTTGTTGGACATGTTTACCTCTCATAATATCCATTTGAATTAATTAACTATATATATATATATATATTCATTGATTATATACTATACCTAAACTTAAAAATAATAATTGATATAATGATATATATCGAACTATTTTAGAGTAAATTATAAATAAACCACAGCCTTTGAAAGTTACAAAATGAAATGAATAATTTTGGCCACAATAGTTAGCGGAGTAAGTACCTGAATATTAAAATTTTGAAAAACTTTTATATCTACAAAGGTAGTAAAAAACGACGAAATGTTTTATTATTTATATTACAAATCATGTTCTGAATTTAAAAAGCTGTGATTTATTTATAATAATTGATGTAATTGAGCGTTTTGTCTCATTAATCAATATATATTAAAAATAGCTTTACTAAAAGATTTCCAATTTAGTACTGAAATTAAAGAAACATAAATAATTATTTTCTGTGTTCATTTATATATATTTAATTGGATTCAAAAAGAAAAAGAAATTATGAAAATCAACGTCCAGTTATTGAAATGAAACGAATGAAAATCTTTGTCCCTCTGTAGTCGTCGGTCATCTGACCAGCACAAACCGCTTTACAAATCTCTTCCGCACAAAAGCGAGTCCCTTTTCTCCCCGCTCCAGTATTATAATTCGTTGTAGTGATAAACTGTGCCGCAAACTCAATCTTTCTTTAGCGCGTTCATTTGTCTTCCCTCGCCGGCTGTATTTCTTGCCGAAATTTCGCACAATGAAGAGGAGATTCATCTTAAGCATCCTACCGCAAGCCACGAACGCACAAAATTTCGTGCCTCGAAGTCCGCGTCGCGTCGCGGCGACAAAAACAACCGCTACGTCCCAATTATATTCCGTAATTGCCTAATTTTTTATCAGAACATCACGTATCAGCAGGAAACTGCAATCGGAGGCACGTCGCGGCACGCGTGTATTATTGAAACGTTGCAAAAAAACAAAATATGAATACACTAGGCGAAATGAATTGGGGTCTGTGAACCTCGAGGCTCGGCCACTCGTGTTTAATTCACCGTGTGCCGGTACCGGATGAATAACGCATTGTGTTCCGGAGCAGGCTTAGCAGCCTACACAATTGGGTGTTGCAATCAAGCCATTCACGTCCCCATTATTGTTTTTCCATAACAATGCGCACGCCCTTACAAAATATAATAACACAAGCTATTTACCCAAATACGATTTTTTTTATTGGCGTCCAGCGTAATACCCTCCGAACGCTTTGAATCAAATAATTTATTTGGCCACTTCGGTGGTAGTTATATCTCCTATTTAAAGAAAATGGGTTTTAGACATGTTTTGTAACGTGTTTTCCTTTGTGTGTGTGTGCAGCGTTCGTACTGAGCTGACGCAGGAGGGCGCTAACAGCTCGCTGCTGGTGGCGCGCATCGGCAGCGGCGACGCCGGAAACTACACCTGCTCCGTCTCCGCACACGAGTTCGCCACCGTCACGGTACACGTGCTCAACGGTGAGAAATGTTCACATCAATCCTCCAAATATTGGCTTCAAGCACGGCTTCATAGTTTTTGCGTGGACCTCGCCAGTAATTCCATATCTTGGAACCAGCCAGAGACAACTCGTACCATTTATGAATAACTGTCAAGCTGAATTGATATTTACATAAAAAAAATTTATTTAACGTTTGACTCATGTATGGGCTATAGTTTGGCAAAATAATACATCGAATGTTTAAAACGGTAATGCTGACCAAAAGGTTAACTTTTCTATAGGACACTATTTATTGAGAAAACATTCTGTACGATTATTAACATTAGAACTAGATTTGTTTAAATTGTATGCTATTGATTAAATAGGCCTTGATTCTGTATTTTTCCTGTAATCGTAAGTCATAAATTGGTCAGAATGAATTTTAAATTTTCACTTTACAAACTATCACTAAAATACATAATTTTTTTTATCACGGATCACAAGTAACAATTGTTGGTCTATATTTGGAAATACAACAAATATACTCAATGGGCTACTAAATACATTTATTTTTATTGTAGAACATCTCCAAAAGTGAACAGATAATAAACAAAATATAAATTATTCGCATAACAATGTGCATAAAGCCAAAAGACGCAAAAACGTAACATTTACATAAAACTCAAAAATAATTCTTCAACATTATTACTGATTCAACAGTCATCTACAATAAAATTATTTAAATTTTTAGTTATATTTTTTGTTTGTTAGCAAAACTGTAATAATATTAATTATCTTTCGCGGACTACTACCATTTTTCTTCGGCCCACCGGCTAAAAAACATTGTTCTGTAGAATAATTATATGGTTACATACAAATCAATTTTACAGATTTAGAAAACCACCATTTTGTATCAAGTAGACGAATGAAAAGTTGATATCGTTTAAGGCTCTGGAGAAAACGAAGAAAGCAATCATCTAGACACATGCTATAGTTTGGTTGTTAAATGCTAACAAAGGTAGTGTAACGTACATAAATAAAATTATATTACATCATTTTCGAATTAACTAATGCTTAAAACTAAAATACTTCATTCTAAACAATATCCAGACAAAATAGATAATTTCATTCATACAGATCTATTTTAAAACATTCTTGACATTCAGATGAATGTAAAATGTAATAGTGTCGCCACAAAAATGTATTGTGGTAAAAGCCCCCAATTTTTTTTCACAGAATATCCTACTTCAAATAAAAAGACGTCATCGGGTCGGTGTTAATGCACCGTTATTGTCTCTCTTCTCGGTTAAAACCTCGACATTCCTCGTCCGGAATCACACTGATGATAATGAGCAACGTCCCCTCCAAATGCCGGCTTCCAAACACATAAGAAAATATTAAGGATACTTGAAAATCAAGATTAACGTCTTAATCCCATAATTGGTTTCAAGAAAATCAATCATCTCCGTTGACGTCTATTGCTGAGCAATTTGATTCATGGGTTCTGAATTCGAGGAAAACGACAGGGTTAGGTAACAAAGCGATTATGACCATATCTGTTGACGCGACTAAAAATAATTTTTTTAAACAATGCGCTGAAAGACATGCACATGTCTGTAAGTAATATTAAAAGAAATTGCCGATAAGCTTACACAAAATGCTATTTTTTATTATTTTTTTATATTTATTTATATTCACATTCTTTTCGGTGGTCATTAGTGACTGATTAGTTAAAAATTATAAATAATGTTTAAATTTGATAATTTTTTTAAATTACATTTATTGTGGTATTTGAGTAACAATACTTTCAAATGTTTGAAAACAGTCAATTATATTTTTTATATCTCTAAAAGACACGTTCATAAGTTCCCGCTTTTCTTTTGTCTTTGCTCTTGAAAATTATCATACAACTGTTAATAACTATTATTTATTACTACTAATAATAAATTCTCATCTTTAAATTATTGCTGGGAATGTTTGTTGCTCTTAGTTTCTATACCAGCGTAAAATATTTATTTTATTATATTCTATTTCTCAGTTTTTTAAGTTGGTCTGTTTTCTTTGTTACCTGAGTAATATGGCCATCATACAATATTATGAAAATTCATATCCTTCACCCACGTTGACTATTAAGCAATTATATATACTCACGGATTATATGTACTAATGTAACTCAGAGTATTGAGGATGATCGATCGTTGAACGTATAGTAAAATAATAATTTTAATAAATGAATAAACGACCTAAATTTGTCATAAATATATTTTAAAAATTTGGCTCGTCGTACCGTATTTTTAGAACAATTTCATGTGCAAATAAAAAATTTATTTCTGAAAACGTTTGGATGGTTTAATCATTTATAATTCATTGAAGGCAGATATTATTCATTTTTAATACAAATACACACAATAAATTAATTATTTAATGTTAATTTAATTCACAATAAATCTTAATTATTCATGCGTATCTTCACTACGATTTGAGGATTAATTAAATTAATTAAATTTCATGCCAGTGTCCAAATATTTGCACAACTTGCATACATTCTGATTCAAAAGCTTCCCTGTCTATCTAAAGCGGATATTACCAATTAATTATGTAGTATAAAACATTAATTTAATATAAGGAGTAGTAAAATTGAATTATTTTAAGTGTACGAAATTATCTTCTTTTTCAATATAACATATAAATATTCGTTGTAAATAGAAGTTACATGTATTTTACTGTTGCTAAAAATAATTAAATATATAAACAGTAGAACACGTGTAGAATAAAAATGTAAGGATGGTGGCCGACATAAAATTCTGTTTTACCAGGTTGTTTACATTTAGTATTTAAATTCGTCGGCATTACCATACGAAAGAAATCCTAATTTGAATTTGGAAGGGGGAAAAATAATGGATAACATAAATTCTTTTAATGTTTTTCGTATTGTGTATTTTTTTTGGTACTCTGCTTTTTTTATGTAATACACGATGACTCGGGGAAAAAAATATTTGATTAATATAAGGTAAAAACCAAGCGCCAATTACAAATCAAGTAATAGTTATGTATCGTTTTAAAAGCTGGAATATATATATAATTTCAGACATAGCAGATATCAGCTTCAAATAAAGCATAAAAAACTTTTCTGTGAAAGAACTCGAGAAATTATTCGGTCTTGGTCTCATGACTTGAATCATTCATGTTCACAGTGAACATAAATGGTAGAATATTTTCGGTTATAATAGTGCTGTAATTTTAATAAATTGATCAAAATTAATTACAATAAGGTTTTTTGTATCCACCATAAATATTTTTAACACTATTGATGAAAGTAATGAACAGTATTAATGTCTGTTAGTTAATACTAATAAGACAAAGTGGCCAAATACAGAGAAAAAATTGAATTGAAACTCCTACGACGTTTCTTCTCCTTGTCGTTAGGCCTTCTCAATCTAAGAAAATTAATACATACGAGCGTGAAAATAACATAACAAGGAGTTAAAGAGCTCAGCCACAAATTATGAGGTCACAAATTCTGCTTACAGCAATCGTGTCACTAAGTATATTTATACAGAACTTATTAATTATAATTTTGACCACTTCTTAGACGATTATAGTGTAAAAATTCAACTTCAAGTATTTTGTCATTAATCCAATCAAAATTATAATATAAATTGCTACTGTGTGTTTGTTAGAACTGAATGCTTGTCAACAGACAGTTTAATATTGGATTTATGTTCCTTAATCCTAATTCAAAGCTCCATCGTTTGGCCAATATTTACTGAGATGCAATTCAAACCTTCAATTTTATACACCGTACAATGGGTTTTTGCTGGAACCAAGGGATCTTTGCCGTTCTTAATAGAACATGACAACGTATTGATGGTTTTATAAATACACCCTACGTTGAAAAAACTTGAAAAAATATGTAATAATATCATGTAAACTACTATAAAATGAAATAGCAATTATAAGTTTGTGGAGTTTGTTAACAGTGGGTTTTAAGAGGGTTGACCCTTTTTCGGATGCGTAATTTTATTAAGTGAAGCGATTAGACATTAGATGTTGGTTACTATACTTAAATTTTGAGATTGGAGACCGAATTAGAAAATAATATGTCGCTGTCCACTAAGTTGTAAACTTACTTTTTCCTCACTATTTATCATCTCAGAAATGGTCAAAATTAGAACTAATACGTTCTGTATAAATATACTAAGCGGAAAGAATGGTCTAAGCAGAATCAATGACCCCCGTACTTTGTTATGTTCTTTGGCTCCTTTATACATGGTATTTTCCCGCTCGTCTGTATAAATATTCTAAGATTGTCTTACTTGTGAGGTCTGCCGATTGGGAAAAGAAACATCGTAGGGTTTTTAAATCAAATTTTTGTCTGTATTTGGCTATTTTCTATTGTAAATATTGAAGAACATTCATCTAAACTCGACTGCAGAATTAGATAATGATCGTAAAAGTACACAGTTAAAATAGTTACATATAAATTCTAAAAGCATGTCGTCATTCGGTATTATGACTATAATAGAAAATATGTACTGTATATTTTTATGACTATTGATATTTCTCAATTTTAACAGAAAATTTCAATTTTGTGGCAGCCAATATTTCACATCGTGTTATGTAAAATTATTTCCGTTTCTGTCATAGCGTCACAGGTATAAGTTAAAATATTAGTCACATTAACACAAAAAATCGTAAAATGTGACAAAGCTTTTTTTTTTCAAAGTAATTGAATAGAAAATTTAAATATTTTTAATATTTACCAATTATAAAATTGTAGGCGTAGTATTTATGATTAAAAATATTTTTCGAATTTTCAAATCTATTATCATGAACATTATTTTTTTTCAAACTGTTCATGTTACCATCATTGTACCTTTCGTACTAACAATTCTATCTGTTCCTAATTATTTTATGAGCTGCATATTCTATATTAGTATTCCTTTTCCCGATAGCCGTCAGCCATGTGTCTCACACGGTAGTCTCATGTTATTCACTCACTTCATATCACAGTACTTGCTATATCGCGTGTCACCAAACACGTGTTTTATATTCAGTATTCGCTTCCATTCCCTCACTGTCCCATGTTAAACACTTAGCCATAGGATCACCTGCTTGTCTTTCACTAATATGTTTCGTCTTTTTTGTTTCACGCTCTAAACCTTCATTTCTTTCCAGAGGTTTTTCGTTTCATTATTTGGTTACAAAATTTTAATATTATTCCAAAGCATGCTGTTTAAATATACATCAGTGTTGTGACTCCGATATTCACAACTGCCCAGATTTTTAACATCAGTGTTATCCGATTCTGTTAAACTGGATGAGCTTGACGGCGCATATTTCAATATATTTTTATTTCTACTTTCCCAAAGTGAAACTACAACTGCATAGTTTTCGAATTACGAGATAAAAGCGCGGGTTTAGTGGAAATCGAAAACATATTTCAATTCTTGAATACAGATAAATTCACTGTCTTCGGATCATTACTTGTTCTTTATATATAATCGCAATGTTATAAATTAATAAAACTTGACGAACATTATGTGTGGTACGTATTGAAGGAAAGATGTCAATAAAATAATGTTAACAACAGAGAATTTAAAAGTGGAGTACTGCGACATTATTAATGAGTGCTAGTTTATTTGTTCCAGTTGTTTCAAGTAGTTCGTCAACGACGGACACTCGCAGCTGTACCGTTTATACCGATTTTTTTCTTTGAAATTAGAAAACTTTTGATGACTTAAAGGTATTATGTTGCCAAAAATACTATTTTTGGAATTACAAAAGTATAATATTAAAAATAACTAATGGGTTACTCAAACGGATCAGTCCTCCTTATATTATTACACAAAAATATTATAATCGAGAAATATAAAAATGGTAAACTTTCATGTCCCGTGGCGACTCACGTTAATCCAATTTGGGATCCTAGCGATATGGTTACTTTGAATGGCGTCTACATTCAACGTTTGCTTTAGATGTGTTGTTTGCGTAGCCACGGAGCGATGCTCCCAGCTTCACACGTGTACAATATTTGATGACTTCTCTGAATACTCTCCTCGTCTCTCATATATACATGAAAGCCTGATCAATACTACTTACATGATTTCTGATCTTGATAGTCTCCACCTCTCTCCCCGTCTGCCTTCCACCCACTCCCTCCCTCTCCTCTCCTCTCTTAGCACACCTGGTGTCAACAAACTCTCCTTTAAAAAATACTCTGGAGGGTTTATTCAGCAAAGCTTCCAGTTTTTAATTAATAAGCTTCCATATTGATCGTCAGGTGATGACGATTTCAGAATTAGCCATGGAAACGTGCTACAGACAAGATCTCAACCGGGTTGAGAACCGAGAACACGATGACATTGAACAGATTCAACTGGATATCCTGCATTCTCTAATAAGCTTTCATAGTTGTGTCTTACCGTATTTCAATTATTGCTTACCGACGCAATACGGGTTTTCCTCACCGAAGTGGAATTAAAACCTGGTCGTTTCCTCAATATTTCTATGCTGGAAACGATAATGTTTCGTTTCCTAGCTTCTTCTGGACTACTGTTGACGTCTTCGTTTCAGCTCCCATCACGGCTACTCTGTAATATAGTATATAAGTATAAATCACTTTAACTTCGTGGAACGTTTTCGCCTGTTGCGTTATGGATGCCGTTATCCGTTGCAATAACATTTGTTAAATATGTGATCCGCATATATTTACGCTATTCCTACGATTACTGTTTGTAGTATTTGTGCTGCTGTTGCAGGTGAGAGGCCCGCAGAACTTCACGACGGTAGCGAAGGAGCTCACCTCCTGCCGCGATTCGCGATGCTGTGGATTGCAGTTTCCTCGCTCGTGTTACGGTGAACCTGGACTGCAGAGCTTGTAACAGCCTTTCACAACGAATTTTTTTTCTCATTCAAACGAACTCCAGCAAACATTGTGAACTCTAACAAACTCGTTAAAACAAATGCGAACTGGTTTGTAAATAAAATAATGATCTAATTAACGTAGTGAAATCAAACAAACAACCTGAAGGAGAAAGTAACGAGTGTGGCAAATGACAGTACTCTGTGCTCTACATAATTTCCTGCACGAATCTAGTCTGGTACTTTGCAGACTGCATTTGGTATATACACGATCAGTATAGAATTTTAACTATAAAGACGAGAAGACTCGCCTAACAGGCAAGTTACGATTGCTTCTTCTCGTAACCCAAATCATTTCCTCCGATTACATCCTTATATCCAATTATTGTATTTATTATCCAAACAATTTCATTATTTAACTTTACAGAAATTAAATAAATAACTATTTTGACAATGTTGTAATTTTGGTGTTACCAATAAATAAAAACGTGAATTAAACTAGTATTTTAATTATTAATACATATTCATAATAATTTTGAATCTTCCGTCACATCAACCTTCCATAAATTTTAATAGTTTTCTTTATCTTCGATATATGTTGCGTGTGCTCTCTGGTCAGAAATCAGATTATTTAATTTAGGGGCCATTCATATAACCCCGTTCCGCACACTTTCTGGTCGAAAGCATGGCTTTGCAATACAACATTCAATTTCAACAATCAATTGTGTAATATTTCTATTTTAATTTTTCCTTTTCTACCTTTCATAATCTTAGTTCTACGGTAGTAATGATAGTAGTTTTTCAAATTTATTGACGGTTATAAAAACAATATTTTTCCTGAAAATTAATGCTAGTTTAAACCGTTTAATATCGTCTTTGCAGATCGTTATATTGCGTAATAACATACAATAAATATTCCACTCTAGTAGAAGCCAGAGAACTATTTCTACAACATTTTCTACAATAAATATTACATTCATTATTAACATAGAAACGGTTCATGATACTATCGACATTCACTATTGACAGTCAGCCTGACGACAATGGCGTAGCGTGCGTCGAAACGTTGTTGAATAAAGCATTGTCCCGGGTTGAAACCCAAGATTTGTATTTGGACTTCATGATAAGATATCAAATGAAGATGGAATAATGCTACCAAAATATAAACTAAGAATTTTTCAACATTTCCGCTTCAGATCAAAGAATTTAAGATCAGTCTGGAATGGGACTAGAAAAAAATTGTATAAAAACATGGATTATCTGACACACCCTCAACATTTTGAATTTAAACGTAGGTTTTGAACATATTGAATATTTCAATCTGTTACTTTCCTCCTCGTCTCTCTTTGCAATTACGTTATTAAATCCCTACCCCAGTTTCCTCTTAAGCATGCTTTTTTACTCACGTCACATTCATAACAAAATGACTGATAAATGTTTCTTGTTGTACCAAAAATTATTCACTGATAAAAATTTATATTCATTTACGTTCACGAACAAGGCAAGATATTTCGCAAAAAGTAAAATCATGACGTAAAATAAATCGACTGTCAATGAATTTTACAAGATTTAAAGAAGCATCCTTATAGTCTCAATTTATCGACGATTTTATTTAAATTTGCTAGTCTTTTTTTAGAAGCTTTCCGCCTAACATTTAACTATAATCATTTGTAAATTCAATCCTTTAAACAATAAAATTATTTAAACATATTATTGATTGTATGGTTCAGCTGAGACTGTATAAGAGTTGCGTCTTTAAAAACAATTGGGTAATTGGTACAGAAAACGTGAGAAAGGCATCTTGAAAACTAGTTCAAATTTATTACGTAAATTTGTTCGTTCAAAATTAATTAAGTACAAAATATTTTAAGCTCAGTAGCCTAACACGATGAAAGAATGAGCTGACGAAAACCTATAATCCCTAAAGACAAGCAAAATGAAACTGTCAGCAACTATTAATTTTGTTTGTGGGATAGTAACGGTTTAATAGCCTGTATTTGACCACTACATGTCAACCGTAAGCATTTGTGTTTTGACGTTGATTAGAGTTTCCTAATTTCCATTTTGCAAAACTTGCGACTATTTCAGTTATAAATATTTAATTTTTCAAAAGTATTTTACCGAGGCATTGCTTCGCCAGTATTTTTCAACTTCTGGCGTGTAAGTAATACGAATATTATTTTCCAGATTTATTTTCTTTTGTATTGATGCGTTAACTTGTAAATTAAAGGATCACATTGATTCAAGACTGATTCTGCACAGAAGCTGCAGCATAATGAGAGCAGAGAAACCACGTACTAATTAGTAGCACTGACGGATTCTGTGTGTACTGAACCGCGCTACTCACTTTGTTCTTTTCACATACTGCATGCAGTGAAATACGTTGTTACAATCGCCGGACAGAAAATGTTGGAACCTGATACTGTTTTGTTGGGATATTTGCAAAAATAAATTTATTCGTAAATTTACCACTGGAAAAATCTTCTGAACTTTGTGATCATAGTTCTATCTGTATGAGAATTCGTAAAATTCCAATTCTAATAATAAATGACTAGCAATTGTTCATAAAAATATATAGGATAGATTTATAAGAAAATATTCAACACACAATAAAATTCTGTAAAATATTATGATTTTATATTCTGGCTTATATAGAAAATAAGGATTAGATTATATTATATTTATTAGTTTCATTAGTAGTCGTCTGAGGAAATAGGACAAGTCAAATTGATATTACTTACAAATATATGAATAAGATATGCATAAATATCCTATATATTTTAGGACTACAAATAAATAGTGATATAAAGAATTTAAAATGTGCATACATGAAATAGGATCAGGGAGAATATAATCAATACTATATACCTAAATAAGAGAGATGATGTAAGGATTACAGAACATTACACAAAGAAGAAATATTAAATATAAAGTAAGGAATGCAAACGATTGTAAGCTGAACTTCACTTGACAAATAGCACTAAACGTTTTCCAAAAATAACACAGCACTGCACAAAGAACACTTCCATTTGTATATCAATTTCTTGTATTGATGAACCTTCAAAGTGTTGTCGCCTCCGGAAGAATTTATCTGGCAGCTCTTCTCAGTGGCTGGAAACCTCGTGCGGTCGACATAAAATAAACAATTGTGATGTATCAGTTTTACATACAGACAATAAATATTTATATTAGTATTCCATAAATGAACCAGTATTGTCTAGGTAACTAATGTGAGTTTGGCTCTGGCCTATTTAAAAATTCATTAACAGAGTAATATGCACCGATAATCTGCAGACATTTCTTAAAAAAATACGTTGTAATTGCTTACGCTTTTAATGCTAAGAGGATGACAATTAAATAACTTTATTCCTGAATAATGTACACTTTTTTCAAAAAGTGAGAGATGATGTTTGTCTGTCCGTAATGTCGCTGTGTTTCTTGTATTATATTCATTGAAATCCTCGTTGGTAAAAAATAGACTTCGATTACGTTCGAATTTTATAGTTTCCAAAATGTATGCACTGGGTATCGTTAAAATTCCAAAAGCTTTGAAGAGAGGTCTCTGAATTTTTTCCCACATAATATTTGGATCGCACGTTTCTGTACTCTAAATATTTCCCCATAGCACATGTTTCAATGTAAATATGCATAATATACAGTTTTTTCAGTTAGAGTTTCTACTTGTTGCATTAATAATCGAAGGGAGTAACCGACGGAACTAAGTTTACTTGAGAGTAGTTTAATATGTTCATTACATCATAACTTTCCGTCCACTTGAGCACCGAGAAATGTTGCATGATCATTCGCTAATTCAGTGTTGTTCTTACAGGACGAAAACTGAACAAGTTTAGTTTTCTGTAAGTTGAGACCCAATTTGTTTGCACTGAACTTCAGGGCACTATCGACTTTTTTTAATTGTTTTGTCGCCGTTACTGGTTATTATTAAGTTCGTGTCATCGGCATAAAGAACTGATTTTATAGGTTTGATACAATCTGGGAGTTCATTTATGTACGAAAGGAAAAGCAGAGGTCCAAGAATCGACCCGTGCGGGACCCCGCAACTTATTTCTTTCCAATGAGAGACATAAATAAGACCGTCATTTCTGTCTATGGCTATGATCAAGCTAAATAACTTTACTTAAAGATACACTCTATGACTGAAAGTATTTAATACTTTGTGGGAGAGTTGTTAAAGCAATTACGCTTTAGTATAAAAAATTAAAATATTTCCAGTTAACAGAAAAAAAATAAGTCCTACAAATACCAGACAACTTTTCTGAAATACTTGTTTCTTTCATCAAGTGATTCAAAGAAAGCAAAAGGCGTAAGAACGACACATCGCACAAACCAGGAGACGAACTCAAAAACCTTAACACAAACGTTTAAAAATTTATTTTAAAGTATTTACCTTTAAAATTCGACAATTTATGAAATAAATTTAATGCTAAAGATGAAAATGTGTGAAATTGATGTCTTATTTTATTTTCTATAAACGATCTATGCAGGTTATGTGCCGTATATTATATCACAGAGTTTAGAAGGAAATTTTAAAGTTACGTTTAAATCAACTCTAATAATAAATTAAGTTTTTACATTATGATTCATGGAATAAACTCTGAAACATTATGTAAAATGTAATAATAATTAAATCAATAATCACTTCATTCTGACTGCTCTTTGGCTATTTTATTATGGAATATGTAATCATGAAAATTATGACTTCTTAGTTCAAATTATACGATTTGGTTTAGTCATATTTTTTCGATTTATGTCTTTCATAAGGATTTGGAAACATTATGTATGGTTCTTAACGTTAAGGATAGCTTTAAGCGTAAATATTTGACAACGGCGTCTAGTAATCCTTACTACTTAAGCTACTGTCATGGGCTTCGATCTAATTTAATCATTTATTAGGTTCCCCATAAAAATAAAAGTTAATTGATCATATTTTTATTTTTAAGTTTTTCAAATGGGGTGACCTCTTCACAAGCAGACAGTTAAATTTTTTATGAAACAAAATCCCTTTCTAGGCCACTAAATAGTGCTTTGGAAGTTCAACATTTGACAATTCTGGCTCTATTTAGCAATGATATTAAATTTGTCCGACAGTTTTCTTGTCAAAAGAGAACAAAATCGGCGCTCCAGATAGGTAGAAATTTGAATTGCATCGGTTTCAGATTTTCTGATGCGTGAATCGTAAATATAGAACGATTCCAACGGACAAAATATGATTCATTGACATAGACATAATCAAGCTTACTATTAAGTTTATCGGAATGAAGTCATTTATACAGATAAAATCTATAAAATTATCCTAAACTTTAAATGGAAAACTATAAAATGAAAGTTTTCATTTAATAAATTTCAGATTCAGAGATTATAATGCGACTACTTTTAAGGCTATGAATGTTTCGCCACCATAAAATTGTATGCCAATATAGATGCATAAGAAAAAATAATTATGGAACGTATCGCACGAATTCACTAACGCTTTCATTCGGCAAGCAAGAAAAGCATGTTCACAGAAAACAAAAAAATGTGCTAAGTTACATTTTTATGCACGCGTCATAAAGTTATATGCCTTTTACTAAAATATTCCTCTTATTATTTTTTTCTTGGAGAATATAAACACGTAGTTGAAGAGAAACCATCCAGACGTGAACAGATATGGGGTGACACAAGATGTGGTTACCGGACAGTTCAGCTATTCAGATTGCATTGCCAGCCTAGTATAAACCCAGGTTTAAACATTTGAAAGAGGTCCCACCACCGAAAACGCGAATGAATCAGAATCTCTTGATTGGTTCCCTACTACGCGTGAGGGCGCCTAGACGATAGGGAGGGAGATTTTTCTGGATCGAAAAAAAGCTACTCTGAAGTCAGTCTAGTCGCGTTTTGCTTTGTCCAAATCTCTGGACGGTATTATAGATACCGAGTTGCTACAACGTTATCAACTGTCCTATTTCCTATAATACATATCTTCGTTTCGACGCTGTAGGAGAAACGGAGCCGAATTGCTATGAAACTCCAACAGTCCGATCCTTTCCGTATCCTAGCTGAAGGCTGCAAACTTATTAAGATCCCCCTTATTTTGTCGTTGAGATTTAGCCAGCTAATCAAATCAAAATTTGACTATGAATTGATAACATAAAAATTTAGCATCAATTACTAATATTAAGACTATGCTTCGATTTTTCTCTGCTTTCCAATTATAAAAACAAGTTATTGTTATTCTAATAGTGAAATCTTCAAGAAAGCCTGTTAAACGCGAAAACGAAGGTGATAAATCCTCAAAGTGGAATAACGGGGACAAAGTCTGAACTATACTGTTCTCAAAAAGATACAAACAAAAAATTTATTCACTGAAAATAAACGATTAAACCGTAACAAGTACAAAAAATCACAAGATTCTAGGAATAATATGGGACAGTAAGCTAAGATTCCATAACCATATAGAACAACTAATAACAGAAACTAAAAAACGAATAAACATATTAAGAATAATAGCAGCTAGAAACTTGGGGGTCCAACCACAATACGCTGCAACTTACATATAAAGCCATTATCCTCGCAAAAGTAGAATATGGAGCCCACCTTTACCAGTCCGCGAATAAAACAATATTAGAGAAACTAAACAAAATTCAGAATGAGGCGTTAAGAATCATATCGGGATGCATAAGTTCCACCCCAATAACGACACTAAGGACAGAGACAAAAGAATTATCTCTGGCATTCAGAAGAAAAATGTTATCAATCAAGTACGCCATAAAATCTCTTGAGTCAAGTAACCCCCAAATTAGACAACAAACATAGCCTTAAAATTACCACCACAAAGGGGAATTATTAGAAGCAATACCGTTCCATAAAATGCTGGAAAAACACCTGAGGACAGCAAGGATCACACTGCCACAAATTGAACAAAACACATTCCCAAGAGCCCCATCTTGGAAAATCTTAGACATTCCAGTAGACCTAACCCTCCTAAACCAAGTAAAATATAACTTCGTCAAGGAACACGATGAATTAATCAAGAAACACGGTTATCCCATATCAGTGTATGCAGCTGGATCCAAGGCGGCAGCAGGAGTAGCGAGCGCAATCTACAGCAATTCTCACCAGCGCACTGGATCACTAAATAACCAGTCATCGGCCCTAAATATCTACATGGCCACTGAACTCTGCATAAACACCCCGGATAACAATAACCTGATTCAAACAGACTCAGCGGAAGCAATCAAAGATATCATAAACCCCCAAAAGAGGAACAAAACATTGAACCTGAACGGGCCAATGTCACGAAGATAAGGAATAGAAATCAAAACATCTGTCTAGCATGGATCCCTGCGCAAAGAGGGAAACTTCGGGGCTGACAAGTTGGCAAAAGTAGCATTCAAAACCATGCACAACGGAGAAAACAACTTCCAGTGCAACAGCAAGGAAACGCGGAAGTTCTGTAAAGAAAAACTCGAAAACAGGTGGAACGAAAAAAGGAGAAGGAAGAACAACGGAATAATTCACAGTGAACTAGTAAACTACAAAGATATAACAATTCCCAAAACCATAAACACAAAAAAACAGGTGATGCTATCTAGAGTAAGAACCCTCAACTCAGTTTATACTCATGCGTTCCTATTTTCCAACCTGTGAAGAATGCAGTCAACCACTAACTATTCCCCATATACTATTCTATTGCAGCAGGTATAACGACAGTAGAAGAAATGCAATCTAAAAACACGACATCTCAAGCCTCTGTACTTCAACGACAGATGCTTTGGACATCATCAGATTTATCGAGGAAGCAAACATAAGTGAAGAGATATAGAAACCCAATTGCTAATGATGTTAAGATTGTATGTAAATAATAACGCTAAGAAACTATTGTGAATAACATACGGGTCGCCAATGACTACGATGTCGACGTGACCGTTATAAACTTTAATTTTAAATTATATATTAAGGAACCGCAATATTTTCAAAAATTTATAACATATTATTCTTGCAACCGTTGCTAGTCATATGCATATACAGATAGTATAAAGCTGTTTCTTCCAGTATTACAAAAGATGAGTCCTAATGTTCAAGCAGGAAAAATCTTCGTTTACGATTATAAATCATTTACGCAAATATGCTTCCGAAAATAAAATACTTTTATTAGTTATAGTGTTTTTCTCTTTTTCGTAATTTAAGCCCTCGAGTATTCATAATTTCCAGGATTTAGTGCAACTTTTGTACAACAATTCACATCCGATGAACATTACGGCAATTTGGAAATTACTTGTGAACATAATCGATTTAAGTAGGTGCCCATTCTTGCTCACCTTAACTAAATTGCAGGCCACAACTTTTCTGTGAACATACTATCAGATTTATAGCCCACTCAGCGTTAGTGCAATGGCGCGAAAGCCATCCAGCTACCATTGTTGAATATAATTTACGACCTAAGAGGATAAAGATAATAGCAGTTTCAACTTCAGTAGCTAATCACCAAATGCCAAAGAATTGTCAAATGGAAACGTTTATAACACTTAAACAACTCGACTGACTGTATCCGGAAAATAGTCGTTCATAAACTTACTTGCAATGAAAAGTCAACTACAAATCACTTTCAGATGTTCAAAAAACACAGCAACGGGAAACATAATAAGTTAATTTTCGCATTGTAATTTAATTGTAAAATTAAAAAGATTAAATTATTTTTTATGATTTAGCACTGAAATATCTTTTTAATGTGTTAAGGTAACCTGAATAAAAAATAATGGAAAATTCCACTATTTAATAAATATTTAACTTAAGTCAAAAAAGAAACTCGATTGTAAATATGTCTATGACAAATACCTTCAGACAACGACAGCTAC
The DNA here is from genome assembly GCA_037074705.1 of Zhengitettix transpicula. Classification (NCBI taxonomy): domain Eukaryota; kingdom Metazoa; phylum Arthropoda; class Insecta; order Orthoptera; family Tetrigidae; genus Zhengitettix; species Zhengitettix transpicula. The sequence goes on from CM073590.1 coordinate 152,298,026, forward strand.
TGATGTTTATAAAATATAAAATAATGAGGATAGGATTCCGTTTGGTGCTTAAAAAATACACAATTCAGTAAAATGTTGATAAATTATGGTACTGAAATTATTAACGACTGGCTCTGTAGTCTGAAAATTTTTAATGTTATCAGTTAAAGCAATTAAAGACTGACTGCATCACATTCGTATGATCAGCATTTTACAGCAAAAAGTGCCCAATTCCTAGAAAAGTTTTATGATTGCACGTCAAAAGTATTCTGTTCATTGGTTATAATTAAATTTTTAATGTGTGAAAGCAATTTGCTCAAGATAGAAGTATCATGTGCAGTATAAGATTAATCCGTTTCCACATATAAAATGTAAATATTAAGGGGTGGGGTTTCATAAATTTGTCCCGAACGTTTGATAATTAAACATTTGACATTTATTTAACGATAATATATATTACGCATAAATGTAATTCAATAAACAAACTGCATTAAATTAATTTATAGTATGGCTTCAGCTATTTACACATGTGTTAAATATGTTTAGCTCAAGATATAATAAATTATATGGGTTATAATGGGTTAACTACAGGAAATTAGACTGGCAATAAACAAATAATATGCAAGACGAGTCATAAAGTTAGACGGATACTACCGTCGTTTAGATCGGAATGGGCTGTACACGTCGGCGTTGCCCTGTCTCGATCCGAAGATCGTAAATCCTATGTCCGTAATGCAACACTCCGCAGAACGTAGTGGCAATTGAGCGTTCACAGCTCAGCACAGCTCGGAGTTGAATCTATACAATTTCCCCACATCAATCACGAACTTCTATCTGCTTCAATTACTCAACCACGACTGGCCTTATAATTCTTCATTATTTCTAAATATAAGGCACGACTCTTTCCGCTTCTCAATCACTACCAAGCCTCTCACTTGTTTTCTCCACAGATCCTCGATGAAGTTCGCTTAACAACTCCTCTGTTGCGCGGGTAACCCTTAAAAAATAAATACTTTGATTTTGGTCGCCGCTGCTGCCAACTAACTTCAGGTTACAATATTTATTACGGCCAGGAAATTTAATAATATGAAATATTTATAGGGATCCATTACACACGCGTTACAACATTTTATTAGGGTTTTAATTATATGAAATATTGTGGAATGATGCAATTAATTTAATTTCAGAAAAATTGAAAGCCTACTAATTAATTCAAATAATCAGTAAACCAACAAAATTTATGCTCTTAAAAAGGTGATGTTCATTGACCTCACTAATTGGAACACACTCATGGATCATGAGGGATGAGTTCAACCTTCTTGGTCGTTGTCCTTGTTCCCACGCCCGTATGTATTTAAGTGTCGAACTTCTTTCATAGAAAACATTCACAGCTGTTCTTTTACTTCTTTACAAACATAAAATCACTCATTACACTCACACATCACTTTTTAGCTTTTATCGTTAGCTTTTCCGCATATGACAACGGAAAAATGTTATCCCTGAATGCTGAAATGAATTTTGAGTCCGTCGCTTGTAAAAGGAGAAAATGTACCAAATTTGCATTTAACTCAGCGAAAATAAAGAAGTAAAAAAATCATTCGACTCATGCAACATTGGATGGACCGTAACAGTCGTAGGCAGGGAGGTTGACGAGATAACTCGTCCGTCATTCGGACGTTCAGACAATACGGCCAGATGATGTCAGCATGGACACCTGACTGACAGCTCCACAAACCCTAGACAGACCACGAGCACTGAAGCTGTTTAATACGGAGAATGTCTCTACATGCCTAACAAATTATTCACAACGATGCTATAGATAGACATATGTATCTCAGATTAATAAATAACTCAGAACTTTTTATTTCGTATTTTATTTCCAGAATAGTCGTTATAATATATACAGATTTTATTTTTTCATGTTATTAAAAATAACAAATAAATGTGTTAATTTGCAGCCAACTCAGATATAAATCATGTAATAACGCTCTTTCAATTGAACTGCCAAATGTCGTAGAGGAAGCCTTAGATTTATAGACAAATCAAACGAAGAATGACATGCATCACTTGGTTATTACATCATTTTACGTCATCGTGATGAATGTATTTCGTAGTAAAACGGTTCATTTCATACTGAAGAACAAGTATTTAGACAGGCTATATGTAGGGTAATTCACGTAGCGTCACTTCCCTCTTATAGGAAAGGGATTTAAAGGGCACAATTGGCTCGTACTATTGCATAACACATATCAGGAGGTAACTTGTAATGAAAAAATCGGAACGCCATACTTTTAGGGACCCAAAATACTATATTTATTTGCTAAACCTTCGCAGCGGTTATGTTAACACCAGATATTTCAAGCAGATTGATGGCACCAAGGCATGTTTTGGAGAAGGGAAATAGATTTTTCCTTCAAGGATAAACAATTATCGGCGGGAATTTGACCATAAATACCGATGGTGTGAATTTGGTTGACAAAAAGGAAAGTCACAAAGTGAAAGTTAAGACGTGAGAGAGGAACCATGATAGAAGAGCAGATTATAGTTGGAATGAGTAAGTGGGATACGAAATAACTGTTGGAAAATGAATAATCAGTGTTTGAAGATGATTAGTGAAAGTGAAAAAGATTAGTAATTTTGTATAAAAAGTAATAATAGAACTGGAGGTTGAATTAGATTTAACATGAATAGTACTGAAACAAGAGCTACGCTAAATTGTACCTGGAGAGTATTTTTTCCAGCTCTATTCCTGACTTCCTAGATGCATAGAGAATCAGCTTGCTCCAGCTACAGAATTCTAGTAAATTGCCTACTGGTCGACTTCCGACGAGTAAAACTTTAAAGTATTTAAATATTGCATTAAATATCGACTGGAAATAGTGGAGACCAGAATTAATTTGCTGTCTAACAGTTTATCAGAATTATCAGCGCTTATGATTCATGAAGTATATTTAAGAAGTATACATTTGAATTTCAAATGTTGTTTTATAATATATTTTAAAATTATTCTGTTTAATAAATATAAAAATCAAATTGATGATAAACCCTTAAAATCACATTTAATAATAATAATTATCGCAAACAAATTAATTTTTAACAAAAAGTTACCTAAATTTTCCCTTTCCTGAGATACCTGGTTATTAACCGGTGAAGTAAATAATTTTTCATGATACCATATACAGTACATTACTAGTACAGTGAAAGTGTTTCACGTGATAGTCCGTATCGTTTAATAATTTACTATCAAAACTTTATTTGCAGATCAACCCTCGTATGTCAACTGCATAATATTCCATCTTTCTAATTATTTTAATAAATATATTTTCACGAGAAGTATACTGTCTGTTACTTTTGCAACACTGGCACAATATAAACCTGGCAAAGTCGTTTATGCGCCTAGCACGCACGTAGTGGCGATGCAGAATGAGGAACTTGTGTGCTGTCACTTCACGCTCACGTTGCCCTGAGTGCAGGTCGCCCATTGTGCTGTGACTATTCGGTTGAGAACTGCCTCGATCCTCTCAACTGAAAAAAAAAAAATTCCACGCCACCGCGCGCAGGTGCTCAGCCCCGACACAATAACATATTTCCTTCTATTTCTGCAGCTCGGCTCGAATTAAAAACCCTTGCAAAGAAAATATTTATTTATAACGTAAAGTATTTCTCTTTCAACTTAGATTTCAGGTAATGGGCAGGTGAACAATTTTTTATTTTATCTTAAACAACAGTATTCTATATATATATATATATATATATATATATATATATATATATATATACAATTTAATTAAATACAATTTAATACAATACAATTTAATTAAAAACAAAGACCCACGTTGAGGTTCCTATTTATAATTAGTAATCAATTAATATGATTTAAACGTGCCACATGTTGCAGCAACAATTTGTAGTATTTCACTATAAATCACAGTTAAATCGCCATGTTGGAGGGTCAATTTTATAGTATTTCATTTAAAGATAAATGCTAAGCAAATTAAAATTAAATGATCGGATGTTTTAATTAAAAGATCAGAATTTAAAGTATACCAATAAATTAATTTATTAAATCAAATTATTGTAATTATATTACATGTTAAAACTTGACAATATACCATGGTTATATCTCAGGGCCGACCATCGGGCCTTCAATAAAGAATATTTATGTTAAACAATTAAATTTATAAATTTTAAAGCATTAATTTAAACAATCAGTACAATATAAAATATGAAATCTGACGATAAGATACCATTTACTGGCGGGTTTACAGATAATAAGTTGTGCAGCCTTACCTTAAAGATTTGTTATGCCAAAGAATGGGCTCGTACACACACACACACACAATTATTATTATCACTTTAAATACAGGCCATTATATACAGAATTTAATAGGCAACACTTTCTGCTTGTTGAGTTTACTTATAACACTTATTTCACTGTCCTCTCTATAAAAAATTTATTACCATTCTCAAAGTTTGGTTATGTACTTGATACAAAAACCTGATTCCGAATAATTGAAGAAATTTCTAACTCGTGAATGTAGGCTAGACTTCGAAACTATTCTGCATCGGGGAAAATAACAGTCGGCGTAGTATCGTTGCAGTTTTTTGCTCATAGACTGGAAACCGTAGACTACATATAGTCTTGCCTCCCAAATACACACTTTCTGAAATTTTTTCCTTTCTCTACCGTCTCCTGCCTCACAATGGAGCTCCGCGCGTCTCACAAAATGTACTTCGACAATCCCAGAAAGCAGGCATTATCGCCCCATATTCTTGTACACAACTCGTGTGTTTACGCCGCCAACAATACAAGTCCAAAAATCTTGTTCAATAATTAATTATATTTCCCTTCAATTACTACAATATATTAAGTATTTACTAAGAATCTATCTAAATAAAGAATGACCTATCTTTCCTGTACCACATTTAAAGAATTGTTTGTGCTATATGAAAATATTCCTGACATTACCGATATATATAATTAACATATTTAATTAATTTTAACTTTGTTAAATAATTAGTTTCTCCTATTAAAACCAACAAATTTGAGGGAAATGTAAAATAAATTCTGTAGATAATTTCTGAACTAAAGTCTAGACCAGAGAAATCCTCGCATTCTGAAAAGGCCTCCAGCTGTTTTCATGTCCAGAAGGTTGCAAAAGCAATAAGTTACTAAAGTATTAGTATACCTACAACCTCGTGTTAATCCATATATTAAAACTGAGAATACGGCACATATCCGGGAAATTATGAGCAAGAACATTCAGTCTAGGGGAATTTGGTGGTGGACGAAGAAAACAGTTACAACGTGGCCATAGAGAGTAATAATAAGAAAAATATTTCTTATGAGTTAAATTTTGATATGGAAGAGTGAGAGAATAATATTAGGAATGTTTAGTGGACGTAATAGTAGAAATGGTGAGTATTAAAAACAGAGCAACGCTCATTTATATCTGCCGAGCATTGAGGTCTACCTCTAGCCACCAACCACTGAATTCTACGAAATTGCTGCAGGTCAACTTCTCACATGGAAAGGTAAACATAGATTTAATTTGTTTTACCAAACACAGATAATTAAGTCCAAAAATTGTCATTAGCATATTACCCTTGAGCATATGGTTTATATGAGTTAAAACTAACTGTCGGTATTAATTTGTGAAAAATATTTTAATTATTATTATGTTTCAAAGTAAAAACAGACATAATTCATTTAATTACTTTTAGTATAACATGTAATTAATTTTAGATTGTTTTATACATCTTAATAATAATAATGAAATCGTAACATTATTGTGAAATTTGAAACTGACATCATGCATAAATATATGTTTGTATTGAATTTGTTGCAATTCTCAGTTCTCCAGATGTTTATCCGATATTCCTGTTCTAACTTCACGTTTTGTGTGCTTCACTCATGAAAACGGTTGTTCACAAATGCACGTGCTGCCAAACAGTGATGATATGAATAACTCATGACTGTGCAGCGAGATATATTTGTCTCTGGGCCGGGAAGATTCATAAAGGGCAAACAAATAGACATGTCATATAATTTGTCGTATACAACCAGCACATTGTCATTCCACATAACAAATTTGGGAAAATTTAAATACTCAAATTACTACGGATTAATTTTTAATCAACATAATTCACTTTAAAATCAACAATTTTTTGTTACTCAATTAAACGCATAAGATCGAGAACGTTTTGATGTTGAATATTTATCTCCCTGAATACTAACGATCGAATTGAGTTGGTGAACGAGAAATTAAAATTACTTCAAAAGTACCCCACAACGTTTCCATTATCCTTCTTGCTTTCATCAGGTAATTCACTGACGCTACTATGTGGTGTGTCGTTCTTGCTGTTTTTACGTTTTATGAATCATTTCACGAAAGCAACAAGGATTCCTGAAAAGTTGTGTAGTATTAATTTAAAAATGAAAAATTTAGGTCTGATTCAAAATTAATAATACGGAAGGTAGCCAAATACCAACAAAAGAAGTGATAATATAATTACCACATAACGTTTCGGGATCCTTGTCCCTTTCTTCAGGTACTAAGAAGAGCCTAGAGCGACACTACTGTACTAGTCCGTTGACTTTGATTTTGAGTTTTTCAACTTGCCAGTGCAGTTGTGTCGCTCTAGGTTCATCTTAGCACCTGAAGAAATGAACAATGTATCCCAGAAACGTTGTGTTGTATTTATATTATCACTTATTTTGACTGTATTTGTCTATTTTTCTTATTAATTTTATCACTCATTTTTTCAGTTATTTGGGAATTTATTGATATAATCGGTATACTTTTAATAAACTGATTATATTTTATAATCTAAATTACTTCAGTTAACGTATTTTGACAGCACTGAAAAACATTATTTGTATTCTTTTCGCACTCAGACATAAAAAATTTTAATGTTGGCAGATGCACGTTTAGTATTCCATTGCATTACGAACTGTATGGTCTAGTTTGTTCAGCACAAACGTATTCCTTAGTAGTCTTAATAATTTCTAGGTAATAAGCAAGCAAGAAACAGTCAGCTAATATTGCTTCATCTTAGTATTTTTCTGCAAAATAGCAGATATTTTTATTCTGGTTAACATTAATCGTTTACGCAAAGATAATCATTTACATAATAAATATGTTCAGGATGATTCTACAGTAATGGGACAAACTTTGAAGGGCGGTAAAGGTTACTAAAATATACCATTTTTGCATAGAAATGCATGGATTGAGGTGACGCGCACGAACACAAAATATGGTGCATGAAACTAAAAACGATTATCCGTTTACATGATCTCAAAGCACTTCTTTCCAACAATTTTAGCAATAAATATTCAAAATTTCAACCACCAACAGTTAATACGAGACTTCAGTTGGCTTACTTGTTAACATCATTGCTCAACGTTCCAATTCAGCTACAAGCGTGCACGAAATGCCTGGCATCTCTGGAACTGTTCACAATCCTGCAAAGTTATCAAGCATGTATTTGGATATATATTTAACAAATAAGATACACACGCACACATTATTGCTAAAATTTGGTTATATCAACATATTCTTGCATTGGCGATTTCTATATTCCATCACTTAAACGCAGACTTTTAAATAAATAAACTACTTTTAAGTCAAACTGTATCAAGTTTCTTTAAGTCAGTTGCAGTTTGATTATTTCTGATAGCAAATTTGAAGTAAACCTAACTGAAAATAACAATTTGTCCATCATTAATTCATTTTTTTAATAGTTAACTTATTTTAAATACGTAAGTGTGTTAATTTGTTAAGAAAATCTTAAATGATTAATCATTTGATCTATTTATATCAGGTCGTGTGTCTCGTGACAGTGTCTCATAAAATTTCCCATGCCATGAACCATTTATTCTCTCTTGTATTTCCAAACATATTGTAAGAGAAAAGGTCCCCAAAGCGTTACTGAACAGATAAGAGTTAATTCTATCAACGTCAATGTGTATACTACGGCAGACCATTGATTACATAAAGTGGCAACAAAAATATGAAAACGTTCGATTCAATTTAGGTTTGGAACATGCAAACAAGCAAAGTTTACTTATGGAAGTTACACAATGTGCGTAGTAAACAGAGTCCTGTTTACGAATTCCATTGAAACGTTATTCGGACTCGACAGCGAGCGCTCAATCGAACAGTAAATTACACCAAATCTTAATGTTCTTCGTCTTCGATAACATATGAATCATTATTCGCCTGAATTATATAAAAAATAAACTACAATAAAGTTTAATTATGCGTCTGAGTTACTATAAAAACATATTTTATTAAATTAATTTCTATGACAACAAATAAACGAAGTTTTAGAATCCCTAGATCAAAGAAAAAGTAATGAAAGTTTTCCATTATGCTAATATTCTAATAAATAAATTATAAAGATATTAAAATTATTTCAATTTTCCTTAATTAAACTATATTCTTCAACTGAGTTCCAGAAATTCGCTGACATCTGGCATGGGCAGGATTAAATATCCATGTCGTCATGGATTTCGGACTCGCAATGAATCTCCTACATTCATTTATTTTTTCTGCAGAGTTCTTGTCGGTGTGCAGTCCAAAAATGTACATAAAATTTAAAACCTATATTTTGCTGATATTTATGAATGTTTTAACTGTTTTGTAATTAATATTGAATATTTAAGTAGTGTTTATACCACATAAACTCAAAATGCAGATAATTTAACATTTAGTTTTAAAATTTCCCTAATTGTTTCTTGACATTACATGAAGACGTTCTAATTTTAGGACGAAAAGTGGTAGTTTATATAATAAATGTTTATACGAAAAAATTGTAATTTTTCATTAAAAAAATTTTCTGGCTTAGATCCCCATTAATAATTATATTATATTTTAAGATTATCAAATAAGTTTTCATTATAATTTTTATATACCTAACAATCAAACGTGAAATGTATATGCGACTCATCTTTGGAAACCTATTGATAAGTCAAGCATAAAAGCATTTTTAATACACTGTTATATTTATCATATTATAAATATATATTTTGAAATTTGAGAAGAAAAATATGAACAGCATTCCTGAAGATGTTTGTATTCAAATGGAACGAACGTTGTATTTAAAATTATTTTAAAGTTTCTAAATAAATATATTCAGACTGTAGGCCATTATCTGTTAATTTAAACATTCCTAATGCTTTTATGTATGAGTCACTGTAGACACGAATATTATTTTTTTTTCAAAAAATGGCTAATCTAAAACAGAAGACCGAGTACGTAATGAAGCTCTATAGAAACAGATTTTATTCTGTTAAAATTTATTCTTGTTGGGCACAAACAATCTAAATGTGTGAGTTTTCAACACAATGGGAACGCTAAGGCAGAGAACCACAGAGAATCTGCATAACAATTCGGGGCATTTTGGCGGATTGCGGGGACAAAACAATTGCGCAGCCCTTAGAGCAGAACGTGTCCAAAAACAGCCGGCAGAGTACAATAAGTTTCTTCAATGACATTTTCGTCAATTTTAGTTAGAAAGAAAGTTGAAGGAAACGGTTTAGTTTCTAACTTTCTTAAGGAATAAAAGAGGTTAAAATATATACTGTCGCTCATAGTTGTTATAAATATTAATAATATAAATGATAACTAAAGATAACAGCCCGGGCGCAACGATATGACTGTCAGAGCCGTTCTGTCGTAGGCAGAACCTTTCTGGAGAGACGGGGGGCTACCTTTGGGGATGCCTTTTTCTCCCTCCGGTTTTGGTCTAAGCTTCCCACAAACCGAGGTACCTCGTCCTGTTCTGAGATGTGTATGTTCCGGGGTCGCAGACCTTGGGCATAAGATAAGAGTTGTCCGCTGTTCCATTCGGAACAGTCGGCCAGCTGCCTCCTAAACTGGTCGAGGCATGGAGAAGGGATCCCTGCATTCCCACAGAAAACGTGGGACAAGTACCCAGCGCCCGAACTACCTGATGCAGGTTTTCTAGGGTTTGTCCTGCATCACTTTTAGGCGAATGCCGGGTAGGATTCTTAAACTTCAACCTGGGGACCCTGGTTAACCGTTGGTTACCTTCCTCTACATTCCGCATCCTCCCTTTCAAGTTCCTTCTTATGCTATTTAAGGGGAGTTGCCAACATCTCCATGTAGCCTGTTACTATAAAAATAAAATTAACAGTTTAACCAATTATTTTAAGTCGGGGTTTGGTAAAAGTACCATTTAATATACGAGCGTTATCTTTTGGAGAATATTTGTCATATCTTATGCAATTTTTCCGATGTTTGGTTTAAAATTACTGGTCAATATCACGCATATTATTCTATTGTTGGACGTCAATATTTTCCAATCCGATAAAAAATGTATCCAGCTAGCATCAGCTGGCTTTGGAGGAATGTTTTTAACCTTACAACTCCAGGGCCTGCCACTGGTAGGGCACCTTCACGCTAGCTCGTAGTTTATTAAACACGCATATAGTTTCCACTTAACATCGCGAAATAAAGTCTACCTGTCAGCGTTATTTGGTTGTGTTGAATTGGTATTCTCTGTAGCACATAGCGTGACTGATTGGGCGATCGTTATCTCGGCATCTACCAGGATTACTGGCAATCCCCTGAAAGCTGGAGCACAGCATCCGTTCCTCTACCAGAGAGCTCACGCAATTTCTGCAGCACAAGTTCGCTTTAAGACCTTTCCAGGCAGAAACGTCGTTTATACGGCTCAAGCAGCATAATAATAGCATCATGTAGTTACAACGTTGAATTGGAAAACTATTCTTACGGAAAATAAAGTAATCACTGAACATAATGCAATAAAACTCGTATCGAATTTATAAATGTAAAATTAAAATTTTGCAAAAATATATTATGACCAAGCTTATTACTTATTGGCCAACAGATATATGCGTGGACCGAGGGAATCACATTCACAGAATGTTTAATGTAACGTGAAAATGCGTTTCTGTGATATCACGTTAAATAGTACGAGGATCAATTAACAGGTCTTGGTCGGGCAGTATTGAAACCAATCGAATTTGAAGTATTGAAATGTTGGCTAGTAGTTAACGCCTTAAAACTATTTCCTGTTTCTGTATTCTCCGATTTCAATTTCAGTTCATGTGATGGAGATCCAGGAATGACGTCAACTGCGGGCCAGGATATTTAAATTTCCAGACAAATCTGATATCATTAAAGGGCTCGTATTAAGGTGAATGTTGTTAATTTGGAAAGGTAATATGTATAAATTTTAATTGCCAAAAAGAGCGTAGAATTTAGTGGATAAAGAATAATATCCGTTGGCTTGAATGATGATTAAACATAACTTGGTGTGCGAGCGTATGTACAGCATCTAATGTTTAAGTATAATCATTCATGGAATCAAATCTAGGGATACCTGCAATCTTGGTCTATATATCTATTCAGTAGTAGAACTCCTTAATATAAATACCACTCAACGTTTAGAATCACTTCGATTATTTGGCTATTTTATCTAATTATTATACTTTTTATACAGACGTATTATATTTTAATTTTTGTAGTATAACTGTCCATGTATTCTAAAAAAAATATCTCTGTAACCTTAAAAATATCGAAGAATAACGACGCCCAGAGAATCCAAGAACCGTTAATTAAAACCGCGATTCTCCTGGCATACTGGATCTACAATCCAGCCTAGGTGTGTTTGAATTGTTGTACAGAGGAGAAACACGCATTACGTTTCCCTTCGATCTTCAATAAGCAGAATCAACAAAATTGAACTAACATGAGCCTATTTACAACAATAGTCGGAGATTTCGTTGGGAGAGGTTTCCATTAGTCCGGTTGGAAACCCGAGAACATTTCCAGCTGTTTATACACCGAGAAACCCTATGGAAATTGAGACAACAAACACATTTTTCATAAAAATACGAATGATATGAATACATTGCCTCGCAATTAAATAGATAGAATAAAGGTGCCCCTAGACGATAAATATTATCGTCAATAATATTGCACAATATATTGTACAGTACAATGCTGGACGACACACACGTTGTAATATTGTCCAATAATTTCTTGTCATCTCTCTGAATATTATTTTGTGTTATTGTTCTTCCTGACCTATTATAAACTTTATTTCTTAAAAATACCATATTGAATCTTTTTTTAGAATACATCAACCACTTCAATTCTTTTCATAAGTTAGTACTCAACGAATTAATTTTTTAAATAACCGCAACTTGTCAGAATTGTATCTCTCTGTATATACAAAGCAAACTCTTGTTTTTTTCATTTTTTAAAACTCCATTATTATATTTGTTCCATTTAATATTCCACAAAGCTGGTAAACTCCGATACTGATATATACATTCTAAAATAAATTTCCTTACTTTGTAATTTATTTGTAGCCATCTCATTACGCATATTTTGAAATGTTTAATGAGCACCTCCTCACTGTAGTTCGATGTTCGCTACATGGCTGAAGATACAGAACTCAACCATTAGAGCGCAATACTACCCGCAGACGATACAATATTTTCAGATTGTGCAATAAATATCTAGCTCTTATTGATTTCCTCAATATATTGAGCAATCTTTCAATATGATTTAAAGACGGTCAATAATATCGTGTAATATCAATTATTGCGCAATATATTGACGATAATATTGAACGCCTAGGGGCCGCTTAAGATTTTCTGGCGCCACACAGTCAGAACACGACGAAAGCTACGTCAGATGAATTGTTGGCCAGAGGGGAGAAGAATTTAAACAAACATCAATGAAAGAAAGAAGGAGGATAGAGACGTTGGAAAAATATTTAAAAAGCCGAGGAAAATAAGTAGTTGAGAAGAATATTAAGTGGTCAGTGTATAGACGGAAAAAGTAAGCACTCATATTCCGACCACGGCACATACATACGTTTATGAAAGAATTCACGACTTCCTAATTTAAGAAACGTGAGTTTTGGCTAACGCAAGACACAGATTATGCCTGCAAAAGTGAGTAAACGATGGATATAATCCAAAGTTTGTATGTATGCATTTCCCGAACCCCAAAACGTTTGTATAGGAAAAGTTAAAACTTTCTAAGAATCTCTCAGATTCATGGCCCAATTGCTAAAAAAGAGTTTGTCGATTCTTGTTTTAAAAAATGCTTAATAATATATTTAAAATGTATGATAAATAATTCATATTTGTATGTAAAGTAAATGCATATTAATTATTTCTGAATCTCACAAAAAAAAATTATCTCAGATAGTTTTTCTTTGTGTCATCTATAATTTTTATCTGGAACCATCGTCACTGCTTCTGATATTGATTATTTAAAACTCAGTCCTTCACACCGACAACCACGGATATACTAGCTTCATTTCGTAAGCTCTTTGGAGATGGAGACTGGATACATAAGGTACGTAGGGTGGCTTCTTCTTCCTCGACACTGAGCCTGTGAATTGCACCCCCGGGTGCTGTATTAGTTTACGGCTGTGTGTGTGTGCAGCCTCGTGATTTATTCTCTTCTTGTGTTTGCTTATTCTCTTTGTATAATTCGCTCAAACATGCGGTCACTGTTAATGCGGAGGCTATCACCTTCTCTGCCTTTGTTGGATATTGAAGTTATTTTGCTCACAGAATTAATGTTTCACATTAAAAAATATAAAATAATGTTTCATAAAATGAGGACGCCATAAATATTAACACTGAAGGAAGCGGATTGAGAAGAGTATTGATAACAAGTAAATGTTACCTGGCAGGTTAATACAGAAAAATAAATAATTTCAAATATGTGAAGCGAAACTGGGAAACACGTTTGGCATAAGAAAATAAAGGTCAACGTTATACATGGTGATCAGGAAAGGTCTGAAAATAATCTACGGGTGTTGCAGGTAAGGTTGTACTGATAAATAATTGTTAAGAAAAAATTACGACTTAATTAGCCTTGAAGAAACCAATCAGATCGTTGAACGCGAAAATTCAAGAAGGCAGCCAGATACTGTGTTGCCAAACGTGTTCTTTACTTGGTTAACTAAAACCAAACAAGAGAGCGAAAAGAATCGATTGGATGGTAGTAAAGATTTAACCCGAGCCATCAAGTTATCAAAACGAAGCAGTCTCCAGCTCTGCAATCTACACTATGATAACAGCTGGCATTAGTTGTATCAGCTTAAGTAGTAGAAGTGGGGAACAAAAGGAGTTTTAAACTTTACCTGCATTAGCTTCACCATTGTTGATGTTTGGTTCCAAAGTACATGAATATGTATTCTTAAATGATTATTTCGAATATACATTTTCTGCTTCATGGTGAAGACTTTGAAGTAGTCTAGTCATAATAAACAACAAAACTTTGACAAATTATTCCGTGAATAGAGATAGTAATACGGGATAATATAATAATAGTAAGGGAAACAGCTTCCAAAGTGTTTTAAATGAAGGTTACTGTACAACAAAACTAGTCAATCCCGGCGCACCAGGGAATTCAAAGGAACGTCTCCGCCAACCTGATAACAAAATCCGTCACACGCTCCTCCACCACTCCCAATTGCACCAACACATTGTAGAATGTATGGAAAGTGGCCCTCTCTATAAAATCACCCATCTCTGGAACCTACAAAAATCCAACCTAACCCATAAAACAGTTAATAACTTCCAAGCAATCAACCTACCAAGTCATCAAGACGAGATCAAGTAGTCCTATCAAGAGTCAGATTTACACACTCCCACATATTTTCCAACAGATTTCGTCCCATCTGCGACCTCTGCAACAACGTCATCAACCTGGGTCACCTGATCAACTCCTTCCTTAAATTTCAACAAGACAGAAGCCATATCCTCGGAGACAACAATCCAAACCTTAGCAACTACTCATTGAACTATCAAAGAAAAATAACCAATGTCTATATGACAATCAATTTTTATGATGAGATATTACCATGTAATGTTTTATGTGTATCAGGGTCTTTTAATTAGTTATTTGTAAAGATATTTAATTTTGTTGCAGATATGAATCACAATAATTAAATTTATAATTTATTAACAAAATAACATTACCTTCCCGCTCTCAAAAATTAATTTAAATTCCATCGGCTAATTTACAAAATAAACAAAACAGAACAAACAAAAACACATAGACTATTTCTGACAGGAATTGGTGGAAAAAATACGGTAATTAAACGGCTTTAATGAACTAACTTTTATGGAATTATTTCCAGTACATTACCACTTGCAGATCTGGCCAGGTCAAGACTTCGCAGGTTGCTTGGAGGGATGCTGTAACGTCGCATAATTACAGGAAATCCATAATCTCCGAACAGACTTCGATTTGAAAACTCAAAACTAAAATATAACTCCACATAAACTAAAAACTTCACAAATCTTAAACCCCACTTTTTAAAATTTAAATCTTATTTCTAAAAACTTAAATCTCACTTCTCAATACTTAAACCACACTTCTCGAAAACGGAAGTCTAACTTCTCACACTTATATGTAACTTGTAAATACTAGAATATAACTAACGTTCGCATTGCTCTGCCAGCTCTCTTTACACCTCGGTTGATCGAACTTTGCCCCCACAGGGTCTTGGATTCTGCAGTTTTTACCCAATCGGAATTAGATTTGTGCCTCAATTTATTAATTACCTGAATCTCCTCAGGCGGACGCTTGGACAAAATCAGGGGCGTGAGAAGACTTGCTCGCGATGGCGCCAAGCTGGTCAAACATTTTGTATGAGCGTCCTAAAATCTTCAGACCACTGATTAGCCTAAGCAGGTACACTCAATATTATAATATCTACAAAGGATTGCTGCGCCAGGGTTGTTTTCGTTTTTTCCGAGTACCCTTGCCAGAACAAAGCCGAGAATATCAATTTCATAAGATATTTTATTTCTTAAAAGAAATTAAAGTACATAAATAACAAATTAAATAACCCTTAATTAATTCATATCGCATGTATACACTAAAACCAATTTTGAAGTTTATCAATCATTCATCTGAATCTGCGTAAACCTTGAACGTTTCGGTCGCTAATGACCACGCTGTTAATGCGGACTTAAATAAAGTCACTTAAAAACAGTAAAAGGTTTAGTATACTAAACTGTTGACTGTCAAAAATATGTAGGTGTTCTCTCTCGTCGACCATAAAATTGGTGTCAATGTTTGACATTGTGTGGATACCGTGAACAAATTAATTTCTTCACAAATCATTCCGGTATAAAAAACCAATTTCGTTTGAAATAAAATCATTCCACACATTATTAATATTTATTTATTGTGTACGACGAACATTTAAGCTGATTTTTTTCAAATTAAAAATGCAGTGTTTTCCAGTTATTCGCGTTCAAAGAATCTGAGATTACATCGTTGAGTACGATCCGAGTACAGGCGAATTTGGTTTTGTGTTAACTAATGATTTATCAGTGATACACTTATGAGGCCATTTAGAGAGCAATTAGCTATTGAATACCTGCAATTCAGATTCTTTGTTCGGCTGAATCGTGGTTGAAATGCTGGTAATTCATTAGATGACTTAACAGGCCGGAGTACTTCGCGTATCGAGCGCGCATTTGTTTGTAACCTCTGACATTCAGCTGACTGCTGCTGCCTCATTTATGATTGTCCATGCTCTTAACTGAAGGTTATTTCTATGTTTGCAGAAAGGTCGTATCTCTCTCTGCACTTGGAATGGACTTGTAAATAGCACGGCTATAATTAAAACATTCCCCTAAACAGACCTAAAATATTAAAATGCTAGCTGGCTTAGTCGCAGCACAGAACATCTCATCTTAACTCAAACGTAAACACTCAAAAAAAAATCAAAATTTATACAATTCCGCAATAAATTATTCTGAGAGGTGGGTGTAATGGATGTTATTATGTTTTGATAATATAATGCAGAACCTGTCAGACCATTGTAAATAGACCACTATTGCATATTATTCTCGTCCTGTTTCATCCAATAACAAACTTAGGAAAAACAAATTTATTTATTTTTCAAATTTTGTTGGAAAAATTAAAGTCCTTGGCCGTTTTGGCCTATTTTCTGATTTCTGGAAAATATGCACAACAGGATATATTCTCCTGCCTTCATGTAATTTTAATGATTTTTTAGTAGAATGTCTACTCGATTGATATCAACTATATCTGGGAATAAATAAAACTGCTACTAATATTAAAATGACGCTACATTAGCGATCTTCGAAATACTTGACTTTTATGTGTTAAACCTGTAACCTAGAAATGCTATTCTGGCGTTTGTCGGTTCTGGGCTATCAGATTTTGTAATCTGAAGTGTAATATCTTTAACATGAATGTATATTTAGTTTGGCGTCGATCCGAAAATATCCATCACGTCACACATCACATGAAAGCGTTACACTCGCGACGCGGCATCTGATGAGAGCACCGACGCGGCCTCTATAGAAGGTGGCGTGAATTTATCAATATAGATATAATATGTTCCAGGTCACTGAATAAATACATAATCGTAACGCTAAATAAAGCTTAAACTTTAGAAACGTAAATTAATACAACACAAATGACAATTTCAAAAATAACATCGCTAATTTTTCCTGAACAACTAAAACTTAAACGTAATTGTTATTTCTAAAATACATAATAATCATTCAACTTATTATATACATGAAATAAACTGTTCTAATATAAGTATTCTACTCTTTGAAAAAATGTTGTGTCTGAACAAACATTTATCAAAAATATGAATTTTAAATATATTCGTTTGAACAAATTAATTTGTCTCAATTTATTTTGCCAAAAAAAAACAAGTATCTAAGTTGTTTCAAGTTCTGATGTTATAATTATTATTATTAAATTATATTAGCAGAAACTAAAGATTTACTTCAGAATCTATTTTAACATTATTGAATTAATAAAATTTAAATTCCAATCGGTACTTTTTATTACATACATTTCAAATGAATACAGAGGGAGATAAAAATTATATAGTTCTTCTGGACAATTGTTTTTATTCGAAAAATTAAGCGAACAGCACCTGTAGCTCCTAGGTCTGCGAGTGATATTCTCTCGCAGGCAATACCTGCGAGGGATATTCTCTCGCAGGCAGAACCTTGTAGGACAGATACTAAGGGGCTACCTTTAAATGCCCGACCTACCTGATTCAGGTTATTCTAGGGTTATCCCTGCATTTCTTTAGGCGAATGCTGGTTAGGATCCTTAAACTATACCCCGGGGGCCCTATTTAACCCTTGGCTACCTTCCTCTACCATTCCGCATCCCCCCTTTCAAATCCCTTCCTATGTTATTAAAGGGGAGTTGGCAAACGTGGATTACCCTCATGTAGCCTGTTGCCCTAAAGAAAACCTCTCTGATTTTTTCGAACAAAGGTTCCCACATGCCGAGGCACCTCGGCCTGTTTTGAGAGGTGTATGTTCCGGTGCCGCAGACCTTGGGCATACGGTAATAGTTGTCTGGTATTGGAATAGTCGGCCAGCTGCCTCCCAAACCGGTCAAGGCACCGCGAGGGGAAAACTGCGACCCCGCATAACCCCTCTCCCGCCATCGGAAGGGCGTGGGACAAGTACTAAATTCCCGACCTACCTGATGCAGGTTTTTCTAGGGTTTTCCCTGCATTACTTTTAGGCGAATGCCGGGTAGGATCCTTAAAATATAGCCCGGGGGCCCTAGTTAACCCTTGGCTACCTTCCTCTACACTTTGGTATCCCCCCTTTCAAATCCATTTCCTATGCTATAAGGGGGGACTTGCCACTATGTGTATTACCCTATGCATAGCCTGTCTACACCTCAGAGATATATATATATATATATATATATATATATATATATATATAAGTATATATATATATATATATATCATATGCGTAAATAACTATATTGTAGAGATTCCAAATAATTACATGAATTAATAATTTGTTTCTTTAATTATTGGCGGCGTCACTCTGAGGACAGAGCATTGTAAAATAACAGTATTGTTTGGCGAGAATGCAGAGACGATAATGCTTGCTACGTTGTATTGTTGAAAAGGCATATATAGACGCTCAGAACTTTAGTGGAGTCAGCCAGATATTCAGAGAGCAGAGCAAGTCACCGAGATAGTCAGAAAATATTAAAATGTAAAATCAGTTAAGCAGTTGCTGGGATATTCAGACAGTGTGTGTGTGTGTGTGTGTGTTTGGAGGTCTGACGAGATAGTCATAAAACATTAAAATGTAAAGTTACGCAGATATGCAGTCACTCAAATAGTCGGAGAGTAGAATGTGAACAGTAAAATAATTAGTCAGTGAACGGTATGTACTCAGCAAACAGTTTGATATTCAGCGAAGCAGAAAGGCCCGGAAAATTTTTCTCAAAGTGTTGAAACGGGAGAAGAGAATAGAATCAGTGCTATGACCTGTCACAGAAATAGTGTTCTAGATAAAAATTAAAACTAATCACGTGTGCACAAACCTGAGAAGCTCAAACTAAATGTAAAAAAAAACTTTCATCTGTAAACCTTTAAGTAAATATCGTTTGCTAGATTTCTATAATTTTTCAGATTTGTAATAGTTTTTGTTATTGTAAGTTTTAAATCATTTTTACTGTCTTTATTAGAGCCTCTATATGCGGTCCTAAAATTAAGCTTTCTCATAAAAGCTGAGGCATTAACTTAAAATGTAAAATCAACGAAGACCAAATTTGTTAAATAAATAATGTTTGTTATGCTTTTTAATAATTGGTTTAATTTAAACTGCCTTCCTTTATTCATTTAATTAAAAGGGTTTACCAAAATTTGACTATAACGCGTTGGCATTTAAACTTTAATATTTTGTATATTACATTATATTATTTTAATTATTCCGGCAAATTTTTAAAATGTACAATAACGTGCTTTTCATTCACTGTGACTGAAAATCAAATATTTTTCGTTTTAAGCAACAGATTTAACAACCTCACTACGATTCACTGGCAAACCTTGGCTTTTGTGTTATCATCACCATTAAAGCAACAAAAACAAGACCCATGAATGCGGGAATCCAAACAACGGAAGGCGTCGGGAAACCTCGCTGAAATATTTCCCATGACAAATCACTTACTCGTGAGTGATATGAACTGGGATGATGTTCATCAACAGCTTATATTTACACGTACGACAACTGAAAACCACGAGTGAAGTTCATAATAGTGGAAAAACCCTTGATTAAAACAACACAATCAGCGCTTGTAAGACAATAACACAATAAATTAACGACCTGTATTACAGACAAATACAGAAATTAATTTGGAAAAATATAATTGAAAAGTGAGCAGACGTTTCGACCAACTGTTGTGATTTTTGTCAATATTATCGCCAGTTTGAAGAGATATAACCCAAGGTAATATAAAGTATATATTATAAATACCAATTGTATAAGTTTTAAATTATAAATATATAAATACCAATTATGTAACTAATTATTACTACAGTCTGGCGATAGTATTGACACAGACAACAGTTGATTGAAAAGTCATCTCACGTTTAAATTATATTCTTCCACATTATTTTCTTTTATTGTCTGTTATACGGGTCGTTATTTTCTTCTATTCCTAGATATATCAAAATTTTCAATGAATTTTTTATTTGTTATTTACAAAGAGATGATACTATTTTTTTAAGTTGGAAATATTTTCTTCCGTTTATAATGAAACATTATAATTAAGCTTGTAATATAAATACATAAATAATAATTAATGTTAATGTAGAAAAAAAGAAACAACTTAATGAAGGTACAAAAATATAATCAACGTCGTTTGTATATTGGATGATCTTTGAAATATATGCTTGTTATTGGTGGGAAAATAATTATTATTATATAATAAATTTGAAAAATAGACGTGAAAACAAACAACATTAAAAAATGTACAGTATTATGTATTTGAAACACTGTATTCATTGTGCAGAAACTATCAGTGAAGTAATAACACGTAACATAAACCTCATGTCCTGTAATTGTTTCGCAGTACATTTCAATATCAGTTTCCCGCAGTTTATTCAAACAAAAGCTTACAACACAGTCACTTTTTCATAAAATAAATACAAAAACGGGAATACGATTAAAGTATTAAACTAAAACATTAAACTAGCTGAGCGCTGGGGATAGATAGTATAACCTCACTACGATGTTTTAGTTAACAAATTTTTCGTAACTTTTGGCCATGTTATAATCGATTGTTATTTAAATTTAAATAACAAAACTGATTTAATAAATAGAGAAATATAAAAAATAGGCGAAAGTTATTTTAGAACTGTAGTTTCATTATTAAACTGTGACTCTGTTATGTTTCAAAGACTCATTGCTATTAAAATAAGGTACTTAAATACACTTTTCAATTGTACCACAGATTAATATACGACAGAACAAACTTTCATGAAAAAAATAATATCTTTAATAATAAATTGTGCATTTATAATACTATAAATAAACGGCTATGAGTCAGAAAATTGTTTATTAACAAAAAACATTAAATATAAAATAATATTGTTAATTAACAATAAAATTAAATATACCAACGTTACGGACGTGTTTTAGATCTTCTTCAATTTCAATAATTTTCGGTCACACTTGTCAACTATGAACATCTTTTCGATTGCATCAGACAAGGCAGAAAAACATTGCCTCTCAATTTTCTGTGTAATTTATATACGAAATTACTAAACCAGGAGACGTCCTAACCCAAGGAAGAAACGTCGGTATATTTAATTTTTTGTAAATAAACCATTATCGGACTCAAGGCCGTTTATTTATTTTCAACATTAACCTTTAGTCCAAAATTTTGTGGCCTCGGAAAAACTGGTTTCGCAGTTGCAGTATTTAAACAATCAATATGATAGACTAGTTACTAACAATATCATGTTCGACAGAATTTTACAATAAACCCCCATTTCTGGATTGGAATATTTTATCAGTTGGTAGCCCTTAGAATCAGATAATGTTAGGTTGAGAAAGGAAATTTTTCAAACATTCTACCTAAATTATTATATATTACTAAAACAAGTATAAATCATTGTCATGTCCGGAATTAATATTGTCCTTACAGAATTCCGAGACTATAAACATTGTTTTTTAATACGAGATCAACCTAATTAATTATTTGTGCCATTTTTTAACTTTTTCCAAGGATTATAAAAAGTCTTATCCGAATGGAACTCTACCTAGATATTTTATCTGTTTATATTCCATTAAATGGTCTGTTGGGGATAATCTGCAAACATAATATAGAATAGACTACTTTTAATTAATTAACAACAATGTTCACAATTTAAGCTACATTTTTCTACATTTGTAGGCTGATTTGCTGACGGATATTGTTTAATTGAAAGTACAGATTACGCTTTCGTCCTATAGCTACAAAACTAACCCAAAAACAAATAGTTTATTTAAGTAAAGTCGTGTATAGATCTACGGAAATCACGTCCACGTAATCCACCCGGATCATGAATTTAAAAAACCAAAAATCATCCACGTTAAACAATAATGTAATACAATGAAGGTAATTTTGGGTTAATTACGTCAATTATTTTCGTTATTCTCTCTCAATTCAACAGATTTAAGTTCATTTAATTAAATTATTTAAAGTCAATTATCTGGTTTAATTAATTAGATTAATTCGAGTGATCCCACTAATTGAGATTAGTTTGTGAATAATTCTATCTAAACACATATTTATTGCTGTTGTTTTAAACTACATTACTGTAAACATGGGGGTAATTAAAATTATATGGAAAAAATATTGATCACTTTGAATTTTTTAGTTTGTTTCCTGAATTTTTTCAGATGTAAACAGGTAATTTAGACGGGTTTTAATCATATATCCACACTTACTGTTTCCTACTGATTGCATAAAGATTTTCACCCTGTAGGGAGCCAAATAAGAAATTTAAGGAGCATAATCGTAGAATTGCTCTCAGAAAGTATTTTCTTTTAACTAACAAAAATTAAAACTAATGCCCAAATATACCGTTTCTATTATAAATGAAAATTAGGCGTTCATTTGTTTCATAATGAAATTTGTGTGATAATATAATCTCCGAAGAATACTTCTTATGTAATGAATGGATGGATAGATATTGTTGCCAATTGTTTTTATTATTGCCGTGATTCCATAAATTATTATTTTGGATATTTCCTCGGTAATCTTTCGAAAAAAACTTTTGTCGTCAGCGTGAAGTCAGGGCTTATTATTCAGTATAACTCGAGAGTGACAACAACACCACAGCCTATTTGTATCACAGTATCTCAAGTCTGCTCAAAAACTTTCAATGTCTGAACTTGGCAAAAGGGAAGTTGTTTATTTTTCGCATGAAGGTGATAAATTTATTTTGTGTTAAGAATAAACAACACGTTTCGCGGAGCGTAACGACGTCCAAATGTGTTCTAAACTCAACATCGACGTTCAAATTTCCTTAAATCAATTACTACTGATTATTTTATTGTATTCCCCATTAATTTAAAAGTAATCTGCCAATCGAATATACCCATGGTACTATTGTTAGCATGTAATATTGTACCCGCTAAAACTTAGGAGACCAATTAAAGTCGAAGGTTAATAAATTATACTTTTGAGCAAGTGTGCGGAAAGGATAAAACTAAGTAGGAGTACGTATAAGGAAAATCAAGCGCCGCCTCTTCTTCAGAGTCCAGATGAAAATATCTAGGATAGTTAATAACGTTCAGAGACTTGAACAAAAACTAAGAAGTTAAAGATGAAGCTTAATGAATATACTGAACTGTAGAGTCGAGGAGCTTTTAAGCCAAGAAAGCAGTCGAAAGATTCATTTTTATAATAGCGTCCTTCTGTCAGAGAGATCACCCCATCATTCGTATCAAGGCGCCTGCATATTAGGTAAGGAGCCAATTAAAAGGTCAAGATCCGTCCACGTGTTCCGTGGCGGGGCCCCTACAAGCAGGTTAACACTGAGTTTTTCCCGAGGTTTACAAAGTAACCCGAAACGGGTTAAATAAAATAAAAATAAAAAACTGTTGACCTGTCCGGTAACCATAACCAGTTTACAGACCACGCCACATCCGTTCCCATCCATTGAGACGTTAAATTTTCAAGTATAAAATATAATATAAAAAAGTAAGAAGAATACAATGAAAATGAATAGGACTACAGGTCAAACAGAATAATATTTCTTTTAAATTTTCCATAGGTAATTTGAGACCCGGACCTGTACGTGCGCCCGTCTTCTTCTTCATTTCCTGTTTCCGGGGTCTGACCATTTTTCTATCTCTCCAACACTCTCTTCCACCTTCAGTATTTCTTCTACTTTTCCTCTTCTTTAGGCTTTCTACCACTGTATCCAACCACCTTCTTCTAGATCTTCCCCGTTGGCTTTTTCCTGTTTCTTTCTCAGAAAATTCTATCTACTTTCATTCTCATCATATGTCCAAACCAATGCAGCTGGCTCTCCTGTATTTTCATGAATCCAATTTTTTTCTGATTTCCTCAATTCTGATCTTATTTTTCTGAGACTTTTCTATTATTATTCTCAACAACTTCATTTCGGCTGTTTGGATTTTACTTTCCTCCCTCGTTGTTTTTGTCTATTTTCCTGCTGCATGCATCAATATCGGCGCGTAGAAGAAATGTTTTCAATCTTCCTATATACCTTGTTCCACACGACGTCTCTCACGCCCTGTTAAAACCCATTTACTTGCTGCATTCCTTTCCAAAATTCCTCGTTTATCTTTGCATCTGTAATATAATAGTCTACGCGTGCCCTCTAATCATAACGTCTCTTCAGCATAGCGGACCTAAGAGGGCGCAGCTGCAGAACGCTGATGCAGTTAAAGTAACTAAACACAGCAACACATAAGTCTTCACCCCTGCACCTAGGCAGCTGTGATGACGCTGCGTCTAGACGGACGTCAGCATTTTAAGTATTTTATGAGTCTTCACCCCTTGCGCCTAGGCAGCTGTGATGACGCTGCGTCTAGACGGACGTCAGCATTTTAAGTTCTTTATGCAGACATGTACACGTCAGCAGAAATCTCCACCCTGTAAGAGTTTTTCCCATTGGAGACTTAAAATCATCAGGGAGGGGGAAAGGAGTCTTCGAATGGTTCAGAGCTCTTGGGGAAAGTCAGTCGTGATCCAACCTCCAGACGGGTCGGTGGCTCCTGGTGCTATCCGCCAGTTTGTCTTACTTTATTTTATTTCTAACTATTAAATCTATTGATTCTTCATCAGCTCTTATTTGACTGAAGTGCAGCGAAACACCAACCACTACGCCTAGGTTCAATTAGTTGAACCCGAACCCTCACGTTACCGACTTTCCTACTTCCTGTTCTTAATTCTTCCTTTATCCTCTAGATCGGTAGCCAGGTGAGCTAACGGAGGTATAGCTCGGTTGGTGAACGATCTATCTGGACTTCCCATTTCCAACTGCTGGAATGTTACATGTTCACAGTGGTGGAGTGTTACATGATGGCAAGCGGGATATTACATCGCGGCAGCGGTTGGAAGTATGTTACATGGTGCCAGCGGTTGGAAGTATGTTACACATCATCCGTCATAGTAGTCCTTACATAATTAGCTTTTCACCTCTAACCGTTTTCGATTTATTCTCTCCTTTCTCTCTGTCTTACTTTTCGCAACACCTATTTTTCATTCCGTATTCTTCTATCTCTGGATTTATATATTAATTTGTTGTTGTACTTACCTTTCATCCTCTCCCCACACTACTGTATAGCACTTCATATTTTTTCATACACTACTGTTAGCATAAGCGATAACACTTCCTTGCCCAATTCCTGTTTTAACCTGAAACACTCAAATTTGTCCTATCTTAGTCCTCTCACTACTTACACACTTTTCAAATCATGTTTTTATCATTTTAACATCAGTACTGCCTGTCTTATTTTTTATCAATGCAATTTTCGTGGTTCACTGTTATATGACTTCACTATGTCTATAAATTTCGTCACTAAATATTTCTTCCACCCTTAATATTTCAAATTACTTCTTATACAAAATTGTCAATATTGTATAGCAAGAATTAAAAACTATTGCTGGAAGAGTTCTCGGGTTTCGAACCGGGTGGAATTTCGTCGACAAGCATATTCTAAAATATATATATATATATATATATATATATATATAGATATATATATATATATATATATATATATATATATATATAGAGAGAGAGAGAGAGAGAGAGAGAGAGAGAGAAATATTGACAATTTTATTTTCTTAGTTCATATTTCGCTTATAAATTCTCATCAAGTTAACGGATCAAGAATTCAAATATGCATTTCCCACGTATATAAGATTGTAGCTCTAAAACTATATTTATTTTCTTACCTGCAATTACGATTGAGTCGACTCTGGAAATATACCAAAAGTTTCACGGTTTTTTAAAATCAGAAATAATAAGAATTTAATTCAATGTTTTAAAACATTAGAAGCATTTACTTAGTTACATGAATTTTGTACTCACACAATATTTGTGTGTAGAATAGCGAATCATTTGATTATTATATCATATTTGAGTAGTATATAAACAACAACAATCCATTATTGAGAGAAATGATCAATTAAGTAATCAGAATACGATTATTTAACACCTGGAATATTCCCCATTTATATGGAAATGCTTTACATTTAACCGTTTACCAAACATCAATAAAGTTCCGAGCTACACAACTCCGTAGTACTCTTTTGTGTTTATTCGTTTCTATACGAATTCACTTTACTGGTGTCCCTCGTTTCTTTCGTCCTTTTTGTAACTTCTCTCTTTGTCACTAACCACTTCAGATGACGGAAAAACTCGATGAACGCCTCTCTAATTACACCATGTACTTCAAAATTAAATCAAGCAATATCAAAGGACACACTTTCTGAATGAACGAAGAGCGGTGCCTTTATAATTCTAGAAAATGACAGTGCTGGATCCCGGAGGAATTTCAACGTCAGCCACAGGCCCTGACGGCTACCACACAAGGGTATTTGGAAGTCCAGATGGCTCGGAGAGAATGTCAGAGTCTTTATAAATTCATTTTCAGCCTTACTTGTATTTGAAGAAGACTTTTTGTCTACTTACATATTTCACCTTAATGGATTTTTTTAGGGCAACAGGCTACATGAGGGTAATCCACATTGGGCAACTCCCCTTTAATAGCATAGGAAGGGATTTGAAAGGGGGGATGCGGAAGGGTAGAGGAAGGTAGCCAAGGGTTACTAGGGCCCCCGGGCTATATTTTAAGGATCCTACCCGGCATTCGCCTAAAGAAATGCAGGGAAAACCATAGAAAAAAGGCCGAGGTGCCTCGGCTTGTGGGAACCTTAGTTCAAAAACGGAGAGGAAAAGGCATACCCAAAGGTAGCCCCTTAGTATCTCTCCTAAAAGGTTCTGCCTGCGAGAGAACATCCCTCGCAGGCTCTGCTTCGGATATTCACCTTAATGGAAATACGAAATAACTATTTATGAACACCGGAATGGGAAAGCTGAGTGAGAAACAAATTGGGAGATTAGCATCGCAAGACATGTTAACATTAAATAATTTACGAGGTAATAATCATGAAAAAATATTAAAATATTTAATACCGAAACATTTTAATTTCACAAATAAAAATTTTGGGCTTTTTTAGCAAAATAAATAAATTCTATAATTTTGAAATTAATAATATGACAGTACGTATTTACTAAATTCCAACATTTCCTGACAACGATTCACTTAAATATTACATTATACAATGTAATAAACAAATTAAATGATTAATTTTAAATGAAGATAAACCCCACGTTGGAGCCCAAAATGTAATAATCAAATTTATTTAATTAATTTTTAACTTACGTTATAAACAAATTAAAAGTTAAAATGAAAGGATTTTAAATGAAAACAAGAACTCAAAATATAACTAAATTAATTTAATATAAACAAATTATTATCTCATTTGAAATTTTACAAGTTGCTAATGTGCAACGGCTTAATTTTCAATAAAGATTGTTACAAAATGACAATTAAAAACTTATAATCCAAAAAATTTCTGACTTAAATAATTATTGAAATACGAAATCTGACGACAGTTATATTTATTCATTAGGTTTACAATTAATAAAATTCCTTTTTTGTTTACTTTACACTTTGCTGTTCACCTGGGCTCGATCTCAGTCGATTTTTGTTAAACACATCACAGAATGACAATATTTCACTGAATTTACGGATGTAGTAGTTTTCAAACACAAAACACTTCCTGCTCTCAACTGTTGATAACGTTGTTTCTTCAAACTTTGATAATTGCATGAATATGGCAATAGACGAAATACTGTATATGGAAAAATACTAAATATGCCAATAGACGAAAGACTGTCGACTTGTAATTCCAAAACCCAGGACTTTAATATAATGTCTCTGCTGCCTAATCACACTTGCTAAAATATGGTACCAGGAACTTTCGCCTTCCTGGTCCAAGCAACACTGAGGCAACAATGCAACTTTCGCAAGCAAGCATTATGGGCTCCATATTCTTGTAAGCAATCCTTATATTTACGCCGCCGATAATGAAAATTGTAATTTTTTTTTTATTAAATTAACTACATATTCTTAATTACCACAATATATTTCAATATTATGAAGCTGAAGACTTCCGCTATATGCCCCCACTATCAGTTTTACTCAGCGTTGCAACCTCGGCTCGTGACTGTACTCGCTTTGTAATGTGACTCTTCCAAAACCGGTGATACCTCATAGTGCATATAATGAAAATCTTACTTAACATACAACTATTGCAGAAAACAAATCGTAAAACAAAAAAGAAAGTTAAACAGATTGTGACAGTGGCGTATACTTCGAACAAAGGAACACCGAGTTCAAATAAAGTGATACCGACTCGTTTGGAATGCATGTCTGACACTGGAATTTCAACCACACATCATGGAACTAGTCTCAATTTTATATTCGCTCGTCACATCAGATGATACTCATAGATACAAATCAAATTTTTTGTACATCACGGTATAAAGTCGTGAAGTCCAGCGACCCAAATTAAGTAAAATTGTACCCAAATTTTAAAACTAAGTTAATGTGAATAACAACTAATTATAGAACATTTAAAATTTATTTTTTATTTAATCACGGACAGTTTGCTGCTCCAAATACATTCAGGAACCAAAAAGAAACTTTTTTTCTCTCAGAAAAAAAAAGTGATTTTGATTGTACTTGTTCTCCTGAAATAAAATATCACGCAAGGTTTCCGAGATACATAAGAAGTAATAAATCCACAGATATGTTGCATATTATCATTACAATTGCCTTGATAAATATTTTCCATAGCTGAAATCTCCTGAAGAAAGTGTTCCCCGAGCTTAGCTAAGCTGATTTTCCCAGTAGATTCAATAATTCCTCAAAGTTTTCATCATGCATTAGGGTTCGTATTTGTAGAGCAATAAATATTCCTTATTTATTTTTTTGCTCCACTAATTTTTGGTAACTTCTGTTTTAAGTACACTAAACCAGGAGTATTGTCCACGGCTTTGACGAAATTCTTTGTTAATCGTAGTTGTAACATCTTTTTAGGATTAAACAAAAAATAGAAAACAAAACAATGTTTCACATTTTTCTCTCTCAGAATGATTCGCGTTTTCTTTTCTAATTTAATGGTTTTACTATCTCAGTGATACAAGAAACAACAGTACTTGTGTAATAATGCTTCAGACCAAGAAAAAACGTAATTACCTTTAAATATCCACAAATATTCCCTTCATACACTGCATATTGAAACTTTTCCAATATAAATTTAAAGTTGTAATATCTTTCATTCATAATGGCGAATGACGCACAGGTATTGATGGCAATGTATTGACATTATTCAGAAGCACTTTTTCAAACTAACTTTAGCGGAATCAATAAACAAGCCATTGATTTGTGTTATGCTCAATACCAAATGTCTCCATAAGATAAGAAATGTCATTACTAAAATATGGACAATGGACGAAAAAAACCATATTTAAAGAAATTAAAATAAACTTTGGGTAACAAAGAAATTTCGGATACATATTTGAAAACACGAGAAAAAACCGCATCAAGGACAACAAATGGTACTCATGAGACAAAAACACGGTGACCACTGATATTAGTGCGAACGTGTGCATGACACACACAAAATTCTGTAACTTTTAAAGAAACAACTCAGAATCAAGTTTATTACAGGACGAATATTAGGAATTGTCTAATTAATTAAATAAATTCATCAAAGTATAACGAAGATAAAAAGTTCTCATAAAAACTTTCCTAAAGTAGAAAAAAGACTATCATTAAGACATGTATTTATTTAATGCCGTACAGCGATGCACCAGAAGCAAAAGGATGCGTAATGTTGTATAACAACGCAACTACTGTGCAACGGGAAAAATGTATAATCATTTCAAATAAGTCCACTAAATATAATAGTAAAGAAAATAAAAATATTGTAAAGGTCATTTCTTTGGAAGATCTTTACTTGGTTTATTTTATTTTTCTATCATTGGGACCAATTTCACACAAGATGATTTAATATTTTAAAAGTTATGTCAACTTGTATTCAGCATAATAATACAAATACATTTAACGTCGGATTCAATTAATAAAAATTGAAATGCCATTTGCTTCTATAAAATTTTATATGAAAAACAAGTACACAGACAATATAAATTATTTATTTTAGATAACATTATAATGGACAAATTAATAATGATGCAATATTCACTCAGGAGTTTTTGGCATTATAATTTATAAAGTAATAGCAACGTCTCACTTCTTCCTAGAATCTTTCGTGAAGAGATACATTGCATTAGTGTCAAATATTTACAAGTGTCTAATTTTTTTGTTGTGATTAATCTTGACGACTGTTCAGTGAACTTCTTCATTTCTGCTCCGTTTCTAATCTGCAACTCCATTCCATATCTGCATCTTAAAATAGACTCGTTTCTATCACACATCGCTCTCACTTCCTCGCACAAATAATCTCTTAACGTCGTATTCACGATTCCTTTAACTTCAATAACATATTTGTAAGTTAATTATTTCATAACTTAAATACTGCCGAACGAACAACTGAATCTTCAATAACATCATGTGAACAGCTCGTAATATCTTCAAAAAAGTTATAACTGTAGGGAAATATCCAATTGAGTCAAAATACGATGCACAGTCGTCCAGTGGTCTGGGATTGTTGTGGTGATAGCCTGGAGATCGCCGTAAACACGAGCCTTTGTTACGGCAACTTGGAAGAGTATAAACTATTCTGAAAACATTGACACAAGGAAATATATTGTGTTTAGTTCTGGTATATTGTACGTCAAAATTATTCATCGTCTAAGTTAAGAGATTATAAGTACAGGGTGTGGAAACAAGATTGTGCCGCTGTCTGTATATCTCATTCGTAAAAATGAAATAAATGTTTTTAAGAATGGTAGTAGCGTTTCTCCAGCTTGTCTCCAAGAGGAGGGTTCCGCCCTGACAGCAATACTACCCCTCCATTATGCCTCTTCTCCTACTGCGCATTTCGTACGTCTTCCTACATTTCACGGTCTACAAGGTTAACCTTAACTTGCATAACATCAAGATAATGGCTAGTAACCATGATCCTGACTGTCGCTTTTTCTCCTCCAGGAATCGTAATATATCATTTTACAAGTCATTCACTAATATTTTCTGCACTATAATGAAACTTAGTTCCCTTAACAATCTAGCCTTAAACATTTTGTTGCTGACTCAAAGGTGAATGACGAAATGTGGTTTTCAGTTGTTTCAACTTAGAAATTTCGAATTAAATCTGGCTTTCAAAATTATTCCTTAACGCAATATTCTAAACCTCGCTACTTTTAATGATACTCTTTTTCGGCAGACGTGCTTCAAATTATGAAGTTGGCTAACTTACTGAATGAATTAAAGTATTTAAGTAAATCCATTCGCTTCGACTCAGAATCTAATACAGAGACAGTCTGACGAAGGATAAAATCTGCTGTTAGAGTTTATGTAAATATAAATCCGGCCCGGAATTTCGTTGTCGTTATTCAATCTTTATAAATAAAACCACGATAAGGATCGGAATCCCTTTTTGGTCTTTTGGGAACTACCATCAATTTTCAGAAGCAGTCTCGGTTATTATAACCTTGTATATATCGCGATCGTCTTGAATGCGGGTACCGATAAAAAATTGGTTCACAATGCCAGTTCATAACATCCATATTCATATGAAACACAAAAACTCGCCTTTCAATTATCTGTTATTTCGTTAATATTATATATCCTTATATAAATTATTGGTCAATATATTTTATTAAACTACAGGCAAGTTTAGGACCTTACTCCCCAAAATTAAAGTAATTACTTAGTCTCACTTTAAAAGTTTTCAATAACGCGAATGCGTTCATAATTCATTATGTTTTCTAATCATACTAGCAATAAATAAAAGTGTCAGAATTTGTTTTAGTTATAATCTAATATTAATCCAAACATACCGTTTAAATTATGTACAGAAGAAAATTTTAACATTGAATACAGGATTACATATTACCCCTTACATGAGGAGTATACCAGAAAAAATAAACAAAAAACATATTTTTACCTGATATGTTCTTTGTATTTGGTATATCTCACTGCTTGCAATATTTCACTGGTTTTGATTATCATTTGAATTTTGACTACGGATAACTGCTCAGTCTTTTGGTTAATAACACTTATTTTAGGAATATAATTTGTGCTACTACATGTACTCGGGTACGCGAGGTGCGATGAAATTTAATAATTAGTTTGTAATTATAAAATCTGTTAATTTAAACTGAATTTACGGCTTAAATACTTGTAACGTTCTCTCATTTCAATTTGTAAATTTCTGCTTGGTAGGAACTTCCATAATTACTTCCCGGAGACCAGGAGGGGACTACCTTTCGGTATGTCCTTTCATCTCTCTGATTTAGGAACTAGGTTCCCACAAGCCGAGGCGCCTCGGTCAGTTTTGAGAGGTGTATGATCCGGGGTCGCAGAACTAAGGCATACGGTAAGAGTTGTACGCTATTCCTATTGGAATAGTCGGCAAGCTGCCTCCTAAACTGGTCGAGGCACGGAAAAGGGAATGCTGCGTCCCCACAGCAAACTCCTCTCCTGCTATCGGAAGGGCGTGGGACAAGTACCCAATGCCCGACCTACCCGATGCAGGTTTTCCTAGGGTTTTCCCTGCATTTCTTTAGGCGAATGCCGGGTAGGATCCTTAAACCATAGCCCGGGGGCCCTAGTAACCCTTGGCTACCTTCCTCTACCCTTCCACATCCCCCCTTTCAAATCCCTTCCTATGCTATTAAAGGGTAGTTGCCCAAATTGGATTACCCTAATGTAGCCTGTTGCCCTAAAAAAATCTGGTTAACCCTTGGTTACCTTCTTCGACCTTTCCCCATTCAGACGTTTCCTATGCTAACAGAGGGGATTATCCTATATATAACCTCTCTACACCTTCTACTACTATATACATCGCAACGTAATACTGTATTAATTACATTATTTTATAAAAGGAATGAAATTTCTGTCTTATCTATTGTAATTACGTTAATTTTAACCACATTTTCTAACTCCATGTTTAACAATAATATCTGACTTTTATTTTTCAATTAAATATTAAAAACAATAACCTATTAGTCACAACTTTTATTTCTATTCTATTTAACACATAACATATGTCAGATACAACGTTACGTCCCTGCTCGGGACGTCTTCAGGCGTATAGTTACATTCAATTATAATAACATTTAGGCTGACAATTTTTTCTAATGTGCGGGTATTGACACCATTAAGAATCATTTCGACCACAACGTGTGAGCAAACCGCACTTTAGAAATTTGTGAACTTATATTTTTCTGTAATAAATTATAATTCAATGTACTCTCAAAGAGGTCCCTATCAGGGATGAAACGTTTATCCTATATATTATGTATTAAATAAAATATTGAATATTTTTTCTGACTAATAGTCTGTTGTTTTTAATATTTAACTGAATCTTTATTTACTGTTTTATTCGTAAATGACTATTATAGAGTGCAGTTATGGAGTTACATATGGAAAAGTTCTGAATAGGTATTATTGATTCTTTGTAGTATTCAGAGTGCATCTAAAACTTCAGATTTGATCAAAGAAACAGCTTCCGGAATACTCAAGTTTGAGGAATTCAGTCTTATCAGCACGGAATATAAAGTATATGTATTTTATTTTCTGTATGTCTATTTTTAAAATGAGCGTCAATATTTGGAACCATTTGAAATAAACAGCTCGTATATATTCAAGGCAATGGTGTTTTATTATGCGTACATAATACCACAGCAGTCAAACTAATCAACGTAATCAATTTATTACGTCGTTCAATTTATTTATGACAGAATGTTGAACATTCTACTTCAAATGGGGAGAACAGTGCGGGTAATAGAGCAAATCAATACCTTCCAGAGCCTGCGATTCCCTCTTCAGCTGAATTGGAAATCAAACAGTGGGCAATCAAGGAGGCGAGACCTGATAAACGCTTCTGTTTCTCCAGCAAATACAAACAATAGGGAGAGGTGGAGAGGTGCGTAGTGCTACGTGCTGTGGAACAGGCTGGCCACTTAGCTCAACCTACACAACTTCAGCAGTTGCTATCACAAAACTAAAGTATCTGACTGTCATCGTCAACGGACAAAAAGGAATTATAAAACCGCTGTCTTCATTTAAATACATTTATTCATACATATAACGTTTATTGCATAGATATAACAAAATCGAGTTTCTTGGAGACTAAAATCAAATAAGTACCATTAATAATATTTTATTCTACTATATTTATAATAGTCATTAGCGATCGCTGCGTTATCGTGACACATACTAATGCGAAACCTCTTCTTGTACCTGTTCGTACACTTGTGACAATTTTATACTTTCATTATATCTTCGTTACATTTGATAAATAATGTCTCGTTTCTGTAAATTATCATAAATAACAAATGATAATTTTTATCAGAAATAAATATGTTTATTCGTGTAATTTTAATTGATTCATCTAAAAAATATAGGAATAATTTCACCACGCACGAAGAAAAATTTATAAAATATTTGTAACAGTAAATATTCCACCTTCTGGGAAATTAACCAACAAGCTTTCGTTCGTACAAAACTTTTAATTCAAGCATATTGTAATAATAAAAAAGATTGACTTTTAAATGAATGAACTTAATTTACAAACAAACAAAAGATTTATTTTAGCAAAAACACAAATAATTACACAATTTAAAAATATCTCAGGGTCTCTACTGAGTTTGATAATGGCGAATCATTTTATTTCTCAACTTAAACACAAAATTCAATTTAAAAGACAAAAGATTTTCTCGTCAATTAACGATGACGAAATTTACTTGTCAACGAAATTAAACTAAAAAGATGGATTCTAATTTACAAATTTTAATCAAAAGAAGAAAACGAAATCTGACGTCTATCTTTTAATCAGGTTTACATAAGTATTTGTTTTATATTGTTACTCACGGCAGCATTCCAGGATACCTTGTACTTGACGAATTACTATGGCGGGGTTTTGCACAGCTTCTAAAAACTCACAGATTTTAAATTAATATTTTTAGATAAAAAATCAGGAACCAGGATGAACCTCCTTTTCGTCTCTCCCTCGGTCGACTTCTGCTAATCCTGCCCAGCTATGTTCACAAGACTGTTTGTGCTTAGCAGGTTTCGTAGTTCTGCTCAAGTGAATATTTCGTCTTGAGCAAAATGTTCATGGACCAATCAACTCTCTTGGTTGGTAAACCTCGATATTTCTCTGCAAATTTCCTTTGAATATTTGAAATTGTCTTGTCTATTTCAACTCGACCAATTTCTGTCGTGTCTGACTGCTCACTGTTTCTACTTAACTTTACTTTTTAAAAGAATATCTCGTGTATTTTAATACGACCTGTACTTGACCAAACCTTCTAGCCAACTGAACAACCGTCTCGCAATTTTGAGCGCGCATACCTCTTCCGACAAAGGAAACAATACCTGGATACATTGTTGTTGTGTTCTGTACCGCCGTAAGAATATATTTCTCAAACAATTTATATTTTCATATTTACAATTAATGTCTTAATTAATTGGCATTACAATATATTTACTTTTAAGTACACCAATTTACTGTTTTGAAGTGTTTGTCACAGCTTAATTCAGTCTTTTATTTTAAACGGCTCAAGTTCTTACAAAATAAAACACTGGTCGTGAGTTTATCCAACGCTCGTCCGGGTTGAACTCCGATAACTGATTGTTCAGTTCAGATCTTCACCTTTTGAAGGTGTTCTTTTATTCTCGATTTACACCCGCGTATCTGACACCAACTAATAATGTCGACCTGTCAGTACCCGGTATTACTGTTCCGCGTAACAACATATATCAAGTTACCATAACTTTATAATTTAATGCAATTTTATGGTGTAAAACGAGCCTTTATGCGTATACCATCATATTTTCGCGTGATGCTCACATTTTATGCATGCATGATCCTGGGAAACTATGGTGCCTGGTTTTACCGTCAATCACGCATCCCGTAATAGTGCCAATATATGATTTAAGAAAAAAAAATTCAGTCCCTGTAACTTATGTCATGTCAGGGTGTTTTCAACCACCCGTATCAGCATTTTACTCGTAAACTATCTGATATTGGTTTTTCACGACAAAAAAAAATTATAACCAAACTTATATAGAGACTCTATTGGAGCTATTTTCATTTCCCGGAACAAACAACAAGCAAAAATGAAATTTTATATTAGAACATAAGTTGTAGAAGATATGATTTGTCAGTTACTTTAAAAATAAATAAAGTTTACAGAAAAAATTTAATCCTGTCATTGTTTACTCATAAAATGGTTACCTTCTGAGAAATGTATCATGTGTTAACACAGCAGTCTTCAAAGCTGTTCTTCTTGCAAAGTCTTCTGTTTTGTCATATTGACTAAATATATTCTAAAGAACAATTTATAATTTTCCATTTATTTTCATAATTTGCACATAAATATCAAATTATGTTAACATTGACTAATTTTACTAGTATTAATGATTGGGCATTGCTCGGTAAAACAAAGAAACGGGTGTCAGTAATGGCAGTGAAACATTGTTGGCATGGCGTAACGACTAAATTCCTATTATATATGAAACGGACATTTTTAATAGTCAATTTTTCGATGCCGCGAAATTTCAGAATATCTCCGATTGGGGATTTCCTCGGGATCCTTAAACAAGCACAGGAGTAAGATCATTGCGATGGCCTAGCTCGGACGCACGGCGGGGCTCTGCCATGACCAGAAAACCATCAAATTCGACAGCGAAAATGTTTTTAATAGTTTCATTTATCAACGTACATCAAGTAATTGCAATACAAAAAACTAAAATGTATCTGAAAGTCTTAGGTTGAAAACTGAGGGAGTTACTACGCGAGATGAGTTTACTTGCAATCATCTATGCCACAATTCACACGAGGGGAATTATTCTATCCTGTTCGCTGCGACGCAGTCCGATCCAGGAGCTGTGTGGTGGAATCATCTCTACGTCGTTATTCTTTGGACAGAAAAAGCACCAGCAATCTACGCGTTATCCAGAAGAGCCATCGCCGACCAACTTTTGGGCTATTTTAACAAGGTACAACATAATCAATTTTGAGGACAATTCAACAAAAATTGTAAGCTATAAAGTTCACTATCTTAATTTTTGTTATTCAATCATATTCAGTAAATTTTAAACTCTCTGTTTAAAATGAACAAATCTCGACCCCATGGTACCTTGATGAAAGAGATGACTATAGCTAATTCAATGCCGGAGAAATTGTAATATTTCTATGTAACTGTATTTGTTGAAAATCTATTAAAAAAATTGCACCCATCAATGTAATAATTATCCTGTTTTAAATTCTAAAGTTTCAGTAGTTAAAGCAGTTTTTGTCTTATTAAATTTTATGTGAAAGTTTATAGAATATCAAGTGTTTTACACACCTTGATTTTGTGATCCATCTTTTATGTTAAGTCAGCTAATTTTGTAGGCGCAACTATAATAATTTATGAGCTGCGAACTTCAACAATATTTAACTAACTCCTTTAAGTTTATATCAAGTAACTTTAAGTATACTTATACAATTTTATTTTATTTGTTCTTATTGAAATATATATATATATATATATATATATAATATATAATAGTTCACCTAGAAACAAGTACTTAACGAAAGGTATCTGTAAAATACTTATTTTCATAAAATTACAAGTTCGATTTTCATTACACAATATTGATGAGTATACAAATGAACCTGGTTCTACTCTGTGAAAGATTTTAACCTTATGGCAATACGTAATGTAGTATAGAAATCCAGTAAAAGTGATCCATTATTACCGTAGATTTTCAATATATGAAAGCTGTTCCAGATACAGGGAAGAGGAAACTTTGTGATTTACAACTCAGTTCTTTAGCGCTCTCCCACGCTCCTCAATTATAGCTTCACTTCTTAAATTCTGATTATTCCCCGTCAATTACTCATATTTCATACTGATATCTATCTTAGTAGTGCTGATAATCTCTAGCGCCGTGCGCGTAATATGAGTAATATTTCACAAAATATTGTTGAAAAGTTATTGTCACAAAACTTGTTGTTAAAACAATTAATTTCAAAAAGCGTAAAATTTTCACTGTCGCAGAATCTAATTACTATGCTAGGACAGGAACATTTTGTGTGAACTAAAATACAGGTACTACGGCAAACCACTCACAATTTTTTTCGACACCAACGTATTCTGGTTCTGATAATTCAATTGAATATTGCCGAAACGTACAAACAAACTTACGTTATTGTTGTTCCGAGCACCTCCATCCTTGAGTCTGGAGGATTTCTCCCACTCTCCTGCCCCCTGGCTTCCAAGGAACGTCGAGATAGTGAGGGCCGGAAGTCCACCGAATAGTCACAGTCCATAGCAGAGGTACGCTGTTCTACTCTCATCCAAGATCTCATCCTATTCATCTCAACTGGTTCGCTAAATAACGGACATTGTCCAAGTAGGCGGTATAGACATCCAGAAATATTCACTCTCATACTAGGTAATCAACCATGTTCATATTTATCCGTATAAATATCTTTCTTTGTATAATATATAACTTAATTTGGTTAACTGTGTAGGTGTATTCATCGATATGTTTTATGAGAGGAATGGATTTCAATTTTTTTAGTGGATGTTGTTGTGTGATATTTATATATTCACTTAATTTTGTCTGTATTTGGCTAATTCATGTATTTATTACATTTTATAAAAATGTACTATATTCTTATTTCTTAATTAATTCGTTTGAAAATATACTCATCCTACGCCAATAACGTCTTCTTTAATTAACCACAGCCTTATGTCCTCATATCTCTGATATGAAGTTGTAAATAAAGACGGCTCTTCACTGCGATTAATTTTACGTTATAAACACTCAATATTATATACATGAAGACATCAAAGCAGTCCAGTATTGTGGTCAAGATATTCTAGAAATAAATAAATAATTCACGAAGACCCTGAATTTTTCATTTTCCTTAAAATATAGCCCGGGGGCCCTAGTAACCCTTGGCTACCTTCCTCTACCCTACCGCATCCCCCCTTTCAAATCCCTTCCTATGCTATTAAAGGGGAGTTGCCCAATGTGGATCACCCTCATGTAGCCTGTTGCCCTAAAAAAAAACAGACAGCCCGGGGGCCCTAGTTAGCCCTTGGCTACCTTCCTCTACCCTTCCGCATCCCCCCTTTCAAATCCCTTCCTATGTTATTAAATGGGAGTTGCCACCATGTGGATTACCCTCATGTAGCCTGTTACCTAAAAAAACTGTCTCGTAAACAGGTCAAGGCACGGCGAGGGGAAAGCTGCGACCTCACAGCTAACCCCTCTCCCGCCATCGGAAGGGCGTGGGACATGTACCAAATGCCCGACCTACCTGATGCAGGTTTTTCTAGGGTTTTCCCTGCATCACTTTAAGGCGAATTGCCGGGTAGGATCCTTAAACCATAGCCCGGGGGCCCTAGTTAACCCTTGGCTACCTTCCTTTACCCTTCCCCCCCCCCTTCTCAAATCCCTTTCTATGCAATTAAAGGGGAGTTGTCAGCATTTGGATAACCGTCATGTAGCCTGTTACCTTCAAAAAACATAATTCAAAGATAATACTGATAAAATAAAATAGCCAAAAGACAGAAAAATTATGAGATGACATAAATACCACAAAACGTTTCTGGAAAATTATATTTTCGTTTTCATTTCAAAGATAATATTGTTCTGTTGTTCCAATGTCTGATTTGAAGTAGAATAAGGAGATTGTGTACATACCAATGCCATATAGTGCCATAAAAACATAATCCTACTTAATCATTAAATTACAATTCATTGTCACATCATATGATAGTTCGAGGCTAAAATTAATAATCCAAATTAATAAACCAAAATTTAATTAATACTTTTGAAACACTACTGAAATCTAAAAATCAAGTCAGCCTAACTGAAATAAAAACTTAAATAATTCAAGTTATTAATGTCGAATTAGCAGTTAATTTCAGTAGAAAGTTTAAACAACTTTAAATGTTCAGTTACATAATGTCAGATTACAAGAGTCAGACCCGTATGTATGCACTATTTAGTACCTTAAAAACATATTCAGCAAGAAACATAAAATATACTATACAAATTTATTTATGAAAGCCAATAGGGCTCATGTTTTCATTTTAAAACTTTCTGTTTCTTACATTCACATTCGAATATTTCAATAAAAAACTGTGAGGATGTATTTAATATTTTTAATTTTTAAATGTGAAAATTCAATAGTTTTAATTTAATTAAACTAATGTAATGAAGTGTAGCAGTTAATTTACTCCCTTCAGAGGCACTTATAATTTATATAAAAGATAGACAAAATTTTATCAAAAGAGAAACTGAAACTATTATTTATCCTTTTAAGTAAGTGGATTTAAGTCGCAAAAATTACGACAAAAGAAATCGTAAACATGGAAGAGAAATCAAATAAAACCGAGACTTTAAAAAATACATATACTAATAAGTAACCCGATAAAATTTATAATATAAAATATTGTCGGTATATCATCAACCGGGTCAATTGTTTATTAAACACAAGGTTTCTGCGAAATTAATATCCGTCTGACAACGGAGGAGATGAATTTTGCAGAAACGTTGGGTTTTAATAAGCAATTAACCTGGCTGATAAAAGGAGAATATTTTATTAATTCAATACACCGGGAAAGCCTAAGTTATCCGATAAAAATTGTTTTCGTTCAATTACTAAATTACACAACACAGATTTTCAGTATTACTCTTTTCGTTTTTCCAGGCGTCTACCTTATAATATCTGTCACGTATGCTCCGAATTCTACCTTGTAATGATATTAAAAAGGTGTTGATTTTATTATTAAAATATTCAACAACGCTTGAGTTTTATGCATTTTCGAGCATAATAAGAATAATAATTAATAAATTGAGGAAAATACCAGTGTTAATATTTAATTTAGGCAACGCACTTTCCAAATTGTAATTTTTGTTTCAATTGCATGTGTTTGGTATTTAATACAATTAATAATTTTAACATTTACTCTGATTTCCTAGGCGACGAAATTTCGTTTTTCACTTAAAGTTGGTGTCCAGCGTTTCTTATCTTTCTCTCTAACTATTTCTCATATCTTATTCCGTTTCCAACTATCTGTCAACACAATGTCTCTCCTAATTAAATTCTCTATCTCTAACTCTATGTCCCTGGATGAAAACTATCTCGTTATCCGCTGTAACTTCTTTCTCTCACTGCTGAACTTTTAATACCTCATTCTAACTTACTCGCCACCCCCCCCCCCCCAATCACCACTTGCTCCCACGGAACTCTATTCACGAACTGTCAACTAACAGATCGAACTATATAAAAAAATTCCCATCCATTCTATCTATATCAAAGTAATTTTAAAATATAACGATTTTTTTAGGGCAACAGGCTACATGAGGGTAATCCATTTTGGTCAACTTCCCTTTAATAGCATAGGAAGGGATTTGAAAGGGGGGATGCGGAAGGGTAGAGGAAGTTAGGCAAGGGTTAACTAGGGCCCGGGCTATAGTTTAAGGGTCCTACCCGGCATTCGCCTAAAAGTAATGCAGGGAAAACCCTAGAAAAACCTGCATTAGGTAGGTCGGGCATTGGATACTTGTCCCACGCCCTTCCGATAGCGGGAGAAGAGTTTGCTGTGGGGACGCAGCACTCCCTTCTTCGTGCCTCGACCAGTTTAGGAGGCAGCTGGCCGACTATTCCAATGGGAATAGCGGACAACTCTTACCGTATGCCCAAGGTTTGTGACCCCGGAACATACACTTCTCAGAACAGGCCGAGGTGCCTCGGCTTGTGGGAACCTTAGTTCAAAAACGGAGGGGAAAAGGCATCCCCAAAGGTAGCCCCCAACACCATCTACGAGTTCAATGTTCCTTGCTAAGTTTCTAGATAGGTCATAGGTAATTTTTTCTTGCCAAAAAAAATGTATTCGTACCGTTTATTGCAAAATTAACATCCGTTGTTCTCGCCCTGAAAAGTGTTTCCTGACACTGTGAGAAAAATTTTACTCCACATCCTGTAATTGCTTATAGTGCTTAAATTTTGTCTTTGTTCACTAATACTTAATTTAAGGATTGTAATTTTCACTCTTTTGTTTTCTAAGATTAGTCTCTGGCCAAAAGAAAATTGTTTCATATACTCTTATTATAGTACGACGGATATGTTTGTTATACTTACGACTATTTCATCGTATAAATAACATTAAATCTATCTGAAAGGAATCTGTGAGAATATTCGAGCTACACATTTTTAATTTCCATTAATTAATTTGGATTGAATTTTCCTATTAACATGAGAAACTATCCATTTTCTATACTGGAATAATAATATCTCTTGCAATAGTGCTACCATTTGGCAGACCTCGATTGTTTTTCAAAGCACTGGCAGTATTGAACTTTGTGCTTGAGACTGTTCTCCAGTTCTCCATTACGCCAAACCACATCAAACCAACTTCCTCGGCGCTCCATTCAATACGAATTACCTGGCTCAATTTGTGAATGACAAACTTGTCAGTTGTTCAGCGAAACTCCTCCGGAATTTCTTCATCTCAAGAAACCAAGTTAAAATAATATTTAGACGTTCAACTGTATCACTGTTAAAAACTCTGAGATTCAAAAAATTCCTCAATCAAAATCCAATACTGAAATGGAAAATTTACGTCTGATTGAAAATTAATAATAAGAAAAATAGTCAAATACAGACAAAAGTAGTGATAATATAAATACCACACAACGTTCCTGGAAGGCTTGTTACATTCTTCAGTTGCAGAAAATATGTAAGGGCCGGGAGAGTCAGACTTTTGTCTGTATTTAGCTATCGTTCGTACTATCAAAATTCAATATTTTATAAAATAGTAATCAATTTAAAGCGCATCGTACCTATTCGAACACACATATTGTACATTGAACTTTTCTTAGTATCTTATTTCCCATTCTTCCGATCAGGTCTACTTTACGCCATTTCCCCCCCGAGTTATCCGAGATAATCATAACACTATTTCGCCTAACCTCCCCATCTGTCATAAATTTGTTTGTTAGTCCATCTTACAGTACAATAGTCATTTATACTCACTTCATTAATTTATAATTGGAAAAATTATTGAAGATGCTTATCTTCGTTAAATAATTACTCTATTCTCGTGTTATTTAAACAATTTTTTAATATTATAATTCACGCGTTCTTCGATTTATTCATATACTGACAGATGTCAGGAGGAATCACATTATATTTATTAATTATACTACAAATCAATATGTTGGGTTGCGCCGTATTTTATCACTGAATAATTTCCCTCGAAAATTATAGATCACCTTTTTATTTCTTTGAGTACATATCCGCTTAATATTTTACAGAAAACTACAGTCCACTAAATACAGACCACCAAAAACTTATATAAAGATTAATATATTAGTCTTAAAATTTTTAAACTTAATCTAAGTGTTTGTAACCATGTAAGATATTCACAGTATTTCTTTCAAAAGTTTCTGAATTATATGCAATCACAGTATTGCTCAATATTAATACATGCATGTTCCGTTGTTATGTACTTTGAAACGACTATACGAAGTTATTTAATTCATTGAAAAATTTCGATATTAGTATTGTTTAAATTAATTTAAATTCTTGGCTTCAAAAAGGTTTTGTTACGGTGCAACAAAGTGATCTAATGCTCAGGAAGTAAAAAAAATAGAGGTCGTACACAACAGATAAAAAACTTTTAATAACATAAAGCGTTGGTTTCTTCTCTGCCAGAAGAAGATAAAGTAGCCTATTGTAATAGATCCGAGAATTTTCTACAGGAACTTAAACACAAAATAAACATTGAATTTTCTAAATTAATAACATGAAAAAATAAAATACATAACTGAAGTGTTCATCGCATTATTCTAATAAAAACTATTTTAATAAGATGTTCATTTCAACCCTGTACATATGTACAAATATTATTCCGTTAAATAAATGTGACTAACAGAACAGGATAATTCAGT
Source organism: Zhengitettix transpicula (assembly GCA_037074705.1). Classification (NCBI taxonomy): domain Eukaryota; kingdom Metazoa; phylum Arthropoda; class Insecta; order Orthoptera; family Tetrigidae; genus Zhengitettix; species Zhengitettix transpicula. Next base: position 152,342,547 of record CM073590.1, read on the forward strand.
AAAGTAATTCAGGTCAAATGAAACATACTTGGGGTGTGTTATTGGTTCTCCAAGAGATTTAGACAACCCACTCTACCTCCTTATTTTTAACATTGGGAATAATCTTACAGCCCACTCAGCTTGAGTCCAAAAAAATATGAAAGTTTGTGTTCATTGGGTTTCAGGCCATACAAAAGCTTATTTTCCATTCTCAGCTCCTCAAGTATCTTTAGCTTTAGCTTAGATCCTTGAATCTGAAAAACTCCCATACAACACTAGTGAGTGCAACTATCTCAAATAAAATAAACAGCTCTTAGGCTAATTTGATAGTTGTTTCTAAATAAAATCCCTATTTGCACGTTGGTTTTCACTGGCTAATAAAAGTTGTTCATCCTATACGCTTCGAAAATCATTCGCCTCTCCACAAGATTAAGTAATAATCTAATATACTTTCCGCAACCCCTTTGAGGTATTAATTTTATCACTAAAACGTCTTTAAATGCCAGTTGATGTTACGATTCGTGTATGCCAATTAAATTTTAAGAATTTTAAAAGCGATACACATATTCAAAGAACCAATAATTGTTTGAATAGAGCAAAGATTAACTCGTAAGAAAATAACGCAACATTTACTGCAACAGCCTGATGTCACAAGTTGCCAGAACATAGATCTTTTAACAATAAAAAGTAGTAATATTATTGGGGAAAAATTAGTTCACCTCGAGAACACATGTACGTAAGGTATTGTGTGGGATGTTTTGTTTGAACGAGACTAAAAAGTTCTATTAAATAATTAATTAATAACGGCAATTGCGATAACAATTGAAAAGCATATCGTTTTCTATTGGGACTAATTTTTCAAAACATTCAAAATAAATTCAAAGCAACAGGGTAAATACGTAAAGGTTACAATGTAAAAGAAAAACAAATTAGTCTAAAAACGACGTGACATGAATGTGTTACGTCACACACGGCAACAACTTGGCCGCCATATTGTTATCGTTGTTTTTATTCATCATCAATCTCCACAAATACGCTCACCGAAACACTGTATATGTAACATAACTATATTTTTATCACTTGAATAAATTAATTTTTAACGTTCTGAATCCCTTCCTCATTATTTCGTTATCCGTAGGTTTCATAGATGAGAGTGGTATGAACAGTTTCCGACCTCAACATGACAGCGCTCGTCAAAAAAAGCTAGAGAATGTCTTTAAAGGTACTCACCAATATTTCAGCCATTTTTGACGCGCAGTTGTTGAAATACTGTTAAAAGTTGACTGCGAAATGGGAATCTCTCTCACTCACCTCAGCGGCGCCTATTTTTGTTCCTTATGCTAAAATTACCTCTCATATTTTCGCCAAACGAGGTCACCTTCGTAAACAATTATTTTGCAGAGAAAGATGTCGAGTAAGATTTGGACTGGTTAAAGAGATGAGAGCACCGCTTGTGGGGGAGGGGGACGGGCGAGTCTGTAGGCTTACAAGGAGACTATGTGGGAAAATAGAAACAAATTTTAAGAAAAAATGTTTGGTCCACAACTTTTCAGACCACCCTCGTATATTTCTCCTAGTCTTTTTCTGGAGCGGAAAATAAAACGCTTCCCTAGCAAAATATTATCCATATGGTTACATGGTCTATATAAATATAAATTTAAAGATTTTGTTTCATCCTGAACAAAAAAAATTGCATTCTAAAGTAATTTGTTATAAAATGAACTTGAAACGCGGTCTGAGGGTTTTAGTTATATAATTCGAAGAAAAGATTGGTTTAAAACCGGATTTGTGCTACATCACTGCGTCAAATATTTTTAAATTACCATCATATTATGAAATTAAAAAAAAAACATGTCATTAACAGCGGAATGGTCAATACTATGTGCTACTATTAACTTCAATTCATGAAACAAATGAATTTAATTATGTTCGCAAAATAACACAATTAACGTCTGTGAAGACAAATATAACATGTAATTAACGACGCGTATAACAGACAGCAATAGAAAATAATTTTGATCAATACCAATTTTAAAGGGGAAATAGAAAATAAATAGAAATAGAATAAGTTACGTAATACATAACTCTATCAGAATCCCTAATTTATCACATTGTATAATTTATTATGTGTTGAATATTTAATACAGTGTAGCAGAATGATTATGACGATAAAACGAAACCTTTCAAACTGATGAAATAAAAAATAATATAATAGACTGTTAAAAGGTTTTTTTAGTACTATATACAAAAGTTCAATATAACTTAACGAAACGTATATTTGTAGAGAATCACACCCCGCATGTCACAAAATTTCAATTAATATTTAAAATCGTATTAGTTGAAAAGCTATGAATGTAAAATTCACAAGTTAACATCCTTTTACGCATATAAAGGCTTATCCTTGCTTGTTCTTAAAATCACATCGAAAATTAATTACGTTTAAGGATTGTATTATTAGAGGTTATTATTAGACGTTAATTTTTTTGTGTTAACTACGTCGGTACTAGAAGAAAGGCAATAAAAGCACTCAATAGGTGATCTTGTTTATTTTACAATTCGTTATTTCAGTTTTATTCGTCTATAAAGACCGGAATATTTTTTTAATACACACTTTGACATTCACACTTGTTGCTCCAGCATATCGTGTCAACCGCAAGTACAGTCTTCCTCGCATTTATATTAGCTTTGCCTTATAATGTTAATACTTGGGTTACGAATATGGTAATATCATCCCAAATGGAACTTTATAATGTGATCGATTATTCCACAATGGTAAACAACTATTTTGAATATATACCAACCTTGTGGTTGGCCGCTTTGTTTAGTATGTAAATAATTAACTTAAAGGTAAAGGGGGTTTTAAGCCCTGTTTTCCCATTTTTTTTATAAAAATACGAATATTATTTATATATTAATTTCTGCCATTAGCAAAGTATTTCACGGAAATACGTTATTCAAAATTTCTGTGCGAAAAGGGTAAAGGCATCTAATGTCACATTTATATAATAAATTTATAAAAATGTATTAAATAATATTTAACATAGTAATAAAGTTTGACTTTTTGCCTTAGCAATTTCCTAATCCATGTTGTTCTAGTGGGACGAGCTATGTGTTTATTTGACTGAGGAAAGCCAAGGGAAATGGTGGTGCTGTACCTCGCGGCCGACTGTAATTTAAACTGGTCTCCAGGCAATGGGATTAATTCCCAGTGGCTCGTCTTGGCAGCTGTTCTCAAAGTCTTTGAGTTATCGATTGGCGTTCCAACATCCGCTTGAAACAAGATCTCCGGTCATGCGTGTACTTGTATCCTGCAGACCTTGCCCGAGGCTTAACGGATAAAGGCCTTGTTACACATTCACATTAAAACCAAAATTTATTAAAGCTTCCACCTGCAGCACGGAAGGGAAGATAAAAAAATAATAACATTTTTACACAAATTCATTAGTGTATTTATACATAATATTTTTTATTATAAAAAAACTTCATTAAAATGTTTCGTTTTACAAATAATATATATTTCGATTGTACACATTGATTTAATTATGCCTCAAAATTATCCTAAATTTAAAAATTAAAAGGAAAAATACGTATTCGTAAATATAAAGTTATACATCAAGTATTACAAAAATATCAAACTTTGTATGAAAACGACGTCACATTGCAGGCGATATTTCGGTTCACAACAAAATATTTTACCTTCTTCCTCTAGAGTGAATTTATAAAACACACTTCCTTTCTTCTCAACTGTATATTATATCAAGTTAGTACTGGAATTTACAATCCTCAAAGGTAATAATTTTAATCCAGAAGCTGTTTCATATATTCTTTTACTCATATTTAACTCTTCGCAAACCATATTCCTTACATTCAATGTGAAAGTATTTTAAGATCAAGGAACGATTTGCCTTTATGTGCGTAAAAGTATGTTGGCTTGTTAATTTTATATTGTGTACTTGTTACAGGATTTCAAGTAATACGATTTTCAATATTAAATTAAATTTTGTGACTTGCGGAGTGTGATTGTCTACAAATATACGTCTCATTAAGTTATATTGAACAGTTTTAGGCAGTAATATACAGTAATAAATCCTTTTAACAGACTCTTATAATATTTTTATTTATTCAGTTGAAAAGTTTCGACTCATCGTCATAATCATTCTGCAACACAGAATTAAATATGCAACACATCATAAATTATACAATGTTAGAGGGACTCTGATCAAGTTCTGCATAACGTAATATTTTTGTACAAACCATTCAATTTTCCTATTATTTTAATAATGAAGGTAGCCAAGTACACGATAAAATACTTTCATTATTTATAATATCTTGATAGATTTTTAATATATATACCATATATATTCGTATAATGAAAAATTTATGAATGCAGCCAAATTTATAGATGTAATATATTTTTTAAAAAACTTAAAATTGAGAACGTTTTGTCCTCATTTATGGACTTCACCAGGTGCATTTAATTTCCATGAATTGCTAAATTATTCCGTAAATATTCAAACTTCATAATACATATAAATGAATTTCATTAGGTGTACATTGGGGTAAATAAGTACCATTATTCCATAAATGTTATCCAAACTTGATGGTATAGAAATTAATTTTGGTTCACATTTAAGGGAAATTTATTACACCAATGTACACATGATGAAGTCCTAGAATGAGGACGATATGGCATTCATTACACGTCCTGGTCCTGTTTACGCATTAGACAGACTTCTAAGTTTGCTTGTTAACATCAAGGTGCCATAAACTATAGTGATTACGGCCCAGTTCAGTGTCCTTCGCATGTACCAATTCCCTCCACGTAGCCACACGATCAGCTTCGGTTGGCGTCTGAAGCTTGATCTTGTTAAAATTATTGCCGTGAGAGTTTTTATTCGGCGAGTATCGCGGCAACGTCGGACTTGCCTCCCCTCCCTCAATCTGCGCCACCCGCCTTAATTCCTGAACTGTGCTATAGTCGATCATAAATTTTATTAATCGAAATGAAGATGGCAGTAACTAAGTATCCAGCTTTATATAATCATAAATTGAGCCTGAAACTAGAGTAAAAAAGTAATACTGCTATTTCTACCCAAGTAAAAAAAATCATTGAACCACGAGTTTAAATGTCAATAAACAAAAATTCTTCATAGAAATATACTTCGAGAAAACTCAGGTTTATAGAAGCACTTAATATCAACTTAAAGAGAAATAAAATAATTAATTTTAAAGACATTAATAAATAGGCTGACAAAATATCATGGCTAATTTTTGGCATTTGATATAAGTTTGTATAATGATGTTTACTTACAATTTGAGAAGACATTTTAGTTTTTTTATTGATAACCAAAATTGTAATGCTAGGTACGATAAGGTTTGAAGCAATTTTCAGCGTGTTGTACTCGAGCAGGAAATTGAAAGACAACAAAAAAAATTTTTTTTTATTAAACTATCTCCATTAATGAAAATGACTGAAATAATAAAAACCTAGTAAGGCATTCAAACATCTGATTTTATGAAGGCTTTAAGTATAGAGAAATCTATATTTATCCAGGACGAATCGTGTATTTCCTAATACATTAAACAAGTGAAACAGCAACAAAGCTTGTAACGGATGATTTTAATTTTAAACTTGGACATCATCTATTCTTTTCCTTTATGACAATATTTTAATAATCAAAACGCTAATATATGAATATGATAAAGGGAATAAAGAAATATTAAACACAATAATTATTATAAAAATAATATTTAAACTATTTTTATTTTTTTATTCAATAATCACCGAATGTGTTCTGCAAATAAAAACTGGTCTAGTAGACCAACCATTAATTTTTGCTTCTTACATCATAAACTTACTTAACTAACATCTAAATTAGTCCAATGAGGTCATTTAGTTTTCAGGATTGTTCGAAAAATTCACTTGCCACTCGCACACACTAGTCTGCTTTAACACTTAGCACTTAGACGAGTTCGAATGGTTTAGTCCTCTTCAGTCTTCTGTAGATCGGTTGTGTAGCAGCGGAAGAACTTCCTCGTTTTCATGCTGGTGTATTCTGGCTGCATGAATCAATTTAACTGTAAAAGACCATGTTGCTTAGGTTGCTAGAGACAAGGAACATCTGCTACTTTCGGTTTTCATGTTTCTTGGTGATTAATGCCTGAAATAGTACGACTTAATTTCATAGATAGCATATTGAATAGCAAAAGCTGTAGTGCCCACTCGAGACACTCGAAGTGATGGCGATGTAGAATGGAGGTGTTGGCCCTCTCTCAATTTCAGACTTACTCCTCAACAGCCACTAAAACGTTGTATTCTCTGCTTCAATATGCCGAATTAATCTTTTTATTGTAGCATAATTATGCCATAAACCTCAAGACAAACCATTTTACACATAAAGGCAAATCTTTGCAGATTCTTAAAATCCTTTCGGTTTGCAAAAGATCTTATATTAATAAAAATTTATATAAAATAGATTCTCCATTAAAATTATGTTTGAGAATTCAATCACTTCAAACTTATTAGAATTCATAATTGAGAACAAACAAAGTGTGTTGTATAAACTTACTTTGGAGTAACACCGGGTAAAATATACTTTGTGAACCGAAAAATCGCCTAAAATGAGATGTCGTTATCATTCATAACTTTCTTCCTATTAAATGCATAATATACGTTTGTATATTTATAAATACGTATGTTTCACTACTGGTATTAAAATTTAAAATAATTTCGACGCAGATTTTAATTAATGTATACATTCCAAAAATGTTATATTTGTAAAACGAAACATTAATATGTTTCCAACTTCTTTTACTAAAATACTATACATTGTATAAATTCACTAATTAATTAGTGCAAACATTATATCATCTCTTTTTTAAAATTTTCCCTTCCTTCCTGCAGATGGAAGCTTTCATATAAATTTAGTTTTAATATCCGATTCTCTTTAATTCTGATTTATTCGTTCCTTAAGCCGTCTCTCAGAGGACTCAATATAGCAAATATTTTCGGATGTAAGCACTTCCTTGAAACTCTACAGATTGGGGTGAACTTCAGCCGAAATTACAGCTCTCAACCTGGCGTACACAAAATCTGTTTGTGGCAGACACTATTAACTGATCACCCGTAAGTCTCAATCAGTGCAGCTGTTTGAAACTAAATTTGTATTCTATAATCGCGTTATTACCACAATAAACATTTAAATTAATAATTCAACTCAATACGCGAATTTCTATTTCTGAATGTCTCCCGACAGAGGGGTACGGTTATCCCTCGGGTTCACCTACCTATAAAGGTTATTATAAAAATTATATACCATTATTACTAGCCCCTTAGACATTATAAGGTTTCAAACAAGCTTTAGCAGTCCATATGAAGAATTAGATTAAATTAATGCTCCTTTAATGCCGTTTCATGGTAATAAAATAGATCAACAAATAATGAGTTCCTACGAGTTATTTTTATTTAATAATAGTATACAAACGAAAAAAATTTGCTGACTCAAATAAACAGGACGGTGCACAAAAAAAAACATAGATCATTTTATTATGATAGGCTTATAATTATACATCTGTGCAGAGTATTAAGAAAAATTTGCTGTTGGAAACAATAAATGTCTTATAAGAAACCTCCATTGATACTTATGTTTTTTTACATTACTTCACTTTTCGTTTTTCGGAAGTCATTTGGGCGTCCCATGGGAGGACCCATAGTATATAACTCCACTACGAGTTTATTTTTATGCAAAGTAATATGTTTGTTGAAGATGTCGGATATTTGTTGCATTTCCTTTTTTACAAAAAAATCTAAGGTTATTGTTTTTTTATATTTTCATTTTTATACGCGCTACTTTAAATAATCGTATAGATGAGACAAATGTCGGGAATGAATTTTAAGTTTTAATTCGAACTTGCCGTGTGAATTTTATAGAAATAAATTTAGAAGTAATAAAAGTTTTTGAACCCAAGTCAAACAGCATAACTGTTTGGACATGGAAGCCTTTCAATCATACAGCGGAAAGTTGACAGGATCCCTGTAAGAACTTTTTGCGATTCCCGAGCCACAGGCAAACAAGCGCTGTGTCCAGAGCGAAGTTGTCAAGCTGCCCTAGGCGAGTCGGACCTCTGTTTATTACATCGCAGACGTTTCCAAAACTCACCTAAAGCAAACATTCGCCCTGACTTCGATACAAACAACAATATCACCTTAACATCAGTCAATATTACTACTACTGCGATGAACCGCGATACGAAAAAATAAACTCTAGGTAATATTGCCATTAACTCGAATCACTTATTGCTCAGTGTGACTTGTTTTGTAACTGTAATCATTCAAGAATTTCTTTCATAGATGAGAGGGTACTCTTCAAATTTTAAAATCAAGTGTAATTTATCTAACAACCATAATCACAGTAAGTTACCATAAATTTAAAATGTAATTTGGCATTTATATTTATGTAATATAAATATATATATATATATATATATATATATATATATATATATATAACAATCGGTAATGAACTTAAATATAAACACATTCAAGCACAGAACACATCCATCTATATATATATATATATATATATATATATATATATATATATATATATATTGCAATGCCAATTAATTAGGACATTAATAGTTTGAACATAAAAATTTAAATTGTTTGAGAAATCTATTATTGCGGCGGAGCTTCCATAGCGACTATGTAGCCCAGCTCTTTTCCTTTGTCGGAAAGTCGAAAATGGCGTACGCGCTCTAAAACTCAAGACGATAGTTCAGTTGGTGACTAGGATTTAACAGAGTTGGTTGGTGCCTGGACATTTCGGAGGACGGAACATTAGATACTTGAGCAGAGACTATTCGTCGTTTATTGTATTACTATTAAACAAAGTTGAGAGTTGAGGACAAAGTAAAACATTCACGAAAGCATTACATCGAAACTTGCTAAGTAAAAGCAGTTTTACGTCCATAGCCAGCCATAAATAGTAAAATTTCAATTTAAGTCCAAAGCAGTAAAGATTAGCAAATCTACAAACCACAGAATTCACCAAAGGCAAGCAGTCAACAGATAGCTGACAAAAAGGAGGGTCATCCGAGTTCCTGACATCCTATCAATTTTGACTAGAACCAGTGTAAAATCTGTGAATCTTAGAATCAGTGTAAAATCTCGCAATAGTGTATTTTCGAAACCAAAAAGGGAAATTTGGAAACAAACTGGACAGATGTGAGTAACAAATTACAAAATAATGATTTATGTAAACGTAATTAAAAGATAGAAGTCAGATTTCGTTCTACTTTTTAAATTGTTAATCAGAGTTAATCTCTTTAACTTTTTAATTACGTTCTATTTTAATTGTTAAGTTAATTTCTTTTCTTTTAATCGACGTATTGTTTAGGTAAATGTGATTTGTTTGTTAATAAGATTTTTAAATATAATTGATGTGTCCATTATGAAACCCAGTGAAGACCCTAAGAAATCAATATTTTAACTTGTAATTGTTTTAAAATTATTGCCACAATAACACTATTGTTTGTAAATTTTATTGATTCTTTTATTTAATAAAAAGACATCCATTTGGCTTCCACAACGTGGGCTCTAATTCTTCAAATTCATTTAATTAATTAAACAATATATTAATGTGTATATTACAATATACATATCGATTGTTTTTATATGTTTTGTAGAATTAAACATTTCAAATTTCGTTTGAGTTTATTTAATATTTTGGAATAAAATATTTACGACGAATCATTATTCGTTTACGGTTGATGAATTTCCCAGTATTATTCATACAGGTCGAGAGATATATCCAGTCATGTTAAGATCGTATTAGGGGAACGGGGAAGATGGAGGGAAGTATTGCCGTCCGGGGGTAATTCGTCCTTGGAGGCAAATCAAAATATGCCTTATATTCTTACGCACGAGATATGAAGACAACGGCAAATACGTTTTATCACACCATGTACTTATCATCTCTAAACTTCAAGGAATGAGTTTTCTGACGTACATATACAAATCATGGCCAGAACACTATTAATTTCCATTCGACAATATTTTCAGATTAGTTTTGAACTACCAAGTAGCCGTAACAAAGGTTCGTGTTAAAGTGACTTCCCACTACAACACCTGGTCAATGGTCGACTAAGCATCTTATTCTGACACGACTATTTCTCTCCAGTTATACATTTCTATTTCGTTCAACTTTTGTCGTTTCTCCCATAATTATTTATTTAACGTTGATGTCCATATACATATACTTTAGTCAAGTATAGGTGCAGAGAAGACGGAGGAAAGCACGGCCGAAAAGAATCAAAAGTGGAATGAGTATGTGGAAAATGTTTAAGATCAAAAAAGTATACATATTGAATGAAAAAGCATCAATTTAATATCTAATTTAATGGGTGTGTTAAGAGAAATTGAAGAATAAATCAAGAAAACAATAATTTTACTTCTCTTGAAAACTATGAAACTATAATAACTATGAATAGAGCGGAGATCATGAGGATGAGCATAGAAAATAAAGAGGCAAAGTTAAGATAAGATATGATGCAACAGGATAAGTTACGATATTTAGGCAATTAAAAAGCATATCAACAGTTGATAAAAAAATGTTCTAATATGCTAAATTGAGAAAATCAATAGCCAAGAAGGTTATGGTATTAATAGACTGGTGTGAAGGTAGCTTGATGGAGAACTGAAAAAAAAATAAAGAGAATAGCTACGTTATTTGGTGGTATACAATATCTCAGTGTGCGGCAGGGACATGGAGATTCCAAAAGGAAGATAAAAATAAACTGGAGAGATTAGAAATTTAGATGTGGCGAAGAATGGAGAGATTAGCTGGATAGATATAATTATGAATGAGGCCGCATTTTAGACTGTAAAGAAGGAAAGACAAAGATTAAGATGTATACAAATGCTCTGGATGGAGTGGTACGGGGAGGAAGAACGAGTTGGATATAAAAAGCGCGAGATTATGGATCGTATAATGGAATGGAATTACAAGATCAGGAAGCAAGGAGAAGGTACAGATATTTTCACCAACATAAAAGCGAATGTATATCAACATTATTTCCATTAAAGGAAACATATCGCACTAATTCTTAGTCAATTACCTTACCTGTATCAATCAAAGATATAGATCCCCAAGTTCTGTAATGTGCGAAAGCCGTGTAAAGGGCGAAGTATTTATAAAATAAATGTAATACAGGATAGCGTCGAAACTTGTTCCAACAAACAACAGTAGATCTGAGAAAAGGATTTGTAGAAAATTCCTGCTTCAAAGTTATGCGATTAGTTACCATAAACGGCGTCCTATGGTCACTTAGAAATACACCTCAAAACAAAACTTAGACATGTGTCCAGTGACGCAGAATCATAAAGTTAGCCATAGTACGACATTATAAGTCTCGCGAAGATTTGCGGCAGTTGATTAGAGGACACAATTGGGAGATGGCCGCTGCATGAAGACAATGCGTCGCGAATAATTTATATAAGCATATGCACAACCGAGTGACGAAGTTACAAGGTTCCAGCTGCCTCCTAAACCGGTCAAGGCACGGAGAGGTCAAAGCTGAAACCCCACAATAACCCCTCTCCCGCCATCGGAAGGGCGTGGGACAAGTACCAAATGCCCGACCTACCTGATGCAGGTATTTCTAGGGTTTTCCCTGCATCACTTTTAGACGAATTGCCAGGTAGCATCCTTAAACCATAGCCCGGGGGCCCCAGTTAACCCTTGGCTACCTTCCTCTACCCTTCCGCATCCCAAATTCAAATCGCTTCATATGCTATTAAAGGGGAGTTGCCATTATGTAGATTAGCCTCATGTAGCCTGTTCATCTAAAAAATAATTCAAAGCCTTATTTAGATTAGTCAGACTAAAAATTCGTGATTCAAAGAGTGGTCTTCAAGCATACTTTCAGTCCTCCAGTCCCTGAAAACAGACCCGTGGTTTAGCAGCAGCAGAGTCAGTGGACCAGCCATCTGAAGAAGAAGACCTGAGGCAGTTCGGAGGGAGGTATGTGAAATCCTCAACCACAGTTGCAAGGCATCAATGGAAGTAAATTTCGGACTAGTCATTTCAGACATCATATCTTTAAATTGTGACTGGATCTTCCATCTAAGGTCAACATCGCGCTTGGACATTGAAATATAAAAACTTTTTTCTGCCTTATTATTAGACTCGTTGATTGAGATAAATTTCGTCATTACAGAACAAAAGAAGAAAAAACAATACATTTAAAATTAATTTTATTTACTGGTATTTGTATTATATAATTTCTTTGGAGAAAATTTCAGATGAAATAATAAATGAAAATTATATTCATAGTATTTAAATTTATATTATTATTCAAATAATTTCACATCCCCGCACAACTAAAGAGCTTTTAAACCATTAGAGTACCGAAACTTATTAATGAAGTATTTGATGCACTTCTGAACCACAGTTCGTTCAAAAGAATTGATCGTGTAAAGTTATCTGCGTGAACGTTACCAACAATACCATTTCATCCCAAGGTGGAAAAAGTAATAATTCCCGGTTTTTCTGGCCAACACTGCAAATGAGTTTAATACCTCTGGTTAGAACAAAAAGTAGTGGTGAAATAAGGAAAGTAATACATATAAATTTAACGTCTGTTTCAATTAATAAATATTAATTTGATTCTAGCAACATTAAATGAGAAACAAATAAACAAAACATAATTTAAAGAGCTGGACGTGTCGACGGAACTTCACTTCTTTCTCTAACAGCATTTGAACAGCATCATACTGAAAGCTAATATCCAAAATCAAGGATATATACAGAAATACCAAATAAAATAATATATGAATGAGAACCTGAGAGGGATATTCTCTCGCTGGCAGAACCCTTTAGGAAAGACGGAGGGGCTACATATACGGATGCCTTTTCCTCTCTCCGTTTTTGAACTAAGGTTCCTCAAGCTGAAGCACCTCGACATGTTTTGCGAGGTGTATGTTTCGGGGTCATAGACCTTGGCCGTAATATAAGAGTTGTTCCTTGTTCCCATTGGAACAGTCGGCCAGCTTCCTCCTAAACTGGTCGAGGCATGGAGAAGGGAATGCTGTGTTCCCACAACAAAGCCCTCTCCCGTCATCGGAAGGTCGTGGTACAAGTACCTACTGCCCGACCTACGTGATACAGGTTTTCTAGGGCTTGTCCTTCATCACTTTTAGGTGAATACCGGGTAGTATCCTTAAACTACAACCCGGTGGCCGTAGTTAACCCTTGGCTACCTTCCTCTACCCTTCCGCATCCCACTTTTCAAATCGCTTGCTATGCTATTAAAGGGGAGGTGCCACCACGTGGATTACCCTCATGTCCCTTGTTACTCTAAAAAACGATATCACATAGTTTGTTGAGATTTTGGGGCTCAAGTTTAATTTTAAGAGCGTTTTAACGATTTTTAATGAACAATAATTCTGAAATTATTCTTTTACCGTAATGTGGTTTCCTTTCTAACATAGTGGTGTTTTCAAAATCAAATTAATGATTATATTTATAAGTGTTTACTAATCTGATTGTGTTTCCTGGCTGTAAGTATGATATTAGATTGATGTTCTTTAATCCTCGTAATAAATGCCCTTTTGCTTCATCCAAGGTAACCTGGACTACAATTATAACAATTAATTTTATAAATTACATTATTTGTGGTGAACACATATGTGGGAACTTTATGTCCCTTAATAAAACCAGAAAATGAATGTTTGGTTTATAAATGAGAGAAATATGAAACATTTTTAAACATATGGATTATATTGAAGGACAAAGCAGCACAATGAAGACTAATAGTATTACGATTAGAGTCGAGACGTCCAACTATTTGAAGTATTATCTGTGTAATTGTTTCTCATACTATATTTGTCCGGAAGTTAAGCTAGAATTAATTTTTATGACGTGAGGGAAATATTAAAATTCCTGAGGATAATTGATTCAGACTCCCGTCACTGTGGTATGCTCTCTGGGACAATGCATCAGCGCAGACGCCTTCGCTCTGTCAACGGCAAATTTATGGGACTATGTGAATTCTACATCTATCATTATTCCTGTTTAGCGCAGTGTTACAAGTTAGAAGCTATACAGTTCTTACTCATTCACATGTTCTCGAAATATTATTTTGACTGTATTTTAATAGCTAGTACTCCGTTATAACTTGGATTATTCCTTAATAAAGCTTAGTTTCATACTCGTTTACTGCATAAAAACATCGCCCTCGTCCATCAGCAGTTTCAATACAACTTTGTAAACCAACACGTTATTGCATTAATTTTATTGTTATTTTGCCACTGATGAGGTTTAACCAAGTCGAATGCTGCATATCTATTAACAGAACATCCCTTGTGATTTCTACTGCACTGTAAGTGAACATTTATTTTATTTTCTCTCCAGGAACTGAACCAACAGAGGTTCCGCCTCCACTGTCGATAATAGTCTGAGAACAGAGCAGGCTGAAGATATAAACCAAGCTGCCTGAAAATCACAATAATATTACATGTTTTTGTGACAGACTATGTTATATTTATGTATGCCAATAATAGTTTTACACATACAATATTATTTTAATTCAAATTAAGCTTTTACACTTTCATATTATTGGATTAAGAGAATAAATAATTCTGGAGTTAAGCCGTGGTTTTTGCGTACGTAATTTGTGTAACAAAGTAATCAACTAACGTGGCATTATAAAAGCTGCAGGATATTATAAAAAACTAATCAACAAAGAACTATTTATAAGTAAATACCCTTTGGTGCTGTACGTAGAGTAATAATATTTGCATCAAAGTTTTAAAACTTTACCATTAGTTACACCTACTGAAGACATAAAATCAATGAGTACAGCATTAGATAACACCATGCACTATGAACTGAAGAACAATTTCGATTTTATGAACTAGAGATACATCATTCTTAAAAGTACTACAACTTTTCATATAATTAATTATCATTAACAGGTGAGCTGCTTAACTTAGTACGTTATGTCATTATCTTAATTTTTGGGCAAAATCATTACCAATAAAAATATCGCGTGTACACCAAAACATAATAAAAAGTATAATATCGTGGCGTTTGCCTTATCTGATAAATGAAATTAATAAGACGTCCAGATATTGATCAAAAAGTAATCAACTGAACTGTTAGCGAGTTGCTCTCCTTAAATGAGAAATGATGTAATTATTCTCATTATATCTTAATTACGTACACACAATTTATATGATAATGGCTACTGGATGACGTGAAATAAAATGGCTGCTAATACTGTAAAGAATTATTTTTCTGGGCTGGGTTTTTACATTAATTAAAAATAAATATTTGAACAATAAAGAAATTTTATATAAGTTTATTAAAGTTAAACATGAAAACTCTTATCTCAGGCACCTGTGGTTTTTACATAGAAGAGATCTGCTGCCCGTACCAAATGCGTACTGCTATTCTGTGTTGTGTTGCTTGCTGTAGCTCTCGTACCGACGTCTCCGTATCTCACAGCTGGCAGAACGGGTTAAGTGCAGTGTTGACTCAGGGGTTGATCACTGGCTAAGGCGTCGGCCTCCGGGGTTGAATGCTGGCAAGCCGTCGTACTAAATTGGGTGGTGCTATTCTGTGAACTCTTCACTAACAATTTGTGGCCCCTTTCTCACGACGATTCTGCCTCGAACTATATCAGAGACAACAACTTTACGGAGCCTCTCTTAATCACATCCACCAGCTTCGGTGAGCGCAGAACAACTGTCCAGTTTCCAAAAGCTTATCTCCGTCCCCTCCATTATATCCTCCAATTCTTTTACTTTTTTCATTGTTAGAAAACTTCGTCGAAATGCCAGTTGACTGATTCTTCCATTGTCACAAGATTTATAGCGCGCAGCTGCAGTTCCGTAGTCAACAATGAGTAACTATTGTCATGTTGAGGCCAACAATCGAGACAGGACACGAAATTACTTGGATGGAAATATTTATCTCCTCCACCCCCACGCACGTGCACGGTTTCGAATTCTCAAGACCACAGCAAACAACACTTCCAAGACAAAGAAAAACTTAAACCTAAATACACGCGTTACAATACTAGATCTGAGAATGATTATAATTTCGACCCCACGTTGCCAAAGAGTGCCACAATAATTTAGTTTTGTTGTTTACATTTGAAAATTGTACCGAAATGACGCCGAAGGAGATCATGAAATTGGATGGGAGAAAATAATTTGTTCTTGACGAAGGGAATATAAACCTAATAAATAATATTTATTTATTATATAACTACGGTTTTCCCGGTGAATTTGTTGCTGATACCATTCTCGAGTCTCAAACCGGACTGTGACAGTCAACCTGATGACGATGGCGGAGCTTGCCGTCGAAACGTTTCTGTTTAACAAACCATTGGCCCAGGTTGAAACCCGAGAATAATATCTGTAATATTTATTTATAAATTGATAATACTGAACGGTAACAAATGATTCATAGTTCTGAGATCTATTCGATCACAAATAATGTATTACAATAAAATATGCGGCCATGTTTTATATAATGTTACAATGAGAGCAAAACAATGTATATAGTGATTACCAAAAAGATAATATATGAAACAACGTCACATGTAATGCCTTCCGAAAACATCCCACTGTTGAGGACAAAATTAGCGAAGTCTCCAAACAGGATAAGTACATTTCACACGCAAACCATTGACAATGTTGCGAGTCATGTTAGCTGGGGGGCGTGTGTTTGACAACTTTCCCATTTTCCAGAATGCCTGCAGCTCATTGTCTCTCTTTCAGACACAGCTGCTTCCATTTCACAGGAACGTTTCGACCAATATTTATATTTATATTAGCAGCGCGTTGTCAGACACCCAGACGTAATTTTGTTGCGTCGCTGAATGACGGAAGCGAGGAAATCATAAACAGATAAATTGTTTTAAGTACTAATGATATTTCTCAGTTAATAACAATTACGTTAGAAATATTTCCTTTAAGAAATATACATATGAATGTTTGACATTACGACAACAGATCTTGTAAAAAATATATTAGCCACTTTTTATATTTAATAACGATATTATATTAACTTCATATATTGCTTAAGTAAAAATATTAGTGAATGTGTTATACATAAGTATGTGAAAAATAACAGTGATCGTAGTTAAAGGCCATAGTTTATTCAATCATTGTTACTCTAAAAATATGTAAAGGTAGAGGAACAATGAACAACATAAAAAACTATCATTAAACGAAATAAATTAAAATATTTAAAAATTTGGTCAACGTCCATTTAAAAATCATCAGGATGTATTTAAATTACAAACCAAATTTAATACACTTAAATTTCAGCCGAATATTAAAGAGATAAATGATTGCATCGTTGGAAAAAAATGTTAATCTCTCTACACTGTTCCACCTACATTTCAAGGGACAAAAACAAGTTCAATATAAATATACCACATAACGTTTCTGCAACCCTTGTTCAATTCCTCCAGATCGCATAACCGCGTGACGAACTATACAATTTATTTTGACCTCAACATCTGGTTTGTGCAATGTGTCGTTCTTACTGCTCTTACGATTGTTGAATCACCTAACGAAAGCAACAAAGATTGCAGTCACGTTGTGTTGTATTTAATTAAGAACTTGTTTCCGTCTCTTATTTGGTCATTTATGTGTCTAATTGGAATGTACATCTTGTCAGCGAACGACTTACCTCTGTTTATAATTGATATTAAGAACAAGAAAGATTTTAGTGAATTATTCAAAACTATTGCTGAAAACGTCACCGTCAGGCACTTTAAAATTACGTTTTCCTTGCGTTTTTTTTTCAAATTTTCTACCTAGTAAGAAATACCGTTTTCACATTATTCTGTGAATATGTTCGATGAATTTCCGAGCTTGTACAATTAAATAATCTTGAAATAAACGACTTTTTAGTTCATCACATAGTTTGTGAGGCGTTCTAACAGCTATTACGATTTAAAATCACCCGACGAAAGCAACAAGGATTGCAGAAACATTCTACGGTATTTAATTTAGTTTATCATTTAATTTGGTCTGTTAAATGACAGCTTCTTGGTTTAATTACTCTTCTTCTAATACATTTTCAATATTGAAATCAATTGGAAACTGAATTAATATACACTCGTTATGTGCATTTTTTGGGGGTAACAGGCTACATGAGGTTAATCTACATGGTGTCAACTCCCCTTTAATAGCATAGGAAGGGATTTGAAAGGGGGTATGTGGAAGGGTAGAGGAAGGTAGCCAAGGGTTAACTAGGGCCTCCGGGCTGTATTAAGGATCCTACCCGGCATTCGCCTAAAGTAATGCAGGGAAAACCCTAGAAAAACCTGCATCAGATAGGTCGGGCATTGGGTACTTGTCCCACGCCCTTCCGATAGCGGAAGAAGAGTATGCTGTGGGGACGCAGCATCCCTTCTCCGTACCTCGACCAGTTTAGGAGGCAGCTGGCCGATTGTTCCAATGGGAACAGAAAACAACTCTTACCGTATGCCCAAGGTCTGTGATCCCGGAACATACACCTCTCAAAGCAGGCCGAGGTGCTTCGGCTTGTGGGAATCTTAGTTCAAAAACGGAGAGAGGAAAAGGCATCCCCAAGGGTAGCCCCTTCTTGTCTCTCCTACAAGGTTCTGCCTGCTAGAGAACATCCGTCGCAGGTAGTGCCTGCGAGATAATTGCCCTCGCAGACAGCTTCTCTAGTCGTTATGTACAACATCGTTCCAAATACGTAATACACCCTTAACAAAATATGACTGCTTACTCTTCGCTAATATAACTCTCGATGTAAAAACCGTTATAATTATGGAAAATAGCATTGTTTTTCACACTCTTCAAGAAACTGCAAGCCTTAAAGATTGTATTTCGTACACCAGGCTGTATAAGCATTCAAAGCGATTACGGTAGAATAATACTACACATCTGCATATTCTCAACTCATTACCAGTATTAAATGTTACGTCGTTCTCATCTTTCACCGTGAGAGGATGTTAGCATATTCTGTCCGGTTTTTATAACTTTTTATGTTCTTTCAATTTTTCACACAGTATAGACAAGGCACAAAAATTCTCTTGAAACGCATTTCCGTGCCCCAAGTAATTTTCATTGAGAAAACAATAATACGTTTGTAATTATGAAATACTACCATTTTAATGTACAAAACTTTCGTGAAAAGTGGATTAAGGTTTTTCACATTAATGGTGAAAGACGACCTGTCTTCTTAGAGAAATTATATTAACATATGCAAGCATTAATAATTGCTCATTGTAGAAGAGTGTAAGTAATGCTACAAAAGTCAATTGATAATAAGCTGGTTCTGTATACCATCCTCATTTCCACGCTGACGCATTTTAAAGTAACTGAAACTCAAGCACGAGTTTAATATACGGAAAGAATTGTCCAGTTCTGTTAAAAAAGTTCACATAATTACTTGTGAAACTGTAACGCAGTATTTATGTTGATTGCTCTCTGACACTGCACGAAAAATATCCTTTTGTAGTTTCCGATATAAATAAAATATAAAAACACTATATTTCCTTTAATTAAGAAAAATATGTAACGTTCTTCTGGTACAGAAAAAAAAATGTCAACAGTAAAATTTAACAAACATGTAATTTTCTGTGCTCTGAAACAGGTAAATTTTTATTTTCCCAATAATTGAAATCCATTTTTGGCCGCCGTGATTGCCAGCGAATTAATTGCGCAATTTTATATGGAAATTTAATAACGAGTAATTTTATTTTGTTCCGTTTTCCGTTGCAAATATTGATTCTCGATCACTAAATGAAACACGAACAGAAACATTGTATTTAGAGGAGAGGTATTATTTTCGTAAATTGTTGAACAGTTTAAATTAATTGAACTCGACCGTCTGTCATAATCGTAGACCGCGTTGCTGTTAATGGGAAGTGTCGATTTTCAATCACTTTCCCGTAGGTTAACTGATTTTCTTCGAACATATTAAAAAGAAGTCGATGAATAACTATTTGTTATAAATATATTCAACTCGTAATCTTTGGCCTCACGCTATTATTATCGCTGCTCTGCTTTACCTTTTGTCAGTCTGTGCTTTAGCTTGTCATGCAACGCCTGTCGCTGAATTGTACTGATGTTTTTGAGTAATGTTTTGTATATATGTAAATTAAGTTCAGTCACCGGTTATTCGTCACCTACTATATTGTGATTTTTATCAGTATTGGAAGTAGAACAAAAGACAATGATTGTTTATAAACATTTATGTTAAATTATTATTATTATTTAGCTACTATTTGGAATTTGCCCGGTGTCAGCTATATCTACAAACTTATGAAACATATTACAATTATAAGAATAATATATACTATTAAACTAATTATTATTAAACTATCTTTGGAAAGTTTTTAACCCAAAAAGAAGTCACTTAACATCCAGATTTAACTTAACTGCACTTCACTATTTTTATGCTTTCTTTATAAATTTTTTAATTGTTAATCACTTCACTTCAACGCTTATTCATGCTGACCAGATAAAAAAAAAGTATTAAGAAAAATATCAAAATGTTCACTGTTGTTTTGTTAACCAACGTCTTATCAAGTCAACTCTATTCTGAAAAGTTATCAGTATTTCTGCAGGCAAAGAATTCGTCGAGAATTTGTTTTATTTACAAAAGAATATTTTCCACCAACTTTGCGTTGCGCTTTCTCTTTAATTTTGTAAGGGTGATCATTTTAGAGTTATGAGTGGGCGCCATGAGACGATTAATTATGTATTTCCAAAACAAAGACTCGGGGAAATTAAGCTCATTACAGTTCTACTTATTCACGATGCAACCTTTTCATATACGTGCTTCTTGATGTCAGCGGAGTGCCTCAGATTCCATTGGAAATATCTGTAGGACATAAAAAACTGAATCCGAAATGTTTTAAAGGTTTTATAGCCTAATAAAATAATATTATTATATTATGAAAAAAAAACTGTGTCAACATATAAACCTTACTGACGATTATTCCTAATATGTGACTTTTAGAGTATATAATACAAGAACACAACCACAATATCTCTTTATTTAGTATGGATTATTTGCAATTTCTCGTTCTTAGTTAACCAAAATTGTCTATATTTCTTATACAATGATATCTTCCTGTTTTGAGAGATGTATGTTCCGGGTTCGCAGACCTTGGGCATACGGTAAGAGTTGTCTGCTATTCCTATTGGAATAGTCGGCCAGCTGCCTCCTTCACTTGTCAAGGCCCGGCGAGAGGAAAGCTGCGGCCCCACAGCAAACCCCTCTCCCGTCATCGGAAGGGCGTGGGACAAGTACCAATTGCCTGACCTACCTGATGCAGGTTTTTCTAGGGTTTTCCCTGCATCACTTTTAATAGAATAGCCCGGGGGCCATAGTTAACCCTTGGCTACCTTGCTCTACACTTCCGTATCCCCCCTTTCACTCCCTTTCCTATGCTATAAGAGGGGAGTTGCCATTATGTGGATTACCCTATACATAGCCTGTCTACACCTTATTCTTCCTTCGACATGTTTCATTGACCCTCAAATACAGCACTAAAAAAGATTATTTAAGAAATTTGATTTTTAAATCTATAATATTTATCGATTTTGTAGCCGGAATAATAATGATTTTTCTATAAATTAATAACAGGGTTATTAAATTTGTAATGACTTTTCTCTCGAAATCAATTTGTATTCCTTATAAATTCTTATTTTGTTAGCCACTTGAACTTTCATGTTTTATTTTATCGTACTAACCCACATGGGGTTCACATTAAGTAGAAATATTAAATTAATCAACTCCATCCTCTGAAGACAATTTATAATCCGATTAATGGTCTGTAAAGCATTTTTACGCCAGGACATAATAGTCATATACATAATTTTTATGTTTGTTTTATGTGCGAATTATTCTCGTGTATTTCGTGGCAAACTGGCATCGCAGTTTCAGGAAATGAGATCATTAGCAGCACGCTAGACACGGCCTACTAGGAGATTGAGCCATTATGAATATTGAGAAGAAGCGCTATATTGCCTCTAATGTGCAATACCTGTAAAAGCCAGTGGCCACCCTAAAGTAGAAGCAGCTATTAATTACGAGTCCTTCCCGGGGCCGTGCCTGCTTATTATTCCGCAACTCACCTGACACGGATCTGCGCCAGAGTTTACGACTCCCGTCATGCTGCAAAATACGATGCCCTACGTATCCTATCAAAAACCTTAAAATCTCGTCCGACGTCAATGCGTGCCATACATCCGTACTAACATTTCTGCGCTTAGTAGAAAAAATAAAATACCAAAGAGGAAGAAAAACTAATTTAAAAGCTAGAAATATAATTTTTCTTTACGATGAGGAAGAATGATTAAACAATTTTTTACAGTCAGATGTTTAATAAACAGAAGAAACCTTGTTTTCAAGATTTTTGCACTTTCTGCAGGCACCCAGGAATAATGCGTTTTGAAAGGGCGAAAGAATCACTCCATCTTTTGAATGTATATAATGTAAGTAAAAAAAAATGAAATTATTAACTACAGCTGTAATGTAATTTTTTTAAACCCTCAATCAGCCAAAATGTCTACTATTAATAGCAGACTTTATTGTTACCAGCAATGAGTAAAAGAAAATAATTTGACAGTCGAATTTTAACACATTTTTTATAAACAGACTACTTACGAGGCATTGACGTTGTGCCGAGGAGAGATACGAAGGGGCTACCTTTGGGGATGCCTTTTCCTCTCCGTTTTTGAACTAAGGTTCCCACAAGCCGAGGCACCTCGGCCTGTTTTGAGAGGTGTATGTTCCGGGGGCACAGACCTTGGGCATACGGTAAGAGTTGTCCGCTATTCCCATTGGAATAGTCGGCCAGCTGTCTCCTAAACTGGTCGAGGCACGGAGAAGGGAATGCTGCGTCCCCACAACAAACTCCTCTCCCGCTATCTTAAGGGCGTGGGACAAGTACCCAATGCCCGACCGACCTGATGCAGGTTTTTCTAGGGTTTGTCCTGCATTTCTTTAGGCGAGTGCCGGGTAGGATCCTTAAAATATTTCCCGGGGGCCCTAGTTAACCCTTGGCTACCGTCCTCTACCCTTCCACATCCCCCCTTTCAAATCCGTTCCTATGTTATTAAAGGGGAGTTGCCCAACGTGGATTACCCTCATGTAGCCTGGTGCCCTAAAAAAAAGCATTGACGTTGTGGCCTCTCCCATTCAATGCCATACGAAGGGATAGAAATGGGCGAGCGGAAGATAGGCAAGATTAACTAAGATCCCCTAGAGCAAGAAAAATATTATGCGTGAAAAACCTAGAAAGATATTCAACATGAAGTTTAAAAAACGAGTTTTCGAGATAGAACCTTCAACTCAGAAAACCTTTAACTTACCTCAAAAATCAGGACCATACAATAATCACATACAGTAATCCTCTGTTCTCATAAGACATGAACCGCGAAACAACTTTATCTACGCCACATATTTCTTACCCTATTTGTTATTAATTTCCTGAAGCTATGTGATGCTTTCAGTTTAACGCTATGATCTCGTAAAGTGTTTCACTGAAGCTAGAGAATCTCCGAAAAGTGTATAAACTAACACTCTTCGTTCCTAAATTAGTCTGTGACATTTATAAAAATAAATGATCATTAACTAATTTTACACTTTTCATTTTTCCTTTTTAATTTTTAAATGTTATATTTGGTAAGAACGTAAGAATAAAAGTTTATCCTAAACTTGTTAATAAATATTTTAAAGAAGTAAGAAAATTATCAGAGATTAGCGCTCCAAATAAAAGTTCTTTAAGAGCATGGAAACATTAACGGATATGATGTAAAAACGAAGCAAGTACTAATTGAACACCGTTACGACGGACGTCAAGCATTCACCTCCAAGAAGATAAAATTAAACAATTACTTATTTTCTATGCATTGTGTTGAAATAGTTCTTTCTACATTCAGAATTATCATTTAGTTACCAGCTCTAAACCTACGAATGTTCACAAACACAGCCCTTTTTAAAATATATACATTCCGTCTAGGTAAGAAACATAAAATGACCTATTATTAATTTTTCTTAGAATAACTACACTGGCTCAGTAATTTTATTAGTTCTGTAAGTCAAAAATTTAAATAACTTTAAACAACATTTTATCCGAAAAAGAACTTTACAAATATTATTTCTAACTACTAATACTTTTAAAATGAAACAATTTAAGTCTGACAGAAAATAATGAATACGAAAGATAGCCAATACAAACAAAAAAAGGGTAATATAAATACCACATAACGTTTCTGGGATCCTTGTCCCTTTCGTCAGGTGCTAAGAAGAGCCTAGAGAAACACAACTACACTGGTCAGTTGACAACACTCTGTATTGGCTATCTTTCTTATTCATTTACTAATACTTTTATTATTGATTCTTTGTTTATTTACTGATGCTGTGTGATGCTTTCAGTTCATGTCTCTGGAAGGTACTTAAATATCAAGATATTTAAAAAAATGTTTCTGGCATTAGATAAGTCTTGGTGTACCCATTTCTCATTACAGTAATATTTTTAAAGTTCAACGTAAGTTTTATGAATTTATACCACGTTTTAGGATGTTTCTACGTAAAAATGCCTTAACATTTAAAAATTCTTTCTTCTGTTGATTTTTTATAATTGCGCGTAAACAAGTAACAAGCACTCAATATACAAAGAAAATATGAAGTTAATGCTAGTTAATCGAAGGTATTTAAGAGAAAAACCATACACAGTCTCGTATATTGTTAAAATAATAAATACCTATTGATCATTTTCAACCTGTTCAAGCACAAAAAACAGTATCACCATGTATCATCTAACACACAATTGATCAATATAATAATGTTGTACATCGAAAGCGATTAAGTATTATTGTCTGGTTAAAAACGGTTGTTTATGAAAACTACAAATCTTGATATCGATGACAGTAAAAAAATAAAAGCTTAATTAACTATTTTGATGTTCTATAATTATAAGATGATTAAAATCGAAAGACATAGTTCTGTGAATTATCTGCTGATTTTACGTTTTGATAATAAGAAAAATAGCCAAAAACAGACGAAAGAATTGATGATATAAATATCACACTTGTCATCACTTATTATAAATATCACACTTATCATAACTTCTTATGTCTGTATTTGGCTAGTTTTCTTATTATTAATTTTTCAAAACAGACGTATATTTTTCATTTTATTTTTACGTTGAATTTGTTCAATAGTCTCAGAATGTTGTGTGCCAATTTCTGAACCTTCATTTCTACAATTTATAGTGGTATATCTGTTAAAATTTATATGGATAGCTTCCGCTCCTCTAAGCTTAATTTTAATTGGATTCGTATGAAAAATTGCTACTTTATCAAAATCGAAATGGCGGCTAAAAACTTTGCAGAGACCTTATAGGGATGTTTTATTTTTCGATCTTGGTTTTCTGAGTTTAAGATTGTACATGCTTGTTTTGATATCGGAACGTATTAAAAACATTTTAATTAATGTAGCGTAAATATAGACACTGTTGTAAATTAATAATGGAGCACACTTATTTTAAAGATATTGCTTTTTAACTTGAATGATTGTGATGGACAAAATTATTGTAATTTCCACTGGTCATAGAGTTTTTATCTGGAGTTTCTCTGCATGAACAGGTTGAAAATAACCAAGTAAGTCGAAATCTTCGTCTATTAAAATTACTTAATAATGTACGAGACTGTATGAGATTTTACGCCATGAATATTAATCTATGAACAGTATATATCAATAAAATGGTTAATCAAATATATTTTTACTATTGTTTCCTTATTTATCACATTGAACTCAATAATTACCTGCTCTTTCCTACATGTAATATAAATTTATGCGTCTGGAATAAACCTGTTCCTGTCCTCTTACGTTCAAATATAAGTTACGTGAATATACCGTATGTAGATAACCGTTAATCAGTCTGTGAATTACCAGAAACCGATATCGTTAACCAAATAATGTTGAGTTTCGGTATCCAATATCGTAATAAATGACTTGCCTCGTAGTGGTGATACATGTTACAGCCTATTTGTCCCAAATGCATATTAGTGTATAATATATTAGATTTGAGATTATTTGCTCTATATCTGCAGCGCTACTAAAACAATCGGCTTATTAGTGGTGTCTAGACTATGATTTCGGATGTTGGATGAAATTGTACATCAAAACGGGCAGGAATAGATACAAATAAGCAACCATCGCTATACGACTTTAATACGACTTTAATTCAAGTAAGAATAAAATGTTTTTGTAAAGAGAATGTTAATTTACATTGACAAAATAGTCAGCCTTAATATGATCTCTTAATATTTTAGTACACAGAAGGGCCTGAGACAAGGAGACATTTTATCTTGTCTGCATTTCAATTTAGTCTTAGAAAAAGTTACGAGGTTTGTTGAACTATTACGTCAGAGGAACCAAACTATATAAATTAGTACAAATACTAGTATTTGCAGATGATGTATTATTAATAGGAAGACAGGAGGAAACAATAAGAAATACTTATGTAAGGTTAGAATCTGCAGAAGCTTAATAGGTTTAAAAGTTAACTACAGCAAAACCAAATTAACGGAAACCTTTAGAAGTATTTCAATAAATGCTGTAAACATATAAAAAGCCAAAAATGTTCAAGTACTCCACAGAACTTAACCACAGAATAAATCAAAGCAATAAAAGTTATTATATCAGACTCTCCAAGGTGCCAGGCAAATGTAGTACATTATAGCTGCAAACCTAGACAGGAAAATATCAAAGAAAGAAATTTAAATATATAAAATAATGCAAACGGAAAACAATGTTAGTATCAAAAACTGTATATCATTTATATTGTATACATATATTTATACATCGAAGGCTGTAAGTAGCTTTATGTAAATGTATATATATTAATGTAACGAATGGAATTGTAATTGCATGCTCACTAAAGGCCTTGAAGTTGAGGCGACTCTAAACAAAACATAATAAAACGAAATAGTTATTACAGCCTAAAAATTTGATTTAGACAGAAAAATAAGAATATAAGCTAAGATATATAGGTGTGTGTGAGTGTGTGTTTGTGAAAGGAAGATCCTGATCAATATTTAAGGACCAATCTGTGTTAACAGTACATAGGGGATAAAATACAATGATGACCTATATAAATTTTATAAAAAGCATTATAAGAGTATATACTATATATATAAATATATATAAACTTAAATGGCTTTGACAAGTAATAAGAATAGAAGAAATTAACCTTCTAACAGTCCGAAGGTAGTAGAAGAAATGAAAGACCCTAGGTAAATGGTTAGATGGATCTAACAAACACTGAAAATAAAGCATGACGGGCCGACCTCCTGTGGTCAGCGTGAATGACTTGCATCACAGAGGTCCCGGGTTCGAATCCCGGCGAGGGCATGGATATTTGTGAGCGTTAGAGAAACTCTCGTCCAGATCAGGTCCCCGAATAAGAAAATTGAGTTCCATTAATTAGTCGCTAATAACCAAGCTGTTGATGCGACTGTAAACAAATAAAAAAAACATGATGGATAATTACTCGTGATACGAGGAATAGATGGAAGGCTAAGGCTCACAAATGACTGTAACGCCAGTTAAGTACAAGAAAGGTGTTCATAAAATATAACAAAAAATACATATATGATGTGCCGCTTAAACTATTATTATTTAAATCATGTGCCAAATGGGTACGATTCTTTATCAATATGACAAACACCTAAGTATGACATTAAAGCAAACTTAAAATGTAACATTAAAATAATTAAAATTTAATGAGTGTAAAAGGGGCCAGACTAGAGGTCGCAAACTGTAATCCGCGTCGAATAACAATCATATGGAAATAATTTTCTTATGAGAAACCTTCATGACTTCAGAGAAAGTATATAAAAATGTTAAATGAAAGAAAATAATCTGTTTCTTACATTAACTTTTCAATGGAACAAAAATTTAATTTCTGAACCTTCGTACTTTAATTTATAGTGGAATCTCTGTTAATATTTATATGGATAGAAATTTAAGTATTAATTTTGAGGACTGATTTTGAGGAAATTCATGTTATTGTTTAATTATAACGTTAACAGCGCGTATAATAATACTTGTTTCTTCAAACACTATATTAATATTTTGCTTTTTCCGTGCGCTTTATACTAATTTCTCTTCTGACATTTCAGCAAAATTTTCCTCCACTACCCTTTTGAATTTACTACATTCATATTTTGTTTTTACCATGCGCATTACACTCATTTTCTCTTTTGATATTTTTAAAAAAAATCCTTCCCTACTTGTTTCGCATTTACGAGGATATGCCTCAATGCTAGCACCTCATTACCCCCTTAACTGAATTCTATAATGAGAGGATGAAAGTTTTATAAGCCATTATGAAAGTTCCGATTTAATCACGAAAGTAAAAGTTCCGCTTTTATATGAAACCTAACAAGTTATTTTCTCTATGAAAATTAAAAACAACATTTCTTTGATTATTCACTCAAAACCTACTAAAAGGAAACTTAGCTAACAGTCAGAAAAGCTGACAACTATGTTTGTCTTAATACAAAATAACATACTGCTTCGTCAATTAGTATGATACACGTTCGTTTAATTTTAAAGTCTGTTGCCTGCAATAGAATAAGCGTTGATAAAATTGATAAAGTAGGTTTGAAATTTTAATAATCAAAATTTCTAAATTAACATTTAAAAAATGTATTAATTTTTTGAACAAATATTATTTGTAACTAACTTATACTACAACTAAATTTTACAACTTTCCTGCGCAACATTATTTTTTCTAAATTGAGTTAAAATAATTATTTAGACTCAAACTTTTTTAACTAACTCCATTACGCGATTTGTCTTACTACAATAATAACTTTTGTTTGTAAAGCATATACGTAACTTGATTAAATTAATCCCCCCATTAGTATCAAACTTTTCCTCAATCCTATACATTGAAAACAATACCGCTATTCCCGAAAACACGTTTGAAAATGTTTAAATATAAGATATCGCTCCATAATAAAAATATTGCTTTTAAATATTTTCCGGTTTATATACGAAAAGTCACAACACAAACTTTCAACATTCATCTGAATATTCATTAATGATAATTATCGGGTTTCGACGTTTGTCAGGTTGACTTGGGTCAATGATGAGGCATGCCGTCGAAATGTTGCCCTGTTTGAAATCCGAAAATTATATTTAAAACGAATCTATGAGAGAAAAAAACCTTCGCTCTCTAATTTTCACAATTATTCTAACAAGGTTTTTGGTTCTAAATTATTCTATACATAATATTGTAAAAGTATTTATTACGAAGTCTTTGTTTACAAATATTTGTCCAGAGTAATTTAAATAGTCTAAAATAAAATTTAGTTCGATCATACCCTAAGGAAAAGAGGTTAAAGTCATTTCTGTAGAATATAAATTTCCATAGCATTCTGATTTACCAGTAAAGATACTGAAACATGGCGAGACACGACGATTTCGTTTTGAAACTTCTGACAGAACTAGATTTTCCGTTGTTGTTTTTGTCGACGTAATCTCTTCATTGATTCTATAGCCATGCACAAAGTTCGGTTTCTTCTAATCCTCTATAAAATTGTTACGGCGGCGCTTCTTCTCGAGTAACAAATATTCTTTGCAAACAATACAACACTTGGTCCTAGCTGTCTGATGACAAGTGGGTTGTTTGTCCTGTCAGTCACCCCTACAACCTGAAACGTAACATTTCCTGGACGATAACGCTAGCCTGGTTCTCATAAGTGGTTCTTATATATGACCAGAGTTTCTCACCATGATTTATGCAATACTGAAGGGGGGTAAATTGGCCATGACTGTCCATGCATGTAAGTGTAGGACACATCATTACGGCGGATAGCAAACTACCCTAATAAGAAGAGACTGATACAGCTATTTCAGTAAGACACAATTACATTCTAAAACTAAGTTATAATATTTCATAAGCACCCATACACTTTAAGAAATCATTGTTAGGATTAAAATATTAGGAATAGCCTTATTCTAAACATAAGTTATATATGTAATGCTATGTCGTTTCCGAAATTCTTGATCTGAAATAAAAATTAATTCTTTCCAATTTATTTTTGATATTTCAACTTTGTCTCCTTCTAAATCAATAGATTTTCCATCTTCTTTACAACTTCAGAATAAAACAATTCTCAAACTCCGCATCAAAATTGACTTATCACTGACTTCTCTATTGGAAACGAATATACGCTCAGTTATTCCTTTAGATTCTAGAACAGTAAATAATCTAAAGCTAAATATACATTTTGCAGACAAATTAATACCGAGTTTATATCAAGTTGAAAACGTGAGCGAACTACAACGACGGAAAAGTTCCATGTTCGGGATTTCCCACTTTGTAAAAACAATTCAAAATAACATAAATATTAGAACTTAATACATATGGACGGTTTGGCACGTAAAAATATTTTAAACAGCAATTAATTTAATTAATTATAATTCAATGATGATTCATAATGTGGTTACAGACACCAAGTATATGCAATAAATAATATATATTAGAGGACTAAAAGCATCTAAATCAGTGACGATACAGGATTGCGAAATAACGGCAGACGGTTTATGCGAATGACCTTGACCAATAAAGTTTAAGGCGAACGGATGCATTGATCTGGAGTCGTCTTGTTCCGTAAGCATGATGACATCACTGTGATATATAGAGCTATAAAGTGTGGGAGTCGGGAAGCTTTGGATCAATTTGTCATCAGAATGCGACAAGCGTCGTGACCTGGATGCTATCTGCGGCCCGAGTCACACAATAGCTCGCAATCATCTCCCCGCTCTTCAAACATTCCGTAAACAGGCAAACAGGTTAATGAGATCTGGAATAGGCTTGCATTATGCGGACGTTATTATGCGCCACGCAATATCTCTCAGAGTCGAGTATTTGCTCGTCTCATTACATCGACCACCAGAGATATATTGAGAAGAATAGTGTACTGTACTTACAGATGTTATGGTAGAGGAAAATATGACATACTGAAGGAAGAATGATAATTCGAACAGTAAAATCCTCTGTCTACAGGAGGGAAAAAAGTTTAGGATCATGGCTGGGTTCACGAATCCATGCACTCTTAAAAAAATAAAACTTACCAACTCAACCAATTCCGAGGCCTTCGCATCGGACTCAAGTATCCCAAATATAAATATATCTGCACCATACCAAAAAACTACCAAATATTCACTCTACAACGAATAATGCCTACGAACACTGTTATCGAATAACATTTTGGAATGAACACTATAAAGACTTGAAGATTAAAAACTGTTATCCTAGGTTTGGACACAGATTTTCAAATCTTGTTGTCTCTATATATAACACTGTATATAACACTTGTATATAATATCTCCATTAAGTATAAATTTAATATAATCAATGGAATTTCTTCCACAAACTGTATCCGAAATCTACTTGTTATGACTACCATAAACTAGCTCCTCTCTCTGTGATAGGTATAACTAAATATGACCTCGTTTCTAATTAGGCAGGATACATGATGCCAATCAATAATTATGTGAGAGTTCTTCTCTCGCAGGTTAACCTTCCCGGAGAAAATGAGGGAGCTACCTTTCCGTCTGTTTTATTTTAAACTAAGGTTTCCAGAAACCGAGGCACCTCGGCCTATTTTGAGAGGTGTATGTTCCGGGATCGCAGACATTGGGCAACGATTAGAATTGTCCGTTATTCCAATTGGAATAGTCGGCCAGCTGCCTCCTAAACCGGTCAAGGCACGAAGAAGGGAATGCTGCTACCTCACTGAAAATCGGATTGGCGTGGGACAAATACCAAATACCCGGCCTACCTAATACAGATTTTCTAGGGTTTTCCCTGCATCACTTTTAGGCGAATTGCCGGGAAGGATCCTTAAAACAACAGTCCGGAGGCCCTTGTTAACCCTTGGCTACCTTGCTCTACGTTTCCGCATCCCCCCTTTCAGTCACTTTCCTATGCTCTAAGAGGGGAGTTGCCACTGAGTGGAATACCCTATATATAGCCTGTCTACGCCTTCTTCTTCGTACTCTCTATGATGCTAATCCTCAAGCGTGACCTTCCAAAAGAGTATGAGCTGGCCACTTGTGGGATATCTCAGGGGATCCCTTCGCCTCTCTGTGCATACGAATTAAGTTTACCATAATCCGAGACAGCTCGATCAGTATGGAGAGGTGTAAGCACCGGGGTCGCAGACGTCGTGTATACCGCAAGAGTTTTCAGCTGTTGCTATTGCAACAGTCTGTCAGCTGATTTGTAAACTGGTAGAGGCATAGAGAAGAGAATGTTGTGTCCTCATAGAAAACCAGTGAGTCATAGGAAGCGTTGGCACAGTTACCGAGAGGCCGACCGTTTAGGCGAATGTCCAGTAGGATCCTTAAATTATAGCCAAACATAGCAATGGGTTAAATAGGGTACCCGGGCTACAGTAAAATCAAAGAACCTAGCATTCAACAATATGTCATAAAGTCAAATTCGTAGGGTAACCTGAATTACGTATGTCGAATTTTTCCTGCAGTGTAGACACAGTATCCGT
Organism: Zhengitettix transpicula; assembly: GCA_037074705.1. NCBI lineage: Eukaryota > Metazoa > Arthropoda > Insecta > Orthoptera > Tetrigidae > Zhengitettix > Zhengitettix transpicula. Next base: position 152,375,122 of record CM073590.1, read on the forward strand.
GACTCCATGTCTCTAACAGATTTATTGAATTACTCGACCGTGCTGAAGGCAATAAAATCTCACAACTTAATAAAATGGTAAGTGCAACGTTAAAGCACTTGAATCGATTTTTTCATCTTTCTTAGACATTATTTATAAAATACACATTTTAAGTACATAATTATTATGCATAAAATACAGTATATCAAGAAAAAGAAAAATTTGAAAACAATCTCAGGCATTACTACTTTATTGAAAAATCATTTTAGATTATTATTTTCAAGGTCATCCAAAAAAATAATGAAACTTATGGTGTAATTTATAAACTATTTTCTGTGTTGTATTTCGAGATTACTATGTTCGACCTTTATCTGTATACTTACGCTATGAAAGTTACAACTCGATTGATGTGCTCAGGCGCCAATTGAATATACGAGTGGTTTTACTCAACGCCATAAAGTTGAAAGAGAAGAATCCTGCGAGAGAATTCTCTCGCAGGTGAACCTTCCCAGAGAGCTCTGGCGGAGGCTACCTTTGGGGATGCCTTCACATCTCTCTGGTTTTTTGAACTAAGGTTCCCACATTCCAAGGCACCTCCGCCTGTTTTGAGAGGTGTATGTTCCGGGGTCACAGACTTTGGTCATACGGTAAAAGTTGTTCGCTGTTCCCATTGGAACAGTCGGCCAACTGTCTCCTAAACTGGTCGAGGCACGGAGAAGGGAGTACTGCGTCCCCACAGCAAACTCCTTACCCGCTATCGGAAGGGTGTGGGACAAGTACCCAATGCCCGACCTAACTGATGCAGATTTTTCTAGGGTTTTCCCTGCATCACTTCAAGGCGAATTTCGGGTAAGATCCTTAATCTATAGCCCGGGGCCCTAGTTAATCCTTGGCTACCTTCCTCTACCCTTCCGCATCCCCCCTTTCAAATACCTTCCTATGCTATTAAAGGGGAGTTGCCACCATGTGGATTACCCTCATGTAGCCTGTTACCCTAAAAAAACGCCATAAAGTAACAGATACGAAAAGTGATCATCGCGTTAACTACGGGTTTGTCGAGGAATTTACTTGCTCTTACTGCTGTTGGGACATGATTTACGTACGGTTCAGAAAATATGTTACAATTCAAGCTTTCTGAAAAACAATATTCTCCAAAAATAGAAAAATTTTTGAATTTCAATGCATGCCTTTCGTTTTTTTTCCTATACAAATTACGTCTGTATAATAACAGGTAACGAAGAATCAAACAGTTAGCCATGAGTATTTTAAACAAGATTTGAAAATATTGCGATTAAGCTCAGAAGAAAAGCGCCATGACCTTTGAAAAAATCTGACACTTGGATAATGCGTTATCAATAAAGGAACATTTGGCCAACAAAAACATTACATTCCTCTAACATCGTCCATATTCCCTCGTTTAGGACCAACGATTTCTTCCTATTCCTCAAAATGAAAAAGAGGCGAAATGTGATCCACTGTTCGAAGTATAAGCGGAAATAATACTGTCAGTTTCACAAATTGCGATATTTAAAAAATTTTCTACCATGGGATGAACGTATGCAGAAATATTTTGATTCAATTTGGGTCCTCCATTGAAGACGGCAGTAAGGTGAAACAAATTTACATCATCAGACTCATTTTTTGGTGAGCCTTCGTATATCGTACAATAAAAGAGTAAAGGTAGGCATTTTTTCATGCAAATAAATTTATATTCCAGAAAGGATAGTCCTAATATTAATAAAGAACTGACAAATCTGTTGAATTAACGCTTTTTGTTGACTCAAAATAATTACTTACGCGGAGAAAAGTAATGAAAAATGCTTTAACGTTTGTTTATTATTCAATGCTTTATTTTATAAAGTTGTTTATTTCAGGTCAGGATCCATAAGCTTGCGCCAAAATTTACATATCTTGTTTCTGCATCGCAATATCCCAGTATCTGGAGAATCTCGGGAACATAAATGCTCTCCGACTACACTAACCACATTATTGCAAACGCTTTATATTCATAACTGTACATATAATATTCCTGAATAAGCTGTAGAGAATATTAACAGAAAATAACAGCCTTAAGATTAAAATTCAATAAAAAAAATAGGGTAAAAGAGGAACATACCTCCATAATTTGCTGTTTACTTTCATTACTTCCATAATGCGTTCTATGACGTATCACAGACCTCTGCAAGAAATTTGACCTTATCTATCCACAACTTGTATGTCCTAAAAATGGTCAAACTTTATTCATCAATTCAACTATAGCTTAAGTTATTAAATAAATTATTTTAAAACTCTAACGGAAGCGTATCGCAGGGAAGAGTACCTTCATTGATGTGTTCCTTTTTCTGGTAACCATTTAACAGATGCTATAATATAATTAATTAAATTGTTGTGAATGCCAATATACTTCACGGAAAATAAAATTATTTAATGATCAGAATTAAATTTATACTCCTCTTTTGTTTTGTTTTTATGTCACAGTCTGGACAGGGGCGACAGACTTGGCTAAACCCTGCAATAATAAAATAAATTGTACCAGAAAAAACGAAACATATTTTATATTTCAACTGCCAATTAAACTATCAGAAATTCATAATTAAACTACATAAAAATAATTTATTCGGTTAGTAAAATAATCACTGAAGAATTATTACAAGGAAACTTTGGTAGGCGTTACGAAAGAAAAGTGAGACAGTTAAGAAAGGTTAGACATTCAAAGACATGTCAAGGGTTGAGATAGTATTTAGCAAACCTGTAAGTGTGTCAGACCATCTGGAGATGTCGACAGGAAATTGTCAACGAAACGTCGTGTATTTTCAACGCCACCTGGTTGTTAAGCCTAGAACTCTTCCATCAAGGAATTTTTTATTTTTAAAACCGTTATTATAATATGTGTTACCAGATTTATGATTTATTATTTAAGGCAGATGATGAGAGAGAATTATAGGCAGGCGGGTAAGCATAAGAATGGCTGTAACTTCCCATAACGTTTCTCACTCGTGATACATCCCCGCCGCACAGCACAAAAGCCGTGATTCTCTTATCAGGTGTTGTATGGCGACATAAACATCTGTGTGGTTCTGGATTGAACGGTGTACTTCAATATCCGTGAAGGATTTAGTTCTAAGCACTTAAACTCCAAAATAATTCAGGCGATTCCGAGAATCGATAGGGAAATGAAATGTAGTTCCACCATTTTATTCTCTAACATTTGTCAGTTCTTAAAAACCTTAAATTCAGTATCAACACCACTCTCCAATACACATCACCTCTGCTTCACATAATGTCGGTCCGTTTTTAATTCGCTCTCCCTACACAATTGTTTTGTTTTAAGCCCGCTTTATAGCACACACTTAATAAATAACGGATCCGAATTAAGTTATTTATGTGAATATTTCCATACAAATATTTGTCATTCTATTAACATATCTGGCGTTCACAATATTCAATGCAATTCGCTGAATATTTTACACTTTTTAGTGTCGTCCTGCATCACTGTCGTGGACGCTGGGAAACGGTCCAGGGCAGTTGGCTAGGCGCGTTGGTGTAATTTCTGGAGATGACGGCCTACATCGTTGCGTTGTGGGGGCACAACTGTTTACCCAGCTCTGTAAACTAAGAGTACACAACGTCCCAGAACAGGCATTCAAACAAGCCCGATGAAACTGTTGCCAAGACGACTCTCTGCTCGTCGCTTAGCCGTTCTTGCTGTTAGCTAGTGAATCATATTACCATGTATGTTGATGCAATGTTAACAATTCCATTTCTTGTTTAATGACTGTCTACCCTGTTATATCTGTTATGTTGACAATGGCGAAACATATTTGTAAATAAACAACATACGAACTGATGTCGGATCACGACTCCTACCATCACACAATGGCTTGGATATATGCCGTAAGAAGCGTAGAATCGAATAGATTAATTTACTGCCAGTCTGCAAAATATAAATTTTCTAAAATATATATAATAATAATATTGAATTATTTCACACATACAATAATAGAACATTTAAATAAATGGCAATTACTCATAGGCATTTATTAAGACTTACTATAGAAATACAAAGTAACCTACCTGATGCAGGGTTTTCTAGAGTTTTCTCTGCATCACTTTTAGGCGAATTGCTGGGTATGATCCTTAAATCATAGCCCGGGAGCCTTAGTTAACCCTTGGCTGCCTTCCTCTATCCTTCAGCATTCCCCCTTTCAAATCCCTTTCATATTCTATAAGAGGGGAGTTGTCACTATGTGGATTATCCTATATATAGCCTGTCTACACCTACAAAAAAAACATAAATCAGCCAATAATGTCAGAAATTTTTATACAGTTAAATTAGATAAATGCATCCCATGAAGTTACAAAAAAACGGAATTCAACGTTTCGTCCCAACTTTAACTCATCGTGTATTGAATTAAATAAATGGAGATTGTCTTTGGAGTACAAAAAACTTTTCATGACAAATATGTATTCAAAGAGGAGGTAAAAATTTAATTAACAAATTCCAAAACAAAAATTAAAATATATGTTGAATGCATAAAATTTCCCTGAAATATACAGTTATACAAACAAGGGGAAATGTTTTATGATCAACGAAGGTTCAAATGTCAATAAAACCATTTAATTTTGAAAGTATACTGAATACAACCTACCCCATGTGGTTTTCTTGCATCAGGAACAAACAGAAACAGAAAAATATTTGCGATACAACAAATTGTCCAGGAATAAAAGTTACCTTGGACGCCTATCTGCGTATGTAAGCGAACAAATGAGCATGGTTCATCTGCCGTGATAACGATAGCTCACGAACGAAACGTAGTAAAACTCCAGAACAATTTGCCTGTCCACAATTCGTTATCAGTAAACCAATCTTTAGCCAGTAAAATATTGACAGTTCTGGAATATACTCCACACTCACTTGACTTATTACCGGGTGATTTCTTCCTACTCACCAAAACGAAGTCAACGCTGAACGGGAAGACGTGCAAGTGAACAGTCTGAATATTGTTTGAATAATTTACTGAATGTATGCAGCAGTATGTTGGCGCAATGGTCCTGTTTTATAGACGACTATAAACGATTGCACATATCAAGTGAATAATTAAAGTTTTATCATTACTCTCGTAATAATTGAACGCAATAATTTCAGCGACTGGAACACTCATGAGAAAATAACTCAGACAAATAATGAACATGCGAGTTGTATAACTGAAACAGAAAATTAAACATAACCGTGTCACATTCAAATACATTCCCGTCAACCACGGTATTGTTTTTACAAAATTACAGTAGAGGAGCATAATGGTAGTTCATTTCCTGCCTGGCGTGGCTAGCTATCTCCACCCTGTATAAGCAAACAATGTAGGCCAACATTTACTGTGGTTAAACTAAAGGAACATTTGGAGCCTGTTTCCTGTTAGCAAAGGAGCATAATACAATCAAATGAAACAGTAAACTGGAATTGTTAACAGATGCGCAGATCTCTGTTTGAATTTATAATTGAGTGCAAGATTGTGTCTATTATAATGAAGTAATATCCCATTCAATTCAAATATAATGTGTATATGCAATTTTTTAATATCAGACGTAATTATTGTCACAGAATATAAATAGTTAATATACGAAATGAACTACAAGTATGAATGTATGAGCAAACACAATTATATTAATTTAAGTGTCGGCTAACGTATTTTAGTATGAAATACCATGAGCTAAGTTTGAGGACGTAAATAAGAAGTGTCAGAACTTAAAGTTTGTGTGATAGGCCTTGGGAGACAGAATTCTTTATAACTTTCGCAACATGGAGAACGGCTTACACTTCAGCTCTTGTGAATTTAAAATGTAAAATTATAGTCACACGAAAGTTTTTAATGTACAATGATAAACAGCTTAGTACCGAAGCAAAATTACGAACGAGGCCTCTAGAAAACTAAAATGAAGCCACCTGGGAATAAGTCAATAATAGTACTCTTCCCAAGAATTTCTCAGTCAAATATCAGTGAGAATCAGAAAAATTTAATCATGAGGAAGAAAATTGTGTTCTTAATATTCCTTGAATTAAATATTTGCGCCAAGAAAATATATTCTTACTTTAAATGGATATATAAATTGACTAAAACATTGCCTGGTATTACACTATTATAACCATGGCGTGCTCTGACATCGTTGTCAGAATAATTTTCGGTTATTTGTGTTACAGTTAAGATTATTTACGGATACAGATTTTAATTAATTAATTACAGGTAACAAATATTTTCGATAACAGATTTTTAATTAATTAAAACAAGTAACCGCAATTCAGCCAACGACGACGGTAGAGGAGCCATCTAACTTTGTTTATTTAACAAATATTATTGGAAACCCGAAAATGTTTTATTCATAGTTTACACCGGGAAATTCATTGGTCCGTTTAATATAAAATACATCTGAAGTCATAATATATTTTTGTTAACTAGGAACATTATTTTCCACTGTTACAAAAGCGCTTTTGTTTTTATTAATACTGCCTTATCACACTATTAAAGTTAAAGTATAATTTAATTTATTGAAACCAAAAACTAAATATTACGATGTATGTTAAACTATGTTTCATTTTTGTAAATGCGGTGTACGACTGCACGTGACTGTGATTACGATTTAAGTAGTAAAATAAAACACGAAATATATAATTATAATCATTATAATGATTCTTCATTAAACATAAAGCTCACTGATAACTTTTAATTTCTTACCATATTTTTGTATTGTCGTATAAAGAAGGTTTCTACAGCACCTCGTGATAAAAAACGCCTTAAAAATTTATTCTAATTAACATTTCAAGCGATCGGGGGTTTGATCGAGAACCTTTAATCAAAACATAGATGGCAATCAGGCTTATCATCGTGCCCGAGATTAAATATATGCAGAAAGCTTTACAAAGGCCGATGATTCGCTTTACTTCATTATACAGTAGACTAGAGCAGGTTCTGATTTCTTTTACTGTAGCAGAGCATTTGCATAATTGAGTTCTCATCTCCCGTGCTTGGAATTAGGTCGACGCGTTTGACTTTCGTGTTTAAAACAATGATTTACCCTCAGCCCATGGCGCTGTAGAGCTACAGGAAAAGTTTACTTTCATTTCGGATACTCCGGATTGCATTACCTGTTAGAAGACAGTAAGGTTTCGCTTTTCTTGAAATTAGACGGATTTACAAAGTACGTTATGTACGCTGAAAACTTTATGGGTAAATTTAGGTATCGCGACGCAGTTAGTTCCTCTTATTTAACGCAAGGTGACAATCTTTTCAATCCATGTAGAAAATACACTCAGTATTGTATAGCTTTATAAATTGTATTTAAGTTAATATACTAATTTATTTAACTATATAGCTAACTGAAATTCAGTTTTAAATTAGTTTTAAAATGATTATAACTTTTTCATAAATATTTACACATTAAAAATAATAATTTTTGCATAGCTTTATCATTTGAATTCAATATTTAGTAGGCCAAAAAATGCTTATAAAATCTAAGTATCTAAACGTGTTTATTTCTGGCAATCTTCAATTATTTATACTGTTGTCATATGACATGGTAAATTTTCTAAAAATACTCCACAAGATGGATGCCACGTTTGCTCAAAGTGTTTGCGATAGTTGGTTCAATTACTTCCACCACTACACTCCAGGGAAAAAAAACAACTTTGGAACAGTGGGTTTCTGCAGGCGAATCGGACCAGAAGGAGGCCTGAAACTTTATATCCATGCTTCCACATCGATTAGTTAGAAAAAGGACTAACGTTAAATGGAGAATGTTATCCTTCATTATTTGACCGTTTGACCCCAGAAATTAAAAACCACCACTTTTTTACAAGAAGGAAGATCTACTCCATCAAGACAATACTCGAATACACCCCAGTACAGTTTCAATGGTTTTAAAGTATAACTGTTGCCATTTTCACTAAATTCGGAATATTTGAAAAAAAAATTATCTTCGGAAAAAATTCTGAGAATGTATCATCTGTAGGTATGTATTTCTTATCGCATCGAACTCTGCTAAATGACTCACGATTCGACCAAAATATATCATAAAGTCTCATTGCATATAGAAAAATAGCTGATCATATTTTTTGCAAAATTAAATTCATGCAAATTTTGTATAATAGAAATGTTTTATTAATCGAATATTTAAAATATAAAATGAAACCCGGGTAACGATAGTTACCGCGTAACGTAAACTAAAAGTTATACTGAATATTGAATAACCTCCATGGTATCCCAGGTAAGTGCTATAGGAACTTTAATGTTTTAACACTTGTAAATGATTTGCCAGTCGGTATTCAATCCAATATAAAGTTCCACGCGAAAGAGTGTATTATTTATAGAAAAATTAATCGTTCGAACAACGTTGAAGCTCTTCAATCGGTTTAAACTAATTATTAATTGTCTTTAATGGCGTTTGGAAAATAAAATAAATTATAAATGCATCTAGAAGCAAGACTATCAGTTTTACACAGCAGAAATTTGTCGATTGTTCGGGTTACAAACTGAGAAAAGAAATAATATATGTATCCAATAGCTGCAAATATTTGATTAGTAAAGACCTAGAAAGAGAATATACATAATTTCAGTGGGAAATTGGGTATAGAAAACAATAAATTTGGTACGAGTTTTTCTTATAAAAGCTACAAGAATACCTCTAGGGATCTATATAGGAAGACGCACATTCAGCCAATAAATAAAATTCAGCTCTGAAACTATCTTACAGAATTACAGAAAACATATACAGTGAGTTATTAACTTTGGAAAAGAGAAAGAAACGAGCTAGACATTATGAATCATTCAGAGTACACAATAACGAACCGACCTGGAGAAATGTAAACAGTTGCCTTTTACCTCTATCTTACACGTCTAAAAACGAGACAGAAAACCGCGAACAGACATATGGGAATTTTCTTATTAAATAAAACCCTTGGAGATTGGAATAGCCTGCCCTCAAAGGTGATAGCGACCCGAACGCAGAGTTTGAAACAATTCAGAATAAAACTAACGATCCAAGTAAATATAATAGGTATTGTATGAATGTAATTGACTGTAATGAAGTATAAAATGAGTGCTATGTTATTAGAGATTAGTTTAATTTAATATTGTTTTAAGTAAAGTGAAGTTCAGGGAAGTTTAAAACGTCACATATTATTTTGGCTGTAGTTTAGCTTCATTAGGAATACTGTTTCATAGTTGTGATGCAATGATTAATTTTCCTTTGCTTGCTTTTTTGGTCTTCATTGCATGTATTCTATACTCTGCCAGCGAGCTATCCCAATGCAATTGAATAAATCGATCTATCTATATGTAGATTGTGGGACGTTGAATAGGATATAAGGTTAAATGAAAACCTTCACCGGTTCGTTTTTTGTTCACCTGTATTATAGAATCTGTTCATTACGTAGGAGAAGTATTTGGCAAAAAAAAAGAATTTTTATCTTTCAAAATTCTAAATTTATGATTAAATAATAATAAATTTTTCTATTTTACAGCTGTTGAAGTTAGTGTAGAAATTCGGATTTTGTTAGAAAATAGCCTTAACCATTGACTATCTCAATTTATTTTCAGTGTGAGTGTTACGTGTAGGTGAATGCATCTGGGATTCCTGAAAGCGAATTCACTAAAAAAGCAAACCGACAAAAATAAACTGTTACTGGATACACAATAAAATTGAAACAAACAAATTTACAATTGTTCTTTTGAAAGGTTTAGGGAAAAAGTGTTGATTTTATCACAGCACTACGATTTTGAAACATGTTGTTGCGTCGTCATAATTACCTGATCACAGCGAGATCAATCACAATATCTGTGGAGAGTGGGCAGCTTGTGCAAAACGCCCACGACCTCTAAAGTGATTGATGTTTGTTCGTTGTTTCGTGGAAAATGTGAGTGTATGTGTATCTCGTTGGATACAGTTGCTGCCTTTTAGTTTCCGGGTGGTCACTACACGTACTCGTACGAAAATTCACTAATATTTAGCATAATATTAAAAATAACTGTTGTAGGTGATGGTACATTGGTGGAAAGCTTTTAATAAACATTATGTACAATGAATCATGAGACTGTATATTTGGTTTCGTAATATTTAGCGTAAACTTTTAACAGCTTATGAAACTCAAAATAAAAACGAAATTCTTTAATAATTTTGGAATTGAAATTTTGTAACAACGGTGTGGAATCATTACCAGATATTATTTTCGGGTTTCCCAGTGCCTAAATCTAAACCGAGTAGGGGCTGTTCGGACTCTAATTCCTATGCACTGAATGCCGTCTACCCTAATCATTTTCTCTAAGAATTCATATCCTGTTATTTTCTTAAACGTCCTAAACTTTAACCTTTCTAGGCAATGGAAACCCCGTCTATAATCTCTCTCTATATAATAATGAATGTCTGTCTGTGTGTCCCCTATGCGTTCGTAAACATTCTTCCGATTGCGATGAAACATAGGTGAGATGATGTGTGCATCCCCGCGAAGGTTTCTGTCGGGTTTTCGAAGCGTTATGCAACTCTCAAGGGGTGAACTGGAGTGAAATGTTAAAGCATGCTATAACGGCCGATATTACCATCGATTAATTTTTGGGGTCTATGTGATTAATAGTTTTTGTCCAGATGCTTTTAGTGTATAATTTCAACCCAATGTGGGAACGACGTGGAGGGGCGTTACACAATAATAACACGAAACAACCGAAATTGGTGTCAAATCCAGGGTTATAGAAGTCAATGAGTTTAATTATTACATTCCCTATGTCAGTTAAGGTGTGGGGGTGGGAAAGCACGTGTGAAATACCTTTCATAAAAGTAATGAGTAAACAACGGAGAGTGGTACTCAATATGAGGTTATGGAAATCACTGAGCTTACCATAAAGTGTTAAAAGATGTAGTTTAGCCCTACGAGTAGAAGTAGAAGGGGTTGAAACAAATTTCCGTTTACAATCTTAAATGCGTAGACCAATTTCTACCAAACTTTTTTAAAACACACCCACCGTCTGTAGGGGTGGGGTTGGAGGGGGTGTCATTTGAAAACCTTCTTAAACAGGCATTAATAGCGTCGAATAAAACGTTGTCGGCGTCACTTAATTTGACGGTATCAGTCTAGAATTTTTAAGGGTCTAATTTCTAATCCAAAGGACAAGGAAGGGAAGCACCCTTACCATACAGATGGTGGTGGAAGGGGTTTACATAAAAAGTAAAGCAAAATATACCGATATTAGTGTCGATTCCGGGGTTATAGGAGACGCGGAATTTAATTCTAGCATTAAACAAGGTGGTTAATGAAATTTAATGTTCCACTTCGTGGAGATGGACGCGGTTGATAAAAGGTTACCCAGAGTAGTTTTGACCATCTTAAGTTAGTGAATAATTTTTTATTCTTTCCTCCTTTAAGGTACTGGTAGTAGTTTTATACTTCATTAAGTTTTCGAGTATTTTTTAACTGTTTTAATTTGTCGTGAATTTTTAAATACTTTTACTTTATGTAGAAGGAGAATACCGTAGGTCATCATCCTGCATAATTTGAAGTTAGATTCCTTGGGGTTAGGTCGGGGACGGGACCGTAATTGGGTAAATTTTCCAAAAGCTGGCATTATTGATGCTGGAAAATGAAATGTTTACCAAGAGGTTAGTGTCGAATCAATTCCTACTCCGGGCTAAGATAAACAAATACCCGGTCAACGTCGGCACTCAGCTAGTATCTTTAATGATCTTTAATAAAGTTTAAAATATATTTAACGTTATTTAATATACTGGACTTCCACATTCCAAATTATAACGTATTGTTAATTAATGTATTATGTAAATTAGCGGATACTTTTTATATTAAGTAAAATGCTTTAAATAGCAGGTAGGAGACAGATATTCCATCAAAACACGTTTTAATTAATTTCATACTACAGAAATTTATTAATGCTAGGATTAATTACAGCTTGGACGAAAATACCGCTGAGCCGCACACATTCGTCAGCATCTGATTACAATTTGGTTTATGGTTCGAACAATTACAAAAATCCTGTATTATAATATTACGCAATATTCGTTGAAATGCAAACTGTTTCGAAATTTGATCTGAATTTTACTCTAATTCCTAGAGCCTTTATTAAAGAAAATCCTATCGGAGCATTACGTGAAATTTCAGATTTATATTCAATTGTTACACTTACATGACAAATCACTTTGAAATAACATTCAGTAATTTAGGAAATTCTATATTCCTTCGTGTCAATAATTGTGGTAGGCATATTACAGCATATAAAACTATTTCATGGTGGATCATGCTAATTTTTGTTTTCAAATTATTCACCTATTCACATAGTTTAACCCAAAATCACTTCATATTGATACGTATACTAAATACAACTTATTCAAATACCTTCTAAAATTATAGAATGTTCCATTTCTAATACGTCTTATAAATTATTTTAACTAACAATAACTTGATTATTTTTTAAACTTGTCTGCACTACGAATTATGACCAAAATGGGTCACAGTATCTTAAAAAGCAATTTAAATCATTCAGGAAATTGAAGATAATAGATTCTTATTCCTAAATTCGTAAATTTTAATGTTTAATACCATATTTTCTTTATTGTTGAGGAAATTATTTCTTACTCATTCAATTTAAAATGAATTGTTACTAGGTTTATGTTTTATTAGAATACATCAGTATAGTTAGTGTGTTGTATTCATATACATATAAGTAGGTAGTAAAGAAAATTTATTTTATTGTCAAGAACATTTTTCAATTATGGTAATAGTTAATAATATAAGGGTTAGGGTGAAACAAGGTTCTATTTTTGGTCCGCTGTTATTCTTAACTTGTATAAAAGTTAATTAGTTCTATCTGTAAACATGTTCGTATTCCAGATGACACAACCATATTAATTAAAAACAACTGATGCTGTCTGGAACAAACTGCCAATCATATATAGAGTTGTAATATAAATTTATTTTCTGTAAATGAACTATCATTAAATTGTGACAAAACACACGCAATTTCATGTTAATACTTCCACTTTGCACCCTGTAGGTGTAGAAACGTAGGCAATGGATAAATTAGAATGTAATATCAAATTATGACAATATACAATTACAAAACTAGTGTGAGTGTCATTTTTGCATTACTGCAATATTTTTTGGATTCTACAGCGAAAGATAACACCCTATTATATTTCAGAAAAACGTATTATCATAATAATAAGTAGGTCATCAAGAAGAGGCCTATTAAAAATATTAGTATAATTACTCCCTCATTTCATACTATATATTCATTGATGTCATGTTTTAACAACAATTTGAACTATGAAGTATCAACTCTGAGTGATAGTCATTAATTAGAAAGAAAACAAAAAGAAATTTAATATAAATTTTAAGTTTTTATCAGTTGTTCTAAAAGTAGTGGAGTATGCAGCAGTACGCGTTTATATAAAAAACGGTTAATATTAAGAAATTAGGAAATAATCCTTTCAAATACTAAAATTCTGATTAGACGTTCTTACTACTCAGCTGTAATTTATTAGTAATTCAAAATGTAACCTTAATACTATATTGAACACGAATAATTAGATATTGCAACATAATATTATTATATTAATAACAGTGTAAATGTTTATCTTGAAATTTTCCTTCCTGTAAGTTAAAAATATGTAATTACTGGAATGAAAACATGTAATACGTACGAAATAAAACTGAAAAGAATTACTAATTTTATTACAAATAGTGAGTCATTTGACTCTTTTCTCATAATTGATGTCTTGTCTCTGCTGAATATCAATTAAATCTAATCGAATATGAAGAGTTAAGGAAAGACTGTTCCACTCAATGTCCAACCATTTTGTATTTCTCAAGTTAAAGTTTCACGTATGCAGCAATGTTTTTATGTTGAATTCAAAAACATGATTATTTAAGTCGGGAAATTTGCGAGGTAATTATACAGACATATTAACACAGGTACTGACATGAAACACACGAAAACTGAGTCGAATACAATTTTTTTGGGACCTTGTCTTTAATTCTGGGATACATTTTATGGCTGGGAATAGATAGAATTAAATCACAGAACAAAATAACCGCCAGCTTCATCCCCATCACAGTTCTGGTTTACATTAAATGTCAAAATAATATTCTGAGCATCTTTCGTATATTTAAAATAAATCTATGAAGCCCGTTTAAAAAGCAAATTCGGTTATTCATGTCTGGTAAACGTGTAAATAATTAATATAGTAATATAGAAATTTCCTCATTTTCTAATCTCGACTGACGTTTTCAGAAACGAATGATGTTGCAAAGTGGTTTCACGTAATTGGGAATTAAAATAAAATAGAATTTTGTGGCCAATGTTGGCACGTATCCTAAGATCCCGCATTGTATGTAGAACTGATCAATAAATTTCCCGCGCCCGTTTCGTTTGACGAAGATAATCCCAAACCGAATTATCAAAGGACGGAAATATGTGATTGAATTTTTACCTCCTGCAGGCAACTTTGAATTGAGTGAAGTTAATTAAAGTCTGGGGTGACTCGCCTGCAGTGACAAACCGCGAGCGACTGTTCTCTCCGCGGATAATGATAACGGTACAACACTTTTACTAATTGAAACACCGTTAAATTCCTCCCTGTATGAATACCGATTTGAGCTCTCTAATGGTAGATTCAAAAGGCAGCCGAAGCCTGCAGCGTTCGCACGTCACGTGCTTAATTTGTAGAGGGGCTTTCAGGTGGATTGCGTAGATCCATCCGCATATCCCTAAATATCGGCTAGCCTTTCACCACTTCCGCTCACGAAAAGTCGTGTGCTTTGAAACAGATACACTTTCACTCAGATAACAATTTGAACACTTCAGAAAGATATTGAAAATACAAAATAACATTCTTTCCGCAGCTCTTCTTTCAAAATTGTCCTACTTAAGTGGATCGTATTAAAGTGAGCCATAGACGGTTTAATTATCTTGAAATTAGAAATTAGAAGAACACACGAGTCAAGCCACGGATTCATGTAGTCTCTGAACTTCACACCCACGACATATACGGAATATGTTCTTTATATGGCAGAGAATATAACCCAGGTTGGAATAGGATAGACGTAATTACAATTTTGAAGAAACATTATATATTTGTCGAAAGAATTTATTGGACGTTTAAGACTAAATGAGTAGTTAAATATTATAGCGAAATGTATTTTCAAGCAATATAGAAAAACTGTGTTCATCTTTAGTATAGTGCGCTGAGAACATCAGCAGGACCTACTGCATTCAACCCAGATCTATAAAAGGTAATCTTTAAAAGACAGCTACTCCATCTTCTTTTACGGACAGATAGTATAAATTTATACGTCGTCTGTATTGGAACGTGGAATGGGAAGAAAAGGATTTGGGGGAACGTCTGGGGTCCCGAGACCGGGTATCGTGGCTTTGTTACGAGAGACGGGATCTGTAATAATAATTGGAGGCTATATCCTGGAATAACGTCTAATACAAAAACATTGAGAAAATTAGGTGTTGCCAGAGGTTTTCATTTATTTTATTTAACTTATGAACGTGTAGGTACAATGAAACTTGTTGTAGACATCGTTTTCTAAATAAAGCACAATCCGCTTGCTAAAATTTCGAAGCTTTCCATAATTTGAAAAATTTTTGTTCCCATTTTAAATATGTTGCAACGTCATAATTTACCTGCTTGAATTTATCTGCGACTTATTTACTGTGGTAATTATAGATTATAATTCAGATATTAATTAAATAGAAGGATCAAATAACTTTATTTTACAATAACGGGATCAGGACTACAAGCTGGCATTTGATTGGTTGAAAGGAATTACCAAAGATTGTTCCTCTAACTTAGATTCGCACTTTTAACAAAGCACAAACTTGGTGAGAATTAAAAATATAATTATAATATATTAGTTACTTTGAAAATTTATACCCACACACAGCACCCGGTGTTTTATGAATTGGATTCTCTCTTACTATTTAGTCTTGTGGAATCAACTAAAATTATATCATGGCGAGCTGTTTCAGTGAAGAAAATGAATGTGTTACTTACCCAAAAGAGTTAATAAAACTCGTTTAAATAATTAAGTAAAAACAAGATTTTCAAATATTTTGGAATATACCAGAGCTGAAACAAGTAAAAGGGGAACTTGGAAAGGAGATTTCAATATACAAGATTACAGAGGAATATAAATTAAGATGCATACCGAAATGAAAAAACCGTATTCTTAAAGAGACGGGGGAAAAAATAATTGTTTTACCATTAATTCTTTATGTAAATCACAAAGAAGGGCTTTTATACCACATAAATTTGTAATTTGATGATTATATTCTTCATATGGTTTCTTCAGTAAATGTAAGTAATTCCGTCGTCTCTATGAACAATTACGACGGATTTTCAGGCTTATCTGATGATTAAAACGATTTCATTTGGTCTCCATCAGTGGGTATCATGCGGGACATCGCGTTAAAAGCTTTCGTAAGACGCGAACATCCTGCTTTTAGCACGCGTCACTGAAACTGACGCTGTGCGCTTAAAGTCTGACCCTCTACATAGAAAAGCGGTAAAAGCGAGATATCTTAAATCTTCCACTCCATTGAGGAAACACTGAGTAGTTTAAAAACTTTCCGAATTGTTGGATACTTCAGTAGTAACCATGTTTCAAATTCTTATAAACTGGAGAGATGAGAGATCATTTCATATTTTATGATATATAATCTCTCTCTCTTATTCGTACATAATTGAATTAATTAATTTTACTAAATTTCATTATCCATTGTGTGTGTAACTGGCGATCAGCTTTCACCTTTGTACTGTCTACTCTCTATACTGTTTACAAATTAATCTCAGACAGTCTAAGTGCTGTAATATGAGTCACTCCTTTAATTTGCACAGGTTCTTAAGATTTGGAAGGTTTCAGGTCTCTCCTGGTGAATTATAATATTTCTTGCATATAGTAAATCTCCGTAAAATATTCAATTGAATTTACCTCCCATTGACATGCCAATTCATGATATATTGAATATGGAATGATCAGTGCTTCGAGTGAGGCAGGTTGCCTAGACTCGAATTTTGCGTCCCACCAGCAAGTCCATCCTTCAGTTATTTGAAGAGCCTGAATAACTATTTAACCTTGTCTTCATATTTATGCCTTCTACAGCCCCTCTTTCTATCACTTCCTATCAACAAGGTAGTTGCTACAGTTTTTTATTACCCACTAGTAGACTGTATCTAAGAAAGACCAACCAAAATGCATTTCACACCTAATGAAGTATTTAATTATAACTAACCTCTAAATTTTCTATCGTGAAAAAACATGTTGAAATTAAATTTCAGTTTCTTCGAAGATAAAAAATTCTTCAAAACTTATAAGGCTGACGCGTTCGTTTATTTTAAATATAAACATTTTCTTCCAATCTTCCTAACGATCCGATTAAATCTATAAATGGTACACGTCTTAAATCGAAAATATTATCATTCCTCGTACAAAAAAGAGCGGCCATCCATAATATAAGACGTTTATTTCAATAAATATTTTACAAAAATATTGTACATTAATAATAATAATTTGTAGTCCACTGATTGGACTCAATTTTTACAGTGGAAATAATTATAGACTTAGTCACTCTATGGGACTCAAAATAAATTTAAGTTTACATATAAAAATACATTTCTAAGTTCATTTAATGGACTGACACGGTAACATTGGTTTTAAATATTTCTTGAAATATCCGTCTCAGCCGCCTCCAACTTCAACGGCGCTCCATCCTCTCGCACTGGTGACGTCGCAACACGGTGGCTGGTGTCACGTTTACTACTTCCAATACCTCCAAATCAAATACGGACACAGTAAAGTAAATAGTGGTACTCCTTTTTTACAATTTTCAGTAACTGCAATTTTTCTTATTGAAGATATATTTATTATCACGTGATACTTTAATTTAAATATTTCTTAATGGAGTCCGTAACTACCCCATATTGTTGTTATTCCGTAATGCATAATCGAATGAAAACAAAAGTGGTCTACTATTTTGGCAGTACCTTCGCTACAGTGATTTTATAAAATGAACAGCATGGAGCTCACTTTGATATTACGGTCTTCTTCTTCTCCTATCAATCCAGGATTAGGTCTGTTCCGGTCTCACCATCTCTTCCACGGTCTTCCCACATTCCTTCTTCCTATTGGGTTATATTCCATTATTTGTTTGGAAATCCTATGTGGCGGCATACGATGTACATGTTATTTCCATTTCTCTTTACGTTGGATCGTCTTCTCTGTTATTGATTGTATGTCTAGTTCATCTCTTATTGTTTCATTTCTGATTGTTTCTTCTCTAGTGCATCCTTTAACTGATCTTAGAAACATAATTTCTGATGTTTCTAGTTGTCTTAGATCTTTACTTCTAAGCGTCCAGCTTTTCGCCCCGTATAGTAAAGTGGGAACTGCCATAACTTTATAAAATATTATTTGCGTTTCTTTCCTTGTTTTCCCCTTCAGGGTTCTTCCTATCGTGCCACATATATGTTGAAAAATTTTAATTTTACTCCGTATATCTTTATCTTGTTTATATAATATATCGCATCCTAAGTATTGGAAATGTGATATCTGTTCAATTGGTTTATCATCTAGAATTATTTTTGTTCTGACTGAATAATTGCCTAAAAATGCCATTGCTTTTGTTTTCTTTATGGAAATTTTCAGGTTATAGCCTTGACTTAGTACATTTAGTCTATGTAAAGCTATTTGTAGTTTGTCTTCACTATCTTGAATTATGGCTTGATCACTTAGCGAAAAGCATCGTGTTGATGTATTTATTCCTTCCTATACCTG
The DNA here is from genome assembly GCA_037074705.1 of Zhengitettix transpicula. Taxonomy (NCBI): domain Eukaryota; kingdom Metazoa; phylum Arthropoda; class Insecta; order Orthoptera; family Tetrigidae; genus Zhengitettix; species Zhengitettix transpicula. The sequence continues at coordinate 152,393,933 of CM073590.1, forward strand.
ATGGTGTTTTCTCTCTTCTCCATTCCCGTATCATATCATCTATGTAAATGTTAAATAACGTAAGTAACAAGCTACATCCCTGTTTAACTCCTTGATTCGTTTCTATTTCTTCTGATATCGCTTTTCCATTACTAATTCTATTTCTTGTATTTGTATGTACACTTTGTGATACCTGAATTAAATGTTGAGGGATGCCTCTTTTTTCCATTATTAACCACAAATTATTTCTCTTAATCATGTCAAATGCTTTTTCATAGTCTATGAAGGCCAGGTGTGTTTCCAAATTAAATTCTCGTCTTTTTTGTATTATCTGTTTCAATGTGAAAACATCGTCAGTGCACAATCTTCCTTTTTGAAAGCCTGCTTATTCCTCTATTAAAATTGTATCTGAGATATTTCGAAGCCTTTCATTTATTATTTTCCTATATATTTTATAAGCAGTATTCAGGACACTAATACCTCTGTAATTAGATGTATTACTTCTTTCCCCCCTTGGAATGATTTTTGCTGTTTTCCATTCTCTCGGTATTTCATATCTTTCCCATCACACATTAAAAAGATGTAGCATGCTGAATTCAAAGAGATTTCCTCCGTATTTAATCAATTCTAAATTTATTTCATCTAAACCTGATGCTTTCCGGTTTTTCATTTTTTTAGGATTGTCTTCAATTTTATTATATCTATGATATTACGGTATTACCTTAATTTATCGCCTAAAAACTGACAGAGACAGGCTGTGTGTTGATTTAAATTTTGGGGTATAGTTCATATTTTATTAAATGTAAAAAATATTACCATTTCAATATTCTGTATACTTTAAATGAACCATTGCAGTCTCAAATTTCTGGATTAAATTTTATTAGACAGTATTCGTGATGACTTTATTATCTCCTACGTAGAGAACTGACTTACGTGAGTATAATTATATAGGTACATACAAATAGCATTATTAATTCGGGTTCTTGTGTCGCTTAGGACCAGTTTTTTTTCACTGCTGGACAGGTGTTAAAATATGTGTAGTCATAATTTCAATTAAGTTAAATATTTCCAAATTTGACACATTAATGCACACTACTGGGTAAGAGGATCCATATGCAGCAGTTTTTAGAGTTATATTCTCGGCAACGATTTGAAAAATGTATGTAAGTTACTTCCTGCCACGAGATGAGCATTAGATTCAATCAATTACAAAAGTGATTTTAATAGTAAAGCAGCTGAATCAGAAATATGTAAAATAATTTTAAAACGTCTGTCATCATCACCAGCAACGATAACTTCCAGTTTTACAGTGATAACATTATGAAAGTGGGCAAAAAAAAACTGATCATTCTCCGTTTCTCGATTTTTGTGGAAACTACGGTGGGTTTTCATTGTTATTACTTAATTATGCGATTTTTATTAACTTTATTATTCATAATTCATATCTGACTAAACTTTAGATAGATTAATACATTACTTGTGCAGTGTAGCTTGTTAATAGATTTTGAAACCAAACTAACTACAAGCGAAACAACGTTACATGTTGATTGGTGTTTGACTGGACCCGACTTCCCGCAAATCCAGCATTTCTCTTGAAGCCCGTGGTCCTGACAACGCCCCTCCAACACCTGTAATTGGACGCTGTATTTTTGAGATGCAATGCATTAAACATTCTAGCACGGTTCCTGTGTTAACTCGGCTCTAGGTAAACAGAGACAGAAGCATCTCCTGCTGTTAGACTTGCAGATTACTGCGCGTGCGCGTTAAACATCGGTGTGAGCTGCAGCGTGAATGAATAATTCAATACAAACGGTCTCTGTATCCCTTTGTTTTCTATAAACGCGACTTCCCAGTGTTCCCTGGAATATACCATCTAATGATCAACATTAATTAACTGTCAATTAAAATACCAAAAGTATTGAACAAATGGACTCAATCGTGAAAGTTGAATACATGAATTAACAATAAAGTTTAGATGTAAAATTGTGCAGTTTTTCTAAAACTTTAATATCCAACATGTGGGATAGCAGCGCCATCTACCAAGTAAGGAATGACGTATTCCCTGTTCTGGATGAAAGCCAGCGTTTTCTTGGCTTTGGGCTTGATCTCGTCTTGGGGCTCCTCACTTCGATGGGGAAACTTTCCAAATTCATCTCTCCTTACACTACTTAGGTAAGAGCTACTGAAAGGAAAAGTATGCCAGAGGTAGAGTGTGTTTGTACTCAAAATCCTCCTTTTTATTGTTTATTGTTGTCCGGGGTATTCAAACGTTTCATTTACAATTTCACAGCTCTTTTTACTCAGAGTTAGCTATTTGATGACGCATTATTTAAAGTAATTCGAAGGAATAGACTTCAAACACATACGGAAAACACGAGTCCCTATAACTACTATGTGCGTGTTAGCCAACAGTTTTGTCAGATTTCGGTGAGAAAGGATGTTTTATATTTTATAATTAGTGAGTAGAGAAGTCCACGGTTTCAAGACAAATTCAGTGTGTTTCATGGGACTTAATAAATTGACCAAAGTCAGGCAAAGGTTAAATGAACTAAGTGTATGCGAATCTCCCTTTACAAGCAATGAACATACAAGTATGGTAAAGAATTATTTTTGTGGGCTGGGTTTTTACGTTAAATAAAAATAAGTATTTGACCAATAAAGAAATTTCTTTAAGTTTATTAAAGTTAAACATGAAAACTCTTATCTCAGGCACCTGTGGTTTTTACATAGAAGAGATCTGCTGCCCGTACCAAATGCGTACTGCTGTTCTGTGTTGTGTTGCCTGCTGTACCTCTCGTACCGACGTACTGGCTAAGGCGTTGGCCTCCGGGATTGAATGTTGGCAAGCCGTCGTACTAAATTGGGTGGTGCTATTCTGTGAACTTTTCACTAACAAATTGTGGCTCCTTTCTCACGACGATTCTGCCTCGAACTATATCAGAGACAACAACTTTACGGAGCCTGTCTTAATCACATTCACCAGCTTCGGTGAGCGCAGAACAACTGTTCCTTTCAAAAGCTTATCTCCTCCCTTATATCCTCCAATTCTTTTACTTTTTTCATTGTTAGAAAACTTCGTCGAAATGCCTGATTCTTCCATTGTCACAAGATTTATAGCACGCAGCTGCAGTTCCGTAGTCAACAATAGCTAACTATTCTGTCATGTTGAGGCTAACAATCGAGACAGGACACGAAATTACTTGGATGGAAATATTTATCTCCTCCACCCCCACGCACGTGCACGGTTTCAAATTCTCAAGACCACAGCAAACAACACTTCCGAGAGAAAGAAAAAATTAAACCTAAATACACGCGTTACAGTATATATCCCGCATTATCGATACGTTTGACCAGGCACAACGGCGTTAATTAAAGAAAAACTAAAAATAATTATTTGAGACGCAGTAATCCTCAATGAATCGAGGATAATAAAACTATAAATTATATATCTTAAATAAAGACACCTGCTTTATCTGAAAAGAACAAAAAACTAAGTATCAATAGATGATGTGGTATACAGAACGCAAATGTGTATATAAAATGAAATTTATATGTGATTTATTTTAGTGGAGCGGGGGCAATTCAGCGCGAGAAGTTTCAGTATTGGATAAAATAGAACAACTAGGGTATATAAGTAACTGAAAGGTTTTGTGGTCAAACACGTGGTCGGGGGCTAACCGCGGTAGAAGATGACAGCTGGCGACGGTAGAGTTTACATTCGTCGGTAAAATTTATAGAAAGGCAATTTTATAGCACTTACAAAATAATGACGCGCAAGCAATTTCAAGAGTATCAGGTACAGTTATTTATTTTGGAAAATTTCTTTAAAGATAAAAGCTGTTTAAAAAATGGTGTTTCTTCATTGGGTGATTAAATAAATTGTAATTTACTTCAAGATTAAAAGCAAGTTGAAGGCAAGCCGCGGCAAATCGGATTCTCTCAATATGTTCAGCAGCAGTCTACACTTGACCTGTAATGCGTATTTGCTGGTGCGTAACAATACCCTGGCAAGTTCTTCCCTACAACACGAGCTTAGGTATTCTAAATTGAATTAATTTGTTAAACTTAATTCGTATTTAATTGCAGTTCTTCACTCTTTAAAAATATAATAATAATTAAATTAGAGGTATTTCATAAAAGAAATTGTCAAAACGTATCAAATTATCATTACCATTACATTATTCACAGCATTGATTATTTATATATAACGGCACCAAAAAAGTTTAAACACTCCAGTTTTTATATTTTTTATATTAAATTACTAAAAACTAAATGTTAAGGAATTTAATAACCAACTTTTATGCTTTTATAACATAAAAGCAAACATTAAATGACAATGTGGAACGTATACGAAATATAGATTGATTGCGGGGCCAGTTAAATACGGTAAACTGAACGCATCTCAGTAAAGAGCTGCAAAGAACGCTTGATTATACCTGTTTATAATATCCGAAAAACCGTCATTATGTAGAGGTCGCGTCATAAAATTAGGAAAAGAAAAGACCATCTTTCCCCCTGGCAAATTGCCAATTCTGCCATTTCATTTCAAGTAGTAATTCCTTTCAACTTTACCAATATTAAAAAAATCTTTTTTGAGGGAGTCCAAAACAATCGTCGTATTCTAAATGACTCAACAATATCCAGGGTACCAATTGAGTCCGAAATACTCCTGTACATTATGAGAGTCTAAAACAATCATAGAACAAAAAGAGAGTATAACGTACCATTGGTACACTAAGAGAATCAAATAATATTCTTTTAACTAAAATAAATTCCAAAATACTTCCTGTACCTTAAGAGATACATAAATACTCCCTTTACTTTAAGAGATTTCAGAATATTTCTGGAACCCTCAAAGAGTTAAAATTACTTTCCGTAGCACGAACGAGTCGAAAAGCTGCTGGTATTAATTCAGAAATAAGATACGGAGATTTAGTTAAAGCTCAGTACTATAGGCAACACAATCCAGATATATTTAGAGGAAAAATACTCCAAGTGTTCTAGAATTTTAAAAATACCATCGGTAACCTGAAAGTGTCAAAAATATTCCCGATAACTTAAGGGAGTACAAATTAACTCCGGAAGCCTAACAGAGTACAAAATACTGCCTATAAGGATAAAAATTACTTACTTTACCTTAACAGAACCAAAATTACCTCCGGTACATTAACAGTGTCAAAAATACTACCGGTACGTTAGAGAATCAAAAATATTGATGGGAATCTAAGAGTGAAGAAATTTACTCCCGGTATGTTAAGAGAGTCAAAATATTATCGGTAAGCCAATAGAAATAATAATACTCCCGGTTCCTTTAGAGACGAAAAACATTTTCAGTTACCTAAGATAGCCAAAAATATGTATTTGTCCCTAATAGCGCCAAAAATACTCCTGATAAATTAAGAGACTCAAAAACAATTGTCTTTTTTATGTAACGCCCCTCCACATCTTCCCCAAGGGTTCTCCCCTCACAAGCCGTTAGAGGTTGAAATTATACACAAACAACATTGTTATAAACTCTATAAATCTCATCGAGCCCAAAATATATTTATTCCACGCAAATATCGGCCCATTTTGCATGTTTTAATATTTCCACCCCGCCTCTAGAAGTAGTAATCGTCTCTTACCGCAGCAGTGTTTGTTTCCGGCTTTTAAGTAATATGTGTACAAAATTAATTTAAATGTGCTCCATGTGTTAAATTTGTATACGTAACATACACTCAAATATTCAATTATAATTATTAGAAGATTACTTTAAATAAAGTCTTGAGATCAAATCACTCGATTAAATAATTTTTTGTATGCACAACTGAAGTTATAAATTTATTCTTCGGTGAAACACGAATAATTTCATGAATTGAAACAAAATAATATATTTTTTAAACGATTAAAAATACTTGATATAATACAGGAAAAACCCCTGCTGGTATCAATCCATTGCTATGACTCAAAAGCAAAGTGTAGATCATAGATGAAAAAAAAAATTGGGGGCACTACACGTATATAGTAACTAGTGACTAAGGACATCACTATGTTTCCTTCTTATTTATTCTCTTTTATTATTAAGCACTTCTTTAATAATAAATTACACGTTTGATTTTTAACGGATTTCAAATGAAAGTGCACATTGGTCAGTCCATCAAAGACCGTCACAAATTTTTATTTCCATAAACTATTATTTAAAAATATTAAATTTGCGTCTTTCGTTATCTTAATATGTATTATACATGTCTTACTGTGGTCTTTGATTTTACACGAATTATGCATCGTTTTAGGCCGTATAGTTGAAAGTAAATTAATGTTATATTAAGATTAAAATCCTCTTTCAAAAATTATCACTGCTTCTTGAGAACACGAAACACTTTTAGAAATTCCGGCAACCCTGACACCAAAAAACTCAAAGGATCACTTTTAAGTGGAACAGGTTCGATGCTGTAAAACGAAAACAAAAAGTAGTAACACATCACGAATATTTCTGCTGAAAATCTCGCAAAAAAATCAAAGTGAATTGTGCTTCTCATCCTTCCAATAGATCAGATTTATCACCATATAACGTTTTAATTTAACCTAATGCGAAAAAAGCCTTCGTGGTAAGCATTTTTCTTCTTCAATTGATATAATGCTGAAGTTTCATATCCGACTAAAAACACAAATAAATGGCGTCCAACGTCATAGAAGACTGAAAGAACGGCATACAAATATATTTTATATAATGTGTATTTACAATACTGTGATATTGACCTCCAAAGTTTTGAAGATGAGTAAAGGAGCCTGGTTAAAATGCATTGATGAAACAGCCCTCATATATAAACAGAAGCAAAGGCTGCGAAAGAAATTTCATCAACTATAGAAACATAAAGAACAGGCACTATCATATTAATAAGTGTGAACTATTTACCAAAAATCAGACGACTATTTTCGATAGTTATTCATCTTTAAAAATAAACTTTTGTTTAAATAAAACAAATTTTGATAACAAAAAGCATTATTTACTATCCTTGTAAATGATTCTAAAGCATCGATCAATAAATTTATCAACTATATAATCATAATTAAGGAAACCGACTTTTATATTTTACTTAGTAATAATAATATCATATTTTTTCATTTTTAATTAACTAAGGACGAACTTAATTCTAATAACTTTATAACGACATTAATGGAAATTGACACTTAAGGCTAACATTTCTGGATTCTGTTTCAAGAATATACGTAATAGAATCTGTATAATATGCGTAACAGCATTGTATCATATTTAGATTTCCCATTTAGTACTCCAAGATTACCTATGCCTGTAGAGTCAATTGAGAATTATGGCGAAACTGACAAGCGTGCTGATAGGTGCAAATTATCGTTAACTGGCACGTCCAGGCGTGTCAAAAACAGATTCATTTCCCTATTTAATCACTAATGCGCTGACTGTCAAGATACTCAATGCAGACAATTCAGGGCACATTCGAATCATAAATGGTAATTTGGATAACTGCTCACTTAAAAGATTTTTAGCTAATAGGCTTGAGCCAAATTCCTGGTCAATTTGCATATTTTCGTCGAGTCATCTGTCTTATGACCGATGACTCATGCCGTTATCCACCTCTTTTTCTCCAGTGCATTTCATACATCCAACATATTTAAATACCTTTTATTTTACAGTTATTGCTAACTATAACCCTTGTTAGTTTACTCCTAAAATGTAATTATGCACAAACTCTAACGGGTTCAGTATTGGTACTAAATTGTACCAACTATTTCCCGAGTTTTCCAATGGCTGCTTCATTTTAAAAACTTTATAACTCCTAATTTTCTGTACATTTTCTGCTGTTTAATCCATACAATCGTTTAAGAGTTCAGATTGGAACAAGAAATCTGTGAGAGCTTTCTCTTTCAGGTGAACCTACCCAGAGAGATGGCGGGCGCTGTCTTAGGGAATGCCTTCTCTCTCTGCTTTTTGACTAAAGTTCTCATAAGCCGATGCACCTTGCCTGTTTTGAGAGGTGTACATACCGGGGTGGCAGACCTTAAGCATATGGTAAAAGTTGTTCTCTCCTCCCATTGGAACTGTCAGCCACCACCTGTCTCCTAACTGGTCGAGGCACAGAGAAGGGAATTCGTCGTCCGCACAGAAAACACCTCTCCCGCTATCGGAAAGGCGTGGGATGAATACCAATTGCCGACCTACTTAATGTAGGTTTTCTAGGCCTTGACCTGCATCACTTCTAGGCAAATGCCGGGTAGGATCCTTGACCCGTAAGCCCGGAGGCCCTAGTTAACCATTTGGGTACCTTCCTCTACTCTTTCGCATCCCCACTTTCAAATCCCTGCCTATGCAATTAAAGGGGAGTTGCCACCATGTGAATTACTCTCATGTAGCCTGATACTCTAAGAAAAAAATACGATTATAGAAACCCTTTCGCCCAGTCGTAGTTCAATTCTTTTCTTTTGACGCACAGTCTTAGTAAATACCTGAGTTTTATTCTTCGGAAACATTGGTACCAATTCAAATATTACTACGAAGTGAAATAACCCCAATTTCTTCTACTATCCTGGAAATTTTGTAATGGCACAGAAAACTTAGTATATGTAATCGCTCGCATTATACTTTAGACTCTTCAGAGAAATTCTCTGATAGTTTATTCTCAATTTCATACTTGCAGAACACAGTTGACTGTTTTCTTTTCTTAGTCCCACGTGCATTCTTAGAGATCTTAGAAGGTTTTGTATAACCTACATAATTACTATTTTAAATAAAAATATTTTATTCTGGTTTGCATAATTTATGCGTTTTTAATATAAACAAAGGGAAATTTTGGATATAACTATATCTGGGTCGGTGAAGTAACTACGACGAATACAGAATAACGATTGGGAAAAAATAAGTTGGCTGGAAGAACAGGAAATTTTCGAGGTCAAAGTGTGAATTTGAGACTTGCCTAAATTACTAAAAGGTACATTTATAAATTTCTTTGGCCATGATCATATTAAGGAATTTATCCCAACATTGAACAGTTTAGCAGTTGAGGCATTTGTTCAAATATTTATTTTCATTACTCTGGCGTTCTGTCCATTCCCTCTGCTAACGTTATCAAACATCGGCAACTGGACACTGGGAACGAGTGCCGAAACCAGATTTTCAGTATCTTCACGCGCCTGCCTGAGAAATCCTGATATCAGCAGACTAAAGTGAGCAAAATAACTATAAGAAGAACGTCTAGTAAGTCCATTAATTTTAAATATGTAATATAATATTATATTTTAAATATATAATATAATCTGTAGCAGAATCTTTCTCAGCAAATTTTCTGTTTCAAAGTAAAAGTTCACGTTCTGTCTTATTCCAAGGGTCGCGAACGTGAGCCTTATATATCCAGAATAGTTTGTATTATGGTATTTTCTTGTATTTACTATATTTTAGTAACTTTTTATTCTTTTTGTTATAAAAAGGGTAATATTTTGTGCATAGGATTTAATATATATATATATATATATATATTGTAATACTAATTAGAGGCCAGTAATGACTTTAATAATTGGATTGTTAGCGGAACCAATTCTTCAAAAGACGACAATGTGTAGGCTAGCTTTGTTGTGAGCCGCGGGATTGTCTGGAGCAGTTGGTCTGTGGTTGTGGTAGCGTCAGGGAATCAAAAGTTGGGAGTGGAGAACGAACAGCGTGGCCCGAGTATAAATCCAACCGATTTAAAAAAATTTTTTTTTTAGGGCAACAGGCTACATGAGGGTAATCCACTTTGGGCAACTCCCCTTTAATAGCATAGGAAGGGATTCGAAAGGGGGAATGCGGAAGGGTAGAGGAAGGTAGCCAAGGGTTAACAAGGGCCCCCGGGCTGTATTTTAAGGATCCTACCTGGCATTCGCCTGAAGAAATGCAGGGAAAACCCTAGAAAAACCTGCATCAGGTAGGTCGGGCATTGGGTACATGTCCCACGCCCTTCCGATACCGGGAGAGGAGTTTGCTGTGGGGACGCAGCATTTCCTTCTCCGTGCCTCGACCGAAAGTTACAAGTTTTTTGAATTCAAGTATAAAGTTTGGACAGCGAGAGACTTAGTAATCAAATAATTAGCGCCACATTAAGATTCCTACGTGTACTGAGACCATCATCAGTTTCCACATAAAGACGACCGTGTTTTGGACAATCAAGTGTAGAGGCAGTGATCTTATGGCCTATTAGCGTAAATTGTGAGCCCTATCCCAGGAATCAAAGTCTGGTACCAGCCGAACATTTTTGTAAGTAGAAACCAATTTAATTAAGTTTGTTTTTGTAAACGATAGTTAAAGGTATTCGTCACAGTTCGTTCTTCTCGTTTTGGTTTAGATTGTTAATTTCTTAATTTATAAATTCTATGATTGTGTAACGTAAATACAAAGGTTGTTCTTTACTTATCAATCCCAGGTAAACGACGCTGAAAGAAGGGTTATCAAATCTCTAAACATTGAAAACTTTAAATGTATTTAACCTCATAGAAAATGGTATAAATTTCTATTGAATAAAATAAATGGTATTGTAAAGTTTAAAGTAGTAATTATTTCTCGATTCTTCCATTTTTATAACGAACTATCAATTTAATAAAGCTGCAAATTAATTGTTTAAATAATAATAAAATTTTGTTTAATTAATATCAGTTTAAACATTACATTTGGCTTCCACAAAGTGGGGAAATCCAATTGTTAATTAATACCTATTTAATTTAATCATTACAATATATATATATATATATATATATATATATATATATATATTGTAAAGGTCCAAATTCTCTAATATATAACAAAAAGTATAAGAAATACCAAGTGACCTTTCCTTCTATCTGAAAAGATAAACATGCCGGCTTGTTCGGTCAAAATAGAGCTGTTATGGATTTGTCAGGGTTGGCACACACACAAAGAAAAAACAATGTACTATCAAATGAGTTGAATATATTTATTCTCAACGAACTTAACAAATCCTCAAAACAACAACCTATCAATAATAACATCCAACTTGTTTAACGTGTATGGGCGCCGCAAAACCTTGCAATCTGTTTTTGAAAATCAACTGCGCGACTGACAACGGGGCCAACCGCACTCATCAATCATACTAAACAAACAATTCAAAAAAATAAAAAAATTAGCGATTTTAATTTTGTCAATTTGGCACCAACTGTGCATTGAAAATTATTGCTCACAAATATAACATCCAATTGGCTTCTTATAAAAAAAACGTCAATGTGAATCCGCACTAGTTAATAATTTCACACGTGATCACATCCACCGATGTATGTGGTTCACTTCTTGAATACACTGAATATCCTACAAGACTACGATGTCGGGAGAACTATTAACCGGACACTCAGTTTCCGCTGTAGGAAATCCAACGATGACGAATTTAAAAATGAGATTGTTTTATTTTTCAAAGAACAGCCCGCCGCTAATTTATTCGTTAAAATATGTAGAATGGATTACTTTTATAAAAAAAATTACTTGATTTAATTTTTTTCATGCTTGAATAATGGTCGAATTTTTTTTTATAGTTTAATTACTAAATTGTTGTTTGAGAAGCATTGAGAACTCGATGTGAAACAATGTCACGTCACGTACAACAATCAGTGAATAACCGCTGATATTTTCATTGCGAAGTCTGAACCGTTCGCAAAATCGACGAAAAAAACATATGGAACCTCACAAAATATTTATATATATATATGTTACCAACATCAATATCAGATATTTAGAAGTAAACTGGAAAATTGATATTACTTAAAATTTTAGGAATGTATACACTTTCTCTGCAATGAATGAGTAATGTGTAATGAATGATTTTTGATTACATAAATTTTACAAATTTATAAAAACTATTTAAGACATGCACCGTCGACCTATTTCGTCAGGGTTAATTTTTGTGTGGGGAGATAATGGCAAAACTTGTGTGGTAGTATGACCAAAATTTATTTATTAATTTCAATTAATTATCTTTTGCCCGAATTTCGCTGTTGAAATTCCACTTTGATGCTTGTAAACATTATTCGCGTTTGGTAGGCTTCTTACTTCTTTACGTTTTCTTCATAAACAAACACTTTACTCGTTTTTCATTAACATTGATTCTCTGCACTTTAATTTATGTCGTTGTATTCACAGTTTTAACTTAACTCATAGCGATTATCATTCACACTTTTGTGAATTCTATTCTCTCGTCATCGAGCCAACCAAACACTTTTTACATTTTATTCTTTACTTAACGCCCGCTTTCCACGGACGCATAGTAGCTACTATCTCACTCCTCTGGTATGCCAATCTGACGTGTAAGACTGACCGTCATCAATTTTCGCAACAAAAGGCTGGTCGCTGTCACTCACTACCAGATTTTGACTTTAAAGACGCTCCAAATCCTTGACAATTTCATTTAATTTTAAACAATGTTTGACGCATTTATAAATTTACCTCATTACAAATGACTTCATTTAATTCTACCCTCTGAATATTTCTTACTAATACGTGTCTCTAAGTATGTGTGTGTCCCTTTTTAAAAGAAAGGAATCTGTTAATTTAAAAAAATATGTATTTGTGGAGTTTCTACCCTTGTTGTATGTGTTATACAGTTGTAACATCTGCCTTCCAGGATACGTTCTGACTCTTCTTCTCAAACACATTTTAAGATTATTCGCCATAAATACTTAAATAGCGAGTAAAATCTGTTTACATTAAACCTACACAGTATTAGCTCAGAGGGTTTGCTTGTGATTTAGGAGCGCGTAATATTTCCGCTCCTTGCTATGAACACACAATTTAAAGCTGACTGGTTGAAAATCATCAAAGCTTGCAAAGTTACTAAATGAAGCTAACGGAAACATTTATTAGCAAAATTGTATTAAAACTATCACTAATTTCATTTAAAACTAGACAATGATTCTCAATATGCAAATCCTTAGTCCAAAGTATGGTTTTCGTTATTACATAAGAGTAACGTATGCTTTGGAGCATCGTCAATTGTAAATATATTTTATTATATAATAATTCCTCTAATGATAATCAGACAAAACGGAGTAACTGAATAAAAACATATTTTGAAACTTATTTGAAAATCTCCTGATTAATTATGTTTTGTAAAATCAATGCAGTTTTCACCATTGTTAACCGCTGGCTAATTGATTTATGACACTCAAAAGTATTGAGGTACCGAATTTATAAACGGGACTTTCCTTGAAGGTATCAGAAATGAGTTTATTAGAATAAATACAAACAGGTTCTCAAGCGAAGTGCGGTTACGGATCTAGGTTAAATACTACTCTACTTTACTAACGTCTATTTGAACTATAAACTTTATGCGGTAGCTATAATAAGTTAATAACACCACGATATATTTCTTGATGTGAAGTCATATTAATCTGAATTAAATTATTTGAAAATTATTAAGTTGTTAAGACTTAATTTATTAGCACATAACATTTATTATGAAGTCCTAAGTTTTGATTGAGATAAATATTTAAATATTAATATTTAAATTATAAAAATATAACAAAAGTATTATATTTAATATAATGTTCGTTTCGGCGTACATTTATCATTAAGGGCAAATATTTATAGACAGAAAATAACTTGTACACACAATCACAGAAAAAAATTAGACTTCCTATCCAAAGGCAACCCGCAACACAAATTTTGCGCGATAATAATTTATTTTTGTTCCCGAAGATGATTAAGAATTGCAAAACTATGTGAAAGTTGATTTTAAATACACCATCGTAATAGTCAGAAAAATTTATTATCAAATTTAAAACATAATATTTAACAAACACAACGTTTTATCTCTAATTAATCGTAATTGTACACCTGAAGAGGTGTTAAATATTATGTTTAAAATTTGATAATAAATTTTTCTGAGTAATAGTCTGCCGTTTTTAACAGATTTATAAAAGAAGTCAGATTTTTATATTATAAAAGTTAATTACTCTAGAACACTTTTATGTCATAAAGAATCGTGGTCGAATAAAAGGGATAAAATGTGTATTTCAGGAAGGGGCGCTAATTTTTGTGATGATAGTTTATAGTATAATATCAGTAAATATTTTTCTATACCTAAGCTTAGTCTTTAAGTTCATTTTTCTATTATAGAGCTGTTTTTAGGTTGCTTAATTATAAAATCTTCATTTCAAACAAATGACATATGCGTTTAAAGTTTCTTTAAATATTTTGATGTTTATATAGTTGATCAAATATAAACAGGAATACAATATTCAAATACATATTCAATTTGAATTTCAGAAACGATACATTGAATGGTAATAACATGATTGATCGGAGTCTGCTCTCCACAAATGTTGATTTATGTTCTTACGCAGTATTAAATTAATTCAAACAACCCTAGATTAAATTACGAGTTCATGAAAGAGAGAAAGTAGTACCAAACTGGAATGAAGTTTTTACGCAAAATGAAAGTGAGCTAAAGCGAAAAGTAAACAGGTTTGTTCGCGGAGATTTATTAGGAGACGATATACGATGACGGCGTGTGTCCCGGGTGAGCCGGGGGTCGGGCGTGACGTTAATGCTGCATTCCTCGCGCCGCAATCATCAATTTGTGGGACGCGATTTGCGGCCAAGCAGTTGCTATTACGCGCTCGCATTTGTTACGGAACGGATGTATGCGGAGGCATGTGGTCAGGCTTCGTTGCCGCGATTAGCGCGAAAAGAGCCAAACGTGATGCGATTTCGCGCAGAGTAATTACCCGTCCACATCATGGGAACGTCTGCGGAAAGAAACATACACATAAAAACTGTAACTCATTATACCGCTTAATTTAAATCTCATCAATTTTCGTGATTTTCTTGCAACAAAAAAAATCGTGCAAATAAAAACTCCGAAGTTTCCATGTAAGGAGATTTTATGAAGATTGTTAGTCTAATTGCAGTAATATGAATTAATTCTACATTCTCAAGTCATAAAAAGTTATTTTTCAGAATAGAGAAAAAGTATAATCAAACGATTTTTGTTTCCGACTCGCCATATTCCCATTTCTAGAGTTTGGAACGCTTTATATAGTTGTTCATTTACCTTACCTATCACCGCTCTATTCCTACCGATTTTTAGTAATCCTACCTACAACATCAAATCACTTCTGCTATTTAGCCAAAATATATTCCATAGGTTTAATTTTGTATATTTTATTCTCCGTTCTGTATCTATAAATTATCTTCTATTCTGAAGATTCTTATTTGTTATTCTTTTAGACAAAATTTATGTCAATTGTCGTTTCTTTACTTTCTAAAAATTCATCGATTGCTACCTGTGTTTATTCTCATCCTATCTCATTTTTAATTATATTTTATTCCATTATTAACATCTTAATTTTTATTATTTTAAATCACTTTGAAAGCGACATCTGCAAATCAAAATAAACTTAATTTTCGCACTCTCGTCATCCTGGGATAATTAAAATTAAGTCCACATAACTCTCCGTGAAGTAGACGCTTCTTAAAATTTAGTTGTAATGTCTCATATTTCGCCTATTATTATTGTCTGAGATAGTCCTATGAGACGTACATACTTTACAGCAGCCAATTGCCGCATGTACAGGATTATTTTTCAGTTATCTTCTTGAACTTGGGTAACAACTACTGTCCCATAAAGCATTTTGACAGCTCGGGTATAATTTCGACTTCATAATGTCGCGACATCCACACACAGAAAGGCCAAACGTGCCATGTACGTAACTCATTCCATTGGCGTTAGCTTCAGCCACATTATTTCGGCCATGGTCCCACGACACCTCCCACGCACATTTTGGTTTGCGGTGCGCAGAATAATCGTGTTTGTTTATTCCACTGTTTAATTCAGGAAATTTTATTATAACGACTGTTCATGTTGCCTATTGAGGTGAATTACGAGCTTATTAAGTTTATTTTGAACAAATTTTAGACGAATTAGCAATTAAAATAATTTCTTAAAGTTGAAACATTTGAGGCAAAGAAATACTATCAATAATTTCACAAATAATCGAATATTGTGTCCAATGTTTTAGTTTGTTTTTTTACTCGTGTTGCGTACAAGTTCTATATAGCAGAAATGAAACGCCTACCAGTGACTGACACAGCGAATAGAGAAGCGTGTAGAGAGTTTCTAGTAAAGTAGAAAATGCAATACGCTGAAATCAACGCGGAAACAACTTTTAACAGTCGGACGATTAAATAAAAATGGAGATGATTTCGGTAAAATAGCAAGTATTGCTACAGAACTATGTTGAAAAATAAAACAAATTGCTCTAAAATAATTAATATTCACTTCCAACGCAAAACCCCGATTCTACAGACAGAAGAATATGTGAAATTCCAGTAGGTATTTTGTTAATTTATTTTAAATAAATAGTGCAATAGGTCAGTTTTCAGCTGTGTTTGATCCGATGTCGCTGTCGGTTGGCATAGGTCAGTAGTTATCCGATATTTCCACTGAAACGGCAACCTTCATCCAAATTTGTTCGTGGCACGAAAATACGTGGGACAAGTACCAAAAACCCGACATACATAATGCAGGTTTCTGTAGGATTTTCTCGAAGGGGCTACGTTTGGGGATGCATTTTCCTCTCCGTTTTTGAACTAAGGTTCCCACAAGCCGAGGCACCTCCGCCTGTTCTGAGTGGTGTATGTTCCTGGGTCACAGCCCTTGGGCATACGGTAAGAGTTGTTTGCTATTCCCATTGGAATAGTCGGCCAGCTGCCTCCTAAACTGGTCGAGGCACGGAGAAGAGAATGCTGTGTCCCCACAGCAAGCTCCTCTCCAGCTATCGGAAGGGCGTGGGACAAGTACCCAATGCCCGACCCCGACCTACCTGATTCAGGTTATTCTAGGGTTTTCCCTGCATTTCTTTAGGCGAATGCCACGTAGGATCCTTAAAATTTAGCCTGGGGGCCCTAGTTAACCCTTGGCTACCTTCCTCTACCCTTCCGCATCTCCCCTTTCAAATCCCTTCCTATGCTATTAAAGGGGAGTTGCCCAAAGTGGATTACCCTCATATAGCCTGTTGCCCTAAAAAAAAAAGGATTTCCTCGGAATCATATTTAGGTTAATTCCGGGAAGGATATTTAAACAAAATAGTCAAGAAATCTTCATTAACCCTTGACTACGTTTCTATCCCAGCAATTAAAGCGGAAAGACCACAACGTGAATGACCCCACAGGTATTAAAAATATTTATGAAAATTGACTCATAAACTCTGAAGATACGATTCTACTAAATTCGTTTACTGCTGAAAATACTCTATATTATCCCAAACACATCAACGCATCGTTGTAGAAGTATATCAAGCAATAAGAATTATTTCAAATAATAAATACCAATATGAATTATTTTTTTACGGTTCCATATAATACATCTTTTCCACCGTCTTTTTCCCTTGTCAATGTGAATCTACACTGACATTATTTAAGTCTATGAAAGAATTTTTTCGTAATTGAAGTCTTTCTCGTAATGAGAATTTAACGGGTGGCTTAATGTCACTTTCTGCTCTCACAAAACCAGAAATTAGGCTGTCGAATTTCACGGAACTCAAAGCTTTGAGAACTCTCGCAAGCCTTTATCTCTCGTTCAGTAGCTTGTGCTTTATTATTATTATTATTTTGTCTCGGTAACTGTGGAGAATTTCCGGTCTTTAAGACGCTTGTTCCACTGCTGCAAAATAAAATTCCATAACAGTAAAAAGCGGAAGGCGCAACATTTTCTTGTATTAAGAATAAGGGTAATTTTTGTGGAGTGGGGATTATGTTTGGGATGGAGTCTGTAGGAGGCTTGAGTCCCCAGACGGCGCCGCCCTCGTAAGCAAACAGCATTGTCCCAAAAAGCAGCCCGGGCGATTAACTCAATAAAGAGGCGCGGCTCATGTGCTTCAGCACATCTAGACTCGTGCATTGGTCGTTATCCATGTGCCAAAGTATGAGTGAAAGCGCGTGGATTCATTCCCATTCGCAAATTCCCGATACTACAGTTTCTAGTTATTTTCATCTTCATGTATTGTGTACCAAGAGGTAAGCCGCTTCGGAGCCTCAACTTCATTATGGCTGTACCGTGTGAAAAACTAGCTACATGTCCGTTACTCACACTTGAACAATAGCATTGCATACAGTTTTTAACATAATTAGATTTAGACACAAATACTTGTCTACAACGTATGTAATTGATAGGATTTACTTATACCTCATTGTTGCACAATAAACATTTTTATTTTATACTAGCTGGGGGCCCGGCCTTGCCACGTGTACTGATTTATATATACCCGAAAAAGTATTTAATTCTATATTAATCTTTAGTCAAAATGTGATTAAAATTAAATCTAACTTTTCCTAGTTCCGTACATATTTTCGACCGATAGTGCATTAATTGAACAGTTATAAAATACATTGAATTTTATTGCATCAGTCGCAACAAACATACCTCTGAATTTCTTTAGGAATAGAATACTTAAATATACTCCTTGAGTATTACAGGATATTAATTGTTCCTCAGACTTCAGACATTATAAAAGATTAATTTGAAAGATGAAAATTAATACTAGTTTGGCATAGGCCATGAATTGTTAGCTACATTCACAATGTAAACAAATAGTCGCCATAATTGAGTCACTAATATGACGCGAAAATTAAGTAACATTTTCCGCAAGGGTCGTAAATTATTTCATATTGTTTTTTTATCATCATTCGACGGAGTATTACTGGATAAAATTATACTTTTCATGCAATGAAAATATTTCTGCTTTATTTCATTACGGAAAAAAGGAACTATTTCCTTTGTTCGTCGAGAAGTAACGTCTCGCTCTATCGCGTGACATCATGGTGTCTTGGCGCGCAGTAATGATTTATATTTCAATTATAATTCTTTCTGTCTTTATGACAGGGCTTTCTCACCCCCCCCCCCCCCACAGTACCGTTTCTCGTGTTTTGTAGAACATCTGTATCAATTTTTGTTGCAATCTGTCCACGCGTTTAAATTTGTATAAAGATAAGCGTAAATACATACAAATATACATTCATTTTTATTATATAGATATTATGGTGTGAGCTTACGGTTAAATTAACTATTTGTTGGGCGCCACCTGCAAGAATTGTTCTTGCAGGAAAGGGAAATGCAATATTTAGTTATTAAAAAAAACAATAATTCATTTTCTCAGAATTTATACAAAATGAAAAGTTCTCCAGCCTGCCAGGGATGCATGTAGCCCCCTCCCTTTCTCAAGATTAACCGTGGTTTTTCTCGTGGCAAACCGACGCGATACCCGGAAGAATGGAACGCGACTTACCAGGTCTGCAGCTCGGACAGGGTCGACTCCCGTTGGCGGCTATCTGTCTCATCAGCATTCGCAGAAGACCGGAGACCCACGTGCAGAACCAAAATCTTTCAGGATAAACTTTCTCTGTCCACTCTCACCGACCGTCCAAATTCATCTCCTTGTCCACTCTCATCAACGGTCCACATTCATCTCCTCCCTCTCCAAAATCCCTCTCTCCTGGTTGGTTCTTGTGCACACGTGACCCTCTTCCATCTATTTCCGGGCCATACCCTCCCGGTCATCTACCCTTCCTTGGCCGACCCTGACCTTGCTTGCGGGACTTGCGGATTTTCCAACCCACCCCGCCATTGTCTTGTGTCTGCTGCTCGACCCCGGCAAGCCACATTCCCATGCTTCCAGGCAGTAATTAACAGTTATAAAAAAATATTTTGTACAAATCGATAACGATAACGAAAAGCGCACCATATAATATTCCCCCTTTGAAATTGGATGAATGGAGGATCCATTCGAACGATTTCAAAATAATTCGCTTGAAGTTCGCGCATGCTCCCTCGCATCTGGCAAAATACAATCCTGTGATACAATTTAATTTTTTTTCTATGTGGTACATAATTAGCAGATATATTTATAGTTCAATTTCTCACAATTCTAAATGGTTTCTAAGACGGTATGTAATCGTAAACAGTACAGCATTACATTCACAAACAAATTATTTAGATATTATATTCAGATTTGAAACAAAATTACAACTAACTCAACAACGAAATGATGAATCATGCACAAATCTAAGAGTAACTTATAGCTAACTTAATAACGAAAGGTAGGAATATATACATCTGTAACACTAACTTATAACTAACTAAAACCGAAGAGAATAATTATATAAAATCTATAACTAACTTACAACTAACCATAGCAAAATGATATGCATTTACTTATCGATATCTTTTCTTCTAATCTGATATTAGATCTTTTATATTATTTTACATCTACACATATTACTGTTCGTATACTACACATACTACTTTTAATTATATGCGCACCGGTCCGTAATGCCTAACCCTTAATTTTAACAATTGAGCGCATCCTAAATATAAGTACTTAATTTTAATTAACCTCCATAATCGTCCTTTAATTACTATGAATGTCATTTTCAATATTTAATCCACCTTTTTTTTTTCTTCTTAAATTAAACCTTAAAATCACTCCTGTGAGCGTCTTTTGATAACACGACACATCACCTTTTTTTTTTAGCGTCTGTCGTAATTATAACCTTGTCACTTCTCGTCCCCCTTTTATTGTGTCTGTGGTCATCGGACACTTGCATTATATGTACAAACACCTCACATTAGCTTCTGTATCACTTCGCGCCGTTGCGCATCGCGTAGTCGTGGTTGTCCGCCCGTTCCACTTGTGCGCATCTGGTCGTTGGTCCGCCACGTCTTCCTTTTACATAAGGTGCGAAAATAAGAAGAAAGAAGAGAATAGATGAAAGACACCCTCAGTCCTCGAAACCTAATAACCATTGTTGGGGTCGAAAAATCAAGGGTTGGCCAAGAAAGCCTTAGTGACAGTTTTACAGGTGGTTTTGACCAAGCAAGGCCGAATTGAAGAAAAGTAGAACGTGGTAACAGATACCACGTACAGCTCGGGTTCCTGGGTCCGCAAAGCCCAACATGCATTAGTCACATGCCCTGGGATTATCCTGCCGGCCGCTGACGATGCTTTGATGGTTGGATCCTTCTGGCGAGCCTAGCCTGTAACAATGTCTGGAGGCAAAGGATTATCCGCCGACAGTGCCTCTTCCGGGTTCCTGTCCGAGGCTCCAGCTACTGGTACACTCATTATTCAACCAAACAAGCACACAATCCTTGACCTGGCCCTATCCCTAAGTATACTTAATCTACTACAAAACTACAATTAATTACCATATTTTCCGCCACCCTTCTGTACCTGCTACACTTATCTGTTACTACCACTTACTTAACCTACATCTGGCGTCTATATATATTACGTTTACATGCTCTTAATTCAGCCTATTAAGCATGTCATTGCTCCGATGAAGAAGCATCGAGAATGGACTTCCGCCGGGATCAAACATGTAACTGCCCTCCATTTTCTGCATAAATGAAGTTAATTTAAAACGGTCCGGCGTTCGTCTTTGGGAAAAATATGAATTTAACCCGTTTAATAATTCACGACCGTTCTGACGTCTTCGCCCCCGAAATAATTTCAGCGTAATTTCTAATCGCTGGGTTAAGCCTTCCCGGCGAACTACCAATTCACTGGCTTCCGAAATCCTAATATACAACTGTTTCCACAAGTCTACTTCAATATCAACAATATTCGCCGCAATTGTGCATTCGTTCATCTCTTCCCTAATTGCCTCTGCTTCACTGACTAGCCGATTAATCACCTGCCCAGTTTCTTCGCGCCTAATTTCTACATCTGCCCCGACAACAACTTCGTCTAATCTGTGTGCAAGACTTTGGCGCTCCTTATTAGCCAAATCGGCTACATCGGTTTTTTGTTCGGCGACCTGTTCTACGTTTATGCCTGAGCCTGTTTCAACTAATTTTTCAAAATCCTCTGTCCTTTCCTGCCCTTCATGACTTATACGCGCGCATTTTTCATTAATTGTATCGCTTTGACTTTGTAACTGGTTCCATTGAACTCGATTTCTTTCCTGAATCTCACTGTTGATCTCCCTAAACTTCTTCTCAGTTGCTTCTTGACAGCTTTTAATCTTGGCCTGCAAACTAGCCTCACTATTTTGAATCTGTTCCTGTAAATTAGCCTCACTATTTTGAATCTGTTCCTGTAAATTAGCCTGACTATTTTGAATCTGTTCCTGTAAATTAGCCTGACTATTTTGAATCTGTTCCTGACTATTTTGAATGGCTTGCATCAATTGTGCCATCATAGATTCGAATAAAAACTGGTTTTCTTTTGTACCATTGGTTCCAGGAAAACCACTGCTTGCCTGGCTCCCTAAATTCTCGGAACTACCCTCCGTCTGCTCATCCGTGCTTAATTCCCTTTGTACCGTATCCATTCCGCTCCTAAGCTTCATGAACAACCAGACGAAATAATCAGAAGAACTCCGTTTCTATTTTACACGAACAATTTCTCTAACACACTAACATAAACGATAAAGAAAACAGCTCAAAATTCACACAACTTAACATTAAACATATAGACCTCAGGCTCCAATCCACATTTGATAACAAAAGAAATCCCAAAATTTATCGAATTAACGCTTATCCTATGAAAAAAAAACTCCTGCTCTACTCAACGCTAGAAATTAAAATATATGGTCCGCGTCTAAACACCTGCATCTCCAGCCTGGAACGTATTGCCCGAAAACTAAATTCCCGCAAAATACATATTACAAAATTATTCCCCCAAAATACACGTTAAAATAATCAAGTCCTGAATTCCTGCTTGAATGGCTGACTAGCAAGTGTATATAATCCGCTAATCCTGTCCCCGTAGTATCGCTCCAGTTTGCCACTTCTTCGTGCCCCAAACGTTGGACGACATTTTATATGGTGTGAGCTTACGGTTAAATTAACTATTTGTTGGGCGCCACCTGCAAGAATTGTTCTTGCAGGAAAGGGAAATGCAATATTTAGTTATTAAAAAAAACAATAATTCATTTTCTCAGAATTTATACAAAATGAAAAGTTCTCCAGCCTGCCAGGGATGCATGTAGCCCCCTCCCTTTCTCAAGATTAACCGTGGTTTTTCTCGTGGCAAAC